>CM033324.1:62570869-64026414 GCA_019359835.1 Pharus latifolius | reverse complement strand
TCAAATCAGGACCTATAGAAAGCATCTTACATGTTTTTGCATGCACCAGCTTGTGGCCAGATGCTTACCAGCTTGGAGAAGAAGAATTGTTGTTATTTGCACAGCCATTCTACACCATCACTACACAGAACAACATCTTGGAAGGTAGGTTCTTTTTGTTAATGGAGTTGAGTTGAGTTGAGTTGAGTTGATCGAGTTTGAGTCTGAGGAAATCACCATTACGTACAAATGTATGTCGACGGCAGTTCCAGCTCCTCGGGCGTCTTCGAACTGAACTCCTATGGTTAAGTCCAATGTGGTTCAGACATTTGCTGTTTTGGATGAATGGATTTGTGATGTATCAGGTCTAACTTGTAGTCGGTAGTTGCATTGTGGCAACCTGCAAAGGTTCCCTTTTATGTAAAATGCATGTATGGGCTACTGGGTCCTCGTCGTGATCTGTTGTTAATTTCAGACGTGGCTTTTGTAATATACATCGAATGTGTGAATTGTTGTATTTGTATATTGTTGTATATTTGTGTATCATGTATTGCTAATTGGGACATGAACTTGAATGTGCAGGGAGCATTTGTGTATTTAATTATATTGGTAGGTAGGTGTGTATTTGTACTGCTGTTTCAGACATGCACTTCAATTTGTGAACTGGCATGTGTATGTTTGTACCTGAATTTGTATTGGTGAACTGGCATGTGTATGTTTGTACCTGAATTTGTGAACTGGCATCTGTAATTTCTTTGGCAAGATGAAGTCCCAACTACCTACGAAAAGTATTTTTGTGTCTCCTAGTTAATCCACAAATTAGCATTTCTTGAAATATATTGCTTTATCTTCTAGTTAAGATCCGTTTGATGTAAGATCTGTTTGTTATTACATTGATATGATTCCTTGAATGTGAGAAATGGCATGTGCATGTTTGTCCCAGTTTGGTAACAGTACCTCCTCTAACGGTAAGTACACATATTTACCGATAGGAAAACATATATATTTGTTCAGTCATGCATATTCTAACGGTAAATACACATATTTACCGATAGAAAGCACATATATTTGTTCAGTCACGCATATTCTAACGGAAATGCACATATTTACCGATAGAAAAATACATATATTTGTTCAGTCATGCATATTCTAACGGTAAATACACATATTTACCGATAGGAAACACATATATTTGTTTAGTCATGCATATTCTAACGGTAAATGCACATATTTACCGATAGAAAAATACATATATTTGTTCAGTCATGCATATTCTAACGGTAAATACACATATTTACCGATAGGAAGCACATATATTTGTTTAGTCATGCATATTCTAACGGTAAATGCACATATTTACCGATAGAAAAATACATATATTTGCTCAGTAATGTATATTCTCTAACGGTATGTGTGTGTTTTTACCGATAGAATATGTGAGCGGCAAATTACCTAAGTTAGTCTGACGGTTATTTCATGTATTTACCGTTAGAAAAATGTCCATTATAAGGAAAACCCCAGTCGACCATTGCTGAGCTGCTCTTTAATTTGTTCTGTTGCACTCTGTGTCCCTCTGTTTGTGACGAAAGTTCCAGCTACACTGCTAGGGTGATCAGCGCGGGCTGGAGGGAAGTTGATTGCGCCCCTCTCTTTAAGGTATGCTTAATCGTCGACACCTATCTCTCTCTCCCTCTAGATCTCCCTTCCTCTCTACTTGCAAGCTAGCTGTATTGTGTAGTTCCAAGTTTGTAGCTCTAAGCTTGGGAGCTTGGTAGCTGGAAATGCGTCATGTTTTAGGAGCTAACTAGCTTGTATTGTGTAGTTAGCTAGGTTAATTAGTGTTAATTTCGTCAGGCTAGGGTTCAACACATGTATCTGTTGTAAGAGGCTGTACATGTACATATACATAACTTAATCGGGCAGGTTTCATGCATGGCTTACTCGTTAAATTTTGTTAATTGTAGATGGACAGGAAATATTGGATGTATGGAATAAAACGTACTACTCTTGAATATTTGGATGGTGTGAATGAGTTTATTAAATTTGCTGAGCAACAAAAGGAGAGGAAGGGAGAGAAAAATATGCTCTGTCGTTGTATAGATTGTATGAACTTGAAGAGGTTTAGCAACTCTGATCAAATTAAGAGTCATTTGATTCGTCGTGGTTTTAACGCGCGATACACCCGTTGGATATGGCATGGCGAAGATCTTGAGGAAACAAGCACCACTACTACCAATCAGCACGACTCGGATGTGGATTGCAATAATATCGATGATCATCCCAATTTTGGTAATGTTCATTCCGATGTGCACGTAGATGATGATGATGACAATCTAGATGAGATGTTACGTGATGTAGAGGAAGATTACAACGAAAATGACTTCTGTGAATTTGAGAAACTGATTGCTGACTCTGAGAAGCCTCTGTTCCCTGGATGTGCAACATTTACAAAATTGTCTTCTGTGCTAAGATTATATAACTTGAAGGCAGGAAACGGTTGGAGTGATAAGAGTTTCACGGCACTATTAGATCTTCTAGCGGACATGCTTCCAGAGGGAAATGAGTTGCCAAGATCTACTTACCAAGCCAAAAAACTGTTGTGTCCGTTGGGAATGGAAATCGAAAGAATACACGCATGCCCAAATGATTGTGTGTTGTACCGTAACGAGTACTCCAGTTTGCATGTTTGTCCAAGATGCGGCGCATCGAGGTATACGCGTAGGGACCGGATTGACAGTGAACGTCACGAGGTAAGGAAAGGGCCCCCGGCAAAAACTGTGTGGTACTTGCCTGTGATACCTAGATTGAAGCGGCTGTTTGCAAATCCGAAAGTCGCGAAGCACTTGCGTTGGCATGCTGAAGCCCGGAAACAAGACGGAAAACTGAGACACCCAGCTGATTCTATTCAATGGAGAAACATCAACAGAACATTTGTTGAGTTCGGCGGCGAACTTAGGAATGTAAGGTTCGGGCTGAGTACAGATGGTATGAACCCACATGGTAATATGAGCAGCCGGCACAGCACTTGGCCGGTTCTTTTATGCATCTACAATCTTCCTCCTTGGTTATGCATGAAGCGCAAGTACATCATGATGGCGTTACTAATCTCAGGACCCAGACAACCCGGAAATGATATTGACGTGTTTCTAGCACCTTTAATCGAGGACTTACAGAAATTGTGGAGCGAGGGTGTGCAGGTGTGGGATGCATACAAGAAAGAGAATTTCATCTTGCGGGCCCTAATATTTTGCACCATAAATGATTTTCCTGCCTACGGCAATTTGTCGGGGTATAGTACGAAAGGAGCCAAGGCTTGCCCTATTTGCCTAGATGAAACTGAGAGCATCTGGCTACGAAACTGCCGGAAAACAGTGTACATGGGTCACCGCAGGTTTCTTCCGGTGCATCACACGTACCGTAAGAAGAGGAAATCATTTAACGGGAAGCCTGAGAAGGGATCAGCTCCAGTGTTTCTGACCGGTAAGGAGATTTACTCACGCGTGAACGACATCAAAGTTGACTTCGGTAAGCATTCTAAACCTCGAGAAAAAAATGTTTGGAAGAAGAGATCGATTCTCTGGGATCTACCGTACTGGGAGCACTTACAAGTTCGACATTGCATTGACGTCATGCATGTAGAGAAAAATGTCTGTGACAGTTTGATTGGTTTGTTGTTGAACATTCCGGGAAAGACAAAGGATGGTGTGAAAGCTCGTCGTGACATGGTGGAAATGGGGATAAAGACTGAGCTTGAACCTTTAGAGAATGGAAAGCGTACATACCTCCCCCCGGCCTGCTACACGTTGTCCAAGAGCGAAAAAACAGAACTCTGTCGGTGCCTGCACGGTGTTAAAGTTCCATGTGGGTACTCCGCGAACTTGAAAAAACTTGTGTCTATGAAGGACCTAAGACTGGTTGGCATGAAGTCCCACGACTGTCATGTCTTGATGTCACAGATGCTTCCCATTGCTATCAGAGGCATTCTCCCAGTTAAAGTCAGAGAGACAATTACAAACCTATGTTATTTCTTCAACGCAATATCTTGCAAGGTAAGTACGTGCACTCGTACTATAAGTTCACTACCTCCATTTGTGGAGCTTAATTAGAAGATTTTTCTGATATGAATATTTGGCGCAACTGTGTCCTCGTAGGTAATTGATCCCGATGGACTGGACGCTTTGCAACGCGACGTGGTTACAACTCTTTGTCAGCTCGAGATGTATTTCCCTCCATCCTTTTTTGATGTTATGGTCCATCTGATTGTTCACCTTATCAGAGAAATTAAGTTTTGTGGACCTGTGTGCCTGCGCTACATGTATCCATTTGGGAGATTTATGGGTGTATTGAAGGGATACGTAAGGACTCGTCGTCGACCCGAGGGGAGTATCATGGAAGGTTATGCCGCCGAGGAGGTGATTGAATTTTGCACAGATTATATGGCCGGGGTTGACCCAATTGGTGTTCCTAGGTCCCGACACGAGGGTAGGCTTGAGGGAATTGGAACGATTGGATTCAAAGCTATCGTCCCCGCTCGTGATGTGTACGCAAAATCACATTTTTGGGTCTTACAACACATGACGGAGGTCGAGCCATACATACACGAGCACAAGGTAATGTTACGGTCACAGAATCCTTCGAAGTCAGACGTTTGGGTAAGCAGAGAACATAACAGGAAATTTGCTGAGTGGATCCAAGAAAGAGTCACGCGAGCTGCCGAGGGCTCCGTAAGTGAAACTGTGACATGGTTGGCTAGAGGCCCAAGATTCACTGTAGGGACTTGGCAGGGGTACGACATCAATGGGTATTCATTTTACACAAGAGCTCAGGACGCCAAGAGTAGCACGCAATGTAGCGGAGTGACACTGTTTGCTATTTCCGAGAATGCCAGGTCAGTAAGGGCGCTGAACTCATATTACGGTGTTATTGACGAAATATGGGAGCTCGATTACGGATTACTTAAGATTCCCCTGTTTCGATGCCAATGGGTTGAAATCCCTCGAGGTGTTCAAGTTGACAGTTACGGGTTTACTCTCGTCGATCTTGGTAGAGTCAGACACCAAGACGATCCATTCATACTTGCAAAGCAAGCCACACAGGTATTCTACATCGTTGACCCGGCCAATCCAAACTTGCATGTTGTCGTCCACAGCAAGAGACGTATTGTTGGGGTCGAAGATGTTGTCGACGAAGAGGAGTATAACCAATTCGATGAAATACCTCCATTTTTAGAGGACATTCAATCTATCCATACTAAAGATATCGACGAAACAACGTATCTGCGAGATGACCACGAAGAAGGATTATGGGTTGAGAACCATTGATGATTAATTTCTATTTCAGGGATAAATGCCAAGCAAACAGCCCACAAGTTCTGCAGCAAGGTGAGGAACTTATCATTAATACATCAGGCAGTACATTTTTCTTTAGAATTTAAAGATAAGCTAGTTTACAGCATTAATACATCTCAATTTTACTCCACAGCATGAGTTCTAACATGTACAGTACCTTTATCCTGTAAATATTTAATTCTTCCCTTCAAATAGCACTTGCAAAAATCTCATCGCAGCCTCTTCAAATTAAGTTCAGCAAAAATCCCTGATGGTATTTTGTTATTTATACCGATAGAGAAGGACATCTTCTCTCAGGCACTTCAAAACGTTTTCTATCGGTATTGTTCTATTTTACCGATAGAATAAATTCATTTGTCTCACGGTATTTGTTGTCTGACGGTTTTTTCCTGTTTTTACCGATAGAAGAATACTCTGCCGCTTCGAATTCTCAACCGTGTCGCCATGCGTCGCCTTGGAAACTCTATAAGTACCTCGCCATGCGTCGTGGTATTTTGTTGTTTTTCTAATTCTCGAACGGTTGGACTCCTCATCTTCTCTTTCACAATGGCAACCTCCATGGGATCGTCATCCACGGCCTCCCCGGTAAGAACTCTAAATCTCCTCGGTTTACCCCTGTATTGTTAATCCATGTTCAGTTCATTCTTGACCTGTTGATTTGCACAGGGAATGGTAGCCGTGGAAGACACTGCCAAAGTGAAGGCTGACCTGAGGGCCCTCCAGGAGGAGCACAAGCTCCTTACAGACAAGCACACTCAGCTACGGCTTGACCTTGACGATCTCTTCCAGCGTATTAAGCGCATGAAGACGGATGGTGACAATGCTAGGGCGAGGACGAGGCGTCTTCGCGAGGAGAAGAAAGCCGCGGATATGACCATCGCCGGCTGCGGTTTGACTATGAAGGATACCATAGCGAAGCTGAGGGAGGTCGCAGGCCTTCTTGACGCGGTAGTAGTTGATCCTAGGGACAACTTGTCGCTAGAGGAGTCCTGCGTCCTGGCTGCAAGTCTAACTGACTCTATTCTACATGCAGCCAGGGCTAAGACCACCCCTTGACCTAGCATTTTGGGTTTTATTTTTTTTTTGTAAGTGATAAAACAACAATGAATGAACAATTTCTTTTTATGTCAATTTTCCAATTTTTCGGCTATCTTCCCTCTTTCTTTAACATTCTGCAGCTTTCAACCACGGTCTGTTTGATGTTAAATTGTGTACCTTTTCATTACTCTGACGGTATTTTGTTGTTTTTACCGATAGAAAAAGGGCACACAAATCTCAAGCACTTAATCAAAAAAATTTTCTGGGGAAAATTGGGCTCACGGGATTTTTTTGTTTATACCGATAGAAAAGGGCACCTTTTCATTACTCTCACGGTATTTTGTTGTTTTTACCGATAGAAAAATGGCACCCAATCTCAAGCACTTTAAAAAAATTTTCTGTGGAAAATTGGTCTCACGGGATTTTATTGTTTATACTGATAGAAAAATGCAATCACTAATTCGAATATTTTTCCGGGAAATTTACTTTTTCTATCGGTATTATTTTGTTGTTTCGATAGAAAATTACATAAGTCTATCGGTATCATTTTGTTATACCGATAGAAAAGTTCCTCCGCTACTTTATTACTCGTACACGGCCCTTTAGTTTCCCTCCACTCGAACAGTTCCACCTTAGAGCACTGCGTCTCTTCGAGAGCGAAGAAAACCCCAACCTCCGCCGTGAGCACTCACTTCCTCTCTCCCACACGACGATCGCCGGCTGGACACTGGTTCGTCACTGCCACCGGTTCTTATTTTCGTCCTTCGCCCGCCGCTGCTGCGTTCTACACCGCCTCTGCATCACCAGAACTGATCGCCGCCGTAAATACCCTAATTCGTCGTTCTATTTCCAACATCTTCTTTATTTGATCCTAGTGTTTTGCACGTACTAATTCTTGGAGTTTTGCAATTACACTAGGGTTCCCTATTGTGTTGGCTTATGTACATTCCGCAGGCAATGTTGATTTTAATTAGGGTTTACATAATATGTTCCAGTGCTGTAATGAACCTGTTTTGAGATTTTAACTTCTCTATACTGCTGTATGTGTGATCAATTGTATCCAACTGCCATGTAATGCAGATTATATGTTGGAGGTGTTCTTACACATATTCTATCGACAGCTCATGTGTTTACCGATAGAAAATTTTCTGCACAAGTAGTAAAACTTAATTTGGATCTGGAAGGACATGAGCCATGCAATGTACTAGTTTGGTTGGGAATTTTTACTCACTTCGTATGAATATATGGCAATGTGGATGGGTCTTCGATGTATATGTTTCAAATGCCAATATACATGACTTTTCCCAACCTAATATGTTGGGGGAAACCTCCACGCGGTCAAGTCCAGGTAAGTTCACGATTGCCCGGGGAGAGTGGCCTCCGGTGCCTGCCCCGGGCGCCGCCATTTGGCCCCCGGGACCGTGCCCCCCAGGCGCGTCCCGGGCGCCGCCATTGGCCCGGGGAGAGTGGCATCCGGTGCCCGCCCCGGGCGCCGCCATTTGGCCCCCGGGACCGTGCCCCCCGGGCATGTCCCGGGCGCCGCCTTTGGCCCGGGGACAGTGGCCTCCGGTGCCCGCCCCGGGCGCCGCCATTTGGCCCCCGGGACCGTGCCCCCCGGGCGCGTCCCGGGCGCCGCCATTGGCCCGGGGAGAGTGGCCTCCGGTGCCCGCCCCGGGCGCCGCCATTTGGCCCCCGGGACCGTGCCCCTCGGGCATGTCCCGGGCGCCGCCTTTGGCCCGGGGACAGTGGCCTCCGGTGCCCGCCCCGGGCGCCGCCATTTGGCCCCCGGGACCGTGCCCCCCGGGCCTGTCCCAGGCGCCGCCTTTGTCCCGGGGACAGTGGCCTCCGGTGCCCGCCCCGGGCGCCGGACCGTGCCCCCCGGGCATGTCCCGGGCGCCGCCAATTGGGTCCCCGGGGCCCTGCTCTCCGGAAGGGGTCCCGGACGTCATCGCCCGCCTAAAAGGTAAAACCCCTGTTTGTTTATCACGTGCAGGTCACGCGAGGGACGCCTCTGGAATCAGCGACCACCTGTCAAGCATCCAAGACGTTTGACCGGGAGAAGGACGGTCCTACCCTTCAATCCGACGGTGGCTCCCGGGGTAGTTTAGGTTTTTTGCTTCTTTTTGGGGCTATAAATAGCCCTTGTACCCCTCTGTTGTAAGGGATCAGTTCATTATTATTGGAAGACCTAATTTCACAGACTTGCTCCGGAAGCCTCTCCCCCGGAGAGAGGCTCCCCAGCCGACTCCGGTCGGGAGCGCGTCGACAGGACTAGGGCCCCCACTGGGACCCGAACCTGTATAAATCCTCGTGTCTTTTCTTGTGTTTGTCCGGCGGGGGAGGACCGGTCGCCCGGTCAACCCGCGCTGCGTAATTTCCGCTAGGATCGTCTTCAAAACCTGCCGGGGTATTCTTAATACCACGACAGTTGGCGCCGACCGTGGGGATCCGTGACGAATCGCCATGGCTCCTCCGAGAACAAGGGCCCGCGCCCTTCCCGGTGACGCCGGTCCCGGTGACCTGGCTCCACCCGTCCGGGACGCTGCTGTTCCGGCGCCTCCGTCCGGAGGCGACCATTCCCAGGTACCGCCTCCCACCTTTCCTCTCAATCTAGGCGCCTCCACCTCCGGGTCGCTCCCGGCGGCTGCGGGGACCTCGGCTGGGACGAGTTTCCCCCCGACGGCTCCCCCGTCTCCCCGGGATGCCCTGCTGGAGGCTCTCGTGGAGGGCCAGCTCCGCGCCCAGCGCTCTATGGACGAGCTCCTTAGTGTGTTGGCGCGGCCCTCGGCCCCCACATTTTCGCCGCACCCGTATCCGGGGATCATGCCCCCGTTTATGGGATACACAGCGGCCCCTCCGGCGTCAGGGGGGCTGTCTACCCCGTACAATCCCGCTGGGGGGTTCCCTCCCCCCGCGGGATATACTTCCGGACACTTCTCGGCACCCGGGCCTGTCCCGGTGCCGGGAGGCTATTTCATGCCCGGGCCCTTCGTGGCACCAGGGGGGTACCCCGTCCCCGGCTCGCTTCCGGGGCTGGGGGGTCATTTCATGCCGGGGGCTATTCCTACGTCGGGAGCCAGTCCCGCCCCCCGCGTTGCGTTTACCGCACCGGGGTCGGCCGACAGAGCAGCTCCCGTGCCTCAGCGAAGTTCCCCCCGCATTGGCTCCCCAACCCAGGACGTCGCCGAGGGGGCTCGCCCCCCACTGGTTCCGGATGTCACGGGGGTTTCCCCCTTTCCAGTCCCGGTCGTTGCCACGGGGGCCCCCTCTTCGGATCCTAGAGCCGCCCCGGGCGCCCCCTCCCCGGTTCCGGATGGTGCAGGGGCTCCCCCCTTTCCGGTCCCGGGGGCCGTCCCAGGGGGCTCCCCCCAGGAGGCCCCGGTAGCTTCCGGGCCAGCTGCTACAGTGCAGGAGCTCCCTCCCCCGGCGAAGCAGGTCCGCTTCTCCCGGGGGGAGGTTGAGCGAATGCGCTCTCCCAGCCACGGGGAAGAGCTTCCCCCCGGTCGTTGTCGCAGGGAGCCTCGCTCTCGCACCGGTCGGGGGAAGAGACTCGCCGAAGAATCATCCTCCCCGGAGGGAAGCCCGGACGTCCGGGAAATCAGCCCCGGCCCGGAAGAGAAGCGTCGTCACCACCACTCCGGTGGCCCTCTTGGGCCGCTACCTGACTCAGATAACGAGGGGGCCTCCCCCGTCAAAGAAGACAGTAGTTGGGGCTCCCCCCGGGAAGTGCAGGGGGCGAACCAGCCTCTATGTCGAAGACTCCGCAGCATCCGTTGGCCGCGGCCCTATCGTCCCCCGCACATCGAGCATTATAATGGCGAGGCGGACCCTTACGAGTTCGTGCAGATCTACTCCACCACCATCTCCGCAGCGGGGGGGGACGAGAGTGTCCAATGCAACGTCTTCCCCCTCTACCTCACCGGCATTGCCCGCTCCTGGTTTTACAATCTGAAGGCGGGCTCCATCAAGTCTTTCTCGCAGCTTAAGCGGGAGTTCTGTGCCAACTTCCAGGGGAACTACGTGCGTCCCCTGGACTCCTCGCAGCTGTATACTGTCCGGCAGAGAACTGGGGAGACCATCAGAAGCTTCTTCAAGCGCTTTGCCCAGGTGAAGAGCAAAGTGGCCCACGTCCCCGACTCTACGGTCATCGAAGCCTGCAAAAGCGGCATCCTCCCGGGGGAGCTCCACCGAAGGCTCTCCCGGAGCTGCCCCTCTTCCGCCGACGAGCTCTTCAACGTGCTCAAAAAGTACGCTCGGGCGGAGGAAGACGACATCTGGAAGAAGACCCAGGGGGCTCCTGCCCCCGCTGAGCGGGGGGCCCGGGATCCCCCCAGGCGCCCCAGGCAGGGGGGCCGTAGCGAACCACGGCCTCGGGACACTTTTGTCCTCGAGGGCGGAGGCGGTTCGCGCGACCCCCCGAAGGGCAACCGCCCCTTTCCCAAGCCGAGAGGCCATGGGGGAGGACAGTCTTCGCGCGGCCGCGAAGGCCCCGCGGGGAGAAGCCGGGAAGGACCGTGGTGCAGCTTCCACGGGTCCAGTACCCACGCCACCCGAGATTGCCACCAGCTGCTGCAACACTTCGCGGCATTCCTCGACCAGCGCGGGCAGGGGGGGGGGACTCCGGCCTCCTTGCCCCCTCGGCCAGCTGTTCCGGCACTCCCCGCTCCCGCGGGGGGGCAGCAGGTGCAGGAGGGGGAGCCTTCAGATGCCCTCCCCTTTCAAACTTCTCAGCGCCGCATCAACGTCATTGTGGGGGGGTCCGCCTCCGGGCGGGATTCCAAGCGCCAGTGCAAGGAGTACGCGCGAGAAGTTAAGGTAGTGCGGGCCAAGTGGTCGGACGTCCCCCTCACCTTTACGGCGGAAGACGCGCGAGGGGTTCGCTTCCCCCACGACGACGCGCTCATTGTCTCCGCGACAATCTACAACTGCCACTTGGCCCGCATCCTCGTGGACGGCGGAAGCTCCGCCGACGTCCTGTTCCTCAAAGCCTTCAAGGAAATGCAGGTGGATGAGAAGCTCCTGCAACCAGCGGCAGGGCCCCTGCAAGGGTTTGTCCCGGGGAAGGCGATCCACCCCGTGGGCAAGGTAGATCTCCCGATCACCTTCGGCACCCCGGAGAACTACCGGACCGAGCTAGTCCGCTTCGACGTAGTGGACCTCCCCTCCTCCTACAATGTGATTATGGGGAGGACTACGATCAATCGGCTGGGGGCTGCCACCCACCAAAACTACTTGTGCATGAAGATCCCCGGGCCGCATGGCGTGATCAACGTCCGGGGGGATCAAGACATGGCCCGTGCTCTATACGAGCGAGCTGCTGCCAAGGGCTCGAATCTCCCCCCTATAGCGCTGCGGACTATCCCCATCACTTGGCCCTTCGTGCGCTGGGGGATGGACCTCTTAGGGCCTTTCCCCCCAGCGCCCGGAGGATACAAGTATGCGGTGGTCGCGGTTGACTACTTTACAAAGTGGGTTGAGGCGGAGCCCTTGGCTAGCATCACCTCCCGGGCCGTTCAGCGGTTTTTCTGGAAAAATGTCGTTTGTCGTTTTGGTGTCCCCCGGGAAATTACCGTGGACAACGGGACCCAATTCGACACGGCTTATTTCCGGGAATTCTGCGAAGGCCTGGGGATCGTCATCCACTTCGCCTCAGTGGCCCATCCCCAAAGCAACGGGGCTGTCGAGAGGGTCAATGGCGTAATCCTACAGGGGTTACGCCGGAGACTCGAACAAACCGCTTCCAAGCGGGGCGCGTGGGCAGAGGAGCTCCCTAGCATCCTCTGCTCGATGTGCACGACACCGTCCCGGGCCACAGGGCGTGCTCCCTTCTCCCTAGTCTACGGGGCGGAGGCAGTCCTCCCTCCGGAGATCGGCTTCCGGTCGCTGCGGGTCGAGCTCCTGAACGGAGCCACGACCGCGGCCTACCGGGCCAACGAAGACAACCGGCGGCTGGAAATCGACCTCGTGGAGGAGGAACGCGATCGAGCGCTCCTCCGCCACGCTATCTAGGAGCGCGAGATGTCACGCGCATACAACCAGCGCGTGCGCGAGAGAGCTTTCCGCCTTGGGGACCTTGTCCTCAAACGCGTCACAGACCCCCAAGCCCAGGGTAAGCTCTCCCCCAAGTGGGAGGGCCCCTACAGGATCTCCGCTGTCCTAGGCTCAGGGGCCTACAAACTCTCCAACCTTCAAGAGCAGGAGCTGAAGCACACCTGGAACTTGCGTTTACTTCGCAAGATCTACGTTTAGCCTTACGGGCCTGTCCCCTCCCCCGGGGCGGTCACGCCGGAGGGGGAGGGGGGACACTGTAGCTTCCCTTTTTCCCCCTTCGCGGCTTCGCAGGGCGGCTTTGTATATTTCGTTAGTAAATGCATAGCCTTTGTTCTTCAACTGTCTCACTGCAGGTTGTTCTTGTTTACCGCCCCTAGTGGTGATGCCCACCTCACGAGGACGCCCTCCCCGCGAGGATGCCTTCCCCGTGAAGATGCCCTCCCCGTGAGGATGCCCTCTCCGTGAGGAAGTGGGCCCTGCCCCAGCAAGTCCCTCCTGAAGGGCGGCTTACGAACAGCCCTCGTGGACTGAGGGTGTAAGCGGCAACCCGGTCCCCAGCGGCCGCGGTAACGAGTCACTTTGGGAGATTAGTCCCCTACCCAAACACTCAAGACCCATCTCCGGGCACTTCCTCCTCCGGGAGTAGACGCTCTCCTCAGCGGGACGTCTAATGGCTTTCTGGATCTATCTTCCTCCTCCGGGAGTCGACGATATTCCCGGCTCCCCGTTCTCACGGCGACCGGAAGATCAGCCCCTTGCGGCTTGATTGGATCTATCTTCCTCCTCCGGGAGTCGACGATATTCCCGGCTCCCCGTTCTCACGGCGACCGGAAGATGAGCCCCTTGCGGCTTGATTGGATCTATCTTCCTCCTCCGGGAGTCGACGATATTCCCGGCTCCCCGTTCTCACGGCGACCGGAAGATCAGCCCCTTGCGGCTTGATTGGCTCTATCCTCCTCCTCCGGGAGTCGACGTTGTTCCCGGCTCCCCGTTCTCACGGCGACCGGATGATTATCTCTCGAAGACCTTATTCCCGGTTCCCCGTTCTCACGGTGACCGGACGAACCCTCCCGGGAAGCTCCCCTCCGGAGGACTTATTGGCTTTTCATGAGCCCCTTCCGCGCCTTGTTCCCGGTTCCCCGCTCTCCCGGCGGCCGGATGAACCTCTCCCGGTGCCCCCGGGCACCCCGGAAGGTCCCTCCCTCGGAAATCCTGTTTTTACAATTTTCTAACTTAGAAAATATTTCTACTACAGGTTATGTTCTCCCCGGGGACCCTGTTACCCCCACAGCGCGCGGAGGTTTCCTCCGGCCCGCTGTGGGCGGGGGGGGACAGGGGGCCCCCGGGTCACCCACGAGCAAACTTAGCTCATCCTTGTTAAGATGAGTCGTCCAGACCATCCAAGAAGAAAATAAAGAGGCAATAAAAAGAAACAATACGCTTTATTGATCAACAAACCCGGAGGACATCTTCCCCCTCCGGTGGGTTTCCGAAATGATACAACCCGGGTCCTAACCCGGGGGATTTTCTACGAGCTTAAGGCCCCTACGCCTAAAGCTCCCGGAGGCGCTCCCTTAGCTCCCGAGCCAAGTCCCGGTACAGCGCCCGGACGCGACGCTGAGAATCCCGAAGTACGTCTTCGGGCCAAAACTCGTATCCAGCCGGCGGAAGTATCCGGAGAGGAGGTATCATCTGGGCCTTCGGGCGCGGGGGAGTTAATTCAGCACGGCTGTTGTTAAAATTATCCAAGTGCCATTCCGGGCGCCACCTCAACCGGACAGGCTCCCGGGCAGTACCGCCGTCGCGCCTCCCGGAGACGAGGCTCAGCAAAATCAAAGCCGCTTGGGCGTCCCCCGGAGAGCCCCTCCCGGACCGTTGCTCGGGAGCAAGCCCCCGGGAACCCTGGTAACATTTCATTGCAAAGACTTAGAAAAATTTCTAATATATTCCATTGCAAAATGTTTTTGTACAAGTGCCCGGGGCTTCTCCTAAGAAGCTACCGGAATCAAAATGTCTAACAAAACAAAAAAGGGTCCTAGCTAAAGACCCGGGGGGAGGCTCATACTTTGGCATTGGGGTCCTCCCCCCGGGGAGCTTCCTCCGTGGCCGGGGCAGGGACATCCGCGGCCGGAGGCGCCGGTGTCGGGAACCACGTCCGGATGATCCGGTCGTAGAACCCCTCCGCCAGCAGCTCCACCTCCCGGCGCGTCGGCTCGAAGGCCTCCGGGAAGCCCCTGGGGATGCGCCCCCCGATCGCCCGGGCGCCGACCCCGCGGTAGTCAACGAGCCCCGCGGCGGCCGCGATGACGGGGATCGCCCGGCCACGTGCCTGGACGTCCGCAGCCTCCGCGAGGGTTGCCGGGGGCACCTCCGGGCCGCTCCCGGAGCCTAGGCTAACGCCAAGGCTTTCCAAGGCCGAGCGGACGGAGCGGCCCGCGTCCGACAGCGCCCGGACGCTGGAGCTCTCGAGCTCCCGGAGCGACTTCTCCCGCACCTTGGCCTCCTCTCGGAGGCGGATGTAGGCGCCCTCCGAAAGGTGCACCTGCGCCCGGGCCCGGGACAGCTCATCAAGAGCTTCGTCCCGCTCCCGGAGGGCCGCCTCCCGCTGCTCGACGCAGGCCGCGGCCCGGCTCTCCGCCTCCTTGAGCAGCCGGGTAACCCGCTGCCCAAGGCCCCAGGTAACAGTCGCTACCTACAAAATGCATAGAGTTAGAAAAATCTTAAGTGCAGGAAAAAAGCCGAAGTGTGGAGAGCTCGAGTTACTTGAGCTCCGAGGGACTCGAGCCCCTCAAAACGCTCGTGGAGCGTTCCTCCTGCTACGAAGGCCTGCACCTTCCGGTTGTGCAGGCCTTCCGCGTAGCGGGCCACCTCCCCCGTAGGAAATAGGGAGGTGTCTTGCCCGGCCCTCCTGTCGCGGCCGGGAGAGGGCCCCCGGACCTCCGAATCCGGGAGCACGGCCGGCGTCGCCGGCGTCTTCGTCGACGAAGTTTCCTCCGAAGACGAAGACGAAGGTTGGGCGGGGATCTCCGCCCGGGGGGGAATCATTGGGCCTTTCCCCGCCCCAGGCCGGAGGGCCCTCGGAGCCTCCTGCTCCGGGGGGACCTCAAAGACTGAGGGGCTCCCCCCCTCCTCATCCACCGGCCAGAGGCGCGGGGGCGCCGCCCCCGAAAACCTCACTTCTAGCCTCTTCGGCGCCAATGCCGCCGGGACAGGCCAGAGGAGCGTCACGCGAACTGGCGACGGGGCGTAGTCAGCCGAATCGGACCCCGCCCCATCGACAACAACCTCCTTCCCCCGGGCCTCGACGGGGGCCTCCGGGGGCGGAGGCGTCGCCTCTGCCCGGGGCGCCGCCCGGGCATGTTCGGTTCCGGGAGCTGCGTCCCGGGCCCTCACCGGCGTCGTCGCCGGCGCCGTCGCCGGAGCTGGGATCTTCTGGACCCGGGGCTTTTTGGGCTCCGAGCCCCCGGCCGCGTCCTTGCCCCGTTTATGAGACCCGGGGGTGGGATGGGGCTTCCTCTCTGGAAGCCTGAGCCCGTAGGCCTCGGCCACCAAGTTCCGGGGAGGCCCCTCCCCCACGAGGCGCACAATGCGCTCGTGTTCGTCGGCGAAGTACCTCCCCAGGAGGTGCTCCGCCTTGTCCCTCGCCGCCGGGTACGGGCGCACTGCAAGAGGTAAAAAGTTAGTCAATTTCTCATAAAATACTGCAAGTACAAAAATGCAGGGGACTTACGCCGCGTCACCGGCTTGACCGGAGGCCGCTGCTCCGAGCCCATGCCGATCCCCCTTCCCCCACGTGAGAAGGGGGAAAGCCGCAGGAGCGCCAGCTCCTCCGCGGCGTCCCACATTGAGCGGGCCTTCTTCGCCAACACCACCTTCGCGAGGAGCTCGAACTCCTCGTCCGTCCACACCGGCGGCTTCGGTGCGGATGATCGGCTGTAGGTGGGAGGCTCCGGGGCGTAGACCACCGCCTCGTCCCGGACCCGGAGGTAGAACCACCTCCGGAGCCAGTCCCCCCAGTGGTCCCGGGAGGCCGCCGCCGGGAAGTCCGCCACCCGGGAGGGCAGCATTTGGACCATCACCGAGCCGAAGGGGGACTTCGGTCCTCCCTTCACCAGGTGGGAGCTCCGCGCCGCCGGTTCATAGAAGTACCGGAAGGCGCGGAGGGTGGGCTCCCGCCCGGTCGCTGTCTCGTAGAGCCATATAAAAAGGCCCATACGGACAAGCGCGTTCGGGGTGAGGTGGTTGAGAGCCACCCCGTACTCTTTGAGAAACTCCCGGAGCATCGGATGCACCGGGAGCCGGAGCCCCGCCTCGAGGAAGGCCTCGAAGGCCACGACCTCTCCGGGCCTGGGGCGGGGGGCTCCGTCCTTCTTTAGGGGGACCCGGATGTCCCCCTCTTCGACGACGCCCTTCTTGACCAGGGACTCCGCGTCCGAGGCCGAGAACTCGGAGGCCCAAAGGAAATCCACAGGGATTTCCTCCAGGGGCACCTCCGTGGTCTTCGCTCGACCTTTGGGCGCCATTAGGTGAGTTTGTTTTTTGGTGGCTAAGTTTTCAGGTGGCTGTCAACGACTCCCGGACGCTCGCTACCGGAGAAGGCTACCGGAGGAACTACCGGAAGAGCGCTACCGGGAGAGCTGAAGCTGGAGTTGAAGATTTGGAATGAGCTTCCGGGGCCCCCTAGGGCCCTATTTATAGACGCTGGCCGTGATCTAGATGCGCGCCACGTGGCCCCCTCGGAGCAATCTGGACCACTGATTCAAATCGTGCGCGGGAAACGAAGGGACCGGCGCGTAAATCGAGACGCCGTTTCGAACCCCGTGTGCATTTATTGCGAGAACGGCGCGGCCATGAAGCGCCCGGCACAGAAATCGAAGCGTCGCCGGGGGTCCGGTGATTTTCGTCCGGAGATTTTCCCGGTACCGTAACCATTCCCTCCGGGGGCTCAAGCTTCGTCCCCGGAGAGCATGGGGGGCTGCTGTTGGGGGAAACCTCCACGCGGTCAAGTCCAGGTAAGTTCACGATTGCCCGGGGAGAGTGGCCTCCGGTGCCTGCCTTTGGCCCGGGGACAGTGGCCTCCGGTGCCTGCCCCGGGCGCCGCCATTCGGCCCCCGGGACCGTGCCCCCCGGGCGCGCCCCGGGCGCCGCCTTTGGCCCGGGGACAGTGGCCTCCGGTGCCACCCCGGGAGCCGCCATTTGGCCCCCGGGACCGTGCCCCCCGGGCGCGTCCTGGGCGCCGCCATTGGCCCGGGGAGAGTGGCCTCCGGTGCCCGCCCCGGGCGCCGCCATTTGGCCCCCGGGACCGTGCCCCCCGGGCATGTCCCGGGCGCCGCCTTTGGCCCGGGGACAGTGGCCTCCGGTGCCCGCCCCGGGCGCCGCCATTTGGCCCCCGGGACCGTGCCCCCCGGGCGCGTCCCGGGCGCCGCCATTGGCTCGGGGACAGTGGCCTCCGGTGCCCGCCCCGGGCGCCGCCATTTGGCCCCCGGGACCATGCCCCCCGGGCATGTCCCAGGCGCCGCCTTTGGCCCGGGGACAGTGGCCTCCGGTGCCCGCCCCGGGCGCCGCCATTTGGCCCCCGGGACCGTGCCCCCCGGGCCTGTCCCGGGCGCCGCCTTTGGCCCGGGGACAGTGGCCTCCGGTGCCCGCCCTGGGCGCCGCCATTTGGCCCCCGGGACCGTGCCCCCCGGGCATGTCCCGGGCGCCGCCTTTGGCCCGGGGACAGTGGACTCCGGTGCCCGCCCCGGGCGCCGCCATTTGGCCCCCGGGACCGTGCCCCCCGGGCATGTCCCGGGCGCCGCCTTTGGGCCGGGGACAGTGGCCTCCGGTGCCCGCCCCGGGTGCCGCCATTTGGCCCCCGGGACCGTGCCCCCCGGGCATGTCCCGGGCGCCGCCTTTGGGCCGGGGACAGTGGGCTCCGGTGCCCGCCCCGGGCGCCGCCATTTGGCCCCCGGGACCGTGCCCCCCGGGCATGTCCCGGGCGCCGCCAATTGGGTCCCCGGGGCCCTGCTCTCCGGAAGGGGTCCCGGACGTCATCGCCCCCCTAAAAGGTAAAACCCCTGTTTGTTTATCACGTGCAGGTCACGCGAGGGACGCCTCGGGAATCAGCGACCACCTGTCAAGCATCCAAGACGTTTGACCGGGAGAAGGACGGTCCTACCCTTCAATCCGACGGTGGCTCCCGGGGTAGTTTAGGTTTTTTGCTTCTTTTTGGGGCTATAAATAGCCCTTGTACCCCTCTGTTGTAAGGGATCAGTTCATTATTATTGGAAGAGCTAATTTCACAGACGTGCTCCGGAAGCCTCTCCCCCGGAGAGAGCCTCCCCAGCCGACTCCGGTCGGGAGCGCGTCGACAGGACTAGGGCCCCCACTGGGACCCGAACCTGTATAAATCCTCGTGTCTTTTCTTGTGTTTGTCCGGCGGGGGAGGACCGGTCGCCCGGTCAACCCGCGCTGCGTAATTTCAGCTAGGATCGTCTTCAAAACCTGCCGGGGTATTCTTAATACCACGACATAATAGCTGTGAAGTCCTGATGACTCACATACAGACTAGGCTAAAGATTATGCACAGTAGCACTTAGATGCTTGTGTGCATATTTACGTGTGAAATAATAATGCCATATATATGGTTTGTTCAAGGTTTTGTAGGGGAAGACATGTCGTCGTCTTCATCGGATGGTACTAGTGGTTCGACTAGGGCCAACCCCATCGTAACTACTGAAGATGGGGCTGTTACATCCCAGCGCAAGAGGGTGGGGCGAGGCGCGACGACGTTGGGGCGTTTGGCCAAACGCACTGATCTTTCTTGTGAGTTCAACCAATTTGGGAGGCCGATTGGAAAGAATGCTGGGAGGTACGCGGCCTACGTTGGGCTGTTGGCGAAAGAAAGGGTGAAGATCACCGTCCAGAGCTGGAAGGACGTGACGGCGGACGAGAGGGATAGGTTGTGGGCGGAAGTGAAGGTTAAATGAACTGAAATCGCTGAACTCTTTCGTAATCACGTTCTCTTGGCTTATACTAAAGTTTAACTAACTCGTGATTAATTGTATGCATTTTTCGGAAACAGGCTAAGTGGAACATCCCCGACGATACACCTAGGACTGCCTGCTTGAAGGACATGAACGGAACATGGAAAACCTTTAAGAGCTGGCTCGTCAGTAACTTCCTAGCTGCGGGGAAATCTCCTTGCGAGAAATACCCCTTCATATCGGAGGAGGTATGGGAGGAATTCACCAAGCAGAAGGGGACTGAGGAGTTCAAGGCCCTTAGCGAGAAGAATAGGGCGATCCAGAAGAGGAACGACCACCCGCATCGGCTCGGATCCCGGGGCTATGCGGGGAAGGAGGAACAGTGGAAGAAGGAAGACGAACAAAATCCTGTCATCGACACCCCTGAGTTGCCGCTCTCCGAGATCAGGGATGAGAGGTGCAAGCGATGGTGGAGGGGGAGGGGGTCCGTGTCGTCCACGGGGTTTGTGCAGTTCGCAACCCCTGGGGACGCCGACGTTGTGAGGCGAATGGTAAGTTGGCTAACCTCGTAAACTGTGTGCGCACAAGTGTATATAAGGCAATTTGTCTCACAAGGTACCTTCAAATGTAACAGATCTCTTTTGAGAAGGAGGCAGCGGAGGGATTGTTTACCCCGCAGAGGGAGAACGACATCCTCACCCGGGCTCTAGGAAATAAGGAGCATCCCGGGCGGACACGGGCCGTGGGAGCCATTGTGTCGTGGAAGGCCGGTTTCGTAGATCCGGCTCCACCGAGGAAGAAGGCCCGCACCTGGAAGGAAAAGGAAGCTGACCTCTCCGATAAGATACGGGCTGAGGTACGGGAGGAGATACGGGCGGAGATGCGGGCTGAGATATGGGCTGAGGTACAGTCTGAGGTGCAGACCGAGGTCGCACAAATGAGGGAAGAGTTTGCACGGTTGAGAGAAACATTGCTGGCCAAGAGTGCAGATGCGGATCCCCAGGACGATGGTACCCCGCGGGGTCGGATAAGCAGTTGCGCTTCGAAGGTACTCGCGGATCCAGTGGATCTACTTGAGGTACTGCAAGCCTTCATCTGTGCACTTAAGTTGATGCCACTCCCATTATGTTAGAGTTGTTTCGCTAACCTATTTTAATTGTTACAAATTTGCAGGGGCCGGAGGGCTGCATCCTACAGAATCACGTAGGCGCCGGGCAGGAAGTGGTTGGACACGGCTTCGTATATCCGTCTGGGCCGGATGTCCGGGTCCACTGTGTACCTCTGCGGTTGGGTTTCGCAAAGGTACAGGTGGACATGGCCATGCCGGGCTACAACGATTCTCCGTTGCCAGTCCCAACAGAGGAACTGCAGACACTTGCTGAGGCAGTGGGCTCCTACGTACAGTGGCCCAAGAAGTGTCTTGTAATACAACCGGTAAATCCTACACATTTTAGATTACATCCTACTCAGTGCACTCAACTTGCATAATCTAACATACGTGCTCATTAATTGAAGTGGCTTGCCGCGGGGCTACCAGGGGACTGCGCCCCCAGCTCAGGGCATGAGGCCCGATCTCGTGCGAACCTGGACACATCAAAGACGGCCTCGACCCCACCCAGCGCATCCACGCCTCCACCTCGGAAGAAAGCCGCCATCACCTCGCCCTTGCCTTCGAAGGTACGCGCTCAGTCCCCGGCAAAAGGCAAGGGCGGCAAAGGCAAGGGCAAAGGGCGACAGGGACTGCCGCGGACGTTCACGAACGCGCTCCCACTCCTGTCGGAGGCATCTTTGCGGAAATTGGATCGATCAACCAGAGACCTCCACGACTGGTACCTACATCGAGCTCGGCGCAGCCTGAACTTCTTAGTTCCCTACAGGCCTGGGCAGTTCCACCGTGAGCCCGGGACTATATCCGTGGCACACGAGGATCTGTTCGACCTCTACAACTGGCGGGAGCTCGATATGTCCATCATACGGACTGGAGTCCTGTGAGTTTGCTGATGCTATGTATTGCTGTTTTCTAACTCTGTTTGCTAACTCTGCATTAATGTTGCAGTTCATTTGAATACTGAGTAACTTTCTGTGAAATTAATATTAATCTCGTCCTTCGCATGCAGGTGCATGTACAGGCTAGCATCGGAGGCTGCGTGTGACAAGGTGGGTTTCCTCGACCCAGTGAAAATAAGCCTCACGATGCTAGAGCAGGACGCCGCGCACGCTGAGCAGTACATATCCAGCGCGCTGATGGCGCAGCAGGACAGGGACTTCATTCTGGTGCCGTACCACCAAAGGTTAGTGCATTTCGTACTAATTTAACTCAATCTTGTATGTTACACCTGAGATGTACTTTGGGCTAGCGGTCCTCTTTTACGTACAATGCAGGGGCCACTGGATCCTCATCGTGATCTGTCTGCCGAGGAACGAGGTGTACTACCTCGATTCGATGCGTGACAGATTATCGATGGAATATGTGCTCAAGGGGAATATGGAGGCGTAAGTAACTTATATGTTTGATTTATATTTTGACCTCACTAGCTAATGATAATACATTAACTGGCAATACTAACTGAAATGCAGGGCTTTTGATAAATATGTGTCCGCTGGAGGGAGGCATGCCGCACCGCAGGGCTCCGTACTAGCTTGGAAAGAATATGAGGTACTCACGAGACTTTTTGTTTATGCTTAATTAGTTTATGGAAACAATATATAGCTAACATGTATTCGCATATGCAATTATCTCAGTGCCATCAGCAGCCGCAATCGTGGGAATGCGGGTTTTATGTGCTGCGCTACATGTACGACCTAGTGCAGACAAAGTTTTCCCGATTCCCCCAGGTAAGCATCGATAGCTAACTCAAATTTCAAAAATGGGTGTCACGTTCTAAATTAGGATCGAAGTTAGTTACTCAGTATGCACACATGCTTGCAGATCGCCATGTCGAAAGACCAATATGAAAATGCAAAGATTATATATCTTCGACAAATCTGGGCACAATATGTCATGGACGAAGTAGCGCCCAACCATCCAGCATGACAATTTTCTCCTTTTTGTGTACTCTGCATAGACTGTTCATATACATGTGAATAAATATATATATGTGAATAAATGTCCACATTGGATTGCAATCTGTATTTGTCCATACATATGTGAATAAATGTGAATAACTGCCTAATGTGTCAATTTGTTCTGTGAATTTACCTTGCATCTGTACTGTATTGTGTATCCAATCTATACTGTATTGCATCTGTACTGTATATGTGAATGTACTGTATTGTGAATGCAAATAAAGTACTGTATATGTGAATGCTCTATCGGTAAATTCATCAACAACCGAGAGACTACTGTCCTTTTTTCTATCGGTACAATCAAAATTAACCGTTAGAAGAGTTTGACCTTTCCTGCCGGTGAACTCATACATATCCGATAGAGTACTAAGCTTTTTTCTGTCGGTAATCTTGTAGTTAACCGTTAGAATAGTGGTACTTTCCAATCGCTATTGACGAGTTTTCTATCGGTAAACTTGTAATATGCCGATAGAATAGTATGAGTTTTCCTATCGGTAAACTTATAAATAGCCGTTAGAATAGTAGTACTTTTCCAGCCGCTGACGACGAGTTTTCTATCGGTACACTCCTAATATGCCGATAGAGTACTAAGCTTTTTTCTGTCGGTAATCTTGTAGTTAACCGTTAGAATAGTGGTACTTTTCAATCCGCTAGCAATGAGTTTTCTATCGGTACACTCCTAATATGCCGATAGAGTACTAAGCTTTTTTCTGTCGGTAATCTTGTAGTTAACCGTTAGAATAGTGGTACTTTTCCAACTGCTGGACGTAAGAATACAACGGGTTTTCTATCGGTAGATTCATAATATGCCGATAGAATAGTGAACTTCTTCTGTCGGTTATTTACCGATAGAAAATGTCCAGTCTTGTTCTATCGTGTCTATCTCTATCGGTACAAAAACCGATAGTAGAAGGGTTTTTTTTACCGATAGAAGACTGCATTTCTGTACTAGTGACTCCATCTCATTCTGCGACCAGAATTGCGTTGACCGCATGAGGAGTAGCAGCCAAATAGATGATTAATGATTCTCCCTTTACAGGGGAAACCAACACCAGAGCACTAGTGAGGTATGCTTTCAATTCTTGAAAGGCCCTTTCAGCTTCATCCGACCATCGAAATCCATTGTGCTTTCGTAGAACCTTAAAGAAAGGTAAACCACGTTCTCCTAATGGTGAAATGAAACGACTCAAAGCCGCCATTCGACCAGTTAGACTTTGCACTTCCTTCATGGTCGAAGGGGATCGCATTTGCTCAATGGCCCGAATTTTTTCAGGATTAACCTCAATGACTCTAGAACAAACAAGGAAACCCAAAAGCTTACCCGAAGAAACCCCAAAAGAACACTTTTCAGGATTCAATGTTATTCCATGTTTATTCAAATTGCAAAATGTTTTAGTAAGATCATCTATATGAATAGAGCTCTTAAGGCTCTTTACAACCAAATCATCAACATAAGCTTTGAGATTACGCTGTAGCTGAGAAAGAAAGGTCTTTTGCATCAAGCATTGGTACGTGGAACCAGCATTCTTGAGCCCAAATGACATTCTGATGTAGCAGAAAATACCAAATGGTGTGATGAAGGCAGTCTTCTCTTCATGTTCTTCTGCCATGCTAATCTGATGGTAGCCTGAGTAAGCATCCAGGAAACTCACCATTTCACATCCTGTAGTGGAATCAATCAACTGATCGATATGGGGAAGAAGGAAATCATCCTTCGGGCAGGCATTGTTCACACTGGTGTAATCAACGCACATGCGCCACTTACCGTTTGATTTCAGGACCATGACTGGATTTGTGAGCCATTCGGGATGGTCAACCTCATGAATGAAACCAGCCTACTGGAGTTTATCTAACTCCGAGCGAATAGCTTCTTGCCGATCAGCAGCAAACCGTCTGAGTTTTTGCTTTATTGATCTCTGGCCAGGCCGAGTGGCTAGCCTGTTCTCAATTACTTCCCTTGGGACTCCAGGCATGTCTGACGTTTTCCACGTAAACACATTCACGTTAGCTTGGAGGAAAGCAATGAGCTCTAGTTCATATTTGTCGTCCAGGTTTGATCTAATCCAAACAGTCCTAGATGGATCATCTGGAAATAAAGGAACCTGATTGAGTTTTTCTTCTAGTCGCGGCGATCCCTTTACCGCATCTGGTGCAGAGGTCGCAACCTTAACATCTTGTAAAGGAAGTTGATCAACAAGTTCCAGAGAAATTCAATAACAAGTCAAGGCCGTATGCTGACTGCCCCTAACTGTGATCATGCCATGAGGACCTGGAACCTTGATGCATTGATAGGCGTAATGCGTCGCCAGCATGACCATAGCGAGACAAGGCCTGCCAAAAATGGCATTATAAGCAAAGTAAAAATCAACTACATCAAAAGTAATCAATTCCATCCAAAAATTGGCTGGTTCCTCAAGTGTTACTGGCAACACGATTTGGCTAATTGGTAACATTGAGTAACCTGGAATTATTCCAAAAATGGTTGTGCCATTGGCTTTATCTTCGAATGAGGAATTTGCAGCTCGTCGAGAGCCTTGGCAAATAGGAGATCAAGCGAGCTCCCTCCATCAACCATTACTCGTCCTACCCTACCATTGCTAACGGTAGGAGATATTACCAAAGGGAGGCGCCGAGGTCGCGTCAACCCTTTAGGGCAATCTTCTCGACTAAAGGTCAGGGAAACCTCTGACCAACAGGGAAACTGAGGCTCTCCCAAAGGAACCTCAATACTATTTACCTCACGACAAATATTTTTATATTGACGCTTAGAAACATAAGATGAAGAACCACCAAAAATAACATTACCATGATTGTTCGATACCTTATATGGCATATCTTAATCCGCATTAGCGCCTTAGTTCCTGCTAGTTTGTCCCTAACTTGGTACCATAGGCACAGGAGTTATACATTGATCTTCTAGCTGCTTTAACCAAGTCTGACAATTTTCAAGATCGTGCGTTGAAACGTTGTGGAACGGACACCATTTCTTCGATCCCTTGTTAGTTTTAAATGAAACCTTGTTAGCTTTCCCTTGAGACTACTTGTCGATGACAGTGACCCCTCGGAATTGGTTGGTTTTGGCTTTCTTCACCTTTTTTATTTCCTGCCCACAGATGTCTCAAGTTTCTTGCCTGATTTATCATTCTTGTCAGCTCTGAGACCTGGTTGAGGCGGCAAATTCCCCTTATCCACAATCTTATTCCACTCAACGGCCTCATTCGCATCGGAACAATCAACCATGTCGAAGAGATCTGCAACTGATCACGGTGGATGAATGAGCAAATCTTCCGTAAACCTCCAATATCGGACGACATGTTTAAATGCCCTGATGACGGAGCTGTCGGAAATGTTGGGAATAGTATTTCGTACTCCCACAAATCTTTTGACAAATTGGCGCAGAGTCTCAATAGAGGTCTGGCACAAGCGATGAAGATCTTCTTCCTTGCTAGGACTTTGATAACAATTTTCGAAATTGTTGAGGATTGCATCACACAACATTTCCCAATTGTAAATGTAGCCTCCGGGTTGATTAAAAAGCCAGGTTTGTGCTGGACCTTCCATAGCAGTTGTCAGATAATTTTCCATAACCCGTTCATCACCATGAGCCGCTTGGATGGCAGTGATGTAAATCTGTAGAAATTCGGAAGGATTTTTAGTCCCATCAAATCGCTCGATTGTGCCGGGTTTAAATTTATTTGGCAGATTACTGCATGTAATCTTGGTGAGAAAGCATTCCAACCTACGTACGAAGGACATGGCTGCTGTTCCTCACGACCTCCATCAAGGTCGTGGAATGAACTCACCTGTGGCCCTAAACGTGAACGCAGCGATTCACGATTATGATCGTGAGAAGAATCTACTCGCGGTCCTAACCGAGAATGTACTGCCTCACGACGGAGGTCACTAGAGTTACCTGAGTGCCTAGTTTTATGATACCGGGCTGCTGGAGTGTGTCCACGAGAATGCCCCTGGCTCAAATAATAACTGTCCTTCTGATGAGAACGAGTCACTAATCACGAAGACGATGCCAGAGTAACAACTGTTGCTACCTCATCGAGATTATCCGCCAAGATCCTTGCAAACAAAACTCTGTCATCATTCGCCACATCCGAAGGAGGATTGAGAAGAGTATCTGCAATCACTTGAATCTACTCCTGTGTGCTTCCTTCGAGGTGCCATGGGAGTTATCGTAGCTTCAACCATCGGAGGATAGGCCGGAGCTGATGAGGGAGTTTGCTCCTGCCTGCGACCATGATGATGTCACCGACGCGTAACATCCTGAGTTTTGGGGTGAAAAGTTTCTTTCTTAAAAATCATGCATGCATATGTCTCTTCTAGATCAACCAAATCAGCCTCAACTTTATTCTGTTCTAGCCCTAAAATCTCCAAATCTATCCTGTGACCCCAAGTCAAGATCTGACTTGCCAGATACGATCTATCAGTTATCCTAAATCTAAAAGCCTTCAGAACCCAGATTCAATTCTATCTCTAACTTCCAGAATTATCAACTCTTTTCTGTTTTCGAAAACAGAATATCTGTTATTACCTTTTACCCTAAGTTTCAGAAATTCAGATTTAATTAAATCTTAGTCAAGTTCAGACCAGATTATTCCTGATTATGATCAAGGGTATGCCAATACCTTAATCCAAAAAGTTGGCAGCCAGATTTCACCATCTGAACCTTTTTCGCAAATCAGTCCAAGAGTATCGCAGATCAGTCCTTTTTCCAGATTTTCTAAAAGCCAGAAAAGGCAAAATGTTGCAAATCATCTCCAAATTCAAATCTGATTCAGGGAACACCTCCCAAATGCTTTTCAATACAAATTCTTCTTTTATGAGTATCTCAAAATCAAACCCTAAATCCCAGAATTCGAGATCAATAAGTTTCAGACTTATTTTACCCTAATCTACTCTGTTTTCAGTTCATATCAAAAGTCATCCAAATGTCTCAAATTTTATCTTCAATCTGTGCCAAATCATTTGTGAAATTAAGTATACCAAAACAGCAGAATCAAAATCAGATCAAACCTTCCAAATCTCTAGATTTACAGTTCAGTCCAAATCAAGAATTGGAAATTGCAATTAAGCCCAAATTCGACCACGACAGCAGCTACTGTGCACGACCAGAGCTCGCAGTGCAATTGCGCCGCGCTTGCTCGCCGCCGGTGAGGCTTCGCCGCACTTGTGACCGTGCATGCCGGTGCGCACGTGGCCTCGCTCCAGCTGTGTCGTGGCAGCGCCACTGCAACGTCGACGACCAGCGCATGCTCCCGCGCGCAACCAGCAGCCTTTTGTCAGCAATTCACTGCCACGTTGCCTTGCCGCGCCAATGTTGTCGCCACCGCTTGCTCCAGCTTGCCATGTCCCGATGAACTGACATGATGATCAACTGCAGAGCCGTTGTCGCCGTCGCATCACCGGTTAATGCTGTGTCTTCGCCGCTGATGCTCCTGCACGCAACCAGTCAAGTCACAGCAACCAATCTCTTCATTGTTCCCCTTTGCCATCTTCGCCGAGCCTATATAAGCACTCCTGTGCTCAGCAGCTCCCTCCACACATCACCAGAAGTTAGCCAATTTTGCAAATTCTCCCGCTGTAGTCGTCTTCTCCGGCGAGCCATCGAGGAGGCTCACGGTGACAGCTCATTCCACATCATCTCTTGCCAAATTGACAGCATCTGTGAGTTCCCCTTATCTCTCTCATCGTGCTGTATCACTTAATTGGATTTCCTTGCCTCCTATCGCCGGCGATCATCGGAATTTGCTGAAACTTGAAGAATGCCCTGTTCCGGCAATGCAGGCCAAATTACCTCGAATTAGCTTTCGATCCTGTGGAAGAAAATGATCAGTGACTCATTTCCAGCAAGCCTATGCATCAATATCTCCAGATTGAGCTTCAATCGAAGCTTTCCCCAATTTTGAGCTTCTCCAGAAACCGGCGATCGTCGCCAGGCTTCTCCGGCCATGCTCCGGCCCATCTAATTATACCAGAAGCTTCCCTTTATCTCCTAGATGCTCTCCAAGCTTGGAATCGAGTTCATTCAACTTGTAACAAAAACCCCCAATTGGCAGTGTTCTTCTCCGGCGTCAATCACCGGAAAACCTATTCCTGGCCATTTCAACTTCATCCACTTTGTCATTCAGGTGTGCTTCAACCTCCTGAACATATTTTTCTTCTAGCTCGATCTCTGAAACTGCCCAGAATCCAAGTTATAGCCATGCCAAAATCTTGTCCAGAACTGCTCCAGTGCAACTAGTTCACCTCAGTTCATCACTGAATTTCATCACCTTCTGGCCATCTTCTGCCCTAGATCCTGTTGAATGATTTGTTCCTGTTATCAATGCCTACCTCCCAGACAAAGTGGATCATCATTTGGAGCTCTAGATCAAAAGTTATGCCAAGCCCTAGTATCTGGCCATGTCAAGATCAATGCCAGACTATGTCAGTCAGTGGCATTAGCCCTTTTCACTTCCTTCCAGATGTGCATTTTGGGCATAACTTTGTCCCTTAGATTCCTGAGGTTGTGATCAACATTTTTTTCTTCTATCACAACTTGATTTGAGCCCTTGAATTATATTTGCCACTAAACCCTAGTTTTTGACACTGTCTCAGTGCATGCCAACCAATGGCATTGGCCTTGTGTACCCACTTCTGATTGTGCATTTTGAAAGCCACTTTGTCCACTGAATTTGTAGAGTTATGATCTACATTTTCTTCTACTGACATAACTTGACATAAGCTCTCTAGTTTTCCTTGAAGTTATGACAGAATCTTGATCTGAATGTCAATCTGCCGAGATTCGCTGTTCTTGATCAAACCAGCCACAAACTGATGTTCTTATTGTAACCTCGAGATCCTAAGAGCATCTAACAACCATCCTTAGCCAATTCCTTGAAACCCTAGATCTCAACTCAGTTCAGCTTACAATCTCAATTATCTCCAGTATCGTTCAGTTATCCTTGTTAAGCATATCTGCATATAGATCCTAAATTATTTTAATATATAAGTAATATTTGTGTGTATTGTTTGGTTTGTCGTCGAGCAGATCTAGAAGCCGAGATCGAGGACTTCGCTGTTGACCCGTCATCAACTGCTGTTTCTTACGACGCGGAAGGCAAGTCATATCCTTGGTCATCTTGAACCTATATTTTAAATGTTGCTATAATATAACCTTGAATATAGGCAATATTGCATGTGAAAGATTGAGAATGGTTGATTTATGAATTGGCAGTACTAGACTGGTTATCTGTGAAATGTGAAATAAACAAGTTTTGAGCCATGAACTATTATATGTATCTATATACTTATATTCATGAAATAAAACCCCTAGCCGTGACTAGAAAAATGGTGTGGATGGCTGTAGCACTGGAGGTGCTAGACTGCAAAGGAATGCAGGCACTGAAGGTGCAGGGTTGTGGATGGTCTGGTCACTGGCATATAAGGACTAGAACCTTGTGTTGTGCGTCTAGTGGCATGAACAACGTGCTAACCGCAAGCCTGGTATGGGACAGGCCTGAACAAGTACTTATGTGGATCATACATGAAACCCCTGCATGAGATGTGTTGTGATGATTGACTTGGAGGCTGACTCCTACTATCACTGAAGGTGATCTGATATTTGACCCAGTAATGGGAAAATGAGGTGGGGTGGAGGTTATGATACAGCCTACCACAACTGTGTTTCGCGGAGAGCCACAGGGTCGGGGGTGAATTGTAAGTGATGCATAACAAAAGTTCTTGTTATTTCCACCTTGCCGCTCACAATATGAAGTGAGTCAGGGGTCCAGTCATTTTGTTATGATAGGAAAGGTTTGAAAGTGGAATATCTTGCGGGTAAATTGGTACCTCTCTGCAGAGTTAAAAACGTACTCGAATACTCCGAGCTCCCGGGTTTTTAGGAGTCTACTGCGGTGGCTTAAATCCACGGGGTGTGACACAAGTACTATTTTCTAAATAAAATATGTTTAAATCAAGATTACCCAAATGACATGTGTTGTCATGATAAGGAGTGCTGCCGTGGGCTGTCGTGTGTCGACGTGTCGCGGTAGTGCTATAATCTAGTGAAAATGAATGATGATGTTATATTATGAAAGGTGCTGCCATGAGATGAGGTATGAAAGAGAAAGATTATTTTATAAACATTCATAATTCTTGACTAGTCTAGGTTCATGTCATCACTACTATATGTATCTACTCTTACCTATGACTTGCTGAGTACGTAAGTGCTCACCCTTGCAAGCTAGAAATCAATAGACGGAGCGATCAACAATCAAGATGAAGGCATGGAGTACGTCGTGGATCCAGAAGGAGGAGCGTCAGTCCCGTCATTTCCCTGATGTGTGTTGTTCTGCTGTCCACTTCTCTTTTGTGGGTGGGTCACCTATCTTCTGCTGTGTAGATGTTATTTTGCTAAACCATGTATGCCGTAAAGGCATTGTAATCTCCTTATGTAATATCAAGGCCAGCAGGCCACACTGCTTAACTATTTTGTAAGTTACTCTGTTGCAATGTGATATACTCCTGTGCTTGACTTATCCTGGGACATCAAGGGTATGTGTATGCTATGCATATATGGGACTAGCTGCAGCGAGCTAGGTCTCTACAGGAGTAGTCGTAGTCCCAGTTTTGGGGCGCGACAGAAAAGTTGGTATCAGAGCAACATGAGAACTTGACTGTAGGACGACACCTTTATGGATTGGCCGTGCCAAGAAGACGTAATTTATTTAGAAAACTATTTGATGAAAATTGTATTTTGGTAAAAATAATGAGCTTTGTAGCTCTTGAAAACTTTTATTTCAAAATTTTGTTTGGATTTTCTAAAATTCGGTAAGATTGTGAGAGTGCGTTCTGTTTTTTTTTTTTAGAGTGTTTAGAGGTTGGTGTAGATAGAGCTAGTGATGCTCTTGATAGTTTGTGATTCGCTGTTGCTTTGCAATGGTTAACTTGTGTATTATAGCTAGTAGCCTAAGTATTTCATGCACTAAAGTAGTTTGCATTATTTTCTGCATTGTTGTCTTAGTTGGCCCTAGATAGTTAGATCAGACCAAACTTCTTTTTCAGAGCTACCATGGTCGATGCAAGAAGAAGATCTCAATGCAATGGAGAAGACAGGGAACAGACTCCTCAGGAAGAAGATATTATGACAAGAAACCCCTTGTTTCAGCAAGAACCTCAGAGTTCCAATCCTCCACAGAAGGAAAATATAGAGGGAGAAGATCGGAAGAGAAGAATGCCTCAGCAAGTGCAACCACAACTAAACTCAACTAGAAGGAGAATCCCTACCAACTCTAGTTTTCAACCATCATACCAAACTCCCAGACCAATAAGAATGACGTGCCCCAACTGCAAAGGAAATCACCTTCAAAAGAACTATCCTCACACGAGTGTCAAATGTTTTCATTGCAAACAGCATGGGCATCGCAAAGAATTCTGTCCCTGGATTCAATTCCCTAGACCCATAGCCATATCTCAAGCAAAGATGCAGTCAGTAGCACCTAGAACATCACCACTGCAGAAACCCAAGAGAAATTTACAAAGAAGAGGAGCCATGTTTACCAGAAGCAAAGGAAACCCTTACATGAACATTCAATGTTATCACTGTTGGCAGCGTGGACATCATAGGGAATTTTGTCCTTTGATACGACTTCCATCATCTATTGCCAGGATACAGGCAAGGACACAACCAGAAGCACCTAGAATACCAGTATCACAACCACAGAAGTTTAAAGGAACTTCACTAGGCAGAGGAGGAAGCATGGCCAACCGAGGAGGAGGAAGAGATGGAATACCAACAGCAATGCCAGTAGGAAAGCTAAACTACACTTCCACCCAAGAAGCAGGAAACACCATCAACATCCTTCGAGGTAGATTTTTGACTAAGTTTGCATCTGCCTTAATACTATTTGATCTCAGTACTGCAAATTTATCTGAAGTTGAAATGCATATGGAGAAAATATCTTAGAATACCCCATATCAGATTATAAAAGTTCAGTGGGAAATCATTCAGAACAAGAAACTACTTGGAAGAAGGAAGAGAATTTTCAGCAAACCTATCTCCATTCTTATCTTTCCTTGCTTTAGGTAAATCTCGGGGCGAGATTTCTTTAAGGAGGGTAGATCTGTAACATCCTGAGTTTTGGGGTGAAAAGTTTCTTTCTTAAAAATCATGCATGCATATGTCTCTTCTAGATCAACCAAATCAGCCTCAGCTTTATTCTGTTCTAGCCCTAAAATCTCCAAATCTATCCTGTGACCCCAAGTCAAGATCTGACTTGCCAGATTTGATCTATCAGTTATCCTAAATCTAAAAGCCTTCAGAACCCAGATTCAATTCTATCTCTAACTTCCAGAATTATCAACTCTTTTCTGTTCTCGAAAACAGAATATCTGTTATTACCTTTTACCCTAAGTTTCAGAAATTCAGATTTAATTAAATCTTAGTCAAGTTCAGACCAGATTATTCCTGATTATGATCAAGGGTATGCCAATACCTTAATCCAAAAAGTTGGCAGCCAGATTTCACCATCTGAACCTTTTTCGCAAATCAGTCCAAGAGTATCGCAGATCAGTCCTTTTTCCAGATTTTCTAAAAGCCAGAAAAGGCAAAATGTTGCAAATCATCTCCAAATTCAAATATGACTCAGGGAACACCTCCCAAATGCTTTTCAATACAAATTCTTCTTTTATGAGTATCTCAAAATCAAACCCTAAATCCCAGAATTCGAGATCAATAAGTTTCAGACTTATTTTACCCTAATCTACTCTGTTTTCAGTTCATATCAAAAGTCATCCAAATGTCTCAAATTTTATCTTCAATCTGTGCCAAATCATTTGTGAAATTAAGTATACCAAAACAGCAGAATCAAAATCAGATCAAACCTTCCAAATCTCTAGATTTACAGTTCAGTCCAAATCAAGAATTGGAAATTGCAATTAAGCCCAAATTCGACCAGGACAGCAGCTGCTGTGCACGACCAGAGCTCGCTGTGCAATTGCGCCGCGCTTGCTCACCGCCGGTGAGGCTTCGCCGCACTTGTGACCGTGCATGCCGGTGCGCACGTGTCCTCGCTCCAGCCGTGTCGTGGCAGCGCCACTGCAACGTCGACGACCAGCGCATGCTCCCGCGCGCGACCAGCAGCCTTTTGTCAGCAATTCACTGCCACGTTGCCTTGCCGCGCCAATGCTGTCGCCACCGCTTGCTCCAGCTTGCCATGTCCCGATGAACTGACATGATGATCAACTGCAGAGCCGTTGTCACCGTCGCATCACCGGTTAATGCTGTGTCTTCGCCGCTGATGCTCCGACACGCAACCAGTCAAGTCACAGCAACCAATCTCTTCATTGTTCCCCTTTGCCATCTTCGCCGAGCCTATATAAGCACTCCTGTGCTCAGCAGCTCCCTCCACACATCACCAGAACTTAGCCAATTTTGCAAATTCTCCCGCTGCAGTCGTCTTCTCCGGCGAGCCATCGAGGAGGCTCACGGTGACAGCTCATTCCACATCATCTCTTGCCAAATTGACAGCATCTGTGAGTTCCCCTTATCTCTCTCATCGTGCTGTATCACTTAATTGGATTTCCTTGCCTCCTATCGCCGGCGATCATCGGAATTTGCTGAAACTTGAAGAATGCCCTGTTCCGGCAATGCAGGCCAAATTACCTCGAATTAGCTTTCGATCCTGTGGAAGAAAATGATCAGTGACTCATTTCCAGCAAGCCTATGCATCAATATCTCCAGATTGAGCTTCAATCAAAGCTTCCCCAATTTTGAGCTTCTCCAGAAACCGGCGATCGTCGCCAGGCTTCTCCGGCCATCCTCCGGCCCATCTAATTGTACCAGAAGCTTCCCTTTATCTCCTAGATGCTCTCCAAGCTTGGAATCGAGTTCATTCAACCTGTAACAAAAACCCCCAATTGGCAGTGTTCTTCTCCGGCGTCGATCACCGGAAAACCTATTCCTTGCCATTTCAACTTCATCCACTTTGTCATTCAGGTGTGCTTCAACCTCCTGAACATATTTGTCTTCTAGCTCGATCTCTGAAACTGCCCAGAATCCAAGTTATAGCCATGCCAAAATCTTGTCGAGAACTGCTCCAGTGCAACTAGTTCACCTCAGTTCATCACTGAATTTCATCACCTTCTGGCCATCTTCTGCCCTAGATCCTGTTGAATCATTTGTTCCTGTTATCAATGCCTACCTCCCAGACAAAGTGGTGCATCATTTGGAGCTCTAGATCAAAAGTTATGCCAAGCCCTAGTATCTGGCCATGTCAAGATCAATGCCAGACTATGTCAGTCAGTGGCATTAGCCCTTTTCACTTCCTTCCAGATGTGCATTTTGGGCATAACTTTGTCCCTTAGATTCCTGAGGTTGTGATCAACATTTTCTTCTTCTATCACAACTTGATTTGAGCCCTTGAATTATATTTGCCACTAAACCCTAGTTTTTGACACTGTCTCAGTGCATGCCAGCCAATGGCATTGGCCTTGTGTACCCACTTCTGATTGTGCATTTTGAAAGCCACTTTGTCCACTGAATTTGTAGAGTTATGATCTACATTTTCTTCTACTGACATAACTTGAGATAAGCTCTCTAGTTTTCCTTGAAGTTATGACAGAATCTTGATCTGAATGTCAATCTGCCGACATTCGCTGTTCTTGATCAAACCAGCCACAAACTGATGTTCTTATTGTAACCTCGAGATCCTAAGAGCATCTAACAACCATCCTTAGCCAATTCCTTGAAACCCTAGATCTCAACTCAGTTCAGCTTACAATCTCAATTATCTCCAGTATTGTTCAGTTATCCTTGTTAAGCATATCTGCATATAGATCCTAAATTATTTTAATATATAAGTAATATTTGTGTGTATTGTTTGGTTTGTCGTCGAGCAGATCTAGAAGCCGAGATCGAGGACTTCGCTGTTGACCCGTCATCAACTGCTGTTTCTTACGACGCGGAAGGCAAGTCATATCCTTGGTCATCTTGAACCTATATTTTAAATGTTGCTATAATATAACCTTGAATATAGGCAATATTGCATGTGAAAGATTGAGAATGGTTGATTTATGAATTGGCAGTACTAGACTGGTTATCTGTGAAATGTGAAATAAACAAGTTTTGAGCCATGAACTATTATATGTATCTATATACTTATATTCATGAAATAAAACCCCTAGCCGTGACTAGAAAAATGGTGTGGATGGCTGTAGCACTGGAGGTGCTAGACTGCAAAGAAATGCAGGCACTGAAGGTGCAGGGTTGTGGATGGTCTGGTCACTGGCATATAAGGACTAGAACCTTGTGTTGTGCGTCTAGTGGCATGAACAACGTACTAACCGCAAGCCTGGTATGGGACAGGCCTAAACAAGTACTTATGTGGATCATACATGAAACCCCTGCATGAGATGTGTTGTGATGATTGACTTGGAGGCTGACTCCTACTATCACTGAATGTGATCTGATATTTGACCCAGTAATGGGAAAATGAGGTGGGGTGGAGGTTATGATACAGCCTACCACAACTGTGTTTCGCGGAGAGCCACAGGGTCGGGGGTGAATTGTAAGTGATGCATAACAAAAGTTCTTGTTATTTCCACCTTGCCGCTCACAATATGAAGTGAGTCAGGGGTCCAATCATTTTGTTATGATAGGAAAGGTTTGAAAGTGGAATATCTTGCGGGTAAATTGGTACCTCTCTGCAGAGTTAAAAACGTACTCGAATACTCCGAGCTCCCGGGTTTTTAGGAGTCTGCTGCGGTGGATTAAATCCACGGGATGTGACACAAGTACTATTTTCTAAATAAAATATGTTTAAATCAAGATTACCCAAATGACATGTGTTGTCATGATAAGGAGTGCTGCCGTGGGCTGTCGTGTGTCGACGTGTCGCGGTAGTGCTATAATCTAGTGAACATGAATGATGATGTTATATTATGAAAGGTGCTGCCATTAGATGAGGTATGAAAGAAAAAGATTATTTTATAAACATTCATAATTCTTGACTAGTCTAGGTGCATGTCATCACTACTATATGTATCTACTCTTACCTATGACTTGCTGAGTACGTAAGTGCTCACCCTTGCAAGCTAGAAATCAATAGACGGAGCGATCAACAATCAAGATGAAGGCATGGAGTACGTCGTGGATCCAGAAGGAGGAGCGTCAGTCCCATCATTTCCCTGATGTGTGTTGTTCTGCTGTCCACTTCTCTTTTGTGGGTGGGTCACCTATCTTCTGCTGTGTAGATGTTATTTTGCTAAACCATGTATGCCGTAAAGGCATTGTAATCTCCTTATGTAATATCAAGGCCAGCAGGCCACACTGCTTAACTATTTTGTAAGTTACTCTGTTGCAATGTGATATACTCCTGTGCTTGACTTATCCTGGGACATCAAGGGTATGTGTATGCTATGCATATATGGGACTAGCTGCAGCGAGCTAGGTCTCTACAGGAGTAGTCGTAGTCCCAGTTTTGGGGCGCAACACGACGAGACGTTCCAGGCCCCAGGTCGTGAGCCGCGGCGTCATGGTGAGATTGTGCAAGTTGCAGAGCTTGCTTTGTAACATTACAAACCTTTGCCTCTCGCTGCTCATGAGCTTCATCTTCCTTCCGTTTGTGTTCTTCTTCCCAGGCAGCACGTTGCTCAGGGGTTTCCTCAGAAAGCACAGCAACTTTCTAGGGAACGGAAGTCGTAGATGGGGAGAGCATCTCGTCATCTGAGTCAGACTCAAAATCAAAGATAGAACTCAAGTTTTCTGGAGCAAAACCTTCTACACTAAACTCAAGGTTCTCATCTCCTGCGTCATCTAGGATGATGGGTTCTAGCACGTATTCACCATTTGATGTGGTAGGACTCACGGGAGGTGAACGGACTACCTGTTCAGGTGCTTGACCATGGATCAAGTCCTGAGAATACTCCTCAGTAGCAGGCTTTGAGGGAACTTCATTTTCTTCCATGTAGAGAGTCTCATCCTCCATTTTAAGATTAGTGTAATCTGCAAGATAAAAATCATTTTCAGAATCGTAAACTCCTGACATGGGTTGCCAAAATTCCTGATGAAGAAAGACACCTAGAAGAAGTCCCCACTGTGGGCGCCAGCTGTCGACGATTGGGACATTCATCCTCAGTCAAACTTACGTAAATGTTAAAGAAGAATGTGAAGCCGATCTAAGGTGAATCTCAGGTAAATTATGGTATCTATTTCCAAGGAAGAAAGAAATTTATACAAGTTCGGGCCCTCTGATGATGAATAATAGCCGTACGTCCTGTTAGGATTTCACTATGTAAAATGAGGGTTACAAGAAGAGAATCAAGGATGTTCTTAAATGAACTAAGAACAATCTTGTATTCTTTAGCTTACAGTCAATGTAAATCTACTATAGCTAGTTTTAAAGTGTTGTGTCTTGAATCTCTTGCATTGTTTTTTGATCTCTCCCAACGATCCTTTTTTTATAGCTCGTTGTCAATCGTCAGTTACAAAATCAAAGGGTCGTTGAGAAGTAGACGTGTGCCGGCCATAATGTACAATTATACCTATTTATGAGTACATCTCCATCGTCTCGAGGGTTACTACAGACTTAAATAGTTAAAACGTCTAAGACGGCGGTAGTGATAAAATAGGTTCAACCACTATTCATGATTGAATGAGTTTAATCATATAGCCGTTAAATGTTTATCTCTTTAAGAAGCCATGGTCACATATTAACTACAACAATGCACAGTTATTTTTGTCCTTCACGACTCTGGCGAACATGGAAAATGTCTCCATGTCTACGGTACTCGTGAGACAATAATCTCTGCGACCATGGTATTTGTGGATATCTAAAGACTACAAATTCTGTGACATCACAGGATGAGACCATGGAATGGGCTATGTTCAATACATCTTGGACTATTCTCTCTCATAGGTGCCTGAGACCATAGAAAGGTAGAAAATCTCATTCTGTAGTCCTTGCGACCATAGAACGGCAAAAGTGACTAACTTGGGTTATAATCCTCATCACCCTTCCTCGTATTTACCTGCTAGAAAAATTAAGCTTGCTGCTGTCTTCTTGAAATTGGATCTTAACTCAGGGTATCACCAAGTTAGCATCTGAGAGGATGATACATGGAAGACCGCGTTCAAAATGTGACAATGCCTGTTCGAATGGCTATTCATGCCGTTTGGCCTCTGTAACGCCTCGACTACTTTCATGCGTCTCACGAATGATGTATTGTGACAGTTCATCGACGAATTTTTGATCGTTTATCTTGACGACATACTGGTCTACAGTCGTTGGTGGGCTGAACACCTCATTCATGTCAAAAAGGTGTTCAAACAGCTTCGGCAACACCAACTTCACCTCAACCGTAAGAAGTGCGAGTTCGGCCAGCAAACTCTATTGTACCTGGGATTCGTGGTCAGCAACGGTATGTTGCAAATCGACCCAAATAAGGTAAAAGTGATTCACAAGGGGCCTCAACCATGAACAGTTATGGAAGTGCAGAGTTTTTTGGGAGCATGCCAATACCTTCAGAAGTTCGTACGACACTTCTCGATAGTGGCTTCTCCGTTGCATGCATTAACCAGGATTGACCAGAAGTTCGAGTGGACTGGGAAAAATGAAAACACGTTTCTCTTGTTGAAGAAGAAGATCAGTGAAGCTCCTGTTCTAGCTTTTCCGAATCTACATAAGCCAATCGAGTTAGAACCGATGCCTTAGGTTATGCAATGGGCACTGTGCTCATGCAGGAAGGTCAATCAGTACCATATCACTCTGAGTTATTCCAGGGAGCTCAGAAGAACTACCCGACTTATGACAAGGAGCTGTGTGCACTGGATCAGGCCGTAAAACATTGGCGGTGTTACCTTTTGGGTAAGGAGACTGTTGTCCACACCGACCACCAACCTTTGCAATATCTGCAAACTCAATCAAAGCTACAGCAAGCTCAACATATGATGTGGATGTCATATCCACAGCGATTCAATCTGGTGATTAAGTACAAGAAGGGCGTACACAATAAACTAGCTGACATGTTGTTGCGACCGCCAATTACGATCCTATACTTATCAGTATTTATGCAGATCGAGCCCTCATGCCATGATGACTATGCCACAATGTACAGTGAAGATCCTAATTTTTGATCAGCACTAGCTGAGCTCAAAACTGGGAAACCTACATAGTTTGTTCGGTGAGAAGGACTCTTGTACAAGGGAAATTTGCTTTGTATACCTCGTGGAGCACCTCGAATTCAATCGCTGCAAAAAGCGCATACATCGAAGGTTGCTGGACACTTTGGGGTTACAAAGACTTTGCAAAATCTTCACTGACATGTGTTCTGGCCGCATATGCAATAGGATGTGGCTAGTTTTGTTTGAGGCTGTGGTCTTTGCAGCATATCGAAGCTAGCAAACCAGAAATTAGGTTTGTACACTCCTTTGCCAGTTCCATCGCGACCATGACAAAGCATATCCACCGATTTCTTGGGAGGATTTCCTAACACGACGTGGTAACGACTATCTCTCCATGGTCGTTGATCGGTTCTCCAAAATGATAACTCTCATACCTTGTCGTAGGACTATAACGAGAGGCAGCTTGAGTATGCTTTCAGCATGTTTGTACACATTTTGGACTGCCGACTTCTATTTTGTCTAATCGTGATACCCGGTTCCTTAGTCACTTTTGGCGATCGCTCTGGACGATGATGGATACAAAGCTAAAGAGGAGTACTACTTTTTATGCTCAGACTGATGGTCAAACCGAGGTGGTAAATCAAACAGTCGTTCATCTCTTGAGGTGATTTAACTCTAAGCATCCGAAGACCTGGGATGAAAGCATACCATACCTACAGTTTTCTTTTAATCGAGTAGTGCATGGTTTGACAGCGAAGTCGCCGTTTGAGGTCTGTTTGGGATTTCTACCGTAGAGTCCATTCGACGTGGAGTTTGTGATCCCTACCTCAGCGCAGAACAACAAGGAAGTATCTGATCAGGATCGAGCACAAAACTTCCTGGAAGGTATTGAACGGCTTTATGGTGAGATTGAACAGAACTTCCTGAAAGCTCAACTTAAGTACAAGGCGTGACATGATTAGCACCGAGTTGATGCTCAATTTCATGAAGGTGATATGGTATGGTTACATCTGAGTAAGGAGAGACTTAAAGGTGAAGATAAAAAGCTTAAACCCACCCGTTATGGTCCTTTTCGGATTTTGCCGAAAGTTGGTACTAATGCTTGTCAGCTCGAGTTATCTCCATACATGGATATTTACTCTGTTGTCAATGTTGAGCACCTCAAACTCTTTGAGCCTTCAATGCTGGATGATGAGCCAGATATCATAGTACCGTCTGTTGAAGACTTGGTCTATCAACGAGAAGAACCTCTACTTGACGACGTGATCATGGAGAATAAGGTAACGACCACCTGCAATGGCACACGAGAGTCTTTTCGAATCGGACGGAAAGATCAACGAGTGTCTGCGACAAAGTGGTACACCCGAGAAGATGGTCAAGCTCAATTTCCACATCTTCAGTTTTGATCACATGGTCGCCCATGGGGGTTGGCTCCTTTTCAACAAGGCAGTCATGATCTGGGAGGATCTTCGGTCTTCCAGGAAGAGTCCACAAAGGCTTTGTGACTGCGACCTATTTGAGTTTGGCAAGGTTTTCACGACCTCGGAAGAGTTCCTGACCTTGGAAGGTTCCGCAATCTCAGAAGGGTTCACGACCTTGGAAGGTTCTACGACCTCCATTCAATCTCTGGTCTGAATTGTAGTCCGATCAATATACATATAACTAAGTCTTGTGTATTCGGGTTTAGTTAGTTGTCTAATTCTAATATGTTTAGGTTATTGGGTCTGATACATACTCATACGATTGGACTATAAATACTTTGTAATAGCTCTAGTTTAGATCATCAAAGAGTCATTGAACTTATTTAAGTCTTAGACACATAGTTCACCGACGTAAGCGAGTGCGTCCTAACATTCGACGTGTAACAGATCCCTCGTTTCAATAAAGAGATGTGCTATCTTTTGAGTTGTATTTTCGATCAACTTGGGTTTCAACAATTCTGAGTAAGATCCTGTTATTCAACATATTCACATCTGATCGAGTATAGTCGAAGCCATCTATACTTCAATCAGAGCAAAGCAGCATCTGGTCGAGGCTAGATCGAAACCCGGTTCAGCCCATAATCAGATCAACTTCATATATATATGTCGAGCTAGCTGTAGCTTCGATTGAGTTTGCAAATATTCCAAAGGTTAGAAGTCGGTGTGGACAACAATCTCTTTACCCAAATGGTAACACCGCCAATGCTTTATGGCTTGATGTAGTGCACACAACTCCTTGTCATAAGTCAGGTTATTCTCCTAAGCTACCTGGAATAACTCAGAGTGATATGCTATTGGTTGACCTTCTTGCATGAGCACTGCACCCATTGCATTACCTGAGGCATCGGTTTCTAGCTCGAATGGTTTATGTAGATTCGACAAAGCTAGAACAGGAGCTTCACTGATCTTCTACTTCAGCAAGAGAAATGTGTCTTCATGTTTCCCTATCCACTCAAACTTGTGATCGATACTGGTTAATGCATGCAACAGAGAAGCCACAATCAATAAGTGTTGTATGAAATTCCGAAGGTATTGCCATGCTCCCACAAAACTACCCACTTCCGTAACTGTTCGCGGTCACAGCCACTAGCGAATCACTTTTACCTTATCTGGGTCGATTTGCAACGTACCGTTTCTGACCACAAATCCCAGGTACAATAGAGCTTGCTGGCTGAACTCATAGTTCTTACGATTGAGGCGAAGCTAATGTTGCCGAAGCTATTCGAACACCTTTTCAACGTGAATTAGGTGTTCATCCCACGAACGACTATAGACCAGTATGTCGTCGAGGTAAACGATCACAAAGTCATCGATGAACTATCGCAGTACGTCATTCATAAGACGCATGAAAGTTGTCAGGGCATTGCAGAGGCCAAACAGCGTGACCAGCCATTCAAACAGACCTGGTCGCATTTTGAACGTGGTTTTCCAAGTATCCTTCTCTCGGATGTTGACTTGATGATATCCTAATTTTAGATCCAATTTTGAGAAGACAATAGTATGCTTCAATTGGTCTAGTAGGTTGTCAATACGAGGAATGGGTACTGGTTCTTGATGGTGATCTTATTCAGTGCTCACACTACAACACGGTAGGCCAACGCAAGCTATAAAACTACTGGGAAAAACTTTTTTTCCGAGCAGTCCTACAGATGAAAACATAATTTTGATTTTTCACCGATGTGTCAGCTAGGAAAAGTTATTATTTTTAGAAAATCTAACGCAAGGAATAAATAATATATAGCAAGTTGAAGATCAGTTTGGGAAAAGATATACAGGATCTATGGAACAGCTGAGAATATTTTTTCCGCTGGGAACAACTTTTTTTTACCAGCGGATCTACAGTTGAAAATATAATTTTTATTTTTTCACCGATATGTCAGTTTGGAAAAGTTATTATTTTTAGTAGATCTACCGCTAGGAATAAGTAATTTACATAATTTTTGTGCAAAACTAAAAATTTTCAGCAGAATAATAACAGATTTATTATTTTGAGAGGGACATTTTTGAGGAAAAATATTTTCTGCAGATTTATTGGTTTTGCGCCAAATATAAAATCTTCATCTCCAGATTTATTAGTTACCTTTCCTCGGTTCCCCGAATCCAACCTCCACCGAGAAACCTGCCCAATCCTCTCCATCTCCAGCTCTCCGCCGAGAAAACTCCCCCAATCAAACCTCCTCCACCAACAAACCTCCCGCAATCCTCTCCATCTCTAGCTCTCCACCGAGAAACCTCCCCAATCCAACCTCCTCCACTGAGAAACTGCCCCCAATCCTCTCCATCTCCAACTCTCCACCGAGAAACCTCCCCAATCCAACCTCCTCTACCGAGAAACCGCCCCTAATCCTCTCCATCTCTAGCTCTCCGCCGAGAAACCCCCCCAATCCAACCTCCTCCCCCGAGAAACCGGTCCCAATCCACCGAAAATCCTCCCCAATCTTCGATCTGATCTCCCACCATGCGTGAGGTGTCTCGCGGTGTGGCCCTCGAAACACTAGCGGTAGGGTGTGCGGTGAACGGCAGAGGTGGAGCGACAGCAGTGAAGCAGGTGTGCAACAGATGGGTGAGGCACGAGGCACCAATCCGAGGTAAGCAGAACTGTTCCAACACTTCTGGTTGTAGTGTTGCATCCTGATGAACTCCAGATGCATGTTCTATCATTGCTGAAGACTGCCGGAATCTTCAGAAATAGACTGCTTTTATCTTGGAACACTTGCAACTATCAAGTATATCAAATGATATGATAAGAAATTATCCATTGTACATAGACTCAGAGCATATTAAAGATCTAGCATTTTGTGCCTTGTGTGGAAGAGTTCAAGTTTATTCTCTTGTGATTGATTCAGACACCAACCAAGAAAATGCTGGCAACACTCAATTAGAAACACCATTTCAGAACAAACACTTCATTAGAACTAGATCTTGATCAAGATAACTAGAACTGAAATATACGATGGCATAGTTTTTAAGAAACAATTGAAATGTTTGAATGCACAATTTAAATATTTTTAAGAAATTTACAAGCACACATTTCACCAGTGGTGAAATACTAATTACAAACTACCTCAATTTACATGAATAGGGTGTTTGAAAGACCACCTCAATTTGGTTCTACAGAAAGATCATTGCACCCATTCCACCAAACATTTTCAACAAACACTTTGTGCATTTATAGCAATTTCAACACAAACTCCCTGAACCAAATATCGGAAATTCAGAATTGTTCCTTCTAAATCAGTCCAACAAAGCATGCAATGATGTAGCCAACTGTTCACAATAGTACAAAGCTGCCAAACTGCGACAATAATGTCAACCTGGCATCATCAACTTCATCAGTCATCACAGCTAGAATGTGAACTTAAAAGAGAACGAAAGCCAAAACCATTTACACTATAAATTAGAATATGTACTGAAGTGTTATGAACATCAGTGGAAAGATGTTTCAGTGACAAGATACTTTTCTCCATCTACCCTTTATTATTTGGTACATGATGCATACAATACTGATGATTTATGAAAAAGGAAAAAAATATATGTTGGGCTCTGGTCTTAGACTACTTGGATAAGAGAGATTTTAAGGGGATCCAATAGTGCCAGACCCAGATCCGGATCCACTGCCTCCACCGCCGCCGCCCCCACCATTTTGACCACCACCTCCGCCACCACCACCGCCGCTACCACTTCCTTTTACATACTCTCCACCATAATAGCCACCGCTACTTGCATCTCCCTGACCAGTGCTAGCACCAGAACCATTGCCATAACCACTAGATCTGTTGGGGAACTCCCAGGGGCTCCACGAAGTCCCGAAAAACCCCCTGGTGAGACCCGGAGCATCACCGGGCCCCCAGTGAGTCCCGAAGAATCACCGGGCCCCTGGTGAGTCCCAAAGAATCACCGGGCCCCTGGTTAGATCTGGAGGGTCACTAGGCCCCCTGTGAGACCCGGAGCCTCACCGGACACCAGGTAAGATTCGGAGCATTACTGGGCCCCCGGTGAGATCCGGAGCATCACCAGGCCTCCGGTGAGATCCGGAGGATCACCGGACCCACGGTGAGATCCGGAGGGTCACCGGGCCCCCGGTGAGACCCAGAGCATCACCGGACTGCCGGTGAGTCCCGCAGAATCATCGGACTCCCGGTGAGTCCCATAGAGTCACCGGGCCCCCGGTGAGATCCAGAGGGTCACCGGGCCCCCGGTGAGACCCGGAGCATCACCGGACCACCGGTGAGTCCCGAAGAGTCACCGGGCCCCCGGTGTCGCCTGGGGCCTCGGGAAAACTACTGCTGACCAGGGACGCCTCTGGGAAGCTGACGAGGGCACGTGCCAAGAATCCAAGCCATTTCCCCAGCCAAATGACTTCAATGCCCTTCGATCCAGCGGTCATAGTTAGGGCCTTTTGGTCTTTTGTATTTCTTAGGGGCTATATATACCCCACCTGTACCTCTTTTTTGGGGATTGGAATTCATTTGAACTCGCACAAAATATCAGGCTCTCTTGGAGACCTCTCCCAGAGAGCATACCTCCCCAGCGGACTCGCGTCTGGAGAGAGCCAACAGGACTAGGGCCCCCACTGGGACCCGAACCTGTATAAAAACCACTGTGTCAATTTCTGTGTTGCCCGGCGGGAGAAGACCGGTAGCTCGTTCAGCTCGCGCCGCTGTACACGTGCAGCGCACATCCGAAGAAACCTGCTGTGGTATCCGTAATACCACGACAAGATCCATAACCACCTCCACCTTGGCCACCTCCACCACCGCCACCACTACCACTAGCATTAGCATCATTACTATAATACCCATTACTCTCCCTATATCCGGAACCAGATCCGGAACCAGACCCAGCTCCGCATTAGCATTATTACTATAATCACCTTCATTAGACTCTCAATTGGAGAAGTTAAATGTCAAATGGGTTTCTATTTTCACTTTGGTGAGAAAAATTGGACAAGCAGGAAGAAAATCTCACCAATTATGTGCCTTAATTTGAATTTTTTATGGTTTTTGGAAAAGTAATTTTCACCCCCTAATCCGATATTTGTCAATTTTCTTGGTAGATCTATATTTTTTCCATTTAAGTACTTATATTTGTTTGCAGGTTGTAATTATGCCTTTGTATCATACACTTTCCTTTTCACAATTTAAGACTATTTTTATTTTTCTATATTTCACAATATAAACCTTACTATAATTCTAGTATATTATTTAGTACATGTTTGACTCCTTTATCCTCTATGGTATCCTCTCACGCCTTGGTTAACATTTCTTCAGCACACATCTAAACTTTATATAATAGAGGCATCATTAGTTATGATTATTTTCTCTCATTCAATACTCTTAATTCGCATGTGAATAAGAAGTAAACTTGTCAGGGAAAATCTCCGCGGGGCTAAGTCCAGGTAAGTTGCGCCACGCTCGCTCGGGGATGCGGCTTCCGGTCCCTCCCCGGGCGCCGCCATTTGGCCTCCAGGACCTAGCCTTCGGCGCCGTCCCGGGCGCCGCCATTTGCCCGGGCACATGGCCTCCGGCCCCTCCCCGGGCGCCGCCATTTGGCTCCCGGGACGTGGCCTCCGGTGCCCTCCCGGGCGCCGCCATTTGCCCAGGGACGTGGCCTCCGGCCCCTCCCCGGGCGCCGCCATTTGGCTCCCAGGACGTGGCCTCCGGTGCCGTCCCGGGCGCCGCCATTTGGCTCCAAGGACGTGGCCTCCGGTGCCGTCTCGGGCGCCGCCATTTGCCCGGGGACGTGGCCTCCGGCCCCTCCCCGGGCGCCGCCATTTGGCCCCCGTTACTCCGGCCCCTCCCCGGGCGCCGCTTTTTGGCTCCCAGGACGTGGCCTCCGGTGCCCTCCCAGGCGCCGCCATTTGGCTCCCGGGACGTGGCCTCCGGTGCCGTCCCGGGCGCCGCCATTGGCCCGGGGACCTAGCCTGTGGCGCCGTCCCGGGCGCCGCCATTTGGCCAGGGACGTGGCCTCCGGCCCCTCCCCGGGAGCCGCCTTTTGGCGCCCGGGACGTGGCCTCCGGCGCCGTCCCGGCCCTCATCACCCTTCTAAAGGTAAAGCCTCGAACTGTTTGTCACGTGCAGGTCACGCGAGGAGCGCCTCGGGAACTAGCGACCACCTGTCAAGCATCCAAGGCCTTTGACCGGGAGAAGGACGGTCCTACCCTTCAATCCGACGGTGGCTTCCGGGGTAGTTTAGGTTTTTTGCTTCTTTTTGGGGCTATAAATAGCCCTTGTACCCCTCTGTTGTAAAGGATCGGTTCTCTTTTATTGGAATAGCTAAACTCATAGACGTGCTCCGGAAGCCTCTCCCCCGGAGAGAGCCTCCCGAGCCGACTCCAGTCGGGAGCGCGTCGACAGGACTAGGGCCCCCACCGTGACCCGAACCTGTATAAACCCGTGTGTCATTTTTTGTGCTTGTCCGACGGGGGAGGACTGGTCATCCGGTCAACCCGCGCCGCGTAATCTTCACTAGGATCATTCTCAAAACCTGCCGTGGTATTCACAATACCACGACAGTTGGCGCCGTCCGTGGGGACTCGTGACAAGGCGCCATGGCTCCCCCAAGAACAAGGGCTCGCACCCTTCCTGGTGATCCGGGTCTCGGAGACCCAGCGCCGTCCGCCCGGGACACTGCTGTCCCGGCGGTCCCTTCCGGCGGTGACCTGGCCCAGGTACCGCCTCCCTCCTTTCCTCTTAACTTAGGTGCTTCCACCTCCAGGTCGTTCCCGGTGACCGCGGGGACCTCGGCTGCGACTAGTCTCCCCCCGACGGCTCCCGCGGCTCCCCGGGACGCCCTGCTCGAAGCTCTCGTGGAAGGCCAGCTCCGCGCTCAGCGCTCTATGGACGAGCTCCTTAGCGTGTTGGCGCGGCGCCCGGCCCCCACATTTGCCTCGCACCCGTATCCGGGGAACAAGCCCTCGTTTATGGGCTACCCGGCGGCCCCTCCAGCCTCCGGGGGGTTGTCCGCCCCTTATGATCCTGCCGGGGGGTTGCCTCCCCCTGCGGGATATACGTCCGGACCCTTCCCGGCGCCCGGGCCCGTCCCGGTGCCGGTGGGTTATTTCATGCCGGGGCCCTTCGTGGCACTAGGGGGGTACCCCGTTCCTGGCCTATTCCCGGGGCCGGGAGCCCACTTCATGCCGGGGGTTTACCCTACGCCGGGAGCCAGTCTCGCCCCCCGCGTCGCGTTTACCGCACCGGGGGCGGTTGACAAAGCAACCCCCGTGCCGCAGCGGACTTTCCCCCGCATGGGCTCCCCGGTTCCGGACGTCGCCACGGGGGCCCCCCCCCTCGCTGGTTCTGGGTGTTACAGGGCCTGCCCCCTTCCCAGTTTCGGTCGTGGCCACCGGGGCACCCTCCACTTTGGTTGCAACGGTTGCCGTGGGCGCCCCCCCCCCCCCCGGTTCCGGATAATACAGGGGCTTCCCCCTTTCTGGTCCCAGGGGCCGTCGCAGGGGGCTCCCCCCAACCGGCTTCGGAAGCCTCTGGGCCGGCAGCTTGTCGCGCCCCGAGACTGGGACTACGACTACTCCTGTAGAGACCTAGCTCGCTGCAGCTAGTCCCTTATATGCATAGCATACACATACCCTTGACTTCCCAGGATAAGTCAAGCACAGGAGTATATCACATTGCAACCGAGTAACTTACAAAATAGTTAAGCAGTGTGGCCTGCTGGCCTTGATATTACATAAGGAGATTACAATGCCTTCACGGCATACATGGTTTAGCAAAATAACATCTACACAGTAGATGGTAGGTGACCCACCCACAAAGAGAAGTGGACGGCAGAACAACACACATCAGGGAAATGACGGGACCGACGCTCCTCCTTCTGGATCCACGTAGTATTTCACGCCTTCATCTTGTTTGTTGATTGCTCCGTCTATTAATTTGTAGGTTGCAAGAGTGAGCACTTACGTACTCAGCAAGTCATAGGTAAGAGTAGATACATATAGTAGTGATGATATGAACCTAGACTAGTCAAGAATTATGGATGTTTATAAAATAATCTTTTCCTTTCTTATCTCATCTTATGGCAGCACTTTTCATAATATAACATCATCATTTATGTTCACTAGATTATAGCACTACCGCGACACGTCGACACACGACAGCCCACGGCAGCACTCCTTATCATGACAACACATGTCATTTGGGTAATCTTGATTTAACATATTTTATTTAGAAAGTAGTACTTGTGTCACACCCCGTGGATTTAATCCACCGCAGCAGACTCCTATAAACCCGGGAGCTCGGAGTATTCGAATACATTTTTAACTCTGTAGAGAGGTACCAATTTACCCGCAAGATATTCCACTTTCAAGCCCATCCTATCATAACAAAATGATTAGACCCCTCCTCACAACCATGTGTGAGTGGCAAGGTGGAGATAACAAGAACTTTTGTTATGCATCACTTACAATTCACCCCTGACCCTGTGGCTCTCAGCGAAACACAGTTGTGGTAGGCTATATCATAACCTCCACCCCACCTCATTTTCCCATTACTGGGTCAAATATCAGATCACCTTCAGTGATAGTAGGAGTCAGCCTCCAAGTCAATAATCACAACACATCTCATGCAGGGGTTTCATGTATGATCCACATAAGTACTTGTTCAGGCCTGTCCCATACCAGGCTTACGGTTAGCACGTTGTTCATGCCACTAGACGCACAACACAAGGTTCTAGTCCTTATATGCCAATGACCAGACCATCCACAACCCTGCACCTTCAGTGCCTGCATTCCTTTGCAGTCTAGCACCTCCAGTGCTACAGCCATCCATACCATTTTTCTGGTCACGGCTAGGGGTTTTATTTCATGAATATAAGTATATAAATACATATAATAGTTCATGGCTCAAAACTTGTTTATTTCACATTTCACCGATAACCAGTCTAGTACTGCCAATTCATAAATCAATCATTCTCAATCTTTCACATGCAATATTGCCTATATTCAAGGTTATGTTTAGCAACATTTAAAATATAGGTTCAAGATGACCAAGGATATGACTTGCCTTCCGCGTCGTAAGAAACAGCAGTTGATGACGGGTCAACAGCGAAGTCCTCGATCTTAGCTTCTGAATCTGCTCGACGACAAACAATCACACAATAATTACTTATAATATTTAAAATGTTTTAAGACTTATATGCAGAAATGCTTAACAAGAATGATTGAACTAAACTGGAGATAATTGAGATTATAAGCTGATCTGAGTTGAGATCTAGGGTTTCAAGGAATTGGCTATGGATGGGTGTTAGATGCTCTTAGGATCTCAAGGTTACAATAAGAACATCAGTTTTGTGGCTGGTTTGATCAAACACAGTGAATGTCAGCAGATCGATATTCGGATCAAAGTTCTGACATAACTTCAGGGAAAACTAGAGAGTTTATCTCAAGTTATGACAGTAGAAGAAAATATAGATCATAACTCTACAAATTCAGTGGACAAAGTGGCTTTCAAAATGCACAATCAGAAGTGAGTAAACAAGGCCAATGCCATTGGCTGGCATGCACTGGAATAGTGTCAAAAACTAGGGTTTAGCAACAATTATAATTCAAGGGCTCAAATCAAGTTGTGATAGAAGAAGAAAATGCTGATCACAACCTCAGAAATCTAAGGGACAAAGTTATGCCCAAAATGCACATCTGGAAGGGAGTGAAAAGGGATAATGCCACTGACTGACATAGTCTGGCATTGATCTTGACATGGCCAGAAACTAGGGCTTGGCATAACTTTTGATCTAGAGCTCCAATTGATGCACCACTTTGTTTGGGATGTAGGCCTCAGTAACAGGAACAATTCATTCAACTGGACCTAGGGCAGGAGGTGGCCGGAGAGTGATGAAAACCGGCGATGAACTCGGTGGCTGAAATTTCAATTCACAGCACTGGACAGGAATTAGGGCATAGCTATATCTTCTGATTTAGGCCGAATTGGAAGTCGAGCTAGTAGGCAAGTTCCTTAGGAGATCAAGGCGCATCTGGTGGACAAGGTTTCTGGAGCTGGATCGGCCGGGAATGGTTTTCCGGTGGCCGGCGCCGGAGAAGAAGACACTGATATTGGGGGTTTTGGCTACACGATGTTTGAACTCGATTCCTTGCTTGGAGAGCATCTAGAAGGTATAAGAATGCTTCTGGAACGATCGAATTGGCCGGAGAATCACCGGAGAAGGTTGGCGACATTCGCCGGCGGCTGGTGAAGCTCGGGCTAGCGAAAAACTCCAGTTCTTGGTCAATTTCACCATTCAACTTCACAGGCTTGCTTAGAATAGCTCACTGATCATTTTTGTCTATTAAATCGAAGGCTAATTCGGGCTAATTTGACTTGTGCAACTGGAACAGGGCATTTCACTGATTTCAGCAATTCCGGCGATCACCGGCGATGAAGTGCATAAGAGCTCAATTAAATGATACAGCACGATGAGGGAGATGAGATATACCTTCTGGTGCTGTTAATTCGGTGAGAGGTGCAGCAGGGCGTGCTGGCACCGTGAGGACTCAATCTGGACTCGCCGGAGAAGACGACTGCAACGAGAGATTTTGCAAAATTGGCTAAGTCCTGGTGAAGGGGAGATGACACAGGGTATGGCTGCTTATATAGGCCACAGGGCGATGCTTGCAAAGAGATAGCAGCAAGGGAATTGTGCTAGATGACAAGATTTGCCGGGCGCAGCTGCAACAACGGCGAGCGGTGAAGCGACTGTACACTGGCAAGGCGAAACTGTGGTACATCGAGTCTCATCAATGTCGGGCGGTGCAAGTCGGTGGCGACAAAGGCTGGTGAAGCAAGTAACGTGGCAAGAAGATACTGACAATGGCTGCTGCTGGTCGCGCACAGGAGCAGATGTTGTTCAACGGCGCTGCCACGGCGATGGCTAGGGCGAGGACGCGTGCGCAACAGCAACAGTAAGTATGCACGAGCACAAATGCAAGCGGGACTTGGCCGGCGGCGAGCGTGCACGGCGCAAACGCACGGCGAGGTTCCTGGTCGTGCACTGCAGTTGGCCTGGTCGATTTTGGGCTGATTTGCAATTATTGATTTTCTTGATTTGGACTGAATTGTAAATCTGAAGATTTGGAAGGTTTGATCTGGAATTGATTCTGCTGTTTTGGTAAACTTGATTCAACAAATGATTTGACACAGATTGAAGATAAAATTTGAAATGTTCGGATGATTTTTGATATGAACTGAAAACAGAGTAGATTAGGGTAAAATAGGTCTGAAACTTATTGATCTCGAATTCTGGGATTTAGGGTTTGATTTTGAGATACTCATAAAAGAAGAATTTGTGTTGAAAAGCATTTGGAAGGTGTTCCCTGAATTAGATTTGAATTTGAAGATGATTTGCAACATTTTGCCTTTCTGGCTTTTAGAAAAATCTGGAAGAAGGACTGATCTGCGAATCTGGAGTTTTGGAAGGTTTAAACTGAATTTGATTTCACTGATATAGCAGATTATATTCAACAGAATATTTGGCAAGAACATTTAATAAAATTTGGCACATTTGAATAGTCTTTGATACAGACTGAAAATAGGGTATTTTTAGGGTAATTGAATCTGAGCTTTAATTGATTTCGAATTATGGTAATTAGGATGAGATCTTGAAATCTGCACAAAAGAAGAACTTGTTTCAAATAGCATCTAGAAAAGATTTGCCGAAGAAATTCTGAATTTGGAGTTAATCTGGAGATTTTAACCTTTCTAGGTTTTCAGATATCAGATAAGGACTATATTGCGATAATTCTTGGACTGATTTGTGAAAAGAGTCTAGATGGTAGAATCTGGCTGTCAACTTTTTAGTTTAAGGTATTGACATACCCATGATCATATTCCAGAAATAGTCTGGTCTGAACTTGGTCAAGATTTTGATTAAATCCGTATTTCTGAAACTTAGGGTATTTAGGTAATATAATGTATTTCTGTTTTCGAAAACAGAAGAAGTTGATAAATCTGGAATTTAGAGATAGAATTGGATCTAGGTTCTGAAGACTTTTAAGTTCAGAGTAACTGATAGATCACATCTGAACAATCTGATCTTGATTTGAGGTCACAGGATAGATTTTGGAGATTTTAGGGTTTAGGATAGATACTGATCTGGCTATTACTACAGATACAAGCATGCATGCTATTGATGAAAAAGGAAGTTTTCACCCCTAACTCAGGGTGTTACAGATCTACCCTCCTTAAAGAAATCTCGCCCCGAGATTTACCTAAAGCAAGAAAAGATAAGAATAGAGATAGGTTTGCTAAAAATTCTCTTCCTTCTTCCAAGTAGTTCTTTGTTCTAAATGATTCTTCCATTGAACTTTACACAATCCGATTTTCTTCCTTCGGAGCTGACGTTCATCAGTGGCTAGGATTCTGATTGGGTGCTCAAGATAAGTGAGATTCTTCTGTAAAGGCACATCTTGTACATTTATCTGGTCAGTAGGTTCCTTCAACATTTCCGGAGCTGAGAGACATGAAACACATCGTGTACTCCTGTTAATCTCACTGGTAATTCCAGTTCATAGGATGTTTCTCATTCTCTCTTGATTATCTTAAATGGTCCAATGTATCCTTAAAGATAACTTTCCTTTCACTTGAAATCTTTGTAATCTTTTGAATGGTGTGACCTTGAGATACACAAAATCTCCTGGTTCAAATGATAATTCTCTTCGTCGTTTATCTGCATAACTCTTTTGTCGTGATTGTGCTGTTTTCAACCTTTCTCTGATGAGTCTGACATGAGCTTCTGCTTCTTCTACTATCTCTGGTCCTATAACTTTTCATTCTCCTGGCTCATTCCAATGCAATGGAGTTCTGCATTTATGTCCATATAAAGCTTCCAATGGTGCCATCTGTAAATTAGCTTGATAACTGTTATTATATGTAACTCTGCAAATGGTAAACATTTGTCCCATGATGCTCCATAATCTAGTATACAAGCTCTTAGAAGATCTTCTAGGATTTGGTTGACTCTTTCTGTCTGTCCTCCTGTTTGCGGATGATATGCAGTACTGAAATCTAGCTGGGTTCCTAGGGTTTCATGCAGTCTATTCCACAATAACTCATATGGAATCATATCCTCCTTGAGTTTTAGGTAATCCTGTAATGAAATCCATACCAATTTCTTCCCATTTCCATAATGTATTGGTAGAGGTTGTAGCTTTCCTGCTATTTTCTGGTGTTCTGCTTTAACTCGTTGACATGTATCATAGTTTGCAATATACTCTGCAATATCTCTCTTCATATTATCCCACCAGAATCTGGTCTTCAAATCTTGATACATCTTTGTGTTACCAGGGTGTATTGAGTATGGAGTTTTATGTGCTTCATGGAGAATTATTTCCTTAAGATCTGCGTTTTGAGGTACACAGATTCTTTCTCGATACCATATAATCCCTTGGTTATCTTCAGTAAGGCCTTGAGCCTTTCCTAACTTGGTTCGACTCTTGATTTTACAAATTTCTTCATCTTTCTTCTGGGCATTTCCTATCTGTTCTTCAAGTTGAGATTTTATTGTTAAAGTAGCTACTGTTCCCTGCGGTACTATTTCCACTTGATGATTCTGCAACTCTTGTTGTAGGTAAGGGTTCTTTAACATAACCATTCCTTGTAGGTTGTAAACTTTTCTGCTTAAGACATCGGCCACTACATTAGCTTTCCTTGGATGGTACTGAATACTAAGATCATAATCTTTGAGTTGATCCTTGAGCTTCTCTATATCTGTAACTGACATTTCTGAAAGTTCTTCTGAAAAATACATCAGAATATGGTTGCACTACAGGCGCTTGTTCCAGGCATAATTTTTGTAATGCTTGAACAGATCTTAGCGATTTCTTGACTGATGATCTTTCTGCATAGAATAGAACTCTCTCCCCTTGGCTACTGACAAGACTAAGGGTTTTCTCTTCACAATCTATTAGGCCTTTATGTTGGGACAACCAATCCATTCCCAAAATAATGTCTAGTCCTTGCAGTTCCAGAACTAGTAGATTTGCCTCAAATTCTACCCCTTCTATATTGAAAGTTACATTTGAGCAGATCGAGTAGACAGATAATCTAGCCCCTGGAGTTTGTATAACCATAGAGTACTCTAGTGGTACTTGGTCTATATGCATTTCAACTTCAGATGCAAATGCTTTTGACATGAATGAATTTGTAGCACCAGGATCAAACAATATTAAGGCAGATGCAGATTGAATCAGGAATCTACCTAGAAGAATGTTGGTGGCGTTGCCTGCTTCTTGAATTGAAGTATAATTTAATCTTCCTCCTTGGGTTGCAGTTGGTGCTCTACCTCTTCCTCTTCCTCTATTAGCCATGTTCCCTCCTCTTCCTGGTGGAGTTCCTTTAGGCTTCGGTGCTGGTGGCTCTGGTACTCTGGGTGCTTCTGGTTGTGTTCCTGTCTGTAATCTGGCAATAGATGGTGGAAGCCGTGTCCAAGGACAAAATTCTCTATGATGTCCACGCTGCCAACAGTGATAACATTGAGTGTTCATATAAGGGTTTCCCTTGCTTCTAGTAAATATGGCTCTTTTTCTCTTGGGGTTCTGCAGTGGTGATGTTCTAGGTGCTACTGACTGTATCTTTGCTTGAGATATGGCTATGGGTCTAGGGAATTGGATCCAGGGACAGAATTCTTTGCGATGCCCATGCTGTTTGCAATGAAAACATTTGACACTCGCGTGAGGACAGTTCTTTTGAAGGTGATTTCCTTTGCAATTGGGACACGTCATCCTTATTGGTCTGGGAGTTAGGTATGATGGTTGAAAACTAGAGTTGGTAGGGATTCTCCTTTTAGTTGAGTTTAGTTGTGGTTGCAGTTGTTGAGGCATTCTTCTCTTCCGATCTTCTCCCTCTATATTTTCCTTCTGTGGAGGATTGGAACTCCGAGGTTCTTGCTGAAACAAGGGGTTTCTTGTCATAATATCTTCTTCCTGAGGAGTCTGTTCCCTGTCTTCTCCACTGCTTCGAGATCTTCCTCTTGTATCAACCATGGTAGCTCTGAAAAAGAAGTTTGGGCTGATCTAACTATCTAGGGCCAACTAAGACAACAATGCAGAAAATAATGCAAACTACTTTAGTGCATAAAATACTTAGGCTACTAGCCATAATACACAAGTTAACCATTGCAAAGCAACAGCGAATCACAAACTATCAAGAGCATCACTAGCTCTATCTATACCAACCTCTAAGACACTCTGAAACAACAGAACGCACTCTCACAATCTTACCGAATTTTAGAAAATCCAAATAAAATTTTGAAATAAAAGTTTTCAAGAGCTACAAAGCTCATTGTTTTTATCAAAATACAATTTTCATCAAATAGTTTTCTAAATAAATTACGTCTTCCTGGCACGGCCAAACTCTAAAGGTGTCGTCCTACAGTCAAGTTCTCATGTTGCTCTGATACCAACTTTTCTTGTCGCGCCCCGAGACTGGGACTACGACTACTCATGTAGAGACCTAGCTCGCTGCAGCTAGTCCCTTATATGCATAGCATACACATACCCTTGACTTCCCAGGATAAGTCAAGCACAGGAGTATATCACATTGCAACCGAGTAACTTACAAAATAGTTAAGCAGTGTGGCCTGCTGGCCTTGATATTACATAAGGAGATTACAATGCCTTCACGGCATACATGGTTTAGCAAAATAACATCTACACAGTAGATGGTAGGTGACCCACCCACAAAGAGAAGTGGACGGCAGAACAACACACATCAGGGAAATGACGGGACCGACGCTCCTCCTTCTGGATCCACGTAGTATTTCACGCCTTCATCTTGTTTGTTGATTGCTCCGTCTATTAATTTGTAGGTTGCAAGAGTGAGCACTTACGTACTCAGCAAGTCATAGGTAAGAGTAGATACATATAGTAGTGATGATATGAACCTAGACTAGTCAAGAATTATGGATGTTTATAAAATAATCTTTTCCTTTCTTATCTCATCTTATGGCAACACTTTTCATAATATAACATCATCATTCATGTTCACTAGATTATAGCACTACCGCGACACGTCGACACACGACAGCCCACGGCAGCACTCCTTATCATGACAACACATGTCATTTGGGTAATCTTGATTTAACATATTTTATTTAGAAAATAGTACTTGTGTCACACCCCGTGGATTTAATCCACCGCAGCAGACTCCTATAAACCCGGGAGCTCGGAGTATTCGAATACATTTTTAACTCTGTAGAGAGGTACCAATTTACCCGCAAGATATTCCACTTTCAAGCCCATCCTATCATAACAAAATGATTAGACCCCTCCTCACAACCATGTGTGAGTGGCAAGGTGGAGATAACAAGAACTTTTGTTATGCATCACTTACAATTCACCCCTGACCCTGTGGCTCTCAGCGAAACACAGTTGTGGTAGGCTGTATCATAACCTCCACGCCACCTCATTTTCCCATTACTGGGTCAAATATCAGATCACCTTCAGTGATAGTAGGAGTCAGCCTCCAAGTCAATAATCACAACACATCTCATGCAGGGGTTTCATGTATGATCCACATAAGTACTTGTTCAGGCCTGTCCCATACCAGGCTTGCGGTTAGCACGTTGTTCATGCCACTAGACGCACAACACAAGGTTCTAGTCCTTATATGCCAATGACCAGACCATCCACAACCCTGCACCTTCAGTGCCTGCATTCCTTTGCAGTCTAGCACCTCCAGTGCTACAGCCATCCATACCATTTTTCTGGTCACGGCTAGGGGTTTTATTTCATGAATATAAGTATATAAATACATATAATAGTTCATGGCTCAAAACTTGTTTATTTCACATTTCACCGATAACCAGTCTAGTACTGCCAATTCATAAATCAATCATTCTCAATCTTTCACATGCAATATTGCCTATATTCAAGGTTATGTTTAGCAACATTTAAAATATAGGTTCAAGATGACCAAGGATATGACTTGCCTTCCGCGTCGTAAGAAACAGCAGTTGATGACGGGTCAACAGCGAAGTCCTCGATCTTAGCTTCTGAATCTGCTCGACGACAAACAATCACACAATAATTACTTATAATATTTAAAATGTTTTAAGACTTATATGCAGAAATGCTTAACAAGAATGATTGAACTAAACTAGAGATAATTGAGATTATAAGCTGATATGAGTTGAGATCTAGGGTTTCAAGGAATTGGCTATGGATGGGTGTTAGATGCTCTTAGGATCTCAAGGTTACAATAAGAACATCAGTTTTGTGGCTGGTTTGATCAAACACAGTGAATGTCAGCAGATCGATATTCGGATCAAAGTTCTGACATAACTTCAGGGAAAACTAGAGAGTTTATCTCAAGTTATGACAGTAGAAGAAAATATAGATCATAACTCTACAAATTCAGTGGACAAAGTGGCTTTCAAAATGCACAATCAGAAGTGAGTAAACAAGGCCAATGCCATTGGCTGGCATGCACTGGAATAGTGTCAAAAACTAGGGTTTAGCAACAATTATAATTCAAGGGCTCAAATAAAGTTGTGATAGAAGAAGAAAATGCTGATCACAACCTCAGAAATCTAAGGGACAAAGTTATGCCCAAAATGCACATCTGGAAGGGAGTGAAAAGGGATAATGCCACTGACTGACATAGTCTGGCATTGATCTTGACATGGCCAGAAACTAGGGCTTGGCATAACTTTTGATCTAGAGCTCCAATTGATGCACCACTTTGTTTGGGATGTAGGCCTCAGTAACAGGAACAATTCATTCAACTGGACCTAGGGCAGGAGGTGGCCGGAGAGTGATGAAAACCGGCGATGAACTCGGTGGCTGAAATTTCAATTCACAGCACTGGACAGGAATTAGGGCATAGCTATATCTTCTGATTTAGGCCGAATTGGAAGTCGAGCTAGTAGGCAAGTTCCTTAGGAGATCAAGGCGCATCTGGTGGACAAGGTTTCTGGAGCTGGATCGGCCGGGAATGGTTTTCCGGTGGCCGGCGCCGGAGAAGAAGACACTGATATTGGGGGTTTTGGCTACACGATGTTTGAACTCGATTCCTTGCTTGGAGAGCATCTAGAAGGTATAAGAATGCTTCTGGAACGATCGAATTGGCCGGAGAATCACCGGAGAAGGTTGGCGACATTCGCCGGCGGCTGGTGAAGCTCGGGCTAGCGAAAAACTCCAGTTCTTGGTCAATTTCACCATTCAACTTCACAGGCTTGCTTAGAATAGCTCACTGATCATTTTTGTCTATTAAATCGAAGGCTAATTCGGGCTAATTTGACTTGTGCAACTGGAACAGGGCATTTCACTGATTTCAGCAATTCCGGCGATCACCGGCGATGAAGTGCATAAGAGCTCAATTAAATGATACAGCACGATGAGGGAGATGAGATATACCTTCTGGTGCTGTTAATTCGGTGAGAGGTGCAGCAGGGCGTGCTGGCACCGTGAGGACTCAATCTGGACTCGCCGGAGAAGACGACTGCAGCGAGAGATTTTGCAAATTGGCTAAGTCCTGGTGAAGGGGAGATGACACAGGGTATGGCTGCTTATATAGGCCACAGGGCGATGCTTGCAAAGAGATAGCAGCAAGGGAATTGTGCCAGATGACAAGATTTGCCGGGCGCAGCTGCAACAACGGCGAGCGGTGAAGCGACTGTACACTGGCAAGGCGAAACTGTGGTACATCGAGTCTCATCAATGTCGGGCGGTGCAAGTCGGTGGCGACAAAGGCTGGTGAAGCAAGTAACGTGGCAAGAAGATACTGACAATGGCTGCTGCTGGTCGCGCACAGGAGCAGATGTTGTTCAACGGCGCTGCCACGGCGATGGCTAGGGCGAGGACGCGTGCGCAACAGCAACAGTAAGTATGCACGAGCACAAATGCAAGCGGGACTTGGCCGGCGGCGAGCGTGCACGGCGCAAACGCACGGCGAGGTTCCTGGTCGTGCACTGCAGTTGGCCTGGTCGATTTTGGGCTGATTTGCAATTATTGATTTTCTTGATTTGGACTGAATTGTAAATCTGAAGATTTGGAAGGTTTGATCTGGAATTGATTCTGCTGTTTTGGTAAACTTGATTCAACAAATGATTTGACACAGATTGAAGATAAAATTTGAAATGTTCGGATGATTTTTGATATGAACTGAAAACAGAGTAGATTAGGGTAAAATAGGTCTGAAACTTATTGATCTCGAATTCTGGGATTTAGGGTTTGATTTTGAGATACTCATAAAAGAAGAATTTGTGTTGAAAAGCATTTGGAAGGTGTTCCCTGAATTAGATTTGAATTTGAAGATGATTTGCAACATTTTGCCTTTCTGGCTTTTAGAAAAATCTGGAAGAAGGACTGATCTGCGAATCTGGAGTTTTGGAAGGTTTAAACTGAATTTGATTACACTGATATAGCAGATTATATTCAACAGAATATTTGGCAAGAACATTTAATAAAATTTGGCACATTTGAATAGTCTTTGATACAGACTGAAAATAGGGTATTTTTAGGGTAATTGAATCTGAGCTTTAATTCATTTCGAATTATGGTAATTAGGATGAGATCTTGGAATCTGCACAAAAGAAGAACTTGTTTCAAATAGCATCTAGAAAAGATTTGCCGAAGAAATTCTGAATTTGGAGTTAATCTGGAGATTTTAACCTTTCTAGGTTTTCAGATATCAGATAAGGACTATATTGCGAATCTGGCTGTCAACTTTTTAGTTTAAGGTATTGACATACCCATGATCATATTCCAGAAATAGTCTGGTCTGAACTTGGTCAAGATTTTGATTAAATCCGTATTTCTGAAACTTAGGGTATTTAGGTAATATAATGTATTTCTGTTTTCGAAAACAGAAGAAGTTGATAAATCTGGAATTTAGAGATAGAATTGGATCTAGGTTCTGAAGACTTTTAAGTTCAGAGTAACTGATAGATCACATCTGAACAATCTGATCTTGATTTGAGGTCACAGGATAGATTTTGGAGATTTTAGGGTTTAGGATAGATACTGATCTGGCTATTACTACAGATACAAGCATGCATGCTATTGATGAAAAAGGAAGTTTTCACCCCTAACTCAGGGTGTTACACAGCTACAGCGCATGAGCTCCCTCCCTCGGCGGGACAGGTCCGTTTCGCCCCGGGGGAGGTCGAGCGAATGCGTTCACTAGAGCGCGGGGAAGAACTTCCCCCCGGCCACGGGTGCGGGGAGTCTCGCTCTCGCATCGGCTAGGGGAAGAGACCCGCTGAAGAGCCAACCTCTCCGGGGGAGAGCCCGGACGTCCGGGAACTCAGTCCCGGTTCGGAGGAAAAGCGTCGCCGCCACCATTCTGGCGGACCTCTCGGACCGCTTCCAGACTCAGACAACGAAGGTCCCATGAAAGAAGACAGCGACTGGGGCTCTCCCCGGGAAGTGCAGGGGGCTAACCAGCCCCTGTGCCGAAGACTTCGCAGCATCCGGTGGCCGCGGCCTTACCGCCCTCCGCACATCGAACACTATAACGGTGAGGCAGACCCTTATGACTTTGTGCAGGTCTACTCCTCTGCCATCTCCGCGGCCGTGGGGGACGAGACAGTACAGTGCAACGTCTTCCCCCTCTACCTCTTCGGCATTGCCCGCTCCTGGTTCTACAACCTGAAGGCCGGCTCCATCAAGTCTTTCTCGCAGCTCAAGCGGGAGTTCTGTGCCAACTTCCAGGGGAACTACGTGCGTCCCCTGGACTCCTCGCAGCTGTACACTATCCGGCAGAGGACTGGGGAAACCATTAGAAGCTTCTTCAGGCGCTTTGCCCAGGTGAAGAGCAAAGTGGCCCACGTCCCCGACTCTACGGTCATCGAAGCCTGCAAAAGCGGCATCCTCCCGGGGGAGCTCCACCGAAGTCTCTCCCGGAGCTGCCCCTCTTCCGCCGACGAGCTCTTCAACGTGCTCGAAAAGTACGCTCAGGCGGAGGAAGACAACATCTGAAAGAAGACCCAGGGGGCTCCCGCCCCCGTCAACCGGGGGGCCAGGGATCTGTAACGCCCTGAGTTAGGGGTGAAAATTTCCTTTTTCATAAATAGCATGCATGCATGTATCTGTAGTAATAGCCAGATCAGTATCTTTCTCAAGCCCTAAAATCTCCAAAATCTATCCTGTGACCTCAAATCAAGATCAGATTGTTCAGATGTGATCTATTAGTTATCCTGAATCTAAAAGTCTTCAGAACCTAGATCCAATTTTATCTCTAAATTCCAGATTTATCAACTTCTTCTGTTTTCGAAAACAGAAATACCTTATAATACCCTAAGTTTCAGAAATACAGATTTAATCAAAATCTTGACCAAGTTCAGACCAGATTATTCCTGGAATATAATCATGGGTATGTCAATACCTTAATCTAAAAAGTTGACAGCCAGATTTCATCATCTAGACGCTTTTCACAAATCAGTCCAAGAATTATCGCAAAATAGTCCTTATCTGATATCTGAAAATCCAAAAAGGCTAAAATCTCCAGATTAACTCCAAATTCAGAATTTCTTCGGCAAATCTTCTCAAAATACTATTTGCCACAAGTTTCTCTTCTGTGCAGATATCAAAATCAAACCCTAAATGCCAGAATTCGAAATCGAGAAAACTCAAATTCTATTTTACCCTAATTTACCCTATTTTCAGTTTGTATCAAAAACTATTCAAATGTGTCAAATCTTATCAACTATCTTTGCCAAATGTTTTGTTGAATATATCTGCCAGATTAGTGAAAGCAAATTCAGTTTAAACCTTCCAGAATTCCAGATTTACAGATCAGTCCAAAATTCAAGATTTGAAACTGCAGTTCAGTCCAAATTCGACCAGGCCGTTTACTGTGCGCACGACCAGGGCTCGCCGTGGTTTCCTTGCGCCGTGCACGCTCGCCGCCGGCCAAGTTCCGCTTGCATTTGTGCTCGTGCATGCTTGCTCTTCCTGTTGCGCACACGTCAGTGTCTCAGCCATCGCCGTGGCAACACCGTGGCGACATCGACGACCAGCGCCTGCTCCCGCGCGCGATCAATGGCTTTTTGTCAGCAACTCCTCGCCACGTCGCTATGCCGTGCCAGTACTTGTCGCCACCGCTTGCTCCATCTTTGCAAAGTCCCGATGAACGACAATGTGGACAGTTGCAGTCCTGTTGCCGTCGCAATCACCGTTCTTCGCTGAGTCTTCGCCGCTGATGTTCTTCACGCAATCCATCTAATCACAGCTGCCAATTACTTCGTTGTCTCCTCCTTGCAAGCTTCGCCTGCCCTATTTAAGCACTCCTGTGCTCAGTAGCTCCCTCCATACTTCACCAGAAACCAGCCAAGTTCCAGAATTTGCTCTTTTCGTTTTCTTCTCCGGCAAGCCGTCGAGGAAGCTCACAGTGCCAGCACTCTATAGATCATCCCCTGCCAAATTAAAGCCATCAGTGAGTTCCCCTACTCATTCTCTCTGTGTAGTACTATTTAATTGCTCACCGGTGACTCCTAACGCCGGCGATCACCGTAATTGTCGACTGCCCTGTTTCTGTAATGTGGCTCAATCCAGTACAAATTAGCTTTCGATTTTGTAAACAAAATTGATCAGTAAGCCAAATCAAGCAAGCCTGTAAGCTTAGAATCTCCAATTAAACACCATTCGAAGCTTTTCCCTAACCCGAGCTTCACCAGAAACCGGCGATCGTCGCCAGGCTTCTCCGGTGATCCTCCGGTCAATTTGATGTTATCAGAAGCTTTCTTTTACCTCCTAGATACTCTCCAAGCAAGGAATTAAGTTCTTTCGACCTGTAGCTGAAACCCCCAATTGGCAGTGCTTCTTCTCCGACGCCGATCACCGGAAAGCTTGTTCCAGCCGATTCAGCCCAAATCACTTTGCCTTTTAGATGTGCCTTAGCCTCCTGAGAACTTTTGTCTTCTAGCCTGACACCTAGATTGGCCTAGATTGGAAGATATAGCCTTGCCAAGTTTGTCTCCAGAACTGCTCCAGTACAGCCAGTTCATCTCTGTTCATCATCAAATTTCTTGCTTTCCAGCCATTTCTTGCCCTAGATCCTGTTGACTTAATTGTTCCTGTTAGCAATGCCTACCTCCCAGACAAAGTGGTGCATCAATTGGAGCTCCAGATCAAAAGTTATGCTAAGCCCTAGTTTTTGGCATTGTCAGCTCTATGCCAGAGCTTGCCAGCCAGTGGCATTGACCTTGTTTACCCACTTCTGGTTGTGTAATTTGAAAACCACTTTGTCCATTGAATTTGTAGAGTTGTGATCTACATTTTCTTCTACTACCACAACTTGAGATAAGCATCCTAGCTTTTCTTAAAGCTATGTCCAAGCCTTGATCCGAATGTCGATCTGTTGACATTCGTTGTTTTGATTAAACCAGCCACAAAATTGTTATCCCTATTGAAATCCTGAAACCCTAAGATTATCTAATCACCATCCTTAGCCCAAATTCCTTGAAACCCTAGAATCTCGACTCAGTTCAGTTTGCAGTTCAACTTACCTCCAGTTTAGTTCAATCATTCTTGTTAAGCATTTCTGCATATAAGTCATAAAACATTTTAAATATTATAAGTAATTATTGTGTGATTGTTTGTCGTCGAGCAGATTCAGAAGCTGACTTTGAAGATTTTGCTGTTGATTCGTCATCGACTGCTGTATTTTACGACGTGGAAGGCAAGTCATATCCTTGGTCATCTTGAACCTATATTTTAAATGTTGCTAAAACATAACCTTGAATATAGGCAATATTGCATGTGAAAGATTGAGAATGGTTGATTTATGAATTGGCAGTACTAGACTGGTTATCTGTGAAATGTGAAATAAACAAGTTTTGAGCCATGAACTATTATATGTATTTATATACTTATATTCATGAAATAAAACCCCTAGCCGTGACCAGAAAAATGGTATGGATGGCTGTAGCACTGGAGGTGCTAGACTGCAAAGGAATGCAGGCACTGAAGGTGCAGGGTTGTGGATGGTCTGGTCACTGGCATATAAGGACTAGAACCTTGTGTTGTGCGTCTAGTGGCATGAATAACGTGCTAACCGCAAGCCTGGTATGGGACAGGCCTGAGCAAGTAATTGTGTGGATCGCACATGAAACCCCTGCATGAGATGTGTAGTGATGCACGATAAACACGGAGCGTGGCTCCCACACATATCACTGAAGGTGATCAAGCACGCTGACCCAGTAATGGGAATAAGCAAAGGGGTGGAGGTTTGGATACAACCTGCCACAACTGTGCCTCGCTGAGAGCCACAGGGTCGGGGGTGAATTGTGAGTAAAACATAACAAAATTTCTTGTTATTTCCACCTTGCCGCTCACAGTGTGAAGTGAGTCAGGGGTCCAATCATTTTGTTATGATAGGAAAGGTTTGAAAGTGGAATATCTTGCGGGTAAATTGGTACCTCTCTGCAGAGTTAAAAACGTATTCGAATACTCCGAGCTCCCGGGTTTTATAGGAGTCTGCTGCGGTGGATTAAATCCACGGGGTGTGACACAAGTACTATTTTCTAAATAAAATATGTTTTAATCAAGATTACCCAAATGACATGTGTTGTCATGATAAGGAGTGCTGCCGTGGGCTGTCGTGTGTCGACGTGTCGGGGTAGTGCTATAATCTAGTGAACATGATTGATGATGTTATATTATAAAAAGTGCTGCCATAAGATGAGATGAGAAAGGAAAAGATTATTTTACAAATATCCATAATTCTTGACTAGTCTAGGTTCATATCATCACTACTATATGTATCTACTCTTACCTATGACTTGCTGAGTACGTAAGTGCTCACCCTTGCAACATTCAACTCAATAGATGGAGCCTACTTTGATCAAGATGATGGCACGGAGTACTACGTGGATCCAGAAGGAGGAGAATCAGTTCCGCCAGAACCCTGAAGTGTGTTGTTCTGCCATCAACTTCATTTGTGGGAGGGTCACCTATCTTCTGCTGTGTAGTTAAATATTTTGCTAAACCCTGAATGCCCCGTAAGGCATTGTAATCCTCTTTATGTAATATTAAGGCCAGCAGGCCACACTGCTTAATATTTTGTGAGTACTCTGTTGCAATGTAATATACTCCTGTGTTTGACTCATCCTGGGAAGTCAAAGGTTTGTGGTTTGAGACTAGCTGCAGCGAGCTAGGTCTCTACAGGAGTAGTCGTTGTCCCAGTCTTGGGACGCGACACAAGAAAAGTTGGTATCAGAGCAACATGAGAACTTGACGGTAGGACGACGCCTTTAGGAAAATTGGCCGTGCCAGGAAGACGTAATTTATTTAGAAACTATTTATTGAAAACTTTATTTTGGTAAAAATAATGAGCTTTGTAGCTCTTGAAAACCTTCATTTCAAAATTTTATTTGGATTTTCTATGATTCGGTAAGATTGTGAGAGTGCATTCTGTTGTTTCAGAGTGTCTTAGAGGTTGGTGTAGACAGAGCTAGTGGATGCTCTTAATAGCTTTGTGAATCGCTGTTGCTTTTGCAATGGTTAATTTGTGTATTATGGCTAATAGCCTAAGTAATTTTATGCATTAAAGTAGTTGCATTAATTTCTGCATTGCTGTCTTAGTTGGCCTTAGTTAGTTAGATCCGTCTAAACTTTTTCAGAGTCACCATGGTTGACACCAGAAGGAGATCTCGAAGTGGAAGAGAAGATTAGGTCAGACTCCGCAGGATGACAAGAGACCCTTTGTTTCAGCAAGGATCTCAGAGTTCCAATCCACCTCAGAATGAACAACCCAGTCTTCAGGAAATTTTGTTGTCAATGGAGAAAAGTCGACAGGAAGCTCAGATAGCTCATACCCAGTTGTTAGCTCAGATAGTTCAGAAACTGCCTACTAGAACAACAGAAGGAACTACTTCTGCTATAGGAGCAAGATTAACAGATTTCCAAAAGACCCGTCCACCAACATTCTCTAGTGCGACCGATCCCATGGTTGCCGATGATTGGTTACGGGATATCGAGAGGAAACTAGACACGGTCCGATGCAACGAACGAGAGAAAGTTTTGTTTGGATCTCATCAGTTATCAGGAGCTGCAGCTGCATGGTGGATGAACTACCAGGAAGCTCACCATGATAAAGATAATATTTCTTGGAGGGAATTTAAGGATCAATTTTGGAAATTTCATATACCTACTGGTGTTATGGCAGCTAAGCGTCGGGAATTTCGGAATTTAACTCAAGGAAGTAAGTCAGTTACGGAGTATCTACACCAATTTACTCATTTGGCTCGATACGCACCTGGAGATGTGGATACTGAAGAGAAGAAGATAGAACGCTTTACAGAAGGACTTCAACACTATTTACAGTATCAAATTGCTTCTCATGAACTTACGGAATTTCAAACCCTAGTAAACAGAGCTTTAAAGGTAGAAGAAAAGAAGAATATGGGAGAAGAAAGCCGAAAGAGGAGGATGTTCCAGCAAACACGACCACAGCCAAATCCAATCAGAGGAAGAGTTCCTATCACTTCCAATTTCCGACCATCTTATCAGAATCCCAGACCAGCAATGACATTGTGCCCCAACTGCCGAGGAAATCATTCTCAGAAGGATTGCCCTCATCCTCGTGTTGAGTGTTATCATTGTGGACAGCGTGGGCACCGTAAAGAATTCTGTCCTTGGATACAACTTCCGATGTCCATTGCCAGGTCTCAGGCAAGAACACAACCAGTAGTAACCAGAGCATCACCATCGCAGAATTTTAGAGGAAATTCAGCAGGAAGAGGAGGAAATATGGCTAATCGAGGAAGAGGAAGAGGTAGAGCACCAACTGCAACCCAAGGAGGAAGATTAAACTATACTTCAATTCAAGAAGCAGGCAACGCCACTGACATTCTTCTAGGTAGATTTCTGATTCAATCTGCATCTGCCTTAATATTGTTTGATCCTGGTGCTACAAATTCATTCATGTCAAAAGCATTTGCATCTGAAGTTGAAATGCATATAGACCAAGTACCACTAGAGTACTCTATGGTTATACAAACTCCAGGGGCTAGATTATCTGTCTACTCGATCTGCCCAAATGTAACTTTCAATATAGAAGGGGTAGAATTTGAGGCAAATCTACTAGTTCTAGAACTGCAAGGACTAGACATTATTTTGGGAATGGATTGGTTGTCCCAACATAAAGGTCTAGTAAACTGTGAAGAGAAAACCCTTAGTCTTGTCAGTAGCCAAGGGGAGAGAGTTCTATTCCATGCAGAAAGATCAGCAGTCAAGAGACCGCTAAGATCTGTTCAAGCATTACAAAAGTTATGCCTAGAACAAGTGCCTGTAGTGCAACAATATTCTGATGTGTTTCCAGAAGAACTTCCGGGAATGCCACCTGACAGAGAAATAGAATTCAGTATTGAACTTAAACCAGGAGCAGCACCTATAGCAAAACGTCCCTATAGGATGCCAGTTACAGATTTGGAGGAGCTTAAGAATCAACTCGAAGACCTGGAAAACAAAGGATTTATCAAACCCAGTGCTTCGCCATGGGGAGCCCCAGTTTTGTTTGTGAGGAAGAAAGACGGAACTCTACGAATGTGTGTAGACTACCGAGCTTTGAATGAAGTCACTATTAAGAACAAGTATCCATTACCAAGAATTGATGACTTGTTCGATCAACTTCGAGGAGCCAAAGTATTTTCCAAGATAGATTTGAAATCTAGATATCATCAGCTGAAGATCAAGAAGGAAGATATACCAAAGACTGCTTTCACTACCAGATATGGTTTATATGAGTTTACAGTAGTACCTTTTGGCTTGACCAATGCTCCGGCAGCTTTCATGAATGTCATGAACAGCACATTTATGGATTTTCTTGACAAGTTTGTCATAGTATTCATAGATGACATTCTGATATATTCCAAGAGTACGGAAGAACATGAGCAACATTTACACCTAGTCTTGGAAAGGCTACGAGAGAGGCAATTTTATGCCAAGTTTGACAAATGTGAATTTTGGATGTCAAGAATTTCATTTCTTGGACATGTGTTGACAGCAGAAGGAATTTCAGTGGATTCAGCTAAAATCTCTGCAATCAAGGAGTGGAAGCAACCTACCTCAGTTTCAGAGATTAGAAGTTTCTTAGGATTAGCAGGTTATTATAGGAGATTCATCGAAGGATTTTCCCAGATTGCCAAACCTCTTACGAACTTGCTAAAGAAGGATGTTGCATTTGAATGGACCACCAAGTGCGAGGAGAGTTTTCAGAAGCTGAAGCAGAAATTGACAACAACACCAGTCCTCACCTTACCAGACAGCAAAGAAAATTTTGTAGTTTACTGTGATGCTTCAAGGCAAGGAATAGGCTGTGTGTTAATGCAGCAAGGTCGAGTAGTGGCTTATGCTTCACGTCAATGGAGACCACATGAGGAAAATTATCCGACTCATGATTTGGAGTTAGCAGCAGTAGTACATGCTTTAAAAATATGGCGGCATTATCTCATTGGGCGTAAGTGTGAGATCTTTACAGATCATAAAAGCCTCAAGTATATTTTCACACAGACAGAGCTCAACATGCGTCAACGCCGATGGCTGGAATTGATCAAAGATTATGATCTTAGTATTCAGTACCATCCAGGGAAAGCTAATGTAGTGGCTGATGCCCTAAGCAGAAAAGTTTACAACCTACAAGGAATGGTTATGTTGAAGAACCCTTACCTACAACAAGAGTTGCAGAATCATCAAGTGGAAATAATACCGCAAGGAACGGTAGCTACTTTAACAATAAAATCTCAACTTGAAGAACAGATAGGAAATGCCCAGAAGAAAGATGAAGAAATTTGTAAGATCAAGAGTCGAATCAAGTTAGGAAAGGCTCAAGGCTTTACTGAAGATAACCAAGGGATTGTATGGTATCGAGAAAGAATCTGTGTACCTCAAAACGCAGATCTTAAGGAAATAATTCTCCATGAAGCACATAAAACTCCATACTCAATACACCCTGGTAACACAAAGATGTATCAAGATTTGAAGACCAGATTCTGGTGGGATAATATGAAGAGAGAGATTGCAGAGTATATTGCAAACTGTGATAGGTGTCGACGAGTTAAAGCAGAACACCAGAAAATAGCAGGAAAGCTACAACCTCTACCAATACCATTATGGAAATGGGAAGAAATTGGTATGGATTTCATTACAGGATTACCTAAAACTCACGGAGGATATGATTCCATATGGGTTATTGTGGACAGACTTACTAAAGTAGCTCATTTCATACCAGTCAAAAAGATTTATGATGGCAGTAAATTAGCAGAGTTATACATGCAAAGAATAGTGGCATTGCATGGTATTCCTAAGAAGATAGTCTCAGATCGTGGAACACAGTTTACCTCCAAATTTTGGAATAGACTGCATGAAACCCTAGGAACCCAGTTGGACTTCAGTACTGCATATCATCCACAGACGGGAGGACAGACAGAAAGAGTCAACCAAATCCTAGAAGATCTTCTAAGAGCTTGTATACTAGATTATGGAACATCATGGGACAAATGTTTACCATTTGCAGAATTTACATATAATAACAGTTATCAAGCTAGTATACAGATGGCACCATTTGAAGCTTTATATGGACGTAAGTGCAGAACTCCATTACATTGGAATGAGCCAGGAGAACGAAAGGTCATAGGACCAGAGATAGTAGAAGAAGCAGAAGCTCATGTCAGACTCATCAGAGAAAGGTTGAAAACAGCACAATCGCGACAAAAGAGCTATGCAGATAAACGACGAAGAGAATTATCTTTTGAACCAGGAGATTTTGTGTATCTCAAGGTTACACCATTCAAAAGATTACAAAGATTCCAAGTGAAAGGAAAGTTATCTCCAAGATACATTGGACCATTTAAGATAATCAAAAGAAAGGGAGAAGTATCATATAAATTGGAATTACCTGAGGGATTAGCAGGAGTGCATGATGTGTTTCATGTCTCTCAGCTCCGGAAATGTTTGAAGGAACCTACTGACCAGATAGATGTACAAGATGTGCCTTTACAGAAGAATCTCACTTATCTTGAGCACCCAATCAGAATCCTAGCCACTGATGAACGTCAGCTCAGAAGGAAGAAAATCAAATTGTGTAAAGTTCAATGGAAGAATCATTCAGAGCAAGAGGCTACTTGGGAGAAGGAAGAAGATCTTAAGCAAACCTATCCTTATCTTTTCCTGTCTTAGGTAAATCTCGGGGCGAGATTTCTTTAAGGAGGGTAGATCTGTAATGCCCTGAGTTAGGGTGAAAATTTCCTTTTTCATAAATAGCATGCATGCATGTATCTGTAGTAATAGCCAGATCAGTATCTTTCTCAAGCCCTAAAATCTCCAAAATCTATCCTGTGACCTCAAATCAAGATCAGATTGTTCAGATGTGATCTATTAGTTATCCTGAATCTAAAAGTCTTCAGAACCTAGATCCAATTTTATCTCTAAATTCCAGATTTATCAACTTCTTCTGTTTTCGAAAACAGAAATACCTTATAATACCCTAAGTTTCAGAAATACAGATTTAATCAAAATCTTGACCAAGTTCAGACCAGATTATTCCTGGAATATAATCATGGGTATGTCAATACCTTAATCTAAAAAGTTGACAGCCAGATTTCATCATCTAGACTCTTTTCACAAATCAGTCCAAGAATTATCGCAAAATAGTCCTTATCTGATATCTGAAAATCCAAAAAGGCTAAAATCTCCAGATTAACTCCAAATTCAGAATTTCTTCGGCAAATCTTCTCAAAATACTATTTGCCACAAGTTTCTCTTCTGTGCAGATATCAAAATCAAACCCTAAATGCCAGAATTCGAAATCGAGAAAACTCAAATTCTATTTTACCCTAATTTACCCTATTTTCAGTTTGTATCAAAAACTATTCAAATGTGTCAAATCTTATCAACTATCTTTGCCAAATGTTTTGTTGAATATATCTGCCAGATTAGTGAAAGCAAATTCAGTTTAAACCTTCCAGAATTCCAGATTTACAGATCAGTCCAAAATTCAAGATTTGAAACTGCAGTTTAGTCCAAATTCGACCAGGCCGTTTACTGTGCGCATGACCAGGGCTCGCCGTGGTTTCCTTGCGCCGTGCACGCTCGCCGCCGGCCAAGTTCCGCTTGCATTTGTGCTCGTGCATGCTTGCTCTTCCTGTTGCGCACGCGTCAGTGTCTCAGCCATCGTCGTGGCAACACCGTGGAGACATCGATGACCAGCGCCTGCTCCCGCGCGCGATCAATGGCTTTTTGTCAGCAACTCCTCGCCACGTCGCTTTGCCGTGCCAGTACTTGTCGCCACCGCTTGCTCCATCTTTGCAAAGTCCCAATGAACGACAATGTGGACAGTTGCAGTCCTGTTGCCGTCGCAATCACCGTTCTTCGCTGAGTCTTCGCCGCTGATGTTCTTCACGCAATCCATCTAATCACAACTGCCAATTACTTCGTTGTCTCCTCCTTGCAAGCTTCGCCTGCCCTATTTAAGCACTCCTGTGCTCAGTAGCTCCCTCCATACTTCACCAGAAACCAGCCAAGTTCCAGAATTTGCTCTTTTCGTTTTCTTCTCCGGCGAGCCGTCGAGGAAGCTCACGGTGCCAGCACTCTACAGATCATCCCCTGCCAAATTAAAGCCATCAGTGAGTTCCCCTACTCATTCTCTCTGTGTAGTACTATTTAATTGCTCACCGGTGACCCCTAACGCCGGCGATCACCGTAATTGTCGATTGCCCTGTTTCTGTAATGTGGCTCAATCCAGTACAAATTAGCTTTCGATTTTGTAAACAAAATTGATCAGTAAGCCAAATCAAGCAAGCCTGTAAGCTTAGAATCTCCAATTAAACACCATTCGAAGCTTTTCCCTAACCCGAGCTTCACCAGAAACCGGCGATCGTCGCCAGGCTTCTCCGGTGATCCTCCGGTCAATTTGATGTTATCAGAAGCTTTCTTTTACCTCCTAGATACTCTCCAAGCAAGGAATTAAGTTCTTTTGACCTGTAGCTGAAACCCCCAATTGGCAGTGCTTCTTCTCCGACGCCGATCACCGGAAAGCTTGTTCCAGCCGATTCAGCCCAAATCACTTTGCCTTTTAGATGTGCCTTAGCCTCCTGAGAACTTTTGTCTTCTAGCCCAACACCTAGATCGGCCTAGATTGGAAGATATAGCCTTGCCAAGTTTGTGTCCAGAACTGCTCCAGTACAGCCAGTTCATCTCTGTTCATCATCAAATTTCTTGCTTTCCAGCCATTTCTTGCCCTAGATCCTGTTGACTTAATTGTTCCTGTTAGCAATGCCTACCTCCCAGACAAAGTGGTGCATCAATTGGAACTCCAGATCAAAAGTTATGCTAAGCCCTAGTTTTTGGCATTGTCAGCTCTATGCCAGAGCTTGCCAGACAGTGGCATTGACCTTGTTTACCCACTTCTTGTTGTGTAATTTGAAAACCACTTTGTCCACTGAATTTGTAGAGTTGTGATCTACATTTTCTTCTACTACCACAACTTGAGATAACCATCCTAGCTTTTGTTAAAGCTATGTCCAAGCCTTGATCCGAATGTCGATCTGTTGACATTCGCTGTTTTGATTAAACCAGCCACAAAATTGTTATCCCTATTGAAATCCTGAAACCCTAAGATTATCTAATCACCATCCTTAGCCCAAATTCCTTGAAACCCCAGAATCTCGACTCAGTTCAGTTTGCAGTTCAACTTATCTCCAGTTTAGTTCAATCATTCTTGTTAAGCATTTCTGCATATAAGTCATAAAACATTTTAAATATTATAAGTAATTATTGTGTGATTGTTTGTCGTCGAGCAGATTCAGAAGCTGACTTTGAAGATTTTGCTGTTGATCCGTCATCGACTGCTGTATTTTACGACGCGGAAGGCAAGTCATATCCTTGGTCATCTTGAACCTATATTTTAAATGTTGCTAAAACATAACCTTGAATATAGGCAATATTGCATGTGAAAGATTGAGAATGGTTGATTTATGAATTGGCAGTACTAGACTGGTTATCTGTGAAATGTGAAATAAACAAGTTTTGAGCCATGAACTATTATATGTATTTATATACTTATATTCATGAAATAAAACCCCTAGCCGTGACCAGAAAAATGGTATGGATGGCTGTAGCACTGGAGGTGCTAGACTGCAAAGGAATGCAGGCACTGAAGGTGCAGGGTTGTGGATGGTCTGGTCATTGGCATATAAGGACTAGAACCTTGTGTTGTGCGTCTAGTGGCGTGAATAACGTGCTAACCGCAAGCCTGGTATGGGACAGGCCTGAACAAGTAATTTTGTGGATCGCACATGAAACCCCTGCATGAGATGTGTAGTGATGCACGATAAACACGGAGCGCGGCTCCCACACATATCACTGAAGGTGATCAAGCACGCTGACCCAGTAATGGGAATAAGCAAAGGGGTGGAGGTTTGGATACAACCTGCCACAACTGTGCCTCGCTGAGAGCCACAGGGTCGGGGGTGACTTGTGAGCAAAACATAACAAAAGTTCTTGTTATTTCCACCTTGCCGCTCACAGTATGAAGTGAGTCAGGGGTCCAATCATTTTGTTATGATAGGAAAGGTTTGAAAGTGGAATATCTTGCGGGTAAATTGGTACCTCTCTACAGAGTTAAAAACGTATTCGAATACTCCGAGCTCCCGGGTTTTATAGGAGTCTGCTGCGGTGGATTAAATCCACGGGGTGTGACACAAGTACTATTTTCTAAATAAAATATGTTTTAATCAAGATTACCCAAATGACATGTGTTGTCATGATAAGGAGTGCTGCCGTGGGCTGTCGTGTGTCGACGTGTCGCGGTAGTGCTATAATCTAGTGAACATGATTGATGATGTTATATTATAAAAAGTGCTGCCATAAGATGAGATGAGAAAGGAAAAGATTATTTTACAAATATCCATAATTCTTGACTAGTCTAGGTTCATATCATCACTACTATATGTATCTACTCTTACCTATGACTTGCTGAGTACGTAAGTGCTCACCCTTGCAACATTCAACTCAATAGATGGAGCCTACTTTGATCAAGATGATGGCACGGAGTACTACGTGGATCCAGAAGGAGGAGAATCAGTTCCGCCAGAACCCTGAAGTGTGTTGTTTTGCCATCAACTTCTTTTGTGGGAGGGTCACCTATCTTCTGCTGTGTTGTTAAATATTTTGCTAAACCCTGAATGCCCTGTAAGGCATTGTAATCCTCTTTATGTAATATTAAGGCCAGCAGGCCACACTGTTTAATATTTTGTGAGTACTCTGTTGCAATGTAATATACTCCTGTGTTTGACTCATCCTGGGAAGTCAAAGGTTTGTGGTTTGAGACTAGCTGCAGCGAGGTAGGTCTCTACAGGAGTAGTCGTTGTCCCAGTCTTAGGACGCGACAGGGTCCCCCCAAACGCCCAAGGCAAGGGGGGCGTAGCGAGCCATGGCCTCGGGACACCTTTGTCCTCGAGGGCGGAGGCGGCTTGCGCGACCCCCCGAGGGCCAACCGCCCCTTCCCCAAACCGAAGGGCCATGGGGGAGGACAGTCTTCGCGCGGCCGGGAAGGCCCCGCGGGGAGAAGGCAGGAAGGACCGTGGTGCAGCTTCCACAGGTCCAATACCCACGCTACCAGAGATTGTAGCCTGCTACTGCAGCACTTCGCGGACTTCCTCGACCAGCGCGGGCAGGAGGGACTCCGGCCTCCTTGCCCCCTCGGCCAGCTGTTCCGGCCCTTCCCGCTCCCACGGGGGGTCAGCAGACGCAGGAGGGGGAGCCTTCAGAAGCACTCCCCTTTCACACTTCGCAGCGGCACGTCAACGTCATCGTGGGAGGATCTGCCTCCGGGCGGGACTCTAAGCACCAGCGTAAGGAGTACGCGCGCGAAGTCAAAGTTGTGGGGGTGCTACACACGTCCCCGCCACCGAAGTGGTCGGACGTCCCCCTCACCTTCACGGCAGAAGACGCGCGGGGGGTTCGCTTCCCCCACGACGACGCGCTCATTGTCTCCGTGACCATCTACAACTGCCATCTGGCCCGTATCCTGGTGGACGGCCGGAGCTCCGCCGATGTCCTATTCCTGAAGGCCTTCAAAGAAATGCAGGTGGATGAGAAGCTCCTGCAGCCCGCTGCCGGGCCCCTGCAAGGTTTTGTCCCGAGGAAGGCGATCCACCCCGTGGGCAAAGTAGATCTTCCAATGACCTTCGGCACCCCGGAGAACTACCGGACTGAGCTGGTCCGCTTCGACGGAGTGGACCTCCCCTCCTCCTACAATGCGATTATGGGGGGACGACAATTAACCGGCTGGGGGCTGCCACCCATCAAAACTATCTCTGCATAAAGATCCCCGGGCCGCATGGTGTGATCAACGTCCGAGGAGACCAAGACATGGCCCGTGCTCTATACGAGCGCGCTGCGGCCACAATCGGAAGCGTCAACCTCATAAAGACACCCGGGGGGGAGGCTCCTCCCCCGGAACTAGACGCTGCTGCGCCACCGCCCAGGAGGCCCCTCCTCAAGCCGCGTCCGGAAGGGGGCCTCCGGAAGGTCCTGTTGTCCCCGGGCAACGAAGACAAAACCGTCTGGATCGGGGAGGAGCTCCCCGAGGAGCACGCAGCGCAACTTGCGGCTTTTCTGCGCGAAAACTCCGATGTTTTTGCATGGAAGCCTTCGGACATGCGGGGCGTCTCCTGGGAGGTCATTGAGAACAAGCTTGCCGTGGCCCCCGGTCACCCCCTGGTGAAACAGAAGCTGCGGAAACTCTCCGTCGAGCGCCAAGAGGCAATCAAGGCGGAGATCACCCGGCTCCGAGAGGCGGGGTTCATTCGGGAGGTCCTGCACCCCGAGTGGCTCGCGAACCCCGTCCTCGTCAAGAAATCAACCGGCAGGTGGCGGATGTGCGTGGACATCACCGACCTTAACCGCGCCTGCCCCAAAGACAACTTCCCGCTCCCGCGGATTGATCAGCTCGTCGACTCCACTGCGGGGTGCGAGCTCATGAGCTTCCTAGACGCCTACTCGGGCTACCATCAAGTCCGGATGGCGGAAGGGGACGAGGAAAAGACGAGTTTTATTACTCCCATCGGAACCTTCTGCTACGTCCATATGCCCTTCGGGCTCAAGAACGCGGGGCCAACCATCCAGCGCCTCATGACGCTGGTTTTCAGAAACCAAGTTGGCCGCAATGTCGAAGTCTACGTAGACGACGAGGTCGTCAAGGGTCCCCACGCAGCCTCCCACATCGATGACCTGGCTGAAACCTTCCGCAACCTCCGTGCGTTCAGGCTCAAACTCAACTCAGAGAAGTGCGCCTTCGGGGTGCGCGGGGGGAAGCTCCTAGGTTTCCTCGTGTCCAAGCGGGGCATTGAGGCAAACCCCGAGAAGATCCAGGCGTTCCTAGATATGCCTCCGCCGCGCTCCGTCAACGATGTCCAGTGGCTCTCCGGCCGCCTATCCGCCCTCAGCCGCTTTGTCTCCCGGTCGGGGGAGCGGGGCCTCCAGTTCTTCAAGATCCTCCGAGGGCTCGAGGGTTTCGTTGGACCCCCGAGGCCCAGGAAGTGTTCGACGACCTCAAGAAGTACCTCACGAGCCCTCCAATGCTTGTGAGTCCATCTCCGGAAGAGCCCTTGCTCCTCTACCTCGCCGCGACTCCCGTCGCCGTCAGCACGGTCTTGGTGAAGGAGCAAGGGGGGCAGCAGCGTCCGGTGTACTACGTGAGTGAGGACCTCCAAGGGGCCAAAACTCGGTACATGGAGATGGAGAAAATCTGCTACGCCCTCCTCATGGCGTCCCGGAAACTTCGGCATTACTTCCTAGGGCACCCCATCACTGTCCCGTCGTCCCTCCCCCTCGGGGAGGTACTGCGGAACAAGGAAGCCATCGGCCGGATCGGGAAGTGGGGGGCCGAGCTCGCCCCCTTCTCCCTGTCCCTTACCGGCCGCTCCGCCATCAAGTCGCAAGTCCTCGCCGACTTCGTCGCAGAGTGGACTCCCGCCTCTGGGTCCGGGCACGAAGATCTCCCTGTGCCGCCCCGACGCAGTGATCATTGGACCCTTATGTTCGATGGGTCGCTGTGTCTTGCCGGGGCTGGTGCGGGAGTAGTCCTCCGGAGCCCCGAGGGGAAGGAACTCGAGTACTCCGCACGGCTCGAGTTCCCCGCAACCAACAACGTCGCCGAATATGAGGCTTTGCTCCTCGGGATGCGCGTCGCGAGCTCCCTGGGGATCCAGCGCCTCCTAATCAAGGGAGATTCTCAGCTCGTAGTTTGCCAAATGGACAAGTCTTACCTGTGCAATGACGCAAACTTAAGTCTTTATTTGCAGGAAGTGCGAAAGATGGAGAGGCATTTCGACGGCCTCGAGGCCCGGCATATCCCACGTAGGGACAATGACCGGGCCGACACCTTGGCCCGGGCAGCAAGCGCCCGGGAATCGCTCCCCAAGGGGGCTTTCCTGGAGATCATCATGAAGCCCTCGGTGGCCTCCCCGGACACGAGCGACGAGCCTCATGTCCCGGAGGTCGCCGAGATCACCCGGACTCCATCTTGGATGGACCCCCTCATCTCCTTCATCAAGGGGGAGGGGGACCCTCCTAGTGAGACCGAGGCTAAACGCCTCCGGGCTAAAGCCCGAGCATATCTCCTACTGGAGGGGAGGCTCTACAAGCGAGGGGCTTCCGCCCTCCTGCGCTGCCTCCCCCGACCAGAGGGACTTCAACTTCTCAAAGACATCCACGCGGGGAGCTGTGGTTCTCACCTAGCCCCGCGTGCCATCACGGCCAAGGCCCTCCGGCAGGGCTTCTACTGGCCCACGGTCATGCGCGACGCGCGAGACCTTGTCTCCGCGTGCGAGGCATGCCAGAAGATGGCCAAGGGCTCGAACCTCCCCACTATAGCGCTGCAGACGATCCCCATCACTTGGCCCTTTGTGCGCTGGGGGATGGACCTCTTAGGGCCCTTCCCCCCAACGCCCGGGGGATACAAGTATGCGGTAGTCGCAGTCGACTATTTTACAAAGTGGGTTGAGGCGGAGCTTTTGGCCAGCATCACGTCCCGGGCCGTTCAGCAGTTTTTCTGGAAAAACGTCGTATGTCGTTTTGGTGTCCCCCGGGAAATCACCGTGGACAACGAGACCCAATTCGACTCGGCTTATTTCCAGGAATTCTGCGAAGGCCTGGGGCTCATCATACACTTCGCCTCGGTGGCCCATCCCCGGAGCAATGGGGCTGTCGAGAGGGTCAACGGCGTGATCCTACAGGGGTTGCGCCGGGGGCTCGAGCAAACCGCTTCTAAGCGGGGTGGATGGGCGGAGGAGCTCCCTGGCATCCTCTGCTCCATGCGCACGACCCCATCCCGGGCAACGGGGCGTACTCCCTTCTCCCTGGTCTACGGGGCGGAGGCAGTCCTCCCCCCAGAGATCGGCTTCCGGTCACTGCGGGTCGAGCTCCTGGAGGGAGCTACGCCCTCAGCGTACCAGACCAACGAGGCCAACCAGCGTTTGGAGATCGACCTCATGGAGGAGGAACGCGACCGAGCGCTCCTCCGCCACGCCATCTACGAGCAAGAAATGGCGCGCGCGTACAATCAGCGCGTGCGCAAGAGGGCTTTCCGCCTTGGGGACCTTGTCCTCAAGCGTGTGACGGACCCCCAGACCCAGGGTAAGCTCTCCCCCAAGTGGGAGGGCCCCTACAGGATCTCCGCGGTCCTGGGCTCGGGGTCCTACAAGCTCTCCAACCCTCAAGAGCAGAGCTGAAGCACACGTGGAACTTGCGTTTACTTCGCAAGTTCTATGTTTAACCGTACGGGCCTGTCCCCTCCCCCGGAGCGTTCACGCCGGAGGGGGAGGAGGGACACTGTATTTTCCTCCCCTTTCGCGACTTCGCAGCGGGAGGCCCTGTACTTCATTTCATTAGCAATACATAGGTCTTGCTTTTCAAACTGTCTCATTGCAGGTCTCTCTCATTACCGCCCCTAGCGGCGATGCCCTCCCCGCGAGGATGCCCTCCCCGCGAGGATGCCCTCCTCGTGAGGATGCCCTCCCCGTGAGTCACAGTGGCCGCGGTAACGAGTCACTTTGGGAGACTAGTCCCCTGCCCAAACACTCAAGACCCGTCTTCGGGCACTTCCTCCTCCCCAGTGGGACGTCTAATGGCCTTCTTGGATCTATCTTCCTCCTCCGGGAGTCGACGTTATTCCCGGCTCCCCGTTTTCACGGTGATCGGATGATCGGCCCCTTGCGGCCTGATTGGATCTATCTTCCTCCTCCGAGAGTCGACGTTATTCCCGGCTCCCCGTTTTCACGGCGACCGGACGATTGGTCCCCGGCGACCTTATTCCCCGTTCCCCGTTCTCACGGCGACCGGATGAATGCCTCCTGGAGACCTTATTCCCGGCTCCCCGTCTTCACGGCGACCGGACGATTGTCTCCCGGAGAAGTCACGGATTTCTCGGGCATTTTCCTCCCCGGAGACCCTATTCCCGGCTCCCCGTTCTCACGGCGACCGGACGATTGTCTCCTAAGGAGCTCGCCTCCGGAAATCTCATCGGGTTTTCTTGCACGTTTCTTCCATATGAGGCCTTATTCCCGGCTCCCCGTTCTCACGGAGACCGGACGATTGTCTCCCGGAAGGTCTTTTCCTTGAAAACCTCGTTTTAAAATTTTCTAACTTAGAAAATTTCCTATGCTATAGGTGACTTCCATCCCGGGGGCCTTGTTACCCCCACAGTGCGCGGAGCTATTCTCCAGCCCGCTGTGGGCGGGGCGGATAAGGAACCCCCAGGTGTCGACCACACCGCCCACGAGCAAACTCAGCTCATCCTTGTTAAGATGAGTCGTCCGGACAATCCAGGAAGAAGAAAATAAAGAGGCAATGAAAGGAAGCAACAACACAACTTTATTGATTATCAAACCCGGAGGACATCTTCCCCCTCCGGTGGGCTTCGGAAACGATACAACCCGGGTTCTAACCCGGGCGATTCTCTACGCCCTAAGGCTCCTACGCCTAATACTCCCGGAGGCTCTCCGCTAGCTCCCGGGTCAGGTCCCGGTACAATGCCCGTACGCTGCGCCGAGCGTCCCGGAGCACATCTTCAGGCTAGAACTCGTATCCCACCGGTGGAAGTATCCGGAGGGGAGGTATCAACCGGAACCCGGGTCATGGAGGGGACAATTCGGCACGATGATTGTCAAAATTGTCCAAGTGCCACTCCGGACGCCACCTCAATCGGATCGGCTCCTGGACGCTATCCCCGCCGCCATTCCCGGAGACAAGGCTTAGCAAAATTAAAGCCGCTTGGGCGTCCCCCTGGAGCAACCTCCCGGGAACCCTGGTAACAGTAAATTCAATTCAAAGACTTAGAAAAAAATTCTAACTTCATTGCATTCAAAATGTTTTTGTACAAGTATCCGGGGCTTCTTCTAAGAAGCTACCGGGATCAAAATCCTAAGAAATAGGGCGCTAGCTAAGACCCGGGGGGAGGCTCATACATGTTCGTTGGCGTCCTCCCCCCGGGGGGCTTCTTCCAAGACCGGGGCTGGGACGTCTCCCGCCGGAGGCGCCGGAGCCGGGAACCACGCCCGGATAATCCGGTCGTAGAACCCTCCGGCAAGCTGCTCGACCTCCCAGCGCGAAGGCTCGAAGGAGTCCGGGAAGCTTCGGGGGATGCGGCCCCCAATCGCCCGGGCGCCGACCCCCCGGAACTCGACGAGCCCCGCAGCGGCCGCGACGACGGGGATCACCCGGCCCCGCGCCCGAACGTCGGCAGCCTCTGGGATAGCGGAGACCTGTGCGTTGAGAAAACGCACAGCCTCCGCGAGGGTCGCCGGCGGCACATCCCTGCTCCCGGAGCCTAGGCTTATGCCAAGGCCCTCCAGGGCCGACCGTACGGAGCGGCCCGTGTCCGCCACCGCCCGGACGCTCGAGCTCTCGAGCTCCCGGAGCGCCTCCTCCCTCGCCTTGGCCTCCTCCCGGAGGCGGCCGTTGACGGCCTCGGAAATAAGGACCTGGGCCCGGACCCGGGTCAATTCCGCGAGGGCTTCGTCGCGTTCCCGGAGGGCCTCCTCGCGCTGCCCTACGGAGGCCGCGGCCCGGCCCTCTGCCTCCTTAAGCAGCCGGGCGACCCGCTGCTCAAGGCCCCAGGTAACAGCTGCCACCTACAAAATATATAGAGTTAGAAAAATCTCAAAGTGCAGGGGGTGAATGAAGACGTCATCGACTCGGGTTACCTGGGCCCCGAGGGACTGAAGCCCCTCGAAACGCACATGGAGCGTCCCTTCCGTGGCGAAGGCCTGCACCTTCCGGGTATGCAGACCCTCCGAGTAGCGGGTGACCTCCCTCGCGGGAAGCATAGGGGTCTCCCACCCGGCGCCGCCAGCGCGGCCGGCGGGGGGTCCCCGGACCTCAAGGTCTGGTAACGCGGCCGGCGTCACCGGCGTCTTCGTCGACGAGGAAGTGCCCCCCGAAGACGTGGCCGAGGAGCTCTCGGTGGGAGCCCCCGCCCGGGGGGGAACCATCAGGCCTTTCCCTGCCCCGGGCCGGAAGGTCCTCGGGGCCTCCTCCTCCGGAGGAACCTCGTGGACCGAGGGGCTCCCCCCCTCGTCCACCGGCCAAACCCACGGAGGCGAGGCCTCCGCGAATCTCACCTCCAGCCTCTCCAGCTCCGAAGAAGCCGGAAGGGGCAGGAGGGGCTCCACCAAGAGCGGCGATGGGGCGTAGTTCACCGAGTAGGACGCCGCCCCGCCCGCGGTCACCTCCTTCCCCCGCGCCTCAACGGGGCCCTTCGGGGGAGGAGGTGTTGCTTCCTTCCGGGCCGGTACCCGGGCACGCTCGCTCCCGGGGTTCTCGTCTCGGGGATTCGCCGGTGTCGCCGCCGGCGTCGTCGATGGGCCGGGGTCTTTTGAACCCGGGCCTTCTTGGGCTCCAAGCCCCCGGCGTCCTCCTTCCCCCATTTGTGCGACCCGGGGGTGGGGAGAGGCTTCCTCTCCGGCAGCTTTAGCCCGTAGGCCGCCGCTACCATGTTCTTGGGAGGGCCCTCACCCACGGCGCGCACGACGTGCTCGTGCTCATCGGCGAAGTACCTCCCCAGGAGGTTCTCCGCCTTCTCCCGCGCCGCCGGGTACGGCCGGACTGCAAGAGGTAAAGAGTTAGTTAAATTTTCAAAAATTTGTAAATACAATGCAGCAGGTTCCCGGAGCTTACGTCACGTCACCGGCTTCACCGGAGGCCGCTGCTCCGGGCCCATGCCGATCCCCCGCTTCCCACCGCTGAAGGGGGAGATCCGGAGGAGAGCCATCTCCTCGGCGGCGTCCCGCATTGAGCCGGTCTTCTTGGAGAGGATCACCTTGCCGAGGAGCTCGAACTCCTCGTCCGTCCACACCGGAGGCTTCGGCGCGGACGACCGGCTGTAGGTGGGGGGCTCTGGGGCGTACACCACCGCCTCGTCCCGGACCCGGAGGTAAAACCACCTCCGGACCCAGTCCCCCCAGTGGTCCCGGGAGGCCGCCGCCGGGTAGTCGATCACCCGGGACGGCAACATCTGGACCATCACCGAGCCGAAGGGGGACTTGGGGCCCCCTTCACCAGGTGGGAGGTCTGCGCCGCCGGTTCGTAGAAGTACCGGAAGGCGTGAAGGGTGGGCTCCCGGCCGGTCGCTGTCTCGTAGAGCCAGATGAAAAGGCCCATCCGGACGAGCACGTTCGGGGTGAGGTGGTTGAGTGCCACCCCATACTCCTTCAAAAACTCCCGGAGCATGTGATGCACCGGGAGCGGGAGCCCCGCCTCCAGGAAGGCCTCGAAGGCCACGACCTCTCCGGGCCTGGGGCGGGGGGCTCCGTCCTTCTTAACGGGGACTCGGATGTCCCCGTCGCGACAATGCATCTTTCGACCAAGGACTCGGCGTCCTCGGCCGTGAACTCCGACGCCCAGAGGAAATCCGAAGGGATTTCCTCCGGGGGCACTTCCGTGGTCTTCACCCGACCCTTGGGTGCCATGAGGTTAGTCTTCTACTTTTTCGGTGGTTAACCATGCAGGAGGCTACTACTAAAAACTCCCGAACGTCCGCTACCGGAAAGAACTGCCGGACAGAACTACCGGGAGAGGGCTACCGCGAGAGCAAAAATCGCTGAGGCTGAAAATTTGGAATGAGCTTCCGGGCCCCCCCCAAGGTCCTATTTATAGGGGCGGGACGTGGTCTAGATGCACGCCACGTGGCACCCGCGGATCAATCTGGACCGTAGAAGTTCAAACCACACGCGGGAAATGAAGGGACGGGCGCGTGAATCGAGGCGCCGGTTCGGACCGCGCACACGCATTTGTGGCGAAACGGCGCGGCCTTAAGCGTGGGGCACGGAAACCGAAGCACCGCGGCTCCGGTGACTTGGCCCGGAGATCTTCCCAGTGACCTGTACCATACCCACCGGGGACTCGAGCATTGTCCCCCACGTGCATGGGGGGCTGCTGTCGGGGGAAATCTCCGCGGGGCTAAGTCCAGGTAAGTTGCGCCACGCTCGCTCGGGGATGCGGCTTCCGGTCCCTCCCCGGGCGCCACCATTTGGCCCCCGGGACCTGGCCTTCGGCGCCGTCCCGGGCCCCGCCATTTGCCCGGGGACGTGGCCTCCGGCCCCTCCCCGGGCGCCGCCATTTGGCTCCCAAGACGTGGCCTCCGGTGCCATCCCGGGCGCCGCCATTTGCCCGGGGATATGGCCTCCGGCCCCTCCCCGGGCACCGCCATTTGGCTCCCGTGACGTGGCCTCCGGTGCCGTCCCGGGCGCCGCCATTTGGCTCCCGGGACGTGGCCTCCGGTGCCGTCCCGGGCGCCGCCATTTCCCCGGGGATGTGGCCTCCGTCCCCTCCCCGGGCGCCGCCATTTGACCCCCGGGACCTGGCCTTCGGCGCCGTCCCGGGCGCCGCCATTTGCCCGGGGACGTGGCCTCCGGCCCCTCCCCGGGCGCCGCCTTTTGGCCCCCGGTACCTGGCCTCCGGTGCCCTCCCGGGCGCCGCCAGTTGGCTCCCGGGACGTGGCCTCCGGTGCCGTCCCAGGCGCCGTTATTGGCCCGGGGACCTGGCCTCCGGCGCCGTCCCGGGCGCCGCCATTTGGCCGGGGACGTGGCCTCCGGCCCCTCCCCGGGCGCCGCCTTTTGGCCTCCGGGACGTGGCCTCCGGCGCCGTCCCGGGCCACATCGCCCTTCTAAAGGTAAAGCCTCGAACTGTTTGTCACGTGCAGGTCACGCGAGGAGCGCCTCAGGAACTGGCGACCACCTGTCAAGCATCCAAGGCGTTTGACAGGGAGAAGGACGGTCCTACCCTTCAATCCGACGGTGGCTTCTGGGGTAGTTTAGGTTTTTTGCTTCTTTTTGGGGCTATAAATAGCCCTTGTACCCCTCTGTTGTAAAGGATCGGTTCTCTTTTATTGGAATAGCTAAACTCACAGACGTGCTCCGGAAGCCTCTCCCCCGGAGAGAGCCTCCCCAGCCGACTCCAGTCGGGAGCACGTCGACAGCACTAGGGCCGCCACCGGGACCCGAACCTGTATAAACCCGTGTGTCATTTTTTTGTGCTTGTCCGGCGGGGGAGGACCGGTCATCCGGTCAACCCGCGCCGCGTAATCTTCGCTAGGATCATTCTCAAAACCTGCCGGGGTATTCGCAATACCACGACAAAACTTATATTATGAATCAAAGGAAGTATTTCAACAATGAATGAATGACTATATAGAATGACGTTATTGCTTGCTTAGATGGACAATAACATGGTGCGATGGGCCAATACATACCCTATCAAATTGTATTTTCTAGTCAATTTTTGTAGTTAGCTGAGATTATTATGAAAATTAACCTAGTAATTTCAAATCACTTTGGAGAGAGAAATTTTTGCAGGAAGCTATTACTTCTTTCTAAATAGGAAGTATTTGTTAACCCTGACGAGGATTGACACCCGGGTCACTTCTAATAAACTTTTGGTTCAAGACAGGTTCGAACCAGACATGTATTTGGTTCAATGCGAACTCAAGCTATTTCTGAAGGGCATCACCATGAGGTCGCAAGGTTTACGCGATCAGATCGCGGGTTTCGTGCGATCAGGCCGACAACTGTGTGCGGTCAGAAGTTCGTATGCTATACGCGGACTGGACTGAATATCTGGGATGTTGCGAGGTCAGCCCATATTCCGCGGTCAGCGCATTCTCAACCAAGGTGCTTGGAGTTTGTTCGGTTATCTTCATACCAGGATATTCCAGGCATCCAGGGGATTCCTCCATGTTGAAGACCAACCGTCAGAGGTTACTATATGCGGTTATTCACGATTAACACGTGTTAATAACCTCCGTGGAAGTTAATAGCGGTTCTTCAACAACTGCATCCAACCGTTTGATACAGTTTTCTTCATATGGCACCCTTTCGACCAATATAAAAAGGTGACAATGTACATCAAACGGGGGATCCAAGACATTTTTTGGGAAGAACCAGACTCAAAAGAATAATCAAGATACAAGATATCTCTATCATTCAAACAGCCAAGTCTACGGCTTAGATTAAACAACACTTACGAGTCTCCTATAGCTTTTCCTTGTACACCCTTACAGGAAAAATCCTCGCCTGTGAGGACTTTTTCCTCCATTTGTAAACCTTTTACCACACTTAGTGAAATCTCAACAGGACGTAGGGCTATTACTCCCACCATCGAGGGCCCGAACCTGTCTAAACTCTCTGTGCTCCTGTTCACCATTGTTCAGCATACCTTCCCGGAGGGTCATCTTGAAAGGTCTCACAATTACAAATTCTGCATAAGTTCGGCTGAGGACCCTGAGTCCAAATCGTCGACAGCTGGCGCCCACCGTGGGGCCTTTCTCAAGGCGTCCTAATTGAAATTCGGAGGTTCGCCGAAACATGGCTGGAGCATATGATTCCGAGAATGATTTCGATCTCGAGGATTATGCCCATATACCAATGCCTTCTCCAAGCGATCCTGTTCCGATGGAAGAGGTCGAAGGCCAGAATCTTCCACAGGTTGAATCATCTCCCCAAGTCATGTTAATCGACCAGGAGGTAACTGGCACAAGGTCAGAACCCACAGAGGTTCTTAATGTGCTAGGTGATGAATGCGGCCTGTCATACGATCCCGCTGAGGGAAAATATGATGGTGACCCTGAAGTTAGCCCAGGGAGGTTCGACCCTGATAACCTCCACTGTCTCTTTGATTTCGAGTCCGACTCGGAACAAACCGAGATGTTCTCCCCATCGGCGACCTCTCTCCCTAGGCAGTTTGCTGCGTTGTCGGAAGAAACTCCCGATCAACAGGCAGCCAGGGAAGAACAAGATCGCAAACAGAAGGAGGAGCAAGATCTCGAGCAACAGAACAACGAACTACGCAGAACTGCCCTAGAGGCTCTTCAAGATGCGCAGGCTCGTTACGATGCTGCCCCGAGTTCTTCTCGACGGTCGCGTGGCCGTAGACGTGACCAGACTCCTTCCTTACCACCGGAGCATTTCCCAGTGGACGAACAAACAATAACACCTGGTGCCCCTAGGAGAAGTACCCATGGTCGACTGCGATCTATCGCGGAAGTCATGCGCAATTTTCCTCCTACGGTCACGGATGCGCAGAGACCGGCCTTTTTCAGGATCCTGGCGGAAAGACTGGACAAGGTCGCATCCGAGTCAACCCCAACAGCCTCTTCCCGCTCAGTGACACATTCCCGGGAACGAGATGGTCCTCATTTTGGCTCTGGCCGGCGGAGTTACCCGCCGCCTGTACCGTCCCGACAGGACAAATACCGGCGAATGCAGGACTCTCGTAGTGGGGATCGAGTTCCCGTTCACTCTTGTTTGGGACCACGAGTAACCTCGCCATTACGTGAGTTTGCTCGAAACCCAAGCGAAAGTCGCAGGACGGTTCATGGTTCTTACGTTGGTTGCAAAGCTTTCTCGCCTGGCCTACGAGCAGTCGTTTGGCCCGATAAGTTTCGACCAGGGGCCATTGAGAGGTTTGATGGAACTCAGAACCCATCCGAGTTCCTTCAGATCTATATTACTGCCATCCAAGCAGCAGGAGGCGATGACAAGGTCATGGCCAACTACCTGCCAACAGTCCTCGCAGGACCGGCTAGAACCTGGTTGTTTAATCAGCCTGAGGGTTCCATCTACAATTGGGAAATGCTATGCGATGCTATCCTCAGCAATTTCCAAAACTGTTACCAAAAGCCGGGTAAGGAGGACGACCTGCATAGACTACGGCAAACTTCGACCGAAACACTTCGGCAGTTTGTCAAGAGATTTGTCGGGGTAAGAAATACCATCCCGAACATATCTGATGGCTCCATAATCAGGGCATTTAAGCATGCCGTTCGATACCGGAGATTCACTGAAGACTTGCTTATCCACCCTCCTCGATCAGTGGCCGATCTGTTCGATATGGCTGATCGATACTCCGATGCAGCCGAGGCAGTCGAATGGAACCGAATGGTTGACAAGGGGGACCTACCGCCCCAACCAGGCTTCAAGGACGCCAGGAAAGAAGATTCAAGCAAAAAGCCGGAGTCTTCGCCGGGTGGGAAGTCAAAAAAGTTGAAGAGGAACCGCTCTGGACAGTACCGTGAGGTCGCAGTCGCGGAGAAACCACCTCCGACCAAAGGTAATAAGTCTTCTTTTAAAAGTAAAATTGCTTCTGGTGGCCGGGATTCCGACCAGCCAGAAAAATCAACTAATCCGCAGGAGGGCAAGAGGTGGTGTCCACTCCACAACTCCGCAGGCCACGACCTCAAAAACTGCAGGAGTTGGTTGAAACAGCTGGATGATTTCTACCAAGGAGCTGGGCTAATGCCAACCTTACCGCCTAAAGAGCAGGCGTGTGGGATTAGAGACGTCGACGGAGACGAAGAAATGGCTTACCAGGTACCTCAAAATCATGTTAATGTCATTTTCGGAGGTTCCTCCTCTTTCGTTTCCAAAAGGCAGTTTAAAACTTTTTGCCGAGAGGTTAACCAAACGGAGACATCCCTTGGCGAACCTCAATATCCCCGTTGGTCGGATATGCCTTTGACGTTCGATCGCGCTGACTGTCCTGTGGGGCTAACTCGACCATTGAGGCTACCTCTGTTTATTACCCCAATCATCAGTAACGCGAGAGTCGAAAGGGTCCTGATTGATGGGGGAAGTTCCCTTGATCTTTTATTGGTCAAGACACTGGACGAGATGCAAATTCCTCGTTCGAAGATCAAGCCCATAATCCATCCGTTTTATGGGATAATCCCAGGCCCCTCCATGATGCCATTGGGACAAGTGGTCCTCCCGGTCACTCTGGGAGAAAAAGATAACTTCCGAACAGAATTGGTTACTTTCGATGTAATCGATTGTGATTCAGCTTATAATGCAATCTTTGGCAGGCCGACTCTTGCTAAGTTCATGATGGCAACGCACTATGCTTATCAGTGCGGGAAATTGCCTGGCCCCAAAGGTGTCATTTCGGTCCGAGGTAGTCGCAACGTGGCGCTCACGTGCGACTGGCTATCTTTGGAGATGGTCGATCAACTTCCCCTCCGGGACGCTCAGGTCGCCACCGTTGCCACCGATGCGATCAGGGTTGCTCCTCGACCAGATGAGAAACTCAAACAAGTTCCTTTGTACCCAGATGACCCATCCAAGACAATTCGGGTTGGGTCAGCCCTGGATGATAAATAGGAACTCGACCTCGTTGCTTTCCTCCAGGCTAACGCAGACGTGTTTGCGTGGAAACCGTCCGACATGCCCGGTGTCCCGAGGGAAGTAATTGAGCACAGGTTAGCAATTCGACTTGGACAACGACCAATAAAGCAAAAGCTCAGGCGTTTTGCCACCGACCGACAGGAAGCCATCCGAGAAGAGTTAGACAAACTCTTACAAGCCGGGTTTATTCGGGAAGTGAATCACCCGGACTGGCTCGCCAATCCGGTCATGGTCCGCAAGTCAAATGGCAAGTGGCGCATGTGCGTTGACTACACTAGCCTCAACAGTGCCTGTCCGAAGGATGACTTTCCCCTTCCCCGCATCGACCAGCTGGTTGACTCCACTGCGGGTTGCGAACTGATGGGTTTTCTGGATGCCTACTCAGGATATCATCAAATTAGCATGGCAGAAGACGATGAAGAGAAAACTGCCTTCATCACCCCGTTCGGCACATACTGCTACGTCAGAATGCCGTTCGGTCTCAAGAACGCAGGTTCCACGTACCAGCGCTTGATGCAAAAGACCTTTCTTTCCCAGATAGGGCGTAATCTCGAAGCATATGTAGACGACTTGGTTGTCAAGAGCACCAAAAGATTGTCCCATTTGGACGATCTCGCTGAAACCTTCTGTCCAGTCCACCAGTGTTGGTGTCTCCTGAAAAGGAAGAACCATTACTTCTGTATTTGGCGGCCACCCCACACGCGGTCAGCGCTGTTCTGATCGCGGAAAGGGAAGGAGTACACAGACCCGTCTACTATGTGAGCGAAGTACTTCATGGTCCTAAGGAGCGCTACCCTGAGGTCCAGAAGATACTTTACGCGCTACTGATGGCTCCCCGTAAGCTACGACATTACTTTCAAGCACACAAGATCACAGTACCCTCCTCTTTTCCTTTAGGGGATATTGTCCGAAATCCAGAAAAATCTGGTCGAATCGCCAAATGGGCGGTCGAATTTGGTGCCTTCGAGATCCATTTCACCCCTCACACGGCGGTTAAGTCTCAGGTTTTGGCCAACATTATGGTCGAATGGACCAACCCTGAGCCACCCGTGCGGTTGGCAGAGGAACTGGAGTGCCCCGATTATTGGACAATGTACTTTGACGGCTCCCGTAGTTTTCAACACTCGGGGGCTGGAATAATCTTAGTTACGCCCCAGGGCGAACAGCTTAAGTATGTCATTCAACTACACTTTGTTGCAACTAACAACGCAGCAGAGTATGAAGGTCTTCTTGCAGGGCTCCGGGCAGCAAAATTCCTCAGAGTCCGTCGATTAGTGGTGAGGGGGGACTCACAGCTAGTCGTAAACCAGGTAAACAAGGAGTACAGCACCTCCGATGAGACAATGGCTCATTACCTGGGGGAAGTGAGAAAATTGGAAAAACACTTCAGTCACTTCGAAGTCCAATACATCCCGCGAAAGGACAATATTCTCGCAGACCAATTATCCAAAATTGGATCCTCACGCTCATCTGCTCCGGCAGGAGTGTTCATTGAACACTTGGACCATCCTTCGATCATGACTTCGGTCGAGGATGATCCGGCAATAGCCTTCGTTGCCAACCTCGGTCAGGAACAAGATTGGAGTCATCCATTGAGGGTCTATCTGGAACATGGGACCCTACCCGAGGACGAAACCAAAAGCGATCGGTTAATTCGAAAGGCGCGTCTGTACAAACTCATAGATGGGGTTATGTACAGAAAGGGTACTCAAGGAGTATTCATGCGCTGCATATCTCAGGAGGAAGGAAAATCCCTCTTGAAAGAAATACATGACGGTGTATGCGGTGCACACGCGTCATACCGAACACTGGTCGGAAAAGTTTTTCGACAGGGATTCTACTGGCCTTCGGCACTCGATGATGCCAAGATTATGGTCAAGATGTGTCCACAGTGTCAATTTCATGCAAGACAGGTTCATCAACCTGCTTATGCATTGCAAACTATTCCTCTCGCATGGCCCTTCGCGATCTGGGGAATGGACATCATCGGTCCTATGCCACAAGCGGTCAATGGGTACAAGTTTCTGTTCGTAGCCATTGACACGTTCACAAAGTGGATTGAGGCCGAACCAATACGAAATATTACTGCATCAGCCGCACAAAAGTTCTTTCGCAAGAACATTGTGGCACGATTTGGTGTTCCAAACCGTCTCATCACAAACAACGGTTCTCAGTTCGCTAGCGGTCTCTTCCTAGACTACTGCGATCAGATTGGGACCAAGGTGTGCTTTGCTTCTGTGGCACATCCACAAAGCAATGGAGCCGTAGAACGGGCCAATGGGCAAATATTGCAAGGCATCAAAAAACGTGTTTTTGATCGCCTCAAGACCCGCTCGGGGGCTTGGGCAGACGAGCTTTATACTGTTCTATGGGCACTACGGACTAGCTCTAGTCGAGCCACCGGTGAGACGCCCTTCCATTTGGTCTATGGGGCCGAGGCTGTGTTGCCTATGGAAGTTAGTATTGGATCTGTTCGCACGAATCAATTCGAACAGGTCAACCAATCCGAACAGCGATCGCAAGATCTCATCCTCCTGGAAGAACGGCGTGATCGCGCCTTGATCAAGTCCGCGGTATACTTGCAGGCTCTACGCAAGTATCACAGTAAAAAGGTGCGACCACGTGATCTCAACGTTGGCGACTTGGTTTTACGAAAAATTCAAGACCAGTCTAACCGCAATAAATTCTCCCCAAAGTGGGAAGGACGATACACTGTCGTCTCAGTGCCGCGACCAGGATCTGCGTGGTTAGCCATGGAGGATGGTCGGATTTTGTCCAATACTTGGAACATCGATCAACTTCGCAAGTTTTACGTGTAAGTATTCCAATCACTTTTTTCCTGTTCAATTAGCATCTTTTGCCGAAACAAAAAATGTTTTGCTGTCATACAATGAGTTTTTCTCTTTAAGCCCGTATCATATGCATTCGACCTGGGGGCTGATCGCCGACGGTCAGATCATTACAACAATCTAATTGGATTCGCTGGTCGATCTCATGATCACTTACAGATAAGTCATTCCTAAATAAGCCGTTTCTCAACGCATACGGGATTATCTGATAAGTCCTTGGTCATCCGAGTGGCTACCAGTTCGCAATAAGATTAGATGTTATATTGATCCTGGTCGTTGGTTTAATATGCATATCCCTGGTCGTTACGCTTATATTTTCTCCTCTGCTTATAACACCAAGGCTTTAGTGTTCATAAACAGAGGCGGGGGCTGGGGGGGATATGCTCATAATATAGAATTCATATTACGAAAACACGAAATATATATTTTCTTGTCCAAAATAATTTTTTACATACATTTGCATTATGCACAAGTTTCTAAGTACAAAAATAAGGATCATTCGATCCCCAGCTCAGTCAGGAGTCTATCTACTAGGGGCTTGACTTCCTCTATGACTGCATCGAGCAGCTCTTCACTCTCGACCTCAACCGGACCCACCAATGCGTTCAGATCTGCATCTGGGCCATGGTGAAGTCGAACCCAGCTGAGTACGGCTGCTGCGGCTGATCGAACCCTGGTTCTGATCACCTCTTCGCGTCGCCGTGTATCTCCAGGGAGATACTCAGGCAGTGAATCCGCCTGGGCAGTAAGCAGCGATGTCCAGTCACTTATGCTGAGGTTGTCTTGTTTCGGTTCTACCACATCAGTGTTCAAAAGATCAGCCAAGGCCTTTAGTTTTTCGAAGATCCGGAGGCTCAGTTCTTTGATTGCCCGATCGGTGTGGCGAATCGAGGATTCAAGAATCTCCTTGTCTCGACTGAGCTGCGTAATTCGACCTGCTTGCGCTGTACAGAGAGAGGAGATTATTTGCATATTATGGATTCAAGTCTTCCTAATCAGGAATCGGCTTACCAGCATTCTCTGATCGAAGTTTGTTGAGTTCAGTCTCTTGTTTCTTAAACATTAAGACTGAACCGGCCACCTCTTTCTTCAAAAATGTAACCTCTCTGCAGCAAAATCAAGGCAGTCACAACCAAGATCCACCCATGCTAACCAAAGGGTAATGGTACTCACCTGCGCAAGCTGTTGCGTTCTTTTTGAATGGCTTCTGTACTGGCCATCACAACATGCGAATGGCTTATTAGCCAGGATAATCCCTGTGGTGCCAAAGAAGAAGATCAAAGGTGTCCTAAGTACAATTCAGGCACGAGAGTGGAGGTTTTTTATACCTTCATAAACTTTTTTAAGACAGCATCATTCATTTCAGCGAGAATCCTCGCTAGAGCCTCCGACGCGCTCACTACAGGGACAGTTGGTGGGAGTGCCGGCTGGACGCCACCCCCAGTAGTCATCAGTGGTGACTGGGTCCCTACATTTATTCTTTCCCCTGCGGTCTGGACGACTTCCTGGACCACAGGGGTGGAGCGTTCTTCGTTGGAAGCTCCTGCACCAGCTGCGACTTCAACCTCTCCGGAGGCGATTGAAGAGCTGGGCGCCGTCTTTCTTTGCCTGACATGAAGGACAATTTGAGCAGCTTTTATTTAAGATTCTTGCCAAATTTAAGGTTCTTACCTTATTTGAAATCCCATTCGCTCCTGGGATTTCTGGGAAGGTTCCCCTTGGGAAGAAGAACCATCATCGGTTCTTGCCTTCCTTATGGTAAATAAGGCAGCACCCCCTTGGAAATGTCATGTTATAAGCATATTCTTAGGGAACAGGTAAAAACACATAGAAAGGTCTTTACCTGGGCCACCGGACTAACTGGTGGGGCTACATCCGAAGGCCTTGGAAACTCCAGAGTTGCTGGGACCGTCACAGCCGGCCTTTGTTCATCTACCTCCTCCTCTGTCCGCTGAGAAGGAGGATTTTCCTTCCTGGAACTCCCAGTGGTCCCAGGAGGAAGCTCTCCTCCCTGTATGTACATTAACTTGTCAAATGTGCAGAAAGAGTCACAGAAGGAACGGTCGAAAAGATTCCTTACCTTGGTCGTCCCTTCAACCAGGGAAGCAGAGATAATTGACCCTGAAACCTCGGGGGCTTCAGGAACTGGAAGGTCACCTGCGACCACAAGATCTCCGGTGGTCGCAGGGTCAGCCACGGCCACCTCTTTGGTAGCTGTGGTCTCTACGGGACAGCTTGGGGCGTCACCAGCAGGCGACTCCCCGGTCCTCTTCCTTTTGATGACTAGAGGCACATCATCGTCCTCTTCCTCCTCGCTCCCCTCTCCCTGTACGACGAAGAAGTGATTCCATGTCGCGCCTGAAAAAGTAGAAGGAATGCGATATCTTACCGCAGTCTTTCTTGCGGGACGAGGAATGCTTCGTGAAGACCCCTCCCCAGGGTTCAGCTTGGTCTTCTTGGGGGCAGGACTTTTTGTCCTGGGTCTCTGAGAGACCTTCTTCACATTCTTCGCCGTTGGCTTCCCCAGAGAGCCGACATTTTCGCTTGGGAATGTCGCATCAGCAAACTTCCCTAGGAGCTGGTTCACAGTCCATTACAATGGATTAGCGCTGGACACTCACAAGACCTGCAGAACCAAAGCCGGACAAGGAAATTACCTTTCGGCGCTCCTGTCTGAGGTCATCACCGGCATGAATCAAGCTCTGCGGGCGAGGTGATCCCTTAGGGCCCTCTACATCAGCATTGTAGGCCCTAAGGAGGGAATTAGTTCGCCTCTCAATTTCAGCTGAGGGCAGAACTGTAACACCCCAGTTTTTGATTATCTTTTCTGCTTGCGAATCAGCATAACTTCTTTGGAAACCCTGATATTTTAATCCTATCTTGATCTTGGGTATGCCACTACCTTAACATAAAAAGTCGGCTGCTAAACTTCATTGACCAGATCGTTTTCACATTTCAATCCAAAAGCGTTTCAATTTAGTCCTTTTCAGAAGTTTCAGGAAACCCAAAAAGGCTAAAAGTCCCAGATCACCTCAAAATCCAAATCTGATCAAGTGATAACCTTTCTTTCATTTTTCTGAACATTTTTCCCTTCTGGAAGAATCCCAGAATCTCGACCAAAACCCTAGTTCCACATTCGACAAAAGTTCAAACCCTAATTACCCTAATTACCCTGTTTTCGAATTTTGTCAAAACCGCCAGATGTTATCGGATTTCATCTTTTTTCCTGCTAGATGAGTCCAAGACATTTAGTAGCACTCATCTGCAAAATCAGAATTCAAATCAGCCCTTCAGATCTTCAGAATTGCAAATAGGCCCAAACTCCCGAGCCAAAACCTTCACAGATCAGTCCAAATCGTTGCAAATAGGTCCAAAGTTTACAACCAGGTCCCTGTGAAGTTTTCAACCAGCAACCACCAAACTGCCGCGCTGTTGAACTCGTCACCGGCAAGGTTCGCCGCGCTGCCACCTCATGGCCACGTAGCCACCAGCCGTGCGCAGCTGTACCGCCACCGTGGAGCGCTCAAGCCCCACCGTGCCACCTTCTTCCCCGCGCGCGCGTGCTGCAGCTGCTGCTGCTGCCAGGAGCCTTACGCCATTTGGCCACCATCCCATAGATCATCGCCACCACCTTGACCGAATCCTGATATCCCGCGATTCACCGTCTCTGGCAGAGCCCCGCCGTGTCCCAAAGTGCATCGATGACCGCCCCAGCGCCAGAAGGAAGATCTTCCCCGGCGATTGCTGCTGCTCCTGAGAGCCTCACCCACGGCTATATAAACCCCCTCCCTTGCCCAGCATTGCCTCACACCACCCCACAGCTTCCTTGCCTTAGTCTTAGCACCAGAGAGCAACCGAGCCCTCAACGCCGCCGCGAAGCTCATCTTCTCTGGCGAGCAGTTTCTGGAGCTCACGGCGCCAGCCTCGCCCGAAGCTTCCCCCTCCAAACCAACGCCACCAGTAATCTCCTTTCATCCCCCTGTACGTTTCATAGCCATCAATTGGTCCCCGGCACACCTCAACGCCGGCAATCACCGGAAAACCGAAATCCCCTGTTCCCGCAATGCCGAGCGATTCAAGCCAAATTGATCCTCGTGCCTGTAGAGGATATTGATCAGTGAGCTAGGAGGAACAAACCTGCAAGCTTGGATTCGCCAATTTTGCCCCGAGCGCCGGATTTCCATGTTCGAGCCTCGGTAGTTCGCCGAAGCACGCCGCCGTGCTTCTCCAGCCGATCTCTGGCAAAATTGAGTGCACCAATAGCCTTGTGACAGCCCCTAGATGCTTCCCGAGCGTTGAATTGAGTTCAAACGCCCTGGAACGAAAACCCCCAAATCGGTGCGTTCGTCTTCGGCCCCGATCGCCGGAGTTCATTTTCCGGCCAAACCAGCCAATGAGACCTTGTCATTTAGATAGATCTCAACCCCCTGAGCAATTTTGTCTACTAGCTCGACCTCTAAATCGACCTGAATCAAAAGTTATAGCCATGCCAAGGTTGCTGTCCAGTAGCTCAGTTCATGTCCAGGCCACCGTGTTTGCTCACCGGAATTGGCCACCCTCCGGCCACTTTCAGCCCTTGAGCCTGTTGAGAGTTTTGTAGCTGTTGTCAATGCCTAAACCCCAGACAAAGTTGTGCATCAATTGGAGTCCTGAGTCAAAAGTTATGCAATGCCCTAGTTTCTGGCCATGTCTAACACTATGTCAGTGCATGTCCACCTGTGGCATTGGATGATTTGGACTTGTTTCTTTTGAGCAATTGAAATGCCACTTTGTCCACTAAGCCTTTTGAGCCATGTTCTACAACATTCCCTACTATCACATCTCCAGAAAACAAACCTAGAACCGATTTAGGGCAATGTCAAGCCATGAGTCGAATGTCAGCCCTTCGACATTCAAGCCCTTTGAACCCATCTCTTCAACCAATGTCAAATGACCTTGTCTAAACCATTTCCCCTGCATGCATGATGTATTTACGTATTATTTTCTAGTGCTTGTATGCTTATATAATGTGTATGTGTTGTTTGTACCCGTCGTGGAACCAGACATTGAAGGAGCAGAGGAGATCCCTGAAGATTCATTTGAGCAGCTAGACCCGCCACTACAAGGCAAGTCTCAAACCCTTGATCATGTCTCACCTGCTATTTTGAAATGAAGTATGTTAACTGTTTTCCAGTATATGCATGCCTTAGATTCAAATAAGAATTATGTTTCAATAAAATGACTAGATATGACCTAAATGATTGTAAAGCCCCTTTTGACATTGAATATCCCTGCACCCTTGTTACCCTAGATTATCATGCTTAGGCTATGCTATGCTTAAAGATTATATGACAAATGTTGAATGGTCACATATGAGAAAAGCATGTTCAAAACCTCTTTTTGTGAAAGAAAATGTGATTGGAATCGATAGTGAGGATGGTTTGATTGGATGGTGCTGTGTGCGCTCTGGGAATGTGAAAGACTCCTCACTAAAGATTCATAAGGACTAGAACCTTGTGTTGTGCTTCTATGCGGCATGAAAAACGTACCAACCACCTGCCTGTTTATGGGACGGGCGCAACTTAGTAGCTTTCTTTAGTGTTAGCTTTTCCCTACAATGGTTGTCGGTCCAGTTTCTTGCGAGGACTGGTGGGCCGCAGAAGGCGACGAGTGATGTGAGTTCAGAAAAATCATGAGAGGAAAAGGTGGAAAGAAGGAAGACGCCCTAAGCCAGATTAAGTCGTGCGCGACTGTAATCAAGAGAGGCTATGTGTCTTGCGAGAGCATAGGCCCAGGCTAGGAAGTAAGGCAGTGGGGAGGACCCACAACGGTACTTGAGACTTAACTGTCTATTTACCGGGCAGGGAAATAGTTAATACTAGGACTGTAAATTGTTGTGTCATCTCGGCCTTGTCACATGCGTAAAAGTCACATGAAGCTGATCCGACTTGAAAGCCGAATGATTGGTGGATTAAGGTGGTACACCTTTGCAAAGTTTAAAAAGTATCGGATACTCTGAGCTCCCAGGTCATGGAGTCTGCGCGCTGTGAATTCTATTCACGTCGATGCAGCACAAGTAGCTTTTGGAAGTTTTTCACAAAATCTGAGTAAAGTGGTGACTCATGAAAGACCGCCACACACAACATTCCTGAAAATCTAGCTTAGGATTTCAAAAGCCCCGCTTTCGAAAATAAAGACCTTTCTTTAAAGCTGCATGTGAAAATCTATTATATAATTATACACAGAGCCAAAGAGCTGTTCTTTGAGAAATTCCCCATCATCTATATATATATGCATTGTTACTTGGGACTTTTTGAGCACCATGTGGACAATGTGCTCACCCTTGCTTTTACAAACAAATTTAGAGGAAGGATTCGCCGACCCTGCATCTTATGGTCTTGAACCCAATGTGGAACAAGAAGAAGAAGCTGAGGACCCATCTGGTTAAAGGGTTATGCACCAAGGTGGAGTTCGATGTGGAGAAGGCCCAAGCAATACCGCCGCTGCAGAGAAAGAAGACTGAAGAAGTCCTTTTGTTTATCGTTGCTGTTTTATTTTGTGCCGACCTTTGTGTCGAAAACTCCTTAATTTGTATTAACAATTAAGTGCGTCATTTCGGCGCTAAGTTATTGTAATGTTGGTCCTTGTGATCAGCACTTGTTTTTAATTACTCGCATTTTTATATAATGCATCTTGTTGTTGTGAGCTGCAATGTGCCTTTTCTGAGTGCAATCCACCTGGGCGATTGCCACCGGAATCCTCAAATGAGGGTCCCACAGAACTTGGTATCAGAGCAGAAGACTCGACTGTAGGTCGTAACCCTTAGATAGAATTTGGCGTCCCTAGAAGAAAAGTTCGCTAGTTCTTTGTCAAAATTTGTTTACGAAAACCTATTTTCCTTAAGAAAAATGTTATTTTGATCTTTGGAAAAAGATTTTGGACTTCTCTTATAGATGCCTTTTGTTCTGTCTTCAGATGGCTTTCGATAGGAGATACCTTCATGGAGACGAGCTCGGATCGTGGGCACTGTTGTTGTGGATGATGCTGCAATTCCTTGGAGCACGGGACAGTTAGAGACCGGTATATTGCGTCTGGCAAGATGAGATAAATGGACGACCCATAGGTTGTCGGGCCTCGGTGATTGTCTACGTGATCCCCGAGCATGGGAGAGGCTCAGTTAGACGCCAAGCCCGTAGAGAAGAAGAGGAGGATGCTATCTTGGACGCTGCCCGTCGTGCTGTAGGTTCCGTCCGGCAGATGTACAGCGACTACCTTTCTGATTCCCCTTACCGCTTCGTACCTTACCAGGTCCCCGGATCGGAGTGTCGAGTTGTTCTTCCGTCCAGCGACCAGGAGAACGCTATCCTGACGAAGACTCGAGACGTCGTTCGCGCTTCGGAGATTGCATACACCCGCCTATTTCGAGACTACGAGCGTGTTCGCGATGATCGCCACTACCTTGAGGGCATGCTTATTAGGGCTCGTGCAAGCCTCCGAGAAAAAGAAAGACAAATTCAAGAAATGGCTGAATCAAGTGGAGAAAAGGACCTTGAAGCTGCAGAGTCGGTAACCAAGAAGAGTCGCCCAAAGTTGAGGATCACCGCTCGCAAGAAGGTAGGAAACCCGAAAGAGTATCTCAGTGGTTTCATGCCTGCGTCGCGTGGCATAGTCATCAACGGTGAAGCAATCGAGCTTCCTTGCACCGCACAGAAGAAGAAGACCCCCGAGGGAAAAGGGAAGGAGCCTATCAACATCGACGACAACGAAGATGACCCGATGGATGCTGATGACGATGAGGAGGAGGATCCCGAGGAGGTTGAGCCTTGTGATTCTTCTGATGATGCTGAGGAGTGACTGCAGACTTTCGACCTTTTGTGCCTAGCCCAGCAGACGCTAGATTTCCTTTTGTTGTAGTAGTTGTTTTAGTATGATTGATGTATGCTGGTTGCTAGAGGAGCTCTGTAAGCCAATGAGGCTAGAAGCTTTGTATCTTTTGAAAAATTGGTTTATGAAAAAGTCATTTTGCATATCCTTATTCTTACTTCTTGAGTTAATGCCAGCATTCTGCTAGCATCCCTGTGAACGATTCTTTCCGAATCGATGTTTCTATTCTTAACCTCCTGTTTGAGTAGGATGGTTAACACACGCGCGAGACCCCAGGAAGGAGGGCTAGAGGAAAACCCCAACAATACAAGAGCTACACCCGGAGCAAGAGGCCGCACAGACCCCGATAGACCAGGATCTTCGACGATGCCACAGGGAGGTGACATCAACGATGTGCTGCTATGGATGGAGCGCAATCGGCAAGAGTCAGCGGCTGTGCAGAACCAAATCTTGGGATAGCTGATGCAACATATTGCATCCGGACAAACTGAAGGACCCGTGATGGGCGCAAAGTTAACTGATTTTCAAAAGACGCGACCCCCGACTTTCTCAAGCACAGAAGACCCCATCGTGGCAGACGACTGGCTCCGAGATGTGGAAAGAAAGTTGAATACCGTCAGATGCAGTGATGAAGAAAAGCTCTTGTACGGATCGAACCAATTGGCTGGACCTGCTGCTGCTTGGTGGGAGAATTACCAAACCGTGCACACCAACAGAGATTCGATCACCTGGAATGAATTCAAGGAGGAATTCCGTAGATACCACGTCCCAAAAGGCGTTGTCCAAGCAAAGCGCCGAGAATTCGTAAATCTGCGACAAGGGAGTAAGACCGTGAAACAATACCTGCATGAATTTATTCAGCTGGCAAGATACGCACCTGAAGATATAGCGACAGAGGAAAGGAAGATTGATAGGTTTTGTGAAGGACTACAGAATTCCCTGCAATACCAACTGTCATCCCACGAGTTCACAGACTTCCACGTCCTAATAAACCGACTACTTAAGATGGAGGAGAAAAGAGGAATAATTGAAGAAGACTGAAAGAGGAAGGCTTTGCCCAACTCTTACCAAGGAGGTGCTAGTCGAGGGAGACCGATGCCAACTTTCCGACCAGCCTTCAGACCACCTCAGAGACCCCAAAGGCCTGCACCTACTGCGATAGCCCAATGTACTGGATGTAGAGAAAATCACCTCTTGAAGGACTGCCCCCTTAAGAACGAGGAGTGCTTTCACTGCGGAAGGAAGGGACATCGTAGGAACACTTGTCCACTGCAACACCTTCCATCTAATGTCGCTCGTATGCAAGCTGCAAGACCCTCTGTTCCAGCCCAAGGCTTCACCAGGAATGCTCCACCCTCCAGAGGAGGAAGGTTTCAAAATGGCCGAGGAAGAGGAGTGCCTGCTATAGGTCACGGAAGACTTAACTATGCATCCGCCGTTGAAGCAGGAGAAGCATCAGATGTCGTAATCGGTAGGATCTTTATCCACTCTGAACTTTCAGTTGCATTATTTCACCCTGGTGCTACTCATTCATTTGTGTCAAGACCTTTCGTGCTCAGAAATAAGTTGCCAGTATCTGCATTAGAGTTCCCTATTTTAATTCAATCCCCTGGAGCTCGAATGCCTGTCAACTCTATCTGTAGAAATATCGCCTTTAGTATTGGCAATCTAGGATTCCTAGCAAACCTGGTAGTTTTGGACCTTCAAGGACTAGACGTCATTCTCGGAATGGATTGGTTAGCCAAGCATAAAGGCCAGATGGACTGTGAAAAGAAGGCAATAACCCTGACGAATGCTGAAGGAAAACAAGTCACACTCCACGCAAAGAGATCAATAGTGAACAACCGATTGTACAGTTTGAACAGCTTGGAAGGAGTTGAGTTTGAGGGAGTTCCAATAGTGAATGAATATCCAGAAGTTTTTCCTGAAGAGCTTCCCGGAATGCCACCAGATCGGGACATTGAATTCTCAATCGAATTAAAACCCGGATCTGCCCTTTATGCAAGAAAGCTTGCACGTATGACAAGTGAAGAACAAGAAGAATTAAGAAAGCAAGTGGAAGAATTGGAAAGAAAGGGATTTGTTAGAACAAGTTCCTCACCTTGGGGAGCCCCGGTGCTTTTCGCTAAGAAGAAAGATGGCAGCCTACGACTTTGTGTCGACTACCGGAAACTGAACGATATGACGATCAAGAACAAGTACCCTTTGCCAAGGATCGACGATCTCTTTGATCAACTAAGAGGAGCAAAGATATTCTCAAGGATCGACCTGAGGTCCGGATACCATCAACTGAAGATTCGAGAACAAGATATTCCGAAAACTGCATTCATAACAAGATATGGATTGCATGAGTTTACTGTAGTGCCATTTGGTTTAACAAATGCGCCAGCAGTGTTCATGAATTTGATGAACAAGGTTCTCATGGAATTTCTGGACAAGTTTGTCATTGTGTTTGTTGACGACATCCTCATCTTTTCAGAGTCAGAGGAAAAGCACGCACAACATCTTAGGATGGTGTTGGAAAAGTTAGTGGAACATCGACTGTATGCCAAATTCGATAAGTGTGCCTTTTGGTTAAAAGAAATTTCATTCTTAGGCCACATTATCTCTGGAAAAGGAATCTCAATGGATCCTTCAAAAATTCAGGCTATCATGGAATGGAAACAACCGGAGACAGTGACTGAAGTAAGAAGTTTCCTAGGATTAGCCGGATATTACCGGAGATTTGTCAAAGGATTCTCCAAGATTACAAAGCCACTCACCAGACTACTAAAGAAAGATGTTTTATTCGACTGGACAGAAGGATGTGAAAAGAGCTTTGAGGAGTTGAAGAAGATATTAACGACCGCACCTGTCCTTACGTTACCGGATAACAAAAAGGATTTTGAAGTCTACTGCGATGCGTCAAAGCAAGGACTAGGTTGTGTCCTTATGCAAGAAGGAAGAGTCGTAGCTTATGCATCGAGACAATTGCGACCCCATGAGGAGAATTATCCAACTCACGACTTGGAGTTAGCCGCCGTCGTTCATGCGTTAAAGATTTGGTGACACTATCTACTTGGAAATAGATGTGAAATCTACACGGACCACAAGAGTTTGAAATACATCTTCACCCAACAGGACTTGAACATGAGACAGCGAAGATGGTTAGAGCTGATTAAAGATTATGACCTTGGAATACACTACCACCCTGGAAAAGCGAATGTAGTAGCTGATGCCTTGAGCAGAAAATCCTACTGCAATCAAGCAAAGATCTTAGGAATACCACCCCAATTGCTTGGAGACTTCGAGAAGTTGAGTTTAGAGTTCGTTGAACAAGGAACCGTCGCCGCATTGGCAGTGAAATGCGAGCTGAAGGACCAAATCCGAAAAGCTCAGGAAGTGGACCAGAGTATTCAGAAGATGAAAGAGGACATGAAACACGAGGATGTGATTAACCTTCGTGAGGACGAAGAAGGAATTTTGTGGTATCATGACCGAATATGTGTTCCAGAAGACAAGGAAATCAAGAACATGATACTACAAGAAGCCCATTGTACCCCGTACTCTATTCACCCAGGTAGTACAAAGATGTATCAAGATCTAAAGGATCGGTTTTGGTGGAAAGGAATGAAGAAGGAGATTGCCGAATTTATAGCTTCTTGTGATACCTGTCAAAGAGTGAAAGCAGAACATCAGAAACCTGCAGGACCGCTGCAACCCCTACCAACCCCGGAATGGAAATGGGATGAGATTGGAATGGATTTCATAGTTGGTTTACCAAGAACCCAACAGGGATACGATTCTATATGGGTCATAGTCGATAGATTGACAAAAGTAGCTCATTTTCTACCAGTAAAGACGCAGTACACAACGCAAAAGCTGGCAGAGCTGTATCTTACCAGGATTGTTACGCTTCATGGAGTACCAAAAACAATCGTCTCAGACAGAGGAGCACAATTTGTATCAAGATTTTGGGAAGAATTACAGAAATCCCTAGGAACGAAGTTGAAGTTCAATACAGCTTACCACCCGCAAACTGGAGGTCAAACAGAAAGAGTGAACCAAATTTTAGAGGATATGTTGAGAGCTTGTGCTTTAGACTATGGAAATTCTTGGGAACAATTTCTACCATACGCAGAATTTACCTACAACAATAGCTATCAAGTGAGTCTACAAATGGCCCCTTACGAAGCACTTTATGGAAGGAAGTGCCGTACGCCACTATATTGGACCGAAGTGGGACAGAAGCAATTCCTTGGACCGCAATTAGTGGAGGATGCCACGGCTCATGTGAGGATCATACAAGAGAGACTGAAAACGGCCCAGTCTCGACAAAAGAGTTACGCCGACAGAAGAAGGAGAGAACTATCCTTCGAGATAGGCGATCACGTATATCTCAAAGTAATACCCTACAAAGGAGTTCGACGATTCCAGATGAAGGGAAAATTGAGCCCAAGATATGTAGGACCATACAAGGTTTTGGAAAGACGAGGAGAAGTAGCATACAAACTAGAGCTACCGCCTGAGTTAGCAGGAGTCCATGATGTCTTTCACGTATCCCAATTGAGGAAATGCCTGAGAAAACAAACGGAGCAAGTGTCTCCCACAGAAATGGAGGTTCAACCGGATCTGACATACCAGGAATATCCAGTCAAGGTGCTAGAAGTCAGTGAAAGGAGATTGAAGTCAAGGACCATAAAATTTTGCAGAATCCAATGGAACAACCACACCGAAGAAGAATCAACTTGGGAAAGAGAAGAAGAGCTGCGTCAGAATTTTCCTTACCTATTCTCAGACTGTTCGGAATCTAGAGGACGAGATTATTCCTAAGGAGGGTAGGTTGTAACACCCCAGGTTTTGATTATCTTTTCTGCTTGCGAATCAGCATAACTTCTTTGGAAACCCTGATATTTTAACCCTCTCTTGATCTTGGGTATGCCACTACCTTAACCTAAAAAGTTGGCTGCTAAACTTCATTGACCAGATCGTTTTCACATTTCAATCCAAAAGCGTTTCAATTTAGTCCTTTTCAGAAGTTTCAGGAAACCCAAAAAGGCTAAAAGTCCCAGATCACCTCAAAATCCAAATCTGATCAAGTGATAACCTTTCTTTCATTTTTTTGAACATTTTTCCCTTCTGGAAGAATCCCAGAATCTCGACCAAAACCCTAGTTCCACCCTCGACAAAAGTTCAAACCCTAATTACCCTGTTTTCGAATTTTGTCAAAACCGCCAGATGTTATCGGATTTCATCTTTTTTCCTGCTAGATGAGTCCAAGACATTTAGTAGCACTCATCTGCAAAATCAGAATTCAAATCAGCCCTTCAGATCTTCAGAATTGCAAATAGGCCCAAACTCCCGAGCCAAAACCTTCACAGATCAGTCCAAATCGTTGCAAACAGGTCCAAAGTTTACAACCAGGTCCCTGTGAAGTTTTCAACCAGCAACCGCCAAACTGCTGCGCCGTTGAACTCGTCGCTGGCGAGGTTCGCCGCGCTGCCACCTCATGGCCACGTAGCCACCAGCCGTGCGCAGCTGTACCGCCACCGTGGAGCGCTCAAGCCCCACCGTGCCACCTTCTTCCCCGCGCGCTCGTGCTGCTGCTGCTGCTGCTGCCAGGAGCCTTACGCCATTTGGCCACCATCCCGTAGATCATCGCCACCACCCTGATCGAATCCTGATATCCCGCGATTCACCGTCTCTGGCAGAGCCCTGCCGTGTCCCAAAGTGCATCGATGACCGCCCCAGCGCCAGAAGGAAGATCTTCCCCGGCGATTGCTGCTGCTCCCGAGAGCCTCACCCACGGCTATATAAACCCCCTCCCTTGCCCAGCATTGCCTCACACCACCCCACAGCTTCCTTGCCTTAGTCTTAGCACCAGAGAGCAACCGAGCCCTCAGCGCCGCCGCGAAGCTCATCTTCTCCGGCGAGCAGTTTCTGGAGCTCACGGCGCCAGCCTCGCCCGAAGCTTCCCCCTCCAAACCAACGCCACCAGTAAGCTCCTTTCATCCCCCTGTACGTTTCATAGCCATCAATTGGTCCCCGGCGCACCTCAACGCCGGCAATCACCGGAAAACCGAAATCCCCTGTTCCCGCAATGCCGAGCGATTCAAGCCAAATTGATCCTCGTGCCTGTAGAGGATATTGATCAGTGAGCTAGGAGGAACAAACCTGCAAGCTTGGATTCGCCAATTTTGCCCCGAGCGCGGGATTTCCATGTTCGAGCCTCGGTAGTTCGCCGGAGCACGCCGCCGTGCTTCTCCAGCCGATCTCTGGCAAAATTGAGTGCACCAATAGCCTTGTGACAGCCCCTAGATGCTTCCCGAGCGTTGAATTGAGTTCAAACGCCCTGGAACGAAAACCCCCAAATCGGTGCCTTCGTCTTCGGCCCCGATCGTCGGAGTTCGTTTTCCGGCCAAACCAGCCGATGAGACCTTGTCATTTAGATAGATCTCAACCCCCTGAGCAATTTTGTCTACTAGCTCGACCTCTAAATCGACCTGAATCAAAAGTTATAGCAATGCCAAGGTTGCTGTCCAGTAGCTCAGTTCATGTCCAGGCTGTTGCATCTAGGCCTTTCATGCCTAACCCTGATGTGTTTTGATGGTTGATTAAAATAAGTATTTTTGGACTAACTATGTGTTTGAGTTAGTGTTACAGATTTCAGACAACCGCACAAAAAGCGAGGGCTGGTAATCAAAATGTTGAAGTTCAATTTAAGCATAAGAAGACGCAAAAAGAAATTGTTTTTGCTGGACTAAACTGATGCATCGAGGTATGTTGTAGTTCTAGGTTTACCGATCTCAGGGTGCATGAAGATCGATCGGTTTAAGGATTTTATTCTTAGTTTAAACCGTACTATAAAGAGGGGACGCAAGTTCTCTCTACATCTGCAATCATACCGAGAAAAATCTAGGTCAATGCACGCATATCATTATCTGTGGTTTTTCGACAATTTGTTTTGATGTATTGAATTTTGTCAACAGTTGAGGTTTTTACTTCTTGAGAAAGATCTGAAAAGATCTAATTTTTGTTGCTGTTGTCAAAAATGTTCTTCTCGAAAATATCTTCAAAACAAAACTGAAATCATTTGAATCAGATCTCTGGTTTTTGAGTTTTCTCTGTTTTTATCCAGACTGACTGTCAGTCTTTGTAACTGACTGTCAGTATGAATGTCAGTTTGATAAACTGACTAATCTCCAGAGAGTATGTTTTTATTGAGCTGATTTTTGTTGTACTATACTGACTGTCAGTGTTGGTAACTGACTGTCAGTATGAATGTCAGTTAGTGCAAACTGACAAATCTCCAGAGAGCATGTTTTTCTGTCTCAGATTTTTTGTACTAAACTGACTGTCAGTATGAGTATACTGACTGTCAGTGTGGGTTTCGACCACAGAGAGTTTTTGAGTTGTTTTTAATTAATTCTGTTTTTCTCTGTGAGACTGACTGTCAGTTTTGGAACACTGACTGTCAGTTTGGGCAGTAAATTTTTGCTGTTATAAAGTTTTTTGGCCGTTGCTTTTCACTGTTGATTTTGTGGACACTGACTGTCAGTCTTTGTAACTGACTGTCAGCTTGGACTGTTTCTTTTTACCGTTTTAGTCCACAACGTTCGAGCTGTTGTGATCCTATTTTTACTCTTTCCGGTGATACACTAGACTGACTGTCAGTTTGTGAGACTGACTGTCAGTCTTAGTTACTATTTTTCAGCTCGAGTGCAAACGGCTCTTTTGACCACGAAGGCTATAAATAGAGGTGTTGAGCTACTGTTTCAACACAAGAAAACACAGCAACACAGCCTTTCTTACTTTCTCACTAGTGCTTCTTCGTTTTACTTAAAACTTGATCTTTTGATCGAGTCGTGAGAGTTTTAGCCACATCGAGCATATTGTTCTTGCATTCCATTTCTAGATATTTTCTCGGTGTGCATTGGAGGTCTAGAGTAGACCTTGCTTCTTATTACTCTTGGTGAGCGCCCTCACCTAGATGGTTCGAAGGCGTAAATCGCTGATCTCTCCAAATCGGAGATTGTCGGAGAGACGCGATTACTTGTAAAAGGCTTGGTGCTCGCCTTTCCGGAGGGGACAAGGAGCAACCTTAGTAGATAGTGTCCTGTGTGGATACTGAAACTATACTCAAGGACTGAGTGCTTCAACGAGGACTAGTGGAGACTGGGCGTGTCTCCGATACCTCGGGATATATCGGTTTCAATCTCTTATCCTTTTCTATTACTTGTTTTATCTGAATTATTCATTTGCAAAAACTAATTTTAAAAGTCTCCTATTCACCCCCTCCCCCTCTAGTCGACATCCTGATCCAACACGTGGTATCAGAGCAAGGTCTCTCATTTATAAGCTTCACCGCTTAGAGAGAGGATGTCGTCTACTGATGGCTTTAATCTGGGTCATACTAGCCGTGCGCCTATCTTTGATGGGACTAACTATCCCTACTGGAAAGTGCGTATGTCTGTATTTCTAGAAGCCATGGGATTGGATGTCTGGTTGATTGTTAAAGTTGGTTTTTCTCCTCCGGATGATCCGGAAAGCTATACTGAAGATGATAAGAGAAAACAACATCTGAATGCTCGTGCTTTAAATGCTTTATTTACTGGTTTATCTCTAAATGAATTTAATCGTGTAAGCAATTTGAATACTGCTCACAAAGTTTGGAAAACTTTAGAAGAAATATATGAAGGAACTACTAAAGTAAAAGAGGCTAAACTTTTAATGGTTAGACAAAAGTATGAAACTTTCAAAATGTCTTCTTCTGAATCTGTTGATTCCATGTTTACTAGATTGTATAATATTGTGAATGAACTTAAAGGTCTTGGTGTTATCTTTACTGATCTGGAAATTGTCAGAAAAATGCTTCGAGCTCTCCCAGAAAGCTTTGACACTCTTGTAACAGTTTTGACAAACTCCGATCTTTCTACAACTTCACCTACTGATCTCTATGGAAATTTGATTACCCACGAAATGCACAAAAAGGAGAAGAAGGAACTGAACGAAACCTCTGATACAAAGAAAAAGACGGAGGCTTTCAAAGCAAATTCCAAGGACGGCACAAGTGAAGGTTCCTCCGATGAAGACTTGGCTCTCTTGGTAAGAAATACTCAACGTCTTCTTCGCAGGTTACACAAGAAGGGAGTGAGCATCGACACTCGTCCAAAAGGTTCAAGACCAACAAACTTCAAAGATGTGATATGCTATGAATGTCATGAAAAAGGACATATAGCATCAAGACGTCCGAACAAGAACAAATCTACGGATAAAAAGAAGAAGAACTTCAAGAAGAAGTTTAACATGTTGCATCTAGGCCTTTCATGCCTAACCCTGATGTGTTTTGATGGTTGATGATAATAAGTATTTTTTGACTAACTATGTGTTTGAGTTAGTGTAGCAGATTTCAGACAAACGCACAAAAAGCGAGGGCTTGTGATCAAAATGTTGAAGTTCAATTTAAGCATAAGAAGACGCAAAAAAAAAAAGAAATTGTTTTTGCTGGACTAAACTGATGCATCGAGGTATGTTGTAGTTCTAGGTTTACCGATCTCAGGGTGCACGAAGATCGATCGGTTTAAGGATTTTATTCTTAGTTTAAACCGTACTATAAAGAGGGGACACAAGTTCTCTCTACATCTCCAATCATACCGAGAAAAATCTAGGTCAATGCACGCATATCATTATCTGTGGTTTTTCGACAATTTGTTTTGATGTATTGAATTTTGTCAACAGTTGAGGTTTTTACTTCTTGAGAAAGATCTGAAAAGATCTAATTTTTGTTGCTGTTGTCAAAAATGTTCTTCTCGAAAATATCTTCAAAACAAAACTGAAATCATTTGAATCAGATCTCTGGTTTTTGAGTTTTCTCTGTTTTTATCCAGACTGACTGTCAGTCTTTGTTACTGACTGTCAGTACGAATGTCAGTTTGATAAACTGACTAATCTCCAGAGAGTATGTTTTTATTGAGCTGATTTTTGTTGTACTATACTGACTGTCAGTGTTGGTAACTGACTGTCAGTATGAATGTCAGTTAGTGCAAACTGACAAATCTCCAGAGAGCATGTTTTTCTGTCTCAGATTTTTTGTACTAAACTGACTGTCAGTATGAGTATACTGACTGTCAGTGTGGGTTTCGACCACAGAGAATTTTTGAGTTGTTTTTAATTAATTCTGTTTTTCTCTGTGAGACTGACTGTCAGTTTGGGCAGTAAATTTTTGCTGTTATAAAGTTTTTTGGCCGTTGTTTTTCACTGTTGATTTTGTGGACACTGACTGTCAGTCTTTGTAGCTGACTGTCAGTTTGGACTGTTTCTTTTTTACCGTTTTAGTCCACAACGTTCGAGCTGTTGTGATCCTACTTTTACTCTTTCTGGTGATACACTAGACTGACTGTCAGTTTGTGAGACTGACTGTCAGTCTTAGTTACTATTTTTCAGCTCGAGCTCAAACGGCTCTTTTGACCACAAAAGCTATAAATAGAGGTGTTGAGCTACTGTTTCAACACAAGAAAACACAGCAACACAGCCTTTCTTACTTTCTCACTAGTGCTTCTTCGTTTTACTTAAAACTTGATCTTTTGATCGAGTCGTGAGAGTTTTAGCCACATCGAGCATATTGTTCTTGCATTCCATTTCTAGATATTTTCTCGGTGTGCATTGGAGGTCTAGAGTAGACCTTGCTTCTTATTACTCTTGGTGAGCGCCCTCACCTAGACGGTTCGAAGGCGTAAATCGCTGATCTCTCCAAATCGGAGATTGTCGGAGAGACGCGATTACTTGTAAAAGGCTTGGTGCTCGCCTTTCCGGAGGGGACAAGGAGCAACCTTAGTAGATAGTGTCCTGTGTGGATACTGAAACTATACTCAAGGACTGAGTGCTTCAACGAGGACTAGTGGAGACTGGGCGTGTCTCCGATACCTCGGGATATATCGGTTTCAATCTCTTATCCTTTTCTATTACTTGTTTTATCTGAATTTTTCATTTGCAAAAACAAATTTTAAAAGTCTCCTATTCACCCCCTCCCCCTCTAGTCGACATCCTGATCCAACACGTGGTATCAGAGCAAGGTCTCTCATTTATAAGCTTCACCGCTTAGAGAGAGGATGTCGTCTACTGATGGCTTTAATCTGGGTCATACTAGCCGTGCGCCTATCTTTGATGGGACTAACTATCCCTACTGGAAAGTGCGTATGTCTGTATTTCTAGAAGCCATGGGATTGGATGTCTGGTTGATTGTTAAAGTTGGTTTTTCTCCTCCGGATGATCCGGAAAGCTATACTGAAGATGATAAGAGAAAACAACATCTGAATGCTCGTGCTTTAAATGCTTTATTTACTGGTTTATCTCTAAATGAATTTAATCGTGTAAGCAATTTGAATACTGCTCACAAAGTTTGGAAAACTTTAGAAGAAATATGTGAAGGAACTACTCAAGTAAAAGAGGCTAAACTTTTAATGGTTAGACAAAAGTATGAAACTTTCAAAATGTCTTCTTCTGAATCTGTTGATTCCATGTTTACTAGATTGAATAATATTGTGAATGAACTTAAAGGTCTTGGTGTTATCTTTACTGATCTGGAAATTGTCAGAAAAATGCTTCGAGCTCTCCCAGAAAGCTTTGACACTCTTGTAACAGTTTTGACAAACTCCGATCTTTCTACAACTTCACCTACTGATCTCTATGGAAATTTGATTACCCACGAAATGCACAAAAAGGAGAAGAAGGAACTGAACGAAACCTCTGATACAAAGAAAAAGACGGAGGCTTTCAAAGCAAATTCCAAGGACGGCACAAGTGAAGGTTCCTCCGATGAAGACTTGGCTCTCTTGGTAAGAAATACTCAACGTCTTCTTCGCAGGTTACACAAGAAGGGAGTGAGCATCGACACTCGTCCAAAAGGTTCAAGACCAACAAACTTCAAAGATGTGATATGCTATGAATGTCATGAAAAAGGACATATAGCATCAAGACGTCCGAACAAGAACAAATCTACGGATAAAAAGAAGAAGAACTTCAAGAAGAAGTTTAACATGTTGCATCTAGGCCTTTCATGCCTAACCCTGATGTGTTTTGATGGTTGACGATAATAAGTATTTTTGGACTAACTATGTGTTTGAGTTAGTGTAGCAGATTTCAGACAAACGCACAAAAAGCGAGGGCTTGTGATCAAAATGTTGAAGTTCAATTTAAGCATAAGAAGACGCAAAAAAAAAAAGAAATTGTTTTTGCTGGACTAAACTGATGCATCGAGGTATGTTGTAGTTCTAGGTTTACCGATCTCAGGGTGCATGAAGATCGATCGGTTTAAGGATTTTATTCTTAGTTTAAACCGTACTATAAAGAGGGGACACAAGTTCTCTCTACATCTCCAATCATACCGAGAAAAATCTAGGTCAATGCACGCATATCATTATCTGTGGTTTTTCGACAATTTGTTTTGATGTATTGAATTTTGTCAACAGTTGAGGTTTTTACTTCTTGAGAAAGATCTGAAAAGATCTAATTCTTGTTGCTGTTGTCAAAAATGTTCTTCTCGAAAATATCTTCAAAACAAAACTGAAATCATTTGAATCAGATCTCTGGTTTTTGAGTTTTCTCTGTTTTTATCCAGACTGACTGTCAGTCTTTGTAACTGACTGTCAGTATGAATGTCAGTTTGATAAACTGACTAATCTCCAGAGAGTATGTTTTTATTGAGCTGATTTTTGTTGTACTATACTGACTGTCAGTGTTGGTAACTGACTGTCAGTATGAATGTCAGTTAGTGCAAACTGACAAATCTCCAGAGAGCATGTTTTTCTGTCTCAGATTTTTTGTACTAAACTGACTGTCAGTATGAGTATACTGACTGTCAGTGTGGGTTTCGACCACAGAGAGTTTTTGAGTTGTTTTTAATTAATTCTGTTTTTCTCTGTGAGACTGACTGTCAGTTTGGAACACTGACTGTCAGTTTGGGCAGTAAATTTTTGCTGTTATAAAGTTTTTTGGCCGTTGTTTTTCACTGTTGATTTTGTGGACACTGACTGTCAGTCTTTGTAGCTGACTGTCAGTTTGGACTGTTTCTTTTTTACCGTTTTAGTCCACAACGTTCGAGCTGTTGTGATCCTATTTTTACTCTTTCTGGTGATACACTAGACTGACTGTCAGTTTGTGAGACTGACTGTCAGTCTTAGTTACTATTTTTCAGCTCGAGCTCAAACGGCTCTTTTGACCACAAAAGCTATAAATAGAGGTGTTGAGCTACTGTTTCAACACAAGAAAACACAGCAACACAGCCTTTCTTACTTTCTCACTAGTGCTTCTTCGTTTTACTTAAAACTTGATCTTTTGATCGAGTCGTGAGAGTTTTAGCCACATCGAGCATATTGTTCTTGCATTCCATTTCTAGATATTTTCTCGGTGTGCATTGGAGGTCTAGAGTAGACCTTGCTTCTTATTACTCTTGGTGAGCGCCCTCACCTAGACGGTTCGAAGGCGTAAATCGCTGATCTCTCCAAATCGGAGATTGTCGGAGAGACGCGATTACTTGTAAAAGGCTTGGTGCTCGCCTTTCCGGAGGGGACAAGGAGCAACCTTAGTAGATAGTGTCCTGTGTGGATACTGAAGCTATACTCAAGGACTGAGTGCTTCAACGAGGACTAGTGGAGACTGGGCGTGTCTCCGATACCTCGGGATATATCGGTTTCAATCTCTTATCCTTTTCTATTACTTGTTTTATCTGAATTTTTCATTTGCAAAAACAAATTTTAAAAGTCTCCTATTCACCCCCTCCCCCTCTAGTCGACATCCTGATCCAACACGTGGTATCAGAGCCCGGTCTCTCATTTATAAGCTTCACCGCTTAGAGAGATGATGTCGTCTACTGATGGCTTTAATCTGGGTCATACTAGCCGTGCGCCTATCTTTGATGGGACTAACTATCCCTACTGGAAAGTGCGTATGTCTGTATTTCTAGAAGCCATGGGATTGGATGTCTGGTTGATTGTTAAAGTTGGTTTTTCTCCTTCGGATGATCCGGAAAGCTATACTGAAGATGATAAGAGAAAACAACATCTGAATGCTCGTGCTTTAAATGCTTTATTTACTGGTTTATCTCTAAATGAATTTAATCGTGTAAGCAATTTGAATACTGCTCACAAAGTTTGGAAAACTTTAGAAGAAATATATGAAGGAACTACTAAAGTAAAAGAGGCTAAACTTTTAATGGTTAGACAAAAGTATGAAACTTTCAAAATGTCTTCTTCTGAAACTGTTGATTCCATGTTTACTAGATTGAATAATATTGTGAATGAACTTAAAGGTCTTGGTGTTATCTTTACTGATCTCGAAATTGTCAGAAAAATGCTTCGAGCTCTCCCAGAAAGCTTTGACACTCTTGTAACAGTTTTGACAAACTCCGATCTTTCTACAACTTCACCTACTGATCTCTATGGAAATTTGATTACCCATGAAATGCACAAAAAGGAGAAGAAGGAACTGAACGAAACCTCTGATACAAAGAAAAAGACGGAGGCTTTCAAAGCAAATTCCAAGGACGGCACAAGTGAAGGTTCCTCCGATGAAGACTTGGCTCTCTTGGTAAGAAATACTCAACGTCTTCTTCGCAGGTTACACAAGAAGGGAGTGAGCATCGACACTCGTCCAAAAGGTTCAAGACCAACAAACTTCAAAGATGTGATATGCTATGAATGTCATGAAAAAGGACATATAGCATCAAGATGTCCGAACAAGAACAAATCTACGGATAAAAAGAAGAACTTCAAGAAGAAGTTTAACACTCCTAAAAAGGCATGCTTTGGCGAATGGATGTCTGGAGGTGAGAATTCAGACTCCGACTCTGATGATGAGAGATGTACAAAGAAATTAACCGGAATTGCCCCCAAAAATTCATCAAGCTCTCCAGTTTGCCTTATGGCAAAAAGGAATGAAAAGGTAACTTCTTTTGATCCCTCCTATGATGATCTAGTTGAAATGCTAAATGAAATCAATGAGGCCTATGGCAAAACTAAAAGAAAATATAAGACCCTTAAGGAAGAATTTTTAACTCTTTCTGATCAACACTCTGAATTAAAGGAATCTTATGAAAATGCTCTTATGAAAGATGTCTCAAATTTGTCTTGTAAAGCTAGCATTGGTACTTCTTGTGATGATATTGATAATTTTCAACTAGATACACCATGCGCTTCAAATGAATCCACTCTCTATGAAAATATTAAACTTAAATCTCAAGTTAAAACATTAGAAAAAGGGTTAGAAAATAGCTATAAAGGTAAAATATCTCTTGACCTAATTTTAGGTAGTCAAAGATGCACCTTTAGAAAAGAAGGTCTAGGATATTTTCCTAATAAAGATAAAAAGATAAAAATTAGAACTGTTTTTACAAAAGCATGTAACCTGTTTTGTCATAAATGCCATGAAGTAGGTCATTCACATGATTCATGCCCTCTTATGACATCTGCATATTTTGATGCTTGTTACATGCTAAAACGGTCAAAGAAAGGTTATGCTATTGCAAAATATGTTGGTGCACCAATGATGAACAAAAGAAAAAAATCTATTTGGGTGCCCAAAACTTTGATCGCTAATATTAAAGGACCCAGAAGTGTTTGGGTACCAAAATCAACTTAAATTCTTTTGCAGGTAAACTACAAAAATGGTGGACGTCATTGGGTGCTTGATAGTGGATGCTCCGAGCACATGACCGGAAATGCCAAACTGTTCACCACAATAAAAGACAATTCCGACGAACATCAAAAGATCACCTTTGGAAATAATCGTCAAGGAAGCGTGACAGGTTTGGGTAAAGTTGCCATTTCAAATGATTTAACTATTTCAAATGTTCTTTTGGTTGAATCTTTAAATTTTAATTTGCTTTCAGTTGCACAAATTTGTGATCTTGGTTTCCGCTGTATCTTTTATCCCAATGAAGTTTTGGTTGAAAATTTAAAAGACAATTCTTTGATTTTTAAAGGTTTTCGTCATGAAAATTTATATCTAGTTGATTTCTCTTCAAAAGATGCATCTCTTGCAACATGTCTAGTCTCACAAACATCTAAAGGATGGTTATGGCATCGGAGACTTGCTCATGTTGGAATGCATCAACTTAAAAAGCTTTTCAAACGTGATTTGGTTATTGGCTTAAAGGATGTGGTCTTTGAAAAGGATAAACCTTGTAGCGCTTGTCAAGCAGGCAAGCAAATAGCTACCACACATCCAACTAAGCGAATACTTTCTACAAGCAAACCTTTGGAACTTTTGCATTTGGATTTATTTGGACCTTCAGAGTTCCAAAGTATTGGGGGAAATAGTTATTGCTTTGTTATTGTTGATGATTTCACTCGTTTTACTTGGGTTTTCTTTATTTTTCAAAAATCTGAAACCCCCGATGTTTTCAAAAGTTTTGCAAAACGTGTTTCTAATGAATTCGAATTATCCATCAAGAAAATCCGTAGTGATCATGGTGGAGAGTTCGTTAATTCAACTTTATTTGATTTTTGCGACTCTCTTGGAATCAAACATGAATTTTCCACATCCTACACTCCACAGCAAAATGGAGTTGTTGAAAGGAAAAATCGAACATTAATAGAGATGGCAAGAACCATGTTATGTGAGTATAATACTTCTATTCGCTTCTGGGCAGAAGCAGTTCACACAGCTTGCTATTCTATTAATCGACTCTATTTGCATCCTCTTTTGAACTTGACACCTTATGAACTTCTTTTTGGAAGAAAACCAAATATTTCATATTTTCGTGTTTTTGGTTGTAAATGTTACATCTTAAGAAAAAGAAACTTTGGTGGAAAATTTCAAAGAAAAGTTGATGAGGGTTTTCTAGTTGGTTATTCTACCACTAGCAAAGCCTATCGTGTTTTTAACAAAACGTCAGGTTGTATTGAGGAATCTTGCGATATTGAGTTTGATGAATCTAATAACTCGCAAGAAGAGCAAGCTGTTCATGACACTTCAGGTGAAATTCAAGAACCTTTGAAAAATCTTACCATTAAAGAAGCTGAGGAAGTTGATGAAGATGGAAGTGAAGACTACAATGAACAACCTGAACCTTCTGTGCAAGCTGAGTCTGCCGCAGAAGAAGCAGCACAAGAAGAAGCGCCAAGCCAGCATAGAACAATTATCAAGGATCACCCTTTGAACCAAGTTCTGGGTGATATTAGTAAGGGTGTTCTAACTCGATCTCGTATTGCTTCTTTTTGTGAACATCATTCATTTGTTTCTTCTTTAGAACCAACTTGTGTTAGTGAAGCTCTAGATGATCCTGACTGGGTAAATGCTATGCATGATGAACTAAATAACTTTACTAGAAATAAAGTCTGGAACTTAGTAGAAAGACCTAAGGATCATAATGTCATTGGAACAAAATGGGTTTTCAGAAATAAGCAAGATGAAAATGGACTAGTAATTAGAAACAAGGCTCGTCTTGTTGCTCAAGGTTTCACTCAAGTCGAAGGTTTAGATTTTAGTGAAACTTTTGCTCCTGTGGCGAGACTTGAAGCAATTAGAATTCTTCTTGCTTATGCTTCTCATTTTAACATTAAACTTTTTCAAATGGATGTTAAAAGTGCTTTTCTAAATGGTGAAATTTCAGAACTTGTATTTGTAGAGCAACCTCCCGGGTTTGAAGATCCAAAATTTCCAAACCATGTTTTTAAACTAACGAAAGCTCTGTATGGCCTCAAACAAGCTCCTCGAGCTTGGTATGAACGCCTTAGAGATTTTCTTCTTTCTAAAGGTTTTAAAACTGGAAAGGTTGACACAACTCTGTTCACCAAGAAAATAGATGATGATTTATTTATTTGCCAAATTTATGTGGATGACATAATTTTTGGATCTACTAATGAATATTTTTGTCAAGAATTTGGAGATATGATGTCTAGGGAGTTCGAGATGTCCATGATTGGTGAGCTGAGCTTCTTCCTTGGACTTCAAATCAAGCAACTCAAGAACGGTACGTTCGTGAGTCAAACAAAGTACGTGAAAGACCTGCTCAAGCGCTTTGGGATGGAAGAAGCTAAGGCTATCAAGACCCCCATGGCTACAAATGGACACCTTGACATGGACAGAAATTCAAAATCAGTAGATTCTAAACTCTATAGGTCTATGATTGGTAGTCTTTTATATCTTACAGCATCTAGGCCTGATATCATGTTTAGTGTGTGTTTATGTGCTAGATTTCAGTCAGATCCTAAGGAATGTCATTTAACTGCTCTTAAAAGAATCCTTAGGTATTTAAAATGTTATCCCAGTTTAGGCCTTTGGTACCCTAAAGATGCAAATTTTGAATTAATTGGGTATTCTGATTCTGATTATGCTGGGTGTAAGATTGATCGAAAGAGCACATCTGGTAGCTGTCAGCTGTTGGGGAGATCATTAGTATCATGGTCATCTAGGAAGCAAAACTCAGTTGCTCTCTCAACAGCTGAAGCTGAATACGTGTCTGCAGGTAGTTGTTGTGCTCAATTATTATGGATGAAACAGACATTTTTGGATTATGGAATTAAATTTGATAAAGTGCCACTTCTGTGTGATAATGAAAGTGCCATTAAAATTGCTAATAATCCTGTTCAACATTCTAGCACTAAGCATATTGAAATACGGCACCATTTCATAAGAGATCATGTGGCAAAAGGAGATATTGATCTTAGTCATGTAAGAACAGATCTTCAACTAGCAGATATCTTCACCAAACCACTAGATGAATCCAGGTTTTGCTTTCTTAGAGGTGAACTAAATATTATAGATGTTTCAAATGCTAGTTGATAAAGTGATACTTCTATTAACTTCATCATACTATTGATTGCTTATCTTGATTAATGAAGTATAATATACATCTATATATATATTATTATTAAAATATTTTCTCCCTTAGAGCTCTCTCCTGGTCGAAGTCATAACTGACAGTCAGTTTTTAGAACTGACAGTCAGTATAGTGTTGTTTCTTGGTCGTAGGATTCTGGTCGTTTTGAAGTCTCACACTGACTGTCAGTCTCAGCACTTGATTTTATTGAACTGACATTCAGTGTACCACACTGACTGTCAGCTTTTGAAATTAAGTGACTAGACTGACAGTCAGTTTGTGAAACTGACTGTCAGTTTGAGTCCTTAAAACCCTAAACCGATCTTTTCTTTTTATCTTCTTCGGCCGCCGTTTTCTTTTCTCTTCGCCGTCGCCGTCGCCGTCGCCGTCGCCGTTGCTCCTCCTCCTCGTCGCTGTCGCCGTCGCCGTCGTCATCCTTCTCCCGCCGTGAGCTCTCTTTCTCTTTTCTTCTTCTTCTTCTTCTTTGTTTTTCTTTCTTTCTCTCTTTAATTCCTTCTTTTCCTTCTACTAATCCAAAATTGCTTTGCTTTTTCCTTTCCTTGATCTGCTATAGCACTCTTTCTTCACAATCTTTGCAAATTCCCTCTCAATCCCCACAAAAATCTCGTCCTTTCTCAGTTCGCCGGTTCCAGGTTGGAACTGACAGTCAGTCTCTCATACTGACTGTCAGCATCAGGTTCGAACTGACTGTCAGTTCATAAGACTGACTGTCAGTCTGAACCCTGAAAACAGAAACTTTTGTTTTCTCCACCCTTGTTCATCCTTGCATTCCTTTAGCTATCCACTATGTCTGATCAGCCTCATCGCCGCGTTGCTCGACGCAAGACTGTTGCGTCCAGCAGCAGGTCTTCGGGCCAGTCCTCTGGGGCTCGGCGTTCCCCCTCTCCAGAGCGTGTCCCCGTGAACTATTCGCGGTGGAACACTAGTCGGCTTCGGACTCTTCGTCAGCCGAACCCCTATCTATCTCCTCGTCCTTCTGGCACGGATGCCTCGCCACGTACCACCTTCTACACCATCACTCAGTTCGACATGTTTGAGAGCATCTACTCTCACATGCCCTTCTTCATTCATCGTTCTGTCTCTTGGCAGACGATAGTTTCTCGCACTGGCATCACTTCTCTTTCTGATGCTTTTGCCTCTGTAGGGATCCGAGACTTAGTCTCTGATTCTTCTTTGACCTGGGCAGAGGAGCCCATTAGGCAGTTCTATGCCACCCTCCACATTTCTTCTCAGCGTGACTCACTGACCTTTATGACCGGCCTCCAGGTATACACGGTCACAAAGGAGCAGCTTGAGGCCGCTTTAGGCCTGGTTCGTCCTGCTTCAGGGCGCCAGCTCCATACTTTACCTGATCTTGAGCATCGTGAGGTCGCTATGCTCTACTCCGGCGCCTTTCAGGTTCGTCACATTGCCGGCATGCGCCGCGATGTTGACCTGGCGCTGAAGATTCTTCGCCTCACTCTTCTTCCGATTACAGGTGACCGCGCCAGGGTCACCTACATCACTCTCCATGCTCTCATCTCGATCTTTCGAGAGGAGCCCTTCGACATCGCTGATCTCATCATTAGTGAGCTTCAGCACGTTCTTCTCTCTCCTCGTCGTCGCCTGGTGTATGCCCCATACATCATGGCACTACTGCTCCACATTCGAGCAGTAGACACCGCTCTTCCTCGCCCTCATCAGCTTTTGGCCTTCTATCCCCCTGGCCAGGCTGATCGTCGCCTGGGCACTCGTCCTCCAGCTCCTAGTGCTCCCTCCTCAGCCTCTGATGATGATGAGGATTCTGAGGACGCGACTGCAGCTCCAGCTTCTGCCTCTGCTCCTGCCCCTTCTAGCAGCTCCCGCACAGCTTCCTCTCTTGCATCTCTGCAGGTGTCTCTTGACCAGGTCATTCAGACACAGCAGGTGATCCAGAGTACCTTGGCAGCTCAGCAGGAGATCCTTCAGCAGATACTGCAGCGACTTCCAGCTCCTGATGCTGCGATGGCATCTGCTTCCCTAGCTCCTCGCAAGAGGGCACGGCCTGCAGTTTCTTCACCAGCATCATCTGCCGGCACCGCTCCAGTTCCAGCAGGACCTGCATCTCCCGCTGTCGTACCTTCCGCGTCTCCTACAGCTTCTGGAGGCACTGAGATTCTAGGAGACTCAGATGACCAGGAGTAGATTAGGTTTAGTTTCTCTTGTTAGGCCTCCCTTTTTGTGCTTGATGCCAAAGGGGGAGAGATGGATGATGTTATGATATTTTGTTTATATGGATGATGTGATGTTATGATATTTTGTTTAGATGGATGATATGATATGTTTTTGTGGTTCTCTCTTATGGTTCTCTCTTATGCTATGATATGCTCTGATACATCTTGAGGGATGTGTTCACTTTCAGGGGGAGATTTTTGCACAAAATCAGGGGGAGTATTAGTTGGTATTAGTTTATTAACTTGTTGTCATCAATCATCAAAAAGGGGGAGATTGTTGCATCTAGGCCTTTCATGCCTAACCCTGATGTGTTTTGATGGTTGATGATAATAAGTATTTTTGGACTAACTATGTGTTTGAGTTAGTGTTACAGATTTCAGACAACCGCACAAAAAGCGAGGGCTGGTAATCAAAATGTTGAAGTTCAATTTAAGCATAAGAAGACGCAAAAAGAAATTGTTTTTGCTGGACTAAACTGATGCATCGAGGTATGTTGTAGTTCTAGGTTTACCGATCTCAGGGTGCATGAAGATCGATCGGTTTAAGGATTTTATTCTTAGTTTACACCGTACTATAAAGAGGGGACGCAAGTTCTCTCTACATCTGCAATCATACCGAGAAAAATCTAGGTCAATGCACGCATATCATTATCTGTGGTTTTTCGACAATTTGTTTTGATGTATTGAATTTTGTCAACAGTTGAGGTTTTTACTTCTTGAGAAAGATCTGAAAAGATCTAATTTTTGTTGCTGTTGTCAAAAATGTTCTTCTCGAAAATATCTTCAAAACAAAACTGAAATCATTTGAATCAGATCTCTGGTTTTTGAGTTTTCTCTGTTTTTATCCAGACTGACTGTCAATCTTTGTAACTGACTGTCAGTAGGAATGTCAGTTTGATAAACTGACTAATCTCCAGAGAGTATGTTTTTATTGAGCTGATTTTTGTTGTACTATACTGACTGTCAGTGTTGGTAACTGACTGTCAGTATGAATGTCAGTTAGTGCAAACTGACAAATCTCCAGAGAGCATATTTTTCTGTCTCAGATTTTTTGTACTAAACTGACTGTCAGTATGAGTATACTGACTGTCAGTGTGGGTTTCGACCACAGAGAGTTTTTGAGTTGTTTTTAATTAATTCTGTTTTTCTCTGTGAGACTGACTGTCAGTTTTGGAACACTGACTGTCAGTTTGGGCAGTAAATTTTTGCTGTTATAAAGTTTTTTGGCCGTTGCTTTTCACTGTTGATTTTGTGGACACTGACTGTCAGTCTTTGTAACTGACTGTCAGCTTGGACTGTTTCTTTTTACCGTTTTAGTCCACAACGTTCGAGCTGTTGTGATCCTATTTTTACTCTTTCTGGTGATACACTAGACTGACTGTCAGTTTGTGAGACTGACTGTCAGTCTTAGTTACTATTTTTCAGCTCGAGTGCAAACGGCTCTTTTGACCACGAAGGCTATAAATAGAGGTGTTGAGCTACTGTTGCAACACAAGAAAACACAGCAACACAGCCTTTCTTACTTTCTCACTAGTGCTTCTTCGTTTTACTTAAAACTTGATCTTTTGATCGAGTCGTGAGAGTTTTAGCCACATCGAGCATATTGTTCTTGCATTCCATTTCTAGATATTTTCTCGGTGTGCATTGGAGGTCTAGAGTAGACCTTGCTTCTTATTACTCTTGGTGAGCGCCCTCACCTAGACGGTTCGAAGGCGTAAATCGCTGATCTCTCCAAATCGGAGATTGTCGGAGAGACGCGATTACTTGTAAAAGGCTTGGTGCTCGCCTTTCCGGAGGGGACAAGGAGCAACCTTAGTAGATAGTGTCCTGTGTGGATACTGAAGCTATACTCAAGGACTGAGTGCTTCAACGAGGACTAGTGGAGACTGGGCGTGTCTCCGATACCTCGGGATATATCGGTTTCAATCTCTTATCCTTTTCTATTACTTGTTTTATCTGAATTTTTCATTTGCAAAAACAAATTTTAAAAGTCTCCTATTCACCCCCTCCCCCTCTAGTCGACATCCTGATCCAACACAGGCCACCGTGTTTCTCACCGGAATTGGCCACCCTCCGGCCACTTTCAGCCCTTGAGCCTGTTGAGAGTTTTGTAGCTGTTGTCAATGCCTAAACCCCAGACAAAGTTGTGCATCAATTGGAGTCTTGAGTCAAAAGTTATGCAATGCCCTAGTTTCTGGCCATGTCTAACACTATGTCAGTGCATGTCCACCTGTGGCATTGGATGATTTCGATTTGTTTCTTTTGAGCAATTGAAATGCCACTTTGTCCACTAAGCCTTTTGAGCCATGTTCTACAACATTCCCTACTATCACATCTCCAGAAAACAAACCTAGAACCGATTTAGGGCAATGTCAAGCCATGAGTCGAATGTCAGCCCTTCAACATTCAAGCCCTTTGAACCCATCTCTTCAACCAATGTCAAGTGACCTTGTCTAAACCATTTCCCCTGCATGCATGATGTATTTACGTATTATTTTCTAGTGCTTGTATGCTTATATAATGTGTATGTGTTGTTTTTACCCGTCGTGGAACCAGACGTTGAAGGAGTAGAGGAGATCCCTGAAGATTCATTTGAGCAGCTAGACCTGCCACTACAAGGCAAGCTCAAACCCTTGATCATGTCTCACCTGCTATTTTGAAATGAAGTATGTTAACTGTTTTCCAGTATATGCATGCCTTAGATTCAAATAAGAATTATGTTTCAATAAAATGACTAGATATGACCTAAATGATTGTAAAGCCCCTTTTGACATTGAATATCCCTGCACCCTTGTTACCCTAGATTATCATGCTTAGGCTATGCTATGCTTAAAGATTATATGACAAATGTTGAATGGTCACATATGAGAAAAGCATGTTCAAAACCCCTTTTTGTGAAAGAAAATGTGATTGGAATCGATAGTGAGGATGGTTTGATTGGATGGTGCTGTGTGCGCACTGGGAATGTGAAAGACTCCTCACTAAAGATTCATAAGGACTAGAACCTTGTGTTGTGCTTCTATGCGGCATGAAAAACGTACCAACCACCTGCCTGTTTATGGGACGGGCGCAACTTAGTAGCTTTCTTTAGTGTTAGCTTTTCCCTGCAATGGTTGTCGGTCCAGTTTCTTGCGAGGACTGGTGGGCCGCAGAAGGCGACGAGTGATGTGAGTTCAGAAAAATCATGAGAGGAAAAGGTGGAAAGAAGGAAGACGCCCTAAGCCAGATTAAGTCGTGCGCGACTGTAATCAAGAGAGGCTATGTGTCTTGCGAGAGCATAGGCCCAGGCTAGGAAGTAAGGCAGTGGGGAGGACCCACAACGGTACTTGAGACTTAACTGTCTATTTACCGGGCAGGGAAATAGTTAATACTAGGACTGTAAATTGTTGTGTCATCTCGGCCTTGTCACATGCGTAAAAGTCGCATGAAGCTGATCCGACTTGAAAGCCGAATGATTGGTGGATTAAGGTGGTACACCTTTGCAAAGTTTAAAAAGTATCGGATACTCTGAGCTCCCAGGTCATGGAGTCTGCGCGCTGTGAATTCTATTCACGTCGATGTAGCACAAGTATCTTTTGGAAGTTTTTCACAAAATCTGAGTAAAGTGGTGACTCATGAAAGACCGCCACACACAACATTTCTGAAAATCTAGCTTAGGATTTCAAAAGCCCCGCTTTCGAAAATAAAGACCTTTCTTTAAAGCTGCATGTAAAAATCTATTATATAATTATACACAGAGCCAAAGAGCTGTTCTTTGAGAAATTCCCCATCATCTATATATATATGCATTGTTACTTGGGACTTGTTGAGCACCATGTGGACAATGTGCTCACCCTTGCTTTTACAAACAAATTTAGAGGAAGGATTAGCCGACCCTGAATCTTATGGTCTTGAACCCAATGTGGAACAAGAAGAAGAAGCTGAGGACCCATCTGGTTAAAGGGTTATGCACCAAGGTGGAGTTCGATGTGGAGAAGGCCCAAGCAATACCGCCGCTGCAGAGAAAGAAGACTGAAGAAGTCCTTTTGTTTATCGTTGCTGTTTTATTTTGTGCCGACCTTTGTGTCGAAAACTCCTTAATTTGTATTAACAATTAAGTGCGTCATTTCGGCGCTAAGTTATTGTAATGTTGGTCCTTGTGATCAGCACTTGTTTTTAATTACTCGCATTTTTATATAGTGCATCTTGTTGTTGTGAGCTGCAATGTGCCTTTTCTGAGTGCAATCCACCTGGGCGATTGCCACCGGAATCCTCAAATGAGGGTCCCACAAGAACTGCTCCCAAATTCAAGTCAGAAAACATAAATTTCAGAAATGACAAAGCACAGTGCTAAAAGGTTGAGTACCTTCATTGTAGTCCAGGGTTCCATCCGCCATGGACTTGATTTCCCAAGCAGGATGAGCCCTTTCGCGCAGGGGGCTCACTCGGTTCTTCACGAAGTCTCGGATGACATCCCTCGCTGTCAATCCTTGACCCACCAAGTGAAGAATCACCTCGGCGTGCTTCAGGTGCTCTACGCCCAGCGTCGGGGGAGCATCCAACTCGCTTGACTTCTCTGGTCGCGAGTTCTCAAACCATAAACTACTCTCGGACGGCGGAGAGCAGTAAAACCACCTCTGGTGCCACCCGTGCACCGAATCCCGTAGAGGTGGGGAGGGATATTCCTTCTTGTCCCTCAGCCGGAAGTAGATGCATCCGGCGGCATTGGTGCTCTTCGACCATGCCGAGAAGTAGAACCGTCGGAAGAGGTCCACGCTAGGATATACTCCGACGAAGGCCTCGCAAAGATGCTGAAACACTGCCAGGATCAGCATCGCATTTGGGTGGAGGTTGATCAGTTCCCACCCATAATGTTCGAGGATGTCCTTTAGGAACCGACTCTCAGGGAATCGGAACCCGCAACGCAGATACTCCTCGAAGATCACCAACGCGCCCTCTCTGACGGTTGGGGTTTCTTGGTCCTTCTCCGCAGGCCGCCAATTGATCAGCAGCCGCGATGGAAGGATCTCCTTCTTCTCCAACGCCACCAGAGTCTCCTCAAAATGGTGGTTGGATTTACTCCAAGATGCCATTTTTTGAGGAAGATCGGTCAAAAAAGTCGATGATTTTGTGGAAGATGAGGGTTTTGTGCGGCGGGAACTCTAAAGGTTTTTCGCGGCTGAATAGCTTCCTCAAGAAGCTACCTACTGCTTTTATAGACTCGAGGAGTCACACCTCTGTGAGTAACGTTCCACTCAAGCGTCCTCTTAAATATTTTATTCATTTCCCATAATGGATATTCTCTGATAAACTCTTTAAAGCGTTTCGGGTATCGGATCTGGAATAAAAATACTTCTTTATTTCGGAAGCTGAAAGGGTTAAAACTCGAAAAGTCTGCTAAGGCTTTTTGAGGGTTATTTACCTTTCTTTTTACTTGAACATTTTTGTAAAAAATGTCATGTAACTCAAATTTTGACGTACGGATATATTCTAACTGGGTTATGGTTTGGTTAAAACCATGTTATTTAACTTCGTTTCTGATCGAAGTAATGGTCTAACCAAACGTTCAACTCTAGTCGCAATTCAGTTCTAACCGCGGCCTTAAGTCTGATCGCAGCATCAGGGCAAGTCACGGTGATCTTTTAAAGCGCGATTCTAATCGCAGAACTGAAATTTCCTGTGTATGAATGGTCGCGAACTAAGCTTTTGGCCATAATTTCACACAGAAGCTATGAAGAATGTTCATATGAATGAAAGAAACTTTATTTATTACATTCTTTACATACAAAAGGGATACGGTCGATAAAAGCATCGACCTGTTCCGAAAGACGTTTACAAAGTTCCCCTAGGGACATGTTGTTGTCAGTAGGATCTACACTGACAACCCCCAGGGAACTAGCAACTACCCTAAGTCTATCTATATCGTCCCTAACAACAGACGCACTATTGTCGCTAATCAAGTCAGAGAGTTCTTGCTGTTGCTAAGCGAAGTCCCTCTCTCGACTGAAATGGAGCGCCTCTTCTCGGGATCGATCAAGACATTCTGCTAAACGCAGAATCTTCGAGGCCATCTCCTCGGTCTTCTTCTCCAGGGCATTGTTCTCTTCCAGAAGGGTCTGTCCGGAAGGAAGAGATGGAGCCGCAGAAGGCTGGTCGCTGGAGCCTCCTACCTCCTGCATTTTGCAAAAGTTAGTCATGTTAACTAAAATTATCAGCAAAAAGGGAGAAGAATTGTTACCTGTCCCGGTGCATAACCCGTTGATACACCCATCTTGGGAGGAAGATCATCATATGGTGGAAGAACAACCTTCCCATCAGACGATTGCTTCACCAACCCAATACGAGCATCATCTGGTCGAGGGATAGTCACCACTTGCCGACCAGGATGTTGATCACCCAAAAGGATGGGAGAATTGGATGTGATGGGATCTTTCTCTAAGGATAAAGGCCTAACTTGCCGAGAGGCATGAACGGGGAGGGTCAAAGGAACTGAAGGAAGAAAGAAACTTGCTACATTCTTCACTTTTGTTCCACTGGAAGATCCTTCGTCAACCTTGGGTTTCTACCTTAAGGGAGACAGGACTTCATTCGTTTGAGACCCTTGTTCGACAACTTCCTCTTCATCACTCTCAATCTCGATGATATCGTGATCTGCCATTGGGAGGAGTATGTGAAAAAGAAGAAGGCAGGATAACAAGAAAAGGACTTAGGCGTGGAGGGAAATTGTGAAATTTTACAAATCCAGCAGCCTGGTATTTATAGCCGCTTGGGTGACGGTTTGCATTCCAGGCGCCTCGGGTTTCGTCAAAGCATTTACAATTTTACCTCGAGATAAAAACAATTCTACGGCGCTATCATTGCCCGTCACGTAATGTCAGAACCCGTCTTGGGAAACCAACCGTTTTCACTTAGTGCGCCACTAAGTGGAAAAATTGAAGAGTCGGGTTAAAAATCCAATGCATGGTTTTAAAATTCGAAATAAACACGTCTCTTCGTTTTCTTCGAATTTGGGGGCTAGCTGACGAGGATTGACACCCTGGTCACTTCTAATAAACTTTTGGTTCAAGACAGGTTCGAACCAGACATGTATTTGGTTCAATGCGAACTCAAGCTATTTCTGAAGGGCATCACCATGAGGTCGCAAGCTTTACGCGATCAGATCGCGGGTTTCGTGCGATCAGGCCGACAACTGTGTGCGGTCAGAAGTTCATATGCTATACGCGGACTGGACTGAATATCTGGGATGTTGCGCGGTCAGCCCATATTCCACGGTCAGCGCATTCTCAACCAAGGTGTTGGAGTTTGTTCGGTTATCTTCATACCAGGATATTCCAGGCATCCAGGGGATTCCTCCATGTTGAAGACCAACCGTCAGAGGTTACTATATGTGGTTATTCACGATTAACACGTGTTAATAACCTCCGTGGAAGTTAATAGTGGTTCTTCAACAACTGCATCCAACCGTTTGATACAGTTTTCTTCATATGGCACCCATTCGACCAATATAAAAAGGTGACAATGTACATCAAACGGGGGATCCAAGACATTTTTTGGGAAGAACCAGACTCAAAAGAATAATCAAGATACAAGATATCTCGATCATTCAAACAGCCAAGTCTACGGCTTAGATTAAACAACACTTACGAGTCTTCTATAGCTTTTCCTTGTACACCCTTACAGGAAAAATCCTCGCCTGTGAGGACTTTTTCCTCCATTTGTAAACCTTTTACCACACTTAGTGAAATCTCAACAGGACGTAGGGCTATTACTCCCACCATCGAGGGCCCGAACCTGTCTAAACTCTCTGTGCTCCTGTTCACCATTGTTCAGCATACCTTCCCGGAGGGTCATCTTGAAAGGTCTCACAATTACAAATTCTGCACAAGTTCGGCTGAGGACCCTGAGTCCGAATCGTCGACAAACCCTCCCTCCCCCGTCTATTTGCGTTCTTGTTTATAAACACATTTCAGACTAAAATCTGTATTAAACTAGTAATGATACTAGCCGATTTTATTTCAAATATACTAGCTAATTCTTGCAGTAAGCCATATAATAAGGAAAGGCTATGAGGATTTCAAGGTCTTTGGCATTTATTATGGACAAGCGTTGGATGAGTGCAGCTAGGTAGAAAACAAACACTCAGTCACTAAATCAAATACAAAGCTACTTTATGTGATTCTTTTGATTGAAACTAATGATAATTAAATGTAGGTACTCAACTGAATATAACCAAGGCGTAAAGGGCTTCATAGAGTTTGCTTTTGCAAATTCTGCAAAAGCAAATGAAATTCTCTGCCCTTGTAGAAAATGTGTGAACTGTGTTTGGAGAGAAGCTGAAGTTGTTTATGAACACTTTATTTGTGATGGGTTTTTAGAAGGATACACCAAGTGGATATTTCATGGTGAACAAACATCATCGCACAAGACAAAAAAGAAATCTATTATAGAAAATGTTCCTAATATGGATAGTGAGCCACAGCTAGATGAGATCACTGAAATGATCCATGACATAGGATGTGGATACCAAGAATTGGTGATATAGGTGGTGATGGTTCCGATTCGGAGGATCAAAATGTATATGTTGAGACATTCTATAGGTTAGCAACTGATGCTAGTCAAGAGCTCTACCCTAGGTGCAAACTCACAAAGCTACAATTTATTGTGAGGCTCCTTCACATCAAATTCCTAGGTGGATGGAGTAACAGTAGCTTTGATTTGTTATTCGACTTACTGAAGGAAGCATTTCCAAAGAATGCCACAATGCCAAAAAACTTCCATGATGCAAAGAAGATGGTGAGAAGTATCAGGTTGGGATATGATAATATTGATGCATGTGAACATGACTGTATACTATTTTCGGAAGAGCATGCAAATATGGACTCATGCCCAAAATGTCGAACTTACAGATGGAAGATAGAAAAGAAGAGCCCTGATGGGAAACGAATACACAAAATTCCTAGAAAGGTTCTTTGATATTTTCCACTTAAAAAGAGGCTCCAGAGACTGTATATGTCATCAAAGATAGCAGCTGATATGAGATGGCATAGTGAAGGGCGCACTAGAGATGGGTTGATACGCCATCCAGCTGATTCTCCCGCTTGGAAGGATTTCGACCACAGGTACCCAGACTTCAGTTCTGACTGTCGCAATATTGGGCTGCGTTTGGCAACAGATGGTTTTAATCCTTTCCGAAGCCTAAGATCATTACTTAGCATATGGCCCGTTGTCTTGATTCTCTACAACCTTCCACCATGGATGTGTATGAAGCAACCAAATTTTATCCTCTCTCTGCTTATTCCTGGTCCTAAAGCTCCTGGAAATGATATTGACGTCTACCTTCAACCTTTGATCGATGATTTGTTAGAGATGTGGCATGGTGTCAAAACTCGTGATGCATCATCTGGTCAATGGTTTCAATTGCGTGCCGCCTTGTTCTGGACTGTTGCTGATTATCCAGGATATGGATATGTATCTGGACAAGTTACTTCTGGTGAGGTTGGATGTGTTGTTTGCCATGCAAATACTTGCTCACTTCGTCTTAAAAATGGTAAAAAACATTGCTTCATGGGACATCGTCGATTCTTGCATTCTTGTCATGAATTTAGAAATGATAGTGAGTCATTTGATGGTACCAAAGAGTATAGGGAAGTCCCAGTTCTCTTTCTGGATATGATGTTATAGAACAAACAAAAGATATAAAAAATGATTTTGGGAAGGACCCAACAAGGAAAAGACCATCCCGAAAGTGTAAGGGTAAGGATGGTGAACCAAAAACTATTTGGAAAAAACAACCAATATGGGTGCAATTGCCCTATTGGAAGGATATTTTGTTGCTGCATAATCTTGATATGATGCATATCGAGAAATATGTTTGTGACAATATAATTAACACACTTTTGGATATTGATGGCAAATCAAAAGACAATTTGAACACTCGCTTGGACCTCCAACTGTTAGGTATCAAGAAGGATCTGCATCCTATCTCAGTAGGGGACAAGTTTTATTTACCTCCTGCATCTTACTCATCGAGTTATGCAGAGAAAAGAATGTTTTGTGAACTATTAAAAGGAGTTAAATTTCCAGATGGATATGCAGCTGATATACGAAGTCATGTAAATGTTCATGATAAGAAGATAATTGGGTTTAAAATCCATGACAGTCATATTCATTTAGAACAATTGCTTCCATTGGCTGTTAGAAGGATACTACCCAAAAATGTTAGTATTGCATTGATTCGTGTAAGCAACTTCTTCAAGAAAATATTTTCTCCTGTAATCAATGTAACTGATATGGAGAGATTAGAGTCTGAAATTTCTGAAGCCTTGTACCTTCTTGAAAAAATATTTCTGCCATCATTTTTTTATGTTATGGTGCATTTAATGGTCCATCTTCCTACTGAGGCAAGGATTGCTGGCACTATCCAGTACCGCAATATGTATCCTATAGAAAGGTATATTAGTTCCATAGTAGAAGGCTCAATTTCATTCGACTGTTATTAATATTTTCATTAATTAATTATTTCAAAACTTTTATAGATTTTTGATGAGGTTGAAGAGCTATGTTCGAACTAGAAGTCACCCAGAAGGATCAATTGCGGAAGGTTATATATTTGATGATAGTATGACATTTTTCTCTCGTTATTTGCATGGTTGTGAGACTAGATTTAATCGGCCGAGTCGAAATGATGATGCACAATTCAATACCTTGTCAATTGGTACCACATACTTGAACAACATAGGTCGCGGTTTGACTGGCAAGTGCACTATTATGTTGGACCATAAAACAAGGGTTCAAGCTCACAGATATGTCTTATTTAATTATGAGCATATTGAGCCATATTTGATGTATGTTCTCTAGCTAATTTTTATTAAATTTTATTAAATTAGTTCAAATATATATTTTATAATATCTTACATTCAAAAAATATTTGGAGAAAACATTTGGGGTATCTTTCATCTATTCGTCATCAAAGGATTCATGAGAGAGAGTGCATACATCATGCAACATTTCATGAGTGGTTTATATTGCATGTAAGTCCATAAACAACAATTTTAGCTAAATACATATTGCAATGTTTTTGTATTAACCATATAAACAAATTTTTCTAGGTGAATGAGTTACTATCAACTGGGGAACATGTAGGAGAAGAGATTCAGATACTAGCAAGTGAGCCTTTTTTGGTCGTAACAAAATATAACAGTTATTCAATAAATGGATACAATTTTCATACAATATCTTATGATGAGGGCAGATCAGTTCAGAGTAGTGGGGTAGCTATTGTTGCAAAAACTTGTAGTTTTTCTAGTTCAAAGGATCAAAATCCACAAATAGGAGATATAACATACTATGATGTCATAACTGAGATACTTGAGTTAGATTATCGTCGAAAGGGTAATGTTGTTCTCTTCAAATGTGATTGGGTTGATGTTCTTAGAAAGGACAAATGGGTTAAGAAAGATAGATTTGGGATTACGACAGTGAAATTCATGCATTTAATTAATACGGGGGAAAATTATCAGATGAGCCATATATTTTCGCATCACAAGCTACTCAAGTCTATTATGTTGAGGATCCTATCGATAAAGACTGGAAAGCTGTCATTGAGTCAAGGCCAAGAGACCTCTATGACATGTCTGCGGAGGAAGAAATTGAAAATACAGTGGTAACTGACAAAGTTATCGAAATCTCTGACTTGAATGTTGGTGCTGAAATAAATCTTCCAGATGGCAACAATAATTGTGTTAGAACAAAAATTGATGGTATACTTGTTGAGAAATCTCCACCTCAAATGGGGAAGTAAGATGCTATTTATTGAATGTTTTGTTTTTGTCTATGTTCTTTTATTTTTTTGTCTAATATTGTAAAGTTTTATTGTAGTCGAAAAGATGCAAAACGAAAGAAGAAGAAATGATGGAGCTATGTGGAATGAGTATGAAGAGTTACGGCAAGCAAACATTGAAAGAAACAATGAGGTATTAAGAGCATTGCACTTGCCTATACGACTTTCGGGAAATGAAATGAGGGAAAATGTCTTGAGACCATCTACAAGAACTAAAAAGGTTATATGTTTTACTTGATGTGTTGCTAATTTCTGTTTCTAAGAACTATTTTCTAATTATCTCCCAATATGATGCATGTTGATTATGTCATAGCACACCAATGATCAGCCTATAGTTCCCCATCAAGAGCCATCACAACATCAAAGGAATATCACTAGCAATGAACGTATTGAAAATGAAGATCCTGACAACATTTCTATGGAAGAACAACAACTTGGTGATAATGAAGATGAAACATTGAATATAGGTATTGCTGGGGAAAAATATCAGCCATGCCAAAAGCATTAGTTGGGGACGCGAGAAAGGTGTTCTCGCCTCCGGGAAATGAAGTGCCTCACTCCCGGACCCCGTCCTCCGGGGTAGGGAGTGGCGTCTCCCAGAGTCCCTCCTCCGGGCTTGGGAGTGCCTCACTTCTGGACCCCGTCCCCCGGGCTAGGGAGTGGGTTCTCCTGGAGCCCCGTCCTCCGGGCTAGGGAGTGGCCTTTCCCGGAGCCCCTTTTTCGGGCTAGGGAGTGCCTCACACCCGGACCACGTCCCCCGGGGTAGAGAGTGGTCTCTCCCGGAGCCCCTCCTCCGTGCTAGGGAGTGGCTTCTCCTGGAGCCCCGTCCTATGGGCTAGGAAGTGGCTTCTCTCGGAGTCCCTCCTCCGGGTTTGGGGGTGCCTCACTCCCGGAGCCCCTCCTCCGGGCTAGAGTGCATCTCCCGGCGCCCCTCCTCCGGGCTAGGGAGTGCATCACTCCCGGACCGCGTCCTCAGGGCTAGGGAGTGCATCACTCCCATACCCCGTCCCCCGAGCTAGGGAGTGGCCTCTCCCGGAGCCCCTCCTCCGGGTTAGGGAGTGCATCACTCCCGGACCCCTTCCCCCGGGTTAGGTAGTGGCTCGGTTTCACTCCCGAGCCTCATCTTGGAGGAGAAGGCATTGAATTCAAGGGCCGCCATGTGTCTGAGGTCGGTGCCCCGAACCTTGCCAAAAGACTATTTGGCCCTCGATTCGATAGTTGTAGATAGGGTGGTTGTAACACCCCTGTTTTGACAAACCCTAAAATAGCCAAAATCCACATCATGACCCCAAACCCTAATCTGCTTCAGCCATTCCCTTCTAAGTGTTGTTCAGAACATTTTTCCCTTCGGGATCATCTCCAAAATCTCATCCTAAAACTGAGTTTCGACTCTTGCCGTCTCAGAAACCTAATTACCCTAATTTTACCCTAAACTGCTTTTCCCCAATTGTGTTGAAACCCTTCAGATCTCACCTGATCATACCAAACTTTGGCCAGATGAATTCTAATAATTTTATGCAACTTATCTGCGAAATCAGATTTCAGATCGGACCCTTAGATCTCCAGATTTGCAATCAAGTACATTTCCTATTCAACTTTTCCTCGCAGATCAGTCCCTGGAGCAAGATTTGAAATTGCAAATCAGCCCCTCTAATCTTTTCGGCTGTTTTCGACCAGCGCCTGGTCGTTGGCTACGACCAGCGCATCTTCGCCGGAGCCGCGCCGTGTTTTCGCCGCAGAGCTCGCCGCCGGCCATCCTCTCCGGTCGCCGCGCTCGTAATCGGTTGAGCCACCCCGCGCACACATGATAGCCACCGTGGCATCGCCCAGCCCAGCGGATAAACGCCCTCGCCCCAGAGCCGTGTCTTCGCGCGCGCAACCGTTGCCGTGGCATTTGCATGCGCGTACGTGTCATTGCCGGAGCTGCGCCGTTGCCTCCACATCTGCGCCATCACTGGTGAAGTCCCAATGCAACTGGCAAAGCTGCAGCACCGCCTGAGCGCGATCACATCGCCGTTCGCCGCTGTTGCGCCTGCACCCGACAAACTTCTCCCCGGCGCAAGCAACCGCTGTCGCTTAATCCCTCGCTAGCTTCGCCCCTGGACCTATTTAAACCCCCTCAGTGCTGTGAAGAAGCACAACTTCAAGACTTAGCCAAATTCCCAGTTTTTCACTGTTTCCCTTTCTTCTCCGGTGAGCTGTTTCTGGAGCCACCGTCGCCAGAGCAAACCGTAGCCCATCTCTCCAATCCAGGTTCACCAGTGAGTTCCCCACACCCATCTTCCCGTGCCCAAGCAAGCAATTGCATCATAGTGCTCCCCATCGCCGGTGATCGCCGGAAAACCAGAAAACCCCTGTTCCCTCAATGCTATCCCATTCAGCCCGAATTAGCTCTCGATTCTATAGAAGAACTTGATCAGTGAGCTTAGTAGAGCAAGCCTGTTGAATCAGGATCCCCAATTGCGCTCAAATTGAAGAAATCCCGATCTGGAAGTTCACCAGTTCGCCGGACCTCGTCGCCGAGCCCCTCCGGCCGATCTCCAATGAAATTAACCCCTCCAGTAGCCTTGTTGTGCCCTAGAGATCATTCCCAAGCCTGGAATTAAGCTCATTCTCCTTGTAGCGAAATCCCCTAGGCTCCAATGTCATCTTCTCCAGCGCCGGTCGCCGGAATTCATTCCCGGCCGATTCAGCCAACACCACTTTGTCCCTTAGCTTCGCCTCACCTCCCTGAGCAATTTATTCCACTAGCTCGACACCTGGATCTGCCTAGATTGTGAGTTATGCCTTTGTCAAGCTCTTGTCCAGATTAATGTCTGTGCCGTGTCGCCACCGCAGTTCATCGCCGGATTTAGCCACCCTCCGGCCACTTTCAGCCCTTAATCCTGTTGAGTATTTTATTCCTGTTAGTAATGCCTACCTCCCAGACAAAGTGTTGCATCAATTGGAGCCCTGGATCAAAAGTTAAGCTTTGCCCTAGTTTCTGGCCACGTCCAGCACTATGTCAGTGCATGTCAGCCACTGGCATTGACCTTGTTTAGCCCCTTCTGGTTGAGCAATTGAAATGCCACCTTGTCCTTTAGATTCCTGGAGTTGAGATCTACAACTTTCTCTTTTATCACTTCTCCAGAAAACCATCCTAAGATCAGTTTGAAGCTATGCCAAAGCCATGAACCAAATGTCAACCCTTCGACGTTCAATCCTTTTTAGCCGTTTCTTCGACCAGAACCCTTGTGACCCTGCCCTAACCTTTTCCCCTGCATGCATGACTTATTTACTTGATACTTTCTATAGAAACTATTTTCAGTATGCTTATGTGGTATGTGTTTGTGTGTTGGTTGATTGCCGCAGACTCAGAAGCGGAAGGAGCGGAAGAAGTCTTTGAAGATCCGTCTGAGTATTTAGACCCAACATCGCAAGGCAAGCCTCATTCCTTTGATCATGTCTCACCCAATATTTCATATGAAGTATATTCACTGTTTCTTATTATGCATGCTTATTTGAGATACAAGTATGTTTGAATGACATGAGTAGATATTACCTAATGAATCATGAAACCCTTTTGTTATTGAACCTTCATATATATGCTTTTGTCACCCTAGGACTCATATACTGAATATCCACATTAAAAACTTGAAATGGTCAAATACATGAGAAGTTATGATGAAAACCGATTTGTCAAGAAAACTGATAAAAGGGATCAGTAGTGAGGATTGGATTGTATGGAGAGGGTGCGGTGCGCACCAGGGAATGTGAATGCTCCTCACTATTGGTTCATAAGGACGAGAACCTTGTGCTGTGTCTCTATGCGAATTGTAAACGTACCAACCACTTGCCTGGTATGGGACAGGCACAACTTAGTAACTTTTTGGTATTAGCAGTTCCCTGCATGGTTTGTCGATCTGGTTTCTCGCGTGGAAACTGGTAGGCCAAGGTTCGGCCATGAGTGATGTGAGTTCAGAAAAATAATGAGAGGGAAAGGCGTAAAAGAAGGAAGGCGCCCTAGGCCTGATTAAGCCGTGAGCGGTTGTAATCTTAAATGGTCGTATGTCTCGCGTGGACATAGACCAAGGCTATGTGTCCTGCGGGAACATAGACCAGAGAGGCTAGGAAGTAAGGCAGTGGGGAAGACCCACAACGGTACTTGAGACTTAACTGTCTATTTACCGGGCGGGGATACTGTTAATACTGAACTGTAAAAACATTGTGTGATCTCGGCCTTGTCACATGTGTATAAGTCACATGGAGCTGATCCGACTTGACAGCCGAGTGAACCAGTGGATTTAAAAAGAGGTACACCTTTGCAAAGTGTAAAAGAAGTATCAGATACTCTGTACTCCCAGGTTCAGGAGTCTTTTCGTAGTGGATGTTATCCATGGGTTATAGCACAAGTAATGTTTTGGAATGTTTTCATAATGCGGTTAACAAAGTAGTAACTCATGGGAGACTACTACATCTAATGTTTTATTGAAAATCTGTTTAATGTTTAAAGTATCATTTTCATGACAAAGTATTGTTTTACCAAACAAATGACTTGGAAATCTATATATCTCTATCCATATGAAACTAAAACCCCGGAATCATATGTTTCACCCTCATGTAAGTACAATTGCATTAATCCCCGGAATGAGTGTTGCTGAGCACCAAGTGCTCACCCTTGCATTTATATCCAACTGTAGAAGAGGGATTCGAGGATCCCGATTCTTTCAGTTACGAGTACTCAACAGAAGATGGAAGTGCCCCGGACGAGCCCACGTTCTAGAAGGTTTATGCACCAAGTCAAGTCAGATGTGGGAGAAGCCCCTCCAACCCCGCTGCGGATGGAAGTCAAGCTGTTTGTCGTTGCTTTGTGCTTTATGTTGTGTATTCGGTACTTGGATACCGATTCTGGTTTTGATAAACTAGTTATTTTCTTAGCAACTCTACTTAGCGCCATTTTCGGTGCTTTGGCTATGTAATATTGGCCATGTTGGCCTGATACTTGTTTAATGATATTACTATGCTTGTGTGGTTTGAGCTCATGTGGCATCATGCTGTGTGTAACCTACCTGGGCGGTTACCAAGGTGATCCTCAAATGGGGGTCTGACAGCGAATGGTATCAGAGCATGAAGCTTGACTGTAGGTCGTGACCCTTACTAGAATGGGCGTCCCTAAAGTAGAGAATCGCTAGATTATTTGGTAAAAATCTAATTGTGAAAAACCTAATTTGTTTAAGAAAAGCATAATGAATATTATTTGAAAACTTTCAAAACCGTTTTCCTACTTTTAAGTGTTCCGTGTCTCATCATCGCAGATGGCCCCTGGTAAGAAGCTAATTCACGGAGACGAGTTGGGATCATGGGCATTGATGCTTTGGATGATGTTGCAATTCCTTGGAGCAAGAGACAATCAGCGACCAGTGTACTACGTCCGTCGTGAAGAAGTAGATGGTAGACCTTTTGGTTTCCGTGCCTCGGTGATTGTGTACGAGATTCCAGAGATCGGGAGAGGATCAACAAGAAAGGAAGCTCGTAGAGAAGAAGAAGAAGATGCCATCCAAGACGCTGCTCGTCGTGCTATAGGTACCATCCGCCAGCTGTACGATGACTTTCTTATAGGTTCTCCTTTCGGCTTTGTACCCTACCAAGTTCCCGGATCGGATCGTCGAACTGTTCATCCCTCCACCAACCAGAGAGATGCCATCCTGACTAAAACCAGAGATGTAGTCCAAGTCTTGGAGTCAAGCTACACTCGGTTGTTGCGTGAGCATGAAAATGCTCGGGATGATCGTCACTATCTCGAAGGAGCGCTTGCAAAGGTCCGCTCAGAACTCCAAGAGAAAGAGAAACAGATTCAAGAGTTGGCTGAACCTAGCAGAGCACGAGAAGTCGAAGACGAAGGATCGGTGAACAAGAAGAACCGCTTGAAGATAAGACTCATAGCCCGCAAGAGTGTGGGAAGACCTAGGGATTACCTGGGTTATTTCACGCCTGCTTCGCGTGGCATTGTGATCAACACCCCTGCACCAGAATATCCTACTCTCGCGAAAGGGAAGGAAGTTCCTGAAGGCAAAGGAAAAGAGATTACTACATGCAACACCAACGATTCATCTGAGGAAGAAGAGGACAATGATATGGAATGGGACCCTATGGATGCCGACGAAGATCAAGAAGAGGAAGACCCTGAAGAAGTGGAACCTTGCAGTTCTTCCAGGACCGACAGGAGATCCTAGTTTTCTCTTCAGCTTGACCCTTCTGCTCTAGCCCTTGTAATTGTTAGTTTTTAGCTCTTGTTGTGGTAGTTGCTTTGCTTGTATTGTTTGTTGGTAACTCTAAGGCTGTAAAGGTGAAAACCTTGTATCTTTCGAAAACCTTTGAAAATAGCAATTGCATGTTCCAATCCAATCTCTTGGGTTGATCTTTCATTTCAGCTTGTGTTCAATCTGTGCTCTTTTGAATTAGTAGCCTTTTCTCAATTATCTTGTCGAAACAGAATGGTGAACACCAGAGGTAGAATCCAAGACTCGGAAGAAGTCCCAAGGAACACACCAACGAGAAGGACTAGAGATACCTCAGATCAGCCAAATTCATCGACCTCAGTACCGCAAGGAGGAAATCTGACAGAAATACTGATATGGATGGAACAAAACCGACAGAGATCTGCAGAGGTACAGAGTCAAATTCTGGAACAGTTGATGCAAAACTCCGCAACACGACGCGAGGAAGGTTCGAACATTGGAGCAAGACTGACAGACTTTCAAAAGACGCGTCCTCCAACTTTCTCCTGCACTGAAGACCCGATTGTGGCAGACGATTGGTTAAGAGAAATTGAGAGGAAATTGGACACTGTCAGGTGTAATGATGAAGAGAAGCTGCTGTATGGACCCCATCAGCTCACAGGATCGGCTGCAGCATGGTGGGAAAATTACAAGACGGTACACCCTGATCAGAATTCCATTACCTGGAATGAATTCAAGGAACAGTTCCGTAAGTACCATGTCCCCAAAGGAGCTATCCAAGCCAAGCGCAGAGAATTCTTGAATTTAAGGCAAGGAGGAAGGACGGTGAAGCAGTATTTGCATGAATTCATCAAATTGGCCAGGTATGCACCTGAAGATATCATGACAGAAGAGCGGAAGATCGACAGATTTTGTGAAGGTCTACAAAACTCATATCAGTATCACCTATCAACGCACGAGTTCACGGACTTCCAAGTCCTTGTGAATCGAGTGCTCAAAATGGAGGAGAAAAGAGGCATAGTAGAAGAAGACCGCAAGAGGAAAAGTATAGCATACCCTTTTCAAGGAAATTCTAGCCGAGGAAGACCAGCACCATATGCCAGAGCCGCTTTCAGAGCACCCGCACCTCCAAGACCCCAGAGGACTTCATCACCAACAACTCTAACATGTCCCGGATGCAAAGGGAGTCACCTCTATAAAGATTGTACACTGAAGAATGCAGAGTGTTTCCATTGTGGCAGAAGAGGACACCACAGAGAGACTTGTCCACTTCGGCATTTACCTCCCAGCGTTGCTAAAGCTCAGGCAGCCAAATCCCCTGCACCTGCATGAACTATTGCCAGAGGAGCACCACAAGCCAGAGGAGGAAGATTCCAAACCAGCAGAGGGAGAGGAACATCAACCACTGGAGGAAGACTCAACTTCGTGACTGCTGCAGAAGCAGGAGAGGCAACTGATGTCGTGATCGGTAGACTCTTGATCTCCTCTCAGATTTCAGTTGTTTTATTTGATCCCGGTGCAACTCATTCATTCATGTCAAAAGATCGCTTGTTGAGTAATAACTTGCCTGTGGTTGCTTTAGAGCATCCTATCATCATTCAGTCACCTGGTGCTAGGATGATTGTTAATTCCATCTGTAGAAATGTTGCCTTCTGTATCGGCAATCTAGAATTCCTGGCAGACATGCTAGTTCTAAACCTTCAAGGATTAGATGTCATTCTTGGAATGGATTGGCTGGCCAAGCATAGGGGATTAATGGATTGTGAGAAGAAAACAATCACCCTGACAAATGCCATTGGAAAGCAAGTTACGTTCCATGCAGACAGAACTCCAATCTGCGACCACCTGTAGAGATTGAACTGCATTGAAGAAGTGAAGCTTGAAGAGGTACCGATTGTCAATGAGTACCCAGAAGTCTTTCCAGAAGAACTTCCCGGATTGCCACCAGATAGGGATATAGAGTTCACTATTGAACTAAAACCCGGATCCGCTCCGTATGCTAAAAAGTTGTTTCGGATGACAGGTCATGAGCAAGAGGAACTGAAGAAGCAGATAGCTGAATTGGAAGAAAAAGGATTCATCAGATCAAGCTCATCACCATGGGGAGCCCCAGTGCTCTTTGTTAAGAAGAAAGATGGTAGCATGCGACTTTGCATAGACTACCGCAAGCTGAATGACATGACCATTAAGAACAAATACCCCTTACCAAGGATAGATGACCTTTTTGACCAGCTCAGAGAAGCGAAAGTGTTCTCAAGAATAGACCTGAGATCGGGATACCACCAGTTAAGGATCTGAGAACAGGACATTCCTAAAACTGCTTTCGTGACCAGATACGGGTTGCATGAGTTTACAGTGATGCCCTTTGGATTAACTAATGCACCCGCGGTGTTTATGAATCTAATGAATAAGATCCTTATGGAATTCCTGGATAAGTGCATCATTGTATTTGTAGATGATATCCTCGTCTATTCCAAGACAGAGGAGGAGCACACACATCACCTGAGGATAGTGCTACAGAAACTAGCAGACCACCAGCTATACGCCAAGTTCAGCAAATGTGCTTTTTGGCTGAAGAAGATCTCTTTCTTAGGACACATCATCTCAGGAGAAGGAATATTTATGGACCCGTTGAAGATACAAGCTGTTACCGAACGGAAACAACCGGAAACCGCAACAGAAGTTAGAAGTTTCTTGGGATTAGCGGGATATTATCGAAGATTCGTGGAAGGATTCTCGAAGATCACCAAACCGCTGACCCAGCTACTGAAGAAGAACGCCTCTTTTAATTGGACCGAGGAGTGCGAAAGAAGTTTCGAGGAATTGAAGAAAAGACTGACAACTGCACCAATCCTGATATTACCGGACGTCAAAAAGGATTTTCAAGTTTACTGTGACGCCTCGAAGCAAGGATTGGGATGCGTATTGATGCAAGAAAGGGAAGTGATAGCTTATGCATCAAGAAAACTACGACCTCATGAGGAGAATTATCCAACACATGATTTGGAGCTAGCTGCGGTCGTACATGCACTAAAGATATGGAGACACTACTTACTAGGCAGTAAGTGCGAAATTTACACGGATCATAAGAGCCTGAAATATATCTTCACGCAACAGGAGTTGAATATGAGACAGAGAAGATGGTTAGAACTGATCAAAGATTATGATCTAGAGATCCACTATCACCCAGGAAAAGCCAATGTAGTGGCTGATGCCTTGAGCAGAAAATCTCGTTACAACCAGATAACACAGCTAGAAGTGCCAACACAGCTAATCAAGGACTTCGAAAGGTTGCAATTGGAATTAGTAGACCAAGAAACCATCACTACCCTGAAGATGGAATGTGAGTTGAAGGATAAGATCAGGCAAGCTCAAGCAATTGATCCAGACCTTCAAGAGATGAAGGAGGACATGAAGAGCAAAGATACAACCAACCTTCGAGAAGATGAACAGGGAATCCTATGGTACGATGACCGTATCTGCATTCCAAATGACAACGAGATCAAAGGCCTGATCATGCAAGAAGCTCATCAAACCCCATATTCCATACACCCAGGCAGCACCAAAATGTACAAGGACTTGAAGAAAAATTTTTGGTGGAAAGGAATGAAGAGAGAAATTGCCAAGTTTGTCGCAGTTTGTGACACATGCCAAAGAGTGAAAGCAGAACATCAAAAGCCTGCGGGACCGCTACAACCTCTACAAATCCCAGAGTGGAAGTGGGATGAAATCGGAATGGATTTCATTGTGGGACTACCAAGGACGAGAAAAGGATTCGATTCTATATGGGTCATAGTAGATAGATTAACAAAAGTAGCACATTTTCTTCCAGTAAAGACCCTATATACAGCTAAGGACTTAGCAGAGCTGTATCTCAACAGAATAGTTGTCCTGCACGGAGTGCCGAAGGCTATCGTTTCCGACAGAGGAGCCCAGTTCATTTCAAGATTTTGGCAAGAGTTGCAGAAAGCCCTGGGCACAAAGTTAAAGTTCAGCACCGCTTACCACCCTCAAACTGGAGGTCAGACTGAAAGGGTAAACCAAATTTTGGAAGATATGTTGAGGGCTTGTGTTTTGGATTATGGAGACTCTTGGGAGTTATTTCTACCGTATGCAGAGTTCACATATAACAACAGTTTCCAAGCAAGCCTACAAATGGCACCATATGAAGCTCTATATGGAAGAAGATGCCGCACGCCTCTGTATTGGACAGAAATTGGTCAAAAGCAACATCTAGGACCCCAGTTGGTAGAAGAAGCCACAGCCCATGTCAGGATCATACAAGAAAAACTGAAAACAGCACAATCTAGACAGAAAAGCTATGCAGATAATCGTAGAAGAGAGCTATCATTTGAAGAGGGCGATTATGTATATCTCAAGGTTATGCCATACAAAGGAGTTCGAAGATTCCAGATGAAGGGAAAGTTAAAACCTAGATATGTGGGACCATATCGAATTCTGGAAAAGCGAGGTGAAATGGCATACAAGTTGGAATTGCCACTAGAACTGACCGGAATTCATGACGTATTTCATGTGTCCCAGCTAAAGAAATGCTTGAGAAAACCAACGGAACAAATATCTCCTGCAGAGATTGAGATTCAACCAGATTTGTCTTGTCAAGAATACCCTGTGAGAATTCTGGAAACCAGAGAGAAAGTACTGAAGTCAAGAACCCTCCGATTCTGCAGAGTCCAGTGGAACAATCACTCAGAGGAGGAGTCAACTTGGGAAAAAGAAGAAGATCTCCGCCGAGAATTTCCCTTCCTATTCTCTGACCTGCCCTAATCTCGAGGACGAGATTGTTTCTAAGGTGGGTAGATTTGTAACACCCCTGTTTTGACAAACCCTAAAATAGCCAAAATCCACATCATGACCCCAAACCCTAATCTGCTTCAGCCATTCCCTTCTAAGTGTTGTTCAGAACATTTTTCCCTTCGGGATCATCTCCAAAATCCCATCCTAAGACTGAGTTTCGACCCTTGCCGTCTCAGAAACCTAATTACCCTAATTTTACCCTAAACTGCTTTTCCCCAATTGTGTCGAAACCCTTCAGATCTTACCTGATCATACCAAACTTTGGCCAGATGAATTCTAATAATTTTATGCAACTTATCTGCGAAATCAGATTTCAGATCGGACTCTTAGATCTCCAGATTTGCAATCAAGTACATTTCCTATTCAACTTTTCCTCGCAGATCAGTCCCTGGAGCAAGATTTGAAATTGCAAATCAGCCCCTCTAATCTTTTCGGCTGTTTTCGACCAGCGCCTGGTCGTTGGCTACGACCAGCGCATCTTCGCCGGAGCCGCGCCGTGCTTTCGCCGCAGAGCTCGCCGCCGGCCATCCTCGCCCCAGAGCCGTGTCTTCGCGCGCGCAACCGTTGCCGTGGCATTTGCATGCGCGTACGTGTCGTTGCCGGAGCTGCGCCGTTGCCTCCGCATCTGCGCCATCACTGGTGAAGTCCCAATGCAACTGGCAAAGCTGCAGCACCTCCTGAGCGCGATCACATCGCCGTTCGCCGCTGTTGCGCCTGCACCCGACAAACTTCTCCCCGGCGCAAGCAACCGCTGTCGCTTAATCCCTCGCTAGCTTCGCCCCTGGACCTATTTAAACCCCCTCAGTGCTGTGAAGAAGCACAACTTCAAGACTTAGCCAAATTCCCAGTTTTTCACGGTTTCCCTTTCTTCTCCGGTGAGCTATTTCTGGAGCCACCGTCGCCAGAGCAAACCGTAGCCCATCTCTCCAATCCAGGTTCACCAGTGAGTTCCCCACACCCATCTTCCCGTGCCCAAGCAAGCAATTGCATCATAGTGCTCCCCATCGCCGGTGATCGCCGGAAAACCAGAAAACCCCGGTTCCCTCAATGCTATCCCATTCAGCCCGAATTAGCTCTCGATTCTATAGAAGAACTTGATCAGTGAGCTTAGTAGAGCAAGCCTGTTGAATCAGGATCCCCAATTGCGCTCAAATTGAAGAAATCCCGATCTGGAAGTTCACCAGTTCGCCAGACCTCGTCGCCGAGCCCCTCCGGCCGATCTCCAATGAAATTAACCCCTCCAGTAGCCTTGTTGTGCCCTAGAGATCATTCCCAAGCCTGGAATTAAGCTCATTCGCCTTGTAGCGAAATCCCCTAGGCTCCAGTGTCATCTTCTCCAGCGCCGGTCGCCGGAATTCGTTCCCGGCCGATTCAGCCAACACCACTTTGTCCCTTAGCTTCGCCTCACCTCCCTGAGCAATTTCTTCCACTAGCTCGACACCTGGATCTGCCTAGATTGTGAGTTATGCCTTTGTCAAGCTCTTGTCCAGATTAATGTCTGTGCCGTGTCGCCACCGCAGTTCATCGCCGGATTTAGCCACCCTCCAGCCACTTTCAGCCCTTAATCCTGTTGGGTATTTTATTCCTGTTAGTAATGCCTACCTCCCAGACAAAGTGTTGCATCAATTGGAGCCCTGGATCAAAAGTTAAGCTTTGCCCTAGTTTCTGGCCACGTCCAGCACTACGTCAGTGCATGTCAGCCACTGGCATTGACCTTGTTCAGCCCCTTCTGGTTGAGCAATTGAAATGCCACCTTGTCCTTTAGATTCCTAGAGTTGAGATCTACAACTTTCTCTTTTATTACTTCTCCAGAAAACCATCCTAAGATCAGTTTGAAGCTATGCCAAAGCCATGAACCGAATGTCGACCCTTCGACGTTCAATCCTTTTTAGCCGTTTCTTCGACCAGAACCCTTGTGACCTTGCCCTAACCTTTTCCCCTGCATGCATGACTTATTTACTTGATACTTTCTATAGAAACTATTTTCAGTATGCTTATGTGGTATGTGTTTGTGTGTTGGTTGATTGCCGCAGACTCAGAAGCGGAAGGAGCGGAAGAAGTCTTTGAAGATCCGTCTGAGTATTTAGACCCAACATCGCAAGGCAAGCCTCATTCCTTTGATCATGTCTCACCCAATATTTCATATGAAGTATATTCACTGTTTCTTATTATGCATGCTTATTTGAGATACGAGTATGTTTGAATGACATGAGTAGATATTACCTAATGAATCATGAAACCCTTTTGTTATTGAACCTTCATATATATGCTTTTGTCACCCTAGGACTCATATACTGAATATCCACATTAAAAACTTGAAATGGTCAAATACATGAGAAGTTATGATGAAAACCGATTTGTCAAGAAAACTGATAAAAGGGATCAGTAGTGAGGATTGGATTGTATGGAGAGGGTGCGGTGCGCACCAGGGAATGTGAATGCTCCTCACTATTGGTTCATAAGGACGAGAACCTTGTGCTGTGTCTCTATGCGAATTGTAAACGTACCAACCACTTGCCTGGTATGGGACTGGCACAACTTAGTAACTTTTTGGTATTAGCAGTTCCCTGCATTGTTTGTCGATCTGGTTTCTCGCGTGGAAACTGGTAGGCCAAGGTTCGGCCATGAGTGATGTGAGTTCAGAAAAATAATGAGAGGAAAAGGCGTAAAAGAAGAAAGGCGCCCTAGACCTGATTAAGCCGTGAGCGGTTGTAATCTTAAATGGTCGTATGTCTCGCGTGGACATAGACCAAGGCTATGTGTCCTGCGGGAACATAGACCAGAGAGGCTAGGAAGTAAGGCAGTGGGGAAGACCCACAACGGTACTTGAGACTTAACTGTCTATTTACCTGGCGGGGATACTGTTAATACTGAACTGTAAAAACGTTGTGTGATCTCGGCCTTGTCACATGTGTATAAGTCACATGGAGCTGATCCGACTTGAAAGCCGAGTGAACCAGTGGATTTAAAAAGAGATACACCTTTGCAAAGTGTAAAAGAAGTATCAGATACTCTGTACTCCCAGGTTCAGGAGTCTTTTCGTTGTGGATGTTATCCATGGGTTATAGCACAAGTAATGTTTTGGAATGTTTTCATAATGCGGTTAACAAAGTAGTAACTCATGGGAGACTACTACATCTAATGTTTTATTGAAAATCTGTTTAATGTTTAAAGTATCATTTTCATGACAAAGTATTGTTTTACCAAACAAATGACTTGGAAATCTATATATCTCTATCCATATGAAACTAAAACCCCGGAATCATATGTTTCACCCTCATGTAAGTACAATTGCATTAATCCCCGGAATGAGTGTTGCTGAGCACCAAGTGCTCACCCTTGCATTTATATCCAACTGTAGAAGAGGGATTCGAGGATCCCGATTCTTTCAGTTACGAGTACTCAACAGAAGATGGAAGTGCCCCGGACGAGCCCACGTTCTAGAAGGTTTATGCACCAAGTCAAGTCAGATGTGGGAGAAGCCCCTCCAACCCCGCTGCGGATGGAAGTCAAGCTGTTTGTCGTTGCTTTGTGCTTTATGTTGTGTATTCGGTACTTGGATACCGATTCTGGTTTTGATAAACTAGTTATTTTCTTAGCAACTCTACTTAGCGCCATTTTCGGTGCTTTGGCTATGTAATATTGGCCATGTTGGCCTGATACTTGTTTAATGATATTACTATGCTTGTGTGGTTTGAGCTCATGTGGCATCATGCTGTGTGTAACCTACCTGGGCGGTTACCAAGGTGATCCTCAAATGGGGGTCTGACAGTAGTCTAATAATTTGCATCTTTTGTGGTCTATATATACCCTTGTAACCATCTCTTGTATCCTAAGACACTCATTTGTACTCCATCCAAAAAAATGAATAGGCGTGCTCCGGAGCCCTCTCTGCGGGACAGAGCCCCCTAGCCGACGCTCATCGGGAGCACGTCGACAGGACTAGGGCCTCCACTAAGGCCTAAACCTATATAAACCCTTGTGTCAATCTCTGAGATTGTCCAACACTGGGTGACCTGTCACACGGTCAGCCCGCGTTGCGTAACACGTGTTACGCACGTCATAAACCTGCCGGGGGATTTTCAATACCACGACAGTTGGCGCCATCCGTAGGGACCTTGACAAATAGTCATGGCTCCAAGGAGAACGAGGCACTTGACCTCCATCTCCAACGACGCCGGCCCTAGCAACCCTGCACCACTGACGCAAGAGGCTGTCGTCGCGTCACCTCCTCCCGGGGACACCCAAGGGGAGGCAACACTCATCTCTCCCGTCATCCTTGGCGGGGGAATGTCTCCTGCGAGCCAGGCTGAGGGTTCCGTTTTGGGGGAAACAAGCGTCCCCTGGGCGGTACCTTCGACTTCAGGAGATCCACTACTCGGGGCGCTCGTGGAGGGCCAAATTCACGCGCAACACTCTCTCGAGGAGTTGTTGCGCGCCATATCACGGCCTCCGGCCCCCGCGTACCCACAGCAGTTTCCGTTCAAGGGTGTCATGGTATTACGAATACCCCGGCAGGTTTTGTGGATGATCATTGACAAGAAAATACGACGCGTGCTGACCGGGTGACCGGTCCTCCCCCGCCAGGCAAGCACAACAAATGACACGAGGGTTTATACAGGTACGGGTCCCTGTAGGGGCCCTAGTCCTGTCGGTGTGCTCCCGACCGGAGTCAGCTGGGGGAGCTCTCTCGGGAAGAGATGGCTCCGGAGCACACCTGTGAGATTGTCTATTCTAGCAATAATGAGCCAATTGTCTTACATGAGGTGTTACAAGGGCTTTTATAGCCCCAAAAGAAGCAAAAAGACTAAACTACCCCGCCTGCAATCATTGGATCGAAGGGTAGCAACGTCGTTCTCCCGGCCAGGCGCCTCGGATGCTTGACAGCTGTCCGCCGATTCCCGAGGCGCTTCTCGTGTGACTTGCACGCGACCCGGGACCACGGACTCTTGTCTCCAGAAGGACGGCAATACCCGGGACAAGCCACCAGGGACGTTGTCCCCGGGCAAAAGGCGGCGCCTGGGACAGGCACCGGGGGCCTTGTCCCCAGGCGAAAGGCGGCGCTTGGTACAGGCATCGGGGGCCTTGTCCCCGGGCAAATGGCGGCGCCCGGGACAGGCACCAAGGGCCTTGTCCCCGGGCAAAAGGTGGCGCTCGGGACAGCCACCGGGGGCCTTGTCCCTGGGTGAAAGGCGGCGCCCGGGACAGGCACCGGGGACCTTATACCCGAGCAAATGGCGGCTCCCGCGACAGACACCAGGGGCCTTGTCCCCGGGCCAAAGGCAGCGCCCGGGACAGGCACCGGGGACCTAGTCCTCGGGCAAAGGGCTCAAGGAGGTGCCCCAAAGGCGGCACCGGGACAAGCACCGAGGGCCTTGTCCCCGGCCAAATGGCGGCACCCAGGATAGGCACCGGGGGCCTTGTCCCAGGGCTAAAGGCGGCGCCCGGGACAGGCACCGGGGGCCTTGTCCCCGGGCTAGAGGCGCAACTTCTTACCAGGACTTAGTCTTGCAGAGATTTCCCCCCACAATGGGAATGCCACCGTCGTTCTTGATGGGACACCGAGGAGCCTTCTTCACGCCGGGAGCTTTCCCCTTCTCGGGAGGTGCTCCCACCTCAGGGGGACTTCCACTCCGAGGGGGTACGCCCATCTCCGGGGGCTATCCCTTCCCGGAAGGTGCTCCCACCTCATGGGCACTTCCACTCCGAGGGTGTACGCCCATCTCCGGGGGCTATCCCTTCCCGGGAGGTGCTCCCACCTCCGGAGGACTTCCCCACCCGGGGAGTACGCCCGTCTCTGCGGACTATCCCTTCCCGGGAGGTGCTCCGACCTACGGAGGACTTTCACTCCCGGGGGGTACGCCCGTCTCCGGGGGCTATCCCTTCTCGGGAGGTGCGCCAGTCCCCGGGGGACTCACACTCCCGGGGAGCACTCCCGTCTCCAGGGGCTATCCTTTCCTGGGAGGTGTGTTCGTCTCCGGCGGACCTTCTCCCCCGGGAGCGGCGGGTGCTATCACATCCGGCGAACACCCTCCCCCGGGGGACATCCCTTCTCCCGGTGGATATCCTCCCCCGGGAGGGGCTCCCTCCCCCAGTGGACTTCCTCCCCCAGGGGATGCTCCCTTCCTCGGAGGGCCCCCGTTCCCAAGAGGCCCTCCCATCTCTGGGTTGTCCCTTGCCCCGGAAGGGATTCCCCTCTCGGGGACCACACCTATCCCAGGAGGTGTCTTCGACGCGGTCCCCGCGATGCAGGCCGTTCCCCCGCTGGGAAGTTTTCCCACGCCACGGGTCGTCAGCATCGCCAGAACCCTTCCGGCTCGCGACTCTCCTCCCGGGCCAGCAGTGGGTGCGCATCAGCTCCCTCCCCCGGGGCCCCCTCCCCGGGCTCCCCCGGTGGACCAAACGCTGTTCACTCAGGAGGAGGTAGAGCGCATGCGTGCGGCAAGGTCTGAAGGTGCCCCGTCCCAACGCGGCCAGGAATCACTCCTCACACGCGGGCGTGGCTCTCGTGTCCCAATGGACAAGGGTGAGAGACCCATACAAGAGGCCTTCGTCACCTCCGGGGACCTCCCCGAGGTACAAGAGGTGAGCTCCACCAACCCCGAAGAAGGAAGGAGGTACCGAAAGGTAGGAGGTCCAGTGGGACCCCTTCCTGATCCGGACAATGAACGCGCCTCCCTGTAAAGGGGGATAACGACGCGGATTTCCCGAAGGAAGTGGAAGGGGCCAATCAACCCCTTTTGCCGCTGCCTCCGGTGTGTTCGGTGGCTGGAGCCGTATCGACTGCCCCATATCGAGCACTACAATGGGGAGGCCGACCCCTACGAGTTCGTGCAGGTGTACTCCACGGCCATCTCGGCGGTTGGAGGGGACGAAAGCATCCAATGCAACGTCTTCCCCCTATACCTCTCCGGGATAGCCCAGTCGTGGTTTTACAACCTCAAGGCCGGGTCCATCAAATCCTTCGCGCAATTGAAGCGCGAATTTTGCGCGAACTTCCAGGGGAACTACATTCGTCCGCTGGACTCGTCACAATTGTACACAGTTCGCCAGCGGTCGGGGTAGATGATACAGAGCTTTTTCAAGCGCTTCGCACAGATCAAGAGCAAGGCGGCTCACGTCCCCGACTCAACGGTGATTGAGGCGTACAAAAGTGGCATCCTCCCTGGAGAACTACATGGGAGGCTCTCCCAGAGTTGCCCTTCCTTCGCCAACGAGCTCTTCGACGTGCTCGAAAAGTATGCAAGAGCTGAGGAAGGTGACCTCTGGAAGGAGAATCAGGGGACCCCCAGCCCTGGGGAGAGGGACTCGAGGGACTCCTCCCACAAATGTCCCCGGAAAGGACCCCGCAACGAGCCAAGGCCTCGGGACGCTTTCGTCCTCAAAGGCGGAGGCGACTCTCGGGATCCTAACCGGGGACAATGAACCTTCTCCAAGCCCAAAGGCGGCAGGGGAAGCCAATCCTCCCACACGCGAGAGGCTCCCCAGCCGGTGGGCAAGGAGGCAGGAGCCACCCAGTGCTGTGCTTTCCACAAGTCCAACACCCATGCCACCCGAGAATGCCATGCGCTCCATCAACACTTTGCGGCATTTCTCGAGCAGCATGGACAGGGGGGAGGAGGCCCTACCTCCTTACCCATTCCATCGCCGGCCCTGGCAGCACTCCCCGCTCCGTCGGGGGGACACCAGAGGCAAGCCCAGGAAAGGAGCTCGAACGATGAGCTCCCTTTCCAAACCTCCCAGAGGCATGTCAATGTCATCTTGGGAGGATCCGCCTCCCGGCGAGACTCAAAGCGCCAGCGCAAAGACTATGCTCGAGAAGTGAAGGCGATAGGGATCGTCAATACGTCCCGGCCACTGAAGTGGTCAGACATCCCACTAACATTCATCGCGGAAGACGCGCAGGGGGTGTGCTTCCCCCATGACGACGAGCTAATCGTCTCCGCCACCGTGTTCAACTGTGGCCTCGATCGAATCTTGGTCGACAGCGGGAGCGCTGCGGACGTCCTTTATTTAAAGGCGTTCAAACAAATGCTGGTGGACGAAAAGCTCCTGCAACCCGCTGCGGGGCCTCTGCAAGGCTTTTTCTTGGGAAAAACCATGCACCCCGTGGGGAAGGTCGATCTCCCAATGACCTTCGGCGCCCCGGATAATTACCGAACCAAAATAGTTCGGTTTGATGTGGTGGATCTCCCCTCCTCCTACAACGCCATAATAGGGAGAACCATCATCAACCTCCTAGGAGCAGCGGTCCACCACAACTACCTGTGCATGAAGACCCCTGGGCCGAACGGGGTGATCTCCGTGCGGGGCGACTAGGATATGGCTCGCTCCGTCTATGAGCGCGCCACCGCAGTGATCGGGGACATTAACCTGGTCAAGGCCCCGGGGAGAAGGAGCTCCTTCCCAACCCCGGATGCACCGGTCACGCCCCCTGGGAAGTTCCTTCCCAAACCTCACCCCGAGGGGGACCTCCGAGAAGTCCCTCTCTGCAAAGACAGGGGGAAGACCGGCAAGATCGGGGCCGACCTCCAACCAAAAGGAAAACTCAGCCAAAATGGGAAGGGCCATACAGGATGTAACATCCTGAGTTTTGGGGTGAAATGTTCTTTCTTAAAAATCATGCATGCATATGTCTCTCCTAGATCAGCCAAATCAGCCTCAGCTTTATTCTGTTCTAGCCCTAATTTCTTCAAATCTATCCTGTGACCCCAAGTCAAGATCTGACTTGCCAGCTTTGATCTATCAGTTATCCTAAACCTAAAAGCCTTCAGAACCCAGATCCAATTCTATCTCTAACTTCCAGAATTATCAACTCTTTTCTGTTTTCAAAAACAGAATATCTGTTATTACCTTTTACCCTAAGTTTCAGAAATTCAGATTTAATCAAAATCTTAGCCAAGTTCAGACCAGATTATTCCTGGATTATGATCAAGGGTATGCCAATACCTTAATCCAAAAAGTTGGCAGCCAGATTTCACCATCTGAACCTTTTTCGCAAATCAGTCCAAGAGTATCGCAGATAAGTCCTTTTTCCAGATTTTTCCAAAAGCCAGAAAGGCAAAATGTTGTAAATCATCTCCAAATTCAAATCTGATTCAGGGAACACCTCCCAAATGCTTTTCAATACAAATTCTTCTTTTATGAGTATCTCAAAATCAAACCCTAAATCCCAGAAGTTGAGACCAATAAGTTTCAGACTTATTTTACCCGAATCTACTCTGTTTTCAGTTCATATCAAAAGTCATCCAAATGTCTCAAATTTTATCTTCAATCTGTGCCAAATCATTTGTGGAATTAAGTATACCAAAACAGCAGAATCAAAATCAGATCAAACCTTCCAAATCTCCAGAATTACAGTTCAGTCCAAATGAAGAATTGGAAATTGCAATCAAGCCCAAATTCGACCAGGCCGGTTGCTGTGCTCACGACCAGAGTTGCTGTGCTTGTGCGCCGTAGCTGCTCGTCGCCGGTGAGGCTTCGCCGCACTTGTGACCGTGCATGCCGGTGCGCACGTGTCCTCGCTCCAGCCGTGTCGTGGCAGCGCCACTGCAACGTCGACGACCAGCGCCTGCTCCCGCGCGCGACCAGCAGCCTTTTGTCAGCAATTCACTGCCACGTTGCCTTGCCGCGCCAATGTTGTCGCCACCGCTTGCTCCAGCTTGCCATGTCCCGATGAACCGACATGATGATCAACTGCAGAGCCGTTGTCGCCGTTGCATCACCGGTTAATACTGTGTCTTCGCCGCTGATGCTCAGTACGCAACCCATCTCATCACAGCAGCCAATTACTTCGCTGTTCCCCCCCCCTTGCAGCTTCGCCTGCCTATTTGAGCATCCCTGTACTCAGTAGCTCCTTCACACCTCACTTGGAACCAGCAAAGCCTCAGATTTTCTGTCTTAGTCTTCTTCTCCGGCGAGACCAGCTCGAGGCCTCACGGTGACAGCCTCAACCGCAGCCTCAACCACCAAATTGACAGCACCAGTAAGTTCCCCTTATCTCTCTCATCGTGCTGTATCACTTAATTGGATTTCCTTGCCTCCTATCGCCGGCGATCATCGGAATTTGCTGAAACTTGAAGAATGCCCTGTTCCGGCAATGCAGGCCAAATTACCTCGATTTAGCTTTCGATCCTGTGGAAGAAAATGATCAGTGACTCATTTCCAGCAAGCCTATGCATCAAGATCTCCTGATTCAGCTTCAATCGAAGCTTTCCCCAATTTTGAGGTTCTCCAGAAACCGGCGATCGTCGCCAGGCTTCTCCGGCCATCCTCCGGCCAAATTGATCGTGCAGGTAGATTCCCCTTATCTCTCTTTCACTCTCCAAGCTTGGAATCGAGTTCATTCGGCCTAAAACAAAAACCCCCAAATGGCAGTGTTCTTCTCCGGCGTCGATCACTGGAAAACCTATTCCTGGCCGTTTCAGCTCCATCCATTTTGTCATTCAGGTGTGCTTCAACCTCCTGAACATATTTGTCTTCTAGATCGATTTCTGAAACTGCCCAGAATTCAAGTTATAGCCATGCCAAAATCTTGTCCAGAACTGCTCCAGTGCAACTAGTTCACCTCAGTTCATCACTGAATTTCATCACCTTCTAGCCATCTTTTGCCCTAGATCTTGTTGAATGATTTGTTTCTGTTATCATTGCCTACCTCCCAGACAAAGTGGTGCATCTTTTGGAGCTCTAGATCAAAAGTTATGCCAAGCCCTAGTTTCTGGCCATGTCAAGATCAATGCCAGACTATGTAAGTCAGTGGCATTAGCCCTTTTCACTTCCTTCCAGATGTGCATTTTGGGCATAACTTTGTCCCTTAGATTCCTGAGGTTGTGATCAACATTTTCTTCTTCTATCACAACTTGATTTGAGCCCTTGAATTATATTTGCCGCTAAACCCTAGTTTTTGACACTGTCTCAGTGCATGCCAGCCAATGGCATTGGCCTTGTTTACCCACTTCTGATTGTGCATTTTGAAAGCCACTTTGTCCACTGAATTTGTAGAGTTATGATCTACATTTTCTTCTACTATCATAACTTGAGATAAGCTCTCTAGTTTTCCTTGAAGTTATGTCAGAATCTTGATCTGAATGTCAATCTGCCGACATTCACTGTTCTCGATCAAACCAGCCACAAAACTGATGTTCTTATTGTAACCTTGAGATCCTAAGAGCATCTACCACCCATCCTTAGCCAAATCCTTGAAACCCTAGATCTCAACTCAGTTCAGCTTGTAATCTCAATTATCTTCAGTATCGTTCAATCACTCTTGTAAAGCATATCTGCATATAGATCCTAAAACATCTTAATATATAAGTAATATTTGTGTGTATTGTTTGGTTTGTCGTCGAGCAGATCTAGAAGCCGAGATCGAGGACTTCGCTGTTGACCCGTCATCAACTGCTGTTTCTTACAACGCGGAAGGCAAGTCATATCCTTGGTCATCTTGAACCTATATTTTAAATGTTGCTAAAACCTAACCTTGAATATAGGCAATATTGCATGTGAAAGATTGAGAATGATTGATTTATGAATTGGCAGTACTAGACTGGTTATCTGTGAAATGTGAAATAAAGAAGTTTTGAGCCATGAACTATTATATGTATCTATATACTTATATTCATGAAATAAAACCCCTAGCCGTGACCAGAAAAATGGTATGGATGGCTGTAGCACTGGAGGTGCTAGACTGCAAAGGAATGCAGGCACTGAAGGTGCAGGGTTGTGGATGGTCTGGTCACTGGCATATAAGGACTAGAACCTTGTGTTGTGCGTCTAGTGGCATGAACAACGTGCTAACCGCAAGCCTGGTATGGGACAGGCCTGAACAAGTACTTATGTGGATCGCACATGAAACCCCTGCATGAGATGTGTTGTGATGATTGACTTGGAGGCTGACTCCTACTATCACTGAAGGTGATCTGATATTTGACCCAGTAATGGGAAAATGAGGTGGGGTGGAGGTTATGATACAGCCTACCACAACTGTGTTTCGCGGAGAGCCACAGGGTCGGGGGTGAATTGTAAGTGATGCATAACAAAAGTTCTTGTTATCTCCACCTTGCCACTCACACATGGTTGTGAGGAGGGGTCTAATCATTTTGATAGGATGGGCTTGAAAGTGGAATATCTTGCGGGTAAATTAGTACCTCTCTGCAGAGTTAAAAACGTATTCGAATACTCCGAGCTCCCGGGTTTTATAGGAGTCTGCTGCGGTGGATTAAATCCACGGGGTGTGACACAAGTATTATTTTCTAAATAAAATATGTTTTAATCAAGATTACCCAAATGACATGTGTTGTCATGATAAGGAGTGCTGCCGTGGGCTGTCGTGTGTCGACGTGTCGCGGTAGTACTATAATCTAGTGAACATGAATGATGATGTTATATTATGAAAAGTGCTGCCATGAGATGAGGTATGAAAGAAAAAGATTATTTTATAAACATCCATAATTCTTGACTAGTCTAGGTTCATGTCATCACTACTATATGTATCTACTCTTACCTATGACTTGCTGAGTATGTAAGTGCTCACTCTTGCAACCTACAAATCAATAGACGGAGCAATCAACAATCAAGATGAAGGCATGGAGTACGTCGTGGATCCAGAAGGAGGAGCGTCAGTCCCGTCATTTCCCTGATGTGTGTTGTTCTGCTGTCCACTTCTCTTTTGTGGGTGGGTCACCTATCTTCTGCTGTGTAGATGTTATTTTGCTAAACCATGTATGCCGTGAAGGCATTGTAATCTCCTTATGTAATATCAAGGCCAGCAGGCCACACTGCTTAACTATTTTGTAAGTTACTCTGTTGCAATGTGATATACTCCTGTGCTTGACTTATCCTGGGATGTCAAGGGTATGTGTATGCTATGCATATATGGGACTAGCTGCAGCGAGCTAGGTCTCTACAGGAGTAGTCGTAGTCCCAGTCTCGGGGCGCCCTTTCAAGGATGCCCTTTCAAGGATGCCCTCCCTGTGAGGATGCCCTCCTGAGGATGCCCTCATCACAAGGAGGCTACGGGCTCCAGCTTAGCCTTAAAAGTCCCAACAACAGGAGCCTCGTTCCCCCTAGGGCGGCTTACAATATCCCCTCGTGGACAGAGGGTGTAAGCGGCAACCCGGTTCCCAAGAAACTAAGGTAATGAGTCACTTTCTGGGACTAGTCCCCCCCCCCATACACTCCAGAGCTCATTTTATGCTCTTCCTCCTCCGGGAGCGATCTAGGTCGCACGATCGATAGATCTTTTATCCCCACACTCGCTTGCACGAGGATAACCCCTTGCGGGTGCCCCCCTCAAAGGGAGCGGCCGGGATTTTTCTTATGGCTCCTTCGCAGGCCGCCTATCTCTAAGTCACCCCCTGCTGCGGGGGGAGGAGATAAAATACCCCGCTGATTTTGGGAGGCATTTGGAATTCTTATGGGATTTTCTCAAAAATGTTCGCTAAATCCGAGAAACAGGAATGGGATTTTGACCTAGCACGATCGCTTTACATCTCCCGGCTGACCGCTCCCCGGAGCAGGGCTTCTCCTGATCAGGGGCTCCATGCTCCCCCGGATTTCATCCTCCAGAGCGGGTCATCTCCCCCGGATGTTTAGCCTTGCTCCCCCAGACTTCGTCTACGGAGCGGGTCATCTCCCCCAGAGGTGGAGCCTTGCTCCCCCGGATCTTGTCCTCCGGAGTAGGAGTTATCTCCTATGGAGGTGGAGCCTCGCTCCCCCGGATCTTGCCAGACTTTCGTCCTCTGGAGTAGGAGTTATCTCCTCTAGAGATGGAGCCTCGCTCCCCCGGGTCTTGCCGGACTTTGATCCTCCGGAGGTGCAGCCCCTTGCTCCCTCGGATCATGTCCTCCGGAGTAGGAGTCCTCCGGAGGTGAAGCCTCGCTCTACCGGAGTAGGAGTTATCCCCTTCGGAGGTGGAGCCTCGCTCCCCCGGAGTAGGAGTTATCCCCTCTAGAGGTGGAGCCTCGCTCCCCCGGAGTTCATCGCCCAAAAGTGGAGTTCTCCTCCGGAGATTTAAAAGCGCGAAACAAGCGAAAACAAGGCACCAAGTGCCATCTCTTTATTCATTTAAAACACGCCGGGAGAAGTACATGTCTGGGAGTTGAAAACTCCTGGGGAACTAATCCGGAGAGCTACCTACTCCGGCTAGCACGGGAAACTAGCGCCCTCCATGTTCTTCATCAAGCTCCCGCCATAAGTCCCAGTACAGACTGTGAATCCTCCACTTCGCTGCGTTGAACATGTCCTCTGGCCAGTATACATACCCTGCAGGAGGTCGGATTCGCAAGGGAATTACTTCCCACACTCCCGGGGGAGGTTCAGGCAACTCCTCGCGGTGGTTGTCAAAATTCACCAAGTGCCAATCAGGCAACCACCGGAGCAAGGCTTGTCCCCCCCGGGGGACACCAGAGGCGGGAGTCCCAGAGATGGGAAGGTGTTCCAAGTCCTCTCCTGGGAGCCCTGTCCCAGGCACCTGATCATAACAAGACAAACTTAGCAAAAAATTTTCATTTCATCAAATGATTTACAAGTCTGGGGTTCCCCCTACGGAACTACCAGGAGCAAAGATCTCCTATGAAAACAAAAGTATCCCCTAAACTATCCAGGGGGAACAGGAGGCTCATACTTGCCCGGCGTCATCCCCCCGGAGGAAGCCTCGCCGAGATCTCCTCTCCGGTCCTTCGAGGACGCCTCGTCCTCGGAGGCTCAATTACTCGATCGTAGAAAGCCCCCGCCAGCTCTTCAAGCACCGCCCAGCGGGGCTCGTAGAACTCCCAGAAGCTCCGGGGGACAAGCCGCCCGATAGCCTGGGCCCCGACCCCTCGGTAATCCACCAAGGAGGCTGCGAGCGCGGTGGTGGTAGTCACCAAGGCCCAGGCTCGGATGTCTGCGACCTCCGGGATTGTCGCGATGTGTCGGGTGAGGAATCGATGAGCCACCGCCAAGGATGTCAGTAGGTTGCGGGGATTCTCCTCCTCCCGGAACTCGGCTCTGAGCCCGACCAGTGTGGCCAGGAGTGGGCATGCTCGGAGCACGCTAGCTTCTCCCGGACACTCTCCAGCTCCCCGATGCCGGTGTCCCGAGCAACCTCCGTGGGGCCCAACAACTCCGCCCGAACGCGCTCCAACTCCCGAGTAGCCGCGTCCCTCTCCCGGACGAACTCCTTCCGGGCCCGGACAGATGCGTCCCACTCCCTGATGCCCGGGTCACGTTCCGCCTCGGTGGCGGCTAGGGCCGACGTCAAGTCCTCGCTCTCCCGGGCTAGGCTAGTCCGGACGGCGCGGTCTACGGCGGTCGTCTAAAGAAAAGTGAAGGTTAGCTATGGTTGACACGGTAAATGAAGGCAAGTGAATCCTCACCTGTAACGCTAGGGAGATGACCTCCCTGTAACGGTCGTCGACGCCTCCCTCCCAGACGTGAGCTCGGAGCTTGGGGGTCATGAGACTCAAGTAGAGCTTGCGTGTCTCCTCCGAGGAGAAGAGGGACGCCCCCCTCATCGGGGATCGGGGGTCACCTCCCATTGGTAGGCCCCCATCGCAAGCCCCGCTTGGGGGATCATCGCCACCCCCAGAGCCTCGGAGGGAGTCCTCCGGGACCTGGGCGCCAAGACCATCATTCCCGACCGGAGGTAAGCGCCGGGAAGTTCGGGGAACTCCCCTCCCCGAGGGCGGCGTCGCTGAGGCGCTACCCCCTGCGGGGACGTGGGAACTCGCTCCCCCGGGAGGTGGCGCCGGGGAAGGGGTGACTTCAGGGACGAACAAGCCGTCCAGGCGCAGGAGAGCCCCGTCACCCCGAAAGTACACGCCGGGGGGATCCTCCCGGAGGGCTTGCTCCAGGGAAGGAGTCGAATTATAGTCGCCAGAGGTGGACCCGTTCTCCTCAACGATCACGTGGTCGTAGACACTTGATGCCTCCAAGGCATCAAGTTGGGCGACCAGCGTGGCCGTGTCCGCCGGACTCCCCTCGTACTCTGGCCCCGGGGGCTACAGTTCCCCTGGGGGAGTCGCTCGCGGCCGGGATATGCCCTCCTCTGGCCCCGGAGGTGTTGCCACGGTCTTCCGGGCCGAAGATGGCCTCATCTCCCCCGGCATCCGAGGCGTCCCCATGGGAATTTCCATGGCTGGGGGAGGCCTCACTCCCCCCGTAGGAGTCGCTTTCTTAGGGGGAGATCTCCCCCTCATCGGGGATCGAAGAGCCGCCAAGGCCCTCCTGGCCGGGGTGGGCCTCACCCTCCCCGAAGCCCAGGGCGTTTCCACTGGCCCCCGCGTGGGCTCCTGGGATCGAGCGCGGGCTTGACCGGTGGTCCCGCCTGGAGTTGGAGCCGTCTTGGCATGCTTCGCCGCCGGGAGCCCCCCCGTCTTCCTCCGCCTGTAGGAACTCGGGGTGGGGAGGGGAACACGCTTCGGGAGAGTCATCCCGAAGGCATCGGCCACTATCTTCCGGGGAGGACCCACCCCGATGACAGCGAAGCCCCGGGAGTGCTCGTCCTCGTAGTATCTCCCAAGGAGGTGCTCCGCCTTCTCCCGGGTTGACTCGTAGGACCTCACTGCGAAAGTCAAAAGATCAGCGAAATAAGTTCCAACGAAGCGCCCAAAACACGGGGGGAGAACTTACACCGCGACACCGGGAATCTCGGGGGCCGATGCTCTGCGCCCAGTCCCAGACCCCCCTACTCCGGCTGAAGGGACTTAGCCAGAGGAGAAGCAACTCCTCCACCAAGTCCCGCATGCTCCTCCTGGAGCGGGCTTCCGTCATTTTGGCGACGGAGGTCATCTCCTCAACCGTCAAAGGCGGAGAACAGGAGGAGCGGTTGAGAGTAGCTGGCCACCGGGAATAAGTCACCTCTGGATATCGTGTCCGGAGGTAGAACCACCTCCGAGTCTAACCCTCCCAATGCTGAAAGCTGCGCCCTCCCAATGCAGGAAGGCTGAAAGCTGCGCTGCATGCTCCTTGGGGAGCTCCGCCCCGATCCGGACGGTTTTGTCTCCGCCGCCCGGGGACAGCGGAACCTTCCGGAGGCCCCCTTCCAAACGCGGCTTGAGGAGGGGCCTCCCGGGCGGTGGCCCAGCGACGTCTGGGACTGGGGGAGAGGCCTCCCCCCCGGGCTCCTTTATGAGGTTGACGCTTCTAATTGTGGTGGCAGCGCGCTCATATAGAGCACGGGCCATGTCTTGGTCTCCCCGGACATTGATCACGCCGTGCGGCCCGGGGATCTTCATGCAGAGGTAGTTTTGATGGGTGGCAGCCCCCAGCCGGTTGATTGTGGTCCTCCCCATGATCGCGTTGTAGGATGAGGGGAGGTCCACTACGTCGAAGTGGACCAGCTCGGTCCGGTCGTTCTCCGGGGTGCCGAATGTCATAGGGAGATCTACCTTACCCACGGGGTGAATCACCTTCCCCGGGATGAACCCTTGCTGGGGCCCTGCCGCGGGCTGCAGGAGCTTCTCATCCACCTACATCTCTTTGAAGGCCTTCAGGAATAGGACGTCGGCGGAGCTCCCGCCGTCCACGAGGATGCGGGCCAGGTGGCAGTTGTAGATGGTCGCGGAGAGAATGAGCGCGTCGTCGTGGGGGAAGCGAACCCCTCGCGCGTCTTCCGCAGTGAAGGTGAGGGGGACGTCCGACCACTTGGGTGGCGGGGACGTGTGTAGCACCCCCACAACTTGGACTTCGCACGCGTACTCCTTACGCTGGCGCTTAGAGTCCCCCCCGGAGGCAGACCCTCCCGCGACGACGTTGATACGGCGCTGGGAAGTTTGGAAGGGGAGAGCTTCTGAAGGCTCCCCCTCCTGCGGCTGCTCCTGTGAACCCCCCGCGGTAGCAGGAAGGGCCAGAACAGCTGGCCGAGGGGGCAAGGAGGCCGGAGTCCCCCTCTGCCTGCGCTGGTCGAGGAACGCCGTGAAGTGTTCCAGCAACTAGTGGCAGTCTCGGGTAGCGTGGGTACTGGACCCGTGGAAGCTGCACCACGGTCCTTCCCGACTTCTCCCCGCGGGGCCTTCCCGGCCGCGTGAAGACTGTCCTCCCCCATGGCCTTTCGGCTTGGGGAAGGGGCGGTTGCCTCTCGGGGGGTCACGCGAGCCGCCTCCGCCCTCGAGGACAATGGTGTCCCGAGGCCGTGGCTCGTTACGTCCCCCCTGTCTGGGGCGTTTGAGGGGATACCTGGCCCCCCGATCGGCGGGGGCGGGAGCCCCCTGGGTCTTGTTCCAGATGTCGTCTTCCTCCGCCCGAGCGTACTTTTTGAGTATGTTGAAGAGCTCATCGGCAGAGGAGGGGCAGCTCCGGGAGAGCCTTCGGTGGAGCTCCCCCGGGAGGATCCCACTTTTGCATTCTTCGATGACCGTAGAGTCGGGGACATGAGCCACCTTGCTCTTCACTTGGGCGAAGCGCTTGAAGAAGCTTCGAATGGTCTCCCCGGTCCTCTACCGGACGGTGTACAGCTGCGAGGAGTCCAAGGGACGCACGTAGTTCCCCGGGAAGTTCGCGCAGAACTCCCACTTGAGCTGCGTGAAAGACTTGATGGAGCCGGCCTTCAGGCTGTAGAACCAGAAGCGGGCTATGCCGGTGAGGTAGAGGGGGAAGACGTTGCACTGTACCGTCTCGTCCCCCCTGGCTGCGGAGATGGCTGTGGGGTATACCTGCACATATTCGTAAGGATCGGCCTCACCGTTATAGTGTTCGATGTACGGCGGGCGATAGGGCCGCGGCCACCGAATGCTGCGAAGTCTGCAGCATAGGGGCTGATTAGCCCCCTGCACTTCCCGGGGAGAGTCCCGGTCGCTGTCCTCTTTGACGGGGGACACGTCCTCGTTGTCGGAGTCGGGAAGCGGCCCAAGAGGTCCACCGGAGTGGCGGTGGCGACGTTTTTCTTCTGGACCGGGGCTGAGTTCCGGGAAGTCCGGGCTCTCCGCTGGAGAGGTTGGCTCCTCGGCAGGTCTCTTCCCCTGACCGGTGCGAGAGCGAGGCTCCCCGCGCCCATGGCCCGAGGGAAGTTCTTCCCCGCACTTGGTCGTATGCATTCGCTCGACCTCCTGGTCTGACGGGGGCACCCTCGTGGGCGGCCCCGAGGGGGGAGGGAGCTCATGCACTCTAGCTAATGGCCCGGAAGCTACCGGGGCCAGCTGGGGGGAGCCCCCTGCGAAGACCCCCGAAACTGGAAAGGGGGAAGCCCCTGTATTATCCGGAACCGGTGAGGGGGCGCCCACGGCGACGTCTGGAACCGAAGTGGAGGGAGCCCCCGTGGCAACGACCGGAACCGGAAAGGGGGAAGCCCCTGTAATAGCCGGAACCGGCGTCGGGGGAGCCCCCAAGGCGGCGTCCGGAGCCGGGGAGCCGATGCGGGGGGAAGTCCGCTAAGGCACGGGAGCTGCTCTGTCGACCGCCCCCGGTGTGATAAACGCGACGCGCGGGGCGGGACTGGCTCCCGGCGTAGGGAAAACCCCCAGCACGTAATGGGCCGCCGGCCCCGGGAACGGGCCCGGAACGGGGTATCCCCCAGGCGCCGCGAAGGGCCCTGGTAGGAAGTAGCCCCCCGGCACCGGGACGGGCCCAGGTGCCGGGAAGGGTTCGGACATCTAGCCCGCAAGGGGAGGGAACCCCCCGGCAAGGTCATACGGGGCGACCAAACTTCCGGAGACCGGAGGGGCCGCCGGGTGACCCATAAACGGGGGCATAGTCCCCGAGTACGGGTACAGCACAAATGTGGGGACCGGAGGCCGCGCCAACACGCTGAGCAGCTCATCCATAGAGCGGTGGGCGCGGAGCTGGCCCTCCACTAAAGCCTTGAGCAGGGCGTCCCGGAGAGCCGGGGGAGCCGTCGGGGGGAGACTGGTCCCGGCCGAGGTCCCCACGGTCACCGGGAGCGACCTGGAGGTTGAAGCACCTAAGATAAGAGAGAAGGTGGGAGGCGGTACCTGGGTCTGGCCACCTCCGGGCGGAAGCGCCGGAACGGTGGTGTCCCGGACGGGCGGCGTCGGGTCTCCGAGACCGGCGTCACCGGGAAGGGTGCGAGCCCTTATTCTCGGGGGAGCCATGGCGTCTTGTCACGAGTCCCCACGGTCGGCGCCAACTGTCGTGGTATTGCGAATACCCCGGCAGGTTTTGTGAACGATCCTAGCGAAGAAAACGCGACGCGGGCTGACCGGGTGACCGGTCCTCCACCGCCGGACAAACACAAGAATTGACACGACGATTTATACAGGTTCGGGTCCCGGTGGGGACCCTAGTCCTGTCGGCGTGCTCCCGACCGGAGTCGGCTGGGGAGGCTCTCTCGGGGGACAGGCTTCCGGAGCACACCTGTGAGTTTTGGCTATTCCAATAATGAATCACTTGTCTTACAACAGAGGGATACAAGGGCTATTTATAGCCCCAAAAAGAAGCAAACATGACTAAACTATCCCGGACGCTACCGTCGGATTGAGGGGTAGCAACGTCCTTCTCCCGGTCAAGCGCCTTGGATGCTTGACAGGTGGTCGCTGATTCCCGAGGCGCTCCTCGCATGACCTGCACGTGATCAACAACCAGAGACTTTACCTTTATAAGGGCGATGAGTCCCGGGACATACACCGGAGGCCAGGTCCCGGGCCAAAGGCGGCTCCCAGGACCGGCGCCGGAGGCCGGGTCCCGGGAGCCAAAAGGCGGCACCCGGGGCAGGAGGCACCGGAGGCCACGTCCCCGAGCAAATGGCAGCGCCCGAGACCGGCACCGGAGGCCGGGTCCCGGGAGCCAAAAGGCGGCGCCCGGGGAAGGCACCGGAGGCCACGTCCTCGGGCAAATGGCGGCGCCCGGGACCGGCGCCGGAGGCCGGGTCCGGGGAGCCAAAAGGCGGCGCCCGGGGCAAGCACCGGAGGCCACGTCCCCGGGCAAATGGCGGCGCCTGGGACCGGCGCCGGAGGCCGGGTCCCGAGAGCCAAAAGGCGGCGCCCGGGGCAGGCCCGGAGGCCACGTCCCCGGGCAAATGGCGGCACCCGGGATCGGTGCCGGAGACCGGGTCCCGGGAGCCAAAAGGCGGCGCCCGGGGCAGGCACCGGTGGCCACGTCCCCGGGCAAATGTGACGCAACTTACCTGGACTTAGTCTCGCGGAGATTTCCCCCAACAATACTCTTTCTTCTCTCTTATCTGGAAGTAGATGCACCCGGCGACATTGGCGCTCTTCGACCATGCCGAGTAGTAGAAGCGTCGGAAGAGCTCCACACTTGGGAGCACTCGGACGAAGGCTTCACACAAGTGCTGAAAGATCGCCAAGATAAGAACAGCATTTGGGTGGAGATTCACCAACTCTAACCCATAATGCTCCAAGATTCCCTTCAAGAATTGGCTCTCAGAGAATCGGAACCCGCAACACAGGTACTCCTCAAAAACCACCAACTCACCCTCTTCGACGATTGGTGTTTCTTGATCTTTCTCCGCGGGCCGCCAGTTGATCAGCAACCGCGGAGCAATAATCTTTTCCTTCTCAAGGGCTACCAAACTTTCTTCGACATGGTGGACGGATCTGCTCCATGAAGCCATTGCTTTCGAAAGATTGAGAGGAAAGGCGGTGACTTTGGAGGCAATGGAGAATGAGGAATGAGGGTTTTGTGCGGCGGAAACACTAAGGCAAGTGAAGGGTTTATGGTTGTGTGGCTTCCTCAGGAAGCTATCTTCTCCTTTTATATGCCCGAGGCAACCCTTCTTTGAATACTTTATTTATTTCCCATAATTGGTGCCTTCTCTCTAGAGACCCGTTATGCACTCCCCGCAGTAAATCCGAAATGAAATATATTTTTATTAATTTCCGTATCGAATTCAGGGGCTAGGGTGCACATTAGAACATGAAAATTTTGCAACAATTTTTGGAGGAAGTTATCCTTCATGTTTTTGTAAGTTAATTTGTATGTATTGATCAGGATGCGTTTCTGTAAACGCTTCAAAATTTGCATGTTGATCACAATGCCATTCTGTGATCACTGCAAGTGGGTAATCGCAATATAGACGGTTATCATTCGGTCAAAGCATTATGTTGTCGCGACTTCAGTTCTGATCGCGATGTCAGTTTTGATCGCGATTTCAGTTCTGATCGCCGTACCAGTACTGGTCGCAGTATCACACATTAAGGCATTTTTGATCAAAAAGACTTGTTATTTCGGATTTACCTGTGTATGTTTGGTCGCGAAGGTATTCATTGTGACCATATTTTCGCACAGAGATTATAAAGAGTTTTAATTCAAATTAACTCTTGCGTAATTCTTCTCAAGAAGGCAAGTTATGTAAGGTAAAAGAAATCTTTATTTCTGACAATCCTTCCATACAAAAGGGATACAGGCAACTAGAGCATCAAACTAATCCGGGAGAAGTTTACAAAGTTCTCCTAAGGACATATTACCATCAGTAGGATCTACACTGACCGCCCCAAGAGAACTAGCAACTACTCTAAGCCTATCTACATCATCCCGGATTAGAGAAGCACTACCATTCCTGATCGAATCGGAGAGTTCTCACTGCTGCCGAGCATAGTACCTCTCTAAGCGGAATTGGTGTGCCTCTTTGTGGGATCTGTCAAAACATTCTGCCAGGTGCAGAATGGCCGAAGACATCTCCTCGGTCTTCTTCTCCAGAACCTCTTTCTCCTTCTGGAGAGTTTGTTCAAAGGAAAGAGGTTGGATCTCAGCAGGCTGGTCGCTGGCGGCTCCAGAGATTTCATCTCCTGTACATACATATGTTAGTTTTACAAGTTAAAACAACTAGCAGAAGAGATGAAAATAATTACCAATCCTCGCAAGTGAGAGGATGAAGTATTTCCCCCAGAAAGTAGATCACCTGTCAAAAGTCGGGAACTATTAGGTTGTGGGAGTGCAACTTTCCTACGAGAAGATTGCTTCCCCAACAAAAGCTGAGGATCGTCTGGTCACAGAAGTACAGCCTTCCAACCAGAAAATTGATAACCCGTCGAAAGACAAGGATTGCTCGATCGCAATGGAGAAAGCTGATCAGAAGAAGGAGAAGGCTTTGAAGGATTATTATGGACCTCCAAAGGTGGAGATGAACGTTCGACCCATCGAGTTGCATAGACAGGAAGGACTACAGGGGCCAAAGGAAGAGAGAGCAATGATGCATCCCTAACCCTTGTGCCGCTAGAAGATCCCACGTCAACCTTGGGTTTCTTCCCTGGAGGAACCAGATCTTCGGTCATCTGTGAATTTCCGAAAAGCATTTTGGAAATGATCAGAACATAAGATGGCAACTTGAACCAGGGCATCCGGAGAAGACTTACCTTCTGGAAGTCCTGGTCGAATTCAACTGCCTCTTCCTCTTCATCACTTTCAATCTCTATAATGTTTTGATCTGCCATTGATGTAGAAACAGAAGAGGCTTTGGTATTTATAGCCCTCAGGGGTGATGGTTCATTTTTGAATGCCTCGAGTTCTTAAAACATTTACAGTTTTATCTCGGGTTAATAGAAAAATTCCGCGGCGCCATCATTACCTATCAAATACAACCCAGAGCCCGTCTCGGGAAATAAACCACCACACTTAGTGCACCACTAAGTGGAGAAGTTGAAGCGTCGGGTCACTTATCCAATATAAGATTTAAATTTGAAGTAAATATGCCTTTTCATTTTCTTCAAATTTGGGGCTAGCTGACGAGGATTGCTATCCGAGCTAGTTCGGAGTAAATGCATGTCTGGTTTAACACAAATTTGAACCAGGCACGTGTCCGTCGCTATGTTTTCAGATGGCCTGAGAAGCGCAGACACATGGTCGTAGGCTTTGCGCAATCATGAGACCGCAGACAGTGTGCGGTTAGGAGGCCGTAGGCGATGCACGGACAGGAGGTCGCAGACAGTGCGCGGTCAGAAGCACATTGTCTACTCTCGACCAAGACGACTCGGGGTTGCTTAAGCTCTGCAACAAGCATATCCCGAGGATCCTAGAGATTCTTCCACGTATGAAGATAACTGCCAGGAGGTAAATATGTGCGGTTATCCCTTAATTGCACGTGTTAAGCCTGCGTGGAAGTTAAGTGCAGTTGCCAAAACTACACACGAGCAACCGTTCAAAACCATTGTGCATTGGCGCCCTTTCGACCAGTATAAAAGGGTAAACAAATGCACCAGACGGGGACAACTTGAACAGATTCACCAGATCCCCGAGATCAACAACAGCAAGCTTTCATAGGCTAGTTTAGTCATTTTCTAGATAATCACACGGAAAAGATCTTCTCCTGTGATGATCTTTTCCACAACTTCGTAACCTTTTTCCCATACATAGTGAAATCACAACAGGACGTAGGGCTATTACTCCCACCATCGAGGGCCCGAGCCTGTATAAATCTCTCTGTGTTCTAACAGACATTGCTCATCATCCCTTCCCGGAGGGACACCCTGAAATGTCTCATAACTCACAAATTCTGCATAAGTTTGACTAAGGACCCCGAGTCCGAATCGTCGACAACCAGCACTGGAAAGGGACCTAGATAGGGGGTTTAGCCCGCTACAACGACTATGATTTTTATTTGATACATATAATACCCTGGCTGAGCAGAGCTAGAATTAATATGAGACAATGAGAAAAACATGTGATATTCGACTCAGTCGCATGCAGTATTATTGCATGTATATTTGCTGACAATGGTAGTCAAAGTAAACTGTGGAAAAAGTGGTACACCTTTGCAGAGGGTAAACAATATGTTTGAATACTCTGTACCCTCAGATCAAGGTATGTCATGGTTAATGAGTTTATCATGTGGTTGGGCACAAGTAACTTTCTAAATATTGTCTCAAGTGCAAGTAAATCAATTCTACTCTCTAAAGTGCCTATTCAGAAGTACATATGCACTTAATTGAATAATTGGTTCATTCATTACAATAACTTACACTGTGTTGGTGTTTCATGAACTAAGTTATCATAATTATCACCATGAACCTTCCGTCATGTTTATCTCTTATTTAGGTACAAATGCATCTAGTTACAATTGGATTGCTGAGTACCCTGTACTTACCCCCAAAGTCATAATCCAATAGAAGAATATGAAACTGACCAAGAGCCACTTGAGGATGAACCAACCCCATTCGAGGGTGAATTCAATCAGATCTTCTAATGCCATGGCTCATGGCTGAGCTCGGCTGTGGGTAAACTATTGTATGTGTGATATAAATAAAATTTGGCCATAATGGTCTCTACTGTAAAACTATATTGTAATATTGTAACTATTCTCATAAACATAACCCTATATAATAAATGTTTGGAAGTCCAGGTTGTGATATACACTTCTAATTACAACTGCATCCTGGGAAGTTGTAAGCCATGGGGACTTGCCCTGACAGACCCCTGTATGGCCCCGACAGATCATATTGAAAAAATGATAATCAGTGAGAGTTATAGATTACAAGATATTGTAGTTAGATCTTACAATTCTTTCGAGATCAATATCTTTTGATCTAGAACTCTGATTGATGATTCATTTGTGCCCATTTTGATGATTCATTGTTTTCTTTTCACAAGTCCACTCGTTTAAATAGATCATTAATTAGAGTTATAGATTATAAGATATTGATCTTGAAAGAATCATAAATTTTCAATACAAAATACAATTCAGCTTGGGGTGATGTGTGCATGCTTGTCAAGTTGCCATATGCCCCTGTCGCGTGTATGCAATGCCTTATTGCTGTTCTAAGGCATAACATGCTTACATGGAGGGTCATCTTTGTAAAACTTTTAAACTGAGTTACTTTTATAATTTTTTTAGTTGAGTTATTAAAAAATATTCCCAACACTTACCTTGATTTCCAAAACATAAGCTTCTAACAAGATTGTCTACCTTGTCTTGTCTTGATCTAAAAACTCTTTTGCTTGCATCTTCCACTAATGTGGTAACGACAAGAAATAGCCAATACATGGAAGAGCATTGAGAATTTGGAATGGGATGAGTGAGCTTGTACTGAATAGTATGGAAATTTCCCTCCATGAGATCTGTGAGTACAGAGAATTTAGAAGGGGATAGATGTTACCCTACATGCACCCCTTATTTTTATAATGTCTACTAATCCACCTCATCAATGAAGAAGCAACCACATCAGTCGTTTCTTTAGATATCAAACAACAATTTGTGAAGAGGGGTAAGATTGCAAGCAGGATGAAATATGTGAGAGTCAATTACATAAATTGAATGATGTGAGATTTGCATAACAAGGGGAGTAAAGATGAGAGACTTGCAGCGAAAATTCTATGATAGTTGTTAGGGATCTTGTTCCTGTTTTGGGCATGTGGAGCCAGTCAATTTTGAAAAAAAAAAGTCATTCATTTGTAAAAGTTGAAACCATTGTTGATCGAATAAGACCGTCTAGAGGGGGGTGAATAGGCAGCATTAAAAATTTAATCACAATTTAGAATTTCTAATACATGCATAATAGAGTATCGAATGCGAATTGATTTCAAGCACAAATAACGAGTTTACTCTCTTAGGGTAATCAAATCAATGACAATAAGCAAACCCTAAATAAGAAAATGCGAGAGAAGAAATAACTGATGACACGATCAATTTTTGCTAAGGTGTCGAAAATTTACTGATTTCTACTAATTCTAGTTGAAGCACTCTACACAAGAGTATTGTCTTAATTCCACTAGTGGTTGCCCTTCTCCTCTCTAGATAGGAAAGCACCGAGCGTTCACACCCAATCTCAGGGCCTTTCCAACAAACACCATCGATGGAGAGATCACCGGACTTCCTGGGTAGTCTTGGTGACGACAATCACCAAGAGAAACAAGTGTAGTCCCTTCACTTGATTGAAAACAACTCTTGAAGCTCAAGATGCAATGCAATTTTCTCTCCCAGCTAGCTCTTCAATGCAACTAGTGAATTGAACACCCACACTAGCTCTAAATGCAAGAATTTATGAGCTCAAAGACTTGACAAGCAATGATAATTAATTATAAATGCTAAGAGAGTGAAATAAATGCCAAGTGAGTAGTATATATATCCCACCAACTGAAACTTGTCGTTTAGTAAGTTTTAGATGAAATTTGCACTGGCCAGACTTTTTCCGGTCACATCAGACACTGTCCAGCTAGTGCATATGAATAATGACCGTTGGACAATTACTAACTTGTTAGTTACCATTTGAGACAAGATTTGTGAAGGCCGGACAAATATATATTTGGCCGGATAAATGGTCCGGGAAAATATATATGTCTCTGGTTAAGTTTTTGTTTGAAACTTATACCACAAATTTTTGCACTGGTCAGACATTGTCCAGTCACATTGGATTTTGTCCAGCCATATCAGACAAGTTATTTCCGGACAGATTCAAATGTCTCTATTGAAACTAGTGCATATTTAGTGCTTAATTTGTATTGGCCAGACATTGTCTGCTCAAGGCAGACTTTGTCCTACCAATGTAGATTGAAGCAGTTTTCCAACTTTGAATTTTGCACTTTGTCCTTGTTGACGATTGGAATCCGGGGGTCCTTCGATCGATCTTATGCGAAGAAGAGGGTGATGAAGAAAGGAGTCAATCAGACAAATTCTTAAGGTGTTCAAAGTATCTAGGAATCTAAGACACGGGAGAGAGTTATTCAGATTCAGGCCCTCTTAGAAAAGTAACGACTCTACGTCCTGTGTATTTGACTATGTTGGAAAAAGGATTATAGAGAGATTGTTAAAATGTGAGTGAGCTAGCTAATCCTATCTTTGCTAAGCCTAGTCTTCTCTGTAGTCGGTGATCGTCCCCCCCTTGATCCTTCCCTTGAAGGCCTACTTATACTTGCCGAAGAGTTCGATGGTTATCCTTCTGAAGGCATGTCCACACGATTACTCATAACCTCCCCGAAGTGGTAGCTGTGAGGTCGTGGGTGCATGGTGGTTGCCCTATTCCATGGGTACGTGGCAATTTGGAAGTCTTGACTCGGTCGTCGTGGAAATGCCTTACCATCCTAACCTCCTTTGACAGTTACCTTGTTGGGGATTAATCAAAAGGATCATGCTAAGGTAATGATAAAGGATGATCGCGTACTGTTGCGACCACGATAACAAGATCAGACCTTGTACTTGTGAGAAAGGCTAGTCATAGGGATCGATGTATCTTTCCGAACATAGTGTTCTCGGATACAGTATCACATATGGGTTTCTATGCTGATAAGTGTTTTGGATTTGCGCAAAATAAATATGGCTTTTGAGTTATATCCAGAATGCCAATAACCCATTGTCCTTCCTTCTGGCCCTTGGCGACCATAGGGTGGACCTGCGACTATGGCTATGGGCGACCATGGGACACTTCCGCGACCATGGGAGCTCAAAAACAGCTAACAATCCTTGTTAGCTAGCACCCAAGTTTGAAGTGACAAAGACCCACTTTAGTGGTGTGTCGCTTCGAATTCCTAATAGTGCTTCGTCACTTCGAATTTTCACATTGTGTTATGTCGATGAGAGCTTCGATACATCTCGGGGAATGAGCTGCAGGCACTAGGGAGGATCGTGAGATTTCTGCACCGTGCCCTAGGCTGGGAACTTGAAGCATCGCCTGGGTAAGTCTATAAATAGCCGTTCCTTTGTAGTGAAATTTCCAACTTCCACACAAATTTCTCTAAGTCTCAAGACTTTCGTCAACTTAACTTTCTGTGCCAATGGCATCCCCAAATCAAGAACGATTCGGTGAGGGAGAGAATTCAGTTGGAGAAGAGAATGTTGAGACTTTGGGAGCAGAAGAAGCCGGCGTTGTGCCTTCATCTCAAGAGGTAATCCTCTCTTGGTAGATAGATGTGAGTTTCATTTTGAATGTGATTTTTTCCTAAGACAACTGGGTTTTTGCAGTCGCTCGAGCGTTTAACTGCTTCAAGGAAGTCGGGTAGCAATTGATGAGGATTATCACCCTAGCTAGTTCAAAGTAATACATGTCTGGTTTAAGACAGAATCAGATTAGACGTGTGTCTATAAGTCCGTCGCTATGGTCTCAGACGACCTAAAGTGCGCGGACACAGTGATAATTCATGATCGCAGCCCTTGCGCGATCATAAGGCCTCAGACGATGCGCAGTCAGGAGACTGCAGACAGTGCGCAGTCAGAAGGTCATTGATTATCTGCGACCAGAATAATTCAGGAAGGCCCAACTCTTTGAACGAGCATATCCCGAGAATCAGGAAGATATCTTCACTTATGAAGACAACTGCCAGGAGGTTAACATGTACAGTTATCCCTTGATTGCATGTGTTAAGCCTGCATGGAAGTTAACTGCAGTTAACAAAACTGCATCCTAACAACTATCCAAGGCCGTTCCGCATTGGCGCCCTTTTGTCCAGCATAAAAAGGTAGTCAATGCACGTTCGAAGGACGGTTAATGATTCAGTCAAGCATACAAGCACTGCCAGGCGTTCAACAAACCTGAAGACTTAGATATACTTAGATAGACACTAACACTGAAGAGATCATCGCCTGTGATCATCTCTTCTTCTCTCCCGTAAAACATCTTATTTGTTATAGTGAAATCACAATAGGACGTAGGGCTATTACTCCCACTATCGAGGGCCCGAACCTGTATAAAATCCTTTGTGTCCCTACAGACTTGACTCATCCTACCTTCCCGGAGGAGCACCCTGAAAGGTCCCGCAACTCACAAATTTGCATAAGATCGACTAAGGACCCTGAGTCCAAATCTTCGACAGTTGGCGCCCACCGTGGGGCCTTTTCTCAAGGTGCTTTCCCTTCATCCGAAGGTTTGGTGAGCAATGTCTGGAGCATATGATTCTGAGAACGACTTCGATCTCGACGATTATGCACATATACAAATGCCTTCGCCTAGCGATCCCGTTCCGATGGAAGAGGTCCGTTGCGAAGACATTCCAAAGGGACTTCAAGAGGACACATCTTCCTCTACCCGGGTCATGTCCATCGACCAGGGGATAGTAGAGACAGGTCCGGAACTGGATGTCAGTTCCACCATATGCAAAATCTAGTCTCGGTCGCCATGTATTCCCGTCAGGGACCAGGATGGCAGCGACCAGGAACTCAGTCCAGGGAGGTGTGATCCTAACAACCTCAACTCCCTCTTTGATTTTGAATCCGAGTCGGAGCAAACAGAGATGTTCACTCCTTCTGTAGCTTCACTCCCCAAAGAATTCGCTGCCTTGTTGGAGGAAAATCCCAATCAGTGGGTTGCTAGGGAAGAACAGGAGTGCAGACAAAAGGAGGAACAAGAACGCAAGCAGAAGGAGGATCAAGACCGCGAGCGACGAGATAAAGAACTCCATAGGACAGCCCTAGAGGCTCTGCAAAATGCGCAGGCTCGTTATGACGCCACCCCTATGTCGCTGTCGCGCCCCGCACAGGGTACCACGACTACTCCCGTGGAGACCTAGCTCGCTGCAGCTGGCCTCATACATACATACCACTGACTTCCCAGGATAAGTCAAGCACAGGAGTTCATTGCAGCAGAGTAACTTACAAAATATCATTGATAAACAGTATGGCCTGCTGGCCTGATACAACAAGAGTAATACAATGCCTTCACGGCACAAATGGTCTAATTAAAACAAAAGACAACTACTCGGCGGATGCTAGGCGAAACCCCCACAGTCGTAAGAAGTTGACAGCAGAACAACACACATCAAGGCTCTGGCAGAACTGGCTCTCTTCCTTCTGGATCCACGAAATCTTCCAAGCCTTCGTCTTGGTCATGAAGCACTCCATCTATTGTTGATAAGTTGCAAGGGTGAGCACTTACGTACTCAGCAAGTCATAGGGAAGGTAGAGATACATATAGTATAAATGACATGAACCTATGCTATTGGGGAAAGAGTGAAGAGTTTTTCTCAAAATACATTTCTTTCTCATTTCTTATTCAACTTCCAATCATACTCATGGCAGTAAATAAATCATATTGATGGTGATACATATATCCCATATCCAAGGCGATATATCCTCATATCACATTATTTTTATTCAAGCCTTTCAATCTTATACTCCTAACAGTATTTCATAACTTAGGGCATAAACCACATGCCTCTTAATTATCATATGATCTCTATATTATGGTATTACCGCGACACGTCAACAAATGACAGCCCACGGCAACGCCCCTTATCATGACAACACATGCCACTTGGGTAATCTTGAGCTAACAAATTTTAGTTTATAAAACAATACTTGTGTCACACCCCGTGGATTTAATCCACCGCGGCATACTCCTAAAACTCGGGAGCACGAAGTATTCGAATACATTTTTAAACTCTGCAGAGGTGTACCTCTTTTTAAATCCACTTTTTCACTCGACTTCCAAGTCGGGCCAACTCCATGCGACTTATACGCATGTGACAAGGCCGAGATCACACAACTTTTTGCAGTCTAGTATTAACAGTATCCCTGCCCGGTAAATGGACAATACCGTTGTGGGTCCTCCCCACTGCCTTACTTCCTAGCCTGGGTCTATGTTCCCGCAGGACACATAACCTCTTTTGATTACAGTCGCGCACGACTTAATCTGGCGTAGGGCGTCTTCCTTCTTTACACCTTATCCTCTCATAATTTTTCTGATCTCACATCACTCATGGACGAACTGCGTCCCACCAGTTTCCACGCGAGAAACCGGATCGACAAGCCAAGCAGGGAACTGATAATACTAAGAAAGCTACTAGGTTGCGCCTGTCCCATACCAGGTAAGTGGTTGGTACGTTTTTCATGCCACTAGACGCATAACACAAGGTTCTAGTCCTTACATGCCAGTGACCAGATCATACCACAAACCATGCACCTTCAGTGCCTACACATTCAGTGCAGCCAAGCACCTCCAGTGCTACCACCATTCCATACCAAAATACTGGTCACGGCTAGGGGTTCTATTTCATGAATATAAATGTACATGTTTACACTTTTATTAGTTCATGGCTTGCTATCTTAACAAGTTCACATTCATCAAGTATTCAATCAATCACTGCCATAATATCATTGATCTCAACACATGCAATATTAATGAGATATCTACTCATGGAATAGCATAGCAATTCATAAAATATGGGTTTCAATATGATCAAAGTATGACTTGCCTTCCGCGTCGTAAGTATCAGCAGTCGATGATGGTTCAGCGACAAGATCTTCAACCCCGGATTCTTGCTCTAAACAAGATCAAACAAGTAAAAAGGCTTTACAATTCATTCTATTCTTACTAATTCACTTATATGCGATAATGCAAGGAGGAACACTTAGGCGATACAAGATTTGAGAGCAATTAGGGTTAAACTATGGAAACCAAGGTTAAGATTAGTTGTCAAGTGTTTACAAGGTTCCAAATGTTCCAAAATATCAGAATGATATCAAGGTTGCTGCTGGTTCGCTCAAAAACAGCAAACACCTTTAGGTTGACATTCGGTTCAAGGCATCGACATAGGGTCGATGGATGATAGAGGGCTCAACTCAAGTTGTGACAGTAGAATAAAATGTAGATCACAACATCAGGAGTCTAAGAGACAAAGTTATGTTCATTTTGCATACCCAGAAGGGGTCAAACTGGCCCAATGCCATTGGCTGACATAGGCTGACAATGCCCAAGAATGGCATTGACATGGTTTGAACAGTTTCTAGTGGCCAAAATGGATTTTGATTCAAGCATATGGTGCACAAGGTAGTGGGGCAACTGTTTGACAAGGTAGTTTCTGGTTTGCATGACCAGAGGTGGGTGAACAGGGCTAATGCCACTGACTGGCATAGTTTGACATAGAGTTGACATGGCCAGAAACTAGGGTTTGCCATAACTTTTGATCTAGGGCTCCAAATGATGTACCACTTTGTCTGGTGGTTAGGCATTTGTAACAGGAACAAATGTCTCAACAGGACCTAGGGCAGGAGATGGCCGGAAAGTGATGAAAACCGGCGAAGAACACGGTGGCCGAGCTGTTCTCAACAGTTTCTGGACCAAACTTTGGCATGGCGATACCTCTTCATCTGGGCCGATCCAGGTGTCGAGCTAGAAGGCAAAAATACTCATGGGGTCGAGGCACATCTACTAGACAAGGTGGTTGGGGTTGAAACGGCCGGGAACAAAATCCGGCGACCGGAGCTAGGGAAGAAGACACAAAATTTGGGCATTTCTGTTCTAGGGCAAACGAACTCGAGCCCTTGCTTGAGGAGGGTCTCTGGGGCATACAAAAGCTATGTGCGAAGCTAGATTGTCTGCAGAAACACCAGAGAAGCTTAACAGCGAGCTCCAGCTTACATGCAAGGTGCAAAGTTGGGATTTTTCATATTTTAGTGAAATTGGTGATTCTGGTTGCTTAGATGTGTTCTAAACACTCCACTGATCATGTTTGATTATAGGCTCGAGAGCTAATTTGACTTAGTTAGGGATTAATTGCTCGCCGGAGTTGTCGGGGAAAAACAGCAATTCCCGGTGATGAGGTGCGATAGAACTCAATTGGCTGCTACTACACAGGTAAGTGGTTGAGAGCGACTTACTGGTAGCTTCAATTTGGAGTTCGGTGCAGTGGATTGGCCTGGCACCGTGAGCCTCTTCTCGAGCTCGCCGAAGAAGACGAAGACGACGGCGTGGTTAGGGATTTTGGGTGGTTCTGGGTGTGAGTGTGTTTGAGCTGAGCTGGGGTGGCTTTTATAGGCACAGCAAGGGGCTTGCAACGGTTGGAAATGCACGGGGAAGTGAAGCGGGCTGGAGGTGACAACACGGCTGCATCCCGGCGAAGTGACGCGCTCCAGCGGCCGTGCCGGCTTTAGCCTGCTGCTCTGGTGGAGGTGAAGGCGAAGTGATGCTTCCCCAAGGCATGCTTGCGACGTGGCGCAACTGTGCTGCCGTTGTCGGGCGCGCGCGCGGGAGAACAAAGGTGCTGTTGGCGGGCGAGGTGATTCCACGGTGGCGAACACGATGCGCACACGCGGCAGGGAAACAGTGGCGGAGGTGGCGACGCTGGAGATCGCCGGCGACGAAACCGCAGCGGCGGCAATGGCGACGACCAACTCCGGCACTCGTGGTCGTTTGAACGGCCTGGTCGTGCACAGTAGCCTGGTCGAACCAGGGACTGATTTGCGATGATTTTTGGTTTGGCTTTGGACTAAACTGCAAATCTGGTCTTTGAGAGGTTTAATTTGAGATTTGATTTTATGGATGAGTATAATATTTCTATTAATACTCATTTAGCTCAAATCTGGAGAAAATTTGATAAGATTTGAGAGATTTCACCTATTTTCGAAAATAGGGTAAAATTAGGGTAAACTAAATCTGGATTTTGTCGATCTCGAATTCTGGTGATTGGAGAGAGATTTTGAAGTCTGATCAAACAGGAGATCTGTATCAAATAGCATTTGGGAGGTGTTCCCCGAAGAAATTCTGAGGTTGGAGTTGATTTGTGAATTTTAGCTTTTTCAGGCTTCCAGGTAAACAAAAAAGGACTTATTCGTAGTAAAATTTGGACTAAACTGCGAAAAGTGTTTAGATGAAACAATCTGGTTCCCAAATTTTTGGAGTAAGTTGAGGGTATACCTAGGAACATATTTCAAAAGTTACTTGAGTCTGGATAGGGTTAGATCATGATAACTCAATTATCTGAAAACTGGGGTACTTAGGGTAAATCTGAATTTCCTGTTTTCGAAAAACAGAAAGAGGCTTAGATACTGGGTGTTAGGGTTAGAATTCAATCTTATTCCTGAAGACTTTTATCTTCAGAATAACTGGTAGGTTAAATCTAGGTGGTCAGATCTTGATCTGGATCTAAAGAATAGATTTGGAGATTTTTAGGGTTTGGGAGAGATTAGGGTTTAGCTGATCTGGCTACTGCTACAGGGATACATGCATGCAGGATTTTATGCAAAAACTTTTCACCCCCAAAACCAGGGTGTTACAGTCGCGCCCCGCCTTCATAGGGACCACGACTACTCCCGTGGGGACCCAGTTCACTATAGCTGATCCCATACCTTTTGACTTCCTAGGATGAGTCAAACACAGGAGTATATTGCATCAGTTTAACTTAAATTACATTGAGCAGTATGGCCAACTGGCCTCATTAGAACATAATAAATTGCAAGCCATCACTGCATAAATAAGTTTGGTTGCAGAAGAACAACTACTCGTCAGAAGCTAAGTGAACCCCCACAGCAAGAAGTTGAAAGCAGAGTAGCACTTTTCAGGACTTGGGTGGAACTAACTATCTTCCTTGTAAGATCCAAGAAGTTCTCCAGGCCTTCGTCTTGATCAAGGGACATTCCATCTATTGGATAGTGAATTGCAAGGGTGAGCACTTACGTACTCAGCAAGTCATAGATAAGAGTATGTACATATAGTAGAAATGATATGAACCTATGCTATTAGGGAAGGTGGGAAGGTTGCAAAATACATTTTCTCTTTCTAAACTTATCGCAGTGCTGATCATGACATACCATTAATATCTTTTATAAACTCATAGAAGTACTACCATAGCACGACAACACATGTCTGCCCATGTTAGCATCTCATTTCATGACAACACATGTCAAGCACACATGAGCTAAGTCTAGCCAATTTTATTTAGAAAACATACTTGTGTCACATCAACGTGGATAGGATCCACCACGCGTAGGCTCCTATAGACCCGGGAGCTCGGAGTATTCGAATATGTTTTTAACTTTGCAAAGGTGTACCACTTAAATCCACCAAACATTCAGCTTTCAAGTCGGGACCTCTCCATGCAACTTTTACGCATGTGACAAGGCTGAGATCACACAACAGTTTGCAATCCTAGCATTAACAATTCCCTGCCCAGTAAATAGACATTTCAGTCCTCATTACCGTTGTGGGTACTCCCCACAGCCAATTCTACCTAGCCTTGGCCTATGGTCCCACGAGACACATAGCTTGTGCATTCAGTCGTGCATGACTCAAAATCCAAGCGTAGGGTGCCTTCCTTCTTACACCTTATCCTCTCATTATTTTTCTGATCTCACATCACTCATGGCCCTCTGTGGCCCACCAGTTTCCTCTCGAGAAACCGGACCGACAACCATTGCAGGGAAAAGCTAATACTGGGAAAACTACTATGTTGCGCCCGTCCCATACCGGGCAAGTGGTTAGTACGTTTTTCATGCCGCATGGAAGTATAACACAAGGTTCTAGTCCTTACATGCCTGTGACCAGTGCATTCCACAAACCCTGCACTCGTCAGTGCCACCACCATTCCATACCAGACTCTGGCCATGGCAAGGGTTTTATTTCATGAATATACATATGTACTTATATATTAGTTATGGCTCACAGTTTGATTTTATAAAGAATATGCTCACCTTTTGTCAGCATACAGCCTACTACAGCCATATCACACTTTTCTTATTTCATCACATGCAATACTGCTTATAGTCAAGGCAATATCTTAGCAATTCATAACATATAGGCTCAAGATGTTCAAGAATATGACTTGCCTTCCGCGTTGTATGGTACAGCAGTCGATGTCAGGTTTGTGACGAAATCTTCGTACTCAGGCTCTTGCTCTAATCCAAGATCAAACAAGCAAACAGGAATCACAATCCATTAAAATACATTAATAATCTATATGCAACATGCAAAGGAGAAATACTCTCGGCGATACTAGAACAGGTAAGCTTGAAAGCTGGATTTGAGTTAATCTTGGAGATTTATGGAATAAGGGTTGAGGACGAATGCTAGAGACTCTCAGGGTTTCAAGGCTGCAATATGGACATCAAGTCTACGGCTGTTTTGATTAAAACCGACGAACATCAAAAGGTCGACATTCGGTTCAGGGCTCTAGCATAGCTTCAGAGAATGCTAGAGAGCTTATCTCAAGGTGTGGTAGTTGAATAAAATGTAGACCATAGCTCTACAAGTTCAGTGGACAAGGTGGTTTTTAGCTTGCATGACCCGAAGTGGTTAAACTAGCCCAATGCCATTGGCTGACATGGACTGACAAGGGCTGGCATCTTCAAGGAATGGCATTGACATGTTTTAGGAGATTTCCAGTAGGAAAAATCGAATTTAATCAAAGCATTAGATGCGAAATGTAATAAGGTAGCTATTTGACAAGGTGGTTTTCACTGGAAAGTCCGGAAACTCCAAAAGTTTTGCAAAGAGGCCCCTGGACACAGTGAACTAGGTGTCTTTGCACTGTCAAAACCTAGGGCTTGACTATTTGATCGATCTTCTTGAGCTTTGCTTCGCCAACTATGTCTAGGAGATAGGCGAAGACAACATGAATCCAATGGTGGAGGTTTCAGGAACTAAGATGATGGACGATGATGAACGGCGACAACAAATCACGGCGGCGACACGACAAGACACAGGTACTGGACAGATCTTGGCACAACGATAACTTGTGATTTGGCACAGCATCGAAGGGCGATGCAGTGGAGTAATATGCTTAGGAGGTCGAGGCTGATCTACTGGCGAGGTGGGTTGGACGATGGCGGTGAGACGATGGCAAACGGCGAGGTCGAACTCATCGATTACAGAAACAAAGGTGAGCTACGCTGATAATGAGCTAGGGTGAATGAATCAAGAAATTGGATGAGGGCTTTTACTCCTGGAGTGGTGCTAATCGTTCTCCACCGAGGAATTGGGTTGCAATCAAGTACTGGAGCTCATCGGCGTTGATGCCGGACTCAAAGAAGATGGTGAGGCAGGCGCATCTGCCACAAGGCAGTGATGGCCAATTAAGCTTGGCTACACCATCTACGAAGTTCAAGGATCACGTTGATACGGTCAATTTGGTCGGAGGTGAAGTGGCACAGGCCGGCGACTTGAGCTGCTCATGGCGGCGCGCGAAAACAGGGAAAGGCTCCAATCCGAGCTTCAATTTGAAATCTAACAGCATGGGCTTGCTAAGAACACTCTAATGATCAATTGGTTCTACTAAAAGGAGCACTGGAATCAGCTGGAAAGGGTTCAGTTGCCGAAACAGGGCAAATCCAAAATCCGGCGATCACCGGTGTTGAGGCTCACCGGAGTTCGATTACTTTGTACAGCATAAAGAGGTGACGTACAGACACTTACTGGTGAAGTTGATTTGGAGGTTGATGCAGTGGTGCTAGCTAGCATCGAACCCCTCCTCGCTGGCTTGCCGGAGACGAAGACGAAGACGAGAAGAAATGAGATTTTGCTGGTTCTGGAGTGGGGTGAAGTTGCTACTAGCTACAGGGGAGCTTAAATAGCAGAAGATGGGAGCTCTCGAGACTTGGAGCAATCGGGAGGATATCAATTTGGTTGGCTACAGTGGCGGTGTGCAGCGGCCTCGACAGCTTTACAGCATGGTTGACGCGTGCTCTGGCTGGTGCAGTGGTAAAGCGACTGGCAACTTCGGCATGGACGCAATGTGGCGTAAAGTTTCTGACATAGCTGCAGGCGAGCGCGCACGTGTGGGGGAAGATTCGGGCGATGCTGGTGCTGCTGCAGCGCTGCCACGGCGGCCAATCAGGTGCGCACATGTGGCGACATTGTTGCGGCGAAGCTGGCAATGGCGAAGCTCCACTGGCGGTAGAGTTCATGGTGTAGTTGTGCTCCTGGTCGTGGCTGGGCCTGAGCTCGAAAACGGCACAGCTCCTGGTGGTGGCTGCTCTGGTCGAAATAGTGCTGGATCTGGTCGAAAAGGCTCAGGGACTAAAATGCAAGGATTTGGTTCTGAATTTCGACCTGTTCGTAATTTATGAGAATTTTGTAGTTTGGGCTTATTTTGACTTCACAGATTTGAAGAACTTTATTCAACGGATGATTTGAGAGAAGACTTGACAAAATCTGGAAACTTTTGATCAAATTTGAACTGAAGTGAAAATAGGGTAATTAGGGTATCTCAAATCTGGGTTTTGTCGAGATCTGGAAATCTGAGACTTAGCGTGAGATTTTGATGTTCTGACCAAAGGAGATTTTGTATTGAATAGCATTTGGGAGGTATTCCCTGAATCAAATTGAGATTTGGAGCTGATTTGTGGCTTTTAGCCTTTTCAGGCTTTGGGAAATCAGAAAAGGACTAATCTGCGATACAATTTGGACTGATTTGCGAAAAGGGCTTAAATGATGGAATCTGGTTGCCAACTTTTTGGATTAAGGTATTGGCATACCCATGATTACAATCCAAGAATATTCTGGTCTAGATTAGGTTAAATCTGAATTCTGAAACTAAAGGTATTTAGGGTAATTAGGATATTCAATTAATTCTGTTTTCGAAAACAGAAGGAAGTTGAGAATTCTGGGAGTTAGAGGTTGATAATTCAGTTTTGAGGTTGCAGACCCCCAGATCACACCTATGATCCTCTTACTAATGACACTGAGCTCGAGACAGTTTTGTTTGATGATGCGGATTTGAGCTATTTGGTTGATGATCCGCAGCTTCAGGAGTCTGAATTGGAGAGCTTCACTTTTGATCCTACGGACTTCCTGGACAATTCCTTGAGCCACAGGATCGAGAGGGAGACATTCATTTTTGCTGACGAGGGACTTCCTTTTGACATAGGGGTGTCGGTTCATCCTGATCTACCAGACACGACCCCTGTGGAGGTCCATCCTACCCCAGACTTCACGCCATCCACTATTCAGGTAGACTCGAAACTCCTCTCGTATCATTATGAGTTGTTTAGTTCTGATGAAGCTATTCATATCCCTTTGATCTGTCATTCATCTTGCATCGATCTACGGGAAAGGATTTTCGTCAGCTGACTTATTGGAGGGCCTTGTCCCTACCATACACACGTGCTTGTTTGTTTTTGCTCTTATTTGCAGTTTAGCACGTGTGGCTTCTCGACTGCGAGCAGACTTGCTCCGAGTCGACATTCCTTGGGATCCTGGTGGATTCCCAGGTATGCTGCTTCCGACAGGAGGGTGGACGTGGAGCTTCTACCACGTCCCATACTTGCCTATTCTTCCCACTCGCGCTTCAATGCCATATCTTTTGAGGGTCGAGCTTCCGACCTAAAAGAAGAGCTTCTCGGGAGGTAACCTGAGTGTTTTCTCCTTTTCTTTCTTTTCGTTATTTATTTTCCTTTGTTTTGTAGAATTGTTTTTAGTTCTTTTGTTCTTTTCTTTTTCCAGGCTGTTGCTGTGTCTTCACCCATACATGTGCGTGGGACTTCGACATGCTCCACCGTGACAACATTGCCATCATCCATACCCGGTGAGCTGTCTCGGACCCCATGTGACTTATTTGTGCAAAAATTTACTTTGTACTGCTACCTCATTCATTTTATCACATCTTGTATGCATTGGACTATGCATCATTTCAGCTTGGGGGTATGGTATGGGAGTCACCTTGGTTCTTCATTGTTTGCTTGGTTCTTTATTGTTTGCATTTTTGGGTCAAATTTTTTCAAAAATATGGATGAATTGATAGCATTTGTGATTCATGTGGCCATACTTGTGCTTAAATTCTATATATGTGTGATTGTGGAGTTCTATGACTATTGTGCTTATCATGTTGTGATTGTCTTATATCCAGTCTTGTTGGATTTGTTGTGTATATTGATATGACCTACTTTGTTTTGAACTGTTGTACCGTAAGGTAATTCTAGAGAGGTCATGTCAAAATTTTCAAAAAATTAATAGACTTGTGCACTATTGTTGATATTTGGCTTCTAAGAGCCCTTTGCATGTCGTGTTGAGTTTTTTATTGCATGCTATAGTGGCTCGACAATCTATTGTAGGTTGAATTATGATTAACCATCTTCTAATGATACTAAAATTGCTTGTACTTAGTTTCGTTGTGGATATCATGGAAATTTGAATGTTTATTGATATTTATATTGCCGCATTCTATCATGTACATTGAATTATCAATTGTGAGCCTAATCTTCACACACATGCTTAGAACACGAGTCTCCTAAACAATCATTTAACCTGTGTAAACCAGATTTGAAAAATTTTGCTAATAAGGTCGCAATTGTTTGTTTTCTACCTTGTAGACACTGCCCATTTTTCTTTTCTTTTGAATAAAAACTCTTCTGCTTCGTTGCTCCTCTGAGTCTTCGATGTAAAAGCATGGTTCACACATTTTTAAATCTAATAAGTGCATAAGCCCTCTCGCCACATCTTTTGTCTCATGAGCATGTTTATAAAATACTCTAGTGGACTAGCTACCCTAGAGCGAAGTACGGAGATATCCGCCTAAATAAGTCGAAGGGTAGAGACTTGCATGAGCACCAGATTTTGTTTTTCAAATAAAAGAGCTCAAAAATAAATAAGATTGAAATGGATTATTTGATGTTTATGGAGACCATAGTTTCTTCATGCCTGTGCATTGTTTACACTCACCTTGAAATTCTATATACATGCATAGATGTAGGTGGTATTAATAGACATAATCATTCTTATTTCCTCTGTACCCAGAACTAAGCTAGTCACTTGCAATTTCTATGCATTTATTAGATGGTTGAGCGCTTGAAACATATCTTTGTTTGCCAAGCTTACTATATGATGCATTTTACTCTTTCGCGTCATCTATACTCATCCTTGTCTGTCTGGATTTACATCTTATTGCATTGCTTGAGGACAAGCAAAGACTTAAGCTTGGGGGTGTTGATAATTATCATATTTGTGTATAATTTCTATATGTTTAAACCCCCGATCATGCACATATTAGTCATATACCTCGGCATTTACATAGATTATTACAGATTTGTCGCCAAATCGAGCAGATTACTTGTTTTGCAATTTTTATGGCAGGTCGGCAACGATTGGATGGATTTTTGGCTAACGGATGCGCTTCATCGACTCATTCCGACTCCCGATTGATTCCTGATGGAAGTGCGTGTTCCCACGGTCACGTAGGAACCAACCGCGTTGAAATCGGAGTCTCTGGGGCTTGGAATCCCAAAACCCCAACCACCAGGTCGATTCTACAATTTCTTAAAAATCCAGGGACCTAAGTGTAAAAATGCCAATTTGGGCTTTATATCCTGCCACCAGCCACTAGAGGAAGTTGAGCCTGGTTCTTTGTTCTTTACCTTCTCCTTCTCTCTTTGCCCCAAATTTCCTCACCGCTGTCCACCACGCCGGCAGCCGGCAGGCCGTAGACCGTCGGCGGACTTCTTCTCTCCCTTTTCTTCAATTGTTCTGTCCCAAAGTTGTTTTTCCACACCTCCGTCCATCTCTAGCCCAAAGTTGACTTCCCCTTCCTCCTTTTTTCTTCCTGCCTTTTCTTCAATTGTTCTGTCCTCTTTCTCCAGATCTGGTGCTCTCTCCCCATAGCCAGCCGCCATCTAACTCCAAAAGCCCCCAAATTCACCTTCTCTCTACGCCACCTAGCATCTGAGCCGCCGTCGTTCTCCACTTGTCAGAATTCCCCGCGCCTCTCTCGTCCTCAACCGGCGCCGTGCCATCTCCACCGGAGCCGCCGCGTCACTTGCGCCCGATCCGGGCGCCCCGAGATGCGCCGCCGTGCAGATCTAGCTGGATCTGCCGCCGATCGACGCTACATAGCCGCAGCACCGCCTCCGTGCGGCACCACATCACCTCGGCCGCCAGCCTCCCTCTCGGATCTGAGCACAGCGCCTCCTCCATCGCGCCACTGTGCTACCGCCGCCATCTCCCCCGAGCCGCAGTGCCGCCGCACGCTAGATCCGACCTTCGCCGTGCACCAACTCCACGGGCGCCTTCTTCCTCTACTGTGGAGTCGACATCTGCTTCACCGTGCAGCTCCACTTCGACGTCTTCCTCGACACGGCTGCAGCTCCCTCGACCACTGCCATCTCCTTCGACCAGCAACTCCAGCGGCTATAATTACTGGTTCAATCCTTCCCACCTTCTTTGTTCTTGAATTCTGATCAACTGATTAAGAGGAACAATGCATGTATGAGATGATGAATGCTTGTAAAGAACCAAATTGAATTTTGATTGATTCCCCATCCAACTACACTTCTATTTCTTCAGGTTGATTACAACTTTCTGCATTGCTATGTATTATATTGGCTGAATGCTTGTTGGAGGTTGAACTGAATTAATAGTGATAGACTGAAATTGTTCTTGATTAGTTTACATCTTATGCTTGATTTGCAATGTTCTGATTGTCTTAGTTCAGAGTCCTGTGCGATGACTTGTATTGATCGATAACCTGACTGCAATGATTTCTGAGTATATTTGTTTAATTCTTTGCCTCCAACTGATTGTGATTGTCGAAATCTATCTTTGGTGAGTCAAGCATATTGATGTGCAAATCCCTATCTGTGTCACTCCAGTGGAGGTTAGTTGCAAATTGCTACTGTTTAGCTATTGCTTTTTCCTTCTGTGTCTTTGGTATCTTAGTATTTTGAAGCTGACATCAATATCTGAGACTTTGGGTTTTTGTGCGTGCTGATTGCGGGGTTGTTTCTCTGGATTCTTTTCTGTATGGTCAAGAGGAGTAGCGGATGGCTGGTGTTTGTTTTGTTCTTGCTGTTCATTGCTACTCGTTGTAGGGTGTAATCGTTAATAGTAGTCCGCTCTTTCACTCATGCGAGATTACTACTCGACTACTACTCTTCTACGTGTACTCACGAATCATACGTTCATAACGAACACTAGTTGCTTGTTGAGGCGACCTACTCTTTCTCTCTTCGCATTTCTTCTCTTTCGTCTGATTTATTTTCACTTGTGACCGATTTAGTCTAGTTCCTCACGTTTTGGTTCTCTAGTCCCTGAGGAAAGAACAATATAGAATACTCGCCTTACTGCATCGTCGTCGTTCTATTGCGAGACAGTCTTGGCCAGTATCACTTACGTAGATGACTTGGTTGTAAAAAGCTTGAAAAGCTTGACTCATTTAGATGATCTTGCTGAAACCTTCAGTAATTTAAACCGATTTGGAATAAAATTAAACCCAGAAAAGTGTTCTTTTGGGGTTTCATCTGGTAAACTTTTAGGCTTTCTCGTCTGTTCTAGAGGAATCGAGGTTAATCCCGAGAAAATCAGGGCCATCAAGCAAATGAGGTCTCTTCTGACCATGAAGGACGTCGAGTGCCTAGCAGGTCGCATGGTGGCTTTAAGTCGATTTATATCGTGACTAGGCAAGAGGGGATTACCCTTCTTCAAAGCTCTTCGCAAGCACCATGGTTTTACCTGGTCGGATGAAGCCGATAAAGCATTCCAGGAGGTTAAGGCATACTTATCTAGTCCACCAGTATTGGTTTCCCTGGTCGCAGGGGAACCACTACTTCTTTATATGGCGGCCACACCTCATGCGGTCAACGCTGTTCTGATCGCAGAAAGAGAAGGTGTGCAACGACCTGTGTATTACATAAGTGAGGTACTTCATGGTCCTAAGGAGCGTTACCCTAAGGTCCAGAAGATACTTTACGCACTACTGATGGCTTCCGGGAAGTTACGACATTACTTTTGGGCACATAAAATTATAGTGCCCTCGTCCTTCCCCTTGGGAGATATTATTCGAAACACGGAGAAATCTGGTCAAATTGCGTAGTAGACTATGGAACTTGGAGCATTTGACATCCATTTCACCCCTCACTTGTGGTCGCCGATAATCATCTTGTTACAAATATCCTAACCAGATTCATGGACCGATCTGATGGTCACATCCAGCTAAGACATCCCTCAATAAGCCATTTCTCAACGCACAAGGGACTTACTGGTATGTTCCTGATCATTCGAGTGGCTGCTAGTTCGTAATAAGGTCGGATGTTGTATTGAGGTCAGTATCGGTTTTGTCGGATGATCATATCTAAGTTAAAGCATTTCTTGGGTATTCACAATGTCCATATTTTTCCAGAGATTATAATACTAGATCTTCAGTACTTATGATCTCAGGAGGGGGCTAAGGGAATATGGTCATAATATGAAACGAAGAGAGTATCACTCTTTTCCAAAAATTTAAGGCACGCATTTGCATGTTATAAATGTAATTTCATAGGTAATAATTACTAAGAGAGATCATTACAAGGAATCAAATAAGGCCTAGCTCTTTCAGTAGATCTTCGACTAGAGGCTTGACTTCTTCAGAGATTGTCTCAAGTCGATCACTCTTGATCTCTACATTTTCTACCACCGGCTTCAGATTCAAATTTGGGGCATGGTGAAATCATAATTTGTAGAGAATGGCAAAGGTTACAGATCTAACATTTGACCTCAGTACCTCTTCTTGTTGTTTAGTATCTTCAGGAAGATACTCGAGGAGTGATTCGGCTTGGGCCGCGACCAGTGTGGCTAACTCGCTAAGACTTGGATTGTCCTTTTGCGACTCGATGAAAGGGATCTAGGATATCGACTAGAGGGGGGTGAATAGGCGATTTTAACAATTTAGCAATTAATCAAACAATTTATAGATAATGAGAGCAAATAAATAACACAATATGAACAAAGCACAATTCCAACACAAGGATATATCCCGTGGTCTCGGTGATTTGCCGATCACCCCTAATCCACGTTGAGGCAAACTCAAATCTCTAACCGCTCCTCTATCTAGTCAACCTTCTCTCGAGAAGCGACCTAGATCTTGAGCCGGACTAGTGTGATGAGTTATCCAAACCTCGATTTCACTAAGGATGCACTTTACCGCTCCGACAAGGCGTGCTCCACCTTTCACAAGACGCTTTGAGGCTTCTTCACAATCTTCCTTGAAGAGCTCTTCAAAACCTTTCTCCTAGCCGTCTAGGAGCCGGCAAACTCAAAGAGTAACAAGCCGGTGATGATCACTTAGCCTTCTTCTAGTGCCACAAGATTGATTTAATGATCTAAATGCAATGCACTAGAAGATCTCAAATGCACACTCTCACAAATTCGTGAATTTGAAACCTAGAGTGTATGAAACTAGCTTAGGCTCTCAAGGATGATGACAATGCTCAAGATTATGCCAAAAGTTGTGAACAGGGCCGGGCATGGGAGTATATATACCCCCCACAATTAATATAGCCGTTACAGGCCGTTGGGAGAAAAAGATCACCTGGCGGTCAGACCGCAGGCACAAGCTCGGTCAGACCGCCGCAATTGCAACGGCATTAAACAGGCGCAATAAATGCTCAACTGCCCTTGTCAGGCACACATACGGTCAGACCGGAGCCTATTTCGATCAGACCATGAAACTGTCCAGAGACGACCTAGTTTCTGGACACCTTATACGGTCAGGCCGATATATACGGACAAACTGGCCATACGGTCAGACCGTAGTACAAAAGCACGGTCAGACCGATTTCACGGTCAGACCGGTCTAATAAAACGGTCAGACCGTAATAGCTCAAAACAACAGAAAGAAAGTTCATGAAGTTCCAGGAGACTGACTTAGGTTTAAACTACGGACAGACCGACCTTATAAAGGTATATACTATACTAAGACATAACGTCGGTCAGTCCAAGAATTCTAATCGGTCAGTCTGTGAATTCGGTCAGACCGGTCCAACATACAGTCAGACCAACTGAGACATTGCTGAGCAGAAATGAGCTGAAACAAGCATTTTCAAGGTATATGACCTTCTAGTATGCAATGGAAGTTGATTTTATGATTTGTGGCACATAGATGAAGTATTTTGTGATACACCACATGCTCCTCTTAATAGTACGGCAACTATCCTAAAATCTGATCAAAATTCTTCTCTAATCACCTTAGACTGGTAAAAAGGAAAAGACCCTATTCCGTACCTTTGCCTTTTTGATCAATGCGCCCTTTCTTCATCATGAGGCTCTTTCTTTGCCTTTCATTAACCTGTCTTTTAAGTATCTTCTTGACACAACTAGGCAGGTAACGTTAGTATAGCATTTGAAGTTGTCATTAATTATTAAAACAATCTATAGGGGCCTAGAAGCTACACTCGATCACATCTGCTTTTAGCAGAGTAGCCACCATCTTCAGCTTTTCAAAGATGTTAGATTTAGTACCGCTGTAGGAGGAAATTGTTTCGCTTAGACCTTCATTCTCCAGACTAGCAGTATCAATTTTTGAGCCTTGCAACTCGATGGTCGCCTCAAGGTTTCTTTTCTCTTCTAAAAGACGGCTTATTTGATCCGCTTGTGCTGTATAAACACCGTGAACATTTACTGTAAACAGTTCATACGATGAAAAGATTTCTTCTGGTTGGAAGTATACTTACAAGATAGTTTTGACTGCGCTTCGCGAAGTTCCTTCTCTAGAGAAGAATATCTCACAACTGCAGCTTCTTCTTGATTCTCTCGATCAGCCATGCTCTTGTTCAGAAAGGCATTTTCTCTGTAACAAGAAGGACAATCAGCTACGCTTAAATACGGATTCAAGTTAATATGAATAATGAGCACCATACTTACTGTTGCAGCTGACTGATCTCCTGTTGCGCGACCTCGATATGCTTTGCTATAGCTGTCGACTTGGTCGCCACCCGGGTCAAGTCCTGGGACACGATAAGAAATTACTCTTAAGACTTGAATATTCCCGAATTTTTGCGAGTTTGAAAATAAAAAAAAAAGAGAGTTGTTCATACCTCTATCTAATCGTTGAATGAGCCGCTCTCAACATCAGCGTGAGGTCTAACCTCAGGACTTGTTGTATCCGCGGTAGGGGCAGCAGATGATTTTTTCTGTTGATCCCCCTCTATGGCCGGGACTACGGTTTCGGTCCCTTGGGATCGGATTTCCGCTGCCATTCCATCCACGATGGCTCGAAGAACCTCTTCGGCCATGGGAATCCGACTTGGCTCTCCCATGACCTCTACCATCGGTGTACCATGGCTTTTCGAGGTCACCGAGGTACTAGGTGCAGCATCCCTGCGCCAACAGAAAGTCAAACATATTGTAAGGCGAGATGCCTCCCGTCAGTCATATTCAGATGGTGATAAGAGAAGTTCTCACTTTATTCGAAACCCCACCCATGGTTTGGGTTCCGATGATGAGCTCCCAAGAGAAAGAAGCCTACTGGTTGCTCTTGGGAAAGAGTCTTCTTCTGTCTTTGTCTTCCTTCTTTTAAAAAGGACAGTATCCTCTTCTTCCCGCATCAATACAATTCAATGGGTGTATACAGAGGAACAAAAACATGTGACGATTCTTACCACAGTCACTCCCTCTATCAGTAGGGGAGGTGTTATTAGTCCTGGGGCTTCACGAGTCTCAAGCGCTAGGGTTCCACCTGAAACCACAGGATTGTCAGTGGTCACGGGGCAAGATTTTGTCCCTACGGTCAGGGACAAGATTTCGTCGACCGGAAGGGAAGTCGACCTCTCTGGGACGCTTGTTCCCAAGAGGTCAGTTGCTCTCCTCTTGCGGCGAACTAGAGGAATGTCGACTTCCTCGTCCTCACTCCCTTCACCCTGTACGACGAAGAAGTAATTTCCACTCGTACTTGGGGTAACAGGAGGTATCGAGAATCTTACCACAGTATTTTTCGCAGTAATAGTTTTCTTTTGCAAAGAAGCTTCTCCAAGGATCTTAGGTTTTTCGGGATCAAACTCCTTCACTTCATGCTTTGAAGGGGTCCTCCTCACCCTCTTCGCGGTCGGTCTTCCCGAAGGACCAACGTCCTCGCTTGGATGCATTGCCTCAGCAAAATTTCCCAGAAGCTGTATCATTCAGCATGCTTTTGGTAATACAAGGCAAATGGATGGTTTCCAACAGAGCTTGTTTGAATAAATCATACCTTTCGGCGCTCTTGCTTAAGATTGTCGCCGGTGTTAATCAAGCTCTGAGGGCGAGGTGATCCTTGAGTTCCCTCCAGAGCGGCATTATACGCCTGAAGGAGGTAGTTTGTCTGTTCCTCAATCTCGAACAAGGATAGCGTAGTGTCACAAACAAGCATGTTAACTAATATGACGTCTTTTAATCCGTAAAAATGTATGTTTTGTCGACTAAAGGACATACCGTTATTATAGTCCAGGGTGCTGTCCGCCATGGACTCCACTTCCCAAGCTGGATGTGCCCTTTCACGCAGGGGGCTTATCCTATTCTTCATGAAGTCGCGTATGATATCATGCGCGGTCAAGCCTTTCTGAACTTAGTGAAGAATAGCTTGAGCTTGTTTCTTGTATTCTACGGTCAGAATGGGACGGGAGTCTAACTCACTGGCTTTCTCTGGTCGGGTGTTCGCGAACCATAGTCCACTCTCCGACAGAGGGGTGCAGTAGAACCACTTGTGGTACCACCCATGAATAGAATCCCGGAGAGGCGGGAATGAGTACTCCTTCTCCCGTATACGGAAGTAGATAGAAGCACGTATTTGTGACATGCATTGACGATTCTCTTGGCCTGATTCCCGGTAATCAAGTCCGAAGTGTTGACGTGGACGTCTAAACTGATCACAAACTTAACTCTGTCTTTAGTGAGCTCGTACTTTTGCGCTCACCGATGGAAGTGAGCGTCTCATTCATACAGATACGGACTCCCAAAGATCACCTGATAGATATCAATAGGAACAATGTCGCATTGAACCGCATCGATATAACGAGCAGCGATCGTAAACTTCAGCACACACTGACCCGTAATCTATTGGCTGACATTGGATGTAAACCAACCCAGTGGATATGTTCGTGGATGTGTGGTTGTCTTCAAACCAAGTTGTTGAACCAGTCCAGCCGAAACCAAATTCCTCTGACTTCTGAGGTCAAATATTGCTGCGACCACTTTGTGCTTCGGCATTTCCATCAGAGACAAAGTCGTATCCATCACATCAACCGAGGTCACTAGGGCAACTCCTTCTTCGGGTGTAGCCGTAGTAGCTGTAGCTGTTCTTTTCCCTGGTCTGTTTTTCTTTGGTCGAAGTTGAGGATGAAGCTTGTAGCATTTATCTTTGGTGTGTCCCGCAACTTGACAATGCTCGCAGAAGGCACTTGTGTCCGTTTTCAAAGCATTCTTATTCAGACTCAGCTTTCTTTTTGTCGAGGTCAGCACTTTCCATTGTGCCTTTGTCGCTGTGGGATTTGTTCTTTTTTTCGATCACCGTAGCAGTTGCTTGTGGTCGCGATGTCTTCGACGCCAAACAGGCTCAACTTAGCGTTGATCAATTTTTGAAGTCCAGACATATACTTTCAGAAAACTTGAGGATCAGACAGCGAGATGCCAGTGACCATTGCTTTTCTCTAGAACTTCGTAGTATAGTCCTGGACGGTCTGGTCGCGCGTTGGTACAATCTGTGCCAACGTTCCCATCTGTCCTCAAGGTAACCCATCGGATAGAATTCTTGTCGCAAGAGTCATTTGAATTGACCCCACGCAAGGTCTTCAGCTTCACCACTGGTGACAAGGGCCTTCCACCATGTCTTGGTGCGGTCCTTCATCTTCAAAGGTGCGAACTTTACCTTTTGAGCGCTACTGAACCCTTTTAGGTCAAAATAGGTCTCAAGCCGGTTGATCCAAGAATCTAACTTCTCAACATCAATCACCCCATCATATATGGGTAGATCAATCTTACCGTTGACCTTAAAAGATCCAATAGCTAAGGAGGTGTTGGCGAGGTCATCGGCCTTATGGTAGTTTTCTTCTTCCTTATCATCTGGCCTGCGTAAGTCTTCACCAGTCTTCACACCCGTAACCTTCCCTGCTTCAAAAAGTATGATCATGGCCGAGTGCTTAATCCAAGCAAGCACGGTTTCCATGTCGGTGGAGAGCTTAGCTACTTGATCTGCTAGGTTAGCTTGAACGGAGGTTCCTTCAGACATTGTCGGAGATACGACTGTAGGTACTATCGATTGTTCGCCTGGAGTTTCACCAGAGGTTTTGTAACCCTGGCGAGTCTTCACCATCCACAGGACAGAATAGTTGCTCTGATACCACCTTGAACCATTTGAGACCTACCCTTGGTTTTCTCACTAGGCTCACCCAGATGCTAATATGTGGAATAACGGGATCTTACTCGGAATTACCGAAACTCAAAGGTTGATCAAAACACATCTCAAGGTAATTGCAGAACTCTTTATTTCAAAGAGGGCTTTACACATTGAATGTTAGGATGCACTCGCCTATGTCGATGAACTAGACTCGATCTGATAAATATCACAATAGATAACCAGGTAGATGCTAGATAATCTAATCTAACCTATTACAAGGTATTTATAGTCCAATCGTATAAATACGTATCAGACTCAATAAGCTAAATGTATTAGACTCAGACATTAACTAGACCTAACATATAAGACTTAGATATATATACCAGGATTGGAATACAACTCCGACTAGAGAACGAATTGTTTCTAATTTCGTGAACCAATCATGGTCGCGAAACGTTTTCAAACTCAATTAAGGTCGCAAAGCCTTGTACGACTCGACCTGAAGATCCTCCCGGATCAGAGGGATATTTTAAGTGTTCGATGAACACTCCTACTGGAGCGAATGCCCGTGAGAACCCAAGTTTTGATAACTGGTCGGCAAGAGTATTATCTCTTCTCGGAATGAATTGGACTTCGAAATTTTTGAAGAATTTTTCCAATTTCCTCACCTCACCTAGGTAACAAGCCATTGCCCCGTCGGAGGTGATGTACTCCTTTTTTACCTGGTTTACGACTACCTGTGAGTCTCCCATCACCACTAGCCGATGGACTCCAATGGATTTGGCTGCTCGAAGCCCAGCGAGAAGACCTTCATACTTTACTGCGTTGTTAGTCGCAACAAAGTGGAGTTGTATGACGTACTGGAGTTGGTCGCCCTGGGGTTTGATTAAGACCACTCTGGCCCCCGAGTTCAAAAAATGTGAGAACCATCAAAGTACATCGTCCAAAGGTCATTTGTAGACAAATCTGTCGGTTCTTGCGGAAGTGGTTCAGGATTAGTCAATTTGACCACGAAATTGACAAGAATTTGAGATTTGATTGTGACACGAGCAGTGAAGTGGAGATCGAATACTCCTAATTTAACTACCCATTTGGCAACTCGACCAGTTGCTTCCAGATTACGGAGTATGTCCCCTAAGGGAAAGGATGATGGCACAGAGATGTTGTGCACTTAAAGTAATGTCGCAGCTTTCGGGAAGCCATTAAGAGGGCATAAAGTAGTTTTTGGACCTCAAGGTAGTGCTTCTTTGGTGTGTTGAGTACTTCACTTACATTGTATACTATCGTTGCACGCCTGCCCATTCTAAAACCAGTATTGCACTGACTGCGCATGGGGTTGCTAAGTAAATGAGGAATGGTTCTCTTGCTTGTGGAGAAACTAACACTGGAGCTCTTGATAAGTAGGCTTTGACTTCTTGAAAGGTCTTTTCGGCCTCGTCCGACCACTGGAAACCATTGTGGTTACATAGTACCTTAAAGGAAGGTAAACCACATTCACCTAGCCGTGATATGAAATGGCTTAGGGCCGCCATTCGACCAGTCAGGCTTTGGACGTCCTTCGTTAACGAAGGGGATCTCATTTGCTCAATGGCCCATATTTTATCGGTATTAACCTCAATGCCCTGTGAACAAACAAGAAAACCAAAAAGTTTGTAGAAGAAACTACAAAACAGCACTTTTCGAGATTCAATTTGATTCCCTGTTTATTCAAAATACAGAAAGTCTCAGTGAGATCATTTACATGATTAGAGCTTTGTAAGCTCTTCACAACTAGATCATCTACATAAGCTTCTAAATTATGCCCAAATTGAGTTAGAAAGGTCTTCTGCATCAAGCGCTGGTACATGGAACCAGTGCTCTTGAGCCCAAATGGTATTCTGACATAGCAGTAGGTGCCAAAGAGTGTGATGAAGGCAATTTTCTCTTCATCTACCTCTACCATGCTAATTTGATGGTAGCCTGAGTAAGCATCCATGAAGCTCATCGGTTTGCAACCCACTGTGGAATTGACCAACTGATCGATACGAGGAGGGCAAAGTCCTCCTTCGGGCAGGCATTGTTAAGACTAGTGTAATCGACGCACATGCACCGCTTACCATTGGACTTAAGGACCATGATCGGGCTCGCGAGCCATTCAGGATGGTTAACTTCGCGGATGAAACTAGCTCCTTGGAGTTTAGTCAACTCTGCATGGATGGCTTCTTGACGGTCAGGAGCAGAGCATTGGAGCTTTTGCTTTATTGGTTGTTGTCCAGGCCAAATAGCTTGCCTATGCTCAATCACTTCCCTTGGGACGTTGGGCATGTCGGATGGTTTTCACGCAAACACATATGCGTTAGCTCGGAGGAAACTAATGAGTGCGATTTCCTATTTAGCATCCAGCAATGACCCAATCCAAACAGTCTTACTTGAGTTCTTTGGGAACAGAAGAACTTGCTTGAGTTTCTCATCTGGTCACAGAGTTGTCTTGACCGCATCAGGTTCTTTGGTCACCAGGTTGACATCCCGCAGGGGTAATTGGTCGACAAATTCCAAGGAAATATGATCACAGGTCAGAGCAGTATTCTGACTGCCTCTGACAGTGATAATGCCTTTTGGCCCTGGTATTTTGACGCATTGATAAGTGTAGTGTGTCGCTGCCACGAACTTGGCAAGGGATGGCCTATCAAAGATGGCATTGTAAGCTGAATCAAAATTAATCACATCAAAAGTAATTAATTCTGTTCGAAAGTTCTCTGGTTCTCTGAGTGTTACGGGTAACACTATTTGCCCGATGAGCATCATCATGGAGCCAGGTATAATCCCAAAAAATGGCTGTGCTAGTGGTTTAATCTTGGAACGAGGTATTTGCATCTTGTCAACAGATTTGGCGAACAACAGGTCGAGACAGCTTCCTCCATCAACCAATACCCGCCCTATTCTAGTGTTGCTAATAATAGGGGTTATTACAACTGGGAGTTGTCGAGGGTGCAACAATCCTTTGGGACAATCCTCCCTATTGAATGTCAAAGAGGTCTCTGACCAACGGGGAAATTGAGGCTCCGCCAAGGGAGCTTCAACACTATTCACCTCTCGGTGAACAGGTTTAAATTGACGCTTAGAATAATAAGATGAAGACCCACCAAAAATAACATTAACGTGATTACTAGGTTCCTGGTATGGCATTACCTTGTCTCCATCGACGTCTTTGGTTCCTCGAGATTGTCCGTTTTCCAGTATAGTTGGCATGGGCATAGTTCCTTGATACATATCGTCCATGCGCTTCAACCAGGCGTGGCAATTCTTGAGGTCGTGTCCAAAAGAGTTGTGTAATGGACACCATTTCTTGTTTCCCTACAGGTTAGTCTATTTTTCTATGCGGTCGCGAGTTCGACCACCAGAGGGAAGCTTATTAGATTTGAATGGAACTTTTTTACCTTATTTCAAGGGTTTATTTCTTCATCAGGATTTTTGGTAAGCCATGTCAGGAGTTTAAGATTCCGAAACTGATTTTGATCTTGCAAATTATGCTGACCTTAATATGGAGGATGAGACTCTCTACGTGGAACAAAATGAAGTTCCCTTAGAGCCAGCTATTGAGGAGTATACTCAGGAGTTGTGTCGTGGTATTGCGAATACCCCGGCAGGTTTTGAGAATGATCCTAGCGAAGATTACGCGGCGCGGGTTGACCGGATGACCGGTCCTCTCCCGCCGGACAAGCACAAGAAAAGACACAAGGATTTATATAGGTTCGGGTCCCGGTGGGGGCCCTAGTCCTGTCGACGCGCTCCCGACCGGAGTCAGCTGGGGAGGCTCTCTCCGGGGGGAGAGGCTTCCAGAGCACGTCTGTGAGTTTAGCTATTCGAATAAAAGTGATCTGATCCTTTACAACAGAGGGGTACAAGGGCTATTTATAGCCCCAAAAAGAAGCAAAAAACCTAAACTACCCCGGAAGCCACCGTCGGATTGAAGGGTAGGACCGTCCTTCTTCCGGTCAAAAGCCTTGGATGCTTGACAGGTGGTCGCTAGTTCCCGAGGCGCTCCTCACATGACCTGCACGTGACAAACAATTTGAGATTTTACCTTTAGGAGGGCGATGAGGCCCTGGACGGTGCCAAAGGCCAAGTCCCGCGGGCCAAAAGGCGGCACCCGGGGAGGGGCCTGAGACCACGTCCCGGGGGCTAAATGGCGGCGCCCGGGACGGCGCCGGAGGCCAGGTCCCGGGGGCCAAAATGGCGGCGCCCGGGGAGGGGCCGGAGGCTAGGTCCCCGGGCAAATGGCGGCGCCCGGGACGGCGCCGCAGGCCAGGTCCCGGGGGCCAAATGGCGGCGCCCGGGGAGGGGCCGGAGGCCAGGTCCCCGGGCAAATGGTGGCGCCCGGGACGGTGCCGGAGGCCAGGTCCCGGGGGCCAAAATGGCGGCACCCGAGGAGGGGCCGGAGGCCACGTCCCCGGGCCAATGGCGGCGCCCGAGACAGCGTCGGAGGCCAGGTCCTGGGGGCCAAAATGGCGGCGCCCGGGGAGGGGCCGGCGGCCACGTCCCCGGGCCAATGGCGGCGCCCGAGACGGCCCCGGAGGCCAGATCCCCGGGCAATCGTGACGCAACTTACCTGGACTTAGTCCCGCGGAGATTTCCCCTGACAAGTTGGTCCATGGCGAAGAACCTGAACTGGTAGAACATTCACCTCCTATAAGTCCTACCACATCAAATGGTGAATATGTGCCAGAACCAATTGTCCCAGATGATGTAGGAGATGAGAATCTTGAATTCAGTCTGGAAGGTTTTGCTCTAGAAAACTTGAATTCTATCTTCGATTATGAGTCTTACTCAGATGAGGAGATGCCCTCCCCGTCAGCGACTTTGGTTCCTCGGGAAGTTGCTGTGATTTCTGAGGAAACCAATGAGCAACAAGCAACCAGGGAGGAAGAAGAGCGCAAACGGAACAATGATGTCGCTCATGAGCAGTGAGAAGCCGAGGTTCAAAAGGTTACAGAGCAAGCTCTACAACTTGCGCAATCTTGCCATGATGCCACACCTTGCGATCTGGCACCTAGAACATCACGCCCGCGACATCATCGCGATTGTAGGTTAGATCAAACTCCATCTTCAGGTTCAGCTTGTCCTCCGATGGATGATGCTACAATAACTCCCTTGGCACCTAGAAGGAGCACACAGGAGTGTATTCGTGTGATTATGGGAACCCTTCGCAATCCTCCTTCGGATTTGCGAACGAAGACAGAGTTTTGCTTGCCAGGATCTTGGCGGATAACCTCGATGAGGTGGCAACTGTTGTCACTCCGACATCATACTCGCGATCAGCGACTCGTTCTTGTGAGAGTGATAGTTATCATTTGAGCTAAGAGTGTTCCCGTGGACATACTCCATCGGACCGGTATCACAAAACCAGGCATACGGGTAATTCAAGTGACCTTCATTGTGAGCTAGTACATTCCCAGTTAGGACCACAAGTAGATTCTTCTCGTGATCATAATCGTGAACCAGTGCGGTCACGCTTGGGGCCACAGGTGGGTTCATTCCACGACCTTGATGGAGGTCACGAGGAATAGTAGCCATGTCTTTCATACATGGGTTGCAAGGCTTTCTCGCCAGGAATACGTCCAGTAATCTAGGCAGATAAGTTCAAACTCAGGACAATCGAATGATTCAATGGGACTAAAAATTCTTCCTTCTTCAGATTTACATCACAGCCATCCAAGTTGCTGGGGGTGATGGATTATCTGCCAACTGTTATGGAAGTTTCAGCAAAGACCTGGCTGTTTAATCAGCCTGAAGGATCCATTTACAATTGGGAAATGTTATGTGATGCAATCCTCAACAATTTCCAAAATTGTTATCAAAAGCCTGGCAAAGAAGATGATCTTCATCGTTTGCGCCAAACATCTACTGAGACTCTTCACCAATTTGTCAAAATATTTGTGGGAATACGAAGTACTATTCCCAACATATCTGACAACTCCATCATCAAGGCATTTAAACATGTCGTTCGATATCGGAGGTTTACTGAAGATTTGCTCATTCATCCACCACGATCAGTCGCGGACCTCTTCGATATGGCCGATCATTATTCTGATGCGGCTGAGGCTGTTGAGTGGAATAAGATGGTGGATAAGAGAAATTTACCACCTCAGCCAGGTCTTGAAGTTGACAAGAAGGATAAGTCAAGTAAGAAACCTAAGTCATCTGTGGGTGGAAAATCGAAAAAGGTAAAGAAAGCCAGGACCGACCAATTCACTATCATCAACAAGCTGCCTCAAGGGAAAGGTAAGAAAGTTCCAGTTAAAACTAACAAAATTCCTCCCACTGGTCGCAGCGACCAAGAAAACAAACAAGTAAAACCGCAGGGATCGAAGAAATGGTGTCCATTCCACAACGTTTCATCGCATGATCTCCAAAATTGTCAGACTTGGCTAAATAAGCTGGATGATTTTTATCAAGGTAAAACTTCTATGCCTACAGTACCAGGTGAAGGACAATCTAGCGGGAACAAAGGATCTAATGCGGATGAGGACATGCCATATCAGGTACCTAACAATCATGTCAATGTTATTTTTGGTGGTCCTTCATCTTATACTTCTAAGTGTCAATATAAAAATGTTTGTCGTGAGGTAAACAGTACTGAGGTTCCTTTGGGAGAGCCTCAGTTTCCCTGTTGGTCCGAGATTTTGCAGACCTTTAGCCGGGAAGATTGCCCTAAGGGGTTGACGTGACCTCGGCACCTCACTTTGCTGATATCTCCTACCATTAGCAATGCTAAGGTCGAACAAGTACTGGTTGATGGAGGGAGTTCCCTCGATCTCCTGTTTGCCAAGGATCTCGACGAGATGCAAATTCTCATTCAAAGATAAAGCAAGTGGCTCAAACAGTTTTTGGAATAAAGCCAGGTTCTTCTATGTTACCAATTGGCCAGATTGTGCTGTCGATAACACTTGGGGAACCAACGAATTTTCGAGTGGAATTGATTACTTTTGATGTAATTGATTTTGATTCTACTTATAACGCCATGTTTTGTAGGCCTTCCCTCGCTAAGTTCATGGTGGCAAGCATTATGCCTATCAATGCATCAAGGTCCCAGGTCCTCATGACGTGATCACAGTGCGGGGCAGTCAACATACAACCTTGACTTGTGATCGAATTTCCCTGGAACTGGTTGATCAACCTCCCCTATGGGATGTCCAAGTTGCGACCTCAAAACCAGATGCGGTCAAGGGATCCCCGTGACCAGAAGAAAAACTCAAGCAGGTTCCTCTATTCCCTGATGATCCATCTAGAACTGTTCAGATTGGATCAAACCTGGATGACAAATAGGAACTTGAGCTCATTGCTTTCCTGCTGGCTAACGTGAATGTGTTTGAGTGGAAAACCTCAGACATGCCAGGAGTCCCAAGGGAAGTAATCGAGCACAGGCTAGCCATTCGGCCTGGACAGTGACCAATAAAGCAAAAACTCAGACGTTTTGCTCCTGATCACAAGAATGTGGTATCATTCATGAGGTCGACCATCTTGAATGGCTCGCGAATCTGGTCATGGCCCTAAAATCAAACGATAGGTGGCGCATGTGTGTTGATTACACCAGTTTGCACAATGCCTGTCCGAATGATGATTTCCTCTTCCCCGCATCGATCAATTGATTGATTCCACAGCAGGATGTGAAATGATGAGCTTCTTGGATGTTTACTTAAACTACCATCAAATTAGAATGGCAGAAGAAGATGAAGAGAAGACTGCCTTCATCACCCCATTTGGTACTTACTGCTACATCAGAATGCCATTTGGGCTTAAGAATGCTGGTTCCACATATCAGTGCTTGATGCAAAACACTTTTCTTTCTCAAATAGGAAGTAATTTAGAAGCTTATGTTGATGATTTTGTTGTAAAAATCCTAAAGAGCTCTCTAGTCATATAGATGACCTTGGTGAAACTTTTTGTAATTTGAAGAAACATCAAATAAAGTTGAATCCTGAAAAGTTCTCTTTTGGGGTTTATTCGGGTAAAATTTTAGGTTTTATTGTTTGTTCAAGAGGCATTGAGGTTACACTATAAGATAGCACTTCAATGCTAGCAGTTGAGCAGCTGGCAAAAGCCAATATTCCCAGCACTTTAGCTGCTGGGAATAAGGTTAGTTACAGCTGGGCGAAAAGGTGCTGCGAAAAGTTCTCACAGCTGTAGGTCCAGTGGCAAAGAGTATTCCCAACTGTAGGCCGCTTGGAAAGTTTGAACTTTTCCCACCTTTATATCCACTTTTAATACATTATTCCAAGCTGTACAACTATTTCAAATATTTTTTCCCAGCTGTAGGTCCGGTGGCAAAGAGTATTTCCAACTGTAGGCCACTTGGAAAGTTTGAACTTTTCTCACCTGTATGTTCACTTGTAATATATTATTCCAAACTGTATAACTATTTGGAATATTTTTTTCTCAATTGTAGGTCCAATGGCAAAGAGTATACCCAGTTGTAGGTCGCTTGAAAAGTTTGAACTTTTCTCACCTGTATGTTCACTTGTAATACATTATTCCAAGCTGTACAACTATTTGAAATAAATTATTACCGGCTGATCTGTTATTGAGAATTTAGACTTTCAAATTTAAATATGTGAATTATTTGTTGTAAATTTATCGCTGGGAATTGTGTCAATAATTAATTTTAAATATATATTTTTTTAGTAATTAGGGAACAATTTTACAACTAAAACTATAATATGCACTATCCTAATAGAAATCACACCACATTTTGCAACAAAATTATCAAAAATGGATAAAAGGCACAATTATATATTATATTGAATTCTTTGCTTTATATAGCCGTTGAGAACATTCGTAATGGTCACAAATTATTCAATTGACAAAACCAACCAAAATAGATATAGTACCTCTCAAATAATTGCGAGAAAAATATCATTTAAGAATTCTTTACACCAAATATATGCCCATATAAAATATTTCTAACTCTATATATTTTGTTCCAATTATAACTATCAAAAGTAAGATATTCCACTTTTATACTCCTCTTATGGCATAAAATATCTTCATCACTTCATATGCTTTTAACACCTTACTGTTAACCACCTGCATAAGAAAAGATATCGATTACTATAACCTTGAGATAAACATATACAAATCAATAACTTTTGCTTTAAGTAACATATAGAACATATGGCAAATATAATAAAAAATAGTTTGTCGATTGTTGTATAACAAGTACAAGTTGTTGTTATGCAAATGAGAAATTGTGTTGGTTGTGACATGACTTGCATACACTTGATAAACGAAATTAATCATATGAAAGTGAGCTACTAGTTCAAGGCACAATTAACATACACTTGTTATTTAGAAAATGAATAACATGTAGATTGTATTGATAACACCTCACGTGTAAAATTATTAAGTATTTGTACTTAGTTTCAACTAATTCTCTTGTCCCTTTCACCCGTAAGCATTGTTTTATTAATAACTAAACAAGACAAATGAAAAAATAGTAAGTAACCAGGTAAATAACAGGTTAGAAGTATATATACCTAGAACACGAGATGAACCACCACCTATTGTAGTATCATCTTGGATCTACAAGTAAAAGTTCACAATTTACTTGGATGGTATTAGTAAGTAAATAAAAGTGATTATACTAGATAGAATAGATTACTTTTTCACATGGCCATGCAATTGATCGTCCAAGCGCATCAAACATTTTTCTAACATTCCCATATGGACGTAACAATGGAGCATCTCTTTTCAACACATAGTTCACAACCACCTCACAATACTCAAGCCTAAGAGGTGTGTCACCCACTATTACACTTCGAGATGCCCTTGGAAATGTACCCTTAGCAACAGGAACATATGGCCTCATAATAGAAATAAAAATAACTTTCTTTCCTCCCTAAAGATCAAATAGAATTGCATATAAGCTCAATGGTTACCTCAATAATGAGCATCCAAATTCAATAGAGTATAATTAACTTGCAACTATTACCTCGTCATGCCTATAGCGTGGTACGTCATGTGTCTTACCAACTCTCCTTTGCATTATCTATACAAAAATTAAGGATAAGTTGATAGTCTAAATATTGTTAGGTTAGGTGCAACTTTGAGGTAAAATAATAAAATGTAAACTTATGTTTCGTGGAACCCTATTTTCAACTGCAGATGACTCTATAGAACAACCATCACTTTCGTATCCCATGTCCTACAGCAATTAGTACACAACATTTGAGCAATTTCGTAAATACCATATGTATATTATTGCTTAAATATTATAAAGAACACATATAAAATAATTACCTGCACACGACCCTTAGATCTATGATTGTAATCATTATCTATATTTTACCTAGCCTGTGAAGCAAGCACTTGCTTCAATTCTTCGATTTCTTTTTCCATCCATGTCAATTGCTCTTTGTTTCCCACACTCTCACTCTCCATTTTATCTAGCCTCTCTATCAAAAGATTCTTCTGATTTTGAAGTCTTATCCTTGTTGCATTAGCTAGTTGAAGCTTAGTGGATGAATACTTTTGTACCCCCGGCATCTTTAAGTCTTCAAGAGTAGGGCCCAAACCAATAGCACGTACATGTGAGCGTTTTTCTTTTCCAAAGACATGGTAAAATCGATCTCCTTCTGTTATGGTTTTTTTAGCTAGTTCTGGCTTGTTGGCACATGTCTCCGCAATTGTTTTCTAAAAATTAGATAAAGCTTATATTTATATATATGTTTACATTTGATCGTTGATTATAAATATATGTAACCCTTCAATGACACTTACAATTATGTCTTCAGCTCCTTTTTCTGGAACTCCATTTTTATGGGTATGTGCTTTGATAAAAACTTCATGTCTAGCAGGCATATAACCCAGTTCTTTGGACTGCACTTCCATTAATATTGACAATTAGTTATCTAAAGAAAGTAGAAATAAATATTAAGATAGTTAATACCTTATCATGTGCAATCCGAGCAAGACTCTTGCTTCCAGCAGTATGTGTCATTGTCATTTTTGCACTATTTGCTTTTCCAATTTCACTTAGAGCCTATAAAATGAGAATATAATTAATTGCATAAATATATTTAATTTGTAATTAAGAATCATTCATAAAGAAGTTTTACCTGATTTTTCGGAGCTCTCCAATGCTCTATAAGCCACATCCAATCTGTTTTAGGTACTCTAGAATCAATCTTCATAGAAAAAAGTTCCTCATCAGTTTTTATTTCATCAAAATAATTCTTCTTTATTTCACATTTGAAATCCTTCCATTTCACTGCTGCTTTTTGTAAAACCCAATCCTCAAGGTCATCTTGAACATCAAAAAATTCCTACAAAATTATCAAGTTGTCAATGATTATACACTATTATACTCTACATGTCTATGGTATACATAGATCATGACCCTACAAAACTTGTCACTAGTTACTATTTTTGATGATTTTAAATAACTATAAAGGAATGCTATCCAATTTATGAAGTAAAATTCAAAATGAAAGTAAAAAATCAAATATAGAATCAAACTCTCTCTTCATATTAGAATGACACATCTAATAATAAATTGCAAAGCTCCACATATATATTTTCACCCTTAATTAGAAGGAAAATTAGTCAGTGCAATGTATAGTAAGAGGAGCTATTGAAGCATATCTCAGTTATATTAAAATATACATGTAAGGTTGAAATGAGAGTAAATTAATTTAGAGTTCTTATTTTTAGTCGTATACAAATTTACCTTTATAGTAGCCCAAACAGATTCCTTTTTGTCTGCATCAATTTCATTCCAGTCTTTATAGGAAAGTGGTATTCCTGATCTCACTATTGTAGAAATAAAGTTGGTTAATGGTGAAGCTTGATCACCAACGGGTTGATTATTCATATTATGGTCAACATGAATTTTTGCTTCATTCCTTTGCTTCCATATGTCATGCTTGGTAGTGGGTCCTCGTCCCTTCCTTTTCTTTTTTTGACCTGGATGAGTTTGCTCCACACAAATATGCAATTGAAAATAATAACCAATGATATAAAAAAAGAGAGCAAAATAATGCAAAACTATACTTAAATATACCTATATTCAATGTCTCATCTTCATTATCACCAAGTTGTTGTTCTTCCATAGAAATGTCATCAGGATCTTCATTTTCAATACGTTCATTGCTAGTGAGATGCCTTTGACTTTGTGATGGCTCTTGATGGGGAACTACAGGTTGATCATTGGTGTGCTATGACAAAATCAACATGCATCATAATCAACATGCATCATATTGGGAGATAATTACAATATAGTTCTTAGAAATAGAAATTAGCAACACATCAAGTAAAACATATAACCTTTTTAATTCTTGTAGATGGTCTCAAGACATTTTCCCTCATTTCATTTCCAGGAAGTCGTATAGGCAAGCGCAATGCTCTCAATACCTCATTGTTTCTTTCAATGTTTGCTTGCCGTAACACTTCATACTCATTCCGCATAGCTCCATTATTTCTTCCTCTTTCATTTTGCATCCTTTCGGCTACAATAAAATTTTACAATATTAGATGAAAAGATAAAAGAACATAGACATAAACAACACATTCAACGAATAGCATCTTACTTCCCCATTTGAGGTGGAGATTTCTCAACAAGTATACCATCAATGTTTCTTTTAACACAATTATTGTTGCCATCTGGAAGATTTATTTTAGCACCAACATTCAAGTCAGAGATTTCGCTAACTTTGCCAGTTACCACTGTATTTTCAATTTCTTCCTCCGCAGACATGTCATAGAGGTCTTTTGGCCTTGACTCAGTGACAGCTTTGCAGTCTTTGTCGATAGGATCCACAACATAATAGACTTGAGTACCTTGTGATGCTAAAATATATGGCTCATCTGATAATTTTTTCCCCGTATTAATTAAATGCTTGAAGTTCACTGTCGTAATCCCAAATCTATCTTTCTTAACCCATTTGTCCTTTATGAGAACATCAACCCAATCACATTTGAAGAGAACAACATTACCCTTTCGACGATAATCTAACTCAAGTATCTCAGTTATGACACCATAGTATGTTATATCTCCTATTTGTGGATTTTGATCCTTTGAGTTAGAAAAACTACAAGTTTTTGCAATAATAGATACCCCACTACTCTGAACTGATCTGCCCTCATCATAAGATATTGTATGAAAATTGTATCCATTTATTAAATAACTGTTATATTTTGTTGCAACCATAAAAGGCTCACTTGCTAGTATCTGAATCTCTTCTCCTACATCTTCCCCAGTTGATTGTAACTCATTCACCTAGAAAAATTTATTTATACGGTTAATACAGAAACACTGCAATATGTATTTTGCTAAAATTGTTGTTTATGAACTTACATGCAATCTAAACCACTCATGAAATGTTGCATGATGTATACGCTCTCTATCATGAATCCTTTGATGACCAATACATGAAAGATACCCCAAATGTTTTCTGCAAATATTGTTTGAATGTAAGATATTATAACATATATATTTGAACTAATTTAATAACATTTAAAAAAATTAGCTGGAGAACATACATCAAATATGGCTCAATATGCTCATAATTAAATAAGACATATCTGTGAGCTTGAATCCATGTTTTATGGTCCAACGTAATAGTGCACTTGCCAGTCAATCCGCGACCTATGTTGTTCAAGTATGTGGTACCAATTGACAAGGTATTGAATTGTGCATCGTCATTTCGACCCGGCCGGTTAAATCTAGTCTCACAACCATGCAAATAATGAGAGCAAAATTTCATACTCTCATCAAATATATATAACCTTCTGCAATTGATCCTTCTGGGTGACTTCTAGTTCGAACATAGCTCTTCAACCTCATCAAAAATATATAAAAGTTTTGAAATAATTAATTAATTAAAATATTAATAACAGTCTAATGAAATTGAGCCTTCTACTATGGAATTAATATACCTTTCTATGGGATGTATATTGTGGTACTGGACAGTGCCAGCAATCCTTGCCTCAATAGGAAGATGGACCATTAAATGCACCGTAACATCAAAAAAAGATGGCAGAAATATTTTTTCAAGGAGGCACAAGGTTTAAGAAATTTTGGACTCTAATCTCTCCATATCAGTTACATTGATTACAGGAGAAAATATTTTATTGAAGAAGTTGCCTACACGAATCAATGCAATACTAACATTTGCTGGTAGTATTCTTCTAAATCAAAAGTGTTCTAAAATAATATGACTATCATGGCTTTTTAACCCAATTATCTTCTTATCATGAACATTTACATGACTTTGTATATCAGCTTCATATCCATCTGGAAATTTAACTCCTTTTAAAACTTCACAAAACATTCTTTTCTCTGCAAAACTCAATGAGTAAGATGCAGGAGGTAACTAGAACTTGTCCCCTACTAAGATAGGATGCAGATCCTTCTTGATACCTAACAGTTGGAGGTCCAAGCGAGTGTTCAAGTTGTCTTTTGATTTGCCATCAATATCCAAAAGTGTGTTAATTACATTGTCACAAACATTTTTCTAGATATGCATCACATCAAGATTATGCCGCAAGAAAATATCCTTCCAATAGGGCAATTGCACCCATATTGGTTGTTTTTTCCAAATAGTTTTTGGTTCACCATCCTTACCTTTACACCTTTGGGATGGTCTTTTCCCTATTGGGTCCTTCCCACAATTTTTTTTTACACCTTTTGTTTGTTCTATAACATCATATCCAGAAGAGAAACTGGGGCTTCCCTATACTCTTTGGTACCATCAAATGACTTACTATCATTTCTAAATTCATGACAAGAATGCAAGAATCGACGATGTCCCATGAAGCAATGTTTTTTACCATTTTTAAGACGAAGTGAGCAAGTATTTGCATGGCAAACAACACATCCAACCTCACAAGAAATAACTTGTCTAGATACATATCCATATCCATATCCTGGATAATCAGTAATAGTACAGAACAAGGCAGCACGCAATTGAAACCATTGACCAGATGATGCATCACGAGTTTTGACACCATGCCACATCCCTAACAAATCATCGATCAAAGGTTGAAGGAAGACGTCAATATCATTTCCAGGAACTTTAGGACTAGGAATAAGCAGAGAGAGGATAAAATTTGGTTGCTTCATACACTTCCATGGTGGAAGGTTGTAGGGAATCAAGACAACAGGCCATATGCTATGTAATGAACTTAGGCTTCGGAAAGGATTAAAACCATTTGTTGCCAAACATAGCCTAATATTGCGATAGTCAGAACTAAAGTCTGGGTACCTGTGGCCGAAATCCTTCCAAGCGAGAGAATCAGTTGGATGGCGTATCAACCCATCTCTAGTGCGCCCTTTGCTATGCCATCTCATATCAGCTGCTATCTTTGATGACATATACAGTCTCTGGAGCCTCTTTTTAACTGGAAAATATCAAAGAACCTTTCTAGGAATTTTGTGTATTCGCTTCCCATCAGGGCTCTTTTTTTCTATCTTCCATCTGGAAGTTCCACATTTTGGGCATGAGTCTATATTTGCATACTCTTTCCAAAATAGTATACAGTCATGTTCACATGCGTCAATATTCTCATAACCCAACCCGAGACTTCTCACCATCTTCTTTGCATCATGGAAGTTTTTTGGCATTGTGGCATTCTTTGGAAATACTTCCTTCAGTAAGTCTATAACAAATCAAAGCTACTGTTACTCCATCCACCTAGGAATTTTATGTGAAGCAGCCTCACAATAAATTGTAGCTTTGTGAATTTGCACCTAGGGTAGAGCTCTTGACTAGCATCACTTGCTAACCTATAGAATGTCTCAACATCTACATTTTGATCCTTCGAATTGGAACCATCACCACCTATATCACCAACTTCTTGGTATCCACATCCTATGTCATGGATCATTTCAGTGATCTCATCTAGCTGCAGCTCACTATCCATATTAGGAACATTTTCTATATTAGATTTCTTGTGTGTCTTGTGCGATGATGTTTATTCACCATGAAATATCCACTTGGTGTATCCTTCTAAAAACCCATCACAAATCAAGTGTTCATAAACAACTTCAGCTTCCCTCCAAACACAGTTCACACATTTTCTACAAGGGTAGAGAATTTCATTTGCTTTTGCAGAATTTGCAAAAGCAAACTCTATGAAGCCCTTTACGCCTTGGTTATATTCAGTTGAGTTCCTACATTTAATTATCATTAGTTTCAATCAAAAGATTCACATAAAGTAGCTTTGTATTTGATTTAGTGACTGAGTGTTTGTTTTCTACCTAGCCGCACTCATCCAACGCTTGCCCATAATAAATGCCAAAAACCTTAAAATGCTCATAGCCTTTCCTTATTATATGGCTTACTGCAAGAATCAGCTAGTATATCTGAACTAAAATCAGCTAGTATCATTACTAGTTTAATACGGATTTTAGCCTGAAATGAGTTTATAAACAAGAACACAAATAGAAGGGGGAGGGAGGGTTAACAAATAATTCCTATTTAGAAAGAAGTAATAGCTTACTGCAAAAAATTTCTCTCTCCAAAGTGATTTGAAATTACTAGGTTAATTTCAATAATAATCTCAGCTAACTACAAAAATTGACTAGCAAAATACAATTTGATAGGGTAAGTATTGGCCCATCACACCATGTTATTGTTCATGTAAGCAAGCAATAACATCATTCTATATAGTCATTCATTCATTATTGAAATACTTCTTCTGATTCATAATATAAGTTTACTTCTTATTCACATGCAAATTAAGAGTATTGAATGAGAGAAAATAATCATAATAAACAAATGATGCCTCTATTATATAAAGTTTGGGTGTGTGTGGAAAAAATGTTAATGGAGGCGTGAGAGGATACCATAGAGGATAAAGGAGTCAAACATGTGCTAAATAATATATTGGAATTATAGTAAGGTTTATATTGTGAAATATAGAAAAATAAAAATAGTATAAAATTGTGAAAAGGAAAGTGTATGACACAAAGGCATAATTACAACTTGCAAACAAATATAAGTACTTAAATGGAAAAAATACAGATCTACCAGGAAAATTGACAAATATGGGATTAGGGGTGAAAATTACTTCTCCAAAAAGCATAAAAAATTCAAATTAAGGCACACAACTGGTGAGATTTTCTTCCTGCTTGTCCAATTTTTCTCACTAAAGTGAAAATAGAAACCCATTTGACATTTAACTTCTCCAATTAAGAGTCTAAAGACTTATATGATTGACATGATATGCCAAAAAAATTATACTATTGGTCCCTCTGAATCATTGATTTCCAAGTTAAATAATAGTTCCAAAAAAAAATTAAATGCTAGTTTTAAAGTCATATATGATATAACTCTAGTTCGACATATACTAAAAACCAGAGTTCTGATAGTGTTTAACAAAAAACTATTATTTTGTTGTTTTAAAGAAAATTTACATGTTATAACAGAATGTAATTGTAGTTGTAATCAATGACATAGCCATATAAATAATTCCAACTTTATGAGTTTTTGTAAACTTGAAGTTAGAGCTGTTAAAGCACCTCAAATTCTTTAGTGTAAAAGTGGTTTCAGCCTCATGCAGAAGCACCAACACCACAATGGATCTAACCTGCGGATTCTATAGGAGCATATATATGCACAAACACAATCACATAACTAGGAGTGTTTCCATACATTTCACATCTATGCACCAAAATTATACAAAATTTACTAATGTCTATCTAAAGAGATAGATACAAAATTGTTAAATAGTTATGACTATATAACAGAGGACTACTATTTTTTTCTGTTTAGTGGATACATTGCGTAACACCTATAAATTAAAGGGCATGCATGCCTTTTAGAATACAGTGATTGGCTCTATCTAGCCTTCCTGACATATAGAACTTTTTAATGGTGATCAGTGATGGAAACTACTCAAATATAGACATTATTAGTTTGCACATTATCCATGCTCAAATCCCTTGTTCTTTAGGACCATGTGCACCAACTAATATAGAATCCACTTTGCTGCTGATCACTGATCACTTGAGTCCTTGCACTTTATTATTTTGGTCAAAATAGTCCTGAACATTCATCGACCTATGCAACATGGGAATAGAAGAGCCTATTAACAAGAATTTGATCAATATAAGTCTAGAAAGTGCAGAAATTGGTGTTACAATTTGAATTTGTAAATATCATATCTAAATCACTAGCTCTTGTTGATACTATATTACTCCAAATAAACTAAAATCTTTATACAATAACCAGTTACAAAAATTTGGAGTTACAATTTGAATCTCTAAATATCATATCTAAATCACTAGCTCATGCCAATGCTATATTACTCCAAATGAACTAAAATATTTGCACAATAGCTACTAGTTAGCTCCTCTCTTTCACATACTTTTCAAAGAATCTATAGTAGACAAACTCCTTGTTCATATACAAATAGCACAAACAAGAATCATATAGCAGCAAAAATAATAATAATATTATCTGATTGCAACTAATTTTTCCAAAGATGAAACCTAACTAGAAAAATCTCCACGTTGGAAGTCCAATCTATGAAATCTGAAATTATGCAAACAGAAAATAGATTGAAGAAACAATTTTCAAGGGAAAAGTACAAATGCAATTTTATATGGGAATTATTCATGGGATTTTTTGTCATAATAATCTAGATGCGCAATATAAGACCATTTTCTAGCCACATGACAACTTTGTTATTGCTTGTTGAGTTTGTTGCCTTGCGTTGTTACAACTACAATAAAAAACTGCAACAGCCTTCTTAGGGTACTTCATCCCTAATCCTTATATTGATCTAGTTCCTGCCATTCATCTACACTATTCAGTTCAAAATCCTAGTCACCGTGTATCTTGATCACGTCACATTTTGTTTCCTTATTTCTCCATTGGTTTAATATCATACTATTTGGTAAGATGCCTACCTATGTTTGATGACTTCCTTACTTCAACTCCCTCTACATGGCCATCCTTATTGATGCTAAGTATTGTGTCAATAACACCAAAGGCTTAAAGGCTTCACAACTTAGATGGTTATACCAAGCACTATTTAGTCATATCACGACCACCATGTGGAGGTGTTTGTTGTTGTTTGTTTGCCTATGCTGAGTGATAAAACCTACTTGAAGAGAAGTTCTAACATGTTTGTTGAATTTGATTTGCTCCACTCTAATGTTGATGTGACCGGTGTCCCGATCTTCCGATAGGTAAAGGTAAATCGATTGATGGAGAACTCGATGTTGACGATCCGGTTTCCAATCAGAACTGATTCGAACCCCTGCAATCGCTACACCATGGCTCCGTTGATTATCGACCACGCCAAGACATGGTTGACCTCGCCACGAAGGCTTGTTCCTGCTGCAAATCGAGAACACAAGCAAGAACGAAGAAGAAGCAACTGAATTGCGAATTGTATTAAGCTCACGAGTTGGGATTTCACAAACCGAGTTCGGCGAAACTGCAATGGCAGAATAATCTAAGAAAAATCCCAAATCTAAACAGTGACGGCTACTGAGTATATGAAGAGGCTGTGGGACCCTCATTTCAGGAATCCGGTGGCAACCGCCCAGGTGAGTGCACTCAGAAAGGTACATCACAAGCTCACAACAACATAATTTACTTTAAACAATAAAGCAAATAGATGAAACAAGTACAAGGTCACGAGGACCACTATTACATTATCGCAATGGCAAGAATGGCATTAATTAAAGTTGATACAAAAGTAGGGGGTTTTCTAAAATCAAGAATAAAAAAGAATCGGTATCGACGTACCGAATACAGAAATATAACACAAAAGCAACAACAAAGGTCTTCATTTCCTTCTGCAGCAGTTTGGCTCGGGCCTTCACCACATCCACTAGTACAGAAATGCAGTCTACTAACCACTATCTTCTATCGGTTATTAGCAATTTAGTTGAAAACCGATAGAAAATGTGCCTCGCGGTCATAAAAGGGCGACGGGTGTATTTTTCCTATCGGTTTATAAGAAACTTACCGATAGAATAAATAGTATGATTTGCTCTAGCGGTGATGAACATATTTTCCGTTAGAAGAGATGCATAAGTACTGACGGGAGAATGTTGTGCGCCGATAGGACTGGTCGACTTCTACAACTAGACTTATTCTATCGGTACTGTATTAATATACCGACAGAGTATATTAAAAATTCCTATCGGCAATATGTAGTGCGCCGATAGAATAGTTGGCTTTCTACAAATATTTTTATTCTATCGGTAATGGATTCTTTTACCGTCAGAATATATAGAAAATTGCTTAGAACTGTTCGTCTTCAAATAGTTTTATTCTATCGGTAATGAATGCTTATACCGGTAGAATATTGCAAAAAATATCTTAGAACGTTGGCCTTCTACAACTAGTAATATTCTATCGGCAATGTATATACACACCGATAGAGTATGTACAAAAATTCCTATCGGTAATATTTATTGTGCCGATAGAACCATTCGCCTATTACAGATGTTTTTATTACTAACGGTATTCTGTTTTCGTGCCGATAGAAAATATATATTTGTATAAATACACGGGTATGTCTCTTTCATTCTCACAGTTCATCTGGGGCTCGTAGTCCTAACCCGTAAGCTCCATGGACGGCCGGCGCACCTCTACAGGGGACCGCTGCACCTCCGCACCTCCATCGACGCCCTCTAGACGTCGGCATCCCAAGGAAGGTACGTAAAATTTCTGCAATATTGTTAGATTATTCTAATCCGATTATGGCAATAATTCTGCTTTTTTTGTATCCTTCATTTTGATGTGTCTTCTTTTCAATATGATTATGATCTGTTCAGGTCCTGGGATGATGCTCATGACGGGCAACGTATTTCACGGTTCTTCATCGCAGTACGCCGCCTATGTTGGCTTGTTGGTGAAAGAAATGGTGAAGATCATCGTCGAGAGTTGGAAGGACGTGAAGGGCGACATCTTGGTTGGCTCAGTCGAGAAGATGCTTAAGCCCGGCGTGTTTCTCAAATCAGCACCTATAGAAAGCATCTTACAATTTTTTGCATGCACCAGCTTGTGGCTAGATGCTTACCTGCTTGGAGAAGAAGAATTGTTGTTATTTGCACAGCCATTCTACACCATCACTACACAGAACAACATCTTGGAAGGTAGGTTCTTTTTGTTAATGGAGTTGAGTTGAGTTGAGTTGAGTTGATCGAGTTTGAGTCCGAGGAAATCACCAATACATACAAATGTATGTCGACGGCAGTTCCAGCTCCTCGGGCGTCTTCGAACTGAACTACTATGGTTAAGTCCAATGTGGTTCAGGCATTTGCTGTTTTGGATGAATGGATTTGTGATGTATCAGGTCTAACTTGTAGTCGGTAGTTGCATTGTGGCAACCTGCAAACGTTCTCTTTTATGTAAAATGTATGGGCCACTGGATCCTCGTCGTGATCTGTTGTTAATTTCAGATGTGGCTTTTCTAATATACATCGAATGTGTGAATTGTTGTATTTGTATATTGTTGTATATTTGTGTATCATGTATTGCTAATTGGGACATGAACTTGAATGTGCAGGGAGTATTTGTGTATTTAATTGTATTGGTAGGTAGGTGTGTATTTGTACTGCTGTTTCAGACATGCACTTGAATTTGTGAACTGGCATGTGTATGTTTGTACCTGAATTTGTATTGGTGAACTGGCATGTGTATGTTTGTACCTGAATTTGTGAACTGGCATGTGTAATTTCTTTGGCAAGATGAAGTCTCAAGTACCTAAGAAAAGTATTTTTGTGTCTCCTAGTTAATCCACAAATTAGCATTTCTTGAAATATATTGCTTTATCTTCTAGTTAAGATCCGTTTGATGTAAGATCTGTTTGATGTAAGATCTGTTTGATGTTACATTGATATGATTCCTTGAATGTGAGAAATGGCATGTGCATGTTTGTCCCAGTTTGGTACCAGTACCTCCTCTAACGGTAAGTACACATATTTACCGATAGGAAAACACATATATTTGCTAGTCATGCATATTCATACGGTAAATACACATATTTACCGATAGAAAAACTCTTGCTCGTGTGTCATGCATCATCTAACGGTTCGTACACATATATACCGATAGAACAAGTCATGTACGTGCTATGTCATGCATGATCTAACGGTCAATACACATATTTACCGAAAGAAGAAGTCCTGTACTTGCTCGGTAATGCACATTCTCTAACGGTATCTGTGTGTTTTTACCGATAGAATATGTGAGTGGCAAATTACCTAAGTTAGTCTAACGGTTATTTCATGTATTTACTGTTAGAAAAATGTCCATTATAAGGAAAACCCCACTCGTGCATTGCTGTGCTGCTCCTTAATTTGTTCTGTTGCACTCTGTGTCCCTCTGTTTGTGACGAAAGTTCCAGCTACACTGCTAGGGTGATCAGCGCAGGCTGGAGGGAAGTTGATTGCGCCCCTCTCTTTAAGGTACGCTTAATCGTCGACACTTATCTCTCTCTCCCTCTAGATCTCCCTTCCTCTCTACTTGCAAGCTAGCTGTATTGTGTAGTTCCAAGTTTGTAGCTCTAAGCTTGGGAGCTTGGTAGCTGGAAATGTGTCATGTTTTAGGAGCTAACTAGCTTGTATTGTGTAGTTAGCTAGGTTAATTAGTGTTAATTTCTTCAGGCTAGGGTTCAACACATGTATCTGTTGTAAGAGGCTGTACATGTACATATACATAACTTAATCGGGCAAGTTTCATGCATGGCTTACTCGTTAAATTTTGTTAATTGTAGATGGACAGGAAATATTGGATGTATGGAATAAAACGTACTACTCTTGAATATTTGGATGGTGTGAATGAGTTTATTAAATTTGCTGAGCAACAAAAGGAGAGGAAGGGAGAGAAAAATATGCTCTGTCGTTGTATAGATTGTATGAACTTGAAGAGGTTTAGCAACTCTGATCAAATTAAGAGTCATTTGATTCGTCATGGTTTTAACGCGCGATACACCCGTTGGATATGGCATGGCGAAGATCTTGAGGAAACAAGCACCACTACTACCAATCAGCACGACTCGGATGTGGATTGCAATTATATCGATGATCATCCCAATTTTGGTAATGTTCATTCCGATGTGCACGTAGATGATGATGATGACAATCTAGATGAGATGTTACGTGATGTAGAGGAAGATTACAACGAAAATGACTTCTGTGAATTTGAGAAACTGATTGCTGACTCTGAGAAGCCTCTGTTCGCTGGATGTGCAACATTTACAAAACTGTCTTCTGTGCTGAGATTATATAACTTGAAGGCAGGAAACGGTTGGAGTGATAAGAGTTTCACGACACTATTAGATCTTCTAGTGGACATGCTTCCAGAGGGAAATGAGTTGCCAAGATCTACTTACCAAGCCAAAAAACTGCTGTGTCCGTTGGGAATGGAAATCAAAAGAATACACGCATGCCCAAATGATTGTGTGTTGTACCGTAACGAGTACTCCAGTTTGCATGTTTGTCCAAGATGCGGTGCATCGAGGTATACGCGTAGGGACAGGATTGACAGTGAACGTCACGAGGTAAGGAAAGGACCCCCGGCAAAAACTGTGTGGTACTTGCCTGTGATACCTAGATTGAAGCGGCTGTTTGCAAATCCGAAAGTCGCGAAGCACTTGCGTTGGCATGCTGAAGCCCGGAAACAAGACGGAAAACTGAGACACCCAGCTGATTCTATTCAATGGAGAAACCTCAACAGAACATTTGCTGAGTTCAGCGGTGAACTTAGGAATGTAAGGTTCAGGCTGAGTACAGATGGTATGAACCCACATGGTAATATGAGCAGCCGGCACAGCACTTGGCCGGTTCTTTTTTGCATCTACAATCTTCCTCCTTGGTTATGCATGAAGCGCAAGTACATCATGATGGCGTTACTAATCTCAGGACCCAGACAACTCGGAAATGATATTGACGTGTTTCTAGCGCCTTTAATCGAGGACTTACAGAAATTGTGGAGCGAGGGTGTGCAGGTGTGGGATGCATACAAGAAAGAGAATTTCATCTTGCGGGCCCTGATATTTTTCACCATAAATGATTTTCCGGCCTACGGCAATTTGTCGGGGTATAGTACGAAAGGAGCCAAGGCTTGCCCTATTTGCCTAGATGAAACTGAGAGCATGTGGCTGCGAAACTGCCGGAAAACAGTGTACATGGGTCACCGCAGGTTTCTTCCGATGCTTCACACGTACTGTAAGAAGAGGAAATCATTTAACGGGAAGCCTGAGAAGGGATCAGCTCCAGTTTTTCTGACCGGTAAGGAGATTTACTCGCGCGTGAACGACATCAAAGTTGAGTTCGGTAAGCATTCTAAACCTCGAGAAAAAAATGTTTGGAAGAAGAGATCGATTCTCTGGGATCTACCGTACTGGGAGCACTTACAAGTTCGACATTGCATTGACGTCATGCATGTAGAGAAAAATGTCTGTGACAGTTTGATTGGTTTGTTGTTCAACATTCCGGGAAAGACAAAGGATGGTGTGAAAGGTCGTCGTGACATGGTGGAAATGGGGATAAGGACTGAGCTTGCACCTTTAGAGAATGGAAAGCGTACATACCTCCCCCCGGCCTGCTATACGTTGTCCAAGAGCGAAAAACAGAACTCTGTCGGTGCCTGCACGGTGTTAAAGTTCCATGTGGGTACTCCGCGAACTTGAAAAAACTTGTGTCTATGAAGGACCTAAGACTGGTTGGCATGAAGTCCCACGACTGTCATGTCTTGATGTCACAGATGCTTCCCATTACTATCAGAGGCATTCTCCCAGTTAAAGTCAGAGAGACAATCACAAACCTATGTTATTTCTTCAACGCAATATCTTGCAAGGTAAGTACGTGCACTCGTACTATAAGTTCATTACCTCCATTTGTGGAGCTTAATTAGAAGATTTTTCTGATATGAATATTTGGCGCAACTGTGCCCTCGTAGGTAATTGATCCCGATGGACTGGACGCTTTGCAACGCGACGTGGTTACAACTCTTTGTCAGCTCGAGATGTATTTCCCTCCATCCTTTTTTGATGTTATGGTCCATTTGATTGTTCACCTTATCAGAGAAATTAAGTTTTGTGGACCCGTGTGCCTGCGCTACATGTATCCATTTGAGAGATTTATGGGTGTATTGAAGGGATACGTAAGGACTCGTCTTCGACCCGAGGGGAGTATCATGGAAGGTTATGCCGCCGAGGAGGTGATTGAATTTTGCACGGATTATATGGCCGGGGTTGACCCAATTGGCGTTCCTAGGTCCCGACACGAGGGTAGGCTTCAGGGAATCGGAACGATTGGATTCAAAGCTATCGTCCCCGCTCGTGATGTGTATGCAAAATCACATTTTTGGGTCTTACAACACATGACGGAGGTCGAGCCATACATACACGAGCACAAGGTAATGTTACGGTCACAGAATCCTTCGAAGTCAGACGTTTGGGTCAGCAGAGAACATAACAGGAAATTTGCTGAGTGGATCCAAGAAAGAGTCATGCGAATTGCCGAGGGCTCCGTAAGTGAAACTGTGACATGGTTGGCTAGAGGCCCAAGATTCACTGTAGGGACTTGGCAGGGGTACGACATCAATGGGTATTCATTTTACACAAGAGCTCAAGACGCCAAGAGTAGCACGCAATGTAGCGGAGTGACACTGTTTGCTATTTCCGAGGATGCAAGGTCAGTAAGTGCGCTGAACTCATATTACGGTGCTATTGACGAAATATGGGAGCTCGATTACGGATTACTTAAGATTCCCCTGTTTCGATGCCAATGGGTCGAAATCCCTCGAGGTGTTCAAGTTGACAGTTACGGGTTTACTCTCGTCGATCTTGGTAGAGTCGGACACCGAGACGGTCCATTCATACTTGCAAAGCAAGCCACACAGGTATTCTACATTGTTGACCAGGCCAATCCAAACTTGCATGTTGTCCTCACAGCAAGAGACGTATTGTTGGGGTCGAAGATGTTGTCGACGAAGAGGAGTATAACCAATTCGATGAAATACCTCCATTTTTAGAGGACATTCAATCTATCCGTACTGAAGATATCGACGAAACAACGTATCTGCGAGATGACCACGACGAAGGATTATGGGTTGAGAACCATTGATGATTAATTTCTATTTCAGGGATAAATGCCAAGCAAACAGCCCACAAGTTCTGCAGCAAGGTGACGAACTTATCATTAATACATCAGGCAGTACATTTTTCTTTAGAACTTAATCATAAGCTAGTTCACAGCATTAATACATCTCAATTTTACTCCACAGCATGAGTTCTAACATGTACAGTACCTTTATCCTGTAAATACTTAATTCTTCCCTTCAAATAGCACTTGCAAAAATCTCATCGCAGCCTCTTGCTTCTTCAAATTAAGTTCTGCAAAAATCCCTTTTTTCTGACGGTATTTTGTTATTTATACCGATAGAAAAGGACATCCGCTACTTTCATGTGTCTCAGGCACTTCTCTCAGGCACTTCAAAACTTTTTCTATCGGTATTGTTCTATTTTACCGTTAGAATAAATTCGTTAGTCTCACGGTATTTGTTGTCTGACGGTTTTTTCCTGTTTTTACCGATAGAAGAATACTCTGCCGCTTTGAATTCTCAACCGTGTCACCATGCGTCGCCTTGGAAACTCTATAAGTACCTCGCCATGCGTCACGGTATTTTGTTGTTTTTCTAATTCTCAAACGGTTCGACTCCTCATCTTCTCTTTCACAATGGCAACCTCCATGGGATCGTCAGCCACGCCCTCCCCGGTAAGAACTCTAAATCTCCTCGGTTTACCCCTGTATTGTTAATCCATGTTCAGTTCATTCTTGACCTGTTGATTTGCACAGGGAATGGTAGCCGTGGAAGACACTGCCAAAGTGAAGGCCGACCTAAGGGCCCTCCAGGAGGAGCACAATCTCCTTACAAACAAGCACACTCAGCTACGGCTTGACCTTGACGATCTCTTCCAGCGCATTAAGCGCATGAAGACGGATGGTGACAATGCTAGGGCGAGGACGAGGCGTCTTCGCGAGGAGAAGAAAGCCGCGGATATGACCATCGCTGGCTGCGGTTTGACTATGAAGGATACCATAGCGAAGCTGAGGGAGGTCGCAGGCCTTCTCGACGCGGTAGTAGTTGATCCTAGGGACAACTTGTCGCTAGAGGAGTCCTGCGTCCTGGCTGCAAGTCTAACTGACTCTATTCTACATGCAGCCAGGGCTAAGACCACCCCTTGACCTAGCATTTTGGGTTTTATTTTTTTCTGTAAGTTATAAAACAAAAATGAATGAACAATTTCTTTTTATGTCAATTTTCCAATTTTTCGGCTATCTTCCCTCTTTCTTTATCATTCTGCAGCTTTCAACCACGGTCTGTTTCATGTTAAATTGTGTGTACCTTTTCATTACTCTCACGGTATTTTGTTGTTTTTACCGATAGAAAAAGGGCACCCAATACTAGAATCTCAAGCACTTAATTAAAAAATTTTTCTGGGGAAAATTGGTCTCACGGAATTTTATTGTTTATACCGATAGAAAAAAGCATCCACTACTTCAAATATTTTTCCGGGAAATTTGCTTGTTCTATCGGTACTATTTTGTTGTACCGATAGAAAATTACATAATTCTATCGGTATCAATTTGTTGTACCGATAGAAAAGTTCCTCCACTGCTTTATTACTCGTACACGGCCCTTGGGTTTCCCTCCACTCGAACAGTTCCACCTTAGAGCACTGCGTCTCTTCGAGAGGGAAGAAAACCACAACCTCCGCCGTGACCACTCACTTCCTCTCTCCCACACGACGATCGCCGGCTGGACACTGGTTCGCCACTACCACCGGTTCTTATTTTCGTCCTTCGCCGGCCGCCGCTGCGTTCTACACCGCCTCTCCATCACCAGAACTGATCGCCGCCGTAATTACCCTAATTCGTCGTTCTATTTCCAGCATCTTCCTTATTTGATCCTAGTGTTTTGCACGTACTAATTCTTCGAGTTTTGCAATTACACTAGGGTTCCCTATTGTGTTGGATTATGTACATTCTGCAGGCAATGTTGATTTAAATTAGGGTTTACATAATATGTTCCAGTGCTGTAATGAACCTGTTTTGAGATTTTAACTTATCTATACTGCTATATGTGTGATCAATTGTATCCAACTACCATGTAATGCACATTATATGTTGGAGGTGTTCTTACACATATTCTATCGGCAGCTCATGTGTTTACCGATACAAAATATTTCTGAATAGTTCAGGAAGTAATTTATGCATGTCTTTCTTTTTGTATTATTTTCCCTTTTGCCGCCCTAGTTAGTCTCCAGTCCTGGGCTGAGTTATGGAACTCCAAGGCGAATTAATTGCCATATATATGGTTTGTTGAAGGTTTTGTAGGGGAAGACATGTCGTCGTCTTCATCGGATGGTACTAGTGGTTCGACTAGGGCCAACCCCATCGTAACTACTGAAGATGCAGCTGTTACATCCCAGCGCAAGAGGGTGGGGCGAGGCGCGACGACGTTGGGGCGTTTGGCCAAACGCACAGATCTTTCTTGTGAGTTCAACCAATTTGGGAGTCCGATTGGAAAGAATGCTGGGAGGTACGCGGCCTACGTTGGGCTGTTGGCGAAAGAAAGGGTGAAGATCACCGTCCAGAGCTGGAAGGACGTGACAGCGGATGAGTGGGATAGGTTGTGGGCGGAAGTGAAGGTTAAATTAACTGAAATCGCTGAACTCTTTCGTAATCACGTTCTCTTGGCTTATACTAAAGTGTAACTAACTCGTGATTAATTGTATGCATTTTTCGGAAACAGGCTAAGTGGAACATCCCCGACGATACACCTAGGACTGCCTGCTTGAAGGACATGAACGGAACATGGAAAACCTTTAAGAGCTGGCTCATCAGTAACTTCCTCGCTGCGGGGAAATCTCCTTACGAGAAGTACCCCTTCTTATCAGAGGAGGTATGGGAGGAATTCACCAAGCAGAAGGGGACTGAGGAGTTCAAGGCCCTTAGCGAGAAGAATAGGGCGATCCAGAAGAGGAACGACCACCCGCATCGGCTCGGATCCAGGCGCTATGCGGGGAAGGAGGAGCAGTGGAAGAAGGAAGACGAGCAAAATCCTGTCATCGACACCCCTGAGTTGCCGCTCTCCGAGATCCGGGATGAGAGGTGCAAGCGATGGTGGAGGGGGAGGGGGTCCGTGTCGTCCACGGGATCTGTGCAGTTCGCAACCCCTGGGGACGCCGATGTTGTGAGGCGAATGGTAAGTTGGCTAACCTCGTAAACTGTGTGCGACAAGTGTATATAAGGCAATTTGTCTCACAAGGTACCTTTAAATGTAACAAATCTCTTTTGAGACGGAGGCAGCGGAGGGATTGTTTACCCCGCAGAGGGAGAACGACATCCTCACCCGGGCGGACACGGGCCGTGGGAGCCATTGTGTCGTGGAAGGCCGGTTTCGTAGATTCGGCTCCACCGAGGAAGAAGGCCCGCTCCTAGAAGGAAAAGGAACCTGACCTCTCCGATAAGATACGGGCTGAGGTACGGGAGGAGATACGGGCCGAGATACGGGCCGAGATGCGGGCTGAGGTACAGTCTGAGGTGCAGTCCGAGGTCGCACAAATGAGGGAAGAGTTTGCACGGTTGAGAGAAGCATTGCTGGCCAAGAGTGCAGATGCGGATCCCCAGGACGACGGTACCCCGCAGGGTCGGATAAGCAGTTACGCTTGGAAGGTACTCGCGGATCCAGTGGATCTACTTGAGGTACTGCAAGCCTTCATCTGTGCACTTAAGTTGATGCCACTCCCATTCTGTTAGAGTTGTTTCGCTAACCTATTTTAATTGTTACAAATTTGTAGAGGCCGGAGGGCTGTATCCTCCAGAATCACGTAGGCGCCGGGCAAGAAGTGGTTGGACACGGCTTCGTATATCCGTCTGGGCCGGATGTCCGGGTCCACTGTGTACCTCTACGGTTGGGTTTTGCAAAGGTACAGGTGGACATGGCCATGCCGGGCTACAACGATTCTCCGTTGCCAGTCCCAACAGAGGAACTGCAGACACTTGCTGAGGCAGTGGGCTCCTACGTACAGTGGCCCAAGAAGTGTCTTGTAATACAACCGGTAAATCCTACACATTTTAGATTACATCCTACTCAGTACACTCAACTTGCATAATCTAACATACGTGCTCATTAATTGAAACGGCCTGCCACTGGGCTACCAGGGGACTGCGCCCCAGCTCGGGGCATGAGGCCCGATCTCGTGCTACCCTGGACACATCAAAGACGGCCTCGACCCCACCCAGCGCATCCACGCCTTCACCTCGGAAGAAAGCTGCCATCACCTCGCCCTTGCCTTCGAAGGTACGCACTCAGTCCCCAGCAAAAGGCAAGGGCAAAGGCAAGGGAAAAGGGCGACAGGGACAGCCGGAGAGGTTCAAGAATGGGTTCCCACTCATGTCGGAGGCAGCTTTGCGCAAATTGGATCGATCAACCAGAGACCTCCACGAGTTGTACCTACACCGAGCTCGGCGCAATCTGAACTTCTTAGTTCCCTACAGGCCTGGGCAGTTCCACCGTGAGCCCAAGAGTATATCCGTGGCACACGAGGATCTGTTCGACCTCTACAACTGGCGGGAGCTCGATATGTCCATCATACGGACTGGAGTCCTGTGAGTTTGCTGATGCTATGTATTACTGTTTTCTAACTCTGTTTGCTAACTCTGCATTGTTGTAGTTCATTTTAAATGTAGTAACTTTCTGTGCAATACTAATGTCATCCTTTGCATGCAGGTGCATGTACAGGCTAGCATCGGAGGCTGCATGTGACAAGGTGGGGTTCCTCGACCCAGAGAAAATAAGCCTCACGATGCTAGAGCACGACGCCACGCACGCTGAGCTGTACATATCCAAGGCGCTGATGGCGCAGCAGGACAGGGAGTTCATTCTGGTGCCGTACCACCAAAGGTTAGTGCATTTCGTACTAATTTAACTCGATCTTGTATGTTACACCTGAGATATACTTTGAGCTAGCAGTCCTCTTTTACGTACAATGCAGGGACCACTGGATCCTCATCGTGATCTGTCCGCCGAGGAACGAGGTGTACTACCTCGATTCGATGCGTGACAGATTATCGATCGAATATGTGGTCAAGGGGAATATGGAGGCGTAAGTAACTTATATGTTTGATTTAAATTTTGACCTCACTAGCTAATGATAATACATTAACGGGCAATACTAACTGAAATGCAGGGCTTTTGATAAATATGCGTCCGCTGGAGGGAGGCATGCCGCACCGCAGGGCTCCCTACTAGCTTGGAAAGAATATGAGGTACTCACGAGACTTTTTGTTTATGCTTAATTAGTTTATGGAAACAATAGCTAACATGTCTTCGCATATGCAATTATCTCAGTGCCATCAGCAGCCGCAATCGTGGGAATGCGGGTTTTATGTGTTGCGCTACATGTACGACCTAGTGCAGACAAACTTTGCCCAATTCCCCCAGGTAAGCATCGATAGCTAACTCAAATTTGAAAATTGGGTGTCACGTTCTAAATTAGGAAGTTAGTTACTAAGTATTCACACATGCTTGCAGATCGCCATGTCGAAAGACTCATACGAAAATGCAAAGATTAGAGATCTTCGACAAATCTGGGCTCAATATGTCATGGAGGAAGTTGCGCCCAACCATCCGCCATGATAATTTTCACTTTTTCGTATACTCTGTGCATAGACTGTTTATATACATGTGAATAAATATATATGTCAATAAATGTCCACATTGGATTGCAATTTGTATTTGTCCATATATATGGAATAAATGTGAATAACTGTCTAATGTGTCAATCTGTTCTGTGAATTTACCCTTCTTTGCATCTGTACTGTATTGTGTATCCAATCTATAATGTATTGCATCTGTACTGTATATATGAATGTACTATATTGTAAATGTAAACGTACTGTATATGTGAATGTTCTATCGGTAAATTCATTCATAGCCGACAGACCACTACAAATTTTCTATCGGTAAACTCATCCACAACCGAGAGACTACTACCCATTTTTCTATCGGTAAACTTGAAATTAACCGTAAGAATAATGTGACTTTTCCTGCCGGTGAACTCATCCACAACCAAAAGACTACTGTGGTTTTTCTATTAAACCTATAATTAACCGTTAGAAGAGTGTGATTTTTCCTGCCGGTGAACTCATACACAACCGAGAGAGTACTAAGATTTTTTCTATTGATAAACTTATAATTAACCGTTAGAATATTACTATTCCAACCGAGAGAGTGCTACACTTTTTTCTGTCGGTAAACTTATAATTAACCATTAGAATATGGGTATTTTTCCCAACGCTAAACATCATGTTTTCTATCGGTACAATAATAAGGTGCCGATAGAATAGTAATATTTTCCTGTCGGTAATCATGTAATTAACCGTTAGAATAGTGGTACTTTTCCCACCGTTAACGTCAGACTACGACGGGTTTTCTTTCGGTACACTCCTAATATGCCGATAGAATTGTTAATTTTTTCTGTCGGTTATTTACCGATAGAAAATGTTCTGTCTTGTTCTATCGTGTCTATCTCTATCGGTACGAAAACCGATAGTAGAAGGGTTTTTTTTACCGATAGAAGAAAGCTTTTCTGTACTAGTGATCGGACTCAACTTGGCGCATGACCCTCCTAGAAGCTCAAATCGTCTGGAAAGGTTCCTTCCTCTTCTTGGTGCTCTAGGCTAAAGGAATCAGGATCCTCAAATCCTTTCTTCTGAATTTGTGTGAAAAGGCAAGGGTGAGAATGTTTTTACACAATGCTCAGCAAGTCTCGTTATGAGAATGCAGGTATATAGATGAGGGGTTTTCAAGGAAAGAGGTCTTGGCTTTATATATATAGGAATAGATTAGATTTTCACTCTTATTTTGAAGAAAAGGTTTTTGTTTTCAAAAGCGAGGCTTTTAAAATCCTAAGCTAGATTTTCAGAAGATGTTATGTGTGGCGGTCTCCCGTGAGTCACCACTTTATTCAGATTTTGTGAAAATCCTTCCAAAAGCTACTTGTGCCGCATCGACGTGGATAGAATCCACCGCGCGCAGGCTCCATGACCTGGGAGCTCAGAGTATCTGATACTTTTTATAACTTTGCAAAGGTGTACCACCTTAATCCACCGATCACTCAGCTTTCAAGTCGGATCATCTCCATGCGACTTTTACTCATGTGACAAGGCTGCGATCACACAACAGTTTACAATCCTAGCATTAACAATTCCCTGCCCGGTAAACAGACATTCCAGTCCTCATTACCGTTGTGGGTCCTCCCCACTGCCTTACTTCCTAGCCTTGGTCTATGTTCTCGCAAGACACATAGCCTCTTTTGATTACAGCCGCGCACGACTTAATCTGGCGTAGGGCGTCTTCCTTCTTTCCTCCTTTTCCTCTCATAATTTTTCTGAACTCACATCACTCATGGCCCTCAGTGGCCCACCAGTTTCTCACAAGAAACCGGACCGACAACCATTGCAGGGAAAAGATAATACTGAGAGAGTTACTATGTTGCGCCCGTCGCATTCCGGGCAAGTGGTTGGTACGTTTTTCATGCCGCATGGAATTACAACACAAGGTTCTAGTCCTTATGAATCTTTAGTGAGGAGTCTTTCACATTCCCAGTGCGCACACAGCACCATCCAATCAAACCATCATCACTATCGATTCCAAACACATTTTCTTTCACAAAAAAGGGGTTTTGAATATGCTTTTCTCACATGTGACCATTTAACATTTACCATATAATCTTAAGCGCAAGCATAGCCTAAGCATGATATTCTAAGGTGACAAGGGTGCAGGGATATTCAATCACAAAAGGGGCTTTACAATTATTTAGGTCATATCTAATCACTTTATTTGAACATAGTTCTTATTTGAATATAAGGCATGCATATACTTGAAAACAGTTAACATACTTCATTTCAAAATATTGGGCTAGATATGATCAAGAGTTTGAGACTTGCCTTGGAATGCTGGGTCTAGTTACTTGGATGAAACTTCGAAGATCTCTTTCGCTCCTTCAACCTCTGGTTCCACGGCGGATACAAATAATACACACACATACACTATATAAGCATATAGAAGATAGTCTTTATGGGAAATGATACGTAAAATATATCATGCATGCAGGGGAAAGGTTTGGATTAGGCCACTTGGGCACTAATTGAAGAGATGGGCTAAAAGGAGTTGAATGTCAAAAGGCTGACATTCGGTCCGCGGCAAGACGTGGCCTTAAATTGGTCTTAGGTAGGTTTTCTTGAGAAGTGGCAGTAGAGAAAGTTGTAGAGTACAACTCTAGGAATCTAATGGACAAGGTGGCATTTCAATTGCTCAAGTGTAGCAGGTCTAAATCATTCAATGCCACTGGTGGACATGCACTAACATAGTGCTGGACATGGCCAGAAACTAGGGCATGGAATAACTTTTGACCCAGGGCTTCAATTGATGAACCACTTTGTCTAGGGGTTAGGCCTTGATAACAGGAAAAAAGTACTCAACAGGCTCAAGGGCAGGAAGTGACCGGAGGGCGGCCAAATCCGGCGAGTAAACACGGTGGTCTGGACACAAACTGAGCTACTGGACAGTGATCTTGGCATTTGAATATCTCTTGATTCAGGTCGATTCATAAGTTGAGCTAGTGGACAACATTCCTCAGGGTACTGGAATCTATCTAAGGGACAAAGTGACCGAAGCTAGATCGGCCGGAGAAGAATTCCGGCGACAGGCGCTGGAGAAGATGACACTGGACATTGGGGGTTTTCGATACAGAAGGTTTGAGCTTCATTCCTTGCTCAGGGAGTGAGAGGGTGAAGTGAGGAAACTATTGGTGAGGTTAATTTGGTCGGGGGATGACCGGAGAAGTTCGGCGATGAGAGCCGTTTTACTGGTGGCGCGCAAACTGGGGAAAGCCATAATCTTAGCTCAATTTTGAAATCCCAATTGGTAGGCTTGCTAAATGGAGTGTGTTGAACAATTTCTATCACTGGCACGAGGGATGATTTGGATTGAATCAGGCAGCATTGAGGAAATAGGGGTTTTGGGCTTTTCCGGTGATCGCCGGCATTGAGGTTCACCGGGGTGCAATTGAATGCTATGACACGGACAGGGCAATGAGGGGAACTCACTGGTGGTGTTGGTTTGGAGAGAGATGCTGCCGTTGAAGCTGGCACCGTGAGCTCCAGAAGTGGCTCGCCGGGGAAGAAGATGTTCACGGCGGCGTTGGGGAAGTTGGTTGTTCTCTGGTGCTGGAAGTTGAAGCAATGCAGCTGCGGGAGTGGTGCGAAGAGATGTTGGGCAAGGGGGGAAGCTTATATAGGTAAAGGGTCGGGCTCTCGGGAGTTGAAGCATATCACAAGGGATACGCGACTGGCACCGGAGGTGGGATCGAGATGGCGTGCAAGCGTTGGGACGCGGCAACGACAGTGCTAGCGGAGGGGGATCACGCCAAATCCGGCTGGAGCAGGGCGATGGGATCGCTGGCTTCGACATGGGTGCAACGTGGCGCTGGTTTGAGACCTAGCCTTGGTTTTCGCACTAGGCTCGCCCAGATTCTAATATGCGGAATAACGGGATCTTACTCGGAAATACCGAAACCCAAAGGTTGATCGAAAACACAGTTCAAAGTAATTGCACAACTCTTTATTTTAAAGAGGGCTTTACACGTCGAACGTTAGACACACTTGTCCACGTCGAAGGAACTATAAGTGTCTAAAACTCAAATAAGTTCTATGACTCTTCGATTGAGTTCGATGATCTAAACTAGACCTATTACAAGGTATTTATAGTCCAATCGTATGAGTACGTATCAGACTTAGAGACCTAAACGTATTAGACTCATATAACTAATCCTAAACAGATAAGCTTAGTTATACACATTCGGATCGGATTACAATTCCGAACAGGGAACGAATTCCTTTTCCTGGTCGCGGACCAATCCATGGTCGCGGACTCATCCAGGTCGCGAATCCTTATGCGATCAGGACTTGGTCGTGAAGCCACATGCGTTCAGGACTTGGTCGCGAAGTCGCATGCGATCAGGACTTGGTTGCGAAGCCGCATGCGATCAGGACTTGGAGATCCTCCCGGATCATGACTCCCTTGATGAGATGGAGCCAACCCCTGTTGCGACCTCTCGATCAAACTGGAGATGTGGAAATTGGGCTTGTCCATCTTCTTTGGTGTACCACTTTTCCGCACGTGCTCGTTGATCTTTCCGACCGATTCGAAAAGTCTCCTTGGTGCCACTGCGGGTGGTAGTCACCTTCTTCTCCAGAATCACATCTTCACGTAGAGGTTCGTCTCGTTGATAGACCAAATCTTCAACATATGGTACTATGGTATCTGGCTCATCATCCAGCATTGAAGGCTCAAAGAGTTTGAGGTGCTCAACATTAACAACCGAGTAGATATCCATGTATGGAGGTAACTCGAGCTGACAAGCGTTATTACCCACTTTCCGCAAAATCCGAAAAGGACCATAACGAATGGGTTTGAGCTTCTTACCTTCACCTTTAAGTCTCTCCTTAAGTAAATGTAACCATACCATATCACCTTCTTGAAATTGCACATCAACTCGGTGCCGATCATGTCGCGCCTTGTACTTGAGTTGAGCTTTCAGCAAGTTCTGTTCAACCTCACGATGGAGTCGTTGAATACCTTCCAGGAACTTTTGTGCTCGATCCTGATCAGATGCTTCCTTGCTGTTCTGTGCTGAGGTAGGGATCACAAACTCCATATTGAATGGACTCTGTGGTAGAAATCCTAAACAGACGTCAAACGGCGACTTTCCAGTCGAACCATGCACTGCTCGATTAAAAGCAAACTGTAGGTACGGTATGCTTTCATCCCAGGTCTTCGGGTGCTTCGAGTTATATCCTCTCAAGAGATGAACGACTGTGCGATTAACCACTTCGGTTTGACCATCAGTTTGCGGATGAAAAGCAGTACTCCTCTTTAGCTTGGTGTCCATCATCGTCCAGAGCGATCGCCAAAAGTGACTAAGGAACCGGGTATCGCGATCAGACACAATAGAAGTCGGCAGTCCGAAGTGTGTCCAAACGTGTTGAAAGAATACCCGAGCTGCTTCTTCTCCCGTGATAGTCTTTCGACAAGGTATAAGAACAATCATTTTGGAGAACCGATCAACGACCACGAATAAATAGTCATTGCCACGTCGGGTCTTAGGCAATCCTCCCAAGAAATCCATGGATATGCTCTCCCATAGTCGTGATGGGACTGGCAAAGGAGTGTACAAACCTAATTTTCGGTTTGCCGGTTTCGAGATGCTGCAGAGACCGCAGCCTCGAACAAACCTAGCCACATCTTGCTGCATACGCGGCCAGAACACATGTCGGTGAAGATTTTGCAACGTCTTTGTAACCCCAAAGTGACCAGCTACCTTCGATGTGTGCGCTTCTCGCATCCATTGAGTTCGAGGTGCTCCACGAGGTATGCAAAATAAATTGCCCTTGTACAAGAGTCCTTCTCGACGAACGAACTCTGTAGGGTTCCCTGTTTCGACCTCAGTCAGTGCCGTTTGAAAATCAGGGTCTTCACTGTACATAGTGACATAGTCATCATGACATGATAGCTCGATCTGCATGAACGCTGATAAACAGAGGGTTGTAACTGGTGGTCGCGACAACATATCCGCCAATTTGTTGTGTACGCCCTTCTTGTACTTAATCACCAGATTAAACTGCTGCAGATACGACATCCACTTCATGTGCCGAGCTTGCTGTAGCTTGGACTGAGTCTGCAAATATTGCAATGGTTGATGGTTGGTGTGGACAACCGTCTCTTTCCCCAAGAGATAACACCGCCAATGTTTCACGGCCTGATGCAGTGCGCATAACTCCTTATCATAAGTCGGGTAGTTCTTCTGAGCTCCCTGGAATAACTCAGAGTGATATGCCACTGGTCGACCTTCTTGCATGAGCACTGCGCCCATCGCATAACCTGAGGCATCGGTTTCTAGCTCGAACGGTTTCTGGAGATTCGGCAAAGCTAACACAGGCGCCTCGCTGATCTTCCTTTTCAGCAAGAGAAACGTGTCCTCATGTTTCCCTGTCCACTCGAACTTCTGATCGATCCTGGTTAATGCATGCAACGGAGAAGCCATAATCGAGAAGTGTCGGATGAACTTCCGAAGGTATTGGCATGCTCCCACAAAACTACGCACATTCGTAACTGTTCGCGGTCGCGGCCATTCGCGAATCACTTTGACCTTGTCCGGGTCGATTTGCAACGTACCGTTGCCGATTATGAATCCGAGGTAAAGTAGAGTTTGCTGACCGAACTCGCACTTCTTACGGTTGAGGCGAAGTCGATGTTGCCAAAGCTGTTCGAACACCTTTCCGACATGAATGAGGTGCTCATCCCACGAACAACTATAAACCAATATGTCGTCGAGATACACGATCACAAAGTCGTCGATGAACGGTCTCAATACGTCATTCATAAGACGCATGAAAGTTGCCGGGGCATTGCAGAGACCAAACGGCATGACCAGCCATTCGAACAGACCTTGCCGTGTTTTGAACGCGGTCTTCCATGTATCCTCCTCTCGGATGCTGACTTGATGATATCCTGACTTAAGATCCAATTTGGAGAAGACAACAGCATGCTTCAATTGGTCTAGCAGGTCATCAATACGAGGAAGGGGGTACCGGTTCTTGATGGTGATCTTGTTCAGTGCTCGATAGTCGATGCACATACGCCAAGTCCCATCTTTCTTTGGTACTAACACCACAGGAGATCCACAAGGTGAACTACTCGGTTGAATGACACCATTGTTCAGCAACTCACCAAGTTGTCTCTTGATCTTTTCATTCTCCAATACTGAGTTGCGATACATACTCAGATTGGGCAGTGTCGCATCGGACACAAGCTGAATTTCGTGCTCGACTGGACGTTTCGGCGGACGACCCTGGGTAGTCTCGAACAGATCACTGTATTTCTCCAGCAGTCCCGACAAACGACCAGAATCCTCTCGGCACGTCAACGACAATGCTGGTCGAGTACCCTCACCTTGATCAATGTATCGAATCATGACAAGCACATACTTGTGACATGCATTAATAATTCATTTGGCTTGATTTGCGGTAATCAAGTTCGAAGTGTTGACGTGGATGTCTCTACTGATCACGAACTTAACTCCGTCTTTGGTGAGGTCGTACTCTTGCGCTCGCCGATGGAAGTGAGCGTCTCGATCATACAGATACGGACTCCCAAAGATCACCTGACAGATATCGATAGGGACAACATCGCATTGCACCTCATCGATATATCGTGCAGAGATCGCAAACTTCAACACACACTGACTCGTAATCTGTTGGTTCACGTTGGATGTAAACCAACCCAGCGGATATGGTCGTGGGTGTGTGGTTGTCTTCAAACCAAGTCGCCGAACCAGTCCAGCGGAGACCAGATTCTTCTGACTTCCTGGATCGAATATCGCTGCGACCACTTCGTGCTTCACCTGGATGTTGATGGTGAACAAGTCCTCCGTTGGGTGATGGTCGTTCGGTGGATCGGAACCCTTCTCCTTCGGCATTGCCATCAGAGACAAGGTCGTATCCGCCTCATTAACCGAATTCACTCGGACAACTTCTTCGTCGAGTGAAGTCGCAGTAGCCGTGGCTGTTCTTTTCCCTGGTCCGTTTTTCTTTGGTCGAAGTTCAGGATGAAGCTTGTAACATTTGTCCTTGTTATGCCCCGCGACTTGACAATGTTCGCAAAAGGCACCCGTGCCCGATTTTGAAGCGTTCTTCTTTGGACTCGGCTTTTTCTTTGTCGAGGTTGCACTTTCCTTCGTGCTTTTGTCACTGTGGGATTTGTTCTTCTTCTCGATCGCCATAGCAGTTGTGCACGCGGTCGCAATGTCTTGGACACCGAACAGACTTAGCTCAGTACTGATCGATTTCTGAAGTCCAGATGTGTACTTCCGAAATACCTGAGGGTCGGATAGTGAGATGCCAATGACCATTGCTTGTCGCCGAAACTCTGTCGTATAGTCTTGGACGGTCTGGTCGCGCCGTTGATACAATCTATGCCAACGCTCCCATCTCTCCTCAAGGTAACCCATCGGATAGAATTCTTGTCGCAGAAGTCGTTTGAATTGACCCCACACAAGGTCGTCAGGTTCACCACTGGCGACAAGGGCCTTCCACCATGTCTTGGCGTGGTCCTTCATCTTCAAAGGTGCAAATTTGACCTTTTGAGCGCTACTGAACCCTTTAAGGTCAAAGTAGGTCTCAAGTTGGTCGATCCAAGAATCCAGCTTCTCGGCATCGATCACCCCATCTTATATGGGTATATCAATCTTAGCGTCGACTTTAAAAGATCCGACAGCTAAGGAGGTGTTGGCGAGGTCGTCGGTCTTGTGGTCGCCTTCGTCTTCATCTTCGTCTGCCCTGCGCAAGTCTTCACCAGTCTTCTCACCCATAACCTTCCCTACTTCAGGAGGTATAATCATGGCCTGCTGCTTAATCCAAGTAAGCACGGTTTCCATGTCGGTGGAGAGCTTAGCCACTTTTTCGGCTAGGTTAGCTTGAACGGAGGTATCGTCAGACATTGTCGGAGACACGGCTGTAGGAACCGTCAATTGATCGCCTGGAATTTCGCCGGAAGTTTTGTAACCCTGGCGAGTCTTCACCATCCACAGGATAGGAAAGTCGCTCTGATACCAACTTGATCCGTTTGAGACCTAGCCTTGGTTTTTGCACTAGGCTCGCCCAGATTCTAATATGCGGAATAACGGGATCTTACTCGGAAATACCGAAACCCAAAGGTTGATCGAAAACACAGTTCAAAGTAATTGCACAACTCTTTATTTCAAAGAGGGCTTTACACGTCGAACGTTAGACACACTTGTCCACGTCGAAGGAACTATAAGTGTCTAAAACTCAAATAAGTTCTATGACTCTTCGATTGAGTTCGATGATCTAAACTAGACCTATTACAAGGTATTTATAGTCCAATCGTATGAGTACGTATCAGACTTAGAGACCTAAATGTATTAGACTCATATAACTAATCCTAAACAGATAAGCTTAGTTATACACATTCGGATCGGATTACAATTCCGAACAGGGAACGAATTCCTTTTCCTGGTCGCGGACCAATCCATGGTCGCGGACTCATCCAGGTCACGAATCCTTTTGCGATCAGGACTTGGTCGCGAAGCCACATGCGTTCAGGACTTGGTCGCGAAGCCGCATGCGATCAGGACTTGGTCGCGAAGCCGCATGCGATCAGGACTTGGAGATCCTCCCGGATTAGCTGAACTAGGGTTTCGGTTGAGCTTTTGGAATTTTTCCAGAAGGGAAAAATGTTCAGAATAGTGAAGGGGAGATTTTCACTGAATCAGATCAGAATTTGGAGGTGGTCTGAGACTTTTAGTCTTTTTGAGCTTCTGACAAATCTGAAAAGAACTGATCTGCGATACTTTTGGACTAAAAAGCGAAAATGGTATGAAAGGTGGAGTTTGTCTGTCAACTTTTTAAATTAAGGTAGTGGCACACCTAAGATCATAATTTCGAGATAAAGATAAAAAATGGGGTTGAGACATCCGAGAATCCAATGAAGATGTGCTGGCTGGCAAGCTAAAGAGATGGCAAAATTTGGGATGTTACAGAGGCGGCGTGGCTAGAGTTTCTCATGACCTACTAGGGCATAAATGGGCCGGAGGCCCGAAACAAGGTGTCGCAGCACCGATTTGGCCCAATCAGAATCTGGTCGAAAGTTGTTTTGTTAATTTCCAGTGATCCAGAAGGAATTTGTACGTGGGGCTAGATCCATTGGAAAGATCTCGTGGTGGGATTCTCCGTGGACTATAAGAACGTCCCAGTAGGACTTCGTATGAGGGAGTTATGGTCGTTTGAAGGCAGGCTGCTCCTAGATGGCCGAATCGGACTCCAACTCGAATCCGTGTTGGACTCCAACTCGACTTAGGCTCGTTGCTGGTCCTCGCGTCCTTGCTAGTCCTCTCCCTGGTTCCTAAGTACAATATTATTATCATTAGGTAGTAAACCATTCTCAAAACTATATATATATAACTTGGGAATGAGTTCACCTGTCAAAGCAACATTTGGGCTCGGTCGTGCGTTATTGGTCCTTGTGTAACAAGCAGAGGATTATGGTTGGTGCGTGTATCCGAAGAAGTAATGTCCTCGTCATCCTCCCCCTCTTGAAGTGGAGCCGTCCACGGCTCAAGCTCGTCTTCCTCTCCCAAGTATGGCTTCAAATCCGTGGTCCAAAAGCTCTTGGACTTGTCGCTGAATTTCCTTTGTCTCCTCTAGATTTGTCCTGTAATTGGTGGCAGCCCCGGGGGTATCTCAGTGGGACACTAGTACAGAAAAGTTTTCTTCTATCGATAAAAAATACCCTTCTACTATCGGTTTTTGAACCGATAGAGATAGACACGATAGAACAAGACAGGTCATTTTCTATCGGTAAATAACCTATAGAAGAACTCCACTATTCTGACGGCATCTTAGGACAACACCGGTAGAAAACCCGTCGTAGTCTGACATTTGTGAAAGAGTTTACCGATAGAAAAAATATAGTACTCTTTCGGTTGTGAATGAGTTTAGCGGCAGGAAAACTACCACTCTTCTAACGGTTAATTACAAGTTTACCGACAGAAAAAATCTTAGTACTCTCTCGGTTGGAAATGAGTTTACCGATAGAAAAAACGATTGTACTCTCCCGGTTGTGTATGAGTTCACCAGCAGGAAAAGTCACACTCTTCTAACGGTTAATTACCAGTGTATCGATAGAAAAAACGATAGTTGTCTCTCGGTTGTGGATGAGTTTACTGAAAGAAAAAGTGATAGTATTCTCTCGGTTGTGTATGAGTTCACCGCAGGAAAAGTCACATTATTCTAACGGTAATTACGAGTGTACCGATAGAAAAAACGATAGTAGTCTCTCGGTTGTGGATGAGTTTACCGATAGAAAAAGTGATAGTAGTCTCTCAGTTGTGAATGAATTTACCGATAGAACATTCACATATACAGTACATTATTTACATTCACAATACAATACATTCACATATACAGTACAGATGCAATACAGTATAGATTGGATACACAATACAGTACAGATGCAAAGAAGGGTAAATTCACAGAACAGATTGACACATTAGACAGTTATTCACATTTATTCACATATATGTGGACATTTATTCACATATATATTTATTCACATGTATATAAACAGTCTATGCACAGAGTACATGAAAAAGAGAAAATTGTCATGGCGAATCGTTGGGCGCAACTTCCTCCATGACATATTGAGCCCAGATTTGTCAAAGATCTCTAATCTTTGCATTTTCGTAGTGGTCTTTCAACATGGCGATCTGCAAGCATGTGTGAATACTGAGTAACTAACTTCCTAATTTTGAACGTGACACCCAATTTTCAAATTTGAGTTAGCTATCGATGCTTACCTAGGGGAATTGGGCAAAGTTTGTCTGCACTAGGTCGTACATGTAGCGCAGCACATAAAACCCGCATTCCCACGATTGCGGCTGCTGATGGCACTGAGATAATTGCATATGCAAAGACATGTTAGCTATTGTTTCCATAAACTAATTAAGCGTAAACAAAAAGTCTCGTGAGTACCTCATATTCCTTCCAAGCTAGTAGGGAGCCCTGCGGTGCGGCATGCCTCCCTCCAGCAGTCACATATTTATCAAAAGCCCTGCATTTCAGTTAGTATTGCCGGTTAATGTATTATAATTAGCTAGTGAGGTCAAAATTTAAATCAAACATATAAGTTACTTACGCTTCCATATTCCCCTTGACCACATATTCGATCGATAATCTGTCACGCATCGAATGGAGGTAGTACACCTCGTTCCTCGGCGGACAGATCACGATGAGGATCCAGTGGCCCCTACATTGTACATAAAAGAGGACCGCTAGCTCAAAGTATATATCAAGTGTAACATACAAGATTGAGTTAAATTAGTACGAAATGCATTAACCTTTGGTGGTATGGCACCAGAATAAACTCCCTATCCTGCTGCGCCATCAGCGCCTTGGATATGTACTGCTCAGCATGCACGGCATCATGCTCTAGCATCGTGAGGCTTATTTTCTCTGGGTCGAGGAAGCCCACCATGTCACACGCAGCCTCCGATGCTAGCCTGTACATGCACCTGCATGCAAAGGACGACATTAGTATTGCACAGAAAGTTACTACATTTCAAATGAACTACAACAATGCAGAGTTAGCAAACAGAGTTAGAAAACAGCAATACATAGCATCAGCAAACTCACAGGACTCCAGTCTGTATGATGGACATATCAAGCTCCCGACAATTGTAAAGGTCGAACAGATCCTCGTGTGCCATGGATATACTCCCGGGCTCACGGTGGAACTGCCCAGGCCAGTAGGGACCTAAGAAGTTCAGATTGGGCCGAGCTCGGTGTAGGTACCACTCGTGGAGGTCTCTGGTTGATCAATCCAATTTGCGCAAACCTGCCTCCGACACGAGTGGGAACCCATTCCTGAACCTCTCCAGCTGTCCCTATCGCCCTTTGCCCTTGCCTTTGCCCTTGCCTTTTGCCGGGGACTAAGCGCGTACCTTCGAAGGCAAGGGTGAGGTGATGGCGGCTTTCTTCCGAGGTGAAGGCGTGGATGCGCTGGGTGGGGTCGAGGCCGTCTTTGATGTGTCCAGGTTCGCACGAGATCGGGCCTCATGCCCCGACCTGGGGGCGCAGTCCCCTGGTAGCCCGCCGGCAGGCGACTTCAATTAATGAGCACGTATGTTAGATTTTGCAAGTTGAGGGTACGGAGTAGGATGTAATCTAAAATGTGTAGGATTTACCGGTTGTATTGAAAGAGACTTCTTGGGCCATTGTAAGTAGGAGCCCACGGCCTCAGCAAGTGTCTGCAGTTCCTCTGTTGGGACTGGCAACGGAGAATCGTTGTAGGCCGGCATGGCCATGTCCACCTGTACCTTTGCGAACCCCAACCGCAGAGGTACGCAGTGGACCCAGACATCTGGCCCAGACGGATATACGAAGCCGTGTCCAACCACTTCCTGCCGGCACATAGGTGATTCTGTAGGATGCAGCCCTCCGGCTTCTGCAAATTTGCAACAATTAAAACAGGTTAGCGAAACAACTCTAACAGAATGGGAGTGGCATCAAGTTAAGTGCACAGATAAAGGCTTGCAGTACGTCAAGTAGATCCACTGGATCCGCGAGTATCTTCGAAGCGCAACTGCTTATCCGACACCGCGGGGTACCGTCGCCCTGGGGATCCGCATCTGCACTCTTGGCCAGCAATGCTTCTCTCAACCGTGCAAACTCTTCCCTCATTTGTGCGACCTCAGACTGCACCTCAGCCCGTATCTTATCGGAGAGCTCCGCTTCCTTTTCCTTCCAAGAGCGGGCCTTCTTCCTCGGTGGAGCCGGATCTACGAAACCGGCCTTCCACAACCCAATGGCTCCCACGGCCCGTGTTCGCCCGGAATGCTCCTTATTTCCTAGAGCCCGGGTGAGGATGTCGTTCCCCCTCTGCGGGGTAAACAATCACTCCGCTGCCTCCTTCTCAAAAGAGATCTGTTACATTTAAAGGTACCTTGTGAGACAAATTGCCTTATATACACTTGTGCGCACACAGTTTACGATGTTAGCCAACTTACCATTCGCCTCACAACGTCGGCGTCCCCAGGGGTTGCGAACTGCATAGATCCCGTGGACGACACGGACCCCCTCCCCCTCCACCATCGCTTGCACCTCTCATCCCGGATCTCGGAGAGCACCAACTCAGGGGAGTCGATGACAGGATTTTGCTCGTCTTCCTTCTTCCACTGCTCCTCCTTCCCCGCATAGCCCCAGGATCCGAGCCGATGCGGGTGGTCGTTCCTCTTCTGGATCGCTAAGGGCCTTGAACTCCTCGATCCCCTTCTGCTTGGTGAATTCCTCCCATACCTCCTCCAATATGAAGGGGTACTTCTCGCAAGCAGATTTCCCCGCAGCGAGGAAGTTACTGATGAGCCACCTCTTAAAGGTTTTCCATGTTCTGCTCATGTCCTTCAAGCAGGCCGTCCTAGGTGTATCGTAGGGGATGTTCCACTTAGCCTGTTTTCAAACAATACATACAATTAATCACGAGTTAGTTAAACTTTAGTATAAGCCAAGAGAACGTGATTACGAAAGAGTTCAGCGATTTTAGTTAATTTAACCTTCACTTCCACCCACAACCTACCCCCTCGTCCGCCGTCACATCCTTCCAGCTCTGGACGGTGATCTTCACCCTTTTTTTCGCCAACAGCCCAACGTAGGCCGCATAGTTCCCAGCATTCTTTCCGATCGGCCTCCCAAATTGGTTGAACTCACAAGAAAGATCCGTGCGTTTGGCCAAACGGCCCAACGTCGTCGCGCCCCACCCCACCCTCTTGCGCTGGGATGAACCAGCTGCATCATCAGTTACGTTGGGGTTGGCCCTAATCGAACCACTAGTACCATCCGATAAAGACGACGACATGTCTTTCCCTACAAAACCATCAACAAACCATCAAAAATTTAATGGAAACACAAACCAAATCATTTGACAAAGAAAAAGGACCAAATCAGTTAATACTAAAAGAAAGACATGCAAAAATTACTTCCTGAACTGTTCAGAAATATTTTCTATCGGTAATCATATGAGCTGCCGATAGACCATAACAATGTTTTCCATCGGCAAAGATACGAGATACCGATATAACATATTGTTTTGGAATATTGTTAATAAGCCGCCATTCATTGGCATCACATAGTCTTGGTTTAAGTCAACATTCTCCATGACTTTCTATAGTAATATTCATGGGCCAGCATTATTATTTCACACATAACAATGTTTTCTATCGGTAAAAACATGCGCTGCCGATAGAACATAGCCATGTTTTCTATCGGTAAATACAGGAGATACCGATAGAATATGTGTAAGAACACCAGCAATTTATAATGTGCATTACATGGCAGTTGGATACAATTCATCACACATACAGCAGTACGTATAAGTTAAAATTTCAAAGTAGATTCATTACAGCACTGGAACATATTATGTCAACCCTAATTTAAATCAATATTGCCTGCGGAATGTTCATAATCCAACACAATAGGGAACCCTAGTGTAATTACAAAACTCGAAGAATTAGCACGTACAAAACACAAAGATCAAATAACGAAGATGCTGGAAAAAGAATGATGAATTAGGGTATTTACGGTGATCAGTTGTGGTGATGGAGAGGCGGTGTAGAACGCAGCGGCGGCCGGCGAAGGACAAAAATATGAACCGGTGGCAGTGGCAAACCAGTATCCAACCGGCGATCGTCGTGTAGGAGAGAGGAAGTGAGTGGTCACTGCGGAGGTTGTGGTTTTCTTCGCTCTCAAAGAGACGCAGTGCTATAAGTTAGAACTGTTCGACTAGAGGGAAACTCAAGGGCCATGTACGAGTAATAAAGTACTGGATGCCCTTTTCTATCGGTACAACAAAATAATACCGATAGAACAAGTAAATTTTTCCCAGAACAATATTTGAAGTAGTGGATGCCTTTTTCTATCGGTATAAACAATAAAATCCCGGGAGACCAATTTTCCCCAGAAAATTTTTTTAAGTGCCTGAGATTATAGTATTGGGTGCCCTTTTTCTATCGGTAAAAACAACAAAAGACCGTCAGAGTAATGAATTTATTCTAACGGTAGAACATAATAACACCGATACAATAAGTAAATTCGTTAGTCTCGCCTTCAAACAATCATATGTACACACAATGTAACATCAAACAGACTGTGGTTGAAAGCTGCAGAATGATAAAGAAAGAGGGAAGTAGCCGGAAAATTGGAAAATCGACATAAAAACAAATTGTTCATTCATTGTTGTTTTATCACTTATAAAAAATAAATAAAAATCCAAAATGCTAGGTCAAGGGGTGGTCTTAGCCCTGGCAGCATGTAGAATAGAGTCAGTTTGACTTGCAGCCAGGACGCCGGACTCCTCTAGCGACAAGTTGTCCCTAGGATCAACTACTACCGCATCGAGATGGCCTGCGACCTCCCTCAGCTTCGCTATGGTATCCTTCATAGTCAAACCGCAGCCAGCGATGGTAACATCTGCGGCTTGCTTCTCCTCGCGAAGACGCCTCGTCCTCGCCCGGGAATTGTCACCAGCCGTCTTCATGCACCTAATGCACCAGAGGAGATCGTCTAGTTCAAGCTGTAGCTGAGTGTGCTTGTCCGTAAGGAGCTTGTGCTCCTCCTGGAGCGCCCTCAGCTCGGCCTTGACTTTGCCAGTGTCTTCCATGGCTCCCATTCCCTGTGCAAATCAACAGGTCAAGAATGTACTGAACATGGATTAACAATACAGGGGTAAACCCAGGAGATTTAGAGTTCTTACCGGGGAGGGCGTGGCTGACAATCCCATTGAGGTTGCCATTGTGAAAGAGAAGATAAGAAGTCGAAGAGTTTGAGAATTAGAAAAACAACAAAATGCCATGACGCATGGCGAGGTACTTATAGAATTTGAAAGGCGATGCATGGCGACACAGTTGAGAATTCGAAGCGCCAGAGTATTGTTCTATCGGTACAAACAACAAAAAACCGTCAGACAACAACATACCGTGAGACTAACGAATTTATTCTAACGGTAAAACATAATAATACCGATAGAATAAGTAAATTTTTCGCAGCGAAACTTTTGAAGTGCCTGAGACATTAAAGTAGTGGATGTCCTTTTCTATTAGGACAAATAACAAAATACCGTCAGAAAAATGGATTTTTGGAGAGCTTAATTTGAAGAAGCAAGAGGCTGCAATGAGATTTTTGCAAGAAAATTTGAAGGAAAGAATTAAGTACTTGCAGGATAAAGGTACTGTACATGTTAGAACTCATGCTGTGGAGTAAAATTGAGATATATTAATGCTGTGAACTAGCTTATCATTAAGTTCTAAAGAAAAATGTACTGCCTGATGTATTAATGATAAGTTCGTCACCTTGCTGCAGAACTTGTGGGCTGTTTGCTTGGCATTTATCCCTAAAATAGAAAATAGTCATCAATGGTTCTTAACCCATAATCCTTCTTCGTGATCATCTCGCAGATACGTTGTTTCATCGATATCTTCAGTAGGGATAGATTGAATGTCCTCTAAAAATGGAGGTATTTCATCGAATTGGTTATACTCCTCTTTGTCGACAACGTCTTCGACCCCAACAATACATCTCTTGCTGTGGAGCACAACATGCAAGTTTCGATTGGCCGGGTCAACGATGTAGAATACCTGTGTGGCTTGCTTTGCAAATATGAATGGATCGTCTTGGTGTTCGACTCTATCAAGATCAATGAGAGTAAACCCGTAACTGTCAACTTGAACACCTCTAGGGATTTCGACCCATTGGCATCGAAACAGGGGAATCTTAAGTAATCCGTAATCGAGCTCCCATATTTCATCAATAGCACTGTAAAATGAGTTCAGCGCCCTTACTGACCTGGCATCCTCGGAAATAGCAAACAGTGTCACTCCGCTACATTGCGTGCTACTCTTGGCGTCTTGAGCTCTTGTGTAAAATGAATACCCATTGATGTCGTACCCCTGCCAAGTCCCTACAGTGAATCTTGGGCCTCTAGCCAACCATGTCACAGTTTTACTTACGGAGCCCTCGGCAGCTCGCGTGACTCTTTCTTGGATCCACCCAGCAAATTTCCGGTTATGTTCTCTGGTGACACAAATGTCTGACTTCGAAGGATTCTATGACCGTAACATTACCTTGTACTCGTGTATGCATGGCTCGACCTCCGTCATGTGTTGTAAGACACAAAAATGTAATTTTCCGTACACATCACGAGCGGGGACAATAGCATTGAATCCAATTGTTCCGATGCCCTGAAGCCTACCCTCGTGTCGGGACATAGGAACACCAATTGGGTCAACCCCGACCATATAATCTGTGCAAAATTCAATCACCTCCTTGGCGGCATAACCATCCATGATACTCCCCTCGGGTCGATGACAAGTCCTAACCTATCCCTTCAATACACCCATAAATCTCTCAAATGGATACATGTAGCGCAGGCACACGGGTCCACAAAACTTAATTTCTCTAATAAGGTGAACAATCAGATGGACCATAGCATCAAAAAAGGATGGAGGGAAATACATCTCGAGCTGACAAAGAGTTGTAACCACGTCGCGTTGCAAAGCGTCTAGTCCATCCGGATCAATTACCTACGAGGACACAGTTGCGCCAAATATTCATATCAGAAAAATCTTCTAATTAAGCTCCACAAATGGAGGTAATGAACTTATAGTACGAGTGCACGTACTTACCTTGCCAGATATTGCGTTGAAGAAATAACATAGGTTTGTGATTGTCTCTTTTACTTTGACTGGGAGAATGCCTCCGATAGCAATGGGAAGCATTTGTGACATCAACACATGACAGTCGTGGGACTTCGTGCCAACCAATCTTAGGTCCTTCATGGACACAAGTTTTTTCAAGTTCGCGGAGTACCCACATGGAACTTTAACACCGTTCGGGCACCGACAGAGTTCTATTTTTTCGCTCTTGAACAACATATAGCAGGCCGGGGGGGGGGGGTATGTACGCTTTCCATTCTCTAAATGTGCAAGCTCAGTCCTTATCCCCATTTCCACCATGTCACGACGAGCTTTCACACCATCCTTTGTCTTTCCGGGAATGTTCAACAACAAACCAATCAAACTGTCATAGACATTTTTCTCTACATGCATGACATCAATGCAATGTCAAACTTATAAGTGCTCCCAGTACGGTAGATCCCAAAGAATCGATCTCTTCTTCCAAACATTTTTTTTTCAAAGTTTAGAATACTTACCGAACTCAGCTTTGATGTCCTTCACGCGCGAGTAAATCTCCTTACCGGTCAGAAACAATGGAGCTGATCCCTTCTCAGGCTTCCCGTTAAATGATTTCCTCTTCTTACAGTACGTGTGATGCACTGGAAGAAACCTGCGGTGACCCATGTACACTGTTTTCCGGCAGTTTCGCAGCCACATGCTCTCAGTTTCATCTAGGCAAATAGGGCAAGCCTTGGCTCCTTTCGTACTATGCCCCGACAAATTGCCGTAGGCCGGAAAATCATTTATGGTGAAAAATATCAAGGCCCGCAAGATGAAATTCTCTTTCTTGTATGCATCCCAAACCTGCACCCCCTCGCTCCACAATTTCTATAAGTCCTCGATTAAAGGCTCTATAAACACGTGAATATCATTTCCGGGTTGTCTGGGTCCTGAGATTAGTAACGATGTCATGATGTACTTGCTCTTCATGCATAACCAAGGAGGAAGATTGTCGATGCATAAATGAACCGGCCAAGTGCTATGCCGACTGCTCATATTACCATGTGGGTTCATACCATCTGTACTCAGCCCGAACCTTATATTCCTAAGTTCGCCGCCGAACTCAGCAAATGTTCTGTTGATGTTTCTCCATTGAATAGAATCAGCTGGGTGTCTCAGTTTTCCGTCTTGTTTCTGGGCTTCAGCATGCCAACGCAAGTGCTTTGCGACTTTTGGATTTGCAAACAGCCGCTTCAATCTAGATATCACAGGCAACTACCACACAGTTTTCGCTGGAGGAACAACACACAATCATTTGGGCATACGTGTATTCTTTTGATTTCCATTCCGAACGGGCACAACAGTTTTTTGTCTTGGTAAGTAGATCTTGGCAACTCATTTCCCTTTGAAGCATGTCCGCTAGAAGATCTAATAGTGCCGTAAAACTCTTATCACTCCAACCGTTGCCTGCCTTCAAGTTATATAATCTCAGTACAGAAGACAGTTTAGTAAATGTTGCACATCCAGGGAACAGAGGCTTCTCAGGGTCAGCAATCAGTTTCTCAAGTTCGCAGAAGTCATTTTCGTTGTAATCTTCCTCTACATCACGTAACATCTCATCTAGATTGTCATCATCATCATCTACGTGCACATCGGAATGAACATTATCAAAATTCGGATGATCATCGATATTATTGCAATCCACATCCGAGTCCTGCTGATTGGTAGTAGTGGTGCTTGTTTCCTCAAGATCTTAGCCATGCCATACCCAACAGGTGTATCGCGCGTTAAAACCACGACGAATCAAATGACTCTTAATTTGATCAGAGTTGCTAAATCTCTTCAAGTTCATACAATCTGTACAAGGACAAAGCATATTTTTCTCTCACTTCCTCTCCTTTTGTTGCTCAGCAAATTTAATAAACTCATTCATACCATCCAAATATTCAAGAGTAGTACGTTTTATTACATACATCCAATATTTCCTGTCCGTCTACAATTAACAAAATTTAACGAGTCAGCCATGCATGAAACCTGCCCGATTAAGTTATGTATGTGTACATGTACAGCCTCTTATAACAGATGTGTTAGACCCTAGCCTGACGAAATTAACTCTAATTAACCTAGCTAACTACACAATACAAGCTAGTTAGCTCCTAAAACATGAAGCATTTCCAGCTAGCTAGCTCCCAAGCTTAGAGCTACAAATTTGGAACTACACAATACAGCTAGCTTGCAAGTAGAGAGGGAGGGAGATCTAGAGGGAGAGAGAGAGATAAGTGTCGACAATTAAGCATACCTTAAAGAGAGGGGTGCAATCAACTTCCCTCTAGCTTGCCCTTATCACCCTTGCAGTGTAGCTGCGAGCGTGGAACTTTCATCACAAACAGAGGGACACAGAGTGCAACAGAACAAGAGAGCAGCTCAGCAATGGTCGAGTGGGGTTTTCCTTATAATGGACCTTTTTCTAACGGTAAATACATGAAATAACCGTTAGACTAAGTAAGGTAATTTGCCGCTCACATATTCAATCGGTAAAAACACACATATACTGTTAGAGAATGTATATTGCTGAGCAGGTACAGGTCTTGTTCTATCGGTAAATATGTGTATTGACCGTTAGATGATGCAAGACACAGCAAGTACATGAGTTTTTCTATCAGTAAATATGTGTATTGACCGTTAGATGATGCATGACAGAGCAAATACATGTGTTTTTCTATCGGTAAATATGTGTATTTACCGTTAGATGATGTATGACTGAGCAAATACATGTGTTGTTCTATCGGTAAATATGTGTATTTACCGTTAGAGGAGGTACTGGTACCAAACTGGGTATTGCCTGACACACATGACACCAGTTCTCACATCCAAAGAATCATATCTAAAAACAATGTAACATCAAACAGATCTTACATCAAACAAATCTTTACTAGAAGATAAAGCAATATTTCACGAAATGCTAATTTGTAGATTAACTAGGAGACACAAAAATACTTTTCTTAGGTACTTGGTACTTCATCTTGCCAAAGAAATTACACATGCCAGTTCACAAATTCAGGTACAAACCTACACATGCCAGTTTAGAAATTCAGGTACAAACATACACATTCCAGTTCACCAATACAAATTCAGGTACAAACATGCACATGCCAGTTCACAAATTCAGGTGCATGTCTGAAACACCAGTACAAATACACACCTACCTACTAATACAAGTAAATACACAAATACTCCCTACACATTCAAGTTCATGTCCCAAATAGCAATACATGATACACAAATATACAACAATATACAAATACAACAATTCACACATCCGATGTATATTAGAAAAGCCACATCTGAAATTAACAACAGATCACAACGAGGACCCAGTGGGCTATACATTTTACATAAAAGAGAACCTTTGCAAGTTGCGACAATGCAACTACCGACTACAAGTTAGACCTGATACATCACAAATCCATTCATCCAAAACAGCAAATGTCTGAACCACATTGGACTTAACCATAGGAGTTCAGTTCGAAGACGTCCGAGGAGCTGGAACTGCCGTCGAGTTACATTTGTATTGGTGATTTCCTCGGACACAAACTCGATAAACTCAATTCAACTCAACTCAAGTCCATTAACAAAAAGAACCTACCTTCCAAGATGTTGTTTTGTGTAGTGATGGTGTAGAATGGCTGTGCAAATGACAACAATTCTTCTTTTCCAAGCAGGTAAGCATCTGGCAGCAAGCTGGTGCATGCAAAAAAATGTAAGATGCTTTCTACAGGTGCTGATTTGAGAAACACGCCGGGCCTAAGGATCTTCTCGACCGAGCCAACCAAGATCTCGCCCTTCACGTCCTTCCAGCTCTCGACGGTGATCTTCACCGTTTCTTTCGCCAACAAGCCAACGTAGGCAGCGTACTGCGATGAAGAACCGTGAAATACGTTGCCCCTCCTGAGCATCATCCAAGGACCTGCACTGATCATAATCATATTGAAAAGAAGACACATCAAAATGAAGGATACAAAAATTACAGAATAATTGCCATAATCGGATTTAGAATAATCTAACAATATTGCCGAAATTTTACATACCTTGCTTGCGATGCCGAAATCTAGAGGGCGTCAATGGAGGTGCGGAGGTGCAACAGTCGCCGGTAGAGGTGCGCCGGCTGTCCATGGTGCTTACGGGTTAGGTCTACGAGCGCTAGATGAACTGTGAGAATGAAAGAGACATTCCCGGGTATTTATAGTACTAGATAAGTTCTATCGGTACACAACCTCATACCGTTAGTAATTTGATATATCTTCTAACAGTATAAAAATAAATTACCAATAGAATAAAAATATTTGTAGAAGGCGAATGGTTCTATTGGCACAATACATATTGCCGATAGGAATTTTGTACATACTCTGTCGGTATATACGTACATTGCCGATAGAATAATACTAGTTGTAGAAGGCGAACAGTTCGAAAATATTTTTGCTATATTCTAACGGTATAAACATACATTACTGATAGAATAAAACTATTTGAAGACGAACAGTTCTAAGCAATTTTTGATATATTCTAATGGTACAAGAATCCATTACTGATAGAATAAAAATATTTGTAGAAGGCGAACGGTTCTATCGGCACACTACATATTACCGATAGGAATTTTTGTACATATTCTGTCGGTATAAGCATACAGTACCGATAGAATAAAACTAGTTGTACAAGTCGACCAGTCCTATCGGCTCACAACATTCTCCCGTCAGTACTTATGCATCTCTTCTAATGGCAAATATGTTCATCACCGCTAGAGTAAATCATACTACTTCTTCTAACGGTAAGTTTCTTACAAACTGATAGAAAAAATACACCCATTGGCCTTTTATGACCACGAGGCACATTTTCTATCGGTTTTCTACTAAATCGCTAATAACCGATAGAAGATTGGGGTTAGTAGACTGTATTTCTGTACTAGTGGGAGAAACGTCCTCATACTCCTGCAAAAGGTTGGTGATAGGAGGGGGCAAAGTGCTAGATATATCATCAAGTGAAAACAAAGCATCTTTGCATATCAACGCAGAGCACATCACATCATTCTCTTCAATTTCAGCAAGGTCAGATTTGGTTGCAAGGAGAACTCCACTCTTCAACTTAATTTCAGCGGCCTTAGAGCTAGATGGTGCAACATTTTTCGCTATTTGTTTACTTTCAGATTTCAAAGCATTCTCCTTTTTCTCATTTTCAGTTCGTTCTCTATCAAAGTGCACAATTTCAGATGGTGTCATAGGAAGTAAAGTAATTTTCTTTCCTTTGTGTAAAAAAGTATATTTGTTACTTCTACCATGATGAGTTGCATCAGTATCATATTCCCATGGTCGGCCTAATAAAAGTGAACATGCTTGCATAGGTACTACAACAAAATCAGCAACATCATGGTATGATTCAATGAAAAATTGTAATCTTGCAGTTTGTGTTACCTTTACTTTACCACTGTTGTTGAATCACTGAACATGGTATGGATGGGGATGTGCAAGTGTGGTCAAGCCATGCTTCTTGACCAGATCTAAACTCACCAAATTGTTGCAGCTCCCACCATCAATTATGGTTCTAACACGTCGGTCCTTGACAACGATGAACATTTGAAACAAATTGTGGCGTTGGGCTCTCTCTACTTGCTCCATTTGTGGGCTCAACACTCGCTGCACAATAAAGGTCTGGTAGTTATCCGTCGCCGCAGTGCCTAATTTTTCCTCATCATCGCCGTTCGCATCATGTTCAAACTCATCATCACCTGCATGGTTAGCTGCAAGAACTAATTCATCTTCCACATCACTTGCACTAATGTACCCACCATCCTCAGTAGCAATGTATGCGCGCTGACTTGGGCAATCCTTCATGACATGTTCCATGCCCTTGCAGCAGTGGCACACAATCCTTGTCGTGCGACCCATGGAAGCAACCGATGAAGAACTATTTGCTGGCGCCTGCACATTAGAATTTTTGCTCACCTCAGAAGTTCGTGTAGGTGGAGGTGGACGCTGCTGCTCCATATTGTCCAACCTGGTAGCAAGGTCGGAGATGCGCCGGTCCATCCTCTCAAATGCAATCTGGTTCTCATGGTTGGTTTGATCCATGTCATCAATGTGCTTATCGAGTTTTGCACTGATGTACACCAACATCTTCCGGATTTCACCTTCCTCTTCTGCAGCTCGAGCTCTTGTTTGCGGTCCTGCCATCGTTAGTAGTAGAAAACAGAAGACAACACTGAAGTATTATCCCTATGACTACTAGGTGGGGGCAAGTGGGACTCTCACAAAGCGTCTTACCATGCTCTTACAAGTGTTCTTACCAAGGCAGTAGGGGTGCAACCGGTGGCGAGTTTGTGATACCGTGACGAGCGTGAGTGAGGCGATTGCAAGGTAATCTGTAACTAAGTTGGAAGAAATTGGAGCTCGGAATGCTAATATATGTGTAGCAACAATTCAATATTAGTAATGCAAAGTGGCAAATTAGTCCAAAGTAATAGTCAAAGTGCTGGAACTAGCCTAAACTCAGATCTAGCTCAAGCAAGCAACTAGAATTACAAAGGACTAGAACCCAAGATGCGCCACTGAAAATTTTCTTCTTTGCTATGAATATTTTTCTTCTATGATTTTTTTTCTTTTTTTTTTGTCATAAACAGTGCGGCTTTTGTTTTGGTTTTTTTTTTTGCACTTGCCTCTTTCTTTTTCAACTGTACAACAAAACAGAAACGTTATTCGGCAATTTCACGCTCCGAAAGTTCCGAATCTAAAGATCTACCCAACGGAAAAGTAGTAGATAATTTTCCAACAAGTACAAGAACGTCAAAAATAGAGTTGGGAATCAAAAGATATGACAATTTTAGCGAAGCTGTCTCAGATTAAGCAATTTGAATCCGAATTGGACAAAAGTTTGAAGATTACACAACTAACTTTGCTGAAATTTTAGCGTGATAAAAACAGGTGAATTTGAAGATTACCCCAACTAACTTTTTGTGTGATTTCTCGCAACGATTCCAGAAAGTATAAGTTTATCCCAATCCGAACTCAGATGAAAGAATTATAATGAAAATACCGAAACAGACGTATTAGATTCAAACTCTACACTATCGACATTAATGGACCAATATCTCATAGATGGAAGCCGAATCTTACTTTGACTCAACAGAAAAGTCGTAGAGCATGATCTGATGCTTTCAGAAAGTACAAGATTGTGAAAATCTGAGTTCGTATGAGGAAGATATGATGAAAACAACGAACTGGACAGTGGCAGATTCGAATTGGACGCGACGACGAGGAGATCGACGTGCAATTTGACTACGTGACGAGATGCAAGACTAAAACTAGACCAAGACTAAAACTAAAAACCAGCACTCGACAACTATGGACGAAAATTCAAAGATGCAAACTAACAAGAATGATGCAAGGCTAATGGCTAGTGTTTGGACAAGGTAAACAATTTTTTTTTTGTAGGGCAAATTTTCTGGACTCTAGGTCAAAGAACATAATCAATCTAAACAAAGAGGAGATACAGTGTTACCTATCAGGCAACCTTCGCTCTGATACCAACTGATGTGAATGGTGTCCCGATCTTCTGATAGGTAAAGGTAAATCGATTGATGGAGAACTCAACGTTGACGATCCGGCTTCCAATCAGAACTGATTCAAAACCCTGCAATCGCTACACCATGCCTCCGTTGGTTATCAACCACGCCAAAACACGGTTGAACTCACCACGAAGGCTTGTTCCTGCTGCAAATCGAGAACACAAGCAAGAACGAAGAAGACGCAACTAAATTGTGAATTGTATTAAGCTCACGAGTTGGGATTTCACAAACCGAGTTCGGCGAAACTGCAATGGCAGAATAATCTAACCAAAATTCCAAATCTAAACAGTGACGGCTACTGAGTATATGAAGAGGCAGCGTGGCTAGGGTTTCTCATGACCTACTAGGGAATACATGGGCCGAAGGCCCGAAACAAGGTGTCACAGCACTGACTTGGCCCAATCAGAATCTGGTCGAAAGTTCTTTTGTTAATTTCTGGTGATCCAGAAGGAATGATTGATTGGAAAGATCTCATCGTGGGCTTCTCCGTGGAGTATAAGAACGTCCCAATCGGACTTCGTATGAGGGAGTTATGGTCGTTTGAAGGCAGACTACTCCTGGATGGCCGAACTGGACTCCAACTCGAATCCGTCTTGGACTCCAACTCGACTTGGTCTCCTTGCTAGTCCTCGCGTCCTTGCTGGTCCTCTCCATGGTTTCTAAGTACAATATTATCATCATTAGGTAGTAAACCATTCTCAAAACCATATATATATAACTTGGGAATGAGTTCACCTGGCAAAGCAACAATCGGGCTTGGTCGTGCGTTATTGGTCCTTGTGTAACAAGCGGAGGATTATGGTTGGCGCGTGTATCCGAAGAAGTGATGTCCTCATCAAATGTTTATTTTGTTTTCAAAATGTTTCACTAACTTGTCTCCATTGTTACAAAATAGTTTTGTTTTGTTGGTATACATCAAATAATCAAACATTACTTGTCTACCAATTATTCCACTATTCTTTTAAAAAAAATCAATGGCATGTGCTCATCAATACTTGTGCTTTTCAACAAACTGTTCTGTTACAATAATAGAATTCTATGTACTTTTGGTAATTTTAACATGTGTAATTAGGAAGTGTAACATGGAAGAGAAGCAAATCATGAACCACTTATAACTTCAAATTTAAAGCAAGTAATTTTATTTCAAAAGCTTCCTTAGCAGATATTTCACAGTAAACATTTCATACTCATAGTCTTTCAGTACTTTATATATTTCGGAGGTAGTGTTACCTAGAAGGTGTAAAACAATAAATGGTTGCACACAAAAATTTCTTTTTTAGAAGAATTTTCTTTGGAAATAACCCTAAAAAAGAATTACAGAAATAATCCACATTAATTATTTTAAAAAAAAATAACTCTCCGTTTCAGCCGGTCTTTTTAGAAAGATAAGTATTTTAGATTATAGGAGGTAGTGGAAAGACTGTGTATTGATGTAGTTATTGTGAAATTGGTTTGTATTATCTTATATAGAATGACATGTATTTTTGACCCGATATAGTATTTAACTAATGGAAAATTTTCATCGATGCCATTTCAAAACCTCTGAAAATGTGGTTTCTGAGACAAATAAGGTAAGGCCAATCATATTAATGAGAAATTCAATGATACATACTGTCGTGGTATCACGGATACCTCGGCAGGTTAGGACGTGCACGGCACGAGTACAACGGCGCGAGCAGACCGAGTTACTGGTCTTCTCCCGCCGGGCAACACAGAAATTGACACAGTGGTTTATACAGGTTCGGGTCCCAGTGGGGGCCCTAGTCCTGTTGGCTCTCTCCAGACGCGAGTCCGCTAGGGAGGTATGCTCTCGGGGAGAGGTCTCCGAGAGAGCCGGATATTACGTTAGTTCAAATGAGTTCGAATCCCCTGAAAAGAGGTACAAGAGGGGTATATATAGCCCCTAAGAAATACAAAAGACTAAAGAGCCCTCGCTGCAACCGTCGGATGGAAGGGTAGGGACGTCCTTTGACCAGGGGGACGGCCTGGATGCTCGACACGTGGCCTCACCGGCTTCCCAGAGGCTTCACGGTCAGCAGCCGCCCTTCGAGGACCCAGAGACTCTTCGGGACTTGCCGGGGGTTTGGTGATCCTCCGGACTCCACCGGGCGCCCGGTGACCCTCCGGATCTCACCGGGGGCCCGGTGGCTCTCCGGGTCTCACCAGGATTCCGGTGACCCTCCGGATCTCACCGGGCACCCGGTGACCCTCTGGATCTCACCGGGGGCTCGGTGATTCTCTGGGTCTCACCCGGGGCTCCTTAGGACTTTGTGGGGGCCCTGGGGATTCCCCCAACACATATAAAATATAAAAAAATTATACTAGCAAAAAAAATTTCCTATCCACTGATTGGACATGTCGTTCCACACCCCGCCCACCCCCGGAAAAAAATTATGGCTCACCAAATTGCACTAGTACAGAAAAGCTTTCTTCTATCGGTAAAAAACACCCTTCTACTATCGATTTTTGTACCGATAGAGATAGACACGATAGAACAAGACAAGTCATTTTCTATCGGTAAATAACTGATAGAAGAACTTCACTATTCTAACGGCATCTTAGGAGAACACCGATAGAAAATCCGTCGTAGTCGGACGTTTGTGAAAAAGTTTACCGATAGAAAAAATATAGTACTCTCTCGGTTGTGAATGAGTTTAACGACCGGAAAAGTACCACTCTTCTAACGGTTAATTACGAGTTTACTGAGAGAAAAAACCTTAGTACTCTCCCGGTTGGAAATGAATTTACTGATAGAAAAAATGATTGTACTCTTCGATTGTGTATGAGTTTACCAGCAGGAAAAGTTAAACTCTTCTAACGGTGAAGTACGTGTGTACCGATAGAATAAAGTGTAGTACTCTCTCGGTTGTGAAAGAGATTATCGATAGAAAAAATCATAGTACTCTCTCTGTTGTGTATGAGTTCACCGGCAAGAAAAGTCACACTCTTCTAACGGTTAATTACGAGTGTACTGATAGAAAAAACGATAGTAGTCTCTCGGTTGTGGATGAGTTTACCGATAGAAAAAGTGATAGTAGTCTCTCGGTTGTGAATGAATTTACCGATAGAACATTCACATATACAGTACATTCTTTACATTCACAATACAGAACATTCATATATACAGTACAGATGCAATACAGTATAGATTGGATACACAATACAGTACAGATGCAATACAGTATAGATTGGATACACAATACAGCACAGATGCAAAGAAGGGTAATTTCACAGAACAGATTGACACATTAGACAGTTATTCACATTTATTCACATATATATGGACAAATACAAATTGCAATCCAATGTGGACATTTATTCACATATATATTTATTCACATGTATATAAACAGTCTATGCACAGAGTACACGAAAAAGAGAAAATTGTCATGGCGGATGGTTGGGCGCACCTTCCTCCATGACATATTAAGTCCAGATTTGTCGAAGATCTCTAATCTTTGCATTTTCGTATTGGTCTTTCAACATGGCGATCTGCAAGCATGTGTGAATACTGAGTAACTAACTTCCTAATTTTGAACGTGACACCCAATTTTCAAATTTGAAGTAGCTATCGATGCTTACCTGGGGGAATTGGGCAAAGATTGTCTGCACTAGGTCGTACATGTAGCGCAGCACATAAAACACGCATTCCCACGATTGCGGCTACTGATGGCACTGAGATAATTGCATATGCGAAGACATGTTAGCTATTGTTTCCATATACTAATTAAGTATAAACAAAAAGTCTCGTGAGTACCTCATATTCTTTCCAAGCTAGTAGGGAGCCCTGCGGTGCGGCATGCCTCCCTCCAGTGGACACATATTTATCAAAAGCTCTGTATTTCAGTTAGTATTGCCGGTTAATGTATTATCATTAGCTAGTAAGGTCAAAATTTAAATCAAACATATAAGTTACTTATGCCTGCATATTCCCCTTGACCACATATTCGATCGATAATCTCTCACGCATCGAATCGAGGTAGTACACCTCGTTCCTCGGTGGACAGATTGCGATGAGGATCCAGTGGCCCCTGCATTGTACGTAAAAGAGGACCGCTAGCTCAAAGTATATCTCAGGTTTAACATACAAGATTGAGTTAAATTAGCACAAAATGCACTAACTTTTGGTGGTACGGCACCAGAATGAACTCCCTGTCCTGCTGCGCCATCAGCGCCATGGATATGTACTGCTCAGCGTGCGCGGCGTCGTGCTCTAGCATCGTGAGGCTTATTTTCTCTGGGTCGAGGAAACCCACCTTGTCACACGCAGTCTCCAATGCTAGCCTATACATGCATCTGCATGCATAGGACGACATTAGTATTGCACAGAAAGTTACTTCATTTCAAATGAACTACAACAATGTAGAGCTAGCAAACAGAGTTAGAAAACAGCAATACATAGGATCAGCAAACTCACAGTACTCCAGTCCGTATTATGGAAATATCGAGCTCCCGCCAGTTGTAGAGGTCGAACAGATCCTCGTATGCTACGGATATACTCCAGAGCTCACGGTGGAACTGCCCAGGCCTGTAGGGAACTAAGAAGTTCAGATTGCGCCGAGCTCAGTCTAGGTACCACTCGTGGAGGTCTTTGGTTGATCGATCCAATTTGCACAAAGCTGCCTCCGACACGAGTGGGAACCCGTTCTTGAACCTCTCCGATTGTCCCTTTCGCCCTTTGCCCTTGCCTTTGCCCTTGCCTTTTGCCGGGGACTGAGCGCGTACCTTCGAAGGCAAGGGCGAGGTGATGGCGTCTTTCTTCTGAGATGAAGGCGTGGATGCACCGGCTGAGGTCAAGGTCATCTTTGATGTGTTCAGGTTCGCACGAGATCCAGCCTCATGCCCCGAGCTTGGGGCGCAGTCCCCAGGTAGCCCGCCGGCAGGCCACTTCAATTAATGAGCATGTATGTTAGATTTTGCAAGTTGACTGTATTGAGTAGGATGTAATCTAAAATGTGTAGGATTTACCTGTTGTATTAGAAGACACTTCTTGGGCCACTGTAAGTAGGAGCCCACTGCCTCAGCAAGTGTCTGCATTTCCTCTGTTGGGACTGGCAATGGAGAATCGTTGTAGCCCGGCATGGCCATGTCCACCTGAACCTTTGAGAACCCCAACCGCAGAGGTACGCAGTGGACCCGGACATCCGGCCTAGACCGATATACGAAGCCGTGTCCAACCAATTCCTGCCCGTCGCCTAAGTGATTCAATAGGATGCAGCCCTCCGGCTTCTACAAATTTGTAACAATTAAAACAGGTTAGCGAAACAACTCTAACAGTATGGGAGTGGCATCAACTTAAGTGCACAGATGAAGGCTTGCAGTACCTCAAGTAGATCCACTGGATCCGCGAGTACCTTCGAAGTGCAACTGCTTATCCGACCCCGCGGGGTACCGTCGCCATGGGGATCCTCATCTGCACTCTTGGCCAGTAATGCTTCTCTCAACGGTGCAAACTCTTCCCTCATTTGTGCGACCTCAGACTGCACCTCAGCCCGTTTCTTATCGGAGAGCTGCGCTTTCTTTTCCTTCCTGAAAAGGGCCTTCTTCCTCGGTGGAGCCGGATCTGCGAAACCGGCCTTCCACGACACAGTGGCTCCCACGGCCCGTGTTTGCCCGGGATGCTCCTTATTTCCTAGAGCCCGGGTGAGGATGTCGTTCTCCCTCTGTGGGGTAAACAATCCCTCCACTGCCTCCTTCTCAAAAGAGATCTGTTACATTTAAAGATACCTTGTGAGACAAATTGCCTTATATACAGTTGTGCGCACACAGTTTATAAGGTTAGCCAACTTACCATTCGCCTCACAACGTCAGTGTTCCCAGTGTTTGCGAACTGCACAGACCCTGTGGATGACACGGACCCCCTCCCCCTCCACCATCGCTTGCACCTCTCATCCTGGATCTCGGAGAGCGCCAACTCAGGGGAGTCGACAGGATTTTGCTCGTCTTCCTTCTTCCACTGCTCCTCCATCCCTGCATAGCCCCGGGATCCGAGCAGATGCGGGTGGTCGTTCCTCTTCTGGATCGTCTTATTCTCCTCGCTAAGGGCCTTAAACTCCTTGGTCCCCTTCTGCTTGGTGAATTCCTCCCATACCTCCTCCAATATGAAGGGGTACTTCTCGCATGGAGATTTGCCCGCGGCGAGGAAGTTACTGACGAGCCAGCTCTTAAAGGTTATCCATGTTCCGTTCATGTCCTTCAAGCAGCCCGTCCTAGGTGTATTATCGGGGATGTTCCACTTAGCCTGTTTTCAAACAATGCATACAATTAATCACGAGTTAGTTAAACTTTAGTATAAGCCAAGAGAACATGATTACGAAAGAATTCAGTGATTTTAGTTAATTTAACCTTCACTTCCACCCACAACCTATCCCACTTGTCCGCCGTCACATCCTTCCAGCTCTGGACGGTGATCTTCACCCTTTCTTTCGCCAACAGCCCAACATAGGCCACATACTTCCCCGCTTTCTTTCCAACCGGCCTCACACATTGGTTGAACTCACAAGAAAGATCCGTGCGTTTGGCCAAACGGCCCAACGTCATCGCGCCTCGCCCCACCCTCTTGCACTGGGATGAACCAGCTGCATCTTCAGTTATGTTGGGGTTGGCCCTAGTCGAACCACTAATACCATTCGATGAAGACGACGACATGTCTTTCCCTACAAAACCATCAACAAACCATCAAAAATTTAATGGAAACACAAACCAAATCATTTTACAAAGCAAAAGGACCTATTTTAAATATTTTTTCTATCGGTAAACACAGAAAATACCAATAGAAGATAAGATTCTATTTCTCAGCATTTTCGTCTACACATTTTCATCTAGGAAGCAGGCAACATATGGCAATTAATTCTTCTTGGAGCTCCATAACTCAGCCCAGGACTGGAGACTAATTAGGGCTGCAAAAGGGATGTCCAAAGAAAATAATACTAAAAGAAAGACATGCAAAAATTAATTCCTGAACTGTTCAGAAATCTTTTCTATCGGTAAACACATGAGCTGCCGATAGACCATAACAATGTTTTCCATCGGCAAAGATACGAGATATCGATATAACATATTGTTTTGGAATATTGTTGATAAGCCGCCATTCACTGGCATCACATAGTCTTGGTTTAAGTCAACATTCTCCATGATTTTCTATACTAATATTCATGGGCCAGCATTATTATTTCACACATAACAATATTTTCTATCGGTAAACACATGAGCTGCCGATAGAACATAACAATGTTTTCTATCGGTAAATACAGGAGATACCGAAAGAATATGTGTAAGAACACCTCCAACGTATAATGTGCATTACATGGCAGTTGGATACAATTGATCACACATACAACAGTACATATAAGTTAAAATCTCAAAATAGGTTCATTACAGCACTGGAACATATTATGTCAACCCTAATTTAAATCAACATTGCCTACGGAATGTTCATAATCCAACACAATAGGGAACCCTAGTGTAATTACAAAACTCGAAGAATTAGTAGTACAAAACACAAAGATCAAATACGGAAGATGCTGGATAAAGAACGACGAATTAGAGTATTTACGGCGATCAGTTGTGGTGATGGAGAGGCGGTGTAGAACGCAGCGGTGGCCGGCGAAGGACGAAAATATGAACCGGTGGCAGTGGCGAACCAGTATATAGCCGGCGATCGTCGTGTGGGAGAGAGGAAGTGAGTGGTCACTGCGGAGGTTGTGGTTTTCTTCGCTCTCGAAGAGACGCAGTGCTATAAGTTGGAACTGTTCGACTGGAGGGAAACTCAAGGGCCATGTACGAGTAATAAAGTAGTGGAGGACCTTTTCTATCGGTATAACAAAACAATACCAATAGAATTATGTCCTTTTCTATCGGTACAACAAAATAATACTAATAGAAAAAGTAAATTTTTCCTTAAACAATTTTGAAGTAGTGGATGCCCTTTTCTAGCGGTATAAATAATTAAATACCGTGAGACCAATTTTTCCCAGAAAATTTTTTTAAGTGCCTGAGATTAAAGTATTGGATGCCCTTTTTCTATCAGTAAAAACAACAAAATACTGTCAGACTAATGAATTTATTCTAACGGTAGAACATAACAATACCGATAGAATAAGTAAATTTTTCGCAGAGAAATTTTTGAACTGCCTGAGAGACATTAAAGTAGTGGACACACATGACACATCTGTATTTACCGTTAGAACATGTGATGTGACGTGGCTGAAACAAAGCAAACTGGGAAATGCATGACACACATGACACCAGTTCTCACCTTCAAACAATCATATGTACACACAATGTAACATCAAACAGACCGTGCTTGAAAGCTGCAGAATGATAAAGAAAGAGGGAAGATAGCCGGAAAATTGGAAAATTGACATAAAAACAAATTGTTCATTCATTGTTGTTTTATCGCTTATAAAAAAAATAAAAATCCAAAATGCTAGGTCAAGGGGTGGTCTTAGCCCTGGATGCATGTAGAATAAAGTCAGTTTGACTTGCAGCCAGGAAGCAGGACTCCTCTAGCGACAAGTTGTCCTTAGGATCAACTACTACCGCATCGAGAAGGCCTGCGACCTCTCTCAGCTTCGCTATGGTATCCCTCATAGTCAAACCGCAGCCAGCGATGGTAATATCTGCGGCTTGCTTCTCCTCGTGAAGACGCCTCGTCCTCACCCTGGAATTGTCACCATCCGTCTTCATGCGCTGAATGCGCCGGAGGAGATCATCCAGTTTAATCCGTAGCTGAGTGTGCTTGTCCGTAAGGAGCTTGTGCTCCTCCTGGAGGGGCCCTCAGCTTGGCCTTGACTTTGCCAGTGTCTTCCACGGCTCCCCTTCCCTGTGCAAATCAACAGGTCAAGAATGTACTGAACATGGATTAACAATACAGGGGTAAACCCAGGAGATTTAGAGTTCTTACCGGGGAGGGCGAGGTTGACGATCCCATTGCGAAAGAGAAGATAAGGAGTCGAAGAGTTTGAGAATTAGAAAAACAACAAAATATAGTGACGCATGGCGAGGTACTTATAGAATTTCCAAGGCGACGCATGGCGACACATTTGAGAATTCAAAGCGCCAAAGTATTGTTCCATTGGTACAAACAACAAAATACCGTCAGACCAATGAATTTTTTCTATCGGTACAAACAACAAAATACGGTGAGACTAATAAATTTATTCTAACGGTAAAACATAATAATACCGATAGAACAAGTAAAATTTTTGAAGTTCCTGAGACACATTAAAGTAGTGGATGCCCTTTTCTATCGGTACAAATATAAAAATACCGTCAGACAAATGGATTTTTGGAGAGCTTAATTTGAAGAAGCAAGAGGCAGCGATGAGATTTTTGTCAGAAAATTTGAAGGGAAGAATTAAGTACTTATAGGATAAAGGTACTACTGTACATGTTAGAACTCAAGCTATGGAGTAAAATTGAGATATATTAATCCTGTGAACTAGCTTATCATTAAGTTCTAAAGAAAAATGTACTACCTGATGTATTAATGATAAGTTCCTCACCTTGATGCAAAACTTGTGGGCTGTTTGCTTGGCATTTTTCCCTGAAATAGAAAATAATCATCAATGGTTCTCAACCCATAATCCTTCTTCGTGATCATCTCGCAGATACGTTGTTTCATCGATATCTTCCGTACGGATAAATTGAATGTCCTCTAAAAATGGAGGTATTTCGTCGAATTGGTTATACTCCTCTTCGTCGACAACGTCTTCGACCCCAACAATACGTCTCTTGCTGTGGAGGACAACATGCAAGTTTGGATTGGCCGGGTCAACGATGTAGAATACCTGTGTGGCAGTTTCACTTATGAAGCCCTCAGCAGCTCGCGTGACTCTTTCTTGGATCCACCCAGCAAATTTCCTGTTATGTTCTCTGGTGACCCAAATCTCTGACATCGAAGGATTCTGTGACCGTAACATTACCCTGTGCTCGTGTATGTATGGCTCGACCTCCGTCATGTGTTGTAAGACCCAAAAATGTGATTTTGCGTACACATCATGAGAGCTTTGAATCCAATCGTTCTGATGCCCTAAAGCCTACCCTCGTGTCGGGACCAAGGAACGCCAATTGGGTCAACCCCGGCCATATAATATGTGCAAAATTCAATAACCTCCTCGCCGGCATAACCTTCCATGATGCTCCCCTCGGGTCGACGACGAGTCCTTACATATCCCTTCAATACACCCATAAATATCTCAAATGGATACATGTAGTGCACGCACACGGGTCCACAAAACTTAATTTCTCTGATAAGGTGAACAATCAGATAGACCATAACATCAAAAAAGGATGGAGGGAAATACATCTCGAGCTGACAAAGAGTTGTAACCATGTCGCGTTGCAAAGCGTCCAGTCCATCCGGATCAATTACCTATGAGGACACAGTTGCGCCAAATATTCATATCAGAAAAATCTTCTAATTAAGCTCCACAAATGGAGGTAATGAACTTATAGTACGAGTGCACGTACTTACCTTGCAAGATATTGCGTTGAAGAAATAACATAGGTTTGTGATTGTCTCTTTTACTTTGACTGGGAGAATGCCTCCGATAGCAATGGGAAGCATTTGTGACATCAACACATGACAGTCGTGGGACTTCGTGCCAACCAGTCTTAGGTCCTTCATGGACACAAGTTTTTTCAAATTCGCGGAGTACCCACATGGAACTTTAACACCATGCACGCACCGACAAAGTTCTGTTTTTTCGCTCTTGGACAACGTATAGCAAGCCGGGGGGAGGTATGTACGCTTTCCCTTCTCTAAAGGTGCAAGCTCAATCCTTATCCCCATTTCCACCATGTCACAACGAGCTTTCACACCATCCTTTGTCTTTCCCGGAATGTTCAACAACAAACCAATCAAACTGTCACAGACATTTTTCTCTACATGTATGACGTCAATGCAATGTCGAACTTGTAAGTGCTCCTAGTATGGTAGATCCCAAAGAATCGATCTCTTCTTCCAAACATTTTTTTCTCGGGTTTTAGAATACTTACCGAACTCAGCTTTGATGTCCTTCACGCGCGAGTAAATCTACTTACCGGTCAGAAACACTGGAGCTGATCCCTTCTCAGGCTTCCCGTTAAATGATTTCCTCTTCTTACGGTCGTGTGATGCACCAGAAGAAACCTGCGGTGACCCATGTACACTGGTTTCCGGCAGTTTCGCAGCCACATGCTCTCAGTTTCATCTAGGCAAATAGGGCAAGCCTTGGCTCCTTTCGTACTATACCCCAACAAATTGCCGTAGGCCGGAAAATCATTTATGGTGCAGAATATCAGGGCCCGCAAGATGAATTCTCTTTCTTGTATGCATCCCACACCTGCACCCCCTCGCTCCACAATTTCTGTAAGTCCTTGATTAAAGGCGCTAGAAACACGTCAATATCATTTTCGGGTTGTCTGGGTCCTGAGATTAGTAACACCATCATGATGTACTTGCGCTTCATGCATAACCAAGGAGGAAGATTGTAGATGCATAAAAGAACCGGCAAAGTGCTATGCCGACTGCTCACATTACCATGTGGGTTCATACCATCTGTACTCAGCCCAAACCTTATATTCCTAAGTTCGCCGCCGAACTCAGCAAATGTTCTGTTGATGTTTCTCCATTGAATAGAATCAGCAGGGTGTCTCAGTTTTCCGTCTTATTTCCGGGCTTCAGCATGCCAACGCAAGTGCTTCGTGACTTTCAGATTTGCAAACAGCCGCTTCAATCTAGGTATCATAGGCAAGTACCACACAGTTTTCGCCGGAGGTCCTTTCTTTACGTCGTGATGTTCACTGTCAATCCGGTCTCTACGCGTATACCTCGATGCGCCGCATCTTGGACAAACATGCAAACTGGAGTACTCGTTACGGTACAACACACAATCATTTGGGCATGCGTGTATTCTTTCGATTTCCATTCCCAACGGACCCAACGGTTTTTTGGCTTGGTAAGTAGATCTTGGCAACTCATTTCCCTCTGGAAGCATGTCCGCTAGAAGATCTAATAGTGCCGTGAAACTCTTATCACTCCAACCGTTGCCTGCCTTCAAGTTATATAATCTCAGCACAGAAGACAGTTTTGTAAATGTTGCACATTCAAGGAACAGAGGCTTCTCAGAGTCAGCAATCAGTTTCTCAAATTCACATAAGTCGTTTTCGTTGTAATCTTCCTCTACTTCACGTAACATCTCATCTAGATTGTCATCATCATCATCTACGTGCACATCGGAATGAACATTATCAAAATTCGGATGATCATCGATATTATTCCAATCCACATCCGAGTCCTGCTGATTGGTAGTAGTGGTGCTTGTTTCCTCAAGATCTTCGCCATGCCATATCCAACAGGTGTATCGCGCGTTAAAACCATGACGAATCATATGACACTTAATTTGATCAGAGTTGCTAACCTCTTCAAGTTCAGACAATCTGTACAAGGACAAAGCATATTTTTCTCTCCCTTCCTCTCCTTTTGTTGCTCAGCAAATTTAATAAACTCATTCACACCATCCAAATATTCAAGAGTAGTACGTTTTATTCCATACATCCAATATTTCCTGTCCATCTATAATTAACAAAATTTAATGAGTCAGCCATGCATGAAACCTTCCCGATAAAGTTATGTATATGTACATGTACAGCCTCTTACAACTGATGTGTTAAACCCTAGCCTGACAAAATTAACACTAATTAACCTAGCTAACTACACAATACAGGCTAGTGAGCTCCTAAAACATGAAGCATTTCCAGCTCGCTAGCTCCCAAGCTTGGAGCTACAAACTTGGAACTGTTGGATCAAGGATGCCGACTAGAGGGGGGGTGAATAGGAGGCTTTTAAAAACTTTAAAACTTAAAGCAAATAAAGAACAAATCAGGAACAAATAATATAAGCAAGGGAAAGAGAACGACCACAATGATTTTTACCGAGGTATCGGAGACTCGCCCAGTCTCCACTAATCCTCGTTGAAGCACTCAAATCACTTGAGTCTTGCCTCAATATCCATAAAGGATATTATCACTAGTGGTTGCTCCTTGTCCACTCCGGAAAGGCGAGCACCGATGCCTTGTACACACATGCCGAGCCTCTCCGACAATCTCCGAACGGAGAGATCAACGGCCACGCCTCCGAACCGTCTAGGTGAGGGCGCTCACCAAGGGTAAAAGGCAGCGAGGTCTTCTCAAGACCTCCAAACACGCACCGAGAAGCTAAGTGAATGCAAAATGCAAAGAACTGAAGCTCTCGGTGGATCGAAAAGCACTCGACTTGATCAAAAGATCAAGATTTTATATAAGAAACTAAAGCTCAAGAGTGTATATGAAATGCTGCTGTTTTTTGTTCAAAACTTATGCCCAAAGCCCCTTTTTATAGCCTCAAGAATCAAATGAACCGTTGGAGCTAGGGCTGAAAATCAGCAACCCAAACTGACAGTCAGTTTGCCTAACTGACAGTCAGTTTAGTGCACAACGGCCGACAAAATTTACGGATGAAAACTTTGCTAGCCGTTCGTGGTCGAAAAAAAAAAGCTGAAACCCACAACTGCCAGTCAGTTACACAAACTGACAGTCAGTTCGACCACAAACTCGACCAAAATCAAATAGAAACTCAGTTAAAATCTCTGTGGTCGAAACCCCAACTGACAGTCAGTATGGACAAACTGACAGTCAGTTTAGTACAAAAATTTTGAGCACAAAATACACCCTCTCTGGACAATTGTCAGTTAACACGAACTGACATTCAAACTGACAGTCAGTTTAGCAAACTGACAGTCAACATGAATAAAAACAGAGATAACTTTAAATCAAGAAATCCAAAAGAGGTGTTTAATAGCTCGTTGGAAAGATAATTTTAAGGGCTACAATTTTGTCAACAGAAGCAAAAGCCAGATCTGCCTAGATCGTTCTGAAAATTGCAAATACTCTTCTGCTGTCAAAAATTGAACTGAAAAACCAGATTTTTCAAATAAGTTCAAAACCAAATCCAACCAAAAAGGATGCAATGCAATGACCTAGATTTCTCAGTTTGTGATGGAGATAAAAAGAGGACTTTCGCAACCCCTCTTTATAGTACGGTTAAAACTAGAAAAAAATATCCCTAACCGATCATCTCCATACGCCAAGATCGGTAAAAATAAAAACTCATAATACCTGAGGTCTTTCGCATCTTCATGATTTGCGTCTTGTTCCTGCTCTTTGCGACTTGTGCTTTTATTTTACGTCGGGTTCGTCTTGTATTCTGTGCATATCTTCCCAATGCAACTCTGTATCAAATAAACTCAATAGCACAATTAGTCCAGAACACTTTGTTTTCATTAATCATCAAAATTAGGGTTAGGCATGAAGGCCTTGATGCAACAGGAACTACACAATACAACTATATAGCTTGCAAGTAGAGAGGGAGGGAGATCTAGATGGAGAGAGAGATAAGTGATAACAATTAAGCATACCTTAAAGAGAGGGGTGCAATCAACTTCCCTCCAGCTTACCCTGATCACCCTAGCAGTGTAGCTACGAGCGTGGAACTTTCATCACAAACAGAGGGACACAGAGTGCAACAGAACAAAAGAGCAGTTCAACAATGGTCGAGTGGGGTTTTAGTTATACTCGACCTTTTTCTAACGATAAATACATGAAATAACCGTTAGACTGCTCAGTTAGTTAGAAAAGCACGCATGTATCGGCTCGTTGAGGGAACTTTATATAGAAAAGGCACTCAAGGAGTCTTGATGCGATGTATTTCTCAAGAAGATGGCCAATCCCTTCTAAATGAAATACATGGAGGAATATGTGGAACACATGCTTCTTATCACACACTGGTCGGAAAAGTATTTCGATAGGGTTATTTCTGGCCTACGGCACTCAATGATGCCATGCAGTTGGTCAAGACATGCCCACAGTGTCAGTTTCATGCTTGGCAAGTTCATCAGCTAGCATATGCTTTGCAAGCCATTCCCTTAACTTGGTCATTCGCTGTTTGGGGAATATATATTGTAGGGCCAATGCCTCAAGCTGTTAATGGGTATAAGTTTTTATTCGTCACCATTGATACATTCACCAAATAGATTGAAGCTGAGCCAGTTCGCAATATTACTACTGCTATTGCAAAGAAGTTCTTTCATAAGAACATAGTGACATAATTTGAAGTCCCAAGTTGTCTCATTACCGACAATGGTTCACGATTTGTCGGCGGTCTTTTCTTAGACTATTGCGATGACATTGGGACCAAGGTCTGTTTTGCATCTGTAGCTCATTCATAGAGCAATGGTGCAGTAGAATGTGCCAATAGGCAAATAATACAGGGTGTCAAGAAACGAGTTCGATCACCTAAAGTTACGCTTGGGGGCTTGGGTAGACGAACTCTACTCAGTTTTACGAGCATTACGTACCACATCCAGTTGAGCTGCGGGTGAAACACCTTTCCGACTGATTTTTGGTACTGAAGCTATTTTACCAATTGAAATTCAAATTGGTTCAGCTCACTTAAGTCACTCGGATATTGCTATTCAAAGTGATGCTCAAGAAGATGAACATTCTGTCCTCGAGGAAAAGCGTGATCAAGCCTTGATTAGGTCCGTTGCATATTTACATGCTTTGCGTAAGTATCACAGTAAGAAGGTGCGACCACATAGTCTTCATGTGGGTGATCTAGTTTTAAGAAAATCCAAAGCCAGTCCAATCGCAATAAGTTCTCTCCTCAGTGGGAAGGTCCTTGTATTGTGGTTTCCATTCCGCGACCAGGATTGGCTTGATTGGCTATGGAAGATGGGAGGATCTTATCCAATTCATGGAATATAGATCAATTGCATAAATTTTATGTGTAAGTTTTTCCCATTACCATTTTCCTGTTCAATTAGCACGTTTCCTTTAATAATAAAATGCTTTCTTTCTCTCTATGTTATAATTGCATTCTCGTTTCTTGTCCTTTGTTTCTCTTCTAGCTAATCTTGGAGGTTATCTTACCTAATCATCTCATTACAGTGTTTAAAGTGGATTCACTGATCAATCTCATGGTCACATCTAGATAAGACATCTCTTAATAAGCCGTTTCTCAATGCATATGAGACTTACTAGTATGTTCTAATCATTCGGGTGGCTATGAGTTCATAATAAGCTTTCACATTTATTTTGAGTTGGTTATTCTTGAGATCTCATAATACACTCCAGTAGAGACATTTGTTTTTCAACCGTTTCTCAACGCATAAGAAACTCGCTAGTAGTGTTTTCTATCGCGCCACGCATTGGGGAGACGACTACTCCCGTGGGGACTCAGCTCGCTGTAGCTGATCCCATACATGCGTACCATTGACTTCCCAGGATAAGTCAAGCACATGAGTATATTTACATTACACCAGAGTAACTTACAAAATATTTAAGCAGTGTGGCCTGCTGGCCTTAATACAACATAAAGAGATTACAATGTCTTCGCAGCACACATGGTCTAGCTAAAGCAAAATAAAACATCTACACGGTGGAAGTTAGGTGAACCCCCACAGCAAGAAGTTGACGATAGAACAACACACATCAGGGTTCTGGAAGAACTAGCTCTCCTCCTTCTGGATCCATGAAGTTTTTCATGCCTTCATCTTGATCATGAAACGCTCCATCCATTGGATTGTACGTTGCAAGGGTGAGTACTTACGTACTCAACAAGTCATAGGTAAGAGTACAAACATATAGTAGTGATGATATGAACCTATGCTCGTAAAGAAGTGTGGATTGTTGTAAAACAGGCTTTTCCTTTATATCTCAGCTCATGGCAGTATTTTTCATAGCATAGCATCGCTATTCATGTTCACTATTTATAGTACCACCGTGAGACGACAACACACGACAGCCCACGGCAGCACCTCTTATCATGACAACACATGTCATTTGGGTAATCTTGACTTATCAAATTTTATTTAGAAAACATACTTGTGCCACACCCCGTGGATTTAATCCACCGCAGCAGATTCCTATAAACCCGGGAACTCGGAGTATTCGAATACATTTTTAACTCTGCAGAGAGGTACCAATTTACCCGCAAGATATTCCACTTTCATCCCCATCCTATCAATATGATTAGACCCTTTCTCACTACATAATGTGAGTAGCAGGGTGGAGATAACAAGAACTTTTGTTATGTTTCACTCACAATTCACCCCTGACCTAGTGGTTTCACACAAACCACAGTTGTGGCGGGCTATACCCCCATCCCAATGCCTCTTCCCATTACTGGGTCAGCGTGCAATCACATCCAGTGATATGTGTAGGAGCCACACTCCATGCCAAATCATGCATCACTTCCCATCTCATGCAAGGGTTTCATGTGCGATCCGCATAGTTATGTGTTCAGGCCTGTCCCATACCAGGCTTGTAGTTAGTATGTTTTTCATGCCACTAGACACACAACACAAGGTTCTAGTCCTTATATGCCAGTGACCAGACCATCCGCAGCCACACACATCCAGTGCTCACACATCCAGTGTCACCACCATTCCATACCAAATTCTGGTCACGGCTAGGGGTTTTATTTCATGAATATACATAAATACACATATATTAGTTCATGGCTCATTACTTGATCATTTCACATTTCACAGCCATCTAGCCTAGTACAGCCATTTCATATCTCAATCATTCTTTCACATGAAATACTACTTATATTCATGGTTATATTATAGCAACTCTTAAAATATAGGTTCAAGATGTTCAAGAATATGACTTGCCTTCCGCGTCGTAAAAATCAGCAGTTTGTGTTGGGTCAACAGCGAAGTCCTCGAACTCCGCTTCTGGATCTGCTCGGCGACAAACAAACACACAATGATCACTAACTATATTAAAATGTTGTATGATCTATATGCAGATATGCTTTAAGAAGAATAACTGAACGATGCTGAAAATGATTGAGACTACAAGTTGAAATGAGTCGAGATTCTAGGGTTTCAAGGAATCTGGGCTAAGATTGAGTACTGGAGGTTACTAAAATTTCAAGACATTAAAATCGACATAGGGTTCCCGGCAGGTTTGATAAAAAACGACAAACGTTAATAGGTCGACATTCGGTTCATAGCCTAACATGGCTTTAGAGTGCTTTTCTCAAGATGGGGCAGTGGAAGAAAATGTAGAACATGATTCTACAAGTTTAGTGGACAAAGTGGAATTCAATTTGCACAACTAGAAGTGGTCGAACAAGGCTAATGCCATTGGTTTACATGGAGCTGACACAGGCTTACATGCACAGAAACTAGGGCATAGCTGTGAAAATGATTCAAGGCTTCAAATGCTTCGCCAACTATGTCTAGCAGATAGGCGAAGACAACAGGAATCCAATGGTGGTGTTTTCGATCACTAGGATGGCCGGACAACAACAAATGGTGGCGAGGAAACACGGTGGCAACATGGCATAGTACAGCTACTGGACAAATTTGTCGCATAGCTGTAACTTGTGATTTTGGGTAGAACCAAAGGTCGATGCAGTGGAGAGATTTACTCAGGAGGCTGACGCGAATCTACTGCACAAGGCGTAAAGACGACGATGGCCGGCGGCGACTGGACGGCACGTGGGCGACAATACCAGAAACAGCTCATGGTGAGAGAGAACTATACGTGCTAAAGCTTGAAACTGATTTATGGCTTACGCTCCTAGAGTCACACTGATGGTTCAGGAGCAGTTAATTTGATTATAACAGTTGTTTTAGGTCAAACTGGTGCTATGACCGGGCTCGAAGAAGATGGCAAAAAGGGGCGCCGTTGTTCTGGAGTATTTCTAGTCAATCGGCTACATCTAAACCATCTACAAGACACAGGAAATGAGTAGAGGTGGCCCAATTGGTTGGAGGAACGGTGGTGCGGCCTGGCGAAGTGAGCTTGTCGCCGGTAGTTCGTGAGAATTAGGGAAGCCACAGTCCGAGGTCGAATTTGAAATCCGAATGCACAAGCTTGCTAAGAAGGTTCCACTGATCATTTAATTCTACTAATAGAAGGGCTAATTCGAGCTAAGTCAAATAGCATTGCCGGAGCAGGAAAAATTAGAATCCCGGCGATAACCAACATTAGGGTCCACCATAGTTCAATTAATTCTACAGCATGATGAGGTGAACAAGAGGTACTCACTGGTTGAAGCAATTTGAAGATTGATGTAGTGGATCAAGCTGGCGTTGTGCTCCTCCTCAGCGGCTCACCGGAGAAGAAGACGAAGATTAGAAGAAATGAGACTTAGCTGGTTCTGGTGGGTGTGAAGAAGTAACTAGATACAGCTGGCTTAAATAGGCACGGGCGAAGCTTCCGAGGAGGGGACAGTAAAAATCTTTGGTGCTGACAAAAGGGTTGCTGCAGTCACTGCTAGTCACACGCGCGCGGTTGCTGGTCGCTGGTGCTGCCACGGCGATGATCTTGGTGCGGACACGTGCGTTCAAGCAGGCGCAAGCGAACACGAGTGCAGGCGAAGGCGAAGCAAGCCGGCGGCGAGGACACACAGCAAAGGCACACTGGTCGTTGATCGAAGGGTGGCGTGGGTCGCTGGTCGAAACAAACAAGCTGGACCCGATTGCAATTTTTGAACTTTGGCTTTCGATTGATTTGTAAAATCTGGGATTTAGGTGGTTAGGGCTGATTTTGACTTGAAAATTGTGGCAAACTTTTCTCAACAAATAATTTGGCAAAGGTATTTGACAAGTTTTGAGACATTTGAACAGTTTTGAATGAAAAGGACATTTGGGTAATTTATGGTCTTTGAAATCTGGATTTTGTCAAAATTGAAATTCTGGAATTTAGGATAGAATTTTGTTATCCTCGTAAAGGAAGATTTTGCATTGAATAGCATTTGGGAGATGTTCCCTAAAACAGATTTGAATTTGGAGTTGATTTGTGACTTTTAGCCTTTTAAGACTTCTAGAACATCAGAAAGGACTAATCTGCGATACAATTTGTACTGATTTGTAAAAGGGTTTAGATGATAGAATTTGATAGCCAACTTTTTGGATTAAGGTATTGGCATACCCTGGATTATAATCCAAGAATAATCTGGTCTGGATTAGGTGAAGATGTGATTAAATCAAAGTTCAGAGTATTTAGGGTAATTAGGATAATTAATTTTCTATTTTCGAAAACAGAAAGGTTTGACAAATCTGGGAGTAAGAGATGGAATTAAATCTGGTTTCTGAAGACTTTTATTCTCAGATTAAATAGTAGGTCATATCTGGAAAGTCAGATCTTGATTTGGGTTCATAGGGATGATTTTGAGATTTTAGGGCTTAGGATAGAATAAGACTAGGCTGATTTGGCTGATCTTGAAGAGACATATGCATGCATGACTTTTATGAAAAAAGAAATTTCACCCCAAACCCAGGGTGTTACAGATCTACCCTCCTTAAAGAAATCTTGCCCCGAGATTTACCTAAGACAAGAAAAGATAAGGATAGGCTTGTTGAAGATACTCTTCCCTCTCCCAAGTGGCTTCTTGCTCTAAATGATTTCCCCACTGAATTTTACATAACTTGATCTTCTTCCTTCTGAGCTGACGTTCATCAGTGGCTAGGATTCTGATTGGGTGCTCAAGGTAAGTAAGATTCTTCTATAGTGATATCTCTTGCTCTTCTATCTGGTCAGTAGGTTCCTTTAAACATTTCCAGAATTGAGAGACATGGAACACATCATGCACTGCTTCTAATCATATGATACTTCCCCTTTTCTCTTGATTATCTTAAATAGTCCGATATACCTTGGAGATAGCTTTCCTTTTACTTGAAATCTCTGCAATCCCTTGAATGGCATGACCTTGAGATAAACCAAATCTCCTGCTTCAAATGATAGTTCTCTCCGTCGATTGTCTGCATAACCTTTTGTCTGGATTGTGCTGTCCTCAATCTTTCTCTGATAAGTTTGACATGAGCTTCTGCCTCTTCCACTATCTCTGGTCCTATAACTCTTTGTTCTCCTGGTTCATTCCAATGCAATGGGGTTCTGCATTTTCGTCCATATAAATCTTCAAATGGTGCCATCTGTATACTAGCTTGATAACTGTTATTGTATGTAAACTCTGCATATGGTAAACATTTGTCCCATGATGTCCCATAATCTAGTATACAAGCTCTTAGGAGATCTTCCAAAATGTGATTTACTCTCTCTGTCTGTCCTCCTGTCTGAGGGTGATATGCAATGTTGAAGTTCAACTGAATTCCTAGAGTCTCATGAAGTCTGTCCCAAAACTTGGATGTAAACTGTGCTCCGCAATCTGAAACGATCTTCTTAGGAATACCATGCAATTCCACTATTCCTTGCATGTATTACTCTACCAATTTACTGCCGTTGTAGATCTTTTCGACTGGTATGAGGTGAGCTACCTTGGTAAGTCTATCCACAATAACCCATATGGAGTCATATCCTCCTTGAGTTTTAGGTAGTCCTGTAATGAAATCCATACCGATTTCTTCTCATTTCCATAGTGGTATTGGTAAAGGTTGTAACTTTCTGGCTATCTTCTGATGCTCTGCTTTAACTCGCTGGCATGTGTCACAGTTTGCAATGTACTCTGCAATCTCTCACTTCATATTATCCCACCAAAATCAATTTTTCAAGTCCTGATACATCTTGGTGTTACCGGGGTGTATTGAGTATGGAGTTTTATACACTTCATGGAGAATTAATTCCTTAAGTTCTGCGCTTTGAGGCACAAAGATTCTTCCTCCATACCACACAATTCCTTGGTCATCTTCAGTAAAACCCTGAACTTTTCCTAACTTGATTCGACTCTTGATCTTGCAAATCTCCTGATCTTTCTTTTGGGCATTCCTTATTTGTTCTTCAAGTTGAGGTTTTACTATTAGAGTAGCAACCGTCCCCTGTGGTACTACTTTCATTTGATGATTCTGCAACTCTTGTTGTAGGTAAGGATTCCTCAGTATGACTGCTTCTTGCAGGTTATAGACCTTCCTGCTTAGGGCATCGGCTACTACATTAGCCTTTCCTGGATGGTACTGGATGCTAAGGTCATAATCTTTGATCAATTCTAGCCATCATTGTTGATGCATGTTGAGCTCCGTCTGAGTGAATATATACTTGAGCTCTTGTGATCCATATAAATCTCACACTTATTTCCAAGCAAATAATGTCGCCATATTTTCAACGCATGAACTACTGCTACTAATTCCAAGTCATGCATAGAATAATTTTCCTCATGTGGCCTTAACTGGCGTAAATCATAAGCTACTACTCAACCTTGTTGCATTAACACACAGCCTATCCCTTGCTTCGAAGCATCACAATCGACTACGAAGTCTTCCATGCTATCTGCCAATGTAAGGACTAGTGTTGTTGTCAACTTCTGCTTCAGCTTATGAAAGCTTTCTTCGCACTTGGCGGTCCATTCAAATGCAACATCCTTCTTTAGCAGGTTAGTGAGAGGTTTGGCAATCTGGGAGAATCCTTCAATGAATCTTCTATAGTAGCCTGCTAATCCCAAGAAACTTCTAATTTCTGGAACTGTAGTGGGTTGCTTCCACTCCTTGATTGCAGTAATCTTAGCTGAATCCACCAAAATTCCTTCTGCTATTAACACATGTCCAAGAAATGCGATTCTTGACATCCAAAATTCACATTTATCAAACTTGGCATAGAACTGCCTCTCTCGTAGTCTTCCCAAGACTAAGTACAAATGCTGCTCATGTTCTTCTATGCTCCTGGAATATATCAGAATGTCATCTATGAAAACTATTACAAACTTGTCAAGAAAATCCATAAATGTACTGTTCATGACATTCATGAAAGCTACTGGGGCATTGGTCAAGACAAATGGTACTACTGTAAACTCATACAGCCCGTATCTGGTAGTGAAGGCAATCTTCAGTATATCTTCCTTCTTGATCTTCAGTTGGTGGTATCCAGACTTTAAGTCTATCTTGGAGAATACCTTGGCTCCTCGAAGTTGATCAAACAAATCATCAATTCTTGGCAATGGATACTTATTCTTTATGGTGACTTCAATCAAAGCTTGATAATCCACGCACATCCGTAGAGTTCCGTCCTTCTTTCTCACGAACAATACTGGGGCTCCCCATGGCGAAGCGCTGGGTTTGATGACTCCTTTGCTCTCTAAGTCTTCAAGTTGATTCTTGAGCTCCTCCAAGTCTGTAACTGGCATCCTGTAGGGGCGTTTCACTATGGGCGCTACTCTTGATTTAAACTCAATCGTGAACTCTATCTCCCTGTCAGGCGGCATTCCCAGAAGTTCTTCTGGAAACACGTCGGGGTATTGTTGCACTACGGGCACATGTTCCAGGCATATCTTTTGCCACGCTTGAACAGATCCTAGCGGTTCCTTGGTTGACGATCTCTCCACATAGAATAAAACTTTCTCCCCTTGGTTACTGACAAGGCTTATGGTTTTCTCCTCACAGTCTACTAGACCTTTATGTTGGAACAACCAATCCATGCCAAATATAATGTCTAGACCTTGCAGTTCTAGAACTAGCAGATTTTCCGCAAATTCTACCCCTTCTATACTGAGGGTTACATTCTGGTAGATCGAGTAGACAGGTAATCTAGCCACTGGAGTTTATATAATCATGGAGTACTCTAAAGGTACTTGCTCTACATGCATTTCAACTTCAGATGCAAATGCTTTTGACATAAATGAATTTGTAGCACCAGGATCACAATATTAAGGCAGATGCAGACTGGATCAAAAATCTACCTAGAAGAATGTCGGTGGCGCTTCCTGCTTCTTGAATCGAGGTGTAGTTTAGTCTTCCTCCTTGAACTGCAGTTAGTGTTCTACCTCTTCCTCTTCCTCGGTTAGCGATGGCTCCTCATCTTCCTGGTGGAGTTCCTCTGACATTCTGTGATTGTGATGCTCTGGGTAGTACTGGCTGTGTTCCTACTTGTGACCTGGCGATGGAGATCGGAAGTTGAATCCATGGGCAAAATTCTTTGCGATGCCCACGATGTCCGCAGTGAAAACATTGGACACTCGCGTGAGGGAAATTCTTTGGAAGATGGTTCCCTCTACAATTTGGATACACGGATGTTGCTGGCTTAAAAGCTTGATGAGGTGATCGAGGACTTGGTAGAACTGGAACTCTTCCTCTTGTTGGGCTTGCTTGCGGTTGAACTTGTTGAATCATTCTCCGTCTACGGTTGTCTTCCCCTATATTCCTCTTCTCTTCTATCTTCAAAGCTCTGTTCACTAGTGTTTGGAATTCTACAAACTCATGGGAGGCAATTTGGTACTGCAAGTAGTGTTGAAGTCCTTCTATGAAGCGTTCTATCTTGTTCTCTCCGGTATCGACGTCTCCCAGTGCATATCGTGCTAGATGGGTGAATTGGTTCAGATACTCAGTGACTGTCTTGTTTCCATGAATCAAATTGCGGAATTCCCGGTGCTTAGCTGCCATGACAACGGTAGGTATGTGAAATTTCCGAAATTAATCCTTAAACTCCCTCCAAGAAATGTTGTCTTTGTCCAGGTGGGCTTCTTGGTAATTCATCCACCATGCTGCTGCAGCTCCTGCTAACTGATGAGATCCGAACAAGACCATTTCTCTGTCGCCACATCGAATTGTGTCTAGTTTCCTCTCTATGTCCCACAACCAATCATCGGCAACCATGGGATTGGTCGCACTAGAGAAAGTTGTTGGACAGGTTTTCTGGAAATATGTTGATCTTGCTCCTACAGTAGTTCCTTCTGTGGTTCCAGTAGGTAATTTCTGAACTATCTGAGCTAGCAACTGGGTATGGGTTGTCTGGGCTTCCTGTCAGTTCTTCTCCATTTACAGAAGAATTTCCTGGAAACTAGGTTGCTCATTCTGGGGAGGATTGGAACTCTGGGATCCTTGCTGAAACAAAGGTCCTCTTGATATAGGATCTTCATCTTGTGAAGTCTGATCTCTGTTCTCTCCGCTGCATCGGCATCTTCTCCTTGTGTCGACCATGATAGCTCTGAAGAGAATCTAGACAGATCTAACTAACTAAGGCCAACTAAGACAGCAGTGCAGAAATTAATGCAGACTATATTAAATACTTAGGCTTCTAGCCATAATACACAAGTTAACCATTGCAAAAGCAACAGTGAGACACAAAGCTATCAAGAGCATTCACCAGCTTTATCTACACTATTCCCAGCTAAACCCCTAAGACACTCTGAGAAAGCAAAATGCGCCCTCTCTACCTTACCGAATTTTTAGAAAAATCAACAAGACTTTGAAATCAAATTTTATAGAAACTACAAAGCTCATTTTTACAAAAATAGGGTTTTCATAGCAATAATTTTTAGATAAATTACGCCTTCCTGGCGCAGCCAATTCCTAAAGGTGTCATCCTACAGTCAAGTTCTCATGCTGCTCTGATGCCAACTTTTTGTCGCGCCCCGCCTTGGGGTGATGAGTACTCCCGTGGGGACTCAGCTCACTGCAGCTGATCCCATACATGCATACCATTCACTTCACAGGATAAGTCAAGCACAGGACTATATTTACATTACAAAAGAGTAACTTACAAAATATTTAAGCAGTGTGGTCTGTTGGCCTTAATACAACATAAAGAGATTACAATGCCTTCGCGGCATACATGGTCTAGCTAAAGCAATATAAAACATCTACACGGCGGAAGTTAGGTGAACCCCCACAGCAAGAAGTTGACGACCGAATAACACATATCAGGGTTCTGGCGGAACTGGCTCTCCTCCTTCTGGATCCACGAACTTCCCCACGCCTTCATCTTGATCATGGAACGCTCCATCTATCAGATTGTAGGTTGCAAGGGTGAATACTTACGTACTCAACAAGTCATAGGTAAGAGTATATACATATAGTAGTGATGATATGAACCTATGCTAGTAAAGAAGTGTGCATGGTTGTAAAATATACTTTTCCTTTATATCTCTTCTCATGGCAATATTTTTCATAGCATAGCATCGCTATTCATGTTCTCTATTTATAGTACCACCGCAACTCGTCGACACACGACAGTCCACGGCAGCACCCCTAATCATGACAACACATGTCATTTGGGTAATCTTGACTTATCAAATTTTATTTAGAAACCATACTTGTCCCACACCCCGTGGATTTAATCCACCACAACAGACTCCTATAAACCCGGGAGCTCGGAGCATTCGAATACGTTTTTAACTCTGTAGAGAGGTACCAATTTACCCGCAAGATATTCCACTTTCATGCCCATCCTATCAATATGATTAGACCCTTTCTCACTGCATAATGTGAGTGACAAGGTGGAGATAACAAAAACTTTTGTTATGTTTCACTCACAATTCACCCCTGACCCTGTGGTTTCACGCAAACCACAGTTGTGGTGGGCTATATGTAACACCCCTGTTTTTGCTAAACCCTAAAATAGCCAAAATCCACATCCGGACCCCAAAACCTAATCTGCTTCAGCCATTCCCTTCTAAATACTGTTCAGAACATTTTTCCCTTCGGGACCATCTCCAAAATCTCACCCTAAAGCTGAGTTTCAAGCCTTGCTATTTTAAAACCCTAATTACCCTATTTACCCTAAACTGTTTTCCCCAATTTTGTCGAAACCCTTCAGATCTTGCCCGATCTTACCAAACTTTGGCCAGATAAGTTCTACTAATCTTTTGCAACTTAGCTGCGAAATCAGATTTTAGATCGGACCCTCAGATCTCCAAATTTGCAAACAGGCCCAAGTCCTATTCAAATTATCCTCACAGAACAGCCCCTGGAATAAGTTTCAGAAATTGCAGAACAACCCAAATGTTATTTTCAGGCCCTTTTCGACCAGCGCCTGGTCGTTGCCACGACCAGTGCTCGAGCCACCGTTGTCGCGCCGCGTTCTCACCGCATTCGCTCGCCGCCGGCCACCGTTCTTGTCACCTGTGTTGTGAGCAACCAAACCACCTCCCGCGCACGTGCCAGTGCCGTGGCATCGCCTCGCCCAGCGGTTAAACGGCCGCGCTCCCAAGCCTCGTTTTCGCGCGCGCTCCCGTTGCCGTGGCAGTTGCATGGCGTTACGTGTCATTGCCGGAGCATTGCTGTTGCCTCCGCGTCTGCGCCATCACTGGTGAAGTCCCAAGGCAACTGGCAAAGCTGCAGCACCGCCTGAAGCGCGATCACGTCGCCGTCACCGTCGTTGCGCCTGCGCCCGACAATTTTCTCCCCGGCGCAAGCTACCGCTGTCGCGTTTCCCTCGCAAGCTCCATCCCCGTGCCTATTTAAACCCCCTCAACGCTGTGAAGAAGCACAAGCTCAGGACTTAGCCAAAATTCCAGCTTCTCGCCGTTTCCACTTTCTTCTCCGGCGAGCCAGTGAGAGAGCTCACGGTGCCAGCCCTTTCCACAGCCCCTCTCTTCAATCCAGGTTCACCAGTGAGTCCCCCTCGTTCCCCTCTCTGTGTCATAGCAACCAATTGCACTAGATCGATCCCCATCGCCGGTGATCGCCGGATTCCCGATTTTCCCTGTTCCCCCAATGCCACTCGATTCAGCCCAAATTAACCCTCAATCCTGTAGAAGAAGTTGATCAGTAAGCCTAGTAGAGCAAGCCTGTAGAACCAGAATCCCCAATTAAGCTCAAATCGAAGAAATCCCAAATTTGAACCTCGGCCGTTCGCCGGACTTCGGCGCCAAGCTTCTCCGGCCGATATCCAATGAAATTAACCTCCCCAGTAGCTTTGTTGTGCCCTAGAGATCATTCCCAAGCTTGGAATTGAGCTCTTTCGCCCTGTATCGAAAATACCCAAGCTCCAGTGTCGTCTTCTCCAGCGCCGGTCGCCGGAATTTGTTCCCGGCCGATCCAGCACCTGAAACCTTGTCCCTTAGATAGATTCCAGTACCCTGAACAATATTGTCCACTAGCTCGACACCTGGATCTGCCTAGATTGTGAGTTATGCCTATGCCAAGATCACTGTCCAGTAACTCAGTTCATGTCCAGGCCACCGTGGTTCATCACCGGATTTGGCCACCCTCCGGCCACTTTCAGCCCTTGTGCCTGTTGAGTATATTGTTCCTGTTAGTAATGCCTACCTCCCAGACAAAGTGGTGCATCATTTGGAGCCCTAGATCAAGAGTTAAGCCATGCCCTAGTTTCTGGCCATGTCCAGCACCATGTCAGTGCATGTCAACCACTGGCATTAGCCTTGTTTGACCCCTTCTGGTTGAGCAATTGAAATGCCACCTTGTCCCCTAGATTCCTGGAGTTGTGTTCTACAACTTTCTCTACTATCACTTCTCCAGAAAACCATCCTAAGACTAGTTTCCAGTTATGTCAAAGCCATGAACTGAATGCCGACCCCTCGACGTTCAATCCTTTTTAGCCGTTTCTTCGACCAGAGCCCTTGTGACCTTGCCCTAACTTTTTCCCCTGCATGCATGACTTATTTACTTAATACTTTCTATAGAAACTATTTTCAGTATGCTTATGTGGTATGTGTTTGTGTGTTAATTGTTTGCCGCAGAGTCAGAAGCGGAAGGAACGGAAGAAGTCTTTGAAGAGCCGTCTGAGTTTTTAGACCCAACATTGCAAGGCAAGCCTCATTCCTTTGATCATGTCTCACCCAATATTTTCATATGAAGTATATTCACTGTTTCTTACTATGCATGCTTAATTGGAATACAAGTTATGTTTGAATGACATGAGTAGATATTACCTAATGGATCATGAAACCCTTTTTGTTATTGAACCTTCGTGTATATATGCTCTTGTCACCCTAGGACTCATATATTGAATATCCACATTAAAATTGAAATGGTCAAATGCATGAGAAGTTATAATAAAAACCGTTTTGACAAGAAAAATGATAAAAGGGATCAGTAGTGAGGATTGGATTGTATGGAGAGGGTGCGGTGCGCACCAGGGTATGTGAATGTTCCTCACTATTGGTTCATAAGGACGAGAACCTGGTGCTGTGTCTCTATACGAATTGTAAACGTACCAACCACTTGCCTGGTATGGGACAGGCACAACTCAGTAGCTTTTTGGTATTAGCAGTTCCCTGCATGGTTTGACGATCTGGTTTCTCGCGTGGAAACTGGAAGGCCAAGGTTCGGCCATGAGTGATGTGAGTCAGAAAAATGATGAGAGAAAAAGGCGTAAATGAAGGAAGACGCCCTAGACCTGATTAAGCCGTGAGCGGCTGTAATCTTAAATGGTCGTATGTCTCGCGTGGACATAGACCAAGGCTATGTGTCCTGAGGGAACATAGACCAGAGAGGCTAGGAAGTAAGGCAGTGGGGAAGACCCACAACGGTACTTGAGACTTAATTGTCTATTTACCGGGCAGGGATACTGTTAATACTGAACTGTAAAGCGTTGTGTGATCTCGGCCTTGTCACATGTGTATAAGTCACATGAAGCTGATCCGACTTGAAAGCCGAGTGAACCAGTGGATTTAAAAAGAGGTACACCTTTGCAAAGTGTAAAAGAAGTATCAGATACTCTGTACTCCCAGGTTCAGGAGTCTTTTCGTAGTGGATGTTATCCATGGGTTATAGCACAAGTAATGTTTTGGAATGTTTTCATAATGCGGTTAATAAAGTAGTGACTCATGGGAGACCACTACATCTAATGTTTTAATGAAAACCTGTTTAATGTTTAAAGTACTATTTTCATGACAAAGTACTGTTTACTGAACAAATAACTTGGAAATCTATATATCTCTATCCATATGAAACTAAAATCCCTGAATCATATGTTTTATCCTCATATAAGTACATTACTATAATCCCCGGAATGAGTGTTGCTGAGCACCAAGTGCTCACCCTTGCAATTTGCATCCAACTGTAGAAGAGGGATTCGAGGATCCCGAGTCCTTCAGTTATGAGTTCCCGGCAGAAGATGGAAGCACCCCGGACGAGCCCACGTTCTAGAAGGATTGCGCACCAAGTCAAGTCAGATGTGGGAGGAGCCACTTCAACCCCGCTGCGGATGGAAATCAAGCTTTTTGTCGTTGCTTTGTGCTTTATGCTGTGTGTTCGGTACTTAGATACCGACTCTGGTTCTGATAAACTTGTTATTTTCTTAGCAACTCTACTTAGCGCCATTTTCGGTGCTTTGGGTATGTAATATTGGCCAAGCTGGCCTGCTACCTGTTTAATGTTATTATTATGCTTGTCTGGTTTGGAGCTCATGTGTCATCCTGCTGTGTGTAACCTACCTGGGCGGTTACCAAGGTGATCCTCAAATGGGGGGTCTCACAGCGAATGGTATCAGAGCATGAAGCTTGACTGTAGGTCGTGACCCTTACTAGAATGGGCGTCCCTAAAGTAGAGAATCGCTAGATTATTTGGTAAAAATCTAATTGTGAAAAACCTAATTTGTTTAAGAAAAGCATAATGAGTATTATTTGAAAACTTTCAAAACCATTTTCCTACTTTTAAGAGTTCCGTGTCTCATCATCGCAGATGGCCCCTGGTAAGAAGCTGATTCACGGAGACGAGTTGGGATCATGGGCATTGATGCTTTGGATGATGTTGCAATTTCTGGGAGCAAGAGACAACCAGCGACCCGTATACTACGTCCGTCGAGAAGAAGTCGATGGTAGACCTTTTGGTTTCCGTGCCTCGGTGATTGTGTACGAGATTCCAGAGATCGGAAGAGGATCAACAAGAAAGGAAGCTCGTAGAGAAGAAGAAGAAGATGCTATCCAAGACGCTGCTCGTCGTGCTATAGGTACCATCCGTCAGCTGTACGATGACTTTCTTATAGGTTCTCCTTTCTGTTTTGTACCCTACCAAGTCCCCGGATCAGATCGTCGAACTGTTCATCCCTCCAACAATCAGAGAGACGCCATCCTGACCAAAACCAGAGATGTAGTCCAAGTCTTGGAGTCAAGCTACACTCGGTTGCTGCGTGAGCATGAAAATGCTCGGGATGACCGTCACTATCTGGAAGGAGCGCTTGCGAAGGTTCGCTCAGAACTCCAAGAGAAGGAGAAACAGATTCAGGAGTTGGCTGAACCTAGCAGAGCTCGAGAAGTCGAAGACGAAGGATCGGTGAACAAGAGGAACCGCTTGAAGATAAGACTCACAGCCCGCAAGAGTGTGGGAAGACCTAGGGATTACCTGGGTTATTTCACGCCTGCTTCGCGTGGCATTGTGATCAACACCCCTGCACCAGAGTATCCTACTCTCGCGAAGGGGAAGGAAGTTCCTGAAGGCAAAGGAAAAGAGATTGCTACATGTGACACCAATGATTCATCCGAGGAAGAAGAGGACAATGACATGCAATGGGACCCTATGGATGCCGACGAAGATCAAGAAGAGGAAGACCCTGAAGAAGTGGAACCTTGCAGTTCTTCCAAGACCGACAGGAGATCGTAGTTTTCTCTTCAGCTTGACCCTTCTGCTCTAGCCCTTGTAACCGTTAGTCTTTAGCTCTTGTTGTAGTAGCTGCTTTGTTTGTATTGTTTGTTGGTAACTCCAAAGCTGTAAAGGTGAAAACCTTGTATCTTTAGAAAATCTTTGAAAATGGCAATTGCATGTTCCAATCCAATCTCTTGGATTGATCTTTTCTTTCAGCTTATGTTCAATCTGTGCTCTCTTGAATTAGTAGTCTTGTCTCAATTATCTTGGCAGAACGGAATGGTGAACACCAGAGGTAGAATCCAAGGTTCAGAAGAAGTTCCAAGAAACACATCAACAAGAAGGACTAGAGATGACTCGGATCAGCCAAATTCATCAGCCTCAGTACCGCAAGGAGGAAATCTGACGGAAATATTAATATGGATGGAGCAAAACAGACAGAGATCTGCAGAGGTACAGAGTCAAATCCTGGAACAGCTAATGCAAAACTCTGCAACCCGCCGCGAGGAAGGTTCGAACATTGGAGCAAGACTGACAGATTTTCAAAAGACACGTCCTCCAACTTTCTCCTGCACTGAAGACCCAATTGTGGCAGACGATTGGTTACGAGAAATTGAGAGGAAATTGGACACCGTCAGGTGTAGTGATGAAGAGAAGCTGCTATATGGACCCCATCAGCTCACAGGATCGGCTGCAGCATGGTGGGAGAATTACAAGACGGTACACCCTAATCAGAATTCAATTACCTGGGATGAATTCAAGGAACAGTTCCGTAGATACCATGTCCCCAAAGGAGCTGTCCAAGCCAAACGCAGAGAATTCTTGAATCTAAGGCAAGGAGGAAGGACGGTGAAGCAGTATTTGCATGAGTTCATCAAATTGGCTAGATATGCACCAGAAGACATCATGACAGAAGAGCGGAAGATCGACAGATTCTGCGAAGGCCTACAAAACTCATATCAGTATCACCTGTCAACACACGAGTTCACGGACTTCCAAGTCCTTGTGAATCGAGTGCTTAAAATGGAGGAGAAAAGAGGCATGGTAGAAGAAGACCGCAAGAGGAAAAGTATAACTTACCCTTTTCAAGGAAATTCTAGCCGAGGAAGACCAGCGCCATATGCCAGAGCCGCTTTCAGACCACCCGCACCACCAAGACCCCAGAAGACTTCATCACCAACAACTCTAACATGTCCCGGATGCAAAGGGAGTCACCTCTATAGGGACTGTACACTGAAGAATGCAGAATGCTTCCATTGTGGCAGAAGAGGACATCACAGAGAGACTTGTCCATTTCGGCATTTACCTCCCAACGTTGCCAAAGCTCAGGCAGCCAAATCCCCTGCACCTGCACGAACTATTGCCAGAGGAGCACCACAAGCTAGAGGAGGAAGATTCCAAACCAACAGAGGAAGAGGAACACCAACCACCGGAGGAAGACTCAACTTCGTGACTGCTACATAAGCAGGAGAGGCAACTGACGTCGTGATCGGTAGACTCTTGATCTCCTCTTAGATTTCAGTTGTTCTATTTGATCCCGATGCAACTCATTCATTCATGTCAAAAGATTGCTTGTTGAGTAATAACTTGCCTATGGTTGCTTTAGAGCATCCTATCATCATTCAGTCACCTGGTGCTAGGATGATTGTTAATTCTATCTGTAGAAACGTTGCCTTCTGTATCGGCAATCTAGAATTCCTGGCAGACATACTAGTTCTAAACCTTCAAGGATTGGATGTCATTCTCGGAATGGATTGGCTGGCCAAGCATAAGGGATTGATGGATTGTGAGAAGAAAACAATCACCCTGACAAATGCCAGTGGAAAGCAAATTACATTCCATGCAGACAGAACTCCAATCTGCGACCACCTACAGAGATTGAACTGCATCGAAGAAGTGAAGCTTGAAGAGGTACCAATTGTCAATGAGTACCCGGAAGTCTTTCCAGAAGAACTTCCCGGATTGCCACCAAATAGGGATATAGAGTTCACTATCGAACTAAAACCCGGATCTGTGCCATATGCTAGAAAGTTGTTTCGGATGACAGGCCATGAGCAAGAGGAATTGAAGAAGCAGATAGCTGAATTAGAAGAAAAAGGATTCATCAGATCCAGCTCATCACCATGGGGAGCCCCAGTGCTCTTTGTTAAGAAGAAAGATGGTAGTATGCGACTTTGCATAGACTACCGCAAGCTAAACGACATGACCATCAAGAACAAATACCCCTTACCAAGGATAGATGACCTTTTTGACCAGCTCAGAGAAGCAAAAGTGTTCTCAAGAATAGACCTGAGATCGGGGTACCACCAGTTAAGGATCAGAGAGCAGGACATTCCTAAAACTGCTTTCGTAACCAGATATGGGTTGCATGAGTTCACAGTGATGCCCTTTGGATTAACTAATGCGCCCGCGGTATTCATGAATCTAATGAATAAGATCCTCATGGAATTCCTGGATAAATACATCATTGTATTTGTGGATGATATCCTTGTCTACTCTAAGACGGAGGAGGAGCACGCACATCACCTGAGGATTGTGCTACAGAAACTGGCAGACCACCAGCTATATGCCAAGTTTAGCAAATGTGCTTTTTGGTTGAAGAAGATTTCTTTCTTGGGACACATCATCTCAGGAGAAGGAATATTTATGGACCCGTTGAAGATACAAGCTGTTACTGATTGGGAACAACCTGAAACCGCAACAGAAGTTAGAAGTTTCTTGGGATTAGCGGGATATTATCGAAGATTTGTAGAAGGATTCTCGAAGATCACCAAACCGCTAACCCAGCTACTGAAGAAGAATGCCCCTTTTAATTGGACCGAGGAGTGTGAAAGAAGTTTTGAGGAACTGAAGAAAAGACTGACAACTGCACCAATCCTGATACTGCCGGACGTCAAAAAGGATTTTCAAGTCTTCTGTGACGCCTCCAAACAAGGATTAGGATGTGTATTGATGCAAGAAAGGAAAGTGATAGCTTATGCTTCTAGACAGCTACGACCTCATGAGGAGAATTATCCAACACATGATTTGGAGCTAGCTGCGGTCGTACATGCACTGAAGATATGGAGACACTACTTACTAGGCAGTAAGTGCGAAATTTATACGGATCATAAGAGCCTGAAGTACATATTCACGCAACAGGAGTTGAATATGAGGCAGAGAAGATGGTTAGAACTGATCAAAGATTATGATCTAGAGATCCACTATCACCCAGGAAAAGCCAATGTAGTAGCTGATGCTTTGAGCAGGAAGTCTCGTTATAACCAGATAACACAGCTAGAAGTGCCGACACAACTGATCAAGGATTTCGAAAGGCTACAATTAGAATTAGTGGACCAAGGAACCATCGCTACGCTAAAGATGGAACGTGAGTTGAAGGATAAAATCCGACAAGCTCAAGCAATTGACCCAGATCTTCAAGAAATGAAGGAGGACATGAAGAGCAAAGATACAACCAACCTTCGAGAAGATGAACAGGGAATTCTATGGTACGATGACCGTATCTGCATTCCGAATGACCACGAGATCAAAGACTTAATCATGCAAGAGGCTCATCAGACCCCATATTCCATACACCCAGGCAGCACCAAAATGTACAAGGACTTGAAGAAAAATTTTTGGTGGAAAGGAATGAAGAGAGAGATTGCCAAGTTTGTCGCAACTTGTGACACATGCCAAAGAGTGAAAGCAGAACATCAAAAGCCTGCGGGACCGCTACAACCTCTACAAATCCCAGAGTGGAAGTGGGATGAAATCGGAATGGATTTTATTGTGGGACTACCAAGGACGAGAAAAGGATTCGATTCTATATGGGTCATAATTGATAGATTAACAAAAGTAGCACATTTTCTCCCAGTGAAGACCCTATATACAGCTAAGGACTTAGCAGAGCTGTATCTCAACAGAATAGTTGTCCTACACGGAGTGCCGAAGGCTATCGTTTCCGATAGAGGAGCCCAGTTCGTTTCAAAATTTTGGCAAGAGTTGCAGAAAGCCCTGGGCACAAAGTTAAAGTTCAGTACCGCTTACCACCCTCAAACTGGAGGTCAGACGGAAAGGGTAAACCAAATTTTGGAAGATATGTTGAGGGCTTGTGTTTTGGACTATGGAGACTCTTGGGAGTTATTTCTACCTTATGCAGAATTCACCTACAACAACAGTTTCCAAGCAAGCCTGCAAATGGCACCATATGAAGCCCTATATGGAAGAAGATGCCGCACGCCTCTGTATTGGACAAAAATTGGTCAAAAGCAACATCTAGGACCCCAACTAGTAGAAGAAGCCACAGCCCACGTCAGGATCATACAAGAAAAACTGAAAACAGCTCAATCTAGACAGAAAAGCTATGCGGATAACCGTAGAAGAGAACTATCTTTTGAAGAGGGCGATTATGTGTATCTCAAGGTTATGCCATACAAAGGAGTTCGAAGATTCCAGATGAAGGGAAAGTTAAAACCTAGATATGTGGGACCATATCGAATTCTGGAAAAGCGAGGTGAAATGGCATACAAGTTGGAATTGCCACCAGAACTAAGCGGAATTCATGACGTGTTTCATGTATCTCAACTGAAGAAATGCTTGAGAGAACCAACAGAACAGATATCTCCTACAGAGAATGAGATTCAACCAGACTTATCTTGTCAAGAATACCCTATTAGAATTCTGGAAACCAGAGAGAAAGTGCTGAAGTCAAGAACCCTCCGATTCTGCAGAGTCCAGTGGAACAATCACTCAGAGGAGGAGTCAACATGGGAAAAAGAAGAAGATCTCCGACGAGAATTTCCCTTCCTATTCTCTGACCTGCCCTAATCTCGAGGACGAGATTGTTTCTAAGGTGGGTAGATTTGTAACACCCCTGTTTTTGCTAAACCCTAAAATAGCCAAAATCCACATCCGGACCCCAAAACCTAATCTGCTTCAGCCATTCCCTTCTAAATACTGTTCAAAACATTTTTCCCTTCGGGACCATCTCCAAAATCTCACCCTAAAGCTGAGTTTCAAGCCTTGCTATTTTAAAACCCTAATTACCCTATTTACCCTAAACTGTTTTCCCCAATTTTGTCGAAACCCTTCAGATCTTGCCCGATCTTACCAAACTTTGGCCAGATAAGTTCTACTAATCTTTTGCAACTTAGCTGCGAAATCAGATTTTAGATCGGACCCTCAGATCTCCAAATTTGCAAACAGGCCCAAGTCCTATTCAAATTATCCTCACAGAACAGCCCCTGGAATAAGTTTCAGAAATTGCAGAACAGCCCAAATGTTATTTTCAGGCCCTTTTCGACCAGCGCCTGGTCGTTGCCACGACCAGTGCCTGAGCCACCGTTGCCGCGCCGCGTTCTCGCCGCATTCGCTCGCCGCCGGCCACCGTTCTTGTCACCTGTGTTGTGAGCAACCAAACCACCTCCCGCGCACGTGCCAGTGCCGTGGCATCGCCTCGCCCAGCGGTTAAACGGCCGCGCTCCCGAGCCTCGTTTTCGCGCGCGCTCCCGTTGCCGTGGCAGTTGCATGGCGTTACGTGTCATTGCCGGAGCATTGCTGTTGCCTCCGCGTCTGCGCCATCACTGGTGAAGTCCCAAGGCAACTGGCAAAGCTGCAGCACCGCCTGAAGCGCGATCACGTCGCCGTCACCGTCGTTGCGCCTGCGCCCGACAATTTTCTCCCCGGCGCAAGCTACCGCTGTCGCGTTTCCCTCGCAAGCTCCGTCCCCGTGCCTATTTAAACCCCCTCAACGCTGTGAAGAAGCACAAGCTCAGGACTTAGCCAAAATTCCAGCTTCTCGCCGTTTCCACTTTCTTCTCCGGCGAGCCAGTGAGAGAGCTCACGGTGCCAGCCCTTTCCACAGCCCCTCTCTTCAATCCAGGTTCACCAGTGAGTCCCCCTCGTTCCCCTCTCTGTGTCATAGCAACCAATTGCACTAGATCGATCCCCATCGCCGGTGATCGCCGGATTCCCGATTTGCCCTGTTCCCCCAATGCCACTCGATTCAGCCCAAATTAACCCTCAATCCTGTAGAAGAAGTTGATCAGTAAGCCTAGTAGAGCAAGCCTGTAGAACCAGAATCCCCAATTAAGCTCAAATCGAAGAAATCCCAAATTTGAACCTCGGCCGTTCGCCGGACTTCGGCGCCAAGCTTCTCCGGCCGATATCCAATGAAATTAACCTCCCCAGTAGCTTTGTTGTGCCCTAGAGATCATTCCCAAGCTTGGAATTGAGCTCTTTCGCCCTGTATCGAAAATACCCAAGCTCCAGTGTCGTCTTCTCCAGCGCCGGTCGCCGGAATTTGTTCCCGGCCGATCCAGCACCTGAAACCTTGTCCCTTAGATAGATTCCAGTACCCTGAACAATATTGTCCACTAGCTCGACACCTGGATCTGCCTAGATTGTGAGTTATGCCTATGCCAAGATCACTGTCCAGTAACTCAGTTCATGTCCAGGCCACCGTGGTTCATCACCGGATTTGGCCACCCTCCGGCCACTTTCAGCCCTTGTGCCTGTTGAGTATATTGTTCCTGTTAGTAATGCCTACCTCCCAGACAAAGTGGTGCATCATTTGGAGCCCTAGATCAAGAGTTAAGCCATGCCCTAGTTTCTGGCCATGTCCAGCACCATGTCAGTGCGTGTCAGCCACTGGCATTAGCCTTGTTTGACCCCTTCTGGTTGAGCAATTGAAATGCCACCTTGTCCCCTAGATTCCTGGAGTTGTGTTCTACAACTTTCTCTACTATCACTTCTCCAGAAAACCATCCTAAGACTAGTTTCCAGTTATGTCAAAGCCATGAACTGAATGCCGACCCCTCGACGTTCAATCCTTTTTAGCCGTTTCTTCGACCAGAGCCCTTGTGACCTTGCCCTAACTTTTTCCCCTGCATGCATGACTTATTTACTTAATACTTTCTATAGAAACTATTTTCAGTATGCTTATGTGGTATGTGTTTGTGTGTTAATTGTTTGCCGCAGAGTCAGAAGCGGAAGGAACGGAAGAAGTCTTTGAAGAGCCGTCTGAGTTTTTAGACCCAACATTGCAAGGCAAGCCTCATTCCTTTGATCATGTCTCACCCAATATTTTCATATGAAGTATATTCACTGTTTCTTACTATGCATGCTTAATTGGAATACAAGTTATGTTTGAATGACATGAGTAGATATTACCTAATGGATCATGAAACCCTTTTTGTTATTGAACCTTCATGTATATATGCTCTTGTCACCCTAGGACTCATATATTGAATATCCACATTAAAATTGAAATGGTCAAATGCATGAGAAGTTATAATAAAAACCGTTTTGACAAGAAAAATGATAAAAGGGATCAGTAGTGAGGATTGGATTGTATGGAGAGGGTGCGGTGCGCACCAGGGTATGCGAATGTTCCTCACTATTGGTTCATAAGGACGAGAACCTTGTGCTGTGTCTCTATACGAATTGTAAACGTACCAACCACTTGCCTGGTATGGGACAGGCACAACTCAGTAGCTTTTTGGTATTAGCAGTTCCCTGCATGGTTTGACGATCTGGTTTCTCGCGTGGAAACTGGAAGGCCAAGGTTCGGCCATGAGTGATGTGAGTCAGAAAAATGATGAGAGAAAAAGGCGTAAATGAAGGAAGACGCCCTAGACCTGATTAAGCCGTGAGCGGCTGTAATCTTAAATGGTCGTATGTCTCGCGTGGACATAGACCAAGGCTATGTGTCCTGAGGGAACATAGACCAGAGAGGCTAGGAAGTAAGGCAGTGGGGAAGACCCACAACGGTACTTGAGACTTAATTGTCTATTTACCGGGCAGGGATACTGTTAATACTGAACTGTAAAGCGTTGTGTGATCTCGGCCTTGTCACATGTGTATAAGTCACATGAAGCTGATCCGACTTGAAAGCCGAGTGAACCAGTGGATTTAAAAAGAGGTACACCTTTGCAAAGTGTAAAAGAAGTATCAGATACTCTGTACTCCCAGGTTCAGGAGTCTTTTCGTAGTGGATGTTATCCATGGGTTATAGCACAAGTAATGTTTTGGAATGTTTTCATAATGCGGTTAATAAAGTAGTGACTCATGGGAGACCACTACATCTAATGTTTTAATGAAAACCTGTTTAATGTTTAAAGTACTATTTTCATGACAAAGTACTGTTTACTGAACAAATAACTTGGAAATCTATATATCTCTATCCATATGAAACTAAAATCCCTGAATCATATGTTTTATCCTCATATAAGTACATTACTATAATCCCTGGAATGAGTGTTGCTGAGCACCAAGTGCTCACCCTTGCAATTTGCATCCAACTGTAGAAGAGGGATTCGAGGATCCCGAGTCCTTCAGTTATGAGTTCCCGGCAGAAGATGGAAGCACCCCGGACGAGCCCACGTTCTAGAAGGATTGCGCACCAAGTCAAGTCAGATGTGGGAGGAGCCACTTCAACCCCGCTGCGGATGGAAATCAAGCTTTTTGTCGTTGCTTTGTGCTTTATGCTGTGTGTTCGGTACTTAGATACCGACTCTGGTTCTGATAAACTTGTTATTTTCTTAGCAACTCTACTTAGCGCCATTTTCGGTGCTTTGGGTATGTAATATTGGCCAAGCTGGCCTGCTACCTGTTTAATGTTATTATTATGCTTGTCTGGTTTGGAGCTCATGTGTCATCCTGCTGTGTGTAACCTACCTGGGCGGTTACCAAGGTGATCCTCAAATGGGGGGTCTCACACTATACCCCCACCCCAAACGCCTCTTCCCATTATTGGGTCAGCGTGCAATCACATCCAGTGATATGTGTAGGAGCCACACTCCGTGCCAAATCGTGTATCATTTCCCATCTCATGCAGGGGTTTCGTGTGTGATCCGCATACTTACTTGTTCAGGCCTGTCCCATACCAGGCTTGCGGTTAGTACGCTTTTCATGGCACTAGACGCACAACACAAGGTTCTAGTCCTTATATGCCAATGACCAGACCATCCATAGCCACGCACATCCGGTGCTCACACATATATTAGTTCGTGGCTCATTACTTGATCATTTCACATTTCACATTTCACAAACACAGTACTGCCATTTCATATCTCAATCATTCTTTCACATGAAATAGTACTTATATTCAAGGTTATATTATGGCAACTCTTAAAATATATGTTCAAGATGTTCAAGAATATGACTTGCCTTCCGCGTCGTAAAAATCAGCAGTTGGTGTTGAGTCAATAGCGAAGTCCTCAAACTCATCTTCTGGATCTACTCAGCGACAAACAAACAAACAATGATCACTAACTATATTAAAATGTTATATGATCTATATGCATATATTCTTTAAGAAGAATAACTGAATGATGCTGAAAATGATTGAGCACGCAAGCTGAACTGAGTCTAGATTCTTGGGTTTCAAGGAATCTGGGCTAAGATTGAGTACTGGAAGTTACCAAAGTTTCAAGAAATTAAAATCGACATAGGGTTCACTCCTGGTTTGATCAAAAGTGACGAACGTCAATAGGTTGACATTCGGGTCATAGCCTGACATGGCTTTAGAGTGCTTTTCTCAAGATGGGGCAGTGGATGAAAATGTAGAACATGATTCCATAAGTTTAGTGGACAAAGTGGAATTGAATTTGTACAACAAGAAGAGGTCGAACGAGGCTAATGCCACTGGCTGACATGGAGCTGACACAGGCTTACATGCACAGAAACTACAGCATAGCTATGAAAATGATTCAAGGCTTCAATTGCTTCGCCAACTATGTCTAGGAGATAGGTGAAGACAACAGGAATCCAATGGTGGTGATTTCAATCACTGTGATGGCCGGACGGCAACGAATGGCGGTGAGGAAACACAGTGGTGACATGGCACAGTACAGCTACTGGACAAATTTGTGGCATAGCTGTAACTTGCTATTTTGGGTAGAACCATGTCACGCCCCGAATAGGGTACCATGACTACTCCCGTGGAGACCTAGCTCTCTGTAGCTGGCCTCATACATACATACCACTGACTTCCCAGGATAAGTCAAGCACAGGAGTTTATTGCAGCAGAATAACTTTCAAATTATCATTCATAAATAGTATGGCCTGCTGGCCTGATACAATAAAATGGTGATACAATGCCTTCAAGGCACAAAGGGTCTAAATAAAACAAATAACAACTACGCGGCGGAAGCTAGGCAAAACCCCCACAGTCGTAAGAAGTTGACAGCAGAACAACACACATCAAGGCTCTGGAAGAATTGGCTCTCCTCCTTCTGGATCCATGAAATCTTTCAAGCCTTCGTCTTGGTCATGAAGCACTCCATCTATTGTTGAAAGGTTGCAAGGGTGAGCACTTACGTACTCAGCAAGTCATAGGTAAGAGTAGAGATACGTATAGTAGAGATGGCATGATCCTAGGCTATTGAGAGAAAGAGGTGAGAAAGTTTTTCAAAATACTTTTCTTTCAAGCTTTTCAAATCTCATGCTCATGGCAGCATTTTATATACTTAGGGCACAATCCACGTGCCTCTTAGCTATCGTATGATCACTAGATTATGATACTACCACGACACGTCAACACATGATAGCCCACGGCAGCACCCCTTATCATGACAACACATGTCATTTGGGTAATCTTGACTTAACAAATTTTAATATATAAATCAATACTTGTGTCACACCCCGTGGATTTAATCCACCGCGGCATACTCCTAAAACTCGGGAGCACGAAGTATTCGAATACATTTTTAACTCTGCAGAAGGGTACCAATTTACCCGCAAGATATATCCACTTTCATGCCCTTCCTATCACAAGGATTGGACCCCTGACTCACTTCATACTGTGAGTGGCAAGGTGGAGATAACAAGAAGTTTTGCCATGTTTCACACACAATTCACCCCAGACCCCGTGGTTTTCTTCACGCAAACCACAGTTGTGGCAGGGTTACACAACCCCCACTAAATTGGCATCTTCCCCTCAGGGTCAGCGTGCATTATCACATCCTGTGATATGTGTTGGAGCGCACCCCGTGTAAATCGTGAGTTTGTCATATAGGGGTTCCATGTATGATCCACATACTACTTGTTCAGGCCTATCCCATACCAGGCTTGCGGTCGGCACATTAATCATGCCACTAGACGCACAACACAAGGTTCTAGTCCTTATATGCCAGTGACCAGATCATACCATAATCCATGCACTTCCAGTGCGACCAAACACATCCAGTGCTTCCACCATTCCATACCAAAATATTGGTCACGACTAGGGGTTTTATTTCATGAATATAAAATATATGCATATACTAGTTATGGCTCTCTACCAGTCAATTCATTTTTCCACAGACAATCAGCCTGATGCTACCATTTCATCTCTTTTCTCAACACATGCAATACTATTTTATAATCAAGGTAATATCTTAACAATTCTTAAAATATAGGTTCAAGATGTTCAAGAATATGACTTGCCTTCCGCGTCGTAAGAAATAACAGTTGATGTCGGGTCTGCGACGAAGTCTTCAAACTCGGGCTCTTGCTCTGAACAAGGATCAAACAAGCAAACAGGCATTACAACCAATCCTACTCTTACTAATCCACTATATGCTATAATGCAAGGTGAAAGCGTCTCGGTGATACAAGATTTGGGGTTTGGGGAAGTGATTAGGGTTAAACTATGGAAACCAGGGTTAAGATTAGTTGTCAAAGGTCTACAAGGTTTCAAATGTCTCAAAATATCAGGATAATATCAAGGTTGTGACTGGTTCGCCCAAAAATAGCGAACGTCTTTAGGTTGGCATTTGGTTCAAGGCATCGACTCAAGTTGTGACAGCAGAAGGAAATGTAGATCACAACATCAGGAGTCTAAGGGACAAAGTTATGTTCAAAATGCATGGCTGGAAGTAGGTGAAAAGACTCAATGCCACTGGCTGACATAGGCTGACAAGGGCTGACAATGCCCAAGAATGGCATTGACATGGTTTGAATAGTTCCCAGTGGACAAAATGGGTTTTGATTCAACCATATGGTGCAAAAAGTAGTGAGGCAACTGTTTGACTAGTTTTTGGTTTGCATGACCAGAGGTGGGTGAACAGGGCTAATGCCATTGGCTGGCATAGTGTGGCATAGAGTTGACATGGCCAGAAATTAGGGTTTGCCATAACTTTTAATCTAGGGTTCCAAATGATGCACCACTTTGTCTGGTAGGTAGGCCATGCTAACAGGAACAGATGTCTCAACAGGATCTAGGGCAGGAGATGGCCGGAAAGTGATGAAAACTGGTGAAGAAGTTCACTAGCCTGGAGCACATGCAACATAAACAGTACAGCAACTAGGGCATAGCTATAACTTCTGCTCTAGGCCGAATTGGAAGTCGTGATAGAAGACAAAAATGTTCAGGAGGGTGAAAAACTTCTAGATGGCAAAGTTTCTGGAGCTGGATTTGGAAGATACTGGCTGGAGAAAAGATGAACTCAAATCTGATTTGGGCATTTCTGATTTAAAGTGATTGAGCTTAATTCCTTGCTTGCATATGGTCCTCAGGGTACTAGAAATGCACTGGTGAAGTTGGATTAACATATTACCCAACAGAGAAGCTTAATCAGCAAGCATAGTGAACATGCAAAGTTGCAAATTGGGGTTTTTCATATTTCAGCAGATCTGTCGATTTTGGTTGCTTAGGGATGTTAAGCAAGGTCTAGTGAGCATATTTGATTACTAGCTCGAAGGTTGAATCGATCTGGTTGAGGATTAATTGCTCGCCGGAGCTACTGGTGTAAAACTGAAATCGCCGGCGACTGAAGACATTTAAACTAAATTCCAAGCTTGAGAACTATGAGGGAGATGAGAGAAGCTCACTGGGGGTGTTGGATTGAAGAAGGAGGCATTGGAGAAGCTTGGCACCGTGCTCCCTCTTTGCTGCTCACCGGAGAAGAAGAAGGCACAGTGCAGTGTGGCGATTTCTAGTGCTCTGGAGTGTAAGAAGTAAGGCTAAGCTCAGGGAGTTGAAGCCGGCAAGGAAGTGACTGGATTGCGACTTCACAGTGTGCCGGTGATGGAATGACAGGATGCCAGCGGCTGTGAGGGCTTTTGCAGCTGGAATTGCAGTGAACTGACGGCGAACTGATGGCTGGGGGCGGCAAGGTCTCCACATGGCACAAAGTTCCTGCGTCGACCGTTGCTGGTGGCGTGCAACGGGAAGAAATCAACTGGCCGTGATTCACGCTGGAGAAGATCCACAGTGGCCAACAGTACACACACACGTGGCACTGTTTGGTAGGTGGTCGAAGCTTGAAGCAGCAACAGCGCATGCTCGAGGTCAAAGCTCCCATGCTCGTGGTCGCGTCAGAAGGGAGTTGAGAGCTGTGGTAGAGGTCAATGGCACAAGCTCTGGTCAAAATTTGTTGCTGTGGTCGAGGGCTGAAGATGTGGTTGATTGAACAGGCCTGGTCGAAGTCGAAATAGCCAATCTAGTCTGTTTCAGTAGCTCTGGTCGTGAACAGCAGCCCGTGGTCGAACCAGGGACTGAATTGTGAGAGTTTTTGATTTGGCTTTGGACTGAATTGCAAATCTGGGTTTAGAGAGGTTTAATTTGGCATTTGATTTCATGGTTGAGTATAATATTTCTATTAATACTCATTTAGCTCAAATTTGGAGAAAGTTTGATAAGATTTGAGGGATTTCACCTATTTTTGAAAATAGGGTAGAATTAGGGTAAAATAGATCTGGATTTTGTCGATCTCAAATTCTGGTAATTGGAGTGAGATTTTGAAGTCTGATCAAAAGGGAAATCTGTATCAAATATCATTTGGGAGGTGTTCCCAGAAGAAATTCTGGAGTTGGAGCTGATTTGTGGATTTTAGCCTTTTCAGGCTTCCAAGTAAACAGAAAAGGACTTATTCGCAATAAAATTTGGACTAACCTGCGAAAAGTGCTTAGATGAAACAATCTGGTTCCCAACTTTTTGGAGTAAGTTGAGGGTATACCTAGGAACATATTCCAAAAGACACTTGAGTCTGGATAGGGTTAAATCATGATAACTCAATTATCTGGAAACTGGGGTATTTAGGGTAAATATGAATTTCCTGTTTTCGAAAACAGAAAGAGGCTTAAATACTGGGAGTTAGGTTTAGAATTCAATCTGGCTCCTGAAGACTTTTATCTTCAGGGTAACTGGTAGGTCAAATCTGGATGGGCAGATCATAATCTGATCTAGAGTATAGATTTGAAGATTTTTAGGGTTTGAGAGAGATTAGGGTTCAGCTGATCTGGCTACAACTACAGAGATACATGCATGCAGGATTTTTATGCAAAAACTTTTCACCCCGAAAACCAGGGTGTTACAAACCAGAAGTTGATGCAGTGGAGAGATTTACTCAGGAGGCTGAGGCGAATCTGCTGGACAAGGCGGCGACGACGGCGATGGCCGGTGGCGACCGGACGGCACGCAGGCGATGATACCAGAAACGGCTCACCGTGATAGAGAACTACAGGTGCTAAAGCTTGAAATTGATTTAAGGTTTACACTCCTGGAGTCACATTGACGGTTTTAGGGCGGTTAATTTGATTATAATGGTGGCTTTAGGGCTCACCGGCGCTACGGCCGGGCTCGAAGAAGACGACAAAAAGGGGTGCCGTTGTTCTTGAGTATTGCTGGTCAATCGGCTTCAGCTAAACCATCTACATGACACAGGAAACGAGTAGAGGTGGCCCAATTGGTTGGAGGAACGGTGGTGCAGCCTGGCGACATGAGCCAGTCGCCGGTGCCGCACGAGAATTAGGGAAGCCATAGTCTGAGCTCGAATTTGAAATCCAAATGCACAGGCTTGCTAAGAAGGTTTCACTGATCATTTAATTCTACTAATAGAAGGGATAATTTAGGCTATGATGGGAAACGGTGCCCGATCTTCTGACAGGTATGGTAAGTCGATTGGTGGAGAACTCGACGTTGATGATCCGGCTTTCGGTCTAGAACTGAGCCAAAACCTGCAACCGCTACACTACGGCTCCTTTGGTTATCAACCACATGCATGCACGGATTGACCTCGCCACGAAGGCCTGTTCCTGCTGCAAATCAAGAACACAAGCAAGAACGAAGAAGAAGCAACTGAATTGTGAACTGTATTAAGGTAACGAGTTGGGATTTCACAAACCGAGTTCGGCGAAACTGCAATGGCAGAATAATCTAAGAAAAATCCATATCTAAACAGTGAAGACTACTGAGCGGCGTGGCTAGGGTTTCTCATGCCCTACTAGGGAATACATGGGCCGAAGGCCCGAAACAAGGTGTCGCAGCACCGACTTGGCCGAATCAGAATCAGGTCAAAACTTGTTTTGCTAATTTCCAGAGATCCATAAGTAATTTGGACGTGGAGGAAGATACATTGGAAAGATCTCGTCGTGGGCTTCTCCGTGGACTATAAGAACGTCCCAATCGGACTTCATATGAGGGAGTTATGGTTGTTTGAAGGCAGGCTGCTCCTGGATGGCCGAACTGGACTCCAACTCGAATCCGTCTTGGACTCCAACTCGACTTGGGCTCCTTGCTGGTCCTCTCCATGGTTCCTAAGTACAATATTATCATCATTAGGTAGTAAACCATTCTCGAAACCATATATATAGAAACTTAGGAACGAGTTCACCTAGCAATGCAACAATCGGGCTAGGCCGTGCGTTATTTGTCCTTGTGTAACAAGCGGAGGATTATGGTTGGTGCGTGTATCCGAAGGAGTGATGTCCTCATCCTCCTCCCCCTCTTGAAGTGGAGCCGTCCTCGGCTCAAGCTCGTCTTCCTCTCCCAAGTACGGCTTTAAATCTGAAATGTTAAATGTGGGACTAATCCCAAAATCTACAGGCAACTCAAGTTTATATGCATTAACATTAATCTTCTCAAGTATTTTAAAAGGACCATCAGCTCGAGGCATTAGTTTAGACTTTCGTAGTTCTGAAAACCTAGCTTTTCTCAAGCGTAACCAAACTAAATCACCCAGTTCAAGTTTTACTTCTTTCCTACCTTGACTGCCCACAATCCTATACTTTTCATTCATTCACTCTATGTTTTTCTTAGTTGTTTCATGCAGTTTGAGTACAAATTCAGCGCACTTTTTAGCATCAAAATTCATTCTCTCAGATGTAGGCCAAGGCAAAAGATCAATTGGAGCACAAGGGTTAAAACCATACACTACCTGAAAAGGACTTACCTTTGTGGTGGAGTGTACCGATCTGTTATAAGCAAACTCAATGTGTGGTAAACACTTTTCCTACATCTTCAAATTCTTCTTTAGAACAGCCCGCAACATGGTGGACAATGTGCGGTTGACAACCTCAGTTTGTCCATCTATTTGGGGATGACATGTAGTAGAAAACAGCAGCTTCGTACCCAATTTATTCCACAAGCTTTTCCAAAAATGACTCAAAAATTTCGCCACGATCTGAAATAATAGTGTTTGGCACTCCATGTATGCGTACAATCTCATGGAAAAATAATTCAGCAATATGTGTAGCATCATCACTCTTATGAAAAGGTATGAAATGTGCCATTTTAGAAAAATGATCCACAACCACAAAAATACTATCCCTCCCCCTCTTGGTCCTAGGCAATCCTAAAACAAAGTCCATCGAAAATGTCATCCCAAGGAGCGCAAGGAACAGGAAGAGGCATATAAAGACCATGTGGATTTAAGCGAGACTTAGCTTTGTTGCAAGTAGTGCAGCGTGACACATAGCGTTCGATGTCGTGTCTCATCTTGGGCCAAAAGAAGTGAGTGGACAGCCCATCTTAAGTTTTCTTCACTCCAAAATGACCCATCAAACCACCTCCATGTGCTTCCTGCAAAAATAAATTAAAGGCTCCGGAGTTAGCTGGAACGCATAGTTTGTTAGCACGATAAAGCAATCCATCATTCAGCACATATTTGTTCCATGTTCTCCCTTCCTTACAATTTTGAACAGCTTCTTTAAAATCCAAATTAGTGGGCATATAACTCTTTGATCGTTTCTAGGCCAAAAATCTTGTGATCTAGTTGTGACAACATGGTATAACGCCTACACAAAGCATCAGCAATAACATTTTCTTTTCCCTTCTTATGTTTAATGACATATGGAAATGACTCTATGAATTCAATCCATTTAGCATGTCGTTTATTCAGTTTGCCTTGACTTCTACTGTGTTTGAAAGATTCATGATCAGAGTGAATAACAAATTCCTTAGGCCAAAGATAATATTGCCAAGTTTCCAAAACTCGCACTAAAGCATACAATTCCTTATCATAAGTGGAGTAATTCAGAGAAGGCCCATTTAACTTCTCACTAAAGTAGGCAACAGGCTTACCTTCTTGTAGCAGCATTCCTCCTATTCCAATTCCGCTAGCATCACATTCTATTTCAAAAGTATTACCAAAATCTGGAAGTTGGAGTAGAGGTGCATGTGTAAGCTTCTCCTTAAGCGTGTTGAAAGCTTGTTCTTGTGCTGGCCCCCATCGGAAAGGAATGCCCTTCTTTGTCAACTTATTCAGCGGGGCGGCAATGGTGCTGAAATCTTTCACAAAGCGTCGATAGAAAGCTGCAAGACCGTGAAAACTATGCACCTGGGTGACCGTATCAGGGGTCGACCTGCTCTTGATAGCTTCAATTTTTGTTTCATCCACCTCGATTCCCTGTGGAGTAACAACATATCCAAGAAAGGAAACTCAATCCGTGTAAAAGGTGCACTTCTTCTCAAGATTACCAAACAAGCGTGCATCTCTCAAAGAGTTAAAAACAGCAAGCAATTGCTCAACATGTGCATCCAAAGATTTGCTATAGATAAAGATATCATCAAAGTAAACCACCACACACTAGTACAGAAATGTAGTCTTCTATCGGTAAAAAACACCCTTCTACTATCGGTTTTTGTACCGATAGAGATAGACACGATAGAACAAGACTGGACATTTTCTATCGGTAAATAACCGACAGAAGAAGTTCACTATTCTATCGGCATATTATGAATCTACCGATAGAAAACCCGTCGTAGTCTTACGTCCAGCGGCAGGGAAAGTACCATTATTCTAATGGTTAATTACAAGATTACCGACAGACAAAATCATAATATTCTATCGGCATATTAGGAGTGTACCGATAGAAAACTCGTCGTTAGCGGTTGGAAAAGTACCACTATTCTAACGGTTAATTACAAGTTTACCGACAGAAAAAAGCATAATATTCTATCGGTATATTTGGAGTGTACCGATAGAAAACTCGTCGTCAGCGGTTGGAAAAGTACCACTATTCTAACGGCTAATTATAAGTTTACCGATAGGAAAAATCATACTATTCTATCGGCATATTAGGAGTGTACCGATAGAAAACTCGTCGTTAGCGGTTGGAAAAGTACCACAATTCTAACGGTTAATTACAATATTACCGACAGAAAAAAGCTTAGTACTCTATCGGATATGTATGAGTTCACCGGCAGGAAAGGTCACATTCTTCTAACTGTTAATTTTGATTGTACCGATAGAAAAAAGTAAAGTAGTCTCTCGGTTGTTGATGAATTTACCGATAGAGCATTCACATATACAGTACTTTATTTGCATTCACAATACAGTACATTCACATATACAGTACAGATGCAATACAGTATAGATTGGATACACAATACAGTACAGATGCAAGGTAAATTCACAGAACAAATTGACACATTAGGCAGTTATTCACATTTATTCACATATGTATGGACAAATACAGATTGCAATCCAATGTGGACATTTATTCACATATATATATTTATTCACATGTATATGAACAGTCTATGCAGAGTACACAAAAAGGAGAAAATTGTCATGCTGGATGGTTGGGCGCTACTTCCTCCATGACATATTGTGCCCAGATTTGTCGAAGATATATAATCTTTGCATTTTCATATTGGTCTTTCGACATGGCGATCTGCAAGCATGTGTGCATACTGAGTACCTAACTTCGATCCTAATTTAGAACGTGACACCCATTTTTGAAATTTGAGTTAGCTATCGATGCTTACCTGGGGGAATCGGGAAAAGTTTGTCCGCACTAGGTCGCACATGTAGCGCAGCACATAAAACCCGCATTCCCACGATTGCGGCTGATGATGGCACTGAGATAATTGCATATGCGAAGACATGTTAGCTATATATTGTTTCCATAAACTAATTAAGCATAAACAAAAAGTCTCGTGAGTACCTCATATTCTTTCCAAGCTAGTACGGAGCCCTGCGGTGCGGCATGTCTCCCTCCAGCGGACACATATTTATCAAAAGCCCTGCATTTCAGTTAGTATTGCCAGTTAATGTGTTATCATTAGCTAGTGAGGTCAAAATATAAATCAAACATATAAGTTACTCACGCCTCCATATTCCCCTTGAGCACATATTCCATCGATAATCTGTCACGCATCGAATCGAGGTAATACACCTCGTTCCTCGGCGGACAGATCACGATGAGGATCCAGTGGCCCCTGCATTGTACGTAAAAGAGGACCGCTAGCTCAAAGTACATCTCAGGTGTAACATACAAGATTGAGTTAAATTAGTACGAAATGCACTAACCTTTGGTGGTACGGCACCAGAATGAAGTCCCTGTCCTGCTGCGCCATCAGCGCGCTGGATATGTACTGCTCAGCGTGCGCGGCGTCCTGCTCTAGCATCGTGAGGCTTATTTTCTCTGGGTCGAGGAAACCCACCTTGTCACACGCAGCCTCCGATGCTAGCCTGTACATGCACCTGCATGCGAAGGACGAGATTAATATTAATTTCACAGAAAGTTACTCAGTATTCAAATGAACTGCAACATTAATGCAGAGTTAGCAAACAGAGTTAGAAAACAGCAATACATAGCATTAGCAAACTCACAGGACTCCAGTCCATATGATGGACATATGGAGCTCCCGCCAGTTGTAGAGGTCGAACAGATCCTCGTGTGCCACGGATATAGTCCCGGGCTCACGGTGGAACTGCCCAGGCCTGTAGGGAACTAAGAAGTTCAGGCTGCGCCGAGCTCGATGTAGGTACCAGTCGTGGAGGTCTCTGGTTGATCGATCCAATTTCCGCAAAGATGCCTCCGACAGGAGTGGGAGCGCGTTCGTGAACGTCCGCGGCAGTCCCTGTCGCCCTTTGCCCTTGCCTTTGCCGCCCTTGCCTTTTGTCGGGGACTGAGCGCGTACCTTCGAAGGCAAGGGCGAGGTGATGGCGTCTTTCTTCCGAGGTGGAGGCGCGGATGCGCTGGGTGGGGTCGAGGCCGTCTTTGATGTGTCCAGGTTCGCACGAGATCGGCCCTCATGCCCCGAGCTGGGGGCGCAGTCCCCTGGTAGCCCCGCGGCAGGGCACTTCAATTAATGAGCACGTATGTTAGATTATGCAAGTTGAGTGTACTGAGTAGGATGTAATCTAAAATGTGTAGGATTTACCGGTTGTATTACAAGACACTTCTTGGGCCACTGTACGTAGGAGCCCACTGCCTCAGCAAGTGTCTGCAGTTCCTCTGTTGGGACTGGCAACGGAGAATCGTTGTAGCCCGGCATGGCCATGTCCACCTGTACCTTTGCGAAACCCAACCGCAGAGGTACACAGTGGACCCGGACATCCGGCCCAGACGGATATACGAAGCCATGTCCAACCACTTCCTGCCCGGCGCCTACGTGATTCTGTAGGATGCAGCCCTCCGGCCCCTGCAAATTTGTAACAATTAAGTGCACAGATGAAGGCTTGCATCAACTTAAGTGCACAGATGAAGGCTTGCAGTACCTCAAGTAGATCCACTGGATCCGCGAGTACCTTCAAAGCGCAACTGCTTATCCGACCCCGCGGGGTACCGTCGTCCTGGGGATCCGCATCTGCACTCTTGGCCCGCAATGCTTGTCTCAACCGTGCAAACTCTTCCCTCATTTGTGCGACCTCGGTCTGCACCTCAGACTGTACCTCAGCCCGTATCTCAGCCCGCATCTCCGCCCGTATCTCCACCCGTACCTCAGCCCGTATCTTATCGGAGAGGTCAGCTTCCTTTTCCTTCCAGGTGCGGGCCTTCTTCCTCGGTGGAGCCGGATCTACGAAACCGGCCTTCCACGACACAATGGCTCCCACGGCCCGTGTCTGCCCGGGATGCTCCTTATTTCCTAGAGCCCGGGTGAGGATGTCGTTCTCCCTCTGCGGGGTAAACAATCCCTCCGCTGCCTCCTTCTCAAAAGAGATCTGTTACATTTGAAGGTACCTTGTGAGACAAATTGCCTTATATACACTTGTGCGCACATGTTTACGAGGTTAGCCAACTTACCATTCGCCTCACAACGTCGGCGTCCCCAGGGGTTGCGAACTGCACAGACCCCGTGGACGACACGGACCCCCTCCCCCTCCACCATCGCTTGCACCTCTCATCCCGGATCTCGGAGAGCGGCAACTCAGGGGCGTAGATGACAGGATTTTGTTCGTCTTCCTTCTTCCACTGTTCCTCCTTCCACGCATAGCCCCGGGATCCGAGCCGATGCGGGTGGTCGTTCCTCTTCTGGATCGCCCTATTCTTCTCGCTAAGGGCCTTGAACTCCTCAGTCCCCTTCTGCTTGGTGAATTCCTCCCATACCTCCTCCGATATGAAGGGGTACTTCTCGCAAGGAGATTTCCCCGCAGCTAGGAAGTTACTGACGAGCCAGCTCTTAAAGGTTTTCCATGTTCCGTTCATGTCCTTCAAGTAGGCAGTCCTAGGTGTATCGTCGGGGATGTTCCACTTAGCCTGTTTTTGAAAAATGCATACAATTAATTAATCACGAGTTAGTTAAACTTTAGTATAAGCCAAGAGAACGTGATTACGAAAGAGTTCAGCGATTTCAGTTCATTTAACCTTCACTTCCGCCCACAACCTATCCCTCTCGTCCGCCGTCACGTCCTTCCAGCTCTGGACGGTGATCTTCACCGTTTCTTTCGCCAACAGCCCAACGTAGGCCGCGTACCTCCCAGCATTCTTTCCAATCGGCCTCCCAAATTGGTTGAACTCACAAGAAAGATCAGTGCGTTTGGCCAAACGCCCCAACGTCGTCGCGCCTCGCCCCACCCTCTTGCGCTGGGATGTAACAGCCCCATCTTCAGTAGTTACGATGGGGTTGGCCCTAGTCGAACCACTAGTACCATCCGATGAAGACGACGACATGTCTTCCCCTACAAAACCTTCAACAAACCATATATATGGCAATTAATTCGCCTTGGAGTTCCATAACTCAGCCCAGGACTGGAGACTAACTAGGGCGGCAAAAGGGAAAATAATACAAAAAGAAAGACATGCATAAATTACTTACTGAACTCTTCAGAAATATTTTCTATCGGTAAACACATGAGCTGCCGATAGACCATAACAATTACCTCCACACAAGACAATTTTTCTATCGGCAAACACGTGAGATACCGATAGAACATAACAATGTTCTCTACATATGGAATTTTGTTGACAAGCCACCATTCACTGTCATCACATAACATTCTCGATGATTTGCTACACTAATATTCATGGGCCAGCATCATTATTTCACACGTAAATATGCACACAAGCATCTAAGTGCCACTGTGCATAATCTTTAGCCTAGCCTGTATGTGAGTCATCAGGACTTCACAGCTATTAGGTTGGGAAAAGTCATGTATATAGGCATTTGAAACATATACATCGAAGACCCATCCACATTGCCATATATTCATACGAAGTGAGTAAAAATTCCCAACCAAACTAGTACATTGCATGGCTCATGTCCTTCCAGATCCAAATTAAGTTTTACTACTTGTGCAGAAAAATTTTCTATCGGTAAACACATGAGCTGCCGATAGAATATGTGTAAGAACACCTCCAACATATAATCTGCATTACATGGCAGTTGGATACAATTGATCACACATACAGCAGTATAGAGAAGTTAAAATCTCAAAACAGGTTCATTACAGCACTGGAAAATATTATGTAAACCCTAATTAAAATCAACATTGCCTGCGGAATGTACATAAGCCAACACAATAGGGAACCCTAGTGTAATTACAAAACTCGAAGAATTAGTACGTGCAAAACACTAGGATCAAATAAAGAAGATGCTGGAAATAGAACGACGAATTAGGGTATTTACGGCGGCGATCAGTTCTGGTGATGGAGAGGCGGTGTAGAACGCAGCAGCGGCGGGCGAAGGACGAAAATAAGAACCGGTGGCAGTGACGAACCAGTGTCCAGCCGGTGATCGTCGTGTGGGAGAGAGGAAGTGAGTGCTCACGGCGGAGGTTGGGGTTTTCTTCGCTCTCGAAGAGACGCAGTGCTCTAAGGTGGAACTGTTCGAGTGGAGGGAAACTAAAGGGCCGTGTACGAGTAATAAAGTAGCGGAGGAACTTTTCTATCGGTATAACAAAATGATACCGATAGACTTATGTAATTTTCTATCGAAACAACAGAATAATACCGATAGAAAAAGTAAATTTACCGGAAAAATATTTGAATTAGTGGATGCATTTTTCTATCGGTATAAACAATAAAATCCCGTGAGACCAATTTTCCACAGAAAATTTTTTTAAAGTGCTTGAGATTGGGTGCCATTTTTCTATTGGTAAAAACAACAAAATACCGTGAGAGTAATGAAAAGGTGCCCTTTTCTATCGGTATAAACAAAAAAATCCCGTGAGCCCAATTTTCCCCAGAAAATTTTTTTGATTAAGTGCTTCAGATTTGTGTGCCCTTTTTCTATCGGTAAAAACAACAAAAAACCGTCAGAGTAATGAAAAGGTACACAATTTAACATCAAACAGACCGTGGTTGAAAGCTGCAGAATGTTAAAGAAAGAGGGAAGATAGCCGGAAAATTGGAAAATTGACATAAAAAGAAATTGTTCATTCATTGTTGTTTTATCACTTACAAAAAAAAATAAAACCCAAAATGCTAGGTCAAGGGGTGGTCTTAGCCCTAGCTGCATGTAGAATAGAGTCAGTTAGACTTGCAGCCAGGACGCAGGACTCCTCTAGCGACAAGTTGTCCCTAGGATCAACTACTACCACGTCAAGAAGGCATGCGACCTCCCTCAGCTTCGCTATGGTATCCTTCATAGTCAAACCGCAGCCAGCGATGGTCATATCCGCAGCTTTCTTCTCCTCGCGAAGACGCCTCGTCCTCACCCTAGCATTGTCACCATCCGTCTTCATGCGCTTAATGCGCTGGAAGAGATCGTCAAGGTCAAGCCGTAGCTGAGTGTGCTTGTCTGTAAGGAGCTTGTGCTCCTCCTGGAGGGCCCTCAGGTCAGCCTTCACTTTGGCAGTGTCTTCCACGGCTACCATTCCCTGTGCAAATCAACAGGTCAAGAATGAACTGAACATGGATTAACAATACAGGGGTAAACCGAGGAGATTTAGAGTTCTTACCGGGGAGGCCGTGGATGACGATCCCATGGAGGTTGCCATTGTGAAAGAGAAGATGAGGAGTCGAACCGTTCGAGAATTAGAAAAACAACAAAATACCGCGACGCATGGCGAGGTACTTATAGAGTTTCCAAGGCGACGCATGGCGACACTTTTGAGAATTCAAAGCGGCAGAGTCTTCTTCTATCGGTAAAAACAGGAAAAAAACCATCAGACAACAAATACCGTGAGACAAACGAATTTATTCTAACGGTAAAATAGAACAATACCGATAGAAAACGTTTTGAAGTGCCTGAGAGAAGATGTCCTTCTCTATCGGTATAAATAACAAAATACCGTCAGAAAAAAGGGATTTTTGCTGAACTTAATTTGAAGAGGCTGCGGTGAGATTTTTGCAAGTGCTATTTGAAGAGAAGAATTAAATATTTACAGGATAAAGGTACTGTACATGTTAGAACTCATGCTGTGGAGTAAAATTGAGATGTATTAATGCTGTGAACTAGCTTATCATTAAATTCTAAAGAAAAATGTACTGCCTGATGTATTAATGATAAGGCCTCACCTTGCTGCAGAACTTGTGGGCTGTTTGCTTGGCATTTATCCCTGAAATAGAAATTAATCATCAATGGTTCTCAACCCATAATCCTTCTTCGTGGTCATCTCGCAGATACGTTGTTTCGTCGATATCTTCAGTACGGATAGATTGAATGTCCTCTAAAAATGGAGGTATTTCATCGAATTGGTTATACTCCTCTTCGTCGACAACATCTTCGACCCCAACAATACGTCTCTTGCTGTGGAGGACAACATGCAAGTTTGGATTGGCCGGGTCAACGATGTAGAATACCTGTGTGGCTTGCTTTGCAAGTATGAATGGATCGTCTTGGTGTCCGACTCTACCAAGATCGACGAGAGTAAACCCGTAACTGTCAACGTGAACACCTCGAGGGATTTCGACCCATTGGCATCGAAACAGGGGAATCTTAAGTAATCGGTAATCGAGCTCCCATATTTCGTCAATAACACCGTAATATGAGTTCAGCGCCCTTACTGACCTGGCATCCTCGGAAATAGCAAACAGTGTCACTCTGCTACATTGCGTGCTACTCTTGGCGTCTTGAGCTCTTGTGTAAAATGAATACCCATTGATGTCGTACCCCTGCCAAGTCCCTACAGTGAATCTTGGGCCTCTAGCCAACCATGTCACAGTTTCACTTACGGAGCCCTCGGCAGCTCGCGTGACTCTTTCTTGGATCCACTCAGTAAATTTCCTGTTATGTTCTCTGCTTACCCAAATGTCTGACTTCGAAGGATTCTGTGACCGTAACATTACCTTGTGCTCGTGTATGTATGGCTCGACCTCCGTCATGTGTTGTAAGACCCAAAAATGTGATTTTGCGTACACATCACGAGCGGGTACGATAGCTTTCAATCCAATCGTTCCAATTCCCTCAAGCCTACCCTCGTGTCGGGACCTAGGAACACCAATTGGGTCAACCCCGGCCATATAATCTGTGCAAAATTCAATCACCTCCTCGGCGGCATAACCTTCCATGATACTCCCCTCGGGTCGACGACGAGTCCTTACGTATCCCTTCAATACACCCATAAATCTCTCAAATGGATACATGTAGCGCAGGCACACAGGTCCACAAAACTTAATTTCTCTGATAAGGTGAACAATCAGATGGACCATAACATCAAAAAAGGATGGAGGGAAATACATCTCGAGCTGACAAAGAGTTGTAACCACGTCGCGTTGCAAAGCGTCCAGTCCATCGGGATCAATTACCTACGAGGACACAGTTGCGCCAAATATTCATATCAGAAAAATCTTCTAATTAAGCTTCACAAATGGAGGTAGTGAACTTATAGTACGAGTGCACGTACTTACCTTGCAAGATATTGCGTTGAAGAAATAACATAGGTTTGTGATTGTCTCTCTGACTTTAACTGGGAGAATGCCTCTGATAGCAATGGGAAGCATCTGTGACATCAAGACATGACAGTCGTGGGACTTCATGCCAACCAGTCTTAGGTCCTTCATAGACACAAGTTTTTTCAAGTTCTCGGAGTACCCACATGGAACTTTAACACCGTGCAGGCACCGACAGAGTTCTGTTTTTTCGCTCTTGGACAACGTGTAGTAGGCCGGGGGGAGGTATGTACGCTTTCCATTCTCTAAAGGTGCAAGCTCAGTCCTTATCCCCATTTCCGCCATGTCACGACGAGCTTTCACACCATCCTTTGTCTTTCCCGGAATGTTCAACAACAAACCAATCAAACTGTCACAGACATTTTTCTCTACACGCATGACGTCAATGCAATGTCGAACTTGTAAGTGCTCCCAGTACGGTAGATCCCAGAGAATCGATCTCTTCTTCCAAACATTTTTTTCTCGAGGTTTAGAATGCTTACCGAACTCAACTTTGATGTCGTTCACGCGTGAGTAAATCTCCTTACCGGTCAGAAACACTGGAGCTGATCCCTTCTCAGGCTTCCCGTTAAATGATTTCCTCTTCTTACGGTACGTGTGATGCACCGGAAGAAACCTGCGGTGACCCATGTACACTGTTTTCCGGCAGTTTCGCAGCCACATGCTCTCAGTTTCATCTAGGCAAATATGGCAAGCCTTGGCTCCTTTCGTACTATACCCCGACAAATTGCCGTAGGCAGGAAAATCATTTATGGTGCAAAATATCAGGGCCCGCAAGATGAAATTCTCTTTCTTGTATGCATCCCACACCCGCACACCCTCGCTCCACAATTTTTGTAAGTCCTCGATTAAAGGCGCTAGAAACACGTCAATATCATTTCCGGGTTGTCTGGGTCCTGAGATTAGTAACGCCATCATGATGTACTTGCGCTTCATTCATAACCAAGGAAGAAGATTGTAGATGCATAAAAGAACCGGCCAAGTGCTGTGCCGGCTGCTCATATTACCATGTGGGTTCATACCATCTGTACTCAGCCCGAACCTTACATTCCTAAGTTCGCCGCCGAACTCAGCAAATGTTCTGTTGATGTTTCTCCATTGAATAGAATCAGCTGGGTGTCTCAGTTTTCCGTCTTGTTTCCGGGCTTCAGCATGCCAACGCAAGTGCTTCGCGACTTTCGGATTTGCAAACAGCCGTTTCAATCTAGGTATCACAGGCAAGTACCACGCAGTTTTTGCCGGGGGCCCTTTCCTTACCTCGTGACGTTCACTGTCAATCCGGTCCTTACGCGTATACCTCGATGCGCCGCATCTTGGACAAACATGCAAACTGGAGTACTCGTTACGGTACAACACACAATCATTTGGGCATGCGTGTATTCTTTCGATTTCCATTCCCAACGGACACAACAGTTTTTTGGCTTGGTAAGTAGATCTTGGCAACTCATTTCCCTCTGGAAGCATGTCCGCTAGAAGATCTAATAGTGCCGTGAAACTCTTATCACTCCAACCGTTTCCTGCCTTCAAGTTATATAATCTCAGCACAGAAGACATTTTTGTAAATGTTGCACATCCACGGAACAGAGGCTTCTCAGAGTCAGCAATCAGTTTCTCAAATTCACAGAAGTCATTTTCGTTGTAATCTTCCTCTACATCACGTAACATCTCATCTAGATTGTCATCATCATCATCTACGTGCACATCGGAATGAACATTACGAAAATTGGGATGATCATCGATATTATTGCAATCCACATCCGAGTCGTGCTGATTGGTAGTAGTGGTGCTAATTGTTTCCTCAAGATCTTCGCCATGCCATATCCAACGGGTGTATCGCGCGTTAAAACCACGACGAATCAAATGACTCTTAATTTGATCAGAGTTGCTAAACCTCTTCAAGTTCATACAATCTGTACAAGGACAGAGCATACTTTTCTCTCCCTTCCCCTCCTTTTGTTGCTCAGCAAATTTAATAAACTCATTCACACCATCCAAATATTCAAGGGTAGTACGTTTTATTCCATACATCCAATATTTCCTGTCCATCTACAATTAACAAAATTTAACGAGTAAGCCATGCATGAAACCTGCCCGATTAAGTTATGTATATGTACATGTACAGCCTCTTACAACAGATACATGTGTTGAACCCTAGCCTGACGAAATTAACACTAATTAACCTAGCTAACTACACAATACAAGCTAGTTAGCTCCTAAAACATGACGCATTTCTAGCTACCATGCTCCCAAGCTTAGAGCTACAAACTTGGAACTACACAATACAGCTAGCTTGCAAGTAGAGAGGAAGGGAGATCTAGAGGGAGAGAGAGATAAGTGTCGACGATTAAGCATACCTTAAAGAGAGGGGCGCAATCAACTTCCCTCCAGCCTGCGCTGATCACCCTAGCAGTGTAGCTGGAACTTTCGTCACAAACAGAGGGACACAGAGTGCAACAGAACAAATTAAAGAGCAGCTCAGCAATGGTCAAGTGGGGTTTTCCTTATAATGGATATTTTTCTAACGGTAAATACATGAAATAACCGTCAGACTAACCTAGGTAATTTGCCGCTCACATATTCTATCGGTAAAAACACAGACATACCGTTAGAGCATATACATACTGAGCAAATATATGTGTTTTCCTATCGGTAAATATGTGTACTTACCGTTAGATCATGCATGACACAGCACGCACATGAGTTTTTCTATCGGTATATATGTGTACTTATCGTTAGATGATGCATGACACTCGAGCATTAGTTTTTGTATCGGTAAATATGTGCATTTACCGTTAGACTATGCATGACTGAGCAAACATATGTATTTTTCTATCGGTAAATATGTGTACTTACCGTTAGAATATGCATGACTGAACAAATATATGTATTTTTCTATCGGTAAATATGCGCATTTACCATTAGAATATGCATGACTAAACATATATATGTGCTTCCTATCGGTAAATATGTGTATTTACCGTTAGAATATGCATGACTGAGGAAATATATGTATTTTTCTATCGGTAAAATATGTGCATTTACCGTTAGAATATGCATGACTGAACAAATATATGTGCTTCCTATCGGTAAATATGTGTATTTACTGTTAGAATATGCATGACTGAACAAATATATGTGTTTTCCTATCGGTAAATATGTGTACTTACCGTTAGAGGAGGTACTGTTACCAAACTGGGACAAACATGCACATGCCATTTCTCACATTCAAGGAATCATATCAATGTAACATCAAACAGATCTTACATCAAACGGATCTTAACTAGAAGATAAAGCAATATATTTCAAGAAATGCTAATTTGTGGATTAACTAGGAGACACAAAAATACTTTTCGTAGGTAGTTGGGACTTCATCTTGCCAAAGAAATTACAGATGCCAGTTCACAAATTCAGGTACAAACATACACATGCCAGTTCACCAATACAAATTCAGGTACAAACATACACATGCCAGTTCACAAATTGAAGTGCATGTCTGAAACAGCAGTACAAATACACACCTACCTACCAATACAATTAAATACACAAATGCTCCCTGCACATTCAAGTTCATGTCCCAATTAGCAATACATGATACACAAATATACAACAATATACAAATACAACAATTCACACATTCGATGTATATTACAAAAGCCACGTCTGAAATTAACAACAGATCACGACGAGGACCCAGTGGCCCATACATGCATTTTACATAAAAGGGAACCTTTGCAGGTTGCCACAATGCAACTACCGACTACAAGTTAGACCTGATACATCACAAATCCATTCATCCAAAACAGCAAATGTCTGAACCACATTGGACTTAACCATAGGAGTTCAGTTCGAAGACGCCCGAGGAGCTGGAACTGCCGTCGACATACATTTGTACGTATTGGTGATTTCCTCGGACTCAAACTCGATCAACTCAACTCAACTCCATTAACAAAAAGAACCTACCTTCCAAGATGTTGTTCTGTGTAGTGATGGTGTAGAATGGCTGTGCAAATAACAACAATTCTTCTTCTCCAAGCAGGTAAGCATCTGGCCACAAGCTGGTGCATGCAAAAACATGTAAGATGCTTTCTATAGGTCCTGATTTGAGAAACACGCCGGGCTTAAGCATCTTCTCGACCGAGCCAACCAAGATCTCACCCTTCACGTCCTTCCAGCTCTCGACGGTGATCTTCACCATTTCTTTCGCCAACAAGCCAACGTAGGCAGCGTACTGCGATGAAGAACCGTGAAATACGTTGCCCCTCACGAGCATCATCCAAGGACCTGAACAGATCATAATCATATTGAAAAGAAGACACATCAAAATGAAGGATACAAAAAAAGCAGAATTATTGCCATAATCAGATTAGAATAATCTAACAATATTGCAGAAATTTTACGTACCTTCCTTGGGATGCCGACGTCTAGAGGGCGTCGATGGAGGTGCGGAGGTGCAGCGGTCCCCTGTAGAGGTGCGCCGGCCGTCCATGGAGCTTACGGGTTAGGACTACGAGCCCCAGATGAACTGTGAGAATGAAAGATACATACCCGTGTATTTATACATTTATATATTTTCTATCGGTAAGAAAACAGAATACCGTTAGTAATAAAAACATCTGTAGAAGGCGAATGGTTCTATCGGCACAATAAATATTACCGATAGGAATTTTTGTACGTACTCTATCGGTGTGTACGTACATTACCGATAGAATATTACTAGTTGTAGAAGGCCAACAGTTCTAAGATATTTTGTGCAATATTCTACCGGTATAAACATTCACTACCGATAGAATAAAACTATTAGAAGACGAACAGTTCTAAGCAATTTTCTATATATTCTAACGGTAAACGAATCCATTACCGATAGAATAAAAATATTTGTAGAAGGTCAACTATTCTATCGGCGAACTACATATTGCCGATAGGAATTTTTAATATACTCTGTCTGTATATTCATACAGTAGCGATAGAATAAGTCTAGTTGTTGAAGTCGACCAGTCCTATCGGCGCACAACATTCTTTCGTCAGTACTTATGCATCTCTTCTAACGGCAAATATGTTCATCACCGCTAGAGTAAATCATACTATTTATTCTATCGGTAAGTTTCTTAGAAACCGATAGGGAAAATACATCCGTCGGGCTTTTATGGCCGCGAGGCACATTTTCTATCGGTTTTGTGCTGTTTCGCTAATAACCGATAGAAGATAGGGGTTAGTAGACTGCATTTCTGTACTAGTGACAAATTTTCCAATGAAAGCACATAAAACCTCGTTCATCAAACGCATGAAAGCGCTCGGAGTATTAGTTAAACCAAAAGGCATTACTAACCACTCATAAAGCCCGAACTTAGTTTTAAATGCAGTTTTCCATTCATCTCCCAATTTCATTCTTATTTGGTGGTATCCACTACGCAAGTCAAGAAAAAAATAGAACCACTTAACTCGTCAAGCATGTCATCTAACCTAGGAATAGGATGACGATACCTTATTGTAATATTGTTAATGGCTCTACAGTCTACACACATACGCCAACTACCATCTTTCTTTGGAACCAAAAGCACAGGAACAACGAAAGGACTAAGGCTTTCTCGTACATACCCACAGTCCAAAAGCTCTTGGACTTGTCACTGAATTAATTTCCTTTGTCTCCTTTGGATTTGTCCTGTACCCAGCACGGTTTGATAATGATGCTCCCGAAATCAAGTCAATTTGGTGCTCAATACCTCTTATTGGTGACAACCCCGGGGGTATCTCAGCAGGAAAAACGTCCTCATACTCCTGTAAAAGGTTAGTGATAGGAGGGGGCAAAGTGCTAGATATATCATCCAGTGAAAACAAAGCATCTTTGCATATCAAAGCATAGCACATCACATCATTCTCTTCAATTTCAGCAAGGTCAGATTTGGTTGCAAGGAGAACTCCACTCTTCAACTTAATTTCATTGGCCTAGGAGCTAGATTGTGCAACATTTTTCTCTATTTGTTTACTTTCAGATTTCAAAGCATTCTCCTTTTTCTCATTTTCAGTTCTTTCTCTATCAAAGTGCACAATTTTAAAAGGTGTCATAGGAAGTAAAGTAATTTTCTTTCCTTTGTGCACAAAAGTATATTTGTTACTTCTACCATGATGAGTTGCATCAGTATCATATTCCCATGGTCGGCCTAATAAAAGTGAACATGCTTGCATAGGTACTACATCAAAATCAGCAACATCATGGTATGATCCAATGAAAAATTGTAGTCTTGCAGTTTGTGTTACCTTTACTTTACCGCTGTTGTTGAACCACTGAACATGGTGTGGATGGGGATGTGCACGTGTGGTCAAGCCAAGCTTCTTGACCAAATCTAAACTTACCAAATTGTTGTAGCACCCACCATCAATTATGGTTCTAACACGTCGGTCCTTGACAATGAGGAACATATGAAGAAAACTGTATCAAACGGTTAGATGCAGCTGTTGAAGAACCGCTATTAACTTCCACGGAGGTTATTAACACGTGTTAATCGTGAATAACCGCATATAATAACCTCTGATGGTTGGTCTTCAACATCGAGGAATCTCCGAGATGCCTGGAATATCCTGGTATGAAGATAACCGAACAAGCTCCAAGCACCTTGGTTGAGAATGTTCTGACCGCGGAATATGGGCTGACCGCGCAACATCCCAGATATTCAGTCCAGTCCGCGTATGGCATACGAACTTCTGACCGCACACAGTTGTCGGCCTGATCGCACGAAACCCGCGACCTGATCGCGTAAAGCTTGCGACCTCATGGTGATGCCCCTCAGAAATAGCTTGAGTTCGCATCGAAGCAAATACATGTCTGGTTCGAACCTGTCTTGAACCAAAAGTTTATTAGAAGTGACTCGGGTGTCAATCCTCGTCAGCTAGCCCCCAAATTCGAAGAAAACGAATAGACCTGTTTATTTCGAATTTTAAAACCATGCATTGGATCTTTAACCCGACTCTTCAATTTTTCCACTTAGTGGCGCACTAAGTGAAAACGGTTGGTTTCCCAAGATGGGTTCTGACATTACGTGACGGGCAATGATAGCGCCGTAGAATTGTTTTTATCTCGAGGTAAAATTGTAAATGCTTTGACGAAACCCGAGGCGCCTGGAATGCAAACCGTCACCCAGGCGGCTATAAATACCAGGTTCTTGGATTTGTAAAGCTTCATAATTTCCTTCCACTCCTAAAGTCCTTTTCTTGTTATCCTGCCTCCTTCCTTTTCACATACTCCTCCTAATGGCAGATCATGAAATCATCGAGATTGAGAGCGATGAAGGGGAAATTGTCGAACAAAGGCCTCAAACGATTGAAGTCTTGTCCCCCTTAAGGAAGAAACCCAAGGTTGACGAAGGATCTTCCAGTGGAACAAAGGTGAAGAATGTAGCAAGTTTCTTTCTTCCTTTAGTTCCTTTGGCCCTTCCCGTTCATGCCTCTCGGCAAGTTAGGCCTTTATCCTTAGAGAAAGATCCCGTCACATTCAATTCTCCCATTCTTTTGGGTGATCAACATCCTGGTCGGCAAGCGGTGACTATCCCTCGATCAAATGATCGCCATATTGGGTTGGCGAAGCAATCTTCTGATGGGAAGGTTGCTCTTCCACCATATGATGATCTTCCTCCCAAGATGGGTGTATTAACGGGTTATGCACCGGGACAGGTAACAATTCTTCTCCCTTTTTGTTGATAATTTTAGTTAATATGACTAACTTTTGCAAAATGCAGGAGGTAGGAGGCTCCAGCGATCAGCCTTCTGCTGCTCCATCTCTTCCTTCCGGACAGACCCTTCTGGAAGAGAAGAATGCCCTGGAGAAGAAGACCGAGGAGATGGCCTCGAAGATTCTGCGTTTAGCAGAATGTCTTGATCGATCCCGAGAAGAGGCGCACCATTTCCGTCGAGAGAGGGACTTCGCTCAGCAACAGCGAGAACTCTCTGACTTGATTAGGGACAATAGTGCGTCTGTTGTTAGGGACAATATAGATAGACTTAGGGTAGTTGCTAGTTCCCTGGGGGTTGCCAGTGTAAATTCTACTGACAACAACATGTCCCTTGGGGAACTTTGTAAACTTCTTTTGGAACAGGTCGATGCTCTTATCGACCGTATCCCTTTTGTATGTAAAGAATGTAATAAATAAAGTTTCTTTTTATTCATATGAACATTCTTCATACCTTCTGTGTGAAATTATGGCCAAAAGCTTAGTTCACGACCATTCATACACAGGAAATTTTAGTTCTGCGATTAGAATCGTGCTTTAAAAGATCACCGTGACCTGCCCTGATGCCGAGATCAGACTTAAGGCCGCGGTTAGAACTGAATTGAGACTAGAGTCGAACGTTCGGTTAGACCATTACTTCGATCAGAAACGAAGTTAAATAACATGGTTTTAACCAAACCATAACCCAGTTAGAATATACCCGTACGTCAAAATTTGAGTTACATGATATTTTTTACAAAAATGTTCAAGTAAAAAGAAAGGTAAATACCCCCTCAAAAAAGCCTTAGCAGACTTCTCGAGTTTTAGCCCTTTCAGCTTCCGAAATAAAGAAGACTTTTCATTTCAGATCCGATACCCGAAACGCTTTAAAGGGTTTATCAGAGAGTATCCATTAGGGGAAATGAATAAAATATTTAAGAGGACGTTTGAGTGGAACGTTACTCATAGAGGCGTGACTCCTCGAGTCTATAAAAGCAGTAGGTAGCTTCTTGAGGAAGCTATTTAGCCGTAAAAAACCCTTAGAGTTCCCGCCGCACAAAACCCTCATCTTCTTGCCTTCATCTTCCACAAAATCATCGACTTTTTTGACCGATCTTCCTCAAAAAATGGCATCTTGGAGTAGATCCAACCACCATTCTGAGGAGACTCTGGTGGCATTGGAGAAGGAGGAGATCCTTCCTTCGCGACTGCTGATCAATTGGCGGCCTGCGGAGAAGGACCAAGAAACTCCAACCGTCTGAGAGGGCGAGTTGGTAATCTTCGAGGAGTATCTGCGCTGCGGGTTCCGATTCCCTGAGAGTCGGTTCCTAAAGGACATCCTCGAACATTATGGGTGGGAACTGATCAACCTCCACCCAGGCGATGCTGATCCTGGCGGTGTTTCAGTATCTTTGCGAGGCCTTCGTCGGAGTATATCCTAGCGTGGACCTCTTCCGACGGTTCTACTTCTCGGCATGGTCGAAGAGCACCAATGCCACCGGATGCATCTACTTCCGGCTGAGGGACAAGAAGGAATATCCCTCCCCACCTCTGCGGGATTCGGTGCACGGGTGGCACCAGAGGTGGTTTTACTGCTCTCCGCCGTCCGAGAGTAGTTTATGGTTTGAGAACTCGCGACCAGAGAAGTCAAGCGAGTTGGATGCTCCCCCAACGCTGGTCGTGGAGCACCTGAAACACGCCGAGGTGATTCTTCACTTGGTGGGTCAAGGATTGACAGCGAGGGATGTCATCCGAGACTTTGTGAAGAACCGAGTGAGCCCCCTGCGCGAAAGGGCTCATCCTGCTTGGGAAATCAAGTCCATGGCGGATGGAACCCTAGACTACAATGAAGGTACTCAACCCTTTAGCACTGTGCTTTGTCATTTCTGAAATTTATGTTTTCTGACTTGAATTTGGGAACAGTTCTGTCTTCAGCCGAAATTGAGAGGCGAACTAATTCCCTCCTTAGGGCCTACAATGCCGATGTAGAGGGCCCTAAGGGATCACCTCGCCCGCAGAGTTTGATTCATGCCGGCGATGATCTCAGACAGGAGCGCCGAAAGGTAATTTCCTTGTCCGGCTTCGGTTCTGCAGGTCTCGTGTGTGTCCAGCGCTAATCCATTGTAATGGACCGTGAACCAGCTCCTAGGGAAGTTTGCTGATGCGACGTTCCCAAGCGAAAATGTCAGCTCTCTGGGGAAGCCGACGGCGAAGAATGTGAAGAAGGTCTCTCAGAGACCCAGGACAAAGAGTCCTGCCCCCAAGAAGACCAAGCTGAACCCTGGGGAGGGGTCTTCACGAAGCATTCCTCGTCCCGCAAGAAAGACTGCGGTAAGATATCGCATTCCTTCTACCTTTTCAGGCGCGACATGGAATCACTTCTTCGTCGTATAGGGAGAGGGGAGCGAGGAGGAAGAGGACGATTATGTGCCTCTAGTCATCAAGAGGAGGAGGACCGGGGAGTCCCCTGCTGGTGACGCCTCAAGCTGCCCCGTAGGGACCACAGCTACCGAAGAGGTGGCCGTGGCTGACCCTGCGACTACCGAAGAGTCCCCTGTAGGTGACCTTCCAATTCCTGAAGCCCCCGAGTTTCAGGGTCAATTATCTCTGCTTCCCTGATCGAAGGGACGACCAAGGTAAGGAACCTTTTTGACCGTTCCTTCTATGACTCTTTCTACACATTTGACAAGTTAATGTACATACAGGGAGGAGAGCTTCCCCCTGGGACCACTGGGGGTTCCAGGGAGGAAAATCCTCCTCCTCCGCGGACAGAGGAGGAGGTAGATGAACAAAGGCCGGCTGTGACGGTTCTAACAACTCTGGAATCGCCAAGGCCTTCGGATGCAGCCCCACCAGTTAGCCCGGTGGCTCAGGTAAAAACCTATGTGTTTTCATCTTTTTTCCTAGGAATGTGCTCGTAACAGAACATTTCCAGGGAGGTGCTGCCTTGTTTACTATAAGGAAGGCGAGAACTGGAGACGGCTCTCCTTCGCAAGGGGAATTTTCCCAGAAGTCCCAGGAACGAATGGGATTTCAAATAAGGTAAGAACTCTTACTTGACAGTAATCTTACATGAAAGCTGCCTGACCCATTCTTCTTGTTAGGCAAAAGAAGACAGCGCCTAACCCTTCAACCGCCACTGGGGAGGTTGAAATTAGGGCTGATGAGGGAGCCTCTAATGAAGAGCGCTCCGCTCCCGTGGTTCAGGAAGTCGTCCGGACCGCGGGAGGTGAAACAAGTACAGGGACCGGGTCACAACCAGTGGCCTCTGGGGGTGGTGTTCAGATGGCACTTCCCCCAACTATCCCTGTCGCAGGCACTTCCGGTGCGCTAGCAAGGATTCCTGCTAGCATGGATGATGCCGCTTTAAACAAGTTTATGAAGGTATGATCACCCCTGTTTCGGCGCTTGAACCGCCTTTAGAGTATATTTAACTCTCTTGCTTTGTATCACAGGGCTTGTCATGGGTGACAAGCCAGTCGCATGCTGCAATGGCTAGCATGGCGGCTATTCAAAGAGATCATGACGGCTTGCGCAAGTGAGGATCGTCACTCTTCTGTTAATATAAGTAGGCTTTATCTGTAACTGACTTGATTTTGCTGCAGAGAGGTTACATTCTTGAAGAAAGAGTTAGCCAAGATGAGGCTGAACTCAGTTGCAGAGTTCAAGAAACTACGGACTGAAATCAATAAACTTCAGTCTGAGAATGCTGGTAAGTTGATTCTCAACTTGAGAAGACTTAAAGCCATGCATTGTTAATAACCTCTTTTCTCTGTACAGCGCAAGCAGGTCGCATTATACAGCTCGGCCAGGACAAGACGATTCTCGAGTCCTCGATCAACCACACCGACCGAGCGGTCAAAGAGTTGAGCCTACTGGTCTTCGAAAAACTGAAGGCCGTGGCCAACCTTTTGAATACCAACGTGGTAGAGTTGAAGAAGGACGACCCAAGTGTCAGCGATTGGTCATCACTGCTCACAACTCAAGCAGAATCACTGCTTGAATATCTCCCTGGAGATATACGGCGACGTGAAGAGATAATCAGGACGAGAGTCCGATCAGCCGCTTCTGCCGTACTCAGCCGGGTTCGACTTCACCATGGCCCAGATGTGAATCTGAGCGCGCTGGTGGGACCGGTTGAGGTCGAGAGTGAAGAACTGCTTGACGCCGTTATAGAAGAAGTCAAGCCCTTCGTTGACAAACTCTTGGCTGAGCTGAGGATTGAATGATCCTTATATTTTGTAACCAAACAATTGTAATTACAATGCCATGTATGTAAAACTATTTTTTTTAAAAGAAAGTGCATATTCACATCATAAGTTTCATACTATAAGTATATCCCTCTAGCCCCCGCCTCTGTTTTGTGAATACTGAAGCCTTAGTATTTTAAGCAGGGGGGAAAAACATAAGTATGATGACCAGGGATATGTGCTTCAAGCCGATGGTCAAGATTAAAGTAACATTTTAACCTTATTGCAAACTGGTAGCCACCCAGATGACCGAGGACTAGCCAGATAGTCCCGTGTGCGTTGAGAAACGGCTTATTTAGGAGTGACTTATCTGGAAGTGATCATGAGATCGACCAGCGAATCCGGTTGAAAAATGCTGTAATAACCTAACCGCCGGCGATCAGCCCCCAGGTCGAATTTGTATAATGTGGGCTTAAAGAGAAACACTTATTGTATGAAAAGAAGACATGCTTTTTATGAAAAGGTGCTAATTGAACAGGAAAAAGGGTTGTGGTACTTACACGTAAAACTTGCGAAGTTGATCGATGTTCCAAGTATTGGACAAAATCCGACCATCCTCCATGGCTAACCGCGCAGATCCTGGCCGCGGCACTGAGACGACAGTGTATGGTCCTTCCCACTTTGGGGAGAATTTATTGCGGTTAGACTGGTCTTGAATTTTTCGTAAAACCAAGTCGCCAACGCTGAGATCACGTGGTCGCACCTTTTTACTGTGATACTTGCGTAGAGCCTGCAAGTATACCGCGGACTTGATCAGGGCGCGATCACGCCGTTCTTCCAGGAGGATGAGATCTTGCGATCGCTGTTCGGATTGGTTGACCTGTTCGAATTGATTCGTGCGAACAGATCCAATACTAACTTCCATAGGCAACACAGCCTCGGCCCCATAGACCAAATGGAAGGGTGTCTCACCGGTGGCTCGACTAGAGGTAGTCCGTAGTGCCCATAGAACAGTATAAAGCTCGTCTGCCCAAGCCCCCGAGCGGGTCTTGAGGCGATCAAAAACACATTTTTTGATGCCTTGCAGTACTTGCCCATTGGCCCGTTCTACGGCACCATTGCTTTGTGGATGTGCCACAGAAGCAAAGCACACCTTGGTCCCAATCTGATCGCAATAGGCTAGGAAGAGACCGCTAGCGAACTGAGAACCGTTGTCTGTGATGAGACGGTTTGGAACACCAAATCGTGCCACAATGTTCTTGTGAAAGAACTTTTGTGCAGCTGATGCAGTAATATTTCGCACTGGTTCGGCCTCAATCGACTTTGTGAACGTGTCAATGGCTACGAACAGAAACTTGTACCCATTGACCGCTTGTGGCATAGGACCGACGATGTCCATTCCCCAGATCGCGAAGGGCCATGCGAGAGGAATAGTTTGCAATGCATAAGCAGGTTGATGAACCTGTCTTGCATGAAATTGACACTGTGGACACATCTTGACCATAAGCTTGGCATCATCGAGTGCCGAAGGCCAGTAGAATCCCTGTCAAAAAACTTTTCCGACCAGTGTTCGGTATGACGCGTGTGCACCGCATACACGGTCATGTATTTCTTTCAAGAGGGATTTTCCTTCCTCCTGAGATATGCAGCGCATGAATACTCCTTGAGTACCTTTTCTGTACATAACCCCATCTATGAGTTTGTACAGACGCGCCTTTCGAATTAACCGATCGCTTTTGGTTTCGTCCTCGGGTAGGGTCCCATGTTCAAGATAGACCCTCAATGGATGAGTCCAATCTTGTTCCTGACCGAGGTTGGCAACGAAGGCTATTGCCGGATCATCCTCGACCGAAGTCATGATCGAAGGATGGTCCAAGTGTTCAATGAACACTCCTGCCGGAGCGGATGAGCGTGAGGATCCAATTTTGGATAATTGGTCTGCGAGAATATTGTCCTTTCGCGGGATGTATTGGACTTCGAAGTGACTGAAGTGTTTTTCCAATCTCCTCACTTCCCCCAGGTAATGAGCCATTGTCTCATCGGAGGTGCTGTACTCCTTGTTTACCTGGTTTACGACTAGCTGTGAGTCCCCCCTCACCACTAATCGACGGACTCCGAGGAATTTTGCTGCCCGGAGCCCTGCAAGAAGACCTACATACTCTGCTGCGTTGTTGGTTGCAACAAAGTGTAGTTGAATGACATACTTAAGCCGTTCGCCCTGGGGCGTAACTAAGACTATTCCAGCCCCCGAGTGTTGAAAACTACGGGAGCCGTCAAAGTACATTGTCCAATAATCGGGGCACTCCAGTTCCTCTGCCAACTGTACGGGTGGCTCAGGGTTGGTCCATTCGACCACAAAGTCGGCCAAAACCTGAGACTTAACAGCCGTGCGAGAGGTGAAATGGATCTCGAAGGCACCGAGTTCGACCGCCCATTTGGCGATTCGACCAGATTTTTCTGGATTTCGGACAATATCCCCTAAAGGAAAAGAGGAGGGTACTGTGATCTTGTGTGCTTGAAAGTAATGTCGTAGCTTACGGGAAGCCATCAGTAGCGCGTAAAGTATCTTCTGGACCTCAGGGTAGCGCTCCTTAGGACCATGAAGTACTTCGCTCACATAGTAGACGGGTCTGTGTACTCCTTCCCTTTCCGCGATCAGAACTGCGCTGACCGCGTGTGGGGTGGCCGCCAAATACAGAAGTAATGGTTCTTCCTTTTCAGGAGACACCAATACTGGCGGACTGGATAGATATGTTTTTACCTCCTGAAACGCTTTTTCGGCCTCGTCGGACCACGTGAAGTTATGATGTTTCCGCAAGGCTTTAAAGAAAGGTAGTCCCCTTTCGCCTAATCACGATATAAAGCGACTTAAAGCCGCCATGCGACCAGCCAGGCGTTGGACATCCTTCATGGTCGAGGGCGACCTCATTTGTTCAATAGCTCTGATTTTCTCAGGATTAACCTCAATACCCCTGGAACACACAAGGAAACCAAGAAGCTTCCCTGAAGAAACCCCGAAAGAACATTTCTCCGGGTTCAATTTTATTCTAAAGCGATTCAAGTTACAGAAGGTTTCAGCAAGATCGTCCAAATGAGACAATCTTTTGGTGCTCTTTACAACCAAGTCGTCTACATATGCTTCGAGATTACGCCCTATCTGGGAAAGAAAGGTCTTTTGCATCAAGCGCTGGTACGTGGAACCTGCGTTCTTGAGACCGAACGGCATTCTGACGTAGCAGTATGTGCCGAACGGGGTGATGAAGGCAGTTTTCTCTTCATCGTCTTCTGCCATGCTAATTTGATGATATCCTGAGTAGGCATCCAGAAAACTCATCAGTTCGCAACCCGCAGTGGAGTCAACCAGCTGGTCGATGCGGGGAAGGGGAAAGTCATCCTTCGGACAGGCACTGTTGAGGCTAGTGTAGTCGACGCACATGCGCCACTTGCCATTTGACTTGCGGACCATGACCGGATTGGCGAGCCAGTCTGGGTGATTCACTTCGTGGATAAACCCGGCTTGTAAGAGTTTGTCTAACTCTTCTCGGATGGCTTCCTGTCAGTCGGTGGCAAAACGCCTGAGCTTTTGCTTTATTGGTCGTTGTCCAGGTCGAATTGCTAACCTGTGCTCAATTACTTCCCTTGGGACACCGGGCATGTCGGACGGTTTCCACGCAAACACGTCTGCGTTAGCCCGGAGGAAAGCAACGAGGTCGAGTTCCTATTTGTCATCCAGGACTGACCCAACCCGAATTGTCTTGGATGGGTCATCTGGGTACAAAGGAACTTGTTTGAGTTTCTCATCTGGTCGAGGAGCAGCCCTGATCGCATCGGTGGCAACGGCGGCGACCTGAGCGTCCCGGAGGGGAAGTTGATCGACCATCTCCAAAGATAGCCGGTCACACGTGAGCGCCACGTTGCGACTACCTCGGACCGAAATGACACCTTTGGGGCCAGGCAATTTCCCGCACTGATAAGCATAGTGCGTTGCCATCATGAACTTAGCAAGAGTCGGCCTGCCAAAGATTGCATTATAAGCTGAATCACAATCGATTACATCGAAAGTAACCAATTCTGTTCGGAAGTTATCTGGTTCTCCCAGAGTGACCGGGAGGACCACTTGTCCCAATGGCATCATGGAGGGGCCTGGGATTATCCCATAAAACGGATGGATTATGGGCTTGATCTTCGAACGAGGAATTTGCATCTCGTCGAGTGTCTTGACCAATAAAAGATCAAGGGAACTTCCCCCATCAATCAAGACCCTTTCGACTCTCGCGTTACTGATGATTGGGGTAATAACCAGAGGTAGCCTCAATGGTCGAGTTAGCCCCACAGGACAGTCAGCGCGATCGAACGTCAAAGGCATATCCGACCAACGAGGATATTGAGGTTCGCCAAGGGATGTCTCCGTTTGGTTAACCTCTCGGCAAAAGGTTTTAAACTGCCTTTTGGAAACGAAAGAGGAGGAACCTCCGAAAATGACATTAACATGATTTTGACGTACCTGGTAAGCCATTTCTTCGTCTCCGTCGAAGTCTCTAATCCGCACGCCTGCTCTTTAGGCGGTAAGGTTGGCATTGGCCCAGCTCCTTGGTAGAAATCATCCAGCTGTTTCAACCAACTCCTGCAGTTTTTGAGGTCGTGGCCTGCGGAGTTGTGGAGTGGACACCACCTCTTGCCCTCCTGCGGATTAGTTGATTTTTCTGGCTGGTCGGAATCCCGGCCACCAGAGGCAGTTTTACTTTTAAAAGAAGACTTATTACCTTTGGTCGAAGGTGGTTTCTCCGCGACTGCGACCTCACGGTACTGTCCAGAGCGGTTCCTCTTCGACTTTTTTGACTTCCCACCCGGTGAAGACTCCGGCTTTTTGCTTGAATCTTCTTTCCTGGCGTCCTTGAAGCCTGGTTGGGGCGGTAGGTCCCCCTTGTCAACCATTCGGTTCCATTCGACTGCCTCGGCTGCATCGGAGTATCGATCAGCCATATCGAACAGATCGGCCACTGATCGAGGAGGGTGGATAAGCAAGTCTTCAGTGAATCTCCGGTATCGAATGGCATGCTTAAATGCCCTGATTACGGAGCCATCGGATATGTTCGGGATGGTATTTCTTACCCCGACAAACCTCTTGACAAACTACCGAAGTGTTTCGGTCGAAGTTTGCCGCAGTCTATGCAGGTCGTCCTCCTTACCCGGCTTTTGGTAACAGTTTTGGAAATTGCTGAGGATGGCATCGCATAGCATTTCCCAATTGTAGATGGAACCCTCAGGCTGATTAAATAACCAGGTTCTAGCCGGTCCTGCGAGGACTGTTGGCAGGTAGTTGGCCATGACCTTGTCATCGCCTCCTGCTGCTTGGATGGCAGTAATATAGATCTGAAGGAACTCGGATGGGTTCTGAGTTCCATCAAACCTCTCAATGGCCCCTGGTCGAAACTTATCAGGCCAAACGACTGCTCGTAGGCTAGGCGAGAAAGCTTTGCAACCAACGTAAGGACCGTGAATCGTCCTGTAACTTTCGGTTGGGTTTCGAGGAAACTCACGTAATGGCGAGGTTACTCGTGGTCCCAAACGAGAGTGAACGGGAACTCGATCCCTACTACGAGAGTCCTGCATTCGCCGGTATTTGTCCTGTCGGGACGGTACAGGCGGCGGGTAACTCCGCCGGCCAGAGCCAAAATGAGGACCATTCCGTTCACGGGAATGTGTTACTGAGCGGGAAGAGGCTGTTGGGGTCGCCTCGAATGCGACCTCGTCCAGTCTTTCCGCCAGGATCCTGAAAAAGGCCGGTCTCTGCGCATCCGTGACCGTAGGAGGAAAATTGCGCATGACTTCCGCGATAGATTGCAGTCAACCATGGGTACTTCTCCTAGGGGCACCAGGTGTTATTGTTTCTTCGTCCACTGGGAAATGCTCTGGTGGTAAAGAAGGAGTCTGGTCACGTCTACGACCACGCGACCGTCGAGAAGAACTCGGGGCAGCATCATAACGAGCCTGTGCATCTTGAAGAGCCTCTAGGGTAGTTCTGCGAGTTCATTGCTCTGTTGCTCGAGATCTTGATCCTCCTTCTGTTTGCGATCTTGTTCTTCCCTGGCAGCCTGTTGATCGGGAGTTTCTTCCGACAACGCAGCAAACTGCCTAGGGAGTGAGGTCGCCGATGGGGAAAACATCTCGGTTTGTTCCGAGTCGGACTCGAAATCGAAGAGACGGTGGAGGTTATCAGGGTCGAACCTTCCTGGGCTAATTTCAGGGTCACCATCATATTTTCCCTCAGCGGGATCGTATGACGGGCCGGATTCATCACCTAGCACATTAAGAACCTCTGCGGGTTCTGACCTTGTGCCAGTTATCTCCTGGTCGATTGACATGACTTGGGGAGATGATTCAACCTGTGGAAGATTCTGGCCTTCGACCTCTTCCATCGGAATAGGATCGCTTGGAGAAGGCATTGGTACATGGGCATAATCCTCGAGATCGAAATCATTCTCGGAATCATATGCTCCAGCCATGTTTCGGTGAACCTCCGAAATTCAATTAGGACGCCTTGAGAAAGGCCCCACGGTGGGCGCCAGCTGTCGACGATTCGGACTCAGGGTCCTCAGCCGAACTTATGCAGAATTTGTAATTGTGAGACCTTTCAAGATGACCCTCCGGGAAGGTATGCTGAACAATGGTGAACAGGAGCACAGAGAGTTTAGACAGGTTCGGGCCCTCGATGGTGGGAGTAATAGCCCTACGTCTTGTTGAGATTTCACTAAGTATGGTAAAAGGTTTACAAATGAAGGAAAAAGTCCTCACAGGCGAGGACTTTTCCTGTAAGGGTGTACAAGGAGAAGCTATAGGAGACTCGTAAGTGTTGTCTAATCTAAGCCGTAGACTTGGCTGTTTGAATGATCGAGATATCTTGTATCTTGATTATTCTTTTGAGTCTGGTTCTTCCGAAAAAATGTCTTTGATTCCCCGTTTGATGTATTTTGCCACCTTTTTATATTGGTCGAAAGGGTGCCATATGAAGAAAACTGTATCAAACGGTTAGATGCAGGCGTTGAAGAACCGCTATTAACTTCTACGGAGGTTATTAACACGTGTTAATCGTGAATAACCGCATATAATAACCTCTGATGGTTGGTCTTCAGCATGGAGGAATCTCCGGGATGCCTGGAATATCCTGGTATGAAGATAACCGAACAAGCTCCAAGCACCTTGGTTGAGAATGTTCTGACCGCGGAATATGGGCTGATCGCGCAACATCCCAGATATTCAGTCCAGTCCGCGTATGGCATACGAACTTCTGACCGCACACAGTTGTCGGCCTGATCGCACGAAACCCGCGACCTGATCGCGTAAAGCTTGCGACCTCATGGTGATGCCCCTCAGAAATAGCTTGAGTTCGCATCGAACCAAATACATGTCTGGTTCGAACCTGTCTTGAACCAAAAGTTTATTAGAAGTGACCCGGGTGTCAATCCTCGTCAGACGTGGCCTCCGGCCCCTCCCCGGGCGCCGCCTTTTGGCCCCCGGGACATGGCCTCCGGTGCCCTCCCGGGCACCGCCATTTGGCTCCCGGGACGTGGCCTCCGGTGCCGTCCCGGGCGCCGCCATTTGCCCGGGGACGTGGCCGGGATGTGGCCTCCGGTGCCCTCCCGGGCGCTGCCATTTGCCCGGGGACATGGCCTCCGGCACCTCCGCGGGCGCCGCCTTTTGGCCCCCGGGATGTGGCCTCCGGTGCCCTCCCGGGCGCCGCCATTTGGCTCCCGGGACATGGCCTCCGGTGCCGTCCCGGGAGCCGCCATTTGCCCGGGGACGTGGCCTCCGGTGCCCTCCCAGGCGCCGCAATTTGGCGCCCGGGATGTGGCCTCCGGTGCCCTCCCGGGCGCCGCCATTTGCCCGTGGACGTGGCCTCCGGCCCCTCCCCGGGCGCCGCCTTTTGGCCCCCGGGACATGGCCTCCGGTGCCCTCCCGGGCACCGCCATTTGGCTCCCGGGACGTGGCCTCCGATGCCCTCCCGGGCGCCGCCATTTGGCTCCCGGGACGAGGCCTCCGGTGCCCTCCCAGGCGCCGCCATTTGGCCCCCGGGACGTGGCCTCCGGTGCCCACCCGGGCACCGCCATTTGGCTCCCGGGACGTGGCCTCTGGTGCCCTCGCGGGCGCCGCCATTTGCTCGTGGACGTGGCCTCCAGCCCCTCCCCGGGCGCCGCCTTTTGGCCCCCGGGACATGGCCTCTGGTGCCCTCCCGGGCGCCGCCATTTGGCTCCCGGGACGAGGCCTCCGGTGCCCTCCCGGGCGCCGCCATTTGGCCCCCGGGACGTGGCCTCCGGTGCCCACCCGGGCGCCGCCATTTGGCTCCCGGAACGTGGCCTCTGGTGCCCTCCCGGGCGCCGCCATTTGCCCGGGGACGTGGCCTCCAGCCCCTCCCCGGGCGCCGCCTTTTGGCTCCAGGGACATGGCCTCCGGTGCCTTCCCGGGCACCGCCATTTGGCTCCCGGGACGTGGCCTCCGGTGCCGTCCTGGTCGCCGCCATTTGCCCGGGGACGTGGCCTCCGGCTCCTCCCCGGGCGCCGCCTTTGGGCCCCGGGAGGTGGCCTCTGGTGCCCTCCCGGCCGCCGCCATTTGGCTCCCGGCACATGGCCTCTGGTGCCTTACCGGGCGCCGCCATTTGCCAGGGGACGTGGCCTCCGGCCCCTCCCCGGGCGCCGCCTTTTGGCCCCTGGGACGTGGCCTCCGGCCCCTCCCCGGGGTCCACCTTTTGGTGCCCGAGATGTGGCCTCCGGTGCCCTCCCGGGCGACACTATTTGGCTCCCGGGACGTGGCCTCCGGTGCCCTCCCGGGCGCCGCCATTTGCCCGGGGACGTGGCCTCCGGCCCCTCCGCGGGCGCCGCCTTTTGGCCCCCGGGATGTGGCCTCCGGTGCCCTCCCGGGCGCCGTCATTTGCCTCCCGGGACGTGGCCCCCAGTGCCGTCCCGGGCGCCGCCATTTGCCCGGGGACGTGGCCTCCGGCCCCTCCCCGGGCGCCGCATTTTCGCCCCCGGGACGTGGCCTCCGGTGCCCTCCCAGGCGCAGCAATTTGGCGCCCGGGACGTGGCCTCCGGTGCCCTCCCGGGCGCCGCCATTTGCCCGTGGATGTGGCCTCCGGCCCCTCCCCGGGCGCCGCCTTTTGGCCCCCGGGACATGGCCGCCGGTGCCCTCCCAGGCACCGCCATTTGGCTCCCGGGACGTGGCCTCCGGTGCCCTCCCGGGCGCCGCCTTTTGGCCCCCAGGACGTGGCCTCCGGTGCCCTCCCGGGCGCCGCCATTGGCCCGGGGACGTGGCCTCCGAGGCCTCCCCGGGCGCCGCCTTTTGGCCCCCAGGACGTGGCCTCCGGCGCCGTCCCGGGCCTCATCGCCCTCCTAAAGGTAACGTCTCGAACTGTTTATCACGTGCAGGTCACGCGAGGAGCGCCTTGGGAACTAGCGACCACCTATCAAGCATCCAAGGCGTTTGACCGGGAGAAGGACGGTCCTACCCTTCAATCCGACGGTGACTTCCGAGGTAGTTTAGGTTTTTTGCTTCTTTATGGGGCTATAAATAGTCCTTGTACCCCTCTGTTGTAAAGGATGGGTTCTCTTTTATTGGAATAGCTAAACTCACAGACGTGCTCCGGAAGCCTCTCCCCCGGAGAGAGCCTTCCCAGCCGACTCCGGTCGGAAGCGCGTCGACAGGACTAGGGCCCCCACCGGGACCCGAACCTGTATAAACCCGTGTGTCATTTTTTGTGCTTGTCCGGCGAGGGAGGACCGGTCATCCGGTCAACCCACGCCGCGTAATCTTCGCTAGGATCATTCTCAAAACATGCCGGGGTATTCGCAATACCACGACAGTTGGCACCGTCCTTGGGGACTCGTGACAAGACGCCATGGCTCCCCCAAGAACAAGGGCTCGCACCCTTCCCGGCGACCCGGGTCTCGGAGACCCGGCGCCGTCCGCCCGGGACTCTGCTGTCCCGGCGGTCCCTTCCGGAGGCAACCTGGCCCAGGTACCGCCTCCCTCTTTTCCTCTTAACTTAGGTGCTTCCACCTCCAGGTCATTCCCGGTGACCGCGGGGACCTCGGCCGGGACTAGTCTCCCCCCGACGGCTCCCCCGGCTCCCCGGGACGCCCTGCTCGAAGCTCTCGTGGAAGGCCAGCTCCGCGCTTAGCGCTCTATGGACGAGCTCCTTAGCGTGTTGGTGCGGCCTCCGGCCCCCACATTTGCGTCACACCTGTATCCGGGGAACATGCCCCCGTTTATGGGCTACCCTGCGGCCCCTCCGGTCTCCGGGGGGTTGTCCGCCTCTTATGATCCTGCCGGAGGGTTCCCTCCCCCTGCGGGATATACGTCCGGACCCCTCCAGGCGCCCGGGCCCATCCCGGTGCCGGGGAGTTATTTCATGCCGGGGCCCTTCGTGGCACCAGGGGGTACCCCGTTCCTGGCCTATTCCTGGGGCCGGGAGCCCACTTCATGCCGGGGGTTTATCCTACTCCGGGAGCCAGTCCCGCCCCCCGCGTCGCGTTTACCGCACCGGGGGCGGTTGACAGAGCAGCCGCCGTGCCGCAGCGGACTTCCCCCCGCATGGGCTCCCCGGTTCCGGATGTTGCCGTGGGGGCTCCCCCCTCACCGGTTCCGGGTGTTACAGGGCCTGCCCCCTTCCCGGTTCCGGTCGTGGCCACCGGGGCACCCTCCACTTCGGTTCCAAGCATTGCCGTGGACGCCCCCTCCCCGATTCCAGATAATACAGAGGCTTCCCCCTTTCTGGTCCCGGGGGCCGTCGCAGGGGGCTCCCCCCAACTGGCTCCGGAAGCCTCCAGGCCGGCAGCTACAGCGCATGAGCTCCCTCCCTCAGCGGGACAGGTCTGTTTCGCCCGTGGGGAGGTCGAGCGAATGCGTTCACTAGAGCGCGGGGAAGAACTTCCCCCCGGCTGCGGGCGTGGGGAGCCTCGCCCTCGCGCCGGTCGGGGGAAGACACCCGCTGAAGAGCCAACCTCTCCGGCGGAGAGCCCAGACGTCCGGGAACTCAGTCCCGGTCCGGAGGAAAAGCGTCGCCACCGCCATTCTGGCGGACCTCTAGGACCGCTTCCAGATTCAGACAACGAAGGTGCCGTGAAGGAAGACGGCGACCGGGGCTCTCCCCGGGAAGTGCAGGGGGCTAACCAGCCGCTGTGCCGAAGACTTCGCAGCATCCGGTGGCCGCGGCCCTACCGCCCTCCGCACATCGAACATTATAACGGTGAGGCAGACCCCTACGAATTTGTGCAGGTCTACTCCACAGCCATCTCCGCGGCCGGGGGGGACGAGACGGTACAGTGCAACGTCTTCCCCCTCTACCTCTCCGGCATTGCCCGCTCCTGGATCTACAACCTGAAGGCGGGCTCCATCAAGTCTTTCTCGCAGCTCAAGCGGGAGTTCTGTGCCAACTTTCAAGGGAACTAAGTGCGTCCCCTGGACTCCTCGCAGCTGTACACTGTCCGGCAAAGGACTGGCGAAACCATCAGAAGCTTTTTCAAGCGCTTTGCTCAGGTGAAAAGCGAAGTGGCCCATGTCCCCGACTCTACGGTCATCGAAGCCTGCAAAAGCAACATCCTCCCGGGGGAGCTCCACCGAAGGCTCTCCCGGAGCTACCCCTCTTCCGTCGACGAGCTCTTCAACGTGCTCGAAAAATACGCTCGGGCAGAGGAAGACGACATCTGGAAGAAGACCCAGGGGGCTCCCGCCCCCGTCGACCGGGGGGCCAGGGATCCCCCCAAACGCCCCAAGCAGGGGGGGCGTAGCGAGCCACTGCCTCGGGACACCTTTGTCCTCGAGGGCGGAGGCGGCTCGCGCGACCCCCCGAGGGCCAACCGCCCCTTCCCCAAACTGAAGTGCCATGGGGGAGGACAGTCTTCGCGCGCCCGGGAAGGCCCCGCGGGGAGAAGGCGGGAAGGACCGTGGTGCAGCTTCCACAGGTCCAGTAGCCACGCTACCCGAGATTGTAGCCACTGCTGTAGCACTTCGCGGACTTCGTCGACCAGCGCAGGCAGGGGGGTGGGGGGACTCCGGCTTCCTTGCCCCCTCGGCCAGCTGTTCCAGCCCTTCCCACTCCCGCGGGGGGTCAGCAGACGCAGGAGGGGGAGCCTTCAGAAGCTCTCCCCTTTCAAACTTCGCAGCGGCACATCAACCTTATCATGGGAGGATCTGCCTTCGGGCGGGACTCTAAGCGCCAGCGTAAGGAGTACGCGCGCGAGGTCAAGGTTGTGGGGGTGCTACACACGTCCCCGCCACCGAAGTGGTCGGACGTCCCCCTCACCTTCACGGCAGAAGACGCGCGGGGGGTTCGCTTCGCCCACGACGACGCGCTCAATGTCTCCGCGACCATCTACAACTGCCATCTGGCCCGTATCCTGGTGGACGGCGGGAGCTCCGCCGATGTCCTATTCCTAAAGGCCTTCAAAGAAATGCAGGTGAATGAGAAGCTCCTGCAGCCCGCTGCCGGGCCCCTGCAAAGTTTTGTCCCGGGGAAGGCGATCCACCCCGTGGGCAAGGTAGATCTTCCAATGACCTTCGGCACCTCGGAGAACTACCGGACCGAGCTGGTCCGCTTCGATGTAGTGGACCTCCCCTCCTCCTACAACGCGATTTTGGGGAGGACAACAATCAACCGGTTGGGGGCTGCCACCCATCAAAACTATCTCTGCATAAAGATCCCCGGGCCGCATGGTGTGATCAACGTCCGGGGAGACCAAGACATGGCCCGTGCTCTGTACGAGCGCGCTGCGGCCACAATCGGAAGCGTCAACCTCATAAAGACGCCCGGGGGAGAGGCTTCTCCCCCGGAACTAGACGCTGCTGCGCCATCCCCCGGGAGGCCCCTCCTCAGGCCACGTCCGGAAGGGGGCCTCCGGAAAGTCCTGCTGTCCCCGGGCAATGAAGACAAAACCATTCAGATTGGGGTGGAGCACGCAGCGCAACTTGCGGCTTTTCTGCGCGAAAACTCCGATGTTTTTGCGTGGAAGCCTTCAGACATGCGGGGCGTCGCCCGGGAGGTCATCGAGCACCAGCTCGCAGTGGCCCCCGGTCACCCCCCTGTCAAACAGAAGCTGCGGAAACTCTCCCTCGAGCGCCAAGAGGCAATCAAGGCGGAGATCACCCGGCTCCGAGAGGCGGGGTTCATTCGGGAGGTCCTGCACCCCGAGTGGCTCGCGAACCCCGTCCTCGTCAAGAAATCAACCGGCAGGTGGCGGATGTGCGTGGACTTCACCGACCTTAACCACGCCTGCCCCAAAGACAACTTCCCGCTCCCGCGGATTGATCAGCTTGTCGACTCCACTGTGGGGTGCGAGCTCATGAGCTTCCTAGACGCCTACTCGGGCTACCATCAAGTCCGGATGGCGGAAGGGGTCGAGGAAAAGACGAGTTTTATTACTCCCCTCGGAACCTTCTGCTACGTCCATATGCCCTTCGGGCTCAAGAACGCGGGGGCGACCTTCCAGCGCCTCATGACGTTGGTTTTCAAAGAGCAAGTCGGCCGCAACGTTGAAGTCTACGTAGACGACGCGGTCGTCAAGAGTCCCCGCGCAGCCTCCCACATCGACGACCTGGCTGAAACCTTCCGCAACCTCCGCACGTTCGGGCTCAAACTCAACCCGGAGAAGTGCGCCTTCGGGGTGCGCTGGGGGAAGCTCCTAGGTTCCCTCGTGTCCCAGCGGGGCATTGAGGTGAACCCCGAGAAGATCCAGGCATTCCTAGATATGCCCCCGCCGCTCTCCATCAAGGATGTCCAGCGGCTCTCCGGCCGCCTAGCCGCACTCAGCCGCTTTGTCTCCCGGTCGGGGGAGCGGGGCCTCCAGTTCTTCAAGATCCTCCGAGGGCTCGAGGGGTTCCGTTGGACCCCCGAGGCCCAGGAAGCGTTCGACGACCTCAAGAAGCACCTCACGAGCCCTCCAATGCTGGTGAGTCCGTCTCCGGAAGAGCCCCTGCTCCTCTACCTCGCCGTGACTCCCGTCGCCGTCAGCGCGGTCTTGGTGAAGGAGCAAGGGGGGCAGCAGCGTCCGGTGTACTACGTGAGTGAGGGCCTCCAAGGGGACAAAACTCGGTACACGGAGATGGAGAAAATCTGCTACGCCCTCCTCATGGCGTCCCAGAAGCTTCGGCATTACTTCCTGGGGCACCCCATCACCGTCCCGTCGTCCCTCCCCCTCGGTGAGGTACTGCGGAACAAGGAAGCCACCGGCCGGATCGGGAAGTGGGGGGCCGAGCTCGCCCCCTTCTCCCTGTCCCTTACCGGCCGCTCCGCCATCAAGTCGCAGGTCCTCGCCGACTTCATCGCAGAGTGGACTCCCGCCCCTGGGTCCGGTGACGAAGATCTCCCTGTGCCGCCCCGACGCAGTGATCATTGGATGATGGGTCGCTGTGTCTCGCCGGGGCTGGTGCGGGAGTAGTCCTCCGGAGCCCCGAGGGGAAGGAACTCGAGTACGCCGCGCGGCTCGAGTTCCCCTCAACCAACAACATCGCCGAATACGAGGCTTTGCTCCTCGGGATGCTCCTCGCACGCTCCCTGGGGATCCGGCGCCTCCTAGTCAAGGTAGATTCTCAGCTTGTAGTTTGCCAAATGGACAAGTCTTACCTGTGCCATAACACAAACTTAAGTCTTTATTTGCAGGAAGTGCGAAAGATGGAGAGGCATTTCGACGGCCTCGAGGCCCGGCATATCCCACGTAGGGACAGTGACCGGGCCGACGCCTTGGCCCGGGCGGCAAGCGCCCGGGAATCGCTCCCCAAGGGGGCTTTCCTGGAGATCATCACGAAGCCCTCGGTGGCCTCCCCGGACACGGGCGACGAGCCTCATGTCCCGGAGGTCGCCGAGATCACCCGAACTCCGTCTTGGATGGACCCCCTCATCTCCTTCATCAAGGGGGAGGGGGACCCTCCTAGTGAGACCGAGGCTAAACGCCTCCGGGCTAAAGCCCGGGCATATCTCCTGCTGGAGCGGAGGCTCTACAAACGGGGGGCTTCCGCCCTCCTGCGCTGCTTCCCCCGGCCGGAGGGACTTCAACTTCTCGAAGACATCCACGCGGGAAGTTGTGGTTCTCACCTAGCCCCGCGTGCCATCGCGGCCAAGGCCCTCCGGCAGGGCTTCTACTGGCCCACGGTCATGCGCGACGTGCGAGACCTTGTCTCCGCGTGCGAGGCATGCCAGAAGATGGCCAAGGGCTCGAACCTCCCCCCTATAGCACTGCAGACAATCCCCATCACTTGGCCCTTTGTGTGCTGGGGGATGGACCTCTAAGGGCCCTTCCCCCCAGCGCCCGGGGGATACAAGTATGCGGTAGTCGCAGTCGACTATTTTGCAAAGTGGGTTGAGGCGGAGCCTTTGGCCAGCATCACGTCCCGGGCCGTTCAGCGGTTTTTCTGGAAAAACGTCGTATGTCGTTTTGGCGTCCCCCGGGAAATTACCGTGGACAACGGGACCCAATTCGACTCGGCTTATTTCCGGGAATTCTGTGAAGGCCTGGGGCTCGTCATCCACTTCGCCTCAGTGGCCCATCCCCGGAGCAATGGGGCTGTCGAGAGGGTCAACGGCGTGATCCTACAGGGGTTGCGCCGGAGACTCGAGCAAACCGCTTCTAAGCGGGGTGCATGGGCGGAGGAGCTCCCTAGCATCCTCTGCTCCATGCGCACGACCCCGTCCCGGGCGACGGGGCGTACTCCCTTCTCCCTGGTCTACGGGGCGGAGGCAGTCCTCCCCCCGGAGATCGACTTCCGGTCACTGCGTGTCGAGCTCCTGGACGGAGCTACGCCCTCAGCGTACCAGGCCAACGAGGCCAACCAGCGTCTGGAGATCGACCTCGTGGAGGAGGAACGCGACCGAGCACTCCTCCACCACGCCATCTACGAGCAAGAAATGGCACTCGCGTACAATCAGCGCGTGCGCGAGACGGCTTTCCGCCTTGGGGACCTTGTCCTCAAGCGTGTGACGGACCGCCAGGCCCAGGGTAAGCTCTGCCCCAAGTGGGACGGCCCCTACAGGATCTCCGCGGTCCTGGGCTCGGGGGCCTACAAGCTCTCCAACCTTCAAGAGCAGGAGCTGAAGCACACGTGGAACTTGCGTTTACTTTGCAAGTTCTATGTTTAGCCTTACGGGCCTGTCCCCTCCCCCGGAGCGTTCACGCCGGAGGGGAAGGAGGGACACTATATTTTCCTCCCCTTTCACGACTTCGCAGGGGAGGCCCTGTACTTCATTTTATTAGCAATACATAGGTCTTGCTTTTCAAACTGTCTCATTGCAGGTCTCTCTCATTACCGCCCCTAGCGGCGATGCCCTCCCCGCGAGGATGCCCTCCCCGCGAGGAAGTGGGCCAGGCCCAACAAGTCCCTACAACGGGAGTCCCACTCCCGTAGGGCGGCTTACGACCAGCCCTCGTGGACTGAGGGTGTAAGCGGCAACCCGATCACAGTGGTGAAAAGGATCTAGGATATCGACTAGAGGGGGGTGAATAGGCGATTTTAGCAAATTACAATAAATCAAACAATTTGTAATAAAAGAGAGCAATTTAAGTAACACAAGATGAACAATGAACAATTTCAACACAAGGATATATCCCGTGGTCTCGGTGATTTGCCGATCACCCCTAATCCACGTTGAGGCAAACTCAAATCTCTAACCGCTCCTCTATCTAGTCAACCTTCTCTCGAGAAGTGACCTAGATCTTGAGCCGGACTAGTGTGATGAGTTATCCAAACCTCGATTTCATTAAGGATGCACTTTACCGCTCCGGCAAGGCATGCTCAACCTTTCACAAGACGTTTTGAACCTTCTTCACAATCTTCCTTGAAGAGCTCTTCAAAACCTTTCTCCTAGCCGTCTAGGAGCCGGCAAACTCCAAGAGTAACAAGCCGGTGATGATCACTTTGCCTTCTCCTAGTGCCACATGATTGATTCAATGATCTAAATGCAATGCACTAGAAGATCTCAAATGCACACTCTCACAAATTTGAGAATTTGAAACCTAGAGTGTATGAAACAAGCTTAGGCTCTCAAGGATGATGACAATGCTCAAGATTATGCAAAAAGTCCTGAACAGGGCCGTGCATGGGAGTATATATACCCCCCACAATTAATATAGCCGTTACAGGCCGTTGGGAGAAAAAGATCACCTGGCGGTCAGACCGCAGGCACAAGCTCGGTCAGACCGCCGCAATTGCAACGGCATTAAACAGGCGCAATAAATGCTCAACTGCCCTTGTCAGGCACACATACGGTCAGACCGGAGCCTATTTCGGTCAGATCGTGAAACTGTCCAGAGACGACATAGTTTCTGGACACCTTATATGGTCAGGCCGATATATACGGACAGACCGGCCAAACGGTCAGACCGCAGTACAAAAACACGGTCAGACCGATTTCACGGTCAGACCGGTATAACAAAAGGTCAGACCGTAATAGCTCAAAATGCCAGAAGGATAAAACAAGAGGTTCCAGGAGTCTGACCGAGAATTTAACTACGGACAGACTGACCTTAAAAAGGAATACACTATGCATAGACACAACATCGGTCAGTCCGAGATCTTAAACGGTTAGTCCGATAATTCGGTCAGACCGGTATAACACACGGTCAGACCGACTGAGACAGACATGAGCTGAAATAAGCATTCTCAAAGGATGTGACCTTCTAGCATGCAATGCAAGTGGATTTTATTATTTGTGGCACATAGATGAAGTATTTTGTGATACACCACATGCTCCTCTTAATAGTACGGCAACTATCCTAAAATCCGGTCAAAATTCTTCTCTAATCACCTTAGACCGGTAAAAATGGAAAAGATCCTATTTCGTACCTTTGCCCTTTTGATCAATGCCCTTTCTTCATCATGATGCTCTTTCTTTGCCTTTCATTGACCTGTCTTTTAAGTACCTTCTTTGACACAACTAGACAGGTAACGTTAGTATACCATTTGTAGTTGTCATTAATTATTAAAACACTCTATAGGGGCCTAGAAGCTACAAGTGGCCGCGGTAACGAGTCACTTTGGGAGACTAGTCCCCTGCCCAAACACTCAAGACCCGTCTTCGGGCACTTCCTCCTCCGGGAGTAGACGCTCTCCCCAGTGGGATGTCTAATGCCCTTCTTGGATCTATCTTCCTCCTCTGGGAGTCGACGTTATTCCCGGCTCCCCGTTTTCACGGCGACCGGATGATCGGCCCCTTGCGGCCTGATTGGATCTATCTTCCTCCTCCGGGAGTCGACGTTATTCCCGGCTCCCCGTTTTCACGGTGACCGGACGATTGGTCCCCAGCAACCTTAATCCCGGCTCCCCGTTCTCACGGTGACCGGATGAATGCCTCTCGGAGACCCTATTCCCGGCTCCCCGTTCTCACGGCGACCGAACGATTGTCTCTCGGAGAAGTCACAGATTTCTCGGGCATTTTCCTCCCCGAAGACCCTATTGCTGGCTCCCCGTTCTCACGGCGACCGAACGATTGTCTCCTAGGGAGCTCGCCTCCGGAAATCTCATCGGGTTTTCTTGGACGTTTTTTCCATATGAGGCCTTATTCCCGGCTCCCCGTTCTCACGGCGACCAGACGATTGTCTCCCGGAAGGTGACTTCCATCCCGGGGGCCTTGTTACCCCCACAGCGCGCGGAGCTATTCTCCGGCCCGCTGTGGGCGGGGGGGATAAGGAACCCCTGGGTGTCGACCGCACCACCCACGAGGCAACTTAGCTCATCCTTGTTAAGATGAGTCGTTCGGACCATCCAAGAAGAAAATAAAGAAACAACAATGAAAGAAGAAGCAACAACACAGCTTTATTGATTGGCAAACCCGGGGGACATCTTCCCCCTCCGGTGGGCTTCGGAAACGGTACAACCCGGGTTCTAACCCGGGGGATTCTCCACGCCCTAAGGCTCCTACGCCTAATACTCTTGAAGGCTCTCCGCTAGCTCCCGGGTCAAGTCCCGGTACAATGCTCGCACGCGGCGCCGAGCGTCCCGGAGAACATCTTCGGGCCAAAACTCGTATCCCGCCGGTGGGAGTATCCGGAGGGGAGGTACCATCCTGAACCCCGGTCGTGGAGGGGACAATTCGGCGCGATGATTGTCAAAATTATCCAAGTGCCACTCCGGACGCCAGCTCAACCGGATCGGCTCCTGGACGCTATCCCCGCCGCAATTCCCGGAGACAAGGCTTAGCAAGATTAAAGCCGCTTGGGCGTCCCCCGGGGAGCCCCTCCCGGACCTTCACCTGGGAGCAACCTCCCGGGAACCCTGGTAACAGTAAATTCAATTCAAAGACTTAGAAAAAAAATTCTAACTTCATTGCATTCAAAATGCTTTTGTACAAGTGTCTGGGGCTTCTTCTAAGAAGCTACCGGGATCAAAATCATAAGAAAACAAAAGAGGGCCCTAGCTAAGACCCGGGGGGAGGCTCATACATGTTCGTTGGCGTCCTCCCCCCAGGGGGGCTTCTTCCAAGGCCGGGGCTGGGACATCTCCCGCCGGAGGCGCCGGAGCCGGGAACCACGCCCGGATGATCCGGTCGTAGAACCGTCCGGCAAGTTGCTCGACCTCCCGGCGTGAAGGCTCGAAGGAGTCCGGGAAGCTTCGGGGGATGCGGCCCCCGATCGCCCGGGCGCCGACCCCCCGGAACTCGACGAGCCCCGCAGCGGCCGCGACGACGGGGATCGCCCGGCCCCGCGCCCGAACGTCGGCAGCCTCCGGGATGGCGGAGACCTGTGCGTTGAGAAAACGCACAGCCTCCGTGAGGGTCGCCAGCGGCACCTCCCTGCTCCCGGAGCCTAGGCTTACACCAAGGCCCTCGAGGGCCGACCGGACGGAGCGGCCTACGTCCGCCACGGCCCGGACACTCGAGCTCTAGAGCTCCCGGAGCGCCTCCTCCCTCGCCTTGGCCTCCTCCCGGAGGCGGCCGTTGACGGCCTCGGAAATATGGACCTAGGCCCGAACCCGGGTCAATTCCGCGAGGGCTTCGTCGCGTTCCCGGAGGGCCTCCTCGCGCTGCCCTACAGAGGCCGCGGCCCGGCCCTCCGCCTCCTTAAGCAGCGGGGCGACCCGCTGCTCAAGGCCCCAGGTAACAGCTGCCACCTACAAAATATATAGAGTTAGAAAAATCTCAAAGTGCAGGGGATGAATGAAGACGTCATCGACTCGGGTTACCTGGGCCCCGAGCGACTGAAGCCCCTCGAAACGCTCATGGAGCGTCCCTCCCGCGACGAAGGCCTGCACCTTCCGGGTATGAGGGCCCTCCGAGTAGCGGGCGACCTCCCTCGCGGGAAGCAGAGGGGTCTCCCGCCCGGCGCCGCCAGCGCGGCCGGCGTCACCGGCGTCTTCGTCGATGAGGAAGTGCCCCCCGAAGACGTGGCCGAGGAGCTCTCGGCGGGAGCCCCCGCCCGGGGGGGAACCATCAGGCCTTTCCCTGCCCCGGGCCAGAAGGTCCTCGGGGCCTCCTCCTCCGGAGGAACCTCGTAGACCGAGGGGCTCCCCCCCTCGTCCACTGGCCAAACCCGCGGAGGCGAGGCCTCCGCGAATCTCACCTCCAGCCTCTCCGGCTCCAAAGAAGCCGGAAGGGGCAGGAGGGGCTCCACCAAGAGCAGCGTCGGGGCGTAGTTCGCTGAGTCGGACGCCGCCCCGCCCGCGGTCGCCTCCTTCCCCCGCGCCTCGACGGGGCCCTTCGGGAGAGGAGGTGTTGCTTCCTTCCGGGCCGGTGCCCGGGCACGCTCGCTCCCGGGGGTCTCGTCCCGGGGCTTCGCCGGTGTCGCCGCCGGCGTCGTCGATTGGCCGGGGGTCTTTTGAACCCGGGCCTTCTTGGGCTCCGAGCCCCCGGCCGGCTCCTTCCCCCGTTTGTACGACCTGGGGGTGGGGAGAGGCTTCCTCTCCGGCAGCTTTAGCCCGTAGGCCGCCGCTACCAAGTTCTTGGGAGGGCCCTCCCCCACGGCGCGCACGACGCGCTCGTGCTCATCGGCGAAGTACCTCCCCAGGAGGTTCTCCGCCTTCTCCCGCGCCGCCGGGTACGGCCGGCCTGCAAGAGGTAAAGAGTTAGTTAAAATTTCAAAAATTCGTAAATACAATGCAGCAGGTTCCCGGAGCTTACGTCGCGTCACTGGCTTCACCGGGGGCCGCTGCTCGGGGCCCATTCCGATCCCCCTCTTCCCGCCGGTGAAGTGGGAGATCCGGAGGAGAGCCATCTCCTCGGCGGCTTCCCGCATTGAGCGGGTCTTCTTGGAGAGGATCACCTTGCCGAGGAGCTCGAACTCCTCGTCCGTCCACACCGGAGGCTTCGGCGCGGACGACCGGCTGTAGGTGGGGGGCTCCGGGGCGTACACCACCGCCTTGTCACGGACCCGGAGGTAAAACCACCTCCGGACCCAGTCCCCCCAGTGGTCCCGGGAGGCCACCGCCGGGTAGTCGATCACCCGGGACGGCAACATTTGGACCATCACCGAACCGAAGGGGGACTTGGGGCCCCCTTCACCAGGTTGGAGGTCCGCGCCGCCGGTTCGTAGAAGTACCGGAAGGGGCGAAGGGTGGGCTCCCGCCCGGTCGCCGTCTCGTAGAGCCAAATGAAGAGGCCCATCCGGACGAGGGCATTCGGGGTGAGGTGGTTGAGAGCCACCCCGTACTCCTTGAGAAACTCCCGGAGCATGGGATGCACCGGGAGCCGCAGCCCCGCCTCCAGGAAGGCCACGACCTCTCCAGGCCTGGGGCGGGGGCCTCCGTCTTTCTTCACGGGGACTCGGATGTCCCCGTCCGCTATGACGCAGCGTTCAACCAAGGACTCGGTGTCCTCGGCTGTGAACTCCGATGCCCAGAGGAAATCCGGAGGGATTTCCTCGGGGGCACCTCTGTGGTCTTTGCTCGACCCTTGGGTGCCATGAGATTAGTCTTCTTTTTTGTTCGGTGGCTAACCTTTCAGGAGGCTACTACTAAAACTCCCGGACGTCCGCTACCGGAAAGAGCTACCGGAAAGAGCTACCGGGAGAGGGCTACCGGGAGAGCAAAAATCGCTGAGGCTGAAAATTTGGAATGAGCTTCTGGGCCCCCCCAAGGTCCTGTTTATAAGGGCGGGACGTGGTGTAGATGCACGCCACGTGGCAACCGCGGATCAATCTGAACCGTAGAAGTTCAAACCGTGCGCGGGAAACGAAGGGACGGGCGCGTGAATCGAGGCACCAGTGCGAACCGCGCACGCATTTATGGCGAAACTGCCCGGCCTTAAGCGTGGGGCACGGAAACCGAAGCGCCACGGCTCCGGTGACTTGGCCCGGAGATCTTCCCGGTGACGTGCGCCATACCCACCGGGGACTCAAGCATCATCCCCGGCGTGCATGGGGGGCTGCTGTCGGGGGAAATCTCCGCGGGACTAAGTCCAGGTAAGTTGTGTCACGATTGCCCGGGGATATGGCCTCCGGGGCCTCCCCGGGCGCCGCCATTTGGCTCCCGGGACGTGGCCTCCGGTGCCCTCCCGGGCGCCGCCATTTGGCTCCCGGGACGTGGCCTCCGTTGCCGTCCCGGGCGCCGCCATTTGCCCGGGGACGTGGCCTCCGGCCCCTCCCCGGGCGCCGCCTTTTGGCCCCCGGGACGTGGCCTCCGGTGCCCTCCCGGGCGCCGCCATTTGGCTCCCGGGACGTGGCCTCCGGTGCCGTCCCGGGCGCCGCCATTTGCCCGGGGACGTGGCCTCCTGCCCCTCCCCGGGCGTTGGCCCCCGGGACGTGGCCTCCGGGGCCCTCCCGGGCGCCGCCATTTGGCTCCCGGGACGTGGCCTCCGGTGCCCTCCCGGGCGCCGCCATTTGCCCGGGGACGTGGCCTCCGGCCCCTCCCCGGGCGCTGCCTTTTGGCCCCCGGGACGTGGCCTCCGGCCCCGTCCCGGGCGCCGCCATTTGCCCGGGGACGTGGCCTCCGGCCCCGTCCCGGGCGCCGCCATTGGCCCGGGGATGTGGCCTCCGGGGCCTCCCCGGGTGCCGCCTTTTGGCCCCCGGGACGTGGCCTCCGGCGCCATCCCGGGCCTCATCGCCCTCCTAAAGGTAAAGTCTCGAACTGTTTATCACGTGCAGGTCACGCGAGGAGCGCCTCGGGAACTAGTGACGACCTGTCAAGCATCCAAGGCGTTTGACCGGGAGAAGGACGGTCCTACCCTTCAATCCGACGGTGGCTTCCGGGGTAGTTTAGGTTTTTTGCTTCTTTTTGGGGCTATAAATAGCCCTTGTTCCCCTCTATTGTAAAGGATCGGTTCTCTTTTATTGGAATAGCTAAACTCACAGACGTGCTCCGGAAGCCTCTCCCCCGGAGAGAGCCTCCCCAGCCGACTCCGGTCGGGAGCGCGTCGACAGGACTAGGGCCCCCACCGGGAGCCGAACCTGTATAAACCAGTGTGTCATTTTTTGTGCTTGTCCGGCGGGGGAGGACCGGTCATCCGGTCAACCCACGCCGCGTAATCTTCGCTAGGATCATTCTCAAAATCTGCTGGGGTATTCGCAATACCACGACAACAGTCTCTTTACCGAGGAGATAACACCGCCAATGTTTCACGTCCTGATGCACTGCGCACAACTCCTTATCGTAAGTTAGGTAGTCCTTCTGAGCTCCCTGGAATAACTCGGAGTGATATGCCACTGGTCAACCTTCTTGCATGAGCACAGTGCCCATGACGTAACCTGAGTCATCAGTTTCTAGCTCGAATGGTTTTTGGAGATTCGGCAAAGCTAACACAGACGCCTCGCTGATCTTCCTCTTCAGCAAGAGAAACGTGTCCTTATGTTTCCCTCTCCACTCGAACTTTTAATCGATCCTGGTTAATGCATGCAACGGAGAAGCTACAATCGAGAAGTGTCGATAAACTTCCAAAGATATTGGCATTCTCCCAAAAAACTGCGCACGTCTGTAACTGTTCGCGTTCGCGGCCACTCGTGAATCACTTTTACCTTATCTGGGTCGATTTGCAATGTACCGTTGCCGACCATCAATCGTAGGTAAAGTAGAGTTTGTTGGTCGAACTCGCACTTCTTACGGTTGAGGAAAAGTCGATGTTGTCGCAGCTGTTCGAACATCTTTTCGACATGAATGAGGTGTTCATCCCATGAATGACTATAAACCAATATGTCGTCGAGGTAAACGATCAAAAAGTCGTCTATGAACTATCTCAATAGGTCAATCATGAGACGCATGAAAGTTATCGGGGCGTTGTAGAGACCAAACGGCATAACCAGCCATTCGAACAGACCTTGTCGCGTCTTGAACGCGGTCTTCCACGTATCCTACTATCGGATGCTGACTTAATATCCTGACTTAAGATCCAATTTGGAGAAGACAACAGCATGCTTTTATTGGTCTAGCAGGTCGTCAATACGAGGAAGGGGGTACCGGTTCTTGATGGTGATCTTGTTCAGTGCTCGGTAGTTGATGCACATACTCCAAGTCCCATCTTTCTTTGGTACTAACACCACAGGGCATCCACAAGGTGGACTACTCAGTTGAATGACACCATCGTTCAACAACTCACCAAGTTGTCTCTTGATCTCTTCATTCTCCAATACTGAGTTGTGATACATACTCAGATTGGAAAGTGTCGCATCGGACACAAGCTGAATTTCGTGCTCACTGGACGTTTCAGCGGATGACCCTAGGTAGTCTCAAACAGATCACTGTATTTCTCCAGCAGTCCCGACAAAGGACCAGAATCCTCTTGGCACACCAACGACAACGCTGGTCGAGTACCCTCACCTTGACTAGTGGGTTGAATCCTGACAAGCACGTACTTGTGACATGCATTGACAATTCGTTTGGTTTGATTTGCGGTAATTAAGTTCGAGGTGTTGACGTGGATGTTTGTACTGATCATGAACTTAACTTCATCTTTGGTGAGGTCATACTCTTTCGCACGCCGATGGAAGTGAGAATCTCGATCATATAGATACGGACTCCCAAAGATCACCTGACAGATATCGATAGGGACAACATCGCATTGCACCTCATCGATATATCATGCAGAGATTGTAAACTTCAACACACAATGACTCGTAATCTGTTGGTTCACGTCGGATGTAAACCAACCCAGCGGATATGGTCGCGGGTGTGTGGTTGTCTTCAAACCAAGTCACCGAACTAGTCCAGTGGAGACCAGATTCTTCTGACATCCAGGATCGAATATCGCTACGACCACGTCGTGCTTCACCTGGATGTTGATGGTGAACAAGTCCTCCATTGGGTGATGGTCTTTTGGTGGATCCGAACCCTTCTCCTTCGGCATTTCCATCAGAGAAAAGGTCGTATCCGCCTTATCAACCGAATTCACTCAGACAACTTCTTCGTCGGATGAACTCACAGTAGCCGTGGTTGTTCTTTTCCCTGGTCCGTTTTTCTTCGATCGAAGTTCAGGATGAAGCTTGTAGCATTTGTCCTTGATATGTCCCGCAACTTGACAATGGTCGCAAAAAGTACTTGTGCCCAGTTTCAAAGCGTCCTTCTTTGGACTCGGTTTTCTTTTTGTCGAGGTCACACTGTCCTTCATGTCTTTGTCGCTGCGGGATTTGTTCTTCTTCTCTATCACCACAGCAGTTGTGCTCGCGGTCATGATGTCTTGGACGCCGAACAGACTTAGCTCAGTACTAATCAATTTCTGAAGTCCAGATGTGTAATTCTGAAATACCTGAGGATCAAATAGTGATATGCCGATGACCATTGCTTGTCTCCAAAACTCCATAGGATAGTCTTGGACGGTCTGGTCACGCCGTTGGTACAATCTGTGCCAATGTTCACATCACTCCTCAAGGTAACCCATTGGATAGATTCTTGTTGTAAGAGTCACTTGAATTGACCCCACGCAAGGTCGTCAGCTTCACCACTAGCGACAAGGGCCTTCCACCAAGTCTTGGCGTGGTCCTTCATCTTCAAAGGTGCGAACTTCACCTTTTGAGCGCTACTAAACCCTTTTAAGTCAAAGTAGGTCTCAAATTGGTCGATCCAAGAATCCAGTTTCTCGGCATCGATCACCCCATCATATATGGGTATATCAATCTTAGCGTCGACCTTAAAAGATCCGACAGCTAAGGAGGTGTTGGCGAGGTCGTCGGTCTTGTGGTTGCCTTCATCTTCATCTTTGTCTGCCCTGCGCAAGTCTTCACCAGTATTCACACCCATAACCTTCCCTACTTCTGGAGGTACAATCATGGCCTGCTGCATAATCCAAGCAAGCATGGTTTCCATGTCGGTGGAGAGCTTAGCCACTTGTTCGGCTAGGTTAGCTTGAACGGTGGTATCGTCAGACATTGTCGGAGACGCGGCTGTAGGAACTGTCAATTGATTGCCTGGTGTTTGGCTGGAGGTTTTGTAACCTTGGCGAGTCTTCACCGTCCACAGGATAGGAAAGTTGCTCTAATACCAACTTGATATGTTTGAGACCTAGTCTTGGTTTTCGCACTAGGCTCACCCAGTATCTAATATGCGGAATAACGGGATCTTACTCGGAAGTACCGAAACCCAAAGGATGATCGAAAACACAGCTCAAAGAAATTGCACAACTCTTTATTTCAAATAGGGCTTTACACATCAAATGTTAGGTCGCACTCGCCTACGGTGAGGGAACTATTTGTCTAAGACTTCAATCTAGACTCGATGATTTAAACTAGACCTATTACAAGGTATTTATAGTCCAATTGTATGAATACGTATCAGACTCATATAACTAACTAACCCTGAATAGATAAGCTTAGTTATATCTATTTGGATCGGATTACAATTCCGAATAGAGAACGAATTCCTTTTCAAGGTTGCGAACCAAACCATATTCACGAAACCTTTCCGAACACGGTTATGATCGTGGAGCATTATGCGATCAAACCCTGAAGATCCTCCCAGATCAAAGTGGCTTAAAAAGGCACGGGCAAAGCTTGCGAGGAGGGAACATCAACAATCTTTGCGCAGGGTTGAGACTGGCCGGGCGTAGAAGCAACAACGGTGACGACGACGCGACGACGTACAGCTATACAACTACTCACATTGTCGGCTCGTTGGGACTTGGCGCTGGCCTGTGCAAAGCGGAGGCTACAAGGCTGGCACGGCGTGGCGACGTGGCACGATGTTCCTGACAAAAGGGCTGTTGTGGTCGCTGCTGGTCGCACGCTCGCTGGTGCTGCCACGGCGATGATCTTGGCGCAGACACGTGCGCGCATGCAGGCGCAAGCGAACACGAGTACAGGTAAAGGCGAAGCTAGCCGGCGGCGACGAGACACGGCAAAGGCGCACTAGTCGCTGGTCGAAGGGTGGCGCTGGTCGCTGGTCGAAACAAAAAAGTTGGACCCGATTGCAATTTCTGAACTTTGGCTTTGGACTATTCTGTAAAATCTGGGATTCAGGTGATTAGGGCTGATTTTGACTTCAAAATTCTAGCAAACTTTTCTCAGCAAATAATTTGGCAAAGGTATTTGACAAGTTTTGAGACATTTGAACAGTTTTTCATTGAAAATGACATTAGGGTAATTTAGGGTATTTGAAATCTGGATTTTGTCAAAATTGAAATTCTAGAATTTAGGATAGGATTTTGGTATCCTCGTAAAGGAAGATTTTGCATTGAATAGCATTTGGGAGATGTTCTCTAAAACAGATTTGAATTTCGAGTTGATTTGTGACTTTTAGCCTTTTCAGACTTTTGGAACATCAGAAAAGGACTAATCTGTGATACAATTTGGACTGATTTGTAAAAAGGGTTTACATGATAGAATTTGACAGCCAACTTTTTGGTTAAGGTATTGGCATACCCTTGATCATAATCCAAGAATAATCTGGTCTGGATTAGGTCAAGATGTGATTAAATGAAAGTTCAGAGTATTTAGGGTAATTAGGATACTTAATTAATTTTCTGTTTTCGAAAACAGAAAGGTTTGACAAATCTGGGAGTTAGAGATGGAATTGAATATGGTTTCTGAAGACTTTTATTCTTAGGTTAAATAGTAGGTCATATCTGGAAAGTCAGATCTTGATTTGGGTTCACAAGGTAGATTTTGAGATTTTAGGGCTTAGGATAGAAACTAGGCTGATTTGGCTGATCTTGAAGAGACATATGCATGCATGAATTTTACTAAAAAGAATTTTCACCCCAAATCCAGGGTGTTAGATTTTCTATCCAGACATTACTATACAACATTCTCAGCATTAGTGATCTCTAGAGGGGGCTGGGAGAATATAACTATGACAAAGAGTTTAAAGTTCATCATATTTTTTTAAAAAAAAAACTTTGTTAAAGAATGCATTTGCAGTTTGTATACACTTGTTTGGAAGTAATTTACTACTACAAATAATTCCTATTTCCATTGTCAAATATGTATTTACAGTGAGGAGGGAAACTTTAATCAAGCTTGAGGTTCTTTAATAGTTTTTCAACTATGGGATTGACCTCAGCTATGGTTGCCTTCATTTGCTCTTCATTCTCAAAGGTGACACTCTCCGCTGCTGGGTTAATATCCAAATTCGGTCTGTGGTGATTTTTGAGCTTACACAAGCAGCAATACCATTGTCGGTCTTGACTGTTTCCTTGTATCTGTTTGAGAACTCGGGGATGTTGTCAACCAGAGAGTTAGCTTGAGCTACGACCAAAGCACAAGACACTTCGAGGCAAATATTATCCTTTTCAGGACCAATAATCTTTGCCTCAGTTGAGTCTGCTACTTCTTTTAACTTCTCAAGAGAAGCTTGGCCCATGATAGTGCAGTTCTGAATGATATTTTCCAGAGTATTCTTTTCTTCTCACTAGTACAGAAAAGCTTTCTTCTATCGGTAAAAAACACCCTTCTACTATCGGTTTTGGTACCGATAGAGATAGACACGATAGAACAAGACAGGTCATTTTCGATCGGTAAATAACCGATAGAAGAACTTCACTATTCTAACGGCATCTTAGGAGAACACCGGTAGAAAACTCGTCGTAGTCTGACGTTTGTGAAAGAGTTTACCGATAGAAAAAATATAGTACTCTCTCGGTTGTGAATGAGTTTAGCGGCAGGAAAAGTACCACTCTTCTAACGGTTAATTACAAGTTTACCGACAGAAAAAACCTTAGTACTCTCTCGGTTGGAAATGAGTTTACCGATAGAAAAAACAATTGTACTCTCTCGGTTGTGTATGACTTCACCGGCAGGAAAAGTCACACTCTTCTAACGGTTAATTACGAGTGTACCGATAGAAAAAATGATAGTAGACTCTCGGTTGTGGATGAGTTTACTGATAGAAAAAGTGATAGTAGTCTCTCGGTTGTGTATGAGTTCACCGGTTGGAAAAGTCACACTCTTCTAAAGGTAATTACGAGTGTACCGATAGAAAAAACGATAGTAGTCTCTCAGTTGTGGATGAGTTTACCGATAGAAAAAGTGATAATAGTCTCTCGGTTGTGAATGAATTTACCGATAGAACATTCACATATATAGTACATTATTTACATTCACAATACAGTACATTCACATATACAGTACAGATGCAATACAGTATAGATTGGATACACAATACAGTACAGATGCAAAGAAGGGTAAATTCACAGAACAGATTGACACATTAGACAGTTATTCACATTTATTCACATATATATGGACAAATACAAATTGCAATCCAATGTGGACATTTATTCACATGTATATAAACAGTCTATGCACAGAGTACACAAAAAGAGAAAATTGTCATGGCGGATGGTTGGGCGCAACTTCCTCCATGACATATTGAGCCCAGATTTGTCGACGATCTCTAATCTTTGCATTTTCGTATTGGTCTTTCGACATGGCGATCTGCAAGCATGTGTGAATACTGATGATCCGGGAGGATCTCCAAGTCCTGACCGCATGCGGCTTCGCGACCAAGTCCTAATCGCATACGGCTTCGCGACCAAGTCCTAATCGCATACGGCTCCGCGACCATGGATTGGTCCGCGACCAGGAAAAGGAATTCGTTCCCTGTTCGGAATTGTAATCCGATCCGAATGTGTATAACTAAGCTTATCTGTTTAGGATTAGTTATATGAGTCTAATACGTTTAGGTCTCTAAGTCTGATACGTACTCATACGATTGGACTATAAATACCTTGTAATAGGTCTAGTTTAGATCATCGAATTCAATCGAAGAGTCATAGAACTTATTTGAGTTTTAGACACTTATAGTTCCCTCGACGTAGGCAAGTGTGCCTAACGTTCGACGTGTAAAGCCCTCTTTGAAATAAAGAGTTCTGCAATTACTTTGGGTTTCGGTATTTTCGAGTAAGATCCCGCTATTCCGCATATTAGAATCTGGGCAAGCCTAGTGCGAAAACCAAGGCTAGGTTTCAAACGGATCAAGTTGGTATCTGTCGCGCCCCGAGACTGGGACAACGACTACTCCTGTAGAGACCTAGCTCGCTGCGGCTAGTCCCATTCTCACAAACCTTTGACTTCCCAGGATGAGTCAAACACAGGAGTATATTACATTGCAACAGAGTACTCACAAAATATTAAGCAGTGTGGCCTGCTGGCCTTAATATTACATAAAGAGGATTACAATGCCTACAAGGCATTCAGGGTTTAACAAAATATTTAACTACGCAGCAGAAGATAGGTGACCCTCCCACAAAAGAAGTTGACGGCAGAACAACACACTTCAGGGTTCTGGCGGAACTGATTCTCCTCCTTCTGGATCCACGTAGTACTCCGTACCATCATCTTGATCAAAGTAGGCTCCATCTATTGAGTTGAATGTTGCAAGGGTGAGCACTTACGTACTCAGCAAGTCATAGGTAAGAGTAGATACATATAGTAGTGATGATATGAACCTAGACTAGTCAAGAATTATGGATATTTGTAAAATAATCTTTTCCTTTCTCATCTCATCTTATGGCAGCACTTTTCATAATATAACATCATCATTCATGTTCACTAGATTATAGCACTACCGCGACACGTCGACACACGACAGCCCACGGCAGCACTCCTTATCATGACAACACATGTCATTTGGGTAATCTTGATTTAAACATATTTTATTTAGAAAATAGTACTTGTGTCACACCCCGTGGATTTAATCCACCGCAGCAGACTCCTATAAACCCGGGAGCTCGGAGTATTCGAATACGTTTTTAACTCTGCAGAGAGGTACCAATTTACCCGCAAGATATTCCACTTTCAAACCTTTCCTATCATAACAAAATGATTGGACCCCTGACTCACTTCATACTGTGAGCGGCAAGGTGGAAATAACAAGAACTTTTGTTATGTATCACTTACAATTCACCCCCGACCCTGTGGCTCTCAACGAGGCACAGTTGTGGCAGGTTGTATCCAAACCTCCACCCCTTTGCTTATTCCCATTACTGGGTCAGCGTGCTTGCTCACCTTCAATGATATGTGTGGGAGCCGCGCTCCGTGTTTATCGTGCATCACTACACATCTCATGCAGGGGTTTCATGTGCGATCCACATAATTACTTGTTCAGGCCTGTCCCATACCAGGCTTGCGGTTAGCACGTTGTTCATGCCACTAGACGCACAACACAAGGTTCTAGTCCTTATATGCCAATGACCAGACCATCCACAACCCTGCACCTTCAGTGCCTGCATTCCTTTGCAGTCTAGCACCTCCAGTGCTACAGCCATCCATACCATTTTTCTGGTCACGGCTAGGGGTTTTATTTAATGAATATAAGTATATAAATACATATAATAGTTCATGGCTCAAAACTTGTTTATTTCACATTTCACAGATAGCCAGTCTAGTACTGCCAATTGATAAATCAACCATTCTCAATCATTCACATGCAATATTGCCTATATTCAAGGTTATATTATAGCAACATTTAAAATATAGGTTCAAGATGACCAAGGATATGACTTGCCTTCCGCGTCGTAAAATACAGCAGTCGATGACGGGTCAACAGCAAAATCTTCAAAGTCGGCTTCTGAATCTGCTCGACGACAAACAATCACACAATAATTACTTATAATATTTAAAATGTTTTACGACTTATATGCAGAAATGCACAACAAGAATGATTGAACTAAACTGGTGATAATTTGAACTGCAAACTGAACTGAGTCGAGATTCTAGGGTTTCAAGGAATTTGGGCTAAGGATGGTGATTAGATAATCTTAGGGTTTCAGGATTTCAATAGGGATAACAATTTTGTGACTGGTTTAATCAAAACAGCGAATGTCAACAGATCGACATTCGGATCAAAGCTTGGACATAGCTTTAAGAAAAGCTAGAGTGCTTATCTCAAATTGTGGTAGTAGAAGAAAATGTAGATCACAACTCTACAAATTCAGTGGACAAAGTGGATTTCAAATTGCACAACCAGAATTGGGTAAATAAGGTCAATGCCACTGGCTGACAAGCTCTGGCATAGAGCTGACAATGCCAAAAACTAGGGCTTAGCATAACTTTTGACCTGGAGCTCCAAATGATGCACCACTTTGTGTGGGAGGTAGGCTTGAGTAACAGGAACAATTAAGTCAACAGAATCTAGGGCAAGAAATGGCTGGAAAGCAAGAAATTTGATGATGAACAGAGATGAACTGGCTGCACTGGAGCAGTTCTGGACACAAACTTGGCATGGCTATAACTTCTAATCTAGGCCGATCTAGGTGTCGAGCTAGAAGACAAAAATGCTCAGGAGGCTAAGGCACATCTAAATGACAAGGTTTCGAGGGCTGAAATGGCCGGGAACACTTTTTCGGTCATTGGCGCCGGAGAAGAATCACTGGATTTGGGCATTTCCAACACAGGCTGTTTGAACTCGATTCCTTGCTCTAGGAGTGATGGAAGGGTATGAGTAAGCTACTGGCGACGTCAATTTGGCCGGAGGTTCGCCGGTGTGGCTTGGCGACGAGAGCCAGCAACTGATAAATTGTAAAATTGGGAATAGCTTCAAATTGGGCTCAATTGATTGTTCTAAGTTCACAGGCATGCTTGATTTAGTTTACTGATCAATTTTTATTACAGAATCGAGAGCTAATTTGGAGTAATTCGAGCTACATTGCCGGAACAGGGCATTCTTCGAATTTCAGCCATTTCCGGCGATCACCGGCGTTAGGGTCCACCGGAGAGCAATTAGATGCTACAGTACAATCAGGAGGATGAGAGGTACTCACTGCTAGCTTCAATTTGGCAGGAGATGCAGTGAAGTGAGCTGGCACCGTGAGCTTCCTCGACGGCTCGCCGGAGAAGATGACTGAAACAGCGAGAGTTGGAAATTTAGCTGGTTTCTGGTGAAGTATGGAGAAGCTGCTGCACACAGTAGGGTTTAAATAGACCAAGCGAAGATGGCGAAGGGGAACAATGAAGTGATTTGCTGCTGTGATGAGATTGCTTGCGTGCTGGAGCAGTAGCGGCGAAGAAACAGCAAAAGCGGTGATGCGACGGCGACAAGCTTTCAACTGATCACAATGTCGCCTCATCGGGACCTGGCAAAGCTTGTAGCAAGCGGTGGCGACAAGTACTGGCACGGCGAGGCTACGTGGCGATGGATTGCTGACAAAGTCGCTACTGGCCGCGCGCGGGAGCAAGCGCTGGTCGTCGACGTAGCAGCGGCCTTACCACGGCACCAGCTGGAGCGAGGACACGTGCGTACTGGCATGCACGGTCACAAGTGCGGCGAAGCTTCACCGGCGGCGAACGTGCACGGCGCAAGGAAGCAAAACACGGCGATCTCTGGTCGTGCGCACAGCAGTATACGGCCTGGTCGAAAAAGGACTGAACTGCAATTTCAATTCTTTGAGTTTTGGACTGAAATGTAAATCTGGAATTTTGGGAGGTTTAAACTGAAATTGATTCTGCTGTTTTGGTAATCTTTATTCCACAGATGATTTGGCAGCGATTGAAGATAAAATTTGACACATTTGGATAGCTTTTGATACAACTGAAAATAGGGTAATTTAGGGTAAAACAAGATTTAAGTTTTGTCGATTTCGAATTCTGGCATTTAGGGTTCGATTTTGATATCTGCACAGAAGAGAAACTTGTGGCAAATAGCATTTTGAGAAAATTTGCCGAAGAAATTCTGAATTTGGAGTTAATCTGGAGATTTTAGCCTTTTTTGGGTTTTCAGATATCAGATAAGGACTAATTTGCGATAACTCTTGGACTGATTTGTGAAAAGAGTGTAGATAGAAGAATCTGGCTGTCAACTTTTTATATTAAGGTATTGACATACCCATGATCATATTCCAGGAATAATCTGGTCTGAACTTGGTCAAGATTTTGATTAAATCTGTAATTCTGAAACTTAGAGTATTTGGGTAATATAAGGTATTTCTGTTTTCGAAAACAGAAGAAGTTGATAATTCTGTGAGTTAGAGATAGAATTGGATCTAGGTTCTAAAGACTTTTAGATTCAGGATAACTAATAGATCACATCTGAACAATCTGATCTTGATTTGAGGTCACAGGATAGATTTTTGGAGATTTTAGGGCTTAGGATAGATACTGATCTGGCTATTACTACTGATACATGCATGCATGCTATTGAAGAAAAAGGAAATTTTCACCCCTAACTCAGGGTGTTACAGATCTACCCTCCTTAAAGAAATCTCGCCCCGAGATTTACCTAAGACAGGAAAAGATAAGGATAGGTTTGCTTAAGATCTTCTTCCTTCTCCCAAGTAGCCTCTTGCTCTGAATGATTCTTCCATTGAACTTTACACAATTTGATTTTCTTCCTTCTGAGCTGACATTCATCAGTGGCTAGGATTCTGATTGAGTGCTCAAGATAAGTGAGATTCTTCTGTAAAGGCACATCTTGTACATCTATCTGGTCAGTAGGTTCCTTCAAACATTTCCGGAGCTGAGAGACATGAAACACATCATGCACTCCTGCTAATCCCTCAGGTAATTCCAATTTATATGATACTTCTCCCTTTCTCTTGATTATCTTAAATGGTCCAATGTATCTTGGAGATAACTTTCTTTTCTCTTGGAATCTTTGTAATCTTTTGAATGGTGTGACCTTGAGATACACAAAATCTCCTGGTTCAAAAGATAATTCTCTTCGTCGTTTATCTGCATAGCTCTTTTGTCGTGATTGTGCTGTTGTCAACCATTCTCTGATGAGTCTGACATGAGCTTCTGCTTCTTCTACTATCTCTGGTCCTATGACTTTTCGTTCTCCTGGCTCATTCCAATGTAATGGTGTTCTGCATTTACGTCCATATAAAGCTTCAAATGGTGCCATCTGTATACTAGCTTGATAACTGTTATTATATGTAAATTCTGCAAATGGTAAACATTTGTCCCATGATGTTCCATAATCTAGTATACAAGCTCTTAGAAGATCCTCTAGGATTTGGTTGACTCTTTCTGTCTGTCCTCCCGTCTGTGGATGATATGCAGTACTGAAGTCCAACTGGGTTCCTAGGGTTTCATGCAGTCTATTCCAAAATTTGGAGGTAAACTGTGTTCCACGATCTGAAACTATCTTCTTAGGAATACCATGCAATGCCACTATTCTTTGCACGTATAATTCTGCTAATTTACTGCCATCAAAAATCTTTTTGACCGGTATGAAGTGAGCTACTTTAGTAAGTCTGTCCACAATAACCCATATGGAATCATATCCTCCGTGAGTTTTAGGTAATCCTGTAATGAAATCCATACCAATTTCTTCCCATTTCCATAATGGTATTGGTAAAGGTTGTAGCTTTCCTGCTATTTTCTGGTGTTCTGCTTTAACTCGTCGACATGTATCACAGTTTGCAATATACTCTGCAATATCTCTCTTCATATTATCCCACCAGAATCTGGTCTTCAAATCTTGATACATCTTTGTGTTACCAGGGCGTATTGAGTATGGAGTTTTATGTGCTTCATGGAGAATTATTTCCTTAAGATCTGCGTTTTGAGGTACACAGATTCTTTCTCGATACCATACAATCCCTTGGTTATCTTCAGTAAAGCCTTGAGCCTTTCCTAACTTGATTCGACTCTTGATCTTATAAATTTCTTCATCTTTCTTCTGGGCATTTCCTATCTGTTCTTCAAGTTGAGATTTTATTGTTAAAGTAGCTACTGTTCCCTGCGGTACTATTTCCACTTGATGATTCTGCAACTCTTGTTGTAGGTAAGGGTTCTTCAACATAACCATTCCTTGTAGGTTGTAAACTTTTCTGCTTAGGGCATCGGCTACTACATTAGCTTTCCCTGGATGGTACTGAATACTAAGATCATAATCTTTGATCAATTCCAGCCATCGGCGTTGACGCATGTTGAGCTCCGTCTGTGTGAAAATATACTTGAGGCTCTTATGATCTGTAAAGATCTCACACTTACGTCCAATGAGATAATGCCGCCATATTTTTAAAGCATGTACTACTGCTGCTAACTCCAAATCATGGGTCGGATAATTTTCCTCATGTGGTCTCCATTAACGTGAAGCATAAGCCACTACTCGACCTTGCTGCATTAACACACAGCCTATTCCTTGCCTTGAAGCATCACAGTAAACTACAAAATCTTCTTTGCTGTCTGGTAAGGTGAGGACTGGTGTTGTTGTCAATTTCTGCTTTAGCTTCTGAAAACTCTCCTCGCACTTGGTGGTCCATTCGAATGCAACATCCTTCTTTAGCAGATTTGTAAGTGGTTTGGCAATTTGGGAAAATCCTTCAATGAATCTCCTATAATACCCTGCTAATCCCAAGAAACTTCTAATCTCTGAAACTGAGGTAGGTTGCTTCCACTCCTTGATTGCAGAGATTTTAGCTGAATCCACTGAAATTCCTTCTGCTGTCAACACATGTCCAAGAAATGAAATTCTTGACATCCAAAATTCACATTTGTCAAACTTGGCGTAAAATTGCCTCTCTCGTAGCCTTTCCAAGACTAGGTGTAAATGTTGCTCATGTTCTTCCGTACTCTTGGAATATATCAGAATGTCATCTATGAATACTATGACAAACTTGTCAAGAAAATCCATAAATGTGATGTTCATGACATTCATGAAAGCTGCCGGAGCATTGGTCAAGCCAAAAGGTACTACTGTAAACTCATATAAACCATATCTGGTAGTGAAAGCAGTCTTCGGTATATCTTCTTTCTTGATCTTCAGCTGATGATATCCAGATTTCAAATCTATCTTGGAAAATACTTTGGCTCCTCGAAGCTGATCGAACAAGTCATCAATTCTTGGTAATGGATACTTGTTTTTAATAGTGACTTCATTCAAAGCTCGGTAGTCTACACACATTCGTAGAGTTCCGTCTTTCTTCCTCACAAACAAAACTGGGGCTCCCCATGGCGAAGCACTGGGTTTGATAAATCCTTTGTTTTCCAAGTCTTCGAGTTGATTTTTGAGCTCCTCCAAATCTGCAACTGGCATCCTATAGGGACGTTTTGCTATAGGTGCTGCTCCTGGTTTAAGTTCAATACTGAATTCTATTTCTCTGTCAGGTGGCATTCCCGGAAGTTCTTCTGGAAACACATCAGAATATTGTTGTACTACAGGCACTTGTTCCAGGCATAACTTTTGCAATGCTTGAACAGATCTTAGCGGTTTCTTGACTGATGATCTTTCTGCATAGAATAGAACTCTCTCCCCTTGGCTACTGACAAGACTAAGGGTTTTCTCTTCACAGTCTATTAGGCCTTTATGTTGGGACAACCAATCCATTCCCAAAATAATGTCTAGACCTTGCAGTTCTAGAACTAGTAGGTTTGCCTCAAATTCTACCCCTTCTATATTGAAAGTTACATTTGGGCAGATCGAGTAAACAAATAATCTAGCCCCTGGAGTTTGTATAACCATAGAGTACTCTAGTGGTACTTGGTCCATATGCATTTCAACTTCAGATGCAAATGCTTTTGACATGAATGAATTTGTAGCACCAGGATCAAACAATATTATGGCAGATGCAGACTGAATCAGAAATCTACCTAGAAGAATGTCGGTGGCGCTGCCTGCTTCTTGAATTGAAGTATAGTTTAATCTTCCTCCTTGGGTTGCAGTTGGTGCTCTACCTCTTCCTCTTCCTCGATTAGCCATATTTCCTCCTCTTCCTGCTGAATTTCCTCTAAAATTCTGCGATGGTGATGCTCTGGTTACTACTGGTTGTGTTCCTGCCTGAGATCTGGCAATGGACATCAGAAGTTGTATCCAAGGACAGAATTCTTTACGGTGCCCACGCTGTCCACAATGATAACACTCAACACGAGGATGAGGGCAATCTTTCTGAGAATGATTTCCTCGGCAGCTGGGGCACAATATCGTTGCTGGTCTGGGATTCTGATAAGATGGTCGGAAATTGGGAGTGATAGGAACTCTTCCTCTGATTGGATTTGGCTGTGGTCGTGTTTGCTGGAACATTCTCCTCTTTCGGCTTTCTTCCCCCATATTCTTCTTTTCTTCTACCTTTAAAGCTCTGTTCACTAGGGTTTGAAATTCTGTAAGTTCATGAGAAGCAATTTGATACTGTAGATAGTGTTGAAGTCCTTCTGTGAAGCGCTCTATCTTCTTCTCTTCAGTATCCACATCTCCAGGTGCGTATCGAGCCAAATGAGTAAATTGGTGTAGATACTCAGTGACTGACTTACTTCCTTGAGTTAAATTCCGAAATTCCCGCCGCTTAGCTGCCATAACACCAGTAGGTATATGGAATTTCCGAAATTGATCCTTAAATTCCCTCCAAGAAATATTATCTTTATCAAGAGGAGCTTCCTGGTAATTCATCCACCATGCGGCTGCAGCTCCTGATAACTGATGAGATCCAAACAAAACTTTCTCTCGTTCACTGCATCGGACCGTGTCTAGTTTCCTCTCGATATCCCGTAACCAATCATCGGCAACCATGGGATCAGTCGCACTAGAGAATGTTGGTGGACGGGTCTTTTGGAAATCTGTTAATCTCGCTCCTACAGCAGAAGTAGTTCCTTCTGTTGTTCCAGTAGGCAGTTTCTGAACTATCTGAGCTAACAACTAGGTATGAGCTATCTGAGCTTCCTGTCGACTTTTCTCCATTGACAATAAAATTTCCTGAAGACTGGGTTGTTCATTCTGAGGTGGATTGGAACTCTGAGATCCTTGCTGAAACAAAGGGTCTCTTGTCATAGTTTCTTCTTCCTGCGGAGTCTGACCTATATCTTCTCTTCCACTTCGAGATCTCCTTCTGGTGTCAACCATGGTGGCTCTGAAAAAGTTTAGACGGATCTAACTAACTAAGGCCAACTAAGACAGCAATGCAGAAATTAATGCAACTACTTTTATGCATAAAATTACTTAGGCTATTAGCCATAATACACAAATTAACCATTGCAAAAGCAACAGCGATTCACAAAGCTATTAAGAGCATCCACTAGCTCTGTCTACACCAACCTCTAAGACACTCTGAAACAACAGAACGCACTCTCACAATCTTACCGAATTTTAGAAAATCCAAATAAAATTTTGAAATGAAGGTTTTCAAGAGCTACAAAGCTCATTATTTTTACCAAAATAAAGTTTTCAACAAATAGTTTTCTGATTAAATTACGTTTTCCTGGCACGGCCAATTTCCTAAAGGTGTCGTCCTACAGTCAAGTTCTCATGTTGCTCTGATACCAACTTTTCCTTGTCGCGCCCCGAGACTGGGACAACGACTACTCCTGTAGAGACCTAGCTCGCTGCGGCTAGTCCCATTCTCACAAACCTTTGACTTCCCAGGATGAGTCAAACACAGGAGTATATTACATTGCAACAGAGTACTCACAAAATATTAAGCAGTGTGGCCTGCTGGCCTTAATATTACATAAAGAGGATTACAATGCCTACAAGGCATTCAGGGTTTAACAAAATATTTAACTACGCAGCAGAAGATAGGTGACCCTCCCACAAAAGAAGTTGACGACAGAACAACACACTTCAGGGTTCTGGCGGAACTGATTCTCCTCCTTCTGGATCCACGTAGTACTCCGTACCATCATCTTGATCAAAGTAGGCTCCATCTATTGAGTTGAATGTTGCAAGGGTGAGCACTTACGTACTCAGCAAGTCATAGGTAAGAGTAGATACATATAGTAGTGATGATATGAACCTAGACTAGTCAAGAATTATGGATATTTGTAAAATAATCTTTTCCTTTCTCATCTCATCTTATGGCAGCACTTTTCATAATATAACATCATCATTCATGTTCACTAGATTATAGCACTACCGCGACACGTCGACACACGACAGCCCACGGCAGCACTCCTTATCATGGCAACACATGTCATTTGGGTAATCTTGATTTAAACATATTTTATTTAGAAAATAGTACTTGTGTCACACCCCGTGGATTTAATCCACCGCAGCAGACTCCTATAAACCCGAGAGCTCGGAGTATTCGAATACGTTTTTAACTCTGCAGAGAGGTACCAATTTACCCGCAAGATATTCCACTTTCAAACCTTTCCTATCATAACAAAATGATTGGACCCCTGACTCACTTCATACTGTGAGCGGCAAGGTGGAAATAACAAGAACTTTTGTTATGTATCACTTACAATTCACCCCCGACCCTGTGGCTCTCAACGAGGCACAGTTGTGGCAGGTTGTATCCAAACCTCCACCCCTTTGCTTATTCCCATTACTGGGTCAGCGTGCTTGCTCACCTTCAATGATATGTGTGGGAGCCGCGCTCCGTGTTTATCGTGCATCACTACACATCTCATGCAGGGGTTTCATGTGCGATCCACATAATTACTTGTTCAGGCCTGTCCCATACCAGGCTTGCGGTTAGCACGTTGTTCATGCCACTAGACGCACAACACAAGGTTCTAGTCCTTATATGCCAATGACCAGACCATCCACAAGCCTGCACCTTCAGTGCCTGCATTCCTTTGTAGTCTAGCACCTCCAGTGCTACAGCCATCCATACCATTTTTCTGGTCACGGCTAGGGGTTTTATTTAATGAATATAACTATATAAATACATATAATAGTTCATGGCTCAAAACTTGTTTATTTCACATTTCACAGATAGCCAGTCTAGTACTGCCAATTGATAAATCAACCATTCTCAATCATTCACATGCAATATTGCCTATATTCCAGGTTATATTATAGCAACATTTAAAATATAGGTTCAAGATGACCAAGGATATGACTTGCCTTCCGCGTCGTAAAATACAGCAGTCGATGACGGGTCAACAGCAAAATCTTCAAAGTCGGCTTCTGAATCTGCTCGACGACAAACAATCACACAATAATTACTTATAATATTTAAAATGTTTTATGACTTATATGCAGAAATGCACAACAAGAATGATTGAACTAAACTGGTGATAATTTGAACTGCAAACTGAACTGAGTCGAGATTCTAGGGTTTCAAGGAATTTGGGCTAAGGATGGTGATTAGATAATCTTAGGGTTTCAGGATTTCAATAGGGATAACAATTTTGTGACTGGTTTAATCAAAACAGCGAATGTCAACAGATCGACATTCGGATCAAAGCTTGGACATAGCTTTAAGAAAAGCTAGAGTGCTTATCTCAAATTGTGGTAGTAGAAGAAAATGTAGATCACAACTCTACAAATTCAGTGGACAAAGTGGATTTCAAATTGCACAACCAGAAGTGGGTAAATAACGTCAATGCCACTGGCTGACAAGCTCTGGCATAGAGCTGACAATGCCAAAAACTAGGGCTTAGCATAACTTTTGATCTGGAGCTCCAAATGATGCACCACTTTGTGTGGGAGGTAGGCTTGAGTAACAGGAACAATTAAGTCAACAGAATCTAGGGCAAGAAATGGCTGGAAAGCAAGAAATTTGATGATGAACAGAGATGAACTGGCTGCACTGGAGCAGTTCTGGACACAAACTTGGCATGGCTATAACTTCTAATCTAGGCCGATCTAGGTGTCGAGCTAGAAGACAAAAATGCTCAGGAGGCTAAGGCACATCTAAATGACAAGGTTTCGAGGGCTGAAATGGCCGGGAACACTTTTCCGGTCATTGGCGCCGGAGAAGAATCACTGGATTTGGGCATTTCCAACACAGGCTGTTTGAACTCGATTCCTTGCTCTAGGAGTGATGGAAGGGTATGAGTAAGCTACTGGCGACGTCAATTTGGCCGGAGGTTCGCCGGTGTGGCTTGGCGACGAGAGCCAGCAACTGATAAATTGTAAAATTGGGAATAGCTTCAAATTGGGCTCAATTGATTGTTCTAAGTTCACAGGCATGCTTGATTTAGTTTACTGATCAATTTTTATTACAGAATCGAGAGCTAATTTGGAGTAATTCGAGCTACATTGCCGGAACAGGGCATTCTTCGAATTTCAGCCATTTCCGGCGATCACCGGCGTTAGGGTCCACCGGAGAGCAATTAGATGCTACAGTACAATCAGGAGGATGAGAGGTACTCACTGCTAGCTTCAATTTGGCAGGAGATGCAGTGAAGTGAGCTGGCACCGTGAGCTTCCTCGACGGCTCGCCGGAGAAGATGACTGAAACAGCGAGAGTTGGAAATTTAGCTGGTTTCTGGTGAAGTATGGAGAAGCTGCTGCACATAGTAGGGTTTAAATAGACCAAGCGAAGATGGCGAAGGGGAACAATGAAGTGATTTGCTGCTGTGATGAGATTGCTTGCGTGCTAGAGCAGTAGCGGCGAAGAAACAGCAAAAGCGGTGATGCGACGGCGACAAGCTTTCAACTGATCACAATGTCGCCTCATCGGGACCTGGCAAAGCTTGTAGCAAGCGGTGGCGACAAGTACTGGCACGGCGAGGCTACGTGGCGATGGATTGCTGACAAAGTCGCTACTGGCCGCGCGCGGGAGCAAGCGCTGGTCGTCGACGTAGCAGCGGCCTTGCCACGGCACCAGCTGGAGCGAGGACACGTGCGTACTGGCATGCACGGTCACAAGTGCGGCGAAGCTTCACCGGCGGCGAACGTGCACGGCGCAAGGAAGCAAAACACGGCGATCTCTGGTCGTGCGCACAGCAGTATACGGCCTGGTCGAAAAAGGACTGAACTGCAATTTCAATTCTTTGAGTTTTGGACTGAAATGTAAATCTGGAATTTTGGGAGGTTTAAACTGAAATTGATTCTGCTGTTTTGGTAATCTTTATTCCACAGATGATTTGGCAGAGATTGAAGATAAAATTTGACACATTTGGATAGCTTTTGATACAACTGAAAATAGGGTAATTTAGGGTAAAACAAGATTTAAGTTTTGTCGATTTCGAATTCTGGCATTTAGGGTTCGATTTTGATATCTGCACAGAAGAGAAACTTGTGGCAAATAGCATTTTGAGAAAATTTGCCGAAGAAATTCTGAATTTGGAGTTAATCTGGAGATTTTAGCCTTTTTTGGGTTTTCAGATATCAGATAAGGACTAATTTGCGATAACTCTTGGACTGATTTGTGAAAAGAGTGTAGATAGAAGAATCTGGCTGTCAACTTTTTATATTAAGGTATTGACATACCCATGATCATATTCCAGGAATAATCTGGTCTGAACTTGGTCAAGATTTTGATTAAATCTGTAATTCTGAAACTTAGAGTATTTGGGTAATATAAGGTATTTCTGTTTTCGAAAACAGAAGAAGTTGATAATTCTGGGAGTTAGAGATAGAATTGGATCTAGGTTCTAAAGACTTTTAGATTCAGGATAACTAATAGATCACATCTGAACAATCTGATCTTGATTTGAGGTCACATGATAGATTTTTGGAGATTTTAGGGCTTAGGATAGATACTGATCTGGCTATTACTACTGATACATGCATGCATGCTATTGAAGAAAAAGGAAATTTTCACCCCTAACTCAGGGTGTTACAGTATCAGAGCGACTTTCCTATCCTGTGGATGGTGAAGACTCGCCAGGGTTACAAAACTTCCAGCGAAATTCCAGGCGATCAATTGACGGTTCCTACAGCCGCGTCTCCGACAATGTCTGACGATACCTCCGTTCAAGCTAACCTAGCCGAACAAGTGGCTAAACTCTCCACCGACATGGAAACCGTGCTTGCTTGGATTAAGCAGCAGGCCATGATTGTACCTCCTGAAGTAGGGAAGGTTATGGGTGAGAAGACTGGTGAAGACTTGCGCAGGGCAGACGAAGATGAAGACGAAGGCGACCACAAGACCGACGACCTCGCCAACACCTCCTTAGCTGTCGGATCTTTTAAAGTCGACGCTAAGATTGATATACCCATATATGATGGGGTGATCGATGCCGAGAAGCTGGATTCTTGGATCGACCAACTTGAGACCTACTTTTACCTGAAAGGGTTTAGTAGCGCTCAAAAGGTCAAATTTGCACCTTTGAAGATGAAGGACCACGCCAAGACATGGTGGAAGGCCCTTGTCGCCAGTGGTGAAGCTGACGACCTTGCGTGGGGTCAATTCAAACGACTTCTGCGACAAGAATTCTATCCGATGGGTTACCTTGATGAGAGATGGGAGCGTTGGCACAGATTGTACCAACGGCGCGACCAGACCGTCCAAGACTATACGACAGAGTTTCGACGACAAGCAATGGTCATTGGCATCTTACTATCCGACCCTCAGGTATTTCGGAAGTACACATCTGGACTTCAGAAATTGATCAGTACTGAGCTAAGTCTGTTCAGAGTTTAAGACATCTCGACCGCGAGTACGACTGCTTTGGCGATTGAGAAGAAGAATAAGACTCGCAACGATAAGAACTTGAGGAAGATTTCAACCACGACAAACTCCGGAGAGGGTACCCATGATACGGGTAACACTTGTGAGCATTGTCATGTTGCTGGGCACACAAAAGAGAAGTGTTATAAACTTCATCCTGAACTGCGACCAGAAAGAAAAAGGAGGGATGAACCAAGCACACGAACAGCTATGGTTACTTCTATTCCGCTCGCAGAGGAAATTATCCAGTTGGATTCGGTTGAAAAGGCGGACACGACCTTGTCTCTAATGGCAATGCCGAAGAAGAAAGGTTCGGGTTCATCAATTGACCACAACCCGACAGAGGAATTGTTCACTGTTAACATACAGGTGAAGCACGAGGTGGTCGCAGCCATCTTCGACCCCGGAAGCCAAAAGAATTTGGTCTCCTCTGGGCTGGTTCGACGACTTGGTTTGCAGAGGACTCAACATCCTCGACCGTCTCCTCTGGCATGGTTCACTTCTGACGTGAATCAGCAGATCAAGAGTCAATGTACTCTAAAGTTTGCAATATCTGCTCGTTACATCGACGAGGTTCAATGCGATGTCATCCCCATTGATATTTGCCAAGTGATTTTTGGAAGTCCGTTCTTGTACGATCGTGATGCCCATTACCACCGAAGAGATCAAGACTACGACCTCACAAAGGATGGGACAAAATTTATCATCAGCAAAAATGACCACGTCGACAACAAGGACTTGTTGACAGCAAATCAGGCAAAACGGATTGTCAATGCATGCTCAAAGTGTGTGCTGAGCGTGATGCGTCCAGTTAGCCAAGGGGATTGTGATACATCGAGTATGGAAAATGAGGGTTGTTTGGTGAGCTTGCCTGCAGAAAACAACGTGCTGTTCGCAGAGGTATATAGTCGATCACCACAACGACTAGTCGAAAACGACATGCAACTTGTCTCTACGGCGCCACTATTCAAACTTTGCAATCCTAGCTTTGGGATCGGTGATAGTATTAACCTCGACAAGGGGAAGGCTATCCGCGAGTGGCCAAGGCCACAATCCATGACGGAGGTGCTAAGCTCCATGAGCGCCTATCCATACATTCGATCCAACGATTGTAGCATTGCTCATCGTGTGTTCGTTCCAAAACTCCCAGTTGTTCTCTACGTCATCACGGTTGGTCACCAACGGGTGTTGGCTCCTTCTCAACAGGGGAGTCATGATCCGGGAGGATCTCAGGTCGCGTTCGCAACGGATTTCCGACCACGAAAAGGTTTGCAACATTGGAAAGGTTTGCGACCTTGCGAAGGATTCAAAGTCTTCGAGCCTTCAATGCTGGATGATGAGCCAGATACTATAGTATCATCTGTTGAAGACTTGGTCTATCAACGAGACAAACCTCTACGTGAAGATGTGATTCTAGAAAAGAAGGTGACTACCACCCGCAGTGGCACCAAGGAGACTTTTCGAATCGGTCGGAAAGATCAACGAGCACGTGCGACAAAGTGGTACACCAAAGAAGATGGACAAGCCCAATTTCCACATCTCCGGTTCGATCGAGAGGTCGCAACAGGGGTTGGCTCCTTCTCAACAAGGGAGTCATGATCCGGGAGGATCTCCAAGTCCTAACCGCATGCGGCTTCGCGACCAAGTCCTAATCGCATACGGCTTCGCGACCAAGTCCTAATCGCATACGGCTCCACGACCATGGATTGGTCCGCGACCAGGAAAAGGAATTCGTTCCCTGTTCGGAATTGTAATCCGATCCGAATGTGTATAACTAAGCTTATCTGTTTAGGATTAGTTATATGAGTCTAATACGTTTAGGTCTCTAAGTCTGATACGTACTCATACGATTGGACTATAAATACCTTGTAATAGGTCTAGTTTAGATCATCGAATTCAATCGAAGAGTCATAGAACTTATTTGAGTTTTAGACACTTATAGTTCCCTCGACGTAGGCAAGTGTGCCTAACGTTCGACGTGTAAAGCCCTCTTTGAAATAAAGAGTTGTGCAATTACTTTGGGTTTCGGTATTTTCGAGTAAGATCCCGCTATTCCGCATATTAGAATCTGGGCGAGCCTAGTGCGAAAACCAAGGCTAGGTTTCAAACGGATCAACTGAGTAACTAACTTTCTAATTTTGAACGTGACACCCAATTTTCAAATTTGAGTTAGCTATCGATGCTTACCTAGGGGAATTGGGCAAAGTTTGTCTGCACTAGGTCGTACATGTAGCGCAGTACATAAAACCCGCATTCCCACTATTGCGGCTGCTGATGGCACTGAGATAATTGCATATGCGAAGATATGTTAGCTACTGTTTCCATAAGCTAATTAAGCATAAACAAAAAGTCTCGTGAGTACCTCATATTCTTTCCAAGCTAGTAGGGAGCCCTGCAGTGCGGCATGCCTCCCTCTAGCGGACACATATTTATCAAAAGCCCTGCATTTCAGTTAGTATTGCCGGTTAATGTATTATCATTAGCTAGTGAGGTCAAAATTTAAATCAAACATATAAGTTACTTACGCCTCCATATTCCCCTTGACCACATATTCGATTGATAATCTGTCACGCATCGAATCGAGGTAGTACACCTCGTTCTTCGGTGGACAGATCACGATGAGGATCCAGTGGCCCCTGCATTGTACGTAAAAGAGGATCGCTAGCTCAAAGTATATATCAGGTGTAACATACAAGATTGAGTTAAATTAGTACGAAATGCACTAACCTTTGGTGGTACGGCACCAGAATGAACTCCCTGCCCTGCTGCGCCATCAGCGCCTTGGATATGTACTGCTCAGCGTGCGCGGCGTCGTGCTCTAGCATCGTGAGGCTTATTTTCTCTAGGACAAGGAAACCCACCTTGTCACATGCAACCTCCGATGCTAGCCTGTACATGCACCTGCATGCAAAGGACGACATTAGTATTGCACAGAAAGTTACTACATTTCAAATGAACTACAACAATGAAGAGTTAGCAAACAGAGTTAGAAAATAGCAATACATAGCATCAGCAAACTCACAAGACTCCAGTCCGTATGATGGACATATCGAGTTCCTGCCAGTTGTAGAGCTCAAACAGATCCTCGTGTGCCACGGATATACTCCCGGGCTCACGGTGGAACTGCCCAGGCCTATAGGGAACTAAGAAGTTCAGATTGCGCCGAGCTTGGTGTAGGTACCACTCGTGGAGGTCTCTAGTTGATCGATCCAATTTGCGCAAACCTGCTTCCGACACGAGTGGGGACCCATTCCTGAGCCTCTCCAGCTGTCCCTGTCGCACTTTGCCCTTGCCTTTTGCCGGGGACTGAGCGCATACCTTCGAAGGCAAGGGCGAGGTGATGGCAGCTTTCCTCCGAGGTGAAGGTGTGGATGCGCTGGGTGGGGTCGAGGCCATCTTTGTTGCGTCCAGGTTCGCACGAGATCGGGCCTCATGCCCCGAGCTGGCGGCGCAGTCCCCTGGTAGCCCGCCGGCAGGCCACTTCAATTAATGAGCACATATGTTAGATTTTGCAAGTTGAGTGTAGTGAGTAGGATGTAATCTAAAATGTGTAGGATTTACCAGTTGTATTAGAAAACACTTCTTGGGCCACTGTACGTAGGAGCCCACTACCTCAGTAAGTGTCTACAGTTCCTCTGTTGGGACTGGCAATGGAGAATCATTGTAGGCCGGCATGGCCTTGTCCACCTGTACCTTTGCGAACCCCAACCGCAGAGGTACGCAGTGGATCTGGACATCTGGCCCAGATGGATATACGAAGACATGTCCAACCACTTCCTGCCCGGCACCTAGGTGATTCTGTAGGATGCAGCCCTCCGGCTTCTGCAAATTTGTAACAATTAAAACAGGTTAGCGAAACAACTCTAACAGAATGGGAGTGGCATCAACTTAAGTGCACAGATGAAGGCTTGCAGTACGTCAAGTAGATCCACTGGATCCGCGAGGATCTTCGAAGCGCAACTGCTTATCTGACCCCAAGGGGTACCGTCGCCCTGGGGATCCGCATCTGCACTGTTGGCTAGCAATGCTTCTCTCAACCGTGCAAACTCTTCCCTCATTTGTGAGACCTCAGACTGTACCTCAGACTGCACCTCAACCCGTATCTCAGCCCGTATCTCCGCCTGTACCTCAGCCCGTATCTTATCGGAGAGCTCCGCTTCCTTTTCCTTCCAAGAGCGGGCTTTCTTCCTCTGTGGAGCCGGATCTGCGAAACCGGCCTTCCACGACACAATGGCTCCCACGGCCCGTGTTCGCCCGGGATGCTCCTTATTTCCTAGAGCCCGGGTGAGGATGTCGTTCTCCCTCTGCGGGGTAAACAATCCCTCCACTGCCTCCTTCTCAAAAGATATCTGTTACATTTAAAGGTACCTTGTGAGACAAATTGCCTTATATACACTTGTGTGCACACAGTTTACGAGGTTAGCCAACTTACCATTCGCCTCACAACGTCGGCGTCCCCAGGGATTGCGAACTACACAGACCCCGTGGATGACACGGACCCCGTGGATGACACGGACCCCCTCCCCCTCCACCATCGCTTGCACCTCTCATCTCGGATCTCGGAGCGCGCCAACTCAGGGGAGTCGATAACAAGATTTTGCTTGTCTTCCTTCTTCCACTGCTCCTCCTTCCCCGCATAGCCCCGGGATCCTAGCCAATGCAGGTGGTCGTTCCTCTTCTGGATCGCCTTATTCTTCTCGCTAAGGGCCTTGAACTCCTCGGTCCCCTTCTGCTTGGTGAATTCCTCCCATACCTACTCCGATATGAAGGGGTACTTCTCACAAGGAGATTTCCCCGTAGCGAGGAAGTTACTGACGAGCCAGCTCTTAAAGGTTTTCCATGTTCCGTTCATGTCCTTCAAGCAGGCCGTCCTAGGTGTATCGTCGGGGATGTTCCACTTAGCCTGTTTTCAAAAAATGCATATAATTAATGTAACACCCTGAGTTTAGGGGTGAAAAGTTTCTTTCTTAAAAAGTCATGCATGCATATGTCTCTTCTAGATCAGCCAAATCAGCCCCAGCTTTATTTGTTCTAAGCCCAAAATCTTAAAATCTATCCTGTAGACTCAAATCAAGATCTGACTTTTTAGATTTGATCTACTATCTATCTTGAGTATAAAAGCCTTCAGAACCCAGATTCAATTCTATCTCTAACTTCCAGATTTATCAACTCCTTTCTGTTTTCAAAAACAGAAATATCTTAATTTACCCAGATACCCTAAGTTTCAGAAATCCAGATTTAATCAAAATCTTGACCAAGTTCAGACCAGATTATTCTTGGATTATGATCAAGGGTATGCCAATACCTTAATCCAAAAAGTTAGCAGTCAGATTTCATCATATAAATTTTTTTCGCAGATCAGTCCTTTTCCAAATTTTCTAGAAGCCTGAAAAGGCAAAATGTTACAAATCATCTCCAAATTCAAATCTGATTCAGGGAACACCTCCCAAATGCCATTCAACACAAAATCTTCTTATATGAGTATCTCAAAATCAAATCCTAAATCCCAGAATTCGAGATCAACAAAATTCCAGATCTATTTTACCCTAATCTACTCTATTTTCAGTTTATATCAAAAATCATTCAATTATTTAAAATTTTATCATCTATCAGTGCCAAATTATCTGTTGAATCAAGTTTGCCAAATCAGCAGAATCAAATTCAACTCTAACCATCTAAATCTTCAGATTTACAATTTAGCCCAAAGCCAAGAATCAGAAATCACAAATCAGTCCTAATTCGACAAGGGCAGCTGCTGAGTTTTCGACCAGAGCTCGCTATGATCTTGCGCCGCATTTGCTCGCTGCCGGCCAAGCCTCGCCTGCGCCTGAGCTCGTGCTCACTTGTGTTTGCATGTGCGCACGCGTCCACACCTCAGCCATCGCCGTGGCAACGCCGTTGCAACGTCGACGACCAAAATCTGCTCCCGTGCGCGACCAACAGCAGCAATAGCAACCATTGTCAGCAACTCCACGCCACGTTGCTTTGCTTTTCGAGCTCTTGTTGCCACCGCATTGCACCGCCCAACATTGTTGAGTCCCGATGAAGCAACAAATTGATCAGCTTTGCACCGCCTGTGCCCCATCGCGTCACCATTCACCGTTGTCGCACCTGCACCCGACCAGTCAAGTCACCGGCGCCAAATTCTTTGTTGCTCCCTCCTTGCCAACTCCGTCCTTAGTCTATTTAAGCAGTCCCATACCTCGTATTATCTCTACTTCACCAGAACTTAGCTAAATCCCAAATCTCCTCGCTGCAGTCGTCTTCTCCGTCGAGTTTAGTACAGAGGCTCACGGTCTAGCTCCAATCACTACACCTCCTGTCAAATTGAAGCCAGCAGTGAGTATCTCTTATCCTCCTGATCGTACCATTGCATTTAATTGCTCTCCGGTGGACCCTAACGCCGGTGATCTCCGGAAATGCCAAATGCCCTGTTCCGGCAATGCAGCCTGATTTCATCCGAATTAGCTTTCAATTCTATAGAACAAGATGATCAGTGATCTTTAATTAGCAAGCCTGTGCATCCAGATTTCCAAATTTAGCTCGAACCAAAGCTTTTCCCAAATTTGAACTTCACTAGAAACCGGCGATCGTCGCCAAGCCACACCGGCCATCCTCTGGCAAAATTGATCATGCAAATAGCTTACTCATACCCCTCTATCACTCCCTGAGCTTGGAATTGAGTTCAAACCTCCTGTATCAAAAACCCCCAATTCCCGTGTCATCTTCTCCGGCGCCGTTCACCGGAAAGGTGATTATGGCCGATCTAGCTTCAACCACCTTGTCCTTCAGATGTGCTTCAATCTCCTGAGAATTTTTGTCTTCTAGCCCGATCCCTGAAACTGTCTAGATTCCAAGATATAGCCATGCCAGGATTTTGTCTAGTGGCTTCACTGTGCGGTGTCGCCACCACACTTCTTCAGTGATTTTCATCACTTTCGAGCCATCTCCTACCCTAGATCCTGTTGAGTTATTTGTTCCTGTTATCAAGGCCTACCTCCCAGATAAAGTGGTGCATCAATTTGAGTCCTAGATCAAAAGTTATGGCAAGCCCTAGTTTCTGGCCATGTTAGTTCTATGTCAGTGCATGCCAGTCAGTGGCATTGGCTTTGTTTACCGACTTCTGGTTGTGCAATTTGAGAACCACTTTGTCCACTGAATTTGTAGAGTTGTGATCTACACTTTCTTCTACTGTCACAACTTGAAATAAGCTCTCTAGCTTTCCTTGAAGCTATGTTAGAGCCTTGATCAGAATGTCAATCGGCAGACATTCGCTGTTTTTGATCAAAACCAGCCACAAAATTGATGTTCTTATTGCAGCCTTGAGATTCTAAAAGCATCTAACACCCATCCTTAGCCAAATTCCTTGAAACCCTAGAATCTTGACTCAGTTCAGCTTGCAATCCCAATTATCTCCAGTATCGTTTAGTTATTCTTGTAAAGCATATATGCATATAGATCATAAATCATTTTAACATAGTTAATAATTATTGTATGCTTGCTTGTAGCCGAGCAGATCCAGAAACTAAGTTCGAGGATTTTGCTGTTGACTAGTTATCAACTGTTGTATCTTACGACGTGGAAGGCAAGTCATATCCTTGGTCATCTTGAACCTATATTTTAAGAGTTGCTATAATATAACCTTGAATCTAGATAATATTGCATGTGAAAGATTGAGAATGGTTGATTTATGAATTGTCAGTACTAGACTGGTTATCTGTGAAATGTGAAATAAACAAGTTTTGGGCCATGAACTATTATATATGTATTTATATACTTATATTCATGAAATAAAACCCCTAGCCATGACCAGAATTTTGGTATGGAATGGCGGTAGCACTGGAGGTGCTAAATTGCGAAGGATAGCAGGCACTGAAGGTGCAGGGTTGTGGATGGTCTGGTCACTGGCATATAAGGACTAGAACCTTGTGTTGTGCGTCTAGTGGCATGAACAACGTGCTAACCACAAGCCTGGAATGGGATAGGCCTAAACAAGTACTTATGCGGATGGCACATGAAACCCCTGCTGGAATTGTGTAGTGATGCACGATTGGCACGGAGAATGGCTCCCACACATATCACTGAAGGTGATCTTGCACGCTGATCCAGTAATGGAAATATGCGTAGGGGTGGAGGTTACCATACAACCTACCGCAACTGTGGTTCGCGGAGAGCCACAGGGTCAGGGGTGAATTGTGAGTGATACATAACAAAAGTTCTTGTTATCTCCACCTTGCCGCTCACAGTATGAAGTGAGTCAGGGGTCCAATCATTATGTTATGATAGGAAGGGCTTGAAAGTGGAATATCTTGCGGGTAAATTGGTACCTCTCTGCAGAGTTAAAAACGTATTCGAATACTCCGAGCTCCTGGGTTTATAGGAGTCTACTGCGGTGGATTAAATCCACGGGGTGTGACACAAGTATATTTTCTAAATAAATTATTTGTTAAATCAAGATTACCCAAATGACATGTGTTGTCATGATAAGGAGTGCTGCCGTGGGCTGTCGTGTGTCGACGTGTCGCGGTAGTGCTATAATCTAATGAACATGAATAATGATGCTATATTATGAAAGGTGCTGCCCTAAGATGAGATGAGATGAGGTATGAAAGAAAAAGGTTATTTTACAAACATCCATAATTCTTGACTAGTCTAGGTTCATATCATCACTACTATATGTATCTACTCTTACCTATGACTTGCTGAGTACGTAAGTGCTCACCCTTGCAACCTACAAATCAGTAGATGGAGCGTTCAATAATCAAGATGAAGGCGTGGAGAACTTTGTGGATCCAGAAGGAGAAGAGTCAGTCCCGTCAGTGCCCTGATGTGTGTTGTTCTGCCGTCCACTTCTCATTGTGGGTGGGTCACCTATCTTCTGCTGTGTAGTTAATATTTTGCTAAACCATGAATACTGTGAAGGCATTGTAATCTTCTTATGTAATATCAAGGCCAGCAGGCCACACTGCTTAAATATTTTGTAAGTTACTCTGTTGTAATGTAATATACTCCTGTGCATGACTTATCTTGGGAAGTCAAGAGTATATTTATATGGGACTAGCTGCAGCGTGCTAGGTCTCTATAGGAGTAGTCGTAGTCCCAGTTTCGGGGTGCGACAATTAATCACGAGTTACTTAAACTTCAGTATATGCCAAGAGAACGTGATTATGAAAGAGTTCAGCGATTTCAGTTAATTTAACCTTCACTTCCGCCCACAACCTATCCCTCTCGTCCGCCGTTACGTCCTTCCAGCTCTGGATGGTGATCTTCACCCTTTCTTTCGCCAACAGCCCAACGTAGGCCGCGTACTTCCCAGCATTCTTTCCGATCGGCCTTCCAACTTGGTTGAACTCACAAGAATGATCCGTGCGTTTGGCCAAACGGCCCAACGTGGTCGCACCTCGCCCCATCCTCTTGCGCTGGGATGAACCAGCTGCATCTTCAGTTACGTTGGGGTTGGCCCTAGTCGAACCACTAGTACCATCCAATGAAGATGACGACATGTCTTTCCCTACAAAACCATCAACAAACCATCAAAAATTTAATGGAAACACAAACCAAATCATTTTACAAAGCAAAAGGTCCTATTTTAAATATTTTTTCTATCGGTAAACACAGAAGCTACCAATAGAAGATAAGATTCTATTTCTCAACATTTTCGTCTACACATTTTCATATAGGAAGCAGGAAACATATGGCAATTAATTCTTCTTGGAGTTCCATAACTCAGCCCAGGACTGGAGACTAATTAGGACTGCAAAAGGGATGTCCGAAGAAAATAATACTAAAAGAAAGACATGCAAAAATTACTTCCTGAACTGTTCAGAAATATTTTATATCGGTAAACACATGAGCTGCCGATAGACCATAACAATGTTTTCCATCGGCAAAGATACGAGATATCCATATAACATATTGTTCTGGAATATTATTGATAAGCCGCCATTCACTGGCATCACATAGTCTTAGTTTAAGTCAACATTCTCCATGATTTTCTATACTAATATTCATGGGCCAGCATTATTATTTCACACATAACAATGTTTTCTATCGATAAACACATGAGCTGCCGATAGAACATAACAATATTTTCTATTGGTAAATACAGGAGATACCGATAGAATATGTGTAAGAACACCTCCAACGTATAATGTGCATTACATGGCAGTTGGATACAATTGATCACACATACAGCAGTACATATAAGTTAAAATCTCAAAATAGGTTCATTACAGCACTGGAACATATTATGTCAACCCTAATTTAAATCAACATTGCTTGCGGAATGTTCATAATCCAACACAATAGGGAACCCTAGTGTAATTACAAAACTCGAAGAATTAGTACGTACAAAACACAAAGATCAAGTAAGGAAGATGCTGGAAAAAGAACGACGAATTAGGGTATTTACGGCGATCAGTTGTGGTGATGGAGAGGCGGTGTAGAACGCAGCGGCGGCCGGCGAAGGACGAAAATATGAACCGGTGGCAGTGGCGAACCAGTATCTAGCCGGCGATCATCGTGTGGGAGAGAGGAAGTGAGTGGTCAGTGCGGAGGTTGTGGTTTTCTTCGCTCTCGAAGAGAGACAGTGCTATAAGTTGGAACTGTTCGACTGGAGGGAAACTCAAGGGCCTTGTACGAGTAATAAAGTAGTGGATGCCCTTTTCTATCGTTACAACAAAATAATACCGATAGAACAAGTAAATTTTTCCCAGAATAATATTTGAAGTAGTGAATGTCTTTTTCTATTGGTATAAAAAATAAAATCCCGTGAGACCAATTTTTCCCAGAAATTTTTTTTAAGTGCCTGAGATTATAGTATTGGGTGCCCTTTTTCTATCGGTAAAAACAACAAAATACCGTCAGAGTAATGAATTTATTCTAACGGTAGAACATAATAACACCGATAGAATAAGTAAATTCGTTAGTCCCACCTTCAAACAATCATATGTACACACAATGTAACATCAAACAGACCGTGCTTGAAAGCTACAGAATGATAAAGAAAGAGGGAAGATAGCCGGAAAATTGGAAAATTGACATAAAAACAAATTATTCATTCATTGTTGTTTTATCACTTATAAAAAAAAATAAAAATCCAAAATGCTAGGTCAAGGGGTGGTCTTAGCCCTGGCTGCATGTAGAATAGAGTCAGTTTGACTTACAGCCAGGACGCAGGACTCCTCTACCGACAAGTTGTCCCTAGGATCAACTACTACCACGTTGAGAAGGCTAGCGACCTCCCTCAGCTTCGCTATGGTATCCTTCATAATCAAACCACAGCCAGCGATGGTAATATCTGCGGCTTGCTTCTCCTCGCGAAGACACCTCGTCCTCGCCCTGGAATTGTCACCAGCCGTCTCCATGCGCTGAATGCGCCGGAGGAGATCGTCCAGTTCAAGCCGTAGCTGAGTGTGCTTGTCCGTAAGGAGCTTGTGCTCCTCCTGGAGGGCCCTCAGCTCGGCCTTGACTTTGCCAGTGTCTTCCACGGCTCCCATTCCCTGTGCAAATCAACAGGTCAAGAATGTACTGAACATGGATTAACAATACTGGGGTAAACCCAGGAGATTTAGAGTTCTTACCGGGGAGGGCGTGGTTGACGATCCCATTGAGGTTGCCATTGTGAAAGAGAAGATAAAGAGTCGAAGAGTTTGAGAATTAGAAAAACAACAAAATACCGTGACGCATGGCGAGGTACTTATAGAATTTCCAAGGCGACGCATGGCGACACAATTGAGAATTCAAAGCGCCAGAATTTTGTTCTATCGGTACAAACAACAAAAAACCGTCAAACAACAAAATACCGTGAGACTAACGAATTAATTCTAACAGTAAAATATAATAATACCGATAGAATAAGTAAATTTTTCGTAGCGAAACTTTTGAAGTGCCTGAGACACATTAAAGTAGTGGATGTCCTTTTCTATCGGTACAAATAACAAAATACCGTCAGAAAAATGGATTTTTGGAGAGCTTAATTTGAAGAAGCAAGAGGCTGCAATGAGATTTTTGCAAGAAAATTTGAAGGGAAGAATTAAGTACTTACAGGATAAAGGTACTACTGTACATGTTAGAACTCAAGCTGTGGAGTAAAATTGAGATATATTAATGCTGTGAACTAGCTTATCATTAAGTTCTAAAGAAAAATGTACTACCTGATGTATTAATGATAAGTTCCTCACCTTGCTACAAAACTTGTGGGCTGTTTGCTTGGCATTTATCCCTGAAATAGAAAATAATCATCAATGGTTCTCAACCCATAATCCTTCTTCGTGATCATCTCGCAGATACGTTGTTTCATCGATATCTTCATTAGGGATAGATTGAATGTCCTCTAAAAATGGAGGTATTTCATCGAATTGGTTATACTCCTCTTCGTCGACAACGTCTTCGACCCCAACAATACGTCTCTTGCTGTGGAGGACAACATGCAAGTTTGGATTGGCCGGGTCAACGATGTAGAATACCTGTGTGGCTTGCTTTGCAAGTATGAATGGATCGTCTTGGTGTCCGACTCTATCAAGACCGACGAGAGTAAACCCGTAACTGTCAACTTGAACACCTCGAGGGATTTCGACCCATTGCCATCGAAACAGGGGAATCTTAAGTAATCCATAATCGAGCTCCCATATTTCGTCAATAGCACTGTAATATGAGTTCAGCGCCCTTACTGACCTGGCATCCTCGGAAATAGCAAACAGTGTCACTCCGCTACATTGCGTGCTACTCTTGGCGTCTTGAGCAATTATGTAAAATGAATACCCATTGATGTCGTACCCCTGCCAAGTCCCTACAGTGAATCATGGGCCTCTAGCCAACCATGTCACAGTTTCACTTACGGAGCCCTCGGCAGCTCGCGTGACTCTTTCCTGGATCCACCCAGCAAATTTCCTGTTATGTTCTCTGGTGACCCAAATGTCTGACTTCGAAGGATTCTGTGACCGTAACATTACCTTGTGCTCGTGTATGTATGGCTCGACCTCCGTCATGTGTTGTAAGACCCAAAAATGTGATTTTGCGTACACATCACGAGCGGGGACGATAGCTTTGAATCCAATCGTTCCGATGCCCTTAAGCCTACCCTCGTGTCGGGACCTAGGAACGCCAATTGGGTCAACCCCAGCCATATAATCTGTGTAAAATTCAATCACCTCCTCGGCGGCATAACCTTCCATGATACTCCCCTCGGGTCGACGACGAGTCCTTACGTATCCCTTCAATACACCCATAAATCTATCAAATGGATACATGTAGCGCAGGCACACGGGTCCACAAAACTTAATTTCTCTGATAAGGTGAACAATCAGATGGACCATAACATCAAAAAAGGATGGAGGGAAATACATATCGAGCTGACAAAGAGTTGTAACCACGTCGCATTGCAAAGCATCCAGTCCATCCGGATCAATTACCTACGAGGACACAGTTGCGCCAAATGGAGGTAATGAACTTATAGTACGAGTGCACGTACTTACCTTGCAAGATATTGCGTTGAAGAAATAACATAGGTTTGTGATTGTCTCTCTGACTTTAACTGGGAGAATGCCTCTGATAGCAATGGGAAGCATTTGTGACATCAACACATGACAATCGTGGGACTTCGTGCCAACCAGTCTTAGGTCCTTCATGGACACAAGTTTTTTCAAGTTCGCGGAGTACCCACATGGAACTTTAACACCGTGCAAGCACCGATAGAGTTCTGTTTTTTCGCTCTTGGACAACGTATAGCAGGCCGGGGGGAGATATTTACACTTTCCATTCTCTAAAGGTGCAAGCACAGTCCTTATCCCCATTTCCACCATGTCACGACGAGCTTTCACACCATCCTTTGTCTTTCCTGGAATGTTCAACAACAAACCAATCAAACTGTCACAGACATTTTTCTCTACATGCATGACGTCAATGCAATGTCGAACTTGTAAGTGCTCCCAGTACGGTAGATCCCAAAGAATCGATCTCTTCTTCCAAACATTTTTTTCACGAGGTCTAGAATACTTACCGAACTCAGCTTTGATGTCCTTCACGCGCGAGTAAATCTCCTTAGCGGTCAAAAACACTGGAGCTGATCCCTTCTCAGGCTTCCCGTTAAATGATTTCCTCTTCTTACGGTACGTGTGATGCACCGGAAGAAACCTGCGGTGACCCATGTACACTGTTTTCCGGCAGTTTCGTAGCCACATGCTCTCAGTTTCATCTAGGCAAATAGGGCAAGCCTTGGCTCCTTTCGTACTATACCCCAACAAATTGCCGTAGGCCGAAAAATCATTTATGGTGCAAAATATCAGGGCCCGCAAGATGAAATTCTCTTTCTTGTATGCATCCCACACCTGCACCCCCTCGCTCCACAATTTCTGTAAATCTTCGATTAAAGGCGCTAGAAACACATCAATATCATTTCCGGATTGTCTGGGTCCTGAGATTAGTAACGCCATCATGATGTACTTGTGCTTCATGCTTAACCAAGGAGGAAGATTGTAGATGCATAAAAGAACCGGCCAAGTGCTATGTCGACTGCTCATATTACCATGTGGGTTCATACCATCTATACTCAGCCCGAACCTTATATTCCTAAGTTCGCCGCTGAACTCAGCAAATGTTCTGTTGATGTTTCTCCATTGAATCAGATCAGCTGGGTGTCTCAGTTTTTCGTCTTGTTTTCGGGCTTCAGCATGCCAACGCAAGTGCTTCGCGACTTTCGGATTTGCAAACAGCCGCTTCAATCTAGGTATCATAGGCAAGTACCACACAGTTTTTGTCGACGATTCGGACTCGGGGTCCTCAGCCGAACTTATGCAGAATTTGTAATAGTGAGACCTTTCAAGATGACCCCTCGGGAAGGTATGCTGAACAATGGAGAACAGGAACACAGAGAATTTAGACAGGTTCGGGCCCTCGATGGTGGGAGTAAAAGCCTTACGTCCTGTTGAGATTTCACTAAGTGTGGTAAAATGTTTACAAATGGGAGGAAAAGTCCTCACAGGCAAGGATTTTTCCTATAAAAGTGTACAAAAATAAGTTAAAGAAGACTTAAAAATGCTATATGAGGTATGCCGTAGACTTGGCTAACTTGGATCTCTCCCCAATTGATACTTCATGCCATCCTTTTATACTGCTTGAAAGGGTGCCATGTGAAGGAAACTGCATCAATCGGTTGCTCGGACGGTTAGATACGGTTTTTGAAACTGCTCTTAACCTCCACGTAGGTTAAACACGTGTTATTCATGAATAACGGTACGTGTTAACCCCCTGACGGTTGATTTTCCACGTGTAGGAATCTTCGGGATACTTAGAATATCCTGTCGTATAGACAACCGAATAGATAGATCCCAGGTATCCTGATCGGTAGACTTTCTGACCGCGGGATTTGGCTGACCGCGTAATATCCCGAATGTGTAGTTCGCGTATAGGCCACGAACTTCTGACCGCGCAAGACCTACGGTCTGACCGCGTAAAGCTGCGACTTGATCGCGTAAAGCTTGCGACCTCGTGGTGATGCCTCTCAAAAATAACTTGAGTTCGCATCTCCAGACACATGCTCTGGCTCGAACCTGTCTTGAACCAGAAGTTTATTAGAAGTGACCCGGGTGTCAATCCTCGTCAGCTAGCCCCCAAATTCGAAGAAAACGAAGAGACGTGTTTATTTCGAATTTAAAAACCGTGCATTGGATTTTTAACCCGGCCCTTTAACTTCTCCACTTAGTGGCGCACTAAGTAAAAACGGTTGGTTTTTCAAGACGGGTTCTGACATTACGTGACGGGCAATGATGGCGCCGTAGAGATTTTTATCTCGAGGTAAAATTGTAAATGTTTTTAACGAAACTCGAGGTGTCTGGGAGGCGAACCGTCGACCTGGCGGCTATAAATACCAGACCCCTGGACATGTAAAGATTCACAATTTCCCTCTCACGCCTAAGTCTTTTTCTTGTTACCTGGCCTCCTTCCTTTTCACTTACTCTTCCCAATGGCAGATCACGAAATCATCGAGATTGAGAGCGATGAAGGGGAAATTGTCGAACAAGGGTCTGATGAAGTCCTGTCTCCTTTAAGGAAGAAACCCAAGGTTGACGAAGGATCTTCTAATGGAACAAAGGTGAAGAGTGTAGCGAGTTTCTTTCTTCCTTCAGTTCCTTTGACCCTCCCCGTTCATGTCTCTCGGCAAGTTAGGCCTTTATCCTCAGAGAAAGATCCCATCACATACAATTCTCCCATCCTTATGGGTGATCAACATCCTGGTCGGCAAGCGGTGACTATCCCTCGACCAGATGATTGCCATATTGGGTCGGCGAAGCAATTTTCTTCTGGGAACGTTGCACTGGGACAGGTAACAATTCTTCTCCCCCTTTTTGGTGATAATTTTAGTTAATATGACTAACTTTTTGCAAAATGCAGGAGGTAGGAGGCCCCAGCGATCAGCCTTCTGTTGCTCCATCTCTTCCTTCCGGACAGACTCTTCTGGAAGAGAAGAATGCCCTGGAGAAGAAGACCGAGGAGATGGCCTCGAAGATTCTGCGTTTAGCAGAATGTCTTGATCGATCCCGAGAGGAGGCGCACCATTTCCGTCGAGAGAGGGACTTCGCTCAGCAACAGCGAGAACTCTCCGACTTGATTAGGGACAATAGTGCGTCCGTTGTTAGGGATGATATAGATAGACTTAGGGTAGTTACTAGTTCCCTGGGGGTTGTCAGTGTAGATCCTACTGACAACAATATGTCCCTTGGGGAACTTTGTAAACTTCTTTCGGAGCAAGTCGATGTTTTGATCGACTGTATCCCTTTTGTATGTAAAGAATGTAAGAAATAAAAAGTTTCTTATTTTTCATGAATATTCTTCACATCTTCTGTGCGAAAATATAGCCATAAATTTTACGTTTGCGACCATTCATACACAGGAAACTTTAGTTCTGCGATCAGAATCGTTTTTAAGGAAAAGGCACCGCGACCTGCCCTGATTCCGCGAGCAGTTTCAAAGCCGCGGTCAGAACTAAAGTGCGACCAGAGTTAGGACTCGGTCAGGCCGTCATTACGATTAGAATCGAAGTTTCAGCCTAAAACATGATTTCGAAAAAACCACAACCCAATTAGAAACATTCTAGTACGTCAAAAATTGAGTTATATGATTTTTTTGAAGAAAATGTTCAAAGTATAAAAAGGAAAAACGCCTTCTGAAAAGTACTGAAAATTTTTTCAGTCCTTTTGCACTTTCAGTTTCCAAAACAAAGAAGCCTTTTTGTTTCAGATCCGACGTCTGGGTACTTTATCGGGTCTATCAGAAACAGTATCCATTATGGGAAATGAATAAAGCATTCAATGGAACGTTTGAAACGAGCTGTTTACCCATCAATGCGTCGCATTGGGTCTATAAAAAGCAGTAGGTAGCTTCTTGAGGAAGCCACTCAGCCGCGAAAAACCCTTAGAATTCCCGCCGCTCAAAACCCTCATTTTCTTCAGCCTTCGTCTTCCCCAAATCGCCAGCTTCCCCTTTGATTCTACACCATAGATGGCGTCCTGGAGCAGATCCATTCATCATTCTGAGGAGAGCCTGATGGCGCTTGAGAAGGAGGAGATCCTTTCTCCGCGGTTGCTCATTAACTGGCGACCTGCGGAGAAGGACCAAGAAACCCCAACTGTCCAAGAAGGCGAGTTGGTGGTTTTTGAGGAGTATTTTCGTTGCGGGTTCCGATTCCCTGAGAGTCGGTTCCTTAAGGATATCTTTGAGCATTATGGGTGGGAACTGATCAACCTCCACCCCAACGCGATGCTGATTCTTGCAGTATTCCAGCATCTCTGTGAAGCCTTCGTCGGAGTATATCCCAGCGTGGATCTTTTCCGACGATTTTACTTTTCGGTGTGGTCGAAGAGCACCAACGCCGCCGGATGCATCTACTTCCGGCTGAGGGATAAAAAGGAGTATCCCTCCCCACCCCTGCGAGATTCAGTGCACGGGTGGCACCAGAAATGGTTTTACTGCACCCCTCCGACCGAGAGCGGGCTGTGGTTTGAGAACTCGCGGCCGGAGAAAACAAGCGAGTTGGATACTCTCCCGGCGATGAACGCGGAGTTCATGAAGCATGCCGACGTGATCCTTCACTTAGTCGAACAAGGGCTGACGGCACGTGACGTCATCCGAGACTTTGTGAAGAATCGGGTGAGCCCCCTACGTGAAAGGGCTCATCCGGCTTGGGAGATCACGTCCATGGCGGACACTACCCTGGACTATAATGAAGGTACTTATCTCTGACATAGAAATCCTTTTGTTATTTTTGAAATGTACCAATTTAACTTGTACCCGGGAACAGTCCTGCCCTCAGCTGAGATTGAGAGGCGGACTAACTACCTCCTCAGGGCGTACAACGCCGAGGTAGAGGGCCCCAAGGGATCGCCTCGCCCCCAAAGCTTGATTCATGCTGGCGACGACCTTAAACAGGAGCGCCGAAAGGTAAACTTCTCACTTGGCCTTTGTTTTGCAGGTTTCATGTATGTCCAACACTAATCAATTTCATTGGAGTGAAAATAGCTCCTAGGGAGGTTCGCGGATGCGACATTCCCAATTGAAAATGTCGGCCTTCTGAAGAAGCCGGTAGCGAAGAACGTGAAGAAGGTCTCCCAGAGACCCAGGACAAAGAGTCCTGCCCCCAAGAAGACCAAGCTGAACCCTGGGGAAGGGTCTTCACGAAGCGTCCCTCGTCCCACAAGAAAGACTGCGGTAAGATATCACATTCCTGCCACTTTTTCAGGCGCGACATGGAATCACTTCTTCGTCGTACAGGGAGAGGGGAGCGAGGAGGAAGAGGATGACGTTCCTCTGATCCTTCGAAGGAGGAAGGTCGCGGATCTTTGTCGCGCCCCGAGACTGGGACAACGACTACTCCTGTAGAGACCTAGCTCGCTGCAGCTAGTCTCAACCACAACCCTTTGACTTCCCAGGATGAGTCAAACACAGGAGTATATTACATTGCAACAGAGTACTTACAAAATATTAAGCAGTGTGGCCTGCTGGCCTTAATATTACATAAAGAGGATTACAATGCCTGCAAGGCATTCAGGGTTTAACAAAATATTTAACTACACAGCAGAAGATAGGTGACCCTCCCACAAAAGAAGTTGACGGCAGAACAACACACTTCAGGGTTCTGGCGGAACTGATTCTCCTCCTTCTGGATCCACGTAGTACTCCGTGCCATCATCTTGATCAAGGTAGGCTCCATCTATTGAGTTGAATGTTGCAAGGGTGAGCACTTACGTACTCAGCAAGTCTTAGGTAAGAGTAGATACATATAGTAGTGATGATATGAACCTAGACTAGTCAAGAATTATGGATATTTGTAAAATAATCTTTTTCTTTCATACCTCATCTCATGGCAGCACTTTTTATAATATAACATCATCATTCATGTTCACTAGATTATAGCACTACTGTGACACGTCGACACACGACAGCCCACGGTAGCACTCCTTATCATGACAACACATGTCATTTGGGTAATCTTGATTTAAACATATTTTATTTAGAAAATAGTACTTGTGTCACACCCCGTGGATTTAATCCACCGCAGCAGACTCCTATAAAACCCGGGAGCTCGGAGTATTCGAATACATTTTTAACTCTGCAGAGAGGTACCAATTTACCCGCAAGATATTCCACTTTCAAACCTTTCCTATCATAACAAAATGATTGGACCCCTGACTCACTTCATACTGTGAGCGGCAAGGTGGAAATAACAAGAACTTTTGTTATGTATCACTTACAATTCACCCCCGACCCTGTGGCTCTCAGCGAGGCACAGTTGTGGCAGGTTGTATCCAAACCTCCACCCCATTGCTTATTCCCATTACTGGGTCAGCGTGCTTGATCACCTTCAGTGATATGTGTGGGAGCCGCGCTCCGTGTTTATCGTGCATCACTACACATCTCATGCAGGGGTTTCATGTGCGATCCACATAATTACTTGTTCAGGCCTGTCCCATACCAGGCTTACGGTTAGCACGTTGTTCATGCCACTAGACGCACAACACAAGGTTCTAGTCCTTATATGCCAATGACCAGACCATCCACAACCCTGCACCTTCAGTGCCTGCATTCCTTTGCAGTCTAGCACCTCCAGTGCTACAGCCATCCATACCATTTTTCTGGTCACGGCTAGGGGTTTTATTTCATGAATATAAGTATATAAATACATATAATAGTTCATGGCTCAAAACTTGTTTATTTCACATTTCACCGATAACCAGTCTAGTACTGCCAATTCATAAATCAACCATTCTCAATCTTTCACATGCAATATTGCCTATATTCAAGGTTATATTATAGCAACATTTAAAATATAGGTTCAAGATGACCAAGGATGTGACTTGCCTTCCGCGTCGTAAAATACAGCAGTCGACGTCGGATCCACAGTGAAGTCCTCGAACTCGGGCTCTTGATCTGCTCTCAAATCAAACAAACAACCAATAATCATAATCTTTTCAATACATTATTATACTATATGCAATGATGCAAAGATGAAGTCTTGATGATTCTGAAATGATTGGGTTAAGAGGCTGATTAGGGTTAAGTTAAGGAAACCAATGTTAAGATTAGTTGTCAAAGGTTTACAAGGTTCCAAATGTCTCAAAATATCAGAATGATGTCAAGGTTGCGACTGGTTCGCTCAAAAACAGCGAACGTCTTTAGATCGACATTCGGTTCAAAGCATCGACATAGGGTCGATGAATGATAGAGGGGTTATTTTAACTTGTGGTAGTAGAATAAAATGTAGATCACAACTCTACAAATTTAGTGGACAAAGTGATTTTCAAATTACACAACCAGAAGTGGGTAAACAAGGTCAATGCCACTGGCTGACAAGCTCTGGCATAGAGCTGACAATGTCAAAAACTAGGGCTTAGCATAACTTTTGATCTGGAGCTCCAAATGATGCACCACTTTGTCTGGGAGGTAGGCATTGATAACAGGAATAAATCATTCAATAGGATCTAGGGCTGAAAATGGCTGGAAAGCAAGAAATTTGATGATGAACAGAGATGAACTGGCTGCACTGGAGCAGTTCTGGACACAAACTTGGCATGGCTATAACTTCCAATCTAGGCCGATCTAGGTGTCGAGCTAGAAGACAAAAATACTCAGGAGGCTAAGGCACATCTAAATGACAAAGTTTCGAGGGCTGAAATGGCCGGGAACACTTTTCCGGTGAACTGTGCCGGAGAAGAACACTGCTATTTGGGGATTTTTGCTACAGGCCGAGAGAACTTAATTCTTTGCTTGGAGAGCATCTAGGAGGTATAGGGAAGCTTCTGGTAACATCAAATTGACTGGAGGATCACCGGAGAAGCCTGGCGACGATCGCCGGTTTTCTGGTAGAGCTTGAATTTGGGAAAAGCTTCGAATGATGTTTAATTAGGGATTCTAAGCTTACAGGCTTGCTTGAAATAACCCACTGATCAATTTGCTTCACAGGCTCGAGGGTTAATTCAAATTGATTTGGCCTGCATTGCCGGAACAGGGCAATCTTCGATTTTCAGCCAATTCCGGTGATCGCCGGCGTTAGGGGTCATCGGGGAGCAATTAAATAGTACAGTACAATCAGGAGGATGAGAGGTACTCACTGTTAGCTTCAATTTGGCAGGAGATGCAGTGAAGTGAGCTGGCACCGTGAGCCTCCTCGACGGCTCGCCGAAGAAGAAAACGAAAACAGCAAATTCTGGAACTTGGCTGGTTTCTGGTGAAGTATGAGGGAATTGCTGAGCACAGTGGGGTTTAAATAGACCAGGCGAAGCTTGCAAGGAGGAGACAACGAAGTAATTGGCAGCCGGTGACTTGACTGGTTGCGTGCTGGAGCAACAGCGGCGAAGACACAGCGAAGAACGGTGATGCGACGGCGACAAGTCTTCAGCTGATCACAATGTCGCTTCATCGGGACCTGGCGAAGTTGTAGCAAGCGGTGGCGACAACACTGGCGCGGCAAAGCGACGTGGCGAGGAGTTGCTGACAAAAAGCCGTTGATCGCGCGCGGGAGCAGCACTGGTCGTCGACGTAGCAGCGGCCTTGCCACGGCACTAGCTGGAGTGGGGACACGTGCGCACCGGCATGCATGGTCACGAGCGCGGGCGAAGCCTCACCGGCGATGAGCAATCACGGCGCACAAGCACGGCAGTTCCTGGTCGTGCGCACAGTAGCTAGCCTGGTCGAAATTGGGCTGATTTGCAATATTTGATTTTCACAATTGGACCAATCTGTAATTCTGGAGATTTGGAAGGTTAGAGTTGAATTTGATTTCACTAATCTGGTAGATTATATTCAACAGGTTAATTGGCAATGATAATTGATAAAATATGATACGTTTGAATAGTTTTTGATACAAACTGAAAATAGGGTAATTTAGGATAATTGAAATCTGAATTTCATTCGGTTTTGAATTCTGGTACTTAGGATGAGATTTTGGAATTTGAACAGAAGAGAAACTTGTGACAAATAGCATTTTGAGAAGATTTGCCGAAGAAATTCTGAATTTGGAGTTAATCTGGAGATTTTAGCCTTTTTGGATTTTCAAATAACAGATAAGGACTATTTTGCGATAATTCTTGGACTGATTTGTGAAAAGAGTCTAGATGGTGAAATATGGCTGTTAACTTTTTATATTAAGGTATTGACATACCCATGATCATATTCCAGGAATAATCTGGTCTGAACTTGGTCAAGATTCGGATTAAATCTGTATTTCTGAAACTTAGGGTATTTAAGTAATAGAAGGTATTTCTGTTTTCGGAAACAGAAGGAGCTGATAAATCTGAGAGTTAGGGATAGAATTGGATCTAGGTTCTGAAGGCTTTTAAGTTCAAAGAAACTGATAGATCATATCTGAACAATCTGATCTTCATTTGAGGTCACAGGATAGATTTTGGAGATTTCAGGGCTTGAGATAGAAACTGATCTGGCTATTACTACAGATACATGCATGCATGCTATTTATGAAAAAGGAAATTTTCACCCCTAACTCAGGGCGTTACAGATCTACCCTCCTTAAAGAAATCTCGCCCCGAGATTTACCTAAGACAGGAAAAGATAAGGATAGGTTTGCTTAAAATCTTCTTCCTTCTCCCAAGTAGCCTCTTGCTCTGAATGATTCTTCCATTGAACTTTACACAATTTGATTTTCTTCCTTCGGAGCTGACGTTCATCAGTGGCTAGGATTCTGATTGGGTGCTCAAGATAAGTGAGATTCTTCTGTAATGGCACATCTTGTACATCTATCTGGCCAGTTGGTTCCTTCAAACATTTCCGGAGCTGAGAGACATGAAACACATCATGCACTCCTGCTAATCCCTCAGGTAATTCCAATTTATATGATACTTCTCCCTTTCTCTTGATTATCTTAAATGGTCCAATGTATCTTGGAGATAACTTTCCTTTCACTTGGAATCTTTGTAATCTCTTGAATGGTGTGACCTTGAGATACACAAAATCTCCTGGTTCAAATGATAATTCTCTTCGTCGTTTATCTGCATAACTCTTTTGTCGTGATTGTGCTGTTTTCAACCTTTCTCTGATGAGTCTGACATGAGTTTCTGCTTCTTCTACTATCTCTGGTCCTATAACTTTTCGTTCTCCTGGCTCATTCCAATGCAATGGAGTTCTGCACTTACGTCCATATAAAGCTTCAAATGGTGCCATCTGTATACTAGCTTGATAACTGTTATTATATGTAAATTCTGCAAATGGTAAACATTTGTCCCATGATGTTCCATAATCTAGTATACAAGCTCTTAGAAGATCCTCTAGGATTTGATTAACTCTTTCTGTCTGTCCTCCCGTCTGTGGATGATATGCAGTACTGAAATCCAATTGGGTTCCTAGGGTTTCATGCAGTCTATTCCAAAATTTGGAGGTAAACTGTGTTCCACGATCTGAGACTATCTTCTTAGGAATACCATGCAATGCCACTATTCTTTGCATGTATAACTCTGCTAATTTACTGCCATCATAAATCTTTTTAACTGGTATGAAATGAGCTACTTTAGTAAGTCTGTCCACAATAACCCATATGGAATCATATCCTCCTTGAGTTTTAGGTAATCCTGTAATAAAATCCATACCAATTTCTTCCCATTTCCATAATGGTATTGGTAGAGGTTGTAGCTTTCCTGCTATTTTCTGGTGTTCTGCTTTAACTCGTTGGCATGTATCACAGTTTGCAATGTACTCTGCAATCTCCCTCTTCATATTATCCCACCAAAATCTGGTCTTCAAATCTTGATACATCTTTGTGTTACCAGGGTGTATTGAGTATGGAGTTTTATGTGCTTCATGGAGAATTATTTCCTTAAGATCTGCGTTTTGAGGTACACAGATTCTTTCTCGATACCATACAATCCCTTGGTTATCTTCAATAAAGCCTTGAGCCTTTCCTAACTTGATTCGACTCTTGATCTTACAAATTTCTTCATCTTCCTTCTGGGCTTTTCCTATCTGTTCTTCAAGTTGAGATCTTATTGTTAAAGTAGCTACCGTTCCCTGCGGTACTATTTCCACTTGATGATTCTGCAACTCTTGTTGTAAGTAAGGGTTCTTCAACGTAACCATTCCTTGTAGGTTGTAAATTTTTCTGCTTAGGGCATCAGCCACTACATTAGCTTTCCCTGGATGGTACTGACTACTAAGATCATAATCTTTGATCAATTCCAGCCATCGGCGTTGACGCATGTTGAGCTCTGTCTGTGTGAAAATATACTTAAGGCTTTTATGATCTGTAAAGATCTCACACTTACGCCCAATGAGATAATGCCGCCATATCTTTAAAGCATGCACTACTGCTGCTAACTCCAAATCATGGGTCGGATAATTTTTCTCATGTGGTCTCCATTGGCGTGAAGCATAAGCCACTACTTGACCTTGTTGCATTAACACACAGCCTATTCCTTGCTTTGAAGCATCACAGTAAACTACAAAATCTTCTTTGCTGTCTGGTAGGGTGAGGACTGGTGTTGTTGTCAATTTCTGCTTCAGCTTCTGAAAACTTTCTTCACACTTGATGGTCCATTCAAATGCAACATCCTTCTTTAGCAGGTTTGTAAGAGGTTTGGCAATTTGGGAAAATCCTTCAATGAATCTCCTATAATACCCTGCTAATCCCAAGAAACTTCTAATCTCTGTAACCGAGGTAGGTTGCTTCCACTCCTTGATTGCAGAGATTTTAGCTGAGTCCACTGAAATTCCTTCCGCTGTCAATACATGTCCAAGAAATGAAATTCTTGACATCCAAAATTCACATTTATCAAACTTGGCATAAAATTGCCTCTCTCGTAGCCTTTCCAAGACTAGGTGTAAATGTTGCTCATGTTCTTCCATACTCTTGGAATATATCAGAATGTCATCTATGAATACTATGACAAACTTGTCAAGAAAATCCATAAATGTACTGTTCATGACATTCATGAATGCTGCCGGAGCATTGGTCAAGCCAAAAGGTACTACTGTAAACTCATATAAACCATATCTGGTAGTGAAAGCAGTCTTCGGTATATCTTCTTTCTTGATCTTCAGCTGATGATATCCAGATTTCAAATCTATCTTGGAAAATACTTTGGCTCCTCGAAGCTGATCGAACAAGTCATCAATTCTTGGTAATGGATACTTGTTTTTAATAGTGACTTCATTCAAAGCTCGGTAGTCTACACACATTCGTAGGGTTCCGTCTTTCTTCCTCACAAACAGAACTGGGGCTCCCCATGGCGAAGCACTGGGTTTGATAAATCCCTTGTTTTCCAAGTCTTCGAGTTGATTCTTGAGCTCCTCCAAATCTGTAACTGGCATCCTATAGGAACGTTTTGCTATAGGTGCTGCTCCTGGTTTAAGTTCAATACTGAATTCTATTTCTCTGTCAGGTGGCATTCCCGGAAGTTCTTCTGGAAACACATCAGAATATTGTTGCACTACAGGCACTTGTTCCAGGCATAATTTTTGCAATGCTTGAACAGATCTTAGCGGTCTCTTGACTGCTGATCTTTCTGCATGGAATAGAACTCTCTCCCCTTGGTTACTGACAAGACTAAGGGTTTTCTCTTCACAATCTACTAGACCTTTATGTTGGGACAACCAATCCATTCCCAAAATAATGTCTAGACCTTGCAGTTCTAGAACTAGTAGATTTGCCTCAAATTCTACTCCTTCTATATTGAAAGTTACATTTGGGCAGATTGAGTAAACAGATAATCTAGCCCCTGGAGTTTGTATAACCATAGAGTACTCTAGTGGTACTTGGTCTATATGCATTTCAACTTCAGATGCAAATGCTTTTGACATGAATGAATTTGTAGCACCGGGATCAAACAATATTAAGGCAGATGCAGATTTAATCAGAAATCTACCTAGAAGAATGTCGGTGGCGTTGCCCGCTTCTTGAATTGAAGTATAGTTTGATCTTCCTCCTTGGGTTGTAGTTGGTGCTCTACCTCTTCCTCTTCCTCGATTAGCCATATTTCCTCCTCTTCCTGCTGAATTTCCTCTAAAATTCTGTGATGGTGATGCTTTGGTTACTACTGGCTGTGTTCCTGCCTGAGATCTGGCAATGGACATTGGAAGCTGTATCCAAGGACAGAATTCTTTACGGTGCCCACGCTGTCCACAATGATAACACTCAACACGAGGATGAGGGCAATCCTTCTGAGAATGATTTCCTCGGCAGTTGGGGCACAATGTCGTTGCTGGTCTGGGATTCTGATAAGATGGTCGGAAATTGGGAGTGATAGGAACTCTTCCTCTGATTGGATTTGACTGTGGTCTTGTTTGCTGGAACATCCTCCTCTTTCGGCTTTCTTCTCCCATATTCTTCTTTTCTTCTACCTTTAAAGCTCTGTTCACTAGGGTTTGAAATTCTGTAAGTTCATGAGAAGCAATTTGATACTGTAAATAGTGTTGAAGTCCTTCTGTGAAGCGCTCTATCTTCTTCTCTTCAGTATCCACATCTCCAGGTGCGTATCGAGCCAAATGAGTAAATTGGTGTAGATACTCAGTAACTGACTTACTTCCTTGAGTTAAATTCCGAAATTCCCGTCGCTTAGCTGCCATAACACCAGTAGGTATATGAAATTTCCGAAATTGATCCTTAAATTCCCTCCAAGAAATATTATCTTTATCAGGATGAGCTTCCTGGTAATTCATCCACCAGGCAGCTGCAGCTCCTGATAACTGATGAGATCCAAACAAAACTTTCTCTCGTTCGCTACATCGGACCGTGTCTAGTTTCCTCTCGATATCCCGTAACCAATCATCGGCAACCATGGGATCGGTCGCACTAGAGAATGTTGGTGGACGGGTCTTTTGGAAATCTGTTAATCTTGCTCCTACAGCAGAAGTAGTTCCTTCTGTTGTTCCAGTAGGCAGTTTCTGAACTATCTGGGCTAACAACTGGGTATGAGCTATCTGAGCTTCCTGTCGACTTTTCTCCATTGACAACAGAATTTCCTGAAGACTGGGTTGTTCATTCTGAGGTGGATTAGAACTCTGAGATCCTTGCTGAAACAAAGGGTCTCTTGTCATAGTTTCTTCTTCCTGCGGAGTCTGATCTATATCTTCTCTTCCACTTTGAGATCTCCTTCTGGTGTCAACCATGGTGGCTCTGAAAAAGTTTAGACGGATCTAACTAACTAAGGCCAACTAAGACAGCAATGCAGAAATTAATGCAACTACTTTTATGCATAAAATAGTTAGGCTACTAGCCATAATACACAAATTAACCATTGCAAAAGCAACAGCGAATCACAAAGCTATCAAGAGCATCCACTAGCTCTGTCTACACCAACCTCTAAGACACTCTGAAACAACAGAACGCACTCTCACAATCTTACCGAATTTTAGAAAGTCCAAATAAAATTTTGAAATGAAGGTTTTTCAAGAGCCACAAAGCTCATTATTTTTACCAAAATAAAGTTTTCAACAAATAGCTTTCTGATTAAATTACGTTTTCCTGGCACGGCCAATTTCCTAAAGGTGTCGTCCTACAGTCAAGTTCTCATGTTGCTCTGATACCAACTTTTCTTGTCGCGCCCCGAGACTGGGACAACGACTACTCCTGTAGAGACCTAGCTCGCTGCAGCTAGTCTCAACCACAACCCTTTGACTTCCCAGGATGAGTCAAACACAGGAGTATATTACATTGCAACAGAGTACTTACAAAATATTAAGCAGTGTGGCCTGCTGGCCTTAATATTACATAAAGAGGATTACAATGCCTGCAAGGCATTCAGGGTTTAACAAAATATTTAACTACACAGCAGAAGATAGGTGACCCTCCCACAAAAGAAGTTGACGGCAGAACAACACACTTCAGGGTTCTGGCGGAACTGATTCTCCTCCTTCTGGATCCACGTAGTACTCCGTGCCATCATCTTGATCAAGGTAGGCTCCATCTATTGAGTTGAATGTTGCAAGGGTGAGCACTTACGTACTCAGCAAGTCTTAGGTAAGAGTAGATACATATAGTAGTGATGATATGAACCTAGACTAGTCAAGAATTATGGATATTTGTAAAATAATCTTTTTCTTTCATACCTCATCTCATGGCAGCACTTTTTATAATATAACATCATCATTCATGTTCACTAGATTATAGCACTACTGTGACACGTCGACACACGACAGCCCACGGTAGCACTCCTTATCATGACAACACATGTCATTTGGGTAATCTTGATTTAAACATATTTTATTTAGAAAATAGTACTTGTGTCACACCCCGTGGATTTAATCCACCGCAGCAGACTCCTATAAAACCCGGGAGCTCGGAGTATTCGAATACATTTTTAACTCTGCAGAGAGGTACCAATTTACCCGCAAGATATTCCACTTTCAAACCTTTCCTATCATAACAAAATGATTGGACCCCTGACTCACTTCATACTGTGAGCGGCAAGGTGGAAATAACAAGAACTTTTGTTATGTATCACTTACAATTCACCCCCGACCCTGTGGCTCTCAGCGAGGCACAGTTGTGGCAGGTTGTATCCAAACCTCCACCCCATTGCTTATTCCCATTACTGGGTCAGCGTGCTTGATCACCTTCAGTGATATGTGTGGGAGCCGCGCTCCGTGTTTATCGTGCATCACTACACATCTCATGCAGGGGTTTCATGTGCGATCCACATAATTACTTGTTCAGGCCTGTCCCATACCAGGCTTACGGTTAGCACGTTGTTCATGCCACTAGACGCACAACACAAGGTTCTAGTCCTTATATGCCAATGACCAGACCATCCACAACCCTGCACCTTCAGTGCCTGCATTCCTTTGCAGTCTAGCACCTCCAGTGCTACAGCCATCCATACCATTTTTCTGGTCACGGCTAGGGGTTTTATTTCATGAATATAAGTATATAAATACATATAATAGTTCATGGCTCAAAACTTGTTTATTTCACATTTCACCGATAACCAGTCTAGTACTGCCAATTCATAAATCAACCATTCTCAATCTTTCACATGCAATATTGCCTATATTCAAGGTTATATTATAGCAACATTTAAAATATAGGTTCAAGATGACCAAGGATGTGACTTGCCTTCCGCGTCGTAAAATACAGCAGTCGACGTCGGATCCACAGTGAAGTCCTCGAACTCGGGCTCTTGATCTGCTCTCAAATCAAACAAACAACCAATAATCATAATCTTTTCAATACATTATTATACTATATGCAATGATGCAAAGATGAAGTCTTGATGATTCTGAAATGATTGGGTTAAGAGGCTGATTAGGGTTAAGTTAAGGAAACCAATGTTAAGATTAGTTGTCAAAGGTTTACAAGGTTCCAAATGTCTCAAAATATCAGAATGATGTCAAGGTTGCGACTGGTTCGCTCAAAAACAGCGAACGTCTTTAGATCGACATTCGGTTCAAAGCATCGACATAGGGTCGATGAATGATAGAGGGGTTATTTTAACTTGTGGTAGTAGAATAAAATGTAGATCACAACTCTACAAATTTAGTGGACAAAGTGATTTTCAAATTACACAACCAGAAGTGGGTAAACAAGGTCAATGCCACTGGCTGACAAGCTCTGGCATAGAGCTGACAATGTCAAAAACTAGGGCTTAGCATAACTTTTGATCTGGAGCTCCAAATGATGCACCACTTTGTCTGGGAGGTAGGCATTGATAACAGGAATAAATCATTCAATAGGATCTAGGGCTGAAAATGGCTGGAAAGCAAGAAATTTGATGATGAACAGAGATGAACTGGCTGCACTGGAGCAGTTCTGGACACAAACTTGGCATGGCTATAACTTCCAATCTAGGCCGATCTAGGTGTCGAGCTAGAAGACAAAAATACTCAGGAGGCTAAGGCACATCTAAATGACAAAGTTTCGAGGGCTGAAATGGCCGGGAACACTTTTCCGGTGAACTGTGCCGGAGAAGAACACTGCTATTTGGGGGTTTTTGCTACAGGCCGAGAGAACTTAATTCTTTGCTTGGAGAGCATCTAGGAGGTATAGGGAAGCTTCTGGTAACATCAAATTGACTGGAGGATCACCGGAGAAGCCTGGCGACGATCGCCGGTTTTCTGGTAGAGCTTGAATTTGGGAAAAGCTTCGAATGATGTTTAATTAGGGATTCTAAGCTTACAGGCTTGCTTGAAATAACCCACTGATCAATTTGCTTCACAGGCTCGAGGGTTAATTCAAATTGATTTGGCCTGCATTGCCGGAACAGGGCAATCTTCGATTTTCAGCCAATTCCGGTGATCGCCGGCGTTGGGGGTCATCGGGGAGCAATTAAATAGTACAGTACAATCAGGAGGATGAGAGGTACTCACTGTTAGCTTCAATTTGGCAGGAGATGCAGTGAAGTGAGCTGGCACCGTGAGCCTCCTCGACGGCTCGCCGGAGAAGAAAACGAAAACAGCAAATTCTGGAACTTGGCTGGTTTCTGGTGAAGTATGAGGGAATTGCTGAGCACAGTGGGGTTTAAATAGACCAGGCGAAGCTTGCAAGGAGGAGACAACGAAGTAATTGGCAGCCGGTGACTTGACTGGTTGCGTGCTGGAGCAACAGCGGCGAAGACACAGCGAAGAACGGTGATGCGACGGCGACAAGTCTTCAGCTGATCACAATGTCGCTTCATCGGGACCTGGCGAAGTTGTAGCAAGCGGTGGCGACAACACTGGCGCGGCAAAGCGACGTGGCGAGGAGTTGCTGACAAAAAGCCGTTGATCGCGCGCGGGAGCAGCACTGGTCGTCGACGTAGCAGCGGCCTTGCCACGGCACTAGCTGGAGTGGGGACACGTGCGCACCGGCATGCATGGTCACGAGCGCGGGCGAAGCCTCACCGGCGATGAGCAATCACGGCGCACAAGCACGGCAGTTCCTGGTCGTGCGCACAGTAGCTAGCCTGGTCGAAATTGGGCTGATTTGCAATATTTGATTTTCACAATTGGACCAATCTGTAATTCTGGAGATTTGGAAGGTTAGAGTTGAATTTGATTTCACTAATCTGGTAGATTATATTCAACAGGTTAATTGGCAATGATAATTGATAAAATATGATACGTTTGAATAGTTTTTGATACAAACTGAAAATAGGGTAATTTAGGATAATTGAAATCTGAATTTCATTCGGTTTTGAATTCTGGTACTTAGGATGAGATTTTGGAATTTGAACAGAAGAGAAACTTGTGACAAATAGCATTTTGAGAAGATTTGCCGAAGAAATTCTGAATTTGGAGTTAATCTGGAGATTTTAGCCTTTTTGGATTTTCAAATAACAGATAAGGACTATTTTGCGATAATTCTTGGACTGATTTGTGAAAAGAGTCTAGATGGTGAAATATGGCTGTTAACTTTTTATATTAAGGTATTGACATACCCATGATCATATTCCAGGAATAATCTGGTCTGAACTTGGTCAAGATTCGGATTAAATCTGTATTTCTGAAACTTAGGGTATTTAAGTAATAGAAGGTATTTCTGTTTTCGAAAACAGAAGGAGCTGATAAATCTGAGAGTTAGGGATAGAATTGGATCTAGGTTCTGAAGGCTTTTAAGTTCAAAGAAACTGATAGATCATATCTGAACAATCTGATCTTCATTTGAGGTCACAGGATAGATTTTGGAGATTTCAGGGCTTGAGATAGAAACTGATCTGGCTATTACTACAGATACATGCATGCATGCTATTTATGAAAAAGGAAATTTTCACCCCTAACTCAGGGCGTTACAATCTTCCATCCAGCGATGTCCCACGCTGTCCCGCAGAGACTACAGCTGCCGAAGAGGTGGCCGTGGCTGACCCTGCGACCACCGAAGATCTGGTGGTCGCGGGTGACCTTCCAATTCCTGAAGCCCCCGGGGTTTCAGGGTCAGTCATCTCTGCTTCCCTGGTCGAAGGGACGACTAAGGTAAAGGATCTTTTCGATCATTCCCTCCATGACTTTTTCTGCGTATTTGACAAGTTAATGTACATACAGGAAGGAGAGCTTCCCCCTGGGTCCACTGGGGATTCCAGGGAGGAAAATCCTCCTCCTCCGCGGACAGAGGAGGAAGTAGACGAACGAAGGCCGGCTGTGACGGTTCCAGCAATTCAGGAATCGTCAAGGCCTTCGGATGAAGCCCCACCAATTAGCCCGGTGGTTCAGGTAAAGACTTATGTGTTTTTAACTGTTCCCTAAGAATATGCCTGTAACATGATATTTCCAGGGGGGTGCTGTCTTATTTACCATAAGGAAGGCAAGAACCGGAGACGGCTCTCCTTCGCAAGGGGAGTTGTCCCAGAAGTCCCAGGAACGAATGGGATTTCGAATAAGGTAAGAACTCTTATTCGACAATAATCTTATATAAAAACTGTCTGACCCACTCTTCCTGTTAGGCAAAAGAAGACAGCGCCTATACCTTCAACCGCCACTGGGGAGGTTGAAGCTAGGGCTAATGAGGGAGCCTCTAATGAAGAGCGCTCTACTCCCGTGGTTCAGGAAATCGTCCGGACCGCGGGAGGTGAATCAAGCACAGGGACTAGGTCACCACCAGTGGCCTCTGGGGGTGGCGTCCGGCCGGCACTCCCATCAACTGTCCCTGTTGCAGGCACTTCAGGCGCGCTAGCAAGGATTCCTGCTAGCATGGATGATGCTGCTTTAAATAAGTTTATGAAGGTATGATGACTCCTGTTTCGGCGTTTGAATCGCCTTTAGAGCATACTTGACTCTCTTGCTTTGTGTCACAGGGCTTGTCATGGGTGACGAGCCAGTCGCATGCTGCAATGGCTAGCATGGCGGCTGTTCAAAAAGATCGTGACGGCTTGCGCAAGTGAGTATCGTCATCCTTCTGTTAATATAAGTAGGCTTTAATTGTGACTAACCTGATTTTGCTGCAGAGAGGTTACGTTCTTGAAGAAGGAGTTAACCAAGATAAAACTGAACTCAGTTACAGAGTTTCAGAAACTACGGACTGAAATCAATAGACTTCAGTCTGAGAATGTTGGTAAGTCGATTCCCAACTTGAGAAGACTTAAAGACATTTCTTGTTCATAACCTCTTTTCTTTGTGCAGCGCAAGCAGGTCGTATTAAACAGCTCAGCCAGGACAAAATGCTTCTCGAGTCCTCGCTCGACCACACCAATCAAGTGGTCAAAGAGTTGAGTCTACTGGTCTTCGAAAAACTGAAGGCCATAGCCAGCCTTTTGAATACCAATGTGGTAGAGTTGAGGAAGGACAACCCAGATGTCAGCGATTGGGCATCACTGCTTACAACTCAAGCAGAATCACTGCTCGAATATCTCCCTGGAGATTTACGGCGACGTGAAGAGATGATCAGGACGAGAGTCCGATCAGCCGCATCCGCCGTACTCAGCCGGGTTCGACTTCACCATGGCTCAGATGCGAATCTGAGCGCGCTGGTGGGACCGGTTGAGGTCGAGAGTGACGAACTGCTTGACGCCGTTATCGAAGAAGTTAAGCCCTTCGTTGACAAGCTCTTGGCTGAGCTAAGGATCGAATGATCCTTGTATTTTGTAACCAAACAATTGTAATTACAATGTTATGTATGTAAAATCATTTTTTCAAGAGAAAGTGCATATTCACATCATAAGTTTCATACTATAAGTATATTCCTCTAGCCCCCGCCTCTGTTTTGTGAATACTGAAGCCTTAGTATTTTAAACAGAGGAAAACATAAGTATGATGGCCAGGGATATGTGCTTCAAGCCGATGGTCAAGATTAAAGTAACATTTTAACCTTATTGCAAACTGGTAGCCACCCAAATGACCGAAGACTAGCCAGATAGTCCCGTGTGCGTTGAGAAACGGCTTATTTAGGAGTGACTTATCTGGAAGTGATCATGAGATTGACCAGCGAATCCGGTTGAAAAATGCTGTAATAACCTAACCGCCGGCGATCAGCCCCCAGGTCGAATTTGTATAATTTGGGCTTAAAGAAAAACACTCATTGTTTGAAAACAAGACATGCTTTTTATGAAAAGATGCTAATTGAACAGGAAAAAGGTGATTGGAATACTTACACGTAAAACTTGCGAAGTTGATCGATGTTCCAAGTATTGGACAAAATCCGACCATCCTCCATGGCTAACCGCGCAGATCCTGACCGCGGCACTGAGACGACAGTATATGGTCCCTCCCACTTTGGGGAGAATTTATTGCGGTTAGACTGGTCTTGAATTTTTCGTAAAACCAAGTCGGCCACGTTGAGATCACGTGGTCGCACCTTTTTACTGTGATACTTGCGTAGAGCCTGCAAGTATACCGCGGACTTAATCAGGGCGCGATCACGCCGTTCTTCCAGGTGGATGAGATCTTGCGATCGTTCCTCGGCTCCATAGACCAAATGGAAGGGTGTCTCACCGGTGGCTCGACTAGAGGTAGTTCATAGTGCCCATAGAACAGTATAGAGCTCGTCTGCCCAAGCCCCCGAGCGGGTCTTGAGGCGATCAAAAACACGTTTTTTGATCCCTTGCAGTACTTGCCCATTGGCCCGTTCTACGGCACCATTGCTTTGTGGATGTGCCACGGAAGCAAAGCACACCTTGGTCCCGATCTGATCGCAGTAGTCTAGGAAAAGACTGCTGGCGAACTGAGAACCGTTGTCTGTGATGAGACGGTTTGGAACACCAAATCGTGCCACAATGTTCTTGTGAAAGAACTTTTGTGCGGCTAATGCAGTAATATTTCGTACTGGTTCGGCCTCAATCCACTTTGTGAACGTGTCAATGGCTACAAACAAAAATTTGTATCCATTGACCGCTTGTGGCATAGGACCGACGATGTCCATTCCCCAGATCGCGAAAGGCCATGCGAGAGGAATAGTTTGTAATGCATAAGCAGGTTGATGAACCTGTCTTGCATGAAACTGACATTGTGGACACATCTTGACCATAAGCTTGGCATCATCGAGTGCCGAAGGCCAGTAGAATCCCTGTCGAAAAACTTTTCCGACCAGTGTTCGGTATGACGCGTGTGCACCGCATACACCGTCATGTATTTCTTTCAAGAGGGATTTTCCTTCCTCCTGAGATATGCAGCGCATGAATACTCCTTGAGTACCCTTTCTGTACATAACCCCATCTATGAGTTTGTACAGACGCGCCTTTCGAATTAACCGATCGCTTTCGGTTTCGTCCTCGGGTAGGGTCCCATGTTCAAGATAGACCCTCAATGGATGAGTCCAATCTTGTTCCTGACCGAGGTTGGCAACGAAGGCTATTGCCGGATCATCCTTGACCGAAGTCATGATCGAAGGATGGTCCAAGTGTTCAATGAACACTCCTGCCGGAGCGGATGAGCGTGAGGATCCAATTTTGGATAACTGGTCTACGAGAAAGTTGTCCTTTCGCGGGATGTATTGGACTTCGAAGTGACTGAAGTGTTTTTCCAATCTCCTCACTTCCCCCAGGTAATGAGCCATTGTCTCATCGGAGGTGCTGTACTCCTTGTTTACCTGGTTTACGACCAGCTGTGAGTCCCCCCTCACCACTAATCGACGGACTCCGAGGAATTTTGCTGCCCAGAGCCCTGCAAGAAGACCTTCATACTCTGCTGCATTGTTGGTTGCAACAAAGTGTAGTTGGATGACATACTTAAGCTGTTCACCCTGAGGTGTAACTAAGACCACTCCAGCCCCCGAGTGTTGAAAACTACGGGAGTCGTCAAAGTACATTGTCCAATAATCGGGGCACTCCAGCTCCTTTTCTAACTGCACGGGTGGCTCAGGGTTGGTCCATTTGACCACAAAGTCGGCCAAAACCTGAGACTTAACCGCCGTGCGAGGGGTAAAGTGGATCTCAAAGGCACCGAATTCGACCGCCCATTTGGCGATTCGACCAGATTTTTCTGGATTTCGGACAATATCCCCTAAAGGAAAAGAGGAAGGTATTGTGATCTTGTGTGCTTGAAAGTAATGTCGTAGCTTACGGGAAGCCATCAGTAGCGCGTAAAGTATCTTCTGGACCTCAGGGTAACGCTCCTTAGGACCATGAAGTACTTCGCTCACATAGTAGACGGGTCTGTGCACTCCTTCCCTTTCCGCGATCAGAACTGCGCTGACCGCGTGCGGGGTGGCCGCCAAATACAGAAGCAATGGTTTATCCTTTTCAGGAGACACCAATACTGGCGGACTGGATAGATATGTTTTTACCTCCTGAAACGCTTTTTCGGCCTCATCTGACCACGTGAAGTTATGATGTTTCCGCAAGGCTTTAAAGAAAGGTAGTCCCCTTTCGCCTAATCGCGATATGAAACGACTTAAAGCCGCCATGCGACCAGCCAGGCGTTGAACATCCTTCATGGTCGAGGGCGACCTCATTTGCTCAATAGCTCTGATTTTCTCAGGATTAACCTCAATGCCCCTGGAACACACAAGAAAACCAAGAAGCTTTCCTGAAGAAACCCCGAAAGAACATTTCTCCGGGTTCAATTTTATTCCAAAGCGATTCAAGTTACAGAAGGTTTCAGCAAGATCGTCCAAATGAGACAATCTTTTGGTACTTTTTACAACCAAGTCGTCTACATATGCTTCGAGATTACGCCCTATCTGGGAAAGAAAGGTCTTTTGCATCAAGCGCTGGTACGTGGAACCAGCGTTCTTGAGACCGAACGGCATTCTGACGTAGCAGTACGTGCCGAACGGGGTGATGAAGGCAGTTTTCTCTTCATCGTCTTCTGCCATGCTAATTTGATGATATCCCGAGTAGGCATCCAGAAAACTCATCAGTTCGCAACCCGCAGTGGAGTCAACCAGCTGGTCGATGCGGGGAAGGGGAAAGTCGTCCTTCGGACAGGCACTGTTGAGGCTAGTATAGTCGACGCACATGCGCCACTTGCCATTTGACTTGCGGACCATGACCGGATTGGCAAGCCAGTCCGGGTGATTCACCTCGCGGATGAACCCGGCCTGTAAGAGTTTGTCTAACTCTTCTCGGATGGCTTCCTGTCGGTCGGTGGCAAAACGCCTGAGCTTTTGCTTTATTGGTCGATGTCCAGGTCGGATTGCTAACCTGTGCTCAATTACTTCCCTTGGGACACCGGGCATGTCGGACGGTTTCCACGCAAACACATCTGCGTTAGCCCGGAGGAAAGCAACGAGGTCGAGTTCCTATTTGTCATCCAGGGTTGACCCAACCCGAATTGTCTTGGATGGGTCATCTGGATACAAAGGAACTCGTTTGAGTTTCTCATCTGGTCGAGGAGCAGCCCTGATCGCATCGGTGGTGACAGTGGCGACCTGAGCGTCCCGGAGGGGAAGCTGATCGACCATCTCCAAAGATAGCCGGTCGCACGTGAGTGCCACGTTGCGACTACCTCGGACCGAAATGACACCTTTGGGGCCAGGCAATTTCCCGCACTGATAAGCATAGTGCGTTGCCATCATGAACTTAGCGAGAGTAGGCCTGCCAAAGATTGCATTATAAGCTGAATCACAATCGATTACATCGAAAGTAACCAATTCTGTTCGGAAGTTATCTGGTTCTCCCAGAGTGACCGGGAGGACCACTTGTCCCAATGGCATCATGGAGGGGCCTGGGATTATCCCATAAAACGGATGGATTATGGGCTTGATCTTCGAACGAGGAATTTGCATCTCGTCGAGTGTCTTGACCAATAAAAGGTCAAGGGAACTTCCCCCGTCGATCAGGACCCTTTCGACTCTCACGTTACTGATGATTGGGGTAATAACCAGAGGTAATCTCAATGGTCAAGTTAACCCCGCAGGACAGTCGGCGCGGTCGAACGTCAAAGGCATATCCGACCAACGGGGATATTGAGGTTCACCAAGGGATGTCTCTGTTTGGTTAACCTCTCGGCAAAAAGTTTTAAACTGCCTTTTGGAAACGAAAGAGGAGGAACCTCCGAAAATGACATTAACATGATTTTGAGGTACCTGGTAAGCCATTTCTTCGTCTCCATCGACGTCTCTAACCCCGCACGCCTGCTCTTTGGGCGGTAAGGTCGGCATTGGCCCAGCTCCTTGGTAGAAATCATCCAGCTGTTTCAACCAACTCCTGCAGTTTTTGAGATCGTGGCCTGCGGAATTGTGGAGTGGACACCACCTTTTGCCTTCCTGCGGATTAGTTGATTTTTCTGGCTGGTCGGAATCCCGGCCACCAGAAGCAGTTTTACTTTTGAAAGAAAACTTATTACCTTTGGTCGAAGGTGGTTTCTCCGCGACCGCGACCTCACGGTACTGTCCAGAGCGGTTCCTCTTCGACTTTTTTGACTTCCCACCCGGTGAAGACTCCGGCTTTTTGCTCGAGTCTTCTTTCTTGGCGTCCTTGAAGCCTGGTTGGGGCGGTAGGTCCCCCTTGTCAACCATTCGGTTCCATTCGACTGCCTCGGCTGCATCGGAGTATCGGTCAGCCATATCGAACAGATCGGCCACCGATCGAGGAGGGTGAATGAGCAAGTCTTCAATGAATCTCCGGTATCGAACGGCATGCTTAAATGCCCTGATTACGGAACCATCAGATATGTTCGGGATGGTATTTCTTACCCCGACAAACCTCTTGACAAACTGCCGAAGCGTTTCGGTCGAAGTTTGCCGCAATCTATGCAAGTCGTCCTCCTTACCCGGCTTTTGGTAACAGTTTTGAAAATTGCTAAGGATGGCATCGCATAGCATTTCCCAATTGTAGATAGAACCCTCAGGCTGATTGAACAACCAAGTTCTAGCCGGTCCTACGAGGACTGTTGGCAGGTAGTTAGCCATGACCTTGTCATTGCCTCCTGCGGCTTGGATGGCAGTAATATAGATCTGAAGAAACTCGGATGGGTTCTGAGTTCCGTCAAACCTCTCAATGGCCCCTGGTCGAAACTTATCGGGCCAAACGACCGCTCGTAGGCCAGGCGAGAAAGCTTTGCAACCAACGTAAGGACCGTGGACCGTCCTGCGACTTTCGGTCAGGTTTCGAGCAAACTCACTTAACGGCGGGGTTACTCGAGGTCCCAAACGAGAATGAACGGGAACTCGATCCCTACTGCGAGAGTCCTGCATTCGCCGATTTTTGTCCTGTCGGGACGGTATAGGCGGCGGGTAACTCCGTCGACCAGAGCCAGAATGAGGACCATCTCGATCATGGGAATGTGTCACTGAGCGGGAAGAGGCTGTTGGGGTCGCCTCAGATGCGACCTCGTCCAATCTTTCCGCGAGGATCCTGTAAAAGGCCGGTCTCTGCGCCTCCGTGACCGTAGGAGGAAAGTTACGCATGACTTCCGCGATAGATCGCAGTCGACCATGGGTACTTCTCCTAGGGGCACCGGGTGTTATTGTTTCCTCGTCCACTGGGAAGTGCTCCGGTGGTAAGGAAGGAGTCTGGTCACGTCTATGACCACGCGACCGTCGAGAAGAACTCGGGGCAGCATCGTAACGAGCCTGCGCATCTTGAAGAGCCTCTAGAGCAGTTCTGCGTAGTTCGTTGTTTTGTTGCTCGAGATCTTGCTCCTCCTTCTGTTTGCGATCTTGTTCTTCCCTGGCAACCTGTTGATCGGGAGTTTCCTCCGACAACGCAGCAAACTGCCTAGGGAGGGAAGTCGCCGATGGGGAGAACATCTCGGTTTGTTCCGAGTCGGACTCGAAATCAAAGAGACGGTGAAGGTTATCAGGGTCGAATCTTCCTGGGCTGACCTCGGGGTCACCATCGTACTTTTCCTCAGCGGGATCGTACGATGGGCCGGACTCATCACCTAGCACATTAAGAACCTCTGTGGGTTCTGACCCTGTGCCAGTTACCTCCTGGTCGATCATCATGACTTGGGAAGATGGTTCATCCTGTGGAAGATTCTGGCCTTCGACCTCTTCCATCGGAACGGGATCACTTGGAGAAGGCATTGGGATATGAGCATAATCCTCGAGATCGAAATCATTCTCGGAATCATATGCTCCAGCCATGTTTCGGCGAACCTCCGAACTTTAATTAGGACGCCTTGAGAAAGGCCCCACGGTGGGCGCCAGCTGTCGACGATTCGGACTCGGGGTCCTCAGCCGAACTTATGCAGAATTTGTAATAGTGAGACCTTTCAAGATGACCCCTCGGGAAGGTATGCTGAACAATGGAGAACAGGAACACAGAGAATTTAGACAGGTTCGGGCCCTCGATGGTGGGAGTAAAAGCCCTACGTCCTGTTGAGATTTCACTAAGTGTTGTAAAATGTTTACAAATGGGAGGAAAAGTCCTCACAGGCAAGGATTTTTCCTATAAAAGTGTACAAAAATAAGTTAAAGAAGACTTAAAAATGCTATATGAGGTATGCCGTAGACTTGGCTAACTTGGATCTCTCCCCAATTGATACTTCATGCCATCCTTTTATACTGCTTGAAAGGGTGCCATGTGAAGGAAACTGCATCAATCGGTTGCTCGGACGGTTAGATACGGTTTTTGAAACTGCTCTTAACCTCCACGTAGGTTAAACACGTGTTATTCATGAATAACGGTACGTGTTAACCCCCTGACGGTTGATTTTCCACGTGTAGGAATCTTCGGGATACTTAGAATATCCTGTCGTATAGACAACCGAATAGATAGATCCCAGGTATCCTGATCGGTAGACTTTCTGACCGCGGGATTTGGCTGACCGCGTAATATCCCGAATGTGTAGTTCGCGTATAGGCCACGAACTTCTGACCGCGCAAGACCTACGGTCTGACCGCGTAAAGCTGCGACTTGATCGCGTAAAGCTTGCGACCTCGTGGTGATGCCTCTCAAAAATAACTTGAGTTCGCATCTTCAGACACATGCTCTGGCTCGAACCTGTCTTGAACCAGAAGTTTATTAGAAGTGACCCGGGTGTCAATCCTCGTCAGTTTTCACCGGAGGTCCTTTCTTTATCTCGTGAGGTTCACTGTCAATCTGATCCCTACGCGTATACCTCAATGCACCGTGTAACACCCTGGTTTTGGGGGTGAAAATTCCTTTTCATGAAAATCATGCATGCATTTATCTCTTTAGAAGTAGCAAGATCAGTTCAATTCTAATCTATCCTAAGCCCCAAAAATCCCAAAATCTATCCTGAAGATCCAATTCAAGATCAGATTATCCAGATATAATCTACTATCTATCCTGAGTATAAAAGCCTTCAGAAGCCGGATCAAATTCAATCTCTAACTCCCAGAATTATCAATCTCTTTCTGTTTTCGAAAACAAGAATTAATTGAGTATTCTAATTACCCTAAATACCCTGAGCGTCAGAATCCAGATTTAACCAAATCTTAACCTAATCGAGACCAAATTATTCTTGGATTGTAATCATGGGCATGCCAATACCTTAATCCAAAAAGTTGGCAACCAGATTCCATCATTTAAGCCCTTTTTACAAGTTAGTCCAGATTGTATCGCAGATTAGTCCTTTTCTGATTTCTAGAGCCCGAAAAGGCTAAAAGCCACAAATCAACTCCAAATCTCAATTTGATTCAGGGAATACCTCCCAAAAGATATTCAACACAAAATCGCCTTTTGTCAGAACATCAAAATCTCACCCTAAGTCTCAGATTTCCAGATCTCGACAAAACCCAGATTTGAGATACCCTAATTACCCTGTTTTCACTTCAGTTCAAAATTTGATCAAGAGTTCCCATATTTTATTAGGTCCTCTCTCAAATCATCTGTTGAATAAAGTTCTTCAAATCTGTCAAGTCAAAATCAGCCATAATCTTTGATATCTCAGATTTTACGATTTAGTCCAAAATCAGAAAACTGAAATTGCAATCGAGTCCAGCCTCTTGTTTTGACCAGCAGCATCACCTTCGACCAGAGCAGCCGCGACCAGTAGCTGTGCCACTTTCAACCTCAGGTCCAGCTACGACCAGGAAGACAACTGCACCGCGAACCTCACCGCCGGTGGAACTTCGCCGTTGCCAGATTCGCCACAACCCCGTCGCCAGATTCGCCGCAACACCAGATCGGCCGTAGTAGCGCTGCAGCAACACCAGCATCGCCCGAATCTTTCCCTCGCACGCGCGTGCGCTCACCTGCAGCAATGTCAGAAGCTTTGTGCCACATTGCTTCCATGCCGGAGCTGCCAGCCGCTTTACCACTGCACCTACCAGAGCACGCGACGACCGTGTTGAAAAGTCGTCGAGACCACTGCACACCACCACCGTAGCCAACCAGTTGGATATCCTCCCGATTGCTCCAAGTCTGGAGAGCCCCCATCTTCTACTATTTAAGCCCCCCCGTAGCTCGCAGCAGCTTCACTCCTCACTAGAACCAGCAAGCCTCATTTCTTCTCACCTTCTTCTTCGTCTCCGGCAAGACGTCGAGGAGGAGCACGACGCCGGGACAATCTACTCCACAAATCTCCAAATTGATTCAACCAATAAGTACCTTGTGCTCACCTCATCGTTCTGTACGCTTTGATTGAACTCCGGTGGTTCCTGTCGCCGGTGATTGCCGTTATTTGCTTTTTCCCTGTTCCAGCCTTGTAGCCTGATTTAGCCAAAATTAGTACTCCTCTTAGTAGAAATTTATGATCAGTAGATCCTTCTTTGAAAGCCCATGCTGTTGGATTTCAAATTGAAGCTCGGTTGGAGCCTTTCCCCTGTTTTCGCGCACCATCGTGAGCAGTTCACGTCGCCGGCCCGTATAGCTTCACCTCCGACCAAATTGACCGTAGCATTGTGATCCTTGAACTCCGTAGATGGTGTAGCCGAACCTAATTGACCGGAGCTACCTTGTATCAGCAGCGCCCCAGTTGCTGTCTTCGTCGAGCCCGACATCAACGCCGGCTAGCTCCAGTACCTGATTGCAACCCAATTCCTCGCTGGAGAATGATCAGAAACACCCCAGGAGCGTTAACCCTCAACCAATTTTGAGTTTTATCGTCTGTAACTCGCTGCCACCGTAGCTCACCTCAGTTCCTGAAAGCCGACGAGTTCGACTTCTCCGTTCGCCGTTGTCTCATCGCCGTTGTTCAATCTACTTTGTCCTGTAGATTGCCTCAACCTACTGAGCATATCACTCCACTGCATCGCCCTTCGATGCTGTGCCAAATCGCAAGTAATCCCTATGCCAAGATCTGTCCAGTACTTGTGTCTTGCCGTGTCGCCACCGTGGTTTCTCATCGCCATTCATCACCGTCTGACCACCTTAGTTCCTGAAACCTCCACCATTGGATTCCTGTTGTCTTCGCCTACCTCCTAGACATAGTTGGTGAAGCAAAGCTCAAGAAGATCGATCAAATACTCAAGCCCTAGAATCTGGCCATGCACTGACATTCAATTCACTGTGTCCAGGGGCCTCTTTGCAAATTGCCTAATTTTTGGACTTTTCTGTGAAAACCACCCTGTCAAATAGTTACCTTATTACATTTTGCATCTAATGCTTTGATCAAATAACATTTTTCCCACTAGGAATTATCCAAAACATGTCAATGCCATTCCTTGACAATGCCAGCCCTTGTCAGTTCATGTCAGCCAATGGCATTGGGCAAGTTTAACCACTTCTGGTTATGCAACCTAAAAACCACTTTGTCCCCTGAACTTGTAGAGCTATGTTCTACATTTTATTCAACTACCACACCTTGAGATAAGCTCTCTAGCATTCTCTGAAGCTATGTCAGAGCCCTGAACCGAATGTCGACCTTTTAACGTTCCTCGTCTTTGAGCAAAACAGCCGCGGACTTGATGTCCATATTGTAGCCTTGAAACCTTGAGAGTCTCTAGCATTCGTCCTCAACCCTAATTCCATGAATCTCCAAGATCAACTCAAATCCAGATTTCAAGCTTACCTGTTCCAGTATCGCCGAGAGTATTTCTCCTTTGCATGTTGCATATAGATTATTAATGGATTGTGATTCCTGTTTGCTTGTTTGATCTTTGATTAGAGCAAGAGCCTAAGTATGAATATTTCGTCAAACCCGACATCAACTGCTGTACCTTACGACGCGGAAGGCAAGTCATATTCTTGAACATCTTGAACCTATATTTTATGAATTGTTAAGATATTGCCTTGACTATAAGCAGTATCGCATTTGATGAAATGACAAAAGTATGATATGGCAGTACTAGGCTGTATGCCGACAAAATATGAGGAGATTCCTTATAAAATGTTCAAACCGTGAGCCATAACTAATATATATGTATATATGTATATTCATGAAATAAAACCCTTGCCGTGGCCAGAGTTTGGTATGGAATGGTGGTGGCACTGACGAGTGCAGGGTTTGTGGAATGCACTGGTCATGGGCATGTAAGGACTAGAACCTTGTGTTATACTTCCATGTGGCATGAAAAACGTACTAACCACTTGCCCGGTATGGGACGGGCGCAACTTAGTAGCTTTCTCAGTATTAGCTTTTCCCTGCAATGGTTGTCGGTCCGGTTTCTCGCGAGAAACTGGTGGGCCAATGAGGGCCATGAGTGATGTGAGTTCAGAAAAATTATGAGAGGAAAATGTGGAAAGAAGGAAGACGCCCTACGCCTGATTAAGTCATGTGTGGCTATAATCAAGAGGTCATATGTGTCTTGCGAGAACATAGACCAAGGCTAGGAACTAAGGCAGTGGGGAGGACCCACAACGGTAATGAGGACTGGAATGTCTATTTACCGGATAGGGAATTATTAATGCTAGGATTGCAAACTGTTTTGTGATCTCAGCCTTGTCACATGCGTAAAAGTCGCATGGAGAGGTCCCGACTTGAAAGCTGAGTGAACGGTGGATTAAAGTGGTACACCTTTGCAAAGTTAAAAACGTATTCGAATACTCCGAGCTCCCGGGTCTACAGGAGCCTGCGTGCGGTGGATCCTATCCACGTCGATGTGACACAAGTGTGTTTTCTAAATAAAATTGGCTAGACTTAGCTCATGTGTGCTTGACATGTGTTGTCATGAAATGAGGTGCTAACATGGGCAGACATGTGTTGTCGTGCTATGGTAGTACTTCTAAGAGTTTATAAAAGATATTAATGATATGTCATGATGAGCACTGCCATAGATTTGGAAAGAGAAAAAGTATTTTGCAACCTTCCCTCCTTCCCTAATAGCATAGGTTCATATCATTTCTACTATATGTACCTACTCTTATCTATGACTTACTGAGTACATAAGTGCTCACCCTTGCAATTCACTATCCAATAGATGGAATGTCCCTAATCAAGACGAAGGCTTGGAGAACTTCTTGGATCCCTGAAGGAAGAGAGTCAGTTCCACCCAAGTCCTAAAAAGTGTTGCTTTGCTTTCAACTTCTTGCTGTGGGGGTTCACTTAGCTTCTGCCGAGTAGATGTTCTTTTGCAACCAAACTTATTTATGCCGTAAAGGCTTGTAATTTATTATGTTGTAATGAGGCTAGTTGGCCATACTGCTCAATGTAATGAAAGTTAAACTGATGCAATATACTCCTATGTTTGACTCATCCTGGGAAGTCAAAAGGTATGGGATCAGCTATAGCGAGCCGGGTCCCCATAGGAGTAGTCGTGTTCTCCTGTAAAGGCGGGGCGCGACACGCCGCATCTTGGACAAACATGCAAACTAGAGTACTCGTTACGGTACAACACACAATCATATGGGCATGCGTGTATTCTTTCGATTTCCATTCCCAACGGACACAATAGTTTTTTGGCTTGGTAAGTAGATCTTGGCAACTCCTTTCCCTCTGGAAGCATGTCCGCCAGAAGATCTAATAGTGCCGTGAAACTCTTATCACTCCAACCATTGCCTGCCTTCAAGTTATATAATCTCAGCACAAAAGACAGTTTTGTAAATGTTGCACATCCAGGGAACAGAGGCTTCTCAGAGTCAGCAATCAGTTTCTCAAATTCACAGAAGTCATTTTCGTTGTAATCTTCCTCTACATCACGTAACATCTCATCTAGATTGTCATCATCATCATATACGTGCACATCGGAATGAACATTATCAAAATTCGGATGATCATCGATATTATTGCAATCCACATCCGAGTCCTGCTGATTGGTAGTAGTGGTGCTTGTTTCCTCAAGATCTTCGCCGTGCCACATCCAACGGGTGTATCGCGCGTTAAAACCACGACGAATCAAATGACTCTTAATTTGATCAGAGTTGCTAAACCCCTTCAAGTTCATACAATCTGTACAAGGACAAAGCATATTTTTCTCTCCCTTCCTCACCTTTTGTTGCTCAACAAATTTAATAAACTCATTCACACCATCCAAATATTCAAGAGTAATACATTTTATTCCATACATCCAATATTTCCTGTCCATCTACAATTAACAAAATTTAACGAGTCAGCCATGCATGAAACCTGCCCGATTAAGTTATGTATATGTACATGTACAGCCTCTTACAACAGATGTGTTAAACCCTAGCCTGACGAAATTAACACTAATCAACCTAGTTAACTACACAATACAAGCTAGTTAGCTCCTAAAACATGAAGCATTTCCAGCTAGCTAGCTCCCAAGCTTAGAGCTACAAACTTGGAACTACACAATACAGCTGGCTTGCAAGTAGAGAGGGAGGGAGATCTAGAGGGAGAGAGAGATAAGTGTCGACAATTAAGCATACCTTAAAGAGAGGGGTGCAATCAACTTCCCTCCAGCTTGCCCTGATCACCCTAGTAGTGTAGCTGCGAGCGTGGAACTTTCATCACAAACAGAGGGACACAGAGTGCAACAGAACAAAAGAGCAGCTCAGCAATGGTCGAGTGGGGTTTTCCTTATAATGGACCTTTTTCTAATGGTAAATACATGAAATAACCGTTAGCCTAAGTAAGGTAATTTGCCGCGCACATGTTCTATCGGTAAAAACACACATATACCGTTAGAGAATGTACATTGCTGAGCAAGTACAGGTCTTGTTCTATCGGTAAATATGTGTATTGACCGTTAGATGATGCATGACACAGCAAGTACATGAGTTTTTCTATCGTTAAATATGTGTATTGACCGTTAGATGATGCATGACACAGCAAATACATGAGTTTTTCTATCGGTAAATATGTGTATTTACCATTAGATGATGCATGACTGAGCAAATACATGTGTTGTTCTATCGGTAAATTTGTGTATTTACCGTTAGAGGAGGTACTGGTACCAAACTGGGTATTGCATGACACACATGACACCAGTTCTCACATCCAAAGAATCATATGTAAACACAATGTAACATCAAACAGATCTTAACTAGAAGATAAAGCAATATTTCAAGAAATGCTAATTTGTAGATTAACTAGAAGACACAAAAATACTTTTCTTAGGTACTTGGTACTTCATCTTGACAAAGAAATTACACATGCCAGTTCACAAATTCAGGTACAAACATACACATGCCAGTTCATTAAATTCAAGTGCTTGTCTGAAACAGCAATACAAATACACAGCTACCTACCAATACAATTAAATACACAAATACTCCCTACACATTCAAGTTCATGTCCCAAATAGCAATACATGATACACAAATATACAATAATATACAAATACAACAATTCACACATTCGATGTATATTAGAAAAGCCACGTCTGAAATTAACAACAGATCACGACGAGGACCCAGTGGCCCATACATTTTACATAAAAGAGAACCTTTGCAGGTTGCGACAATGCAACTACCGACTACAAGTTAGACCTGATACATCACAAATCCATTCATCCAAAATAGCAAATGTCTGAACCACATTGGACTTAACCATAGGAGTTCAGTTCGAAGACACCCGAGGAGCTGGAACTGCCGTCGAGTTACATTTGTATTGGTGATTTCCTCGGACTCAAACTCGATCAACTCAACTCAACTCAACTCAACTCCATTAACAAAAAGAACCTACCTTCCAAGATGTTGTTCTGTGTAGTGATGGTGTAGAATGGCTGTGCAAATGACAACAATTCTTCTTCTCCAAGCAGGTAAGCATCTGGCCACAAGCTGGTGCATGCCAAAAAATGTAAGATGCTTTCTATAGGTCCTGATTTGAGAAACATGCCGTGCTTAAGGATCTTCTCGACCGAGCCAACCAAGATCTCGCCCTTCACATCCTTCCAGCTCTCGACGGTGATCTTCACCATTTCTTTTGCCAACAAACCAACATAGGCAGTGTACTGCGATGAAGAACCGTGAAATACGTTGCCCCTCATGAGCATCATCCAAGGACCTGCACAGATCATAATCATATTGAAAAGAAGACTCATCAAAATGAAGGATACAAATATTGCAAAATAATTGCCATAATCGGATTAGAATAATCTAATAATATTGCCGAAATTTTACGTACCTTGCTTGGGATGCCAAAATCTAGAGGGCGTCAATGGAGGTGCGGAGGTGCAGCGGTCACCTGTAGAGGTGCGCCGGCCATCCATGGAGCTTACGGCTTAGGACTACGAGCGCCGGATGAACTGTGAGAATGAAAGAGACATACCCGGGTATTTATAATACTAGATAAGTTCTATCGGTACACAACCTCATACCGTTAGTAATTTGATATATCTTCTAACGGTATAAAAATAAATTACCGCTAGAATAAAAATATCTGTAGAAGGTAAATGGTTCTATCGGCACAATACATATTACCGATAGGAATTTTTGTACATACTATGTCGGTATATACGTACATTGCCGATAGAATAATACTAGTTGTAGAAGGTGAACAGTTCTAAAATATTTTCGCTATATTCTAACGGTATAAGCATACATTACCAATAGAATAAAACTATTTGAAGACGAACAGTTCTAAGCAATTTTGATATATTCTAACGGTACAAGCATCCATTTCCGATAGAATAAACATATTGTAGAAGGCGAACGGTTCTATCGGCACACTACATATTGCCGATAGGAATTTTTGTACATATTCTGTCGGTATACGCATACAGTACCGATAGAATAAGACTAGTTGTAGAAGTCGACCAGTCCTATCGGCGCACAACATTCTCCCGTCAGTACTTATGCATCTCTTCTAACGGCAAATATGTTCATCACCGCTAGAATAAATCATACTGCTTCTTCTAACGGTAAGTTTCTTACAACCCGATAGGAAAAATACACCCATTGGCCTTTTATGACCGCGCGGCACATTTTCTATCAGTTTTCTACTAAATCGCTAATAACCGATAGAAGATTGGGGTTAGTAGACTACATTTATGTACTAGTGTCTTCAAGACTCTTTATATCATTCTGGGATCTTTCCATTATCCTCTAGTTCAGAATGTGAAGTTTTTCGAGACTATTTTCTCGACGGATATACTTCTCTTTGAAATATTCCTTGTCCTTGGTCAGCTTGGAGTTTATTTCCCTTTGACCTAGCCAGCAGAAAGGATAATTTGATCAGTTCATGAAACGCAATGACTTGATTCTATGAGAATTGACTTATGATCAAAGTCAAGTTGTAGCTTTTCTTTTGCCTCTAACACTTTACTTACAACTGCCTCCTTCTCGGAGCATTCTTTGGCAATCTCTTCTGATAAAGCAAAGTTTTTCCTGCAACAACAAGCAAGTTTCATTCTAGTACCTACAGGAATGAAAATAGAGCAAGAAACTTACTATTCTAATTAGTTGCATTTTGCATGTATGACCTTGAATTGCTCTACTAGCCAATTCACCAAGGTCGACTGCCAAGCAGAGTTCTACAGGAAAAACAAAACCTCTGAAGATATTTCTCAGAGATGATAATAAGATGTACTAAGTAAAAATTTACTCACCTCTACGAGATCTTTGAGCATAATCTTAGATCTCAAGTCATCTTACGCCTACTTAGCAATTGGAAGACTTACTTCTAGCGGAGAACACAGATTGTCAATAGGCTGATCCGCAGTTTCCACATTCTTTTCACCTTGCTCAAGAAGAGGGAGGGCTTCTGCTACTATGGGGACAGATGTTGACCCAGGCTGGTTTTCCATTCCCATGGACGTAGGAGCAGCCGCGACATCGGTACTTTCATCATTAACATGTGCTGAGGTCTCAATTTCTTGCACGACCTTGTTAATGATGGGAACCGTGTTGGATATAGTCACATCATGTACTACAGATGTACCTGCAACACACCCTATGGCCAGAATCTCCACCATAGTAGTTTCCTCAGCCACATTTGCTTCAATCTCAGGAATTGAAGTAGATTGTATGGGAGTGGGACTTGCCCTGAACATACATTACGATTACATAAGTTATGAATAACTTAGACTATATTCACAAAACTAAACAAAAAATTGTCTGTTACCTAAAGTTGAGTCCAATGGAACTCATTGCCTCATTCTCAAGCGATAATAGTGAGGTGAACATCCTCTTAGACATTCTCTTCAAAGGTTCAGCAGACCTTTTTCTCTGCAGGACGAGCAGAATTTCATCGTCTTCCACCTCACTTCCTTCTCCCTATACGATTAGGGGATAATTTCCAAGTGTACCTGGAGAAAGGTGAGGGCAAAATAATTTTACCATTTTGGTCGCTAAACCCGGTTTAACGGCCTTAGACGGATTTGCCTTTGTGGCCCTTTTGGATTTGCGGGGACTACAGCTTTCCCCATTAATGATTGACCCTTCCCTTTGGGAGAGGTTCTTCTCAGCTTCTTAGCTGAAGGACCCCCAGAAGTCCCAGCATCATCAATACTCCTTTTCGTTCCAGTTGATTGGTCCAAAAGAAACTATTTACATCAAAATGAATTAATTCGATTACTATTGTTTAAAATATATATCTAGGTTTGTTGGAAGGGATTTTGCCATTCGTCGTTCTTGTAGTAATTTCTCGTTGCCATAGACTAGACTCTGCGGTCTTGGAGCGTTCAACTCCCCTTCCATGGTCAAATTAAACAGCTTCAAACGAGTGTTTGTTCTCCTCTTGACCTCAGAAGAAGGTAGGCCTGTTTCAAAAAATGCACTAAGTACAGCTAGATTGAAGATATATTTCCAATCTACAAGAAAATACTTTACCTTGCTCATAATCTAAGGTCCCATCTTGCATAGAGCGCACCTCCCAAGAAGGGTGCACCCTTTTCTTCAACGGACTAATTCGGTTCTTGATGAAGTCCCAAATCACGTCTGAGCCATCAAGCCTTCCTATGCAAGACTTTCAATAATGCAGGCTTGTTTTTGCAGCTCTTCATTAAGACTAGGGGCGGAGTCCTTTTCATGCCTTTCTCTGGCCAGTGATTTTTGAACCAGAGACTGCTTTCTTCAAGAGCAGTGCAATAAAAACATCGCTGATTCCAGCCATGGACAGAATCACACAGTGGGACGACAGGATAATCTTTTTAATCCCTCAAGCGGAAGTAGACGCATCCGGCTGCATTCGCACTTTTGGACCATACCAAGAAATAGAAGCGACGAAAAAGGGTGATGCTCGGCAAAACCCCAACGAAAGCTTCACACAGGTGCTGAAAAATGGCCAAACTCAACACAGAATTAGGGTGAAGGTTTACCACTTCAAGCCCAAAATGGTTCCAGCCTCGAACAACACCAGTTCATTTTCTTGAACAATTGGTGTTTCTTCTTTCTCGGTTGGGCGATACGCAATTAGTTGCCTCGAAGGCAAAATCTCTTCTTTCTCTAGACTCTCGAGATGAATCAACATCATAGAAGATGGATCAGCTCCAGGATGCCATTTGATCCAAGATCGAAGGAAGAGGGGTTTTTGGAAGGAGAGGATTTCTGGAGGCGTAAGGCGAAGAAGTTTGCAAAGACAGGGTTTTTGAGATTTTGGATATTGTAAGTTGCCTTACACCCCGTCTCTGGCATTAAATGTCTTCCATGATGGATTTGACGGGTGCTCCCAAAATCCTTCTTGGGACCTGTTGGAATCCGAAACGAAGATGAATATTTTTGAAATACGAAGTCATTTCGTTTGGAATTCAGGAGCTAGCTGTCAGTCACTTATACTATAGCCATGAATTCTATGGTCTCGATTTTTTATCGCCATGACCTTGGTTATAGCTATACTACCTGTGAATGTTGTGATCGCAGAGTTATATTTACCTGTGGTTATTTTTTTCTCGCAGAGATTTTTTTTCTGCAATCATTTTTGATAGCAGAGATATAAATTAGATATTAAAATGATTATAGATTATATGTAATCATAAACTTATCAACAAAATCTCTCAGTGTAAAGAAAATAACTTTATTTCTTACAGTATTTATAGAAGAAAGGGATATTGTTGACCAAAGAGTCAACTTGATCCGAAAGGAAAATACAAAGATCTCCAAGTGACAAGTTATCACCAGTAGGATTAATACTAACTGCCCCTAGAGAATCAGCGACGTTCCTTAATCTTGCGACGTCATCTTTTATTGCGAGAAAGCATTGGGCTCTTATCGCGTCAGAGAGATCTCTTTGCTCTTGCACGAGATCTCTCTCTTCGCAAGCCAATCTTGCATCCTCGCGAGCCCTATTATGAATCTCCCTCAAGTGCTTAACGACCTGGAAGGCAGTATCAAGGCTGAGTTCTCACCTGATGAAGCGCTCCTCAAGCTCCTCTTTTTCTTCTTCCAGTGTTCTACATAAAGCAGTCTTCTCCCTCAGAAGAACCTGGATCTCAGCAAGTTGTTTGCTGAGAACCCACAGTGCCTTATCCTCCTATAGACAAAGGGATTAATCCAGGTCGCATATAAGAAGAACTGAGTAAGAAAAAATAATTACCTTCGATGCAGATGCTGGCTGGACCACCGAAGGGAACCATACAAGAAGAGTACCATCCATGTTGCATATTCAATTAAAGTTTGAGTTATGTATTGATTAAATGACTTAGTTAGTAAAATAGTCAATACCTCAACTTTGATTCAGAATGATATGGTAAAAAAATACCCTTAAATCAAAGATTTTAGGTTGTCAATCTCATTCCTTCTGTCATAATCACTTTGAGCAGAAAGGGCTAACACCATGGTTTGAGAAGTGGAGGTAGCTAACTCCCCATACCTCATTAGTTTCTTCGATGAGGACCCACTAGATGATCCAATATCATCGTTAGTTCGTTTCTTTAAGGTAGTTGCACCTTCAAGATACAATATCATCAATGAGGACCCACTAGACTATCTTGTATCTCTATTTCCTTTTCATCACTCTCAACAACTTGTTTAGAACTTTGCCCCGCCATTAGAATAGAGGGGAAAAGACAAAGGGAGTTCTAAGACTTAACGAGTTAAAGCTTGAAATCTTAGAACATAAAACCTAAGTATTTATAAAACCCATAGGCAACGGTTCGTGTTCTCAAGCCTCGAGTTCTTAAAATATGCATTAAGTTTTGTCTCGAGCTGTAGCGAAAGACTTCATCATGACTTGTCAAAGTTGCACCCAAAGATCTTCTTGGGAAATGAAGCGACACACGGTGGAAAAATGTAATGTCTTTTTGTTATAGAGGAAGGTGAAATGTCAGAATATTTATAATTGAATTTACAAAATGATTGAATTTAAAATAACAAAGTATATCACTTGTTATTTCAAATTCGGGGGCTAGCTAACAAGAATTATAATCCGAGTTAGTCACATTTTTTCTATAGTCACCAGGGCTACACAACGAGATTATTACTGTTGGGGGAAATCTCCGCGAGACTAAGTCCGGATAAGAACCTGTGCCATTTGCCCGGGGACAGGGCCCCCGGTACTTGTCCCGGGTGCCGCTGTTTGCCCGGGGACAAAGCCCCCAGTGGATGCACTGGGTGCCGCCTCTTGCCCGGGAACAAGGCACCCGGTGCCCTTCCCAGGCGCCGCCATTTGCCCGGGGACAAAGCCCCCGGTGGCTGTCCCGGGCGCCGCCTTTTGCCCGGAGACAAGGCCCCCCGGTGATCGTTCCGGGCGCCGCCATTTGTCCGCGGACAAAGCCCCCAGTGGCTGTCCCGGGCGCCGCCTTTTACCCGGGGACAAGGCCCCCCGGTGCTCATCCCGGCGCCGCCATTTGCCCTGGGACAAAGCCCCCGGTGCTTGTCCCGGGCGCCACCTTTTGCCCGTGGACAAGGCCCCCCGGTGCTTGTCCCGGGCGGCGCCATTTGCCGGGGAAAAGGCCCCCCGGTGCTTGTCCCAGGCGCAACCGTTTTCCCAGGGATAAGGCCCCCCGGTGCTTGTCCCAGGCGCCACCGTTTGCCCGGGGACAATGCCCCCGGTGCCTGTCCCGGGAGCCGCCTTTTGCCCGGGGACAAGGCCCCCCGGTGCTTGTCTCGGACGCTGCCATTTGCCCGAGGACAAGGCCCCCAGTGGCTGTCCCGGGCGCCGCCTTTTGCCCGGGGACAAGGCTCCCTGTGCCTGTCCCGGGCGCCACCTCTTTCCCGGGGACAAGGCCCGCGGTGGCTTGTCCCGGGCGTTGCCGTCCTTCTGGAGACAGGAGTCTCCTGTCCCAGGTCACGTGAGGGTCACGCGAGAAGCGCCTCAGGAATCAGCGGACATCTGTCAAGCATCCGAGGCGCCTGGCCAGGAGAAGGACATTGCTACCCTCCGATCCAACGGTGGCAGGTGGGGTAGTTTAGTCTTTTTGCTTCTTTTGGGGCTATAAAAGCCCTTGTACACCTCCTGTAAGAGACAAGTTTTCATTATTACTTGGAATAGACAATCTCACAGGTGTGCTCCGGAGCCATCTCTCCCCCAAGAGAGCTCCCCCATTCGACTCCGATCGAGAGCACGCTGACAAGACTAGGGCCCCCACTGGGACCCGAACCTGTATAAACTCTCGTGTCATTTGTTGTGCTTGCCTGACAGGGGGGACCGGTCACCCGGTCAGCCGGCGTAGTAGTTTCTTCCCTAGAATCGTCCACAAAACCTGCCGGGGTATTCGTAATACTATGACAGTTGGCGCCGTCACGAGACGCCATGGCTCCCCAAAGAACGAGGGCCCGCGCCCTTCCCGGTGACGCCGGTCCTGGTGACCCGGCGCCACTCGTCCGGGACATCACCATCCCGGCGCTTCCACCCGGAGGCGGCGAAACCCAGGTACCACCTCCCACCTTCCCTCTTAATTTCGGTGGTTCGACCTCTGGGTCAGTCCAGGTGACCGCGGTCGCCTCGGCCGGTACTAGTCTCCCCCCGACGGCTTCCCCGGTCCCCTAGGACGCCTTGCTTGAGGCTTTAGTAGAGGGCCAGCTCCGCGCCCAACTATCTATGGACGAGTTGCTCTGCGTCTTGGCGCGGCCACCGGCCCCCACATACCCGCAGTACCCATTCCCGGGGGTTATGCCCCCATTTATGGGTCACCTGGTGGCCCCGGTCTCCGGAGGCCAGGCCGCCCCGTACGACCCCCCAGGGGGGTATCCTCCCCCGGCGGGCCATCCGTCTGGAACCTTCCCGGCGCCGGGAGCCTTCCCTATGCGGGGGGGGGGGGGGGGGGGGGGGTTACTTCATGCCCGGGCCCTTCGCGGTACCGGGGGACACCCTGTTCCGGGCCCATTCCCGGGGCCGGGGGCCCATTACATGGTGGGGTTTTCCCTGTGCCGGGAACCAGTCCCGCCCCACGGGTCGCGTTTACCGCACCGGGGGCGGTCGACAGAGCAGCTCCCGTGTCACAGCGGACGTCCCCCTGCAACGGCGCCCCGGTTCCGGACGTCGCCGCGGGGGTTCCCCCCTCCCCGGTTCTAGATAATACAGGGGTTTCCCCCTTTCCGGTTCCAGTTGTCACCGCGGTGGTTCCCACTTCTTCGGTTCTGGATAATACAGGGGTTTCCCCCTTTCCGGTTCCAAACGTCGTCGCGGGGGCCCCCTCCCCTCTTCCGGATAATACAAGGGTTTCCCCCTTTCCGGTTCCGGAGGACTCCACAGGGGGCTCCCCCCTGCCGGCCCCGGTAGCGCCTGGGCCGGTAGCTACAATGCATGAGCTCCCACCTCCCCCGGGGCCGCCCCCGTGGGTGCCTCAGGCGGACCACGTCCGTTTCTCCCGGGAGGTGGTCGAGCAAATGCGTACGGCTAAGTCCGGGGAAGAACTTCCCCCGGGTCGCGGACGCGGAGAGCTTCACTCCCGCACCGGCCGGGGGAAGAGACCCACCGAAGAACCAACCTCTCCGGGGAAGAGCCCGGACGTCTTGGAACTCAGCCCCGGCCAGGAAGAAAAGCGTACCGTGCCGGCGGACCTCTTGGGCCACTTTCTGACTCCGACAAAGAGCGCGCGTCCCCTGTCAAAGGAGACAGCGACCGAGACTCTACTCGAGAAATGAAGGGGGCTAATCAGCCGCTATGCCGTAGACTCCGGTGCATTCGATGGCTGCGGCCTTACCGCCCACCGGACATCGAGCACTACAATGGTGAGGCCGACCCCTATGAATTTATGCACGTGTATTCCACAGCCATCTCGGCGGCCGGGGGGGACGAGACGGTGCAATGCAACGTCTTCCCCCTCTACCTCACTGGGATCGCTCGTTCGTGGTTCTACAGTTTGAAGGCCGGCTCCATCAAGTCCTTCGCGCAGCTCGCGAGTTCTGTGCAAACTTCCAGGGGAACTACGTGCGTCCCCTGGATTCCTCGCAGCTGTATACTGTCCGTCAGAGGACGGGGGAGACCATACGAAGCTTCTTCAAGCGCTTTGCTCAAGTCAAGAGCAAAGTAGCTCACGTCCCTGACTCCACCGTCATCGAGGAGTGCAAGAGCGGGATCCTCCTGGGAGAGCTCCATCAGAGGCTCTCCCGAAGCTGCCCCTCCTCCGCCGACGAGCTCTTCAATGTGCTTGAGAAATACGCTCGGGTGGAGGAGGACGACCTCTGGAAGAAATCCAGGGGGCTCCCGCCCCCACTGACCGGGGGGCCAGGGACCCCCTCAAACGCCCCAAGCAGGGGGGTCGTAACGAGCCACAGCCTCGGGACACTTTTGTCCTCGAGGGCGGAGGCGGCTCCCGCGCCCCGAGGGGCAATCGCCCCTTTCCCAAGCCAAAGGGCCGCTGGGGAGCACAGTCGTCCCGCGGTCGGGAAGGCCCGTGGTGCACCTTCCACAGGTCCAGTACCCATGCCACCCGGGAATGCCACCAACTGTTACAGCAGTTCACCGCGTTCCTCGACCAGCATGGGCGGGGGGGGGGGACACTCCGGCCTCCTTGCCCCCTCAGTCGACCTTACCGGCCCTTCCTGCTCCAGCGGGGGGACAGCAAGGACGAACGCATGAGGGGGAGCCGTTAGAAACTCTCCCCTTCCAAACCACCCAGAGGCGTGTCAACGTCATCACGGGAGGGTCCGCTTCCGGGCGGGACTCTAAGCGCTAGTGCAAGGAGTACGCACACAAAGTGAAGGTGGTGGGGGTGCTGCATATGTCTCAGCCACCTAAGTGGTCGGACGTCGCCCTCACCTTCAAGGCGGAAGACGCGCATCGGGTTCGCTTCCCCCATGACGACTCGCTAATCGTCTCCGCCACCATCTACAACTGCCACCTGGCCTGCATCCTCGTGGATGGCGGGAGCTCCGCTGATGTCCTCTACCTAAAAGCCTTTAGGGAAATGCAGGTGGACGAGAAGCTCTTGCAGCCCGCAGTAGGGCCTTTGCAAGAATTCGTCCCGAGGAAGGAGATCCACCCCGTGGGGAAGGTGGATCTCCCCATGACGTTCGGCACCCCGGAAAACTACCGGACTGAGATGGTCTGGTTTGATGTGGTAGACCTCCCCTCTTCCTACAACGCGATCATGGGGAGCACCACGATCAACCGCCTGGGAGCTGCGATCAACTAGAACTACCTCTGCGTGAAGATCCATGGGCCTCACAGCGTGATCACCACCCGGGGAGACCAAGATGTGGCCCACGCTCTATACGAGCGCGCCGCCGCAACGATCGGGAGCATCCACATCATCAAAACTCCGGGGGGGGGAGGCCTCTCCCCCGGAGTCAGACGTCACCGTATACCTTCCGGGAGGCCCCTCCCCAAGCCACGTCCAAAAGGGGGCCTCCAAAAGATTCCACTGTCCTTGGACGACGGGGACAAGACCGTCAGAATCGAGGCGGAGCTCCCCGAGGAGCATGCAGAGCAACTCGCGGCTTTCCTACGCGAAAACTCTGATGTTTTCGCGTGGAAGCCCTCCAACATGTGGGGCGTCGCCCGGGATGTCATCGAGCACAAGCTTGCGGTGACACCCGGCCACCCCCCAATCAAGCACAAGCTGAGGAAACTCTCCCTCGAATGCCAAGAGGCGATCAAGGCAGAGATCGCCCGGCTCCGAGAGGCGGGGTTCATTCGGGAGCTCTTGCACGCCGAATGGCTTGCAAACCCCATCCACGTGAAGAAGTCGAACGACAAGTGGCGGATGTGCGTAGACTTCACTGACCTCAACCGCGCCTACCCAAGGACAACTTCCCACTCCCGCGAATTGACCAATTGGTCGACTCTACCGCGGGGTGCGAGTTGATGAGCTTCCTAGACGCATACTCGGGCTATCATCAGGTCCGGATGGTGGAAGGGGACGAGGAAAAGACGAGTTTCATAACTCCCCTCGGGACCTTCTGCTACGTCCACATGCCCTTCGGGCTGAAGAACACTGGAGCGACCTTCCAGCGGCTCATGACGTTGGTCTTCAAGGACCAAGTCGGTCGCAACGTCGAAGTCTACGTCGATGACGCGGTCATCAAAAGTCCCCGCGCAACTGCCCACGTCAACGATTTAGCGGAGACCTTCCGTAACCTCCGCACATACGGGCTGAAGCTTAACCCGGAGAAATGCGCCTTCGGCGTGCGCGGGGGAAAGCTCCTGGGCTTCCTTGTGTCCCAACGGGGCATAGAGGCAAACCCCGAGATGATCAGGGCGTTCCTCGACATGCCCCCGCCGCGCTCGGTCAAGGACGTTCAGCGACTCACCGGCAGCTTAGCCGCGCTGAGCCGCTTCGTCTCACGGTCGGGGGAACGCGGCCTTCAATTCTTCAAGATCCTCCGGGGGCTCGAGGGGTTCCGGTGGACCCCCCAGGCCCAGGAGGCCTTCAGCGACTTGAAGAAGTACCGTACGAGCCCTCCAATGCTCGTGAGTCCATCTCTGGAAGAACCCTTGCTCTTTACCTTACCGCGACCCTGGTTACCGTAAGCGCGATATTGGTGAAGGAGCAAGACGGGCAGCAGCGTCCCGTGTAGTACGTGAGTGAAGCCCTCCAAGGGGCCAGAACTCGGTACACGGAGATGGAGAAGATCTGCTATGCCCTCCTGATGGCGTCCCAGAAGCTTTGTCATTACTTCCTGGGACACCCCATCACCGTCCCGTCATCCCTCCCCATGGGGGAGGTCCTCCGGAACAAAGAAGCCACCGGCTGGATAGGAAAGTGGGGGGCCGAGCTCGCCCCCTTTTCCCTTTCCCTCACGGGGCGTTCCGCCATCAAGTCGCAGGTCCTCGTCGACTTCGTGGCAAAATGGACTCCTGCCTCCGGGCCCGGGGACGAAGACCTCCCCACGCTCCCCCGACGCAGCGACCATTGGACACTCATGTTTGATGGCTCCCTGTGTCTCACCGGGGCTGGTGCGGGAGTAGTCCTCCAGAGCCCCGAGGGGAGAGAACTCGAGTACGCGGCGCGGCTCGAGTTCCCCGCCACAAACGTCCCGAATATGAGGCTTTGCTCCTCGGGTTGCATCTTGCGCACTCCCTGGGGATTCGACGCCTCCTAGTGAAAGGAGACTCTCAGCTCGTAGTTTGCCAAATGGACAAGTCCAACTTGTGCCATGATGCAAACTTGAGCCTTTACTTTCAGGAAGTGCGCAAGATGGAGAAGCACTTTGACGGCCTAGAGGCCCGGCACATCCCCCGATGGAAAAATGACCGGGCCGACGCCCTAGCCCGGGCCGCCAGCGCCTGGGAACCGCTCCCCAAAGGGGCCTTCTTGGATATTATTGCGAAGCCCTCGGTGACCTCCCCGGATGCGAGCGACGAGCCTTTCATCCCAGAAGTCGCCGAGATCACTCGGACTTCGTCTTGGATGGACCCCCTTATCTCCTTCATCAAGGGGGAGGGGGACCCTCCCAATGAGACCGAGGCTAAACGCCTCCCGGCCAAAGCTCGGGCATATCTCCTGTTGGAGGGGAAGCTCTACAAGCAGGGGGCTTCTGCCCTGCTTCGATGCCTCCCACGGCTGGAAGGACTCCGGCTTCTCGATGACATCCACGCGGGAAGCTGCGGGTCTCATCTAGCCCTGCGCGCCATCACGGCCAAGGCTCTTCGCCAGGGCTTTTACTGGCCCACGGTGATGTGTGATGCGCGACACCTTGTCTCCGCGTGTGAGGCTTGCCAGAAGATGGCCAAGGGCTCGAACCTCCCCCCCCCGTCGAACTGCAGACTATCCCCATCACTTGGCCCTTCGCGCGCTGGGGGATGGACCTCCTAGGCCCCTTCCCCCCAGTGCCCGAGGGCTACAAGTATGCGGTGGTCGCGGTCGACTACTTTACTAAGTGGGGAGAGGCCGAACCTTTGGCCAGCATCACGTCCCGGGCGGTACAGTGGTTTTTCTGGAAAAATGTCATTTGTCGTTTTGGCGTCCCCCGGGAGATCACAGTCGATAATGGGACCCAATTCGACTTGGCTTACTTCCGGGAATTTTGCGAAGGCTTGGGGCTCACCATCCACTTCGCTTCAGTGGCCCATCCCCAGAGCAACGGGGCCGTTGAAAGGGTCAACGGCGTGATCCTACAAGGGTTACGCCGACGGCTCGAGCAAGCCGCTTCCAAGCAGGGTGCATGGGCAGAGGAGCTCCTTAGCATCCTCTGCTATTTGCGCATGACTCCAAGCCAGGCGACGGGACATACTCCCTTCTCCCTGGTATACGGGGCTGAGGCAGTCCTCCCCCCAGAGATTGGCTTTCGGTCACTGCAAGTCGAGCTCCTAGACAGAGCTACGACCGCGGCGTACCAAGCCAATGAAGCCAATCAACGACTGGAGGTCTATCTCGTGGAGGAGCAACGCGACCGAGTGCTCCTCCGCCACGCCATCTACGAACGCGAAATGGCGTGCGCATACAACCAGCGCGTGCGCGAGAGGGCTTCTCCCCTCGGGGACCCTGTCCTCAAACGCGTCACAGACCCCCAAGCCCAGGGCAAGCTCTCCCCCAAGTGGGAGGGCCCCTACAGGATCTCGGCGGTCCTGGGCTCGGGGGCTTACAAGCTCTCCAACCTTCAAGAGTAGGAGCTGAAGCACACGTGGAATTTGCGTTTACTTCGCAAGTTTTACGTCTAGCCTACGGGCTCGTCCCCTCCCCCGGAGTGATTACGCCGGAGGGGGAAGGGGGACTTTGTACTCACTGTCCCCTCCCCCAGAGCGATTACACCGGAGGGGGAAGGGGGACCTCGTACTCACTATCCCCTCCCCCAGAGAGATTGCACCGGAGGGGGAGGGGAGACATTGTAATCACCGTTCCCTCCCCTTTCACGATTTCGCGGGGGGAGGCACTGTATTTTGGTTCATTGTCAATACAACTGGTTTCTTCAACTCTCTCAATGCAGGTTTTTTGCATTACCGTCTCTCACGGCGATGCCCTCCCTGTGAGGATTCCCTCTCAACGAGGATACCCTCCCCATGAGGAAGTGGGCTTTCACGACCCAACAAGTCCCTACAACGGGAGTCCCACTCCCGTAGGGCAGCTTACGATCACCCCTCGTCGACGGAGGGTGTAAGCAGCAACCCGGTCCTCAAGGACCGCGATAACGAGTCAATTTGGGAGACTAGTCCCCTACCCAAACACTCAGACCCATCATCGGGCGCATCCTCCTCCGGGAGTCGATTGTCTCCTCAATGAGACGGAGTTCTTGGATATTTTCTCTCGGAGATATTATTCCCGACGGTTTTCACGGCGACCGGACAGTTGTCTCCTAGAAAAATTACCTCCAGAAATTCCGTCTCGGATTTTCTTGGATGTTTTTCCCCAGAGACCTTATTCCCGGCTCCCCGTTTTCATGGCAACCGAACGGTTGTCTGTAACATCCCAGTTTTTGGCTATCTTTTCTGCTTGCGAGTCAGCATATCTTCTTTGCAATCCCTGATGTCTCAACCCTATCTTGATCTTAGGTATGCCACTACCTTAACCTAAAAAGTTGGCAGCTAAATTTCATCTCCCAGATCATTTTCACATTTCAGTCCAAAAGTGTTTGAGTTTAGTCCTTTCAGAATTTTCCAAAAGCCCCAAAAGGCTAAAAGTCCCAGATCATCTCCAAATTCAAATCTGATCAAGTGATTATATTTCTTTCACTTTTCTGAACGTTTTTTCCTTCTGGAAGAACTCAAGAATCTCAACCAAAACCCTAGTTTCAGCCCCGGCAAAATGTCAAACCCTAATTACCCTATTTTACCCTGTTTTCAATTTTTGTCGAAACCCTAAGATCTCATCGGATCTTACCATTTTTCCTGCTGGATGAGTCCAAGTACTTTGGTAACACTCATCTGCAAAGTCAAAATTCAAATCAGCCCTCCGAATCTTCAGATTTGCAAATAGGCCCAAGTTCCCGAACCAAAATCCTCGCAGTTTAGTCCAAACCTTCGCAAATCAGTCCAAAACCTTGCAAAGAAGCCCCTGGCCCTTTCTTCGACCACGACCAGAGCCGTGTGCACGACCACGACCACGAGGACTTTCGACCGCAGCTGTTGCCGTTGCCGTGAACCACCGTAGCCTTCACCGCCGGTCAGATTCGCCGCCGCCAACAGTTGAGACCAGCGTGTACCGCACGTGCTCGCGTCGCGCCAAGGAAACACCACCGTGGCGATGACCGGAGACCGTGGTTCACCGTTCGCACGCGTGCCTGACATTGTCAGGACTTTACCGCCACGTTGCACCCATGCCGAAGCTCGCTATCCCGTCATCCTGATGAAGCCCCGATTTCGCGCGATCCTCCGTCTCTGGCAGAGCCCTGCCGTGTCCCGATGTGCCTCACTGACCGCTCCAGCGCCAGGGAGTATCTTCCCGGCGATTGCTGCAACTCCCGAGAGCTCAACCCCGCGGCTATATAAAGCCCCCTCGCCCAGCATCTCTTCACACCACCCCGTAGTTGTATGCCTTAGCCTCCACCACCAGAGAGTAACCCAGTTCCTCAGCGCCGCTGCGAAGACCTTCTTCCCCGGCGAGCTACTTCTGAAGCTCACGGGGCCAGCTTCGCCCATAGCTTCCCCCTCCAAACCAACACCACCAGTAAGATTCCCTTATCCCCCTGTATTTGTCATAGCCGTTAATTGACCCACGGCGAGCCTCAACGCCGGCAATCACCGGAAAAGCCGTAATCCCCTGTTCCCCTAATGCCGAGTGATTCAAGCCAAATTGATCCTCGCGCTAGTAGAGAATAATGATCAGTGAGCTAGGAGGAACAAGCCTGCAAGTTTGGAATCGCCAATTTTGCCCCGAGCGTCGAATTCCCATGTTTGAGCCTCGGCAGTTCACCGAAGAACGCCGCCGTGCTTCTCCAGCCATTCTCTAGCAAAATTGAGTGCACCTGTAGCTTCGTGATGACCCCTAGATGCTTCCCGAGCGTGGAATTGAGTTCAAACACCCTGGAACGAAAACACCCAAATCGGTGCCTTCGTCTTCGGCCCCGATCGCCGGAGTTCATTTTCCGGCCAAACCAACCGATGAAACCTTGTCATCTAGCTAGGCCTCAACCTCCTGAGAAATTTACTCCACTGGCTCGAACCCTGAATCCGCCTAGATCAAAAGTTATGATCATGCCAAGATTACTGTCCAGTAGTTCAGGCCACCGTGTTTGCTCACCGGATTTGGCCACCCTCCGGCCACTTTCTGCCCTTGAGCCTGTTGAGAGTTTTGTAGCTGTTATTAAGGCCTAAACCCCAGACAAAGTTGTGCACCAATTGGAGTCCTGAGTCAAAAGTTATGCAATGCCCTAATTTCTGGCCATGTCTAGCACTATGTCAGTGCATGTCCACCAGTGGCATTAGATGATTCAGACCTGTTACATTTGAGCAATTGAAATGCCACTTTTTCCACTAAGTCTTTTGAGCCATGTTCTACAATATTTTCTACTGTCACATCTCCAGAAAACAGACCTAGAACCAATTTAGGGATATGTCAAGCCATGAGCCGAATGTCAGCCCTTCGACATTCAAGTCCTTTTGAGCCCATCTCTTCGATCAATATCAAGTGACCTTGTCCAAACCCTTACCCCTGCATGCATGATGTATTTACGTATTATTTTCTAGTGCTTGTATGCTTATATAGTGTGTATGTGCTGTTTGTATCCGCCGTGGAACCAGACGTTGAAGGAACAGAGGAGATCTTCGAGGATTCATCTGAGCAGCTAGACCCATCACTGCAAGGCAAGTCTCAAATCCTTGATCATGTCTAGCCTAATATTTTGAAATGAAGTATGTTAACTGTTTTCAAGTATGTGCATGCCTTAGATTCAAATAAGAGCTATGTTTCAATAAAATGATTAGATATGACATAAATAACTGTAAAGCCCCTTTTGACATTGAATATCCATGCACCCTTGTCACCTTAGAATATCATGCTTAGGCTATGCTATGCTCAAGATTATATGTTAAATGTTGAATGGTCACATATGAGAAAAGCATATTCAAAACCCCTTTTGTGAAAGAAAATGTGATTGGAATCGATAGTGAGGATGGTTTGATTGGATGGTGCTGTGTGCGCACTGGGAATGTGAAAGACTCCTCACTAGAGATTCATAAGGACTAGAACCTTGTGTTGTGCTTCTATGTGGCATGAAAAACGTACCAACCACTTGCCCGGTTATGGGACGGGCGCAGCTTAGTAGCTTTCTTTAGTATTAGCTTTTCCCTGCAATGGTTGTCGATCCAGTTTCTTGCGAGAGCTGGTGGGCCACAGAAGGCCATGAGTGATGTGAGTTCAGAAAAATTATGAGAGGAAAAGGTGGAAAGAAGAAAGACGCCCTATGCCAGATTAAGTCATGCGCGGTTGTAATCAAGAGAGGCTATGTGTCTTGCGAGAACATAGACCCAGGCTAGGAAGTAAGGCAGTGGGGAGGACCCACAACGGTACTTGAGACTTAACTGTCTATTTACCGGGCAGGGAAATTGCTAATGCTAGGACTGTAAACTGTTGTGTCATCTCGGCCTTGTCACATGCGTGAAAGTCGCATGGAGAGGTACCGACTTGAAAGCCGAATGATCGGTGGATTAAGGTGGTACAACATTGCAAAGTTTAAAAAGTATCGGATACTCTGAGCTCCCAGGTTATGGAGTCTGTGCGCTGTGGATTCTATTCACGTCGATGCAGCACAAGTAGCTTTTGGAAAGTTTTTCACAAAATCTGAATAAAGTGGTGACTCATGAAAGACCGCCACACACAACATTTTCTGAAAACCTAGCTTAGGATTTTAAAAGCACCGCTTTCGAAAATAGAGGTCTTTTCTTCAACTAAGTGCGAAAATCTATTCTATATGTATGCAAAAAGCCAAAGAGCCATCCTTGAGAAATTCCCCCTCATCTAAGTATATTTGCATTCTTATTTGGGACTTGTTGAGCACCATGTGGACAATGTGCTCACCCTTGCTTTTACAAACAAATTTAGAGGAAGGATTCGTCGACCCTGAATCTTACGGTCTTGAACCCAATGTGGAACAAGAAGAAGAAACTGAAGACCCAGCTTGCTAGAGGGTTATGTACCAAGGTGGAGTCATATGTGGAAAAGGCCCGTACAACACCGCTGCTGCAGAAGAAAAAGACTGATGAAGTCCTTTTGTTTATTATTGTTGTTTTATTTTGTGCCGACCTTTGTGTCGAAAACTCCTTAATTTGTATCAACATCTAAATGCGTCATTTTGGCGCTAAGTTATTGTAATGTTGGTCCTTGTGATCAGCACTTGTTTTTAATTACTCACATTTTTATAATGCATATTGTTCTTGTGAGCTGCAATGTGCCATTTCTGAGTGCAATCCACCTGGGTGGTTGCCACCGGATTCCTCAAATGAGGGTCCCACATTGTCTCCCGGAAAAAGTACATCCGGAAAGTTCGTCTCGGATTTTCTTGGATGTTATTCCCAGCTCTCCGTTTTCACGGTGACCGGGGGGCTCTCTCCCGGAAATTTCCCGGAGATATTGGGCTTCCCAAAAACCCGGTTCCCCATTTTCACGGTGACCGGCAGGTTTTCCCCCGGGGAGAATTCTTTGGAATTCCGGAATTCTGATATTTTCCCCGGAGACCTTGTTCCTAGTCCCCGTTTTCACGGCGACTGCAGAGTTCTCCCAGAAAAATCTATTTTTTCCCGGAGACCTCGTTCCCGGCTCCCCGTTTTCACAGCGACCGGAGAGCTCTCCCGGAAAAATTGTAATTTTTACAACCTTGGGAAAACATGGAAAAATTCTTAATGGCTTTGTCCCGCGGTGGGGGGGAATCACACTGATCCAGACCTCCTAAGATAAACAAGCCAACTTAGCTCTATCAAAGAAATCTGAGTGCACAAGCAAACACAGCTTTATTAAAGATCATTCAGCCAGAGGACATCTTCCCACTCCAGTGGGCATCATTACAACAGACACGATACAACCCGAGGTATAACCCGGAAAGTCTACGTCTTAAAGTTCCTACATCTAATAATCCCGGAGACCCTCCGATATCTCCCGGGCCAAGTCCCGGTACAAGCTTCGTATACGACGCCGGGCCTCCTGGAGCACTCCTTCGGGCCAATACTCGTAGCCCGCCGGTGGAAGTATTCGAAGCGGGGGAACCATCCGGGACCCCGGTCGCGGAGGGGGTAATTCAGCGCGATGATTATCAAAATTGTCCAGGTGCCACTGCGGATACCATCTGTAACACCCCTGTTTTTGCTAAACCCTAAAATAGCCAAAATCCACATCTGGACCCCAAACCCTAATCTGCTTCAGCCATTCCCTTCTAAATGTTGTTTAGAGTATTTTTCCCTTCGGGACCATCTCCAAAATCTCCCCCTAAAGTTGAGTTTCAAGCCTTGCCATTTTAAAACCCTAATTACCCTATTTTACCCTAAACTGTTTTCCCCAATTTTGTCGAAACCCTTCAGATCTTGCCCGATCTTACCAAACTTTGGCCAGATAAGTTCTATTAATCTTTTGCAACTTAGCTGCGAAATCAGATTTCAGATCGGACCCTCAGATCTCCAAATTTGCAAACAGGCCCAAGTTCTATTCAAGTTTTCTTCACAAGACAGCCCCTGGAACAAGTTTCAGAAATTGCAGAACAGCCCAAATATTATTTTCAGGCCCTTTCGACCAGCGCCTGGTCGTTGCCACGACCAGTGCTCGAGCCACCGTTGCCGCGCCGCGTTCTCGCCGCGTTTGCTCGCCGCCGGCCACCGTTTCTTGTCACCTGTGTTGTGAGCAACCAAGCCACCCCGCGCGCACGTGCTAGCCACCGTAGCATCGCCTTGCCCAGCGGATAAACGGCCGCGCTCCAGCAGCGTTTTCGCGCGCGCTCCCGTTGCCGTGGCAGTTGCATGCGTGTACGTGTCATCGCCGGAGCCTTGCTGTTGCCTCCGCATCTGCGCCGTCCCGGACGAAGTTCCAACGCAACTGGCAAAGCTGCAGCACCGCCTGAAGCAAATCATGTCGCCGTCGCCGTCGTTGCGCCTGCGCCTGACAAGTTTCTCCCCGGCGCAAGCAACCGTTGTCGTGTTCTCCCTCGCAAGCTCCGTCCCCGTGCCTATTTAAACCTCCTCAGTGCTGTGAAGAAGCACAACCTCAAGACTTAGCCAAATTTCCAGTTTCTCGCCGTTTTCGCTTTCTTCTCCGGCGAGCCAGTGAGTGAGCTCACGGTGCTAGCCCTTTCCACAGCCCCTTTCTTCAATCCAAGTTCACCAGTGAGTTCCCCTCGTTCCCCTCTCTGTGTCATAGCAGCCAATTGCACCAGATCGATCCCCATCGCCGGTGATCGCCGGATTCCCGATTTGCCCTGTTCCCCCAATGCCGTTCGATTCAGCGCAAATTAACCCTCAATCCTGTAGAAGAAGTTGATCAGTAAGCTTAGTAGAGCAAGCCTGTAGAATCAGAATCCCCAATTGAGCTCAAATCGAAGAAATCCTAAATTAGCACCTCGGCCGTTCGCTGGACTTCGGCGCCAAGCTTCTCCGGTCAATTTCCGACCAAATTGACTGCACCAGTAGCTTCTAAACTCCACCCTTTCACTCCCTGAGCAAAGAATCGACTTCAATCGCCTTGTAGCAAAAATCCCCAATCTCCAGTGTCGTCTTCTCCAGCGCCGGTCGCCGGAATTTGTTCCCGGCCGATCTAGCCCCTGAAACCTTGTCCCTTAGCTTCGCCTCACCTCCCTGAGCAATTTCTTCCACTAGCTCGACACCTGGATCTGCCTAGATTGTGAGTTATGCCTATGCCAAGATCACTGTCCAGTAACTCAGTCCTTGTCCAGGCCACCGTAGTTCATCGCCGGATTTGGCAGCCCTCCGGCCACTTTCAGCCCTTGTGCCTGTTGAGTATATTGTTCCTGTTAGTAATGCCTACCTCCCAGACAAAGTGGTGCATCAATTGGAGCCCTGGATCAAAAGTTAAGCCATGCCCTAGTATCTGGCCATGTCCAGCACTATGTCAGTGCATGTCAGCCACTGGCATTAGCCTTGTTTGACCCCTTCTGGTTGAGCAATTGAAATGCCACCTTGTCCTTTAGATTCCTGGAGTTGTGTTCTACAACTTTCTCTACTATTACTTCTCCAGAAAACCATCCTAAGATCAGTTTGAAGTTAAGCCAAAGCCATGAACTGAATGTCGACCCTTCGACGTTCAATCCTTTTTAGCCGTTTCTTCGACCAGAGCCCTTGTGACCTTGCCCTAACCTTTTCCCCTGCATGCATGACTTATTTACTTAATACTTTCTATAGAAACTATTTTCTGTATGCTTATGGTATGTGTTTGTGTGTTGGTTGATTGCCGCAGAGTCAGAAGCTGAAGGAGCGGAAGAAGTCTTTGAAGATCCGTCTGAGTTTTTAGACCCAACATTGCAAGGCAAGCCTCATTCCTTTGATCATGTCTCACCCAATATTTTTATATAAAGTATATTCACTGTTTCTTACTATGCATGCTTAGTTGAAATACAAGTTATGTTTGAATGACATGAGTAGATATTCCCTAATGAATCATGAAACCCCTTTTTGTTATTGAACCTTCTTATATATGCTTTTGTCACCCTAGGACTCATATACTGAATATCCACATTAAACTTGAAATGGTCAAATACATGAGAAGTTATAATGAAAACCGTTTTGACAAGAAAACTGATAAAAGGGATCAGTAGTGAGGATTGGATTGTATGGAGAGGGTGCGGTGCGCACCAGGGTATGTGAATGTTCCTCACTATTGGTTCATAAGGACGAGAACCTTGTGCTGTGTCTCTATACGAATTGTAAACGTACCAACCACTTGCCTGGTATGGGACAGGCACAACTCAGTAGCTTTTTGGTATTAGCAGCTCCCTGCATGGTTTGACGATCTGGTTTCTCGCGTGGAAACTGGAAGGCCAAGGTTCAGCCATGAGTGATGTGAGTTCAGAAAAATAATGAGAGGAAAAAGGCGTAAATGAAGGAAGGCGCCCTAGACCTGATTAAGTCGTGAGCGGTTGTAATCTTGAATGGTCGTATGTCTCGCGTGGACATAGACCAAGGCTATGTGTCCTGAGGGAACATAGACCAGAGAGGCTAGGAAGTAAGGCAGTGGGGAAGACCCACAACGGTACTTGAGACTTAATTGTCTATTTACCGGGCAGGGATACTGTTAATACTGAATTGTAAAAGCGTTGTGTGATCTCGGCCTTGTCACATGTGTATAAGTCACATGGAGCTGATCCGACTTGAAAGCCGAGTGAACCAGTGGATTTAAAAAGAGGTACACCTTTGCAAAGTGTAAAAGAAGTATCAGATACTCTGTACTCCCAGGATCAGGAGTCTTTTTGTAGTGGATGTTATCCATGGGTTATAGCACAAGTAATGTTTTGGAATGTTTTCATAATGCGGTTAACAAAGTAGTGACTCATGGGAGACCACTACATCTAATGTTTTTATTGAAAACCTGTTTAATGTCTAAAGTACTATTTTCATGACAAAGTACTGTTTACTGAACAAATAACTTGGAAATCTATATATCTCTATTCATATGAAACTAAAACCCCTCAATCATATGTTTCACCCTCATATAAGTACAATTACTATAATCCCCGGAATGAGTGTTGCTGAGCACCAAGTGCTCACCCTTGCATTTACTTCCAACTGTAGAAGAGGGATTCGAGGATCCCGATTCCTTCAGTTATGAGTTCCCGGCAGAAGATGGAAGTGCCTCGGACGAGCCCACGTTCTAGAAGGATTGCGCACCAAGTCAAGTCAGATGTGGGAGGAGCCACTCCAACCCTGCTGCGGATGGAAGTCAAGCTTTTCGTCGTTGCCTTGTGCTTTATGCTGTGTGTTCGGTACTTGGATACTGATTCTGGTTCTGACAAACTTGTTATTTTCTTAGCAACTCTACTCAGCGCCATTTTTGGTGCTTTGGCTATGTAATATTGGCCATGTTGGCCTGATACTTGTTTAATGTTATTACTATGCTTGTCTGGTTTGGAGCTCATGTGTCATCCTGCTGTGTGTAACCTACCTGGGCGGTTACCAAGGTGATCCTCAAATGGGGGTCTCACACCATCGCAACCGGATCGGCTCCCGGGCAACGCCCCCGCTGCGTCCCCCCGAGAAGAGACTTAACAAAATTAAGGCGGCTTGGGCATCCCCCAGAGGGCACCCGCCGAGGCCCAATGTCCTCGCCCCCGGGGAGTCTCTCCGGAACCTTCACCCGGGAGTAACCTCCTGGGAAACCTGGTACATTCCATTCATTTAGACTTAGAAAAAATTTCAATTTCTATTGCATCAAAATGTCTTTGTACAAGTGTCCGGGGCTTCCTCTAAGAAGCTACCGGGAACAAAAAACCTAAAAACAAAAAAGGGCCCTATCTAAAGGCCCGGGGGAAGGCTCATACTTGTTCGTCTCCATCCTCCCCCCGGGGGGCTCCCGCTGGAGCCAAGGCATCCGCTCCCAGAGGCGCCCGCACTGGGAATCGCGCCCGGATTATCCGGTCGTAGAAGCCCCCGGGGAGCTGCTCCTTCTCGTGCCGCGAGGGCTCGAAGAACTCCGGGAAGCTCCTGGGGATTCGGCCCCCGATTGCCCGGGCACCCACCCCCCGGTGCTCCACGAGCCCTGCTGTGGCAGCCACCACGGGGATTGCCCGAACTCACGCCCGGGCATCAGCGGCCTCCGGGATCACGGAGACTTGCGCGTTGAGAAAACGCACAGCCTCCGTGAGCGTCGCCGGGGGCGCCTCGGAGCGGCTCCCCGAGCCTAAGCTCACGCCAAACCCCTCGAGGGCTGAGCGAATGGAGCTGCCCGCGTCCGTCACCACCCGGACGCTCGAGCCCTCAAGCTCCCGTAGGGCATCCTCCTTCGCCTTGGCCTCCCTCCGGAGCCGCTCGTTGACGTTCTCGGAGGCGTGGAGCTGGGCCCGGACCCAGGCCAACTCCCGGAGGGCGCCATCCCACTCCTCCAAGTAGGTGGCGGCCTTGTCCTCTGCCTCCTTTAGCGCCCAGCCGAAGCACACCTCAATCCCCTAGGTGATGGCCGCCCCCTACAAGTGCGAGAGTTAGAAAAACTTCAAGGTTGGAGGTGCCGAAGGAAACCTCCCACCGGCTCGGGGAAGTACCTGGATCTGGAGAGATTGAAGCTCCCCAAAACTCCCGTGGTACGTCCCTTGCGAGACGTAGTCCTGGACCTTCTGGGTTTGCAGGCTCTCCGCGTACCAGTCAACCTCCCCCGCAGAAAGCAGGGGGTCTCCCTCCCGGCGCCGGACCCGTCACGACCGATGACGGGCCCCGGACATGAGTCGCCGGGGTGATGTGGACCGGGGTGGTGGTAGCTGGCATTTTCGCCGCCGAGGAAGTGGCCGCTGAAGAGGTGGCCGAGGAGCTCTCGGAGGGGGTCCCTCCCGGGGGAGGGATCAGGAGCCCCTTCCTTTTTCCAGGCCACGGGGCCCCAGGGACCTCCGTCTTTGGGGGAACCTTGTAGACCGAGGGGCTTCCCCCCTCTTCTACCGGCCACTCCACATGCGGGGATGAAGCATCTGCAAACTGGGCCTCAGGCCTCTCCGGCTCTGGTAGCACCGTGGCCGCCGGGAGGGCTATCGCCGAAGGTGGCGAGGGGGCGTAGTCCGCAGAATCAGACGCCCCCCCGTCATTTGCTGGCCCCTTCCCCCGAGCCTCTCCGGGGCTCTCCAGGGGAGGGGGCGTCACTTCCTTCTGGGCCGGCGCCTGCGCACGCCATGACCCGGGGGTTCCATCCCGGGCCTTCACGGGCGTGGAGCCCAGCGTTGTCGATGGACCGCGGGGCCTCTGAGTCTTGGCCTTCGTCGGCTCAGAGCCCCCGGTGCCCTCCTTCCCCCTCTTGTGGGAGCCAGGGTGGGGAGGGGCTTTCTTGCCGGTAGCCTTAGCCCAAAGGCCTCGGCCACCAGGTTCCGGGGAGGGCCCTCCCCCACGACGCGCACGATGCGCTCGTGCTCGTCGGCGTAGTACCTCCCGAGGAGGTTCTCCACCTTCTCTCGGGCGGTTGGATACGGTAGAACTGCAAAAGGTAAGAGTTAGAAAAAATTACGAAAGAAATGAACTAGGTAATCGGGAACTTACGTCGGGTCACCGGCTTCTACGAGGGCCGCTGGGTCGGGCACATCCCGATCCCCCTCCTCTCGTGTGAGAAGGGGCAGATCTTCAAAAGCGTCAGCTCCTCGGCGGCGTCCCGCATAGAGCGGACGCCCCGGGAGACGACGACCTTGCTGAGGAGCTTCAACTCCTCCTCCGTCCACACCAGGGGCTTGGGCGCGGACGACCGGCTCTAGGTGGGGGCCTCCGGGGAGTACACCACCTCATCGTCCCGGACGCCGAGGTAGAACCACCTCTGGATCCAGTCCCCCCAGTGGTCCCGGGAGGCCACCACTGGGTACTCCGCTACCCGGGACGGCAGCAGCTGGATCATCACCGAGCCAAAGGGGGACTTTGGCCCTCCCTTGACCAGGTGGGAGCTCCTCGCCGCCGGCTCGTAGAAGTACCGGAACACCCGGAGCGTGGGCTCCCGTCCGGTGGCCGTCTCGAAGAGCCAGATGAACAGGCCCATCCGGACGATCGCGTTCGGCGTGAGGTGGTTCAACGCCACCCCATACTCCTTCAAGAACTCCCGGAGCAAGGGATGCACCGGGAGCCGGAGCCCGGCCTCCAGGAAAGCCTCGAAGGCTACTACTTCCCCAAGCCTGGGGCGGGGGCCTCCGTCTTTCTTCGTGGGGATCCGGAAGTCCCAATCCGCAACAATCCCCCGGTCAACTAGGGACTCCAGGTCCCCGGTCGTGAACTCAGAGGCACAGAGGAAGTCCGCGGTGACTTCCTCTAGGGGCACCTCCGCAGCCTTGGCATGGCCCTTGGGTCCCATCTGATTTTACCGGTGGCTTAGGCTTCGGAAATTGGGGGGACCTAGGGGTTCCGGAGGCTAAGCTTCTGGGAACGAGCTTCTGGGAGAGGGCTACCGGGAGAGCTAAGGGCGCTAAGGGAGTTTGAAGGCTTGAACTTTGGAATGAGCTCTCCGGGCCCCCCGAGGCCCTATTTATAGGGCCCAAGCGCGGCCCCGTTGGATGCCGCGTGGCCCTTCATGGTGCATCCGCGCCGTTGGAATTCAAACAGCGCGCGGGAAACGAAGGGACTGGCGCGCGAAATGAGGCATCGTCGGTTCAAACCACGAGCGGCCATTATGGGCGAACGGCGCGCTCCCATCGAGGAAACGGCGCGGCCATAAACGCACGGCACTGAAATCGAAGAGTCACGGCTCCGGTATCTTTTCCCGGAGATTTTCTCGATAACATGAACCATTCCCTCCGGGAACTCAAGCATCGCCCCCGGAGGGCATGGGGGGCTGCTGTTGGGGGAAATCTCCGCGAGACTAAGTCCGGGTAAGAAGCTGTGCCATTTGCCCGGGGACAGGGCCCCCGGTGCTTGTCCCGGGCGCCATCGTTTGCCTAGGGACAAATGTGAGACCCCCATTTGAGGGTCACCTTGGCAACCGCCCAGGTGGATTGCGCACAGGTAGGTTCATCACAAGCTCACAACAACAGGATTCACTTTAAACAATAAAGCTGGTAGATGAAGCAAGTACAAGGTCACGAGGACCGCTATTACAATATCATAATGCCAAGGGTGGCACTAATTAAAGTTGATACAAAAGTAGAGAGTTTTTCAAAATCAAGGATCGGTATCGAAGCACCGAACACAGAGAGACAACACAAAAGGCAACCACAAGGGTCTTCATTTTCTTCTGCAGCGGCTCTGGAAGGGCTTCCTCCACATCGGACTCAACTTAGCTCATGACCCTCCTAGAAACTCAAATCGCCTGGGAAGGCTCCTTCCTCTTCTTGGTGCTCGCAGTCAAAGGAATCAGGATCCTCGAATCCTTTCTTCTAAATTTGTTTGTAAAGGCAAGGGTGAGCATGTTTTTACACAATGCTCAGCAAGTCTCGTTATAAGAATGCAGGCATATAGATGAGGAGTGATCAAGAAAAGGGTTTAAGACTTATAATTATAAATAGTATAGATTTCAATTCTTTGATCTCTCAAATGAGGGTTTTATTTTCAACAACGGGGTTTTGTAAATCTTAAGTTATACTTTAGAAATCGTTATGTGTGATGGTCTCCCATGAGTCATCACTTTTATCAACCATATTATGAAAACATTCCAAATCATTACTTGTGCTATAACCCATGGATAACATCCACTACGAAAAGACTCCTGAACCTGGGAGTACAGAGTATCTGATACTTCTTTTACACTTTGCAAAGGTGTACCTCTTTTTAAATCCACCAGTTCACTCGGCTTTCAAGTCGGGCCAACTCCATGTGACTTATACACATGTGACAAGGCCGAGATCACACAACGCTTTACAGTCCAGTATTAACAGTATCCCCGCCCGGTAAATAGACAATTAAGTCTCAAGTACCGTTGTGGGTCTTCCCCACTGCCTTACTTCCTAGCCTCTCTGGTCTATGTTCCCGCAGGACACATAGCCTTGGTCTATGTCCACGCAAGACATACGACCATTTAAGATTACAACCGCTCACGGCTTAATCAGGTCTAGGGCGCCTTCCTTCTTTTACGCCTTTTCCTCTCATTATTTTTCTGAACTCACATCACTTGTGGCCGAACTTTGGCCTTCCAGTTTCCACGCGAGAAACCAGATCGACAAACCATGCAGGGAACTGCTAATACCAAAAAGCTACTAAGTTGTGCCTGTCCCATACCAGGCAAGTGGTTGGTACGTTTACAATTCGCATAGAGACACAGCACAAGGTTCTCATCCTTATGAATCACAAGTGAGGAGCCATCCACATTCCCTGGTGCACACCGCACCCTCTCCATACAAACCAATCCTCACTACTGATCCCTTTTATCAGTTTTCTTGACAAAACGGTTTTGATCATAACCTCTCATGTATTTGACCATTTCAAGTTTAATGTGGATATTCAGTATAAGAGTCCTAGGGTGACAAAAGCTTATATATGAAGGTTCAATAACAAAAGGGGTTTCATGATTCATTGGGTCGTATCTACTCATGTCATTCAAACATAACTTGTACCTCAAATAAGCATGCATAGTAAGAAACAGTGAATATACTTCATATGAAAATATTGGGTGAGACATGATCAAAGGAATGAGGCTTGCCTTGCACTTCTGGGTCTAATTACTCAGACGAACCTCGAAGACTTCTTCCGCTCCTTCACTTCGGGCTCTGCGGCGGACACAAGCAATACAACACATACACTACATAAGCATACCTAAAATAGTTGCAATAGAAAATAATAAGTAAATACATCATGCATGCAAGGGAAAAGATGGGCTCAAAAGAAGTTGAATGTCAAAGGCCGACATTCAGTCCACGGCTAGACATAGCCATAAGTTGGTCTTAGGTAGGTTTTCTGGAGAAGTGGCAGAAGGGAAAGATGTAGAACACAACTCCAGGAATCTAGGGGACAAAGTGACATTTCCATTGCTCAACCAGAAGGGGTCAAACAAGGCTAATGCCAGTGGCTGACATGCACTGACATAGTGCAGACATTGCCAAAAACTAGGGCACGGCACAACTTTTGATACAGGGCTCCAATTGTTGCACAACTTTGTCTGGGAGGTAGGCATTGATAACAGGAACAATTAAGTCAACAGGATCTAGGGTAAGAAATGGCTGGAAAGAAGGAAATTTGATGATGAACTGAGATGAACTGGCTGCACTAGATCAGTTCTGGACAAAAACTTGGCAAAGCTATATCTTCCAATCTAGGCCGATCTAGGTATCGGGCTAGAAGACAAAAATGCTCAGGAGGCTAAGGCACATCTAAATGACAAGGTGATTTGGGCTGAAACGGCCGAGAACACTTTTCCGGTCATCGGCGCCGGAGAAGAAGCACTGCCAGCTGTGGGTTTCTGCTACAGGCCGAAAGAACTCTAATCCAAGCTTGGAGAGCATCTAGGAGGTATAAGGAAGCTGTTGGCACGGTTAGTTTGGTCAGATAATCACCGGAGAAGCCTGGCGACGATCGCCGACGACTGGTGAAATCCGGATTTGTGGAAACCATCAATTTAAGCTCAATCTGGAAATCTAAGTACACAGGCTTGCTTGAAATAACTCACTGATCATTTCTCTTCACAGGCTCGAGGGCTAATTCGAGGTAGATTGGCCAGCATTGCCGGAACAGGGCATTTAGCAATTCCGGCGATCACCGGCGATGGGGATCGATCTGGTGCAATTGGGAACTATGACACAGAGAGAGAGAAGAGAGGAACTTACTAGTGGCCTTGGATTGGAGATTGGGGATGTGGAGAGCTCTGGCGACGGCGGCCTCGAAAACAGCTCGCCGGGGAAGAAGCTGTTCGCGGCGGCGCTGGAGAGTTGGTGGTTTTCTGGTACTGGAAACTGAAGCAATGCACTTAGGAGTATTTATAGGCGCTGAAGCAATCCTCTGGTCGACAAATTGGGGAACAGAGGCGACAAAGTCGACCGCAAAGCGACTGGACACAGCGGGAACTTGTGCCGGCGATGATGGCGAGGCACTGGCGTGCAGCGGTGCAGGCTTTTGGCAGTGGATGGCACTGGCGCAAGCGACGAGGGAACGGTGAAGTGAAAGCTCCGTCGACGCGTGGCCGAGACGTGTCGAACGGGTGAAGCTGGACTTGCTGGTTCGCGGGCTCGCGCGCGGGGAAGACATTGGTTGTGCTGGCGCGGCCGAGGTGGCGTCCACGGCGGTGCCACGAGTGCGCACGGGTGTCAGCTACGTGGCTGAGGTGTTGGCACGGCAGGAGGTTCACCGGCGGCGAAGAACACGGCGATGCACTGCGGCGAGTTCTGCTGAGACACGGCCAGGGGCCTAAATTCAATAAAAGGACTGATTTGCGATGATCTTTCTTTGGAGTTTGGACCTGATTGCAATTCTGGAGATTTGGGGGTCCAAATTGAACTTTGATTTCGCAGCTGAGTGACACTAAAATGCTGGGACTCATCTGGCAGGAAATTTGGTGAAATTGAACAAGATTTGAGGGTTTCGACAAAAATCCGAAAACAGAGTAATTAGGGTAAAACAGGGTAATTAGGGTTTCAAAAACGGGAAAGGTCGAAACTCAGGTTTAGGGTAAGATTTGGAAATTCTTCCAGAAGGGAAAAATGTTCAGAATAGTGAAAGGAAGGTGTTCACGGAATCAGATCAAAGTTTGGAGATGGTTTGAGACTTTTAGTCTTTTTGGGCTTCTGACATTCTGAAAAGGGCTGATTTGTGATACACTTGGGCTGATTTGTGAAAAGGTATGAATGACAAGAGTTTGATTGCCAACTTTTTGGGGTAAGATACTGGCATAACTGGGATCTCATTCTGATATAGGGAGGGACGAGGTAAGCCAAGATTTGGGAAAAATCGGGGTGTTACAACAAAGCCCCCGGTGGCTGTCCCGGGCACCGCCTTTTGCCCAGGGACAAGGCCCCCTGTGCCCGTCCCGGGCGCCGCCTTTTTCCGGGGACAAGGCCCCCGGTGCCCATCCCGGGCGCCGCCTTTTCCCGGGACAAGGCCCTCGATGCCCGTCCCGGGCGCTGCCATTTGCCCGGGGACAAAGCCCCTGGTGGCGGTCCCGGGCGCCGCCTTTTGCCTGGGGACAAGGCCCCCCGGTGCTCGTCCCGGGCCCCGCCATTTGCCCGGGGACAAAGCCCCCGGTGGCTGTCTCGGGTGCCGCCTTTTGACCGGGGACAAGGCCCCCCGGTGCTTCTCCCGGGCGCCGCCGTTTGCCCGGGGATAAGGCCCCCTGGTGCTTCTCCCGGGCATCGCCGTTTGCCCGGGGACAAAGCCCCCGGTGCCTGTCCTGGGCGCCGTCATTTGCCCGAGGACAAGGCCCCCGGTGCCCGTCCCGGGCACCACCATTGGCCCGGGGACAAGGCCCACGCTGGCTGTCCCGGGCGCCGCCTTTTGCCCAGGGACAAGGCCCCCAGTGCCAGTCCCGGGCGCGGGGCCTGTCCCGGGCGCCGCCTTTTCCCCGGGGACAAAGCCCCCAATGCCTGTCCCAGGCGCCGCCTTTTGCCCAGGGACAAGGCCCCCAGTGCCTGTCCCAAGTGCCGCCTTTTGCCCGGGGACAAGGCCCCCGATGGCTTGTCTCGGGCGTTGCCGTCCTTCGGGAGACAGGAGTCTCCGGTCCCAGGTCACGTGAGGGTCACGCGAGAAGTGCCTCGGGAATCGGCAGGCACCTATCAAGCATCCGAGGTGCCTGACCGGGAGAAGGACGTTGCTACCCTCCGATCCAACGGTGGCAGGTGGGGTAGTTTAGTCTTTTTGCTTCTTTTGGGGCTATAAAAGCCCTTGTACACCTCCTGTAAGAGACAAGTTTTTATTATTACTTGGAATAGACAATCTCACAGGTGTGCTCTGGAGCCATCTCTCCCCCGAGAGAGCTCCCCCAGTCGACTCCGGTCGGGAGCACACCCACAGGACTAGGGTCCCCACTGGGACCCAAACCTGTATAAACTCTCGTGTCATTTGTTGTGCTTGCCCGACAGGGGGGACCGGTCACCCGGTCAGCCCGTGTCGTATTTTCTTCGCTAGGATCGTCCACAAAACCTGCCTGGGTATTCGTAATACCACGACAATTACCTCTCTATGGTCTCAAGCACCTAAGATAGAGACAATAGAATAGTCCAAGATGTGCCAGGCACAATCCATTCCATGGTCCCGATTTGTGTTGTCGCGGGTGTTGTAGTCTTTAGATATCCACAAACCCCAAAGTCGCAAGAGACTATGGTCTCACGAATACTGCGGACATGGACATATTTTTCCGTTGTCGCCCAGTTCATGATGACTGTGTATTGTCATAGCTAATACGCGACCACAGTTTATTAGAGAGTTAAGACGACTAACGGTTATATGATTAGTCTCATTCAATCATACAAACAGTAGATAAGTCATTCTTCCACTACCACCGTATGAATGTTTTAAGTTCCTTATAACAATCAAGAATGTAATGAAGCACTAGTGACCTGACGTAATTACACATTATGGATGGTGCACATTTACCTCTCGACGACCCTTTATTCCGGTAACTGAAGTCATGCAACGAGCTATAAAAGGAAGATCGCTGGGAGAGATCGGGAGGAGAGCAAGAGATTCAAGACTCGTCATTTCAGAATTAGCCACAGTAGATTTATATTAACTGTAAGCTAAAGAATACAAGATTGTTCTTAGTTTACCTAAGAACATCCTTGATTCTCTTCTTGTAAACAACATTTTACATAGTAAAATCCTAACAGGACGTAGAGCTATTACTCATCATCAGAGGACCCGAACCTATATAAATTCCTTTCTTCCTCTGACATAGATACCATGATTACCTGAGATTCACCTTAAATTGGCTCCATATTCTCCTTTAATATTTATGTAAGTTCGAGTAAGGACGAAAGTCCCAATCATCGACAGACACCATTTCTTGTTTCGCTACGGGTTAGTCTATTTTTCCATGCAGTTGCGAGCACTACTACAGAAGTGCATTCCACTAACCCTTATTTTCTAACGGTTGTAAGCAATCTAGGAAAAATCCGATAGAATAGGACGACAGCGGCGGAAAACCATCATTTTACTATCGGTTACACACTAATCCAACGTTAGTGAAATACAAATACTTTTTACTATCGGTCATTACTGTACAAACCGATATAATATATTAAATAGTACTATCGGTTTTCCATTTTTAACTGATAGTGAAATTACTGACTTTTTACTATCGGTTATTACTATACCAACCGATATAATATATTACAATAGTACTATCGGTTTTTCGTTTGTAACAGATAGTAAAATTACTCACTTTATACTATCGGTTCGTACTGTATTAACCGATATAATATATTGAATAGATCTTGAGGAAACGAGCACTACCGCTACCACTCAGCAGCACCCGGAAGTGGATTGCAGTAATGATGATCATGATCAAAACATTGATAATGTTCATTCGGAAGTCCATGTAGATGACGACAATTTAGATGAAATGTTACGTGATGTAGAAGAGGACTACAGCGAAAACGATTTAGCTAAATTTCAGAAATTAATTGTTGATTCTGAGAAGCCTTTGTTCCCCGGATGTGAAACATTTACAAAGTTGTCTTCTGTGTTGAGATTATATAACTTGAAGGCAAGCAACGGTTGGAGCGATAAGAGTTTCACGGCGCTATTGGATCTGTTAGCGGACATGCTTCCAGAGGGAAATGAGTTGCCAAGATCGGTTTACCAGGCCAAAAAACTATTGTGTCCGTTGGGAATGGAAATCGAAAGAATACATGCATGCCCAAATGATTGTGTTCTGTACCGTAACGAGTACGAGGATTTGCATGTTTGTCCAAGATGCGATGCATCGCGGTATAAGCATGGGGACAGAATTTATCACAATGGATGTGATGAGGTAAAGAAAGGGCCTCCGGCCAAAACTATGTGGTATTTGCCTGTGATTCCCAGATTGAAACGGCTGTTTGCAAATCCGAAAGATGCGAAGTACTTGCGTTGGCATGTTGAAGGTTGGAAACAAGACGGAAAACTAAGACATCCAGCTGATTCCATTCAATGGAGAAACATTAACAGAACATTCGGTGAGTTTGGCGGCGAAGTGAGGAAATAAGGTTTGGGCTGAGTACGGATGGTATGAATCCACACGGAAATATGAGCAGTCGACATAGCACTTGGCCGGTTCTTTTATGCATCTACAATCTTCCTCCTTGGTTATGTATGAAGCGTAAGTACATCATGATGTCGTTACTAATTTCAGGACCCAGACAACCCGGGAATGATATTGACGTGTTTCTATCACTGTTAGTCGAGGACTTACAAAAATTGTGGAGCGAAGGGGTGCGGGTGTGGGATGCACATAAGCGAGAGAATTTCATGTTGCGGGCCATGATATTTTGTACCATAAATGATTTCCCGGCCTATGGAAATTTGTCGGGGTATAGTACGAAAGGAGTCAAGGCTTGTCCTATTTGCCTGGATGAAACTGAAAGCATGTGGTTATCGAACTGCAGAAAAACAGTGTACATGGGTCACCGCAGATTCCTTCCGATGCATCACGCCTATCGTAAGAAGAGGAAGTCATTTAATGGGAAGCATGAGAAAGGATCAGCCCCAGTGTTTGTGACTGGTAAGGAGCTTTACTTGCGCGTGAAGGACATCAAAGTTGAGTTCGGTAAATGTTCTAAACCTCCAGGAAAAAATGTTTGGAAGAAGAGATCGATTCTTTGGGATCTGCCATATTGGGAGCACTTACAAGTTCAACATTGCATTGATGTCATGCACGTAGAGAAAAATGTTTGTGACAGTTTGATTGGTTTGTTGTTGAACATTCCAGGAAAGACGAAAGATGGCATCAACGTTCGCCGTAACATGCTCGACATGGGCATAAGGACTGAGCTTGCACCGTTGGAGAAGGGAAAGCGGACATACCTCCCCCTGGCCTGCTATACTTTGTCAAAAAGAGAAAAAACAGAACTCTGTCAGTGCCTACATGGTGTCAAAGTTCCATGCGGGTATTCTGTGAACTTGAAAAAACTTGTGTCCATGAAAGACTTGAAACTGGTTGGTATGAAGTCCCATGATTGTCATGTACTGATGTCACAAATGCTTCCCATTGCTATCAGAGGCATTCTCCCAGTCAAAGTCAGAGAGACAATTACAAAGCTATGTTATTTCTTCAACACAATATCTGGCAAGGTACGTAAGCGTGTACTCCTAGCAAGTTAATTAGCTCCATTCGTGGAACTTGTCAGATTTTTTGGATCTGAATATTTGCTGCAACTGTGTCCTTGCAGGTAATTGATATGGATGGACTGGACGATTTGCAACGCGATGTGACTACCACTCTTTGTCAGCTGGAGATGTATTTCCCTCCATCCTTTTTTGATGTTATGGTCCATCTAATTGTTCACCTTGTCAGAGAAATTATGTTTTGTGGACCCGTGTTCCTGCGCTACATGTATCCATTTGAGAGATTTATGGGTATCTTGAAGGGATATGTAAGGAATCGACATCGGCCTGAGGGCAGTATCATTGAAGGTTATGCCGCCGAGGAGGTGATCGAATTTTGCACCAACTATATGGCCGGGGTTGACCCAATTGGCGTTCCTACGTCTCGGCATGAGGGCAGGCTTCAGGGCATTGGAACGATTGGATTTAAAGCAGTCGTCCCCTCTAGTGATCTGTATGCAAAAGCCCATTTTTGGGTCTTACAGCACATGACGGGGGTGGAGCCATACATACACGATCACAAGGAAATATTACGGAAACAGAATCCCTCGAAGCCAGAGATTTGGGTCACCAGAGAACATAATAGGAAGTTTGCTGGGTGGATCGAAAATAGAGTCCTGCAAGCTTCTGAGGGCAATGTAGATGAAGATGTTACATGGTTGGCCAGAGGGCCTAGATTTACTGTAGGGACTTGGCAGGGGTATGACATCAACGGCTATTCATTTTACACAAGAACTCAGGATGAGAAGAGTGCTATGCAATGTAGTGGAGTGACACTACTTGCTATTTCGGAGGATGCCAGGGCAGTAAGGGCACTCGACTCATATTACAGTGTTATTGAGGAAATATGGGAGCTCGATTATGTATTACTTAAGATTCCTCTGTTTCGATGCCAATGGGTCGAAATCCCTCGAGGTGTTAAAGTCGACAATTATGGGTTTACTCTAGTCGATCTCAGTAGAGTCGCACACAAAGTTGATCCATTTATACTTGCTGAGCAAGCCACACAGGTGTTCTACATCGTTGACCCGGCCAACCCAAAGTTGCACGTTGTCCTTCACAGTAAGAGACGTATTGTTGGGGTCGAAGACGTTGTGGATGAAGAAGAGTACGATCAGTTCGACGAACTACCTCCATTTTTAGATGGAATCCTTCAATCTGTCCCTACCGAAGATATTGACGAAACAAGTTACCTGCGAGACGACCACGAAGAAGGATTATGGGTGGACAACCATTCTTGACTAATTTGCAATATGTAAGTGACGTATATTACTTGGATCGAAGAATGTTCAAATCATTTTTCAAAAATTCTTTGGGAAAACATACGTGATGCATTGAGAATCATTTCTGCAAATTTTCATTTCAATTGGAGTATATACTTGATTTGAGCAATAATTGATTCTTTTCACAAATATATATGAAAACTGCAAATTTTCATTCCATGATTGGTCTTTACTGTTAATTTATTTCAAAATTATTGCAAGCCATTTGCATGGGGTTTCAGGTGTCTTTACAAGTGCAAAATGATGTACTGAGACCCATCTGTATTTGTTCTCAGGAAATACCTTTAGTTCAATTTAACAGTATTATACTATCGATTTCAACCTCCAAACCGATATGAAATTAACATATACTATCGGTTTATTGTCATAACCGATAGTAAATACAATACAAAATGATGTACTGAGATCCTCTGTAATTCTTCTAAGGGAAATCCTTTAGGGTCAATAGCATTGTATTTTACTATCGGTTATAACTGTGAAACCGATATGAAATTAAACTATACTATCGGTTTATCGTTCACAACCGATAGTGATTTACACTGTGTTATGAGCCCCTGTTCTTAGTTTACTATCGGTTTACTGTTCACAACCGATAGTGATTTACACTGTGTTACGATCCCCTGTTCTTAGTTTACTATCGGTTTACTGTTCACAACCGATAGTGATTTACACTGTGTTACGAAAACCCTAACTTACATGTTTTTACTATCGGTTTTGTGGTGATGAACCGATAGTAAATATTCATTTATTAGGTTATAACTTGCACGATTTTCCCTCCAGTGCAACTGATCACATTCCAAATCGAAAAATACTCGCGCGGAAAACCCTAGATTCGCCGACGTTCGCTTCTTCGCTCCTCTGCGCCACTGGTTCTCCACCGCCTCCGGCATTGCATTGCGCCACCGCCTCCGGCCACTCCACGATCGACTGTAAGTGTTCTTGACCAAATCGCTCGCGTGTATTGCTTAATTTTGTATGCAATGGTTCATATCCCGTTCCATGGATTACAAATATAAACCTGGAGTAAAATTCATGAACTACAAACTTGATAGCTATGAGAATGACAGAATTGATGAAAATCACTAGCAATTTGTCATACAGTGTAGTTCACTATTGGTTTCTTATTCAGAACCGATAGTAAATACCCTAAACTGAATTTTCTGTTAATTATTTCCCATTTTCTAATTTTCATCTGAAATTTTGGTTCATTTATATTTTAACATACCTTATGTTCCTGCTGAGCAATTTTGGAAATTTTTCCTAATTCAGACTTGATTACTATCGGTTTGACTTGGAAAACCGATAGTAAATAGTAGTGCCATCATAGTTTGCACTGCTAATTTGAATTTTCTGTGAATTACTTCCCATTTTCTAATTTTCATCTCAAATTTAGGTTCATTTATATTTTAACATACCTTATGTTCCTGCTGAGCAATTACTTTATGTTCCTGCTGAGCAATTTTGGAAATTTTTCCTAATTCAGACTTGATTACTATCGGTTTGACTTGGAAAACCGATAGTAAATAGTAGTGCCATCATAGTTTGCACTGCTAATTTGAATTTTCTGTGAATTACTTCCCATTTTCTAATTTTCATCTCAAATTTAGGTTCATTTAAATTTTAACAGACTTTATTTTCCAGCAAAGAGATTAGCATAGTTTGCACTGCTAATCTTTTAAATTTTCCTGAATATAGACCTTAGTACTATCGGTTTTCCTTTCAAAACCGATAGGAAATATAGTATGTGTTAGTTTGCACTGCTCATCTGAATATTCTGTGAATTACTTCCCATTTTCTAATGTTCATCTCAAATTTAGGTTCATTTAAATTTTAACAGACTTTATTTTCCAGCAGAGAGATTAGCATAGTTTGCACTGCTAATCTTTTAAATTTTATTGAATACAGACCTTAGTACTATCGGTTTTCCTTTCAAAACCGATAGGAAATAATGTATGTGTTAGTTTGCACTGCTCATCTGAATATTCTGTGAATTACTTCCCATTTTCTAATGTTCATCTCAAATTTAGGTTCATTTAAATTTTAACAGACTATATTTTCCTGCAGAGAGATTAGCATAGTTTGCACTGCTAATCTTTTAAATTTTCCTGAATACAGATCTTAGTACTATCGGTTTTCCTTTCAAAACCGATAGGAAATAATGTATGTGTTAGTTTGCACTGCTCATCTGAATATTCTGTGAATTACTTCCCATTTTCTAATGTTCATCTCAAATTTAGGTTCATTTAAATTTTAACAGACTTTATTTTCATGCAGAGAGATTAGTACAACAATTTTAGTTATGAACTTTGTCATGTACCTTTCTTCATATCAATTGGATGGTTTGTTCATGGTATTTTAGGTAAAGCCATGTCGGCATCTTCCTCGGCTAATACTAGTGATTCGGCGAGGGCGAACGTAGATAGCGCTGCCTCGTCCCAGCGCAAGAGGAAGGCGCGAGGCGCGACGATGTTGGGTCGTTTGGCCAAACGCGCGGATCTTTCCTGTGAGTTCAACCAGTTCGGGAGACCGATCGGGAAGAACGCCGGGCACTATGCTGCCTATGTTGGCTTGTTGGCGAAGGAAAGGGTGAAGATCACCGTCCAGAGCTGGAAGGACGTCAAGGCCGACGAGAGGGATAGGCTGTGGGCGGAAGTGAAGGTAAAATTAATCAAAATCACTGAACTCTTGAGTAATCACATTCCCTTGGTTTATCCTAGAGATTAGGTAAGTCCTACTTATATGCACCATTTGAAACAGGCCAAGTGGAACATCTCGGACGATGGTCCCAAGATAGCTTGCTTGAAGGACATGAACAACACATGGAAAACCTTCAAGAGCGTCCTCGTCAGTACCTTTCTCGCTAAAGGCGAATCTCCATGCGAGAAGTACCCCTTCATAACGGAGGAGGTATGGGAGCAATTCGCCCAACAGAAGGGGACTCCTGAGTTCAAGGTATGAATGGTTCCTTTGCTTGGTTACACCATTGTATGCAGTAAGCAGTGGTGCATTAATTTTCTTGTTTCTGGTACGAAGGCCCTCAGCGAGAAGAACAGGGCAATCCAGAGGAGGAACGACCACCCACACCGGCTCGGCTCTTGCGGCTATGCGGGGAAGGAGGAGCAGTGGAAGAAGGCTGAAGGCGAGGCGTCGCATTTCGTCGACTCCCCTGACCTACCACTCTCCGAGATCCGCGATCAGCAATGCAAGCGCTGGTGGCTGGCCAGAGGGACCGTGTCGGCCACGGGGACTGTGGCGTTCCCAAACCCCAGGGACGTCGAGGTCGTGCAGCGACTCGTAAGTTGGCTAACTATGATCACTAGTGTGCGCAAAAGTTTGTATATATTTCTTCCTCACAATGGAGAGCTTTCAATGTAACAGATCTCTTGCTCGAAGGAGGCGACCGAGGGATTGTTCAGTCCCCATAGGGAGAACAACATCCTTACCCGGGCTCTAGGGAACAAGGAGCATCCAGGGCGGACGCGAACCGTGGGGGCTGTGGTGCCATGGAAGGAAGGCTTCTCGGAGCCCGGGCAAAAGGCGAAGAAGCCTGGCAGCTGGAAGTGGAGCTATCTCAGAAGATACGGGCAGATGTGACTGCACAATTCGCGGACATGTTCGCTCAAATGAACAAGAAATATGAACGCCTCAGCCAAGTTGTGGAGTCCAAGGGTTTAGATCTAGCTGCCGAGGTCGACGCTGCCAGGCCGAGTAGTGTTGGCTCGAAGGTTCACGTGGATTCGGTGGACCTGATCGAGGTATTGCAACTCTTGAGCTATATATGCAGTTCGGCTGATGCCACTCCCGTTACGTTAGAATTGTTTTGCTAACCTGTTATAATTGTTGCAAATTGCAGAAGCCGGAGAGTTGTAGCCTATTGATCAACATAGGCGACAAACCTGTTGCGGTTGCAAACGGGGTCGTATACCAGTCTTGGGAGGATGTCCGAATCCACTGCGTACCTCTGGAGCCTGGATTCGCAAAGGTACAGGTGGACATGGCCCTCCCGGGCTACAGCTCTTTTCCGTTGCCCATCCCAACGGACGAAATGCGGACAATTGGCGAGGCATTGGGCTCGTACATACAGTGGCCCAAGAAGGGTGTTAGACTACAGGAGGTAAACCCTAGCCATTCTAGCTTACAACTCAGTTAATATACTTAATTTGTAAAATCTAATTTAAGCGTTTGTACTTAAAGTGGACGATGGATACCAGCACACTTCCTGAGGACACCACCCCCGCCACAACGCATGAGCGAACTCCTTCGGCCCCCATGCCTCCTCCGACGGCCTCAAACCCTTCGCCATCAAATGAGGCCGACGGCACCACACCCCAACCTTCGAAGGTATACACTCGCTCCCCGCCCAAAGCCAAGGGCAAGGCCAAAGGCAAGGCCAAACAAAGCCAGCCGGGTACGTTCAAGAACGGGTCCCCACTCGTGTCGGAGTACCTTCTGCGCAATATGGATCAAATAACCAGAAGTCTCCACAAGTGGTACCTGACCCGGTCTAGGCGCCACATCAACTTCTTGGTTCACTTCAGGCCAGCCCATTTTCACCGTGAGCCCGGGAGCATATCGGTGGCCCACGAGGATTTGTTCGACCTCCTCAACTGGCGGGAGCTTGATATGTCCATCATACGGACTGGAGTCCTGTGAGTGTGCTGTTGTCTGAAGTTATCACAGTTCGTTTCATAAATCTAATCACTTTTTGTATGCACTACTTACTAATGTCTACTTTGCATCCAGGTGCATGTATAGGCTGGCGTCGATGAGGGCATGTGACAAGGTGGGTTTCCTCGACCCAGAGAAAATAAACCTCACGATGCTAGAGCACGACCAAGCACATGCGGAGGAATACATATCAAGGGCACTACTAGCGCAGCAGGACTGAGAGTTCATCCTTGCGCCGTACCACCAAAGGTTAGTGCATTTCCTACTAATTTAACTCATTCTTGTATGTTACGCCTAACATATGTATGAAATGGTTCGCTTATATATGCAATGTAGGGGCCACTGGGTCCTCGCCGTCATTTGCCCATGGATGAATGAGGTCTATTACCTCGATTCGATGAGCGACAAGGTGGCGCATGTTTTCACCCTCACATGGCACATAGACGCGTAAGTAACATAGTTGTCTTAAATTTTTCTCTGACTAGCTAATTAATGATAAGATATTAATCGGCAATGCTAAATTAAATACAGGGCTTTCAAAAATTATGCTAGTGCTGGAGGGAGGCATGACGCGTCGAAGGGCATAACAATTTCTTGGAAAGAATATGAGGTAATTAATACGGATGGAAGTACTCATGATGAGTCTTTTAATTTAAGCTTAATTAGTTCTTTCGAGTTAATGTGGGTTTATGTCTTTGCATATGCAATTTTTCCAGTGCCATCAGCAGCCACAATCGTGGGAATGTGGCTTCTATGTCATGAGATTCATGTATGACCTGATCAGGAGAAACTTTGCCCAATTCCCTAAGGTAACTATTTTTCCTGACTCAAAGTCGAACTTTAATTGGATGTGACGTACGATCCTAACTTCATACACGCATATATGCAGAGCACCATGTTGAAAGAGCAATATGAGTTGCCTCAATTGAAGGAGCTGCGAACAATTTGGGCTCAATATGTCATGGAAGAAGTGGCTATCAACGATCGATAGTAACTGACTTGTGTTGATTGCTGTATTTGTGAATATATATTGAATGTGTTGATTGCTGTATTTGTGAGTAAACTCAATATGTGAATAGATTCATTGATGTATTTGTGAATAAACTCGATCAATATGTGCATAAATTCAATCTGTCCAATTTGTGAACAATATGTGAATATGTGAATATTGCTGAATTAGTGTATTTGTGAACAAATTGATCAATATGTGAATATTGCTGAATATTTGTAAATATTGATGTATTTGTGAATGATCCAATGTATCTCTGTATAGCTGTATCTATATGTGCATGATTCCAGTACTAACTGTGCCAGTACATAACCGATAGGAAAAAATAATATTACTATCGGTTATATACCACAACCGATAGAATAAATATTACATTCCTATCGGTTCAGTTGCAACAACCGATAGAATAAAGTTTTCAGTACTAAACGTGTCTACAAATTACTATTGGTTATATACTACAACCGATAGAATAAATATATCAGTGCTATCGGTTCATATACAACAACCGATAGAATAAAGTTTTCAGTTCTAAACGTGTCTACAGAATACTATCGGTTATATAATATAACCGATAGAATAAAGTTTTCAGTTCTAAACGTGTCTACACAATACTATCGGTTTAGATAATACCCGATAGAAAAAAACATTAACATTACGATCGGTTTAGATCATAGCCGATAGAAAAATACTAAACAATACTATCGGTTTATATACGAGCTGATAGAAAAAATGTATATAATACTATCGGTTTAAATTTGAGCCGATAGAAGAAATAGTCGATAGCGATTAGTGAACGTTGGGAATGTAGGTGTTTTACTAACGGTTTTTGAACCGATAGAAGTGTTCTGCTCCTCTACTATCGTGCCGACCACTATCGGTAAGAGAACCGATAGTAGAGTGGATTTTTAACCGATAGTGAAAAGCATTTCTGTAGTAGTGGAGATCGACCACCGGAGGGAAGTTTATTAGATTTGAATGGAACTTTTTTACCTTTCTCTTGTGGTTGCTTGTCCAAGACTGCGACCTCGTGGAACTGGCTTGCTCCATTCCTGTTGGGATTCTTAGATCTCCCACATGTAGAAAACTCAAATTTCTTCTTTGAATCTTCCTTCTTTTCGTTTTTTGGCCCGGTTGAGGAGGCAGATTACCCTTATCCACCATTATGTTCCATTCCACAGCTTTTGTTGCGTTGGAATATCGATTTGCAATGTCGAAGAGGTCTGGCACTGATCGTGGGGGATGGATACTCAGATCCTCCATGAACCTTCAATATCTAACTGTCGTGTCTGCCACGACTGTGACATCACCTGTGAGGAGCCTAGCTCGGTGCAGCTGGTCCCATAACCCACTTGACTTCCCAGGATGAGTCAATCACAGGAATACATTGAAGCAGCAAAATATTACAGTAGTCATAGTTGTATGGCCATCAGGCCTTAGTACAACACGGGGTACAGTGCCTTACAAGGCACAAGGCCAGGTACAACAAAATAAAACATCTAATCGGCGGAAGCTAGGCCCAAAAGCAATCCACAGGAAACAGAGGTTGACAGCAAGACAGCACCACATCAGGGCTCCGGAGGGAACTGCCCATCATCTCCTGGGTCCACAGCATCTTCAGGATATCCTCCAAGGTCGTAGGACGCTCCATCTATTGATGAGTTGTTGCAAGGGTGAGTACTTACGTACTCAGCAAGTCATAGGGAAGGTAGAGATACATATAGTATAAATGACATGAACCTATGCTATTGGGGAAAGAGTGAAGGGTTTCTCAAAATACATTTCTTTCTCATTTCTTATTCAACTTCCAATCATACTCATGGCAGTAAATAAATCATACTGATGTCCATATGCATATATCCCATATCCAAGGCGATATATCCTCATATCACATTACTTTTATTCAAGCCTTTCAATCTTATACTCATAGCAGTATTTCATATACTTTAGGGCATAAACCACATGCCTCTTAGCTATCATATGCTTAAGGCAAAATCCACATGCCTCTTAGTTATCATATGCTTAAGGCAAAATCCATATGCCTCTTAGCTAACACATGTTTCCTAGATTATGGTATTACCGTGACACGTCAACACATGACAGCCCACGGCAACGCCCCTTATCGTGACAAAACATGCCACTTGGGTAATCTTGAACTAACAAATTTTAGTTTATAAAACAATACTTGTGTCACACCCCGTGGATTTAATCCACCGCGGCATACTCCTAAAACTCGGGAGTACGAAGTATTCGAATACATTTTTAAACTCTGCAGAGGTGTACCTCTTTTTAAATCCACTTTTTCACTCGACTTTCAAGTCGGGCCAACTCCATGCGACTTATACGCATGTGACAAGGCCGAGATCACACAACGTTTTGCAGTCTAGTATTAACAGTATCCCTGCCCGGTAAATGGACAATCCAGTCCCAAGTACCGTTGTGGGTCCTCCCCACTGCCTTACTTCCTAGCCTGGGTCTATGTTCCCGCAGGACACATAGCCTCTTTTGATTACAGTCGCGCACGACTTAATCTGGCGTAGGGCGTCTTCCTTCTTTACACCTTATCCTCTCATAATTTTTCTGATCTCACATCACTCATGGACGAACTGCATCCCACCAGTTTCCACGCGAGAAACCGGATCGACAAGCCATGCAGGGAACTGCTAATACCAAGAAAGCTACTAGATTGCGCCTCTCCCATACCAGGTAAGTGGTTGGTACGTTTTTCATGCCACTAGACGCACAACACAAGGTTCTAGTCCTTATATGCCAGTGACCAGATCATACCACAAACCATGCACCTTCAGTGCCTGCACATCCAGTGCAGCCAAGCACCTCCAGTGCTACCACCATTCCATACCAAAACACTGGTCACGGCTAGGGGTTCTATTTCATGAATATAAATGTATATGTATAAACTTTTATTAGTTCATGGCTTGCTATCTTAACAAGTTCACATTCCTCAAGTATTCAATCTATCACTGCCATAATATCATTGATCTCAACACATGCAATATTAATGAGATATCTACTCATGGAATAGCATAGCAATTCATAAAATATAGGTTCAATATGATCAAAGTATGACTTGCCTTCCGTGTCGTAAGTATCAGCAGTTGATGACGGTTCAGTGACAAGGTCTTCAACCTCGGGCTCTTGCTCTGAACAAGATCAAACAAGCAAACAGGCATTACAATCAATTCTACTCTTACTAATCCACTACCTGCAATGATGCAAGGAGAAATACTCTGGTGATACAAGATTTGAAAGCAATTTCAGTTAACCTATGGAAACCAGGGTTAAGATTAGTTGTTAAGGTTTACAAGGTTCCAAAATATCAGGGTAATATCAAGGCTGTGACTAGTTCGCCCAAAAACAGCGAATGTCTTTAGGATGGTAGTCGGTTCAAGGCATCGACATGAGGTCAATGGGTGATAGAGGGCTCAACTCAAGTTGTGACAGTAGGGAAAAGTGTAGATCACAACGTCAGGAGTCTAAGGGACAAAGTTATTTCCAAAGTTCATGGCTGGAAGTGGGTGAAAAGGCTCAATGCCACTGGCTGACATAGGCTGACAGTGCCCAAGAATGGCATCGACATGGTTTGAACAGTTTCCAGTGGCCAAAGTAGGTTTTGATTCAAGCATATGGTGCACAAGGTAGTGAGGCAGCTATTTGACAAGGTAGTTTCTGTTTTACATGACCAAAGGTGGGTGAACAGGGCTAATGCCACTGGCTGACACAGCCTGGCATAGGGTTGACATGGCCAGAAACTAGGGTTAGCCATATCTTTTGATTCAAGGCTCCAAATGATGCATCACTTTGTCTGGTAGTTAGGCATTTGTAACAGGAACAAATGTCTCAACAGGATCTAGGGCAGGAGATGGCCGGAAAGTGATGAAAACCGGCGAAGAACACGGTGGCCGAACTGTTCTCAACAGTCTCTGGACAAAACTTTGGCATGGCGATACCTCTTCATCTGGGCCAATCCAGGTGTCGAGCTAGAAGACAAAAATACTCATGGGGTCGAGGCACATCTACTAGACAAGGTTGTTAGGGTTGAAACGGCCGGGAACAAAATCCGGCGACCGGAGCTAGGGAGGAAGCCACGAAAATTGGGCATTTCTGTTCTAGGACAAATGAACTCAAATCCTTGCTTGAGGATGGTCTCTGGGGCATAAGAAAGCTAGGTGTGAAGTTGGATTAGCCAAACATTCAACAGATAAGCTAAATCAGCAAGCACAGTGAACATGCATGGTTGAATTTGGGGTTTTTCAGATTTTAGCAAAATTGATGATTCTGGTTGCTTAGATGTGTTCCACACAGTCCACTGATCATGATTGATTACAGGCTCGAGAGCTAAATCAGTTTAATTGGGGGTTGATTGCTCGCCAGAGTTATCGGGGAAAATCAGCAATTCCCGGCGATGTGGTGCGATAGAGTTCAATTGGCTGCTACTACACAGGTAAGTGGATGAGGGTTACTTACTGGTAGCTTCAATTTGGAGTTCGGTGCAGTAGGTTGGCCTGGCACCGTGAGCCTCTCTTCGAGTTCGCCGAAGAAGACGAAGAGGACGGCGTGGTTAGGAACTTGAGTGGTTCTGGCGTGTGTGTGAGTAAAGGAGATGGCCAGAGCAAGCTTAAATAGGCGAAGTGAGCAGCAACGGTTGAAAGTGCCTGGAGACTTGGAGCTGTGAATCGACGGCGAATTGACTGGCCGGGCGGGACAGCAGCGAGGTGACGCGCTCCAGCGGCCGTGCCGGCTTTTACAGTCTGGCGTGCAGTCCTGGTTGATGCAACGGCGACTTGATGCTTCCCCCAGGCATGCTTGCAACGTGGCGCAACTGCGCTGCCGTTGTCGGGCACGCGTGCGGGAGAGCGAAGGCGCTGCTGGCGAGTGAAGCGGTTCCACGGTGACGAACACGATGCACACACGCGGCAAAGAAGCAGTGGCGGAGGTGGCAGCGCTGGTGATCGCTGGCGACGAAGCTGCAGCAGTGGCAACGGCGACGACCAAAACTCCTGTGCTAGTGATCGATTGAACGGCCTGATCGTGCACAGTAGCCCGTGGTCGAACCAGGGACTGATTTGCGATGATTTTTGGTTTGGCTTTGGACTAGATTGCAAATCTGGTCTTTGAAAGGTTTAATTTGAGATTTGATTCCATGGCTGAGTATAATATTTCTATTAATACTCATTTAGCTCAGATTTGGAGAAAGTTTGATAAGATTTGAGGGATTTCACCTATTTTCGAAAATAGGGTAAAATTAGGGTACAATAGATCTGGATTTTGTCGATCTCGAATTCTGGTGATTGGAGAGAGATTTTGAAGTCTGATCAAAAGGGAAATCTATATTAAATAGCATTTGGGAGGTGTTCCCTGAAGAAATTCTGGAGTTGGAATTGATTCGCAGATTTTAGCCTTTTCAGGCTTACAGGTAAATAGAAAAGGACTTATTCGTAGTGAAATTTGGACTAATCTGCGAAAAGTGTCTAGATGAATTAATCTGGTTCCCAACTTTTTGGAGTAAGTTGAGGATATATCTGGAAACATAATCCAAGAGACACTTGAGTCTGGATAGGGTTAAATCAAGATAACTCAATTATCTGGAAACTGGAGTACTTAGAGTAAATCTGAATTTTCCTATTTTCGAAAACAGAGAGAGGCTTAGATACTGGGAGTTGGGGTCTGAATCTGATCTGGCTCCTGAAGACTTTTATCTTCAGGGTAACTGGTAGGTTAAATCTGGATGGGCAGATCTTAGTCTGAATCCAAAGGATAGATTTGGAGATTTTTAGGGTTTGGGAGAGATTAGAGTTCAGCTGATCTGGCTACTACTACAAAGATACATGCATGCAGGGTTTTTATGCAAAACTTTTCACCCCCAAAACTAGGGTGTTACACTAACGCCATGTTTGAAGGCCTCGATAACCAAAGACTCAGAAATGTTAGTAATGGTATTCCTCACTCTCACAAATCTCCTGACCAACTGCCGAAGGGTCTCCGTCAAAGTTTGGCCAAGCGATGAAGATCATCTTCTTTGCCAGGATTCTCATAGAAGTTTTGGAAGTTATTGATGATAGCGTCGCACAACATCTCCCAATTGTAGATCGATTCTTCTGGTTGTTTGAACAACTAGGTCTGTGCCGGACCTTCTAGGACTGCTGGAAAATAATTTGCCATGACCCATTCGTCTCCTCCAGCCGTTTGGATGGTAGTAACGTAGATTTGAAGAAATTCAGTTGGATTTTGAGTCCCATCAAATCTCTCGATCATACCGTGTTTGAATTTATCAGGCCAGACTATGTTCTGTAGTCCAGGTGAAAAGGATCTAGGATATCGACTAGAGGGGGGGGTGGATAGGCGATTTTAGCAAATTACAATAAATCAAACAATTTGTAATAAATGAGAGCAATTTAAGTAACACAAGATGAACAATGAACAATTTCAACACAAGGATATATCCCGTGGTCTCGGTGATTTGCCGATCACCCCTAATCCACGTTGAGGCAAACTCAAATCTCTAACCGCTCCTCTATCTAGTCAACCTTCTCTCGAGAAGTGACCTAGATCTTGAGCCGGACTAGTGTGATGAGTTATCCAAACCTCGATTTCACTAAGGATGCACTTTACCGCTCCGGCAAGGCGTGCTCAACCTTTCACAAGACGTTTTGAAGCTTCTTCACAATCTTCCTTGAAGAGCTCTTCAAAACCTTTCTCCTAGCCGTCTAGGAGCCGGCAAACTCCAAGAGTAACAAGCCGGTGATGATCACTTTGCCTTCTCCTAGTGCCACACGATTGATTCAATGATCTAAATGCAATGCACTAGAAGATCTCAAATGCACACTCTCACAAATTCGAGAATTTGAAACCTAGAGTGTATGAAACAAGCTTAGGCTCTCAAGGATGATGACAATGCTCAAGATTATGCCAAAAGTCCTGAACAGGGCCGTGCATGGGAGTATATATACCCCCCACAATTAATATAGCCGTTACAGGCCGTTGGGAGAAAAAGATCACCTGGCGGTCAGACCGCAGGCACAAGCTCGGTCAGACCGCCGCAATTGCAACGGCATTAAACAGGCGCAATAAATGCTCAACTGCCCTTGTCAGGCACACATACGGTCAGACCGGAGCCTATTTCGGTCAGACCGTGAAACTGTCCAGAGACGACATAGTTTCTGGACACCTTATACGGTCAGGCCGATATATACGGACAAACCGGCCAAACGGTCAGACCGCAGTACAAAAACACGGTCAGATCGATTTCACGGTCAGACCGGTATAACAAAAGGTCAGACCGTAATAGCTCAAAATGCCAGAAGGATAAAACAAGAGGTTCCAGGAGTCTGATCGAGAATTTAACTACGGACAGACCGACCTTAAAAAGGAATACACTATGCATAGACACAACATCGGTCAGTCCGAGATCTTAAACGGTTAGTCCGATAATTCGGTCAGACCGGTATAACACACGGTCAGACCGACTGAGACAGACATGAGCTGAAATAAGCATTCTCAAAGGATGTGACCTTCTAGCATGCAATGCAAGTGGATTTTATTATTTGTGGCACATAGATGAAGTATTTTGTGATACACCACACGCTCCTCTTAATAGTACGACAACTACCCTAAAATCCGGTCAAAATTCTTCTCTTATCACCTTAGACCGGTAAAAATGGAAAAGATCCTATTTCGTACCTTTGCCCTTTTGATCAATGCCCTTTCTTCATCATGATGCTCTTTCTTTGCCTTTCATTGACCTGTCTTTTAAGTACCTTCTTTGACACAACTAGACAGGTAACGTTAGTATACCATTTGTAGTTGTCATTAATTATTAAAACACTCTATAGGGGCCTAGAAGCTACACCAGGTGAAAAGGCTTTACAACCCACACACATACTACATGGTCATAGATCATCGCGACTAACGCCGTGGTCGCAGAAGTTGTCGACCTAGAGAGGCTCACGACGTGGTCCCAAACGTGAGTGTACTGGTACGCGATTATGGTCGCGAGAAGTACCAGTTCGTCTGGTCTTGTCATGTCGAGAATGTGTGGGGTGACATCTCTTGTGACCTTGGTGGGAACCGACCTGTCCTCTGGTTGTCGAACGCAATGACGCCTCTGAAGTAAATCCAAGAGCAACTTCATCGAGATTATCTGCAAGTGCTCTTGTAAATATAATCTTGTCGTCATTTGCCAGACTGAAGGGTGGATTATGGCGTGCATATGCAATCCTTCAGATACGGTCCTCTGGATTCATCCTAGGTGCTGGTTGATACTAAGAACAACCAAAGAAGAAACTAAGAACAATCCTACAAAATAAAGGAAAATAAATAACGAAAAGAAAGAAAGAGATAAAACACTTGGTTTGCCTCCAGAAAAGCGCTTCTTTTAGGTCGGAAGCTCGACCCTCAAAGGATATAGCGTTGAAGCGCGAGTGAAGGAGAGGCAAGCATGGGACGTGGTAGAAGCTCCACGTCCACCCTCATGTCAGAAGTAGCATGATGGGAATCCACCAGGGTCCCAGGGAATGTTGACTCGGAGCAAGTCTGCTCGCGGTCGAGAAGCCACACGTGCTAACCTGCAAATAAGATCAAGAACAAACAGGCACGTGTGTATGGTAGGGACAAAGCCCTCCAGAAGGTCAGCTGACGAAAATCCTTTCCCGTAGATCGACTGACTATACATATCATGAGGATGGCATATATCGATGCAGGATGAATGACAACTCAAAGGAATATGAATAACCTCGTCAGAACTAGACAACTCATAATGATACGAGAGGGGTTTCGAGTCTACCTGAATAGTGGATGGCGTGAAGTTTGGGGTAGGAAGGACCTCCACGGGGGTCGTGTCTGATAGATCTGGATGAACGGACTCCCCTACGTCAGAAAGAAGTCCCTCAAAATCAAATGAGAATGTCTCCCTCTCGATCTCGTGGCTCAAGGAGTAGTCCAGAAGGTCTGCAACGTCAAAACTGACACTCTCCATCTCTGGTCCGTCTGCCAATGGATCATCAAAAGAAAATGGTCCAAACGGATGCAGAGGTGTCTGGAAAATAAGCTCTCCATCATCATCATCATCAATCATGATCAAATCAATAGGAGGCAGAGGTGATTGATGCGACGTCGAAGAAAGAAGATCGGGTCGAAGCTCGTCGCTCAATACTGTGGTCTCTCCATGAGGGTCTCCAAGATACATGTCATGGGTGGGCTCCAGGACACTCAACGGAGGTGTGATGGCCTCACATGTAGGTACTTGAGATGGCAGGATGTGGACTGGATCTCGATATCCTCAGAACTCAGCTATGCAAGATCGCACACCCTGCATCTCAGCCCGCAATAATTCCACATCCCTTGAATGCTGGGTCATGAGTCGCTCAGATTGCTTAACCAAGCCGTCCATCAGTGCCTCTAGTTTGGATGTATCCTCAATTTCAGGAGACGACTGTGGAGACGGATGTAGAAACTCGTTCATCTTTTCCATATGACGCTCAAACAGCACCTCAAGTCTAGATGGTGTATCCTCATATGTAGGAGGCTGCTGTGAGTACTGCTGATGTGACAAGTACGGAGCCTGATGTGATGTACATGGAAGCCGCTCTCCGTACCTAAAACCCTGCGAAAGATAACTAGGAGAAGATGATGAGATAACAGGGTGGTTGTTCCTATATGGTGAACTTGGGTATGTAGGCAATCCAGGATGATATATAGTGGATGCTCGACCACGCCGACAAGTGGCGGGCGAATGACCTCGAATACCGCAAATAGAACATATAGGAGCAACACTAACATGAGCAAATAATCTACGAAGAGCTATATCCATCTGACGAGGCAAATCATCTAGTTTAGCACTGAGATTGTCACATGCACCACAAAAAGACTGCGAACCATCCATATCCTCAATCAGCAAAAATCAATCAACGAGAAAAGGACAAGAGGAAAGGTGAGAAATAAAAGAGCTGGGAGGGAAAAAGGGGCGGGAAAAGATACAAACAAAAACCAAAAACAAAAACAAAAACAAAATGATTTAATCTAGTCAAACACATTCACTTTCATCTAATCCCCGGCAACGGCGCCAAAAATTGATACCAGCCTAGACCGTCTCGCAATAGAACGAGGACGATGCAGTAGGTGAGTATTCTAGTCGTTCTTTCCACAGGGACTAGAGAAAACGAATCGTGTAAACTAGACTGATTGATGGCAAAAGAAAATAAATCGGATGAAAGAAAAGAGAGGGAAGATGTCGGAAGAAAAGAGATGGTCTCCCCGACAAGCGATTAGTGTTCGTTCTAGACTAGCGTTTCATAATACAAGTGATAGAGAGGAATCGTGTAGTGATCGCGCTCGAGGCAGCACAGACGACTATCAACGATCACAATCTACGACGAGTATCAACAAACACAAGTACAAAACAAACACTAACCAATCCTCAACTCCCTCCCGAGATCATGGACATCTGAGCAATACCGATTGCCATTCTCACTCAAGTCTCGAATACAAGACGGCAATTAAATGTGACATTCAGTGCACAGAGATTTGAAGCTTCGAAAAATAGCAAGGATTAATGTAGTTTTCAGTTCCACAAAAGAAATAACTATCAATTACAGATCATGAGTGGCTATAGACATAGGCTGCTGCCATCAGAAGGAAAATCACAGACAAGGGAAAAATAAGAAGAAATAATGCATGAATACTTTATGTGCCTTGATTCATCACTCAATAAACGACTAGAGTTAAAACAAAGAAGCCAAGTCCAGAATCAGTCAAAAATCAATCACAGGCATGCATCTCAGTTAACCAACTCAAACAAGGATTCAATGCAAAGTCGATTGGCTATTTAGAAAATTAGTTCATTACAAAGCATATAACAAAAACATAGAGAAGCCAATTTAGAGCGACAGAAAATAGAATGTTTCAATTCATCACAGCAACCAACAATGCCAAACTCTAGATTGCAATTCTATGAACTGTATTGCTTGATTCAATCAAATTCATTAGTGTCACTAGGATCTTGACAATATTACATCTCAGAATAGCTTGTCCAATCATCAGAGAGCAATTGAGAGGGAGAGGAAGAAGAAATTGGTCACCAAATGTTGCTCGTTGGAGTTGTGGTTGTGCTAGTCGAAGCAATCCAGGATTGCCGTGGGTTGCTATGGAAGAAGCAGTCGAAGATGCTGGTCAAAGCTGAACTGTGGATGCTGTGGATGAGGTCGTCAAACCATCGTAGACGAGACCGGTGCCAGCCCATAGGACTAGGCCACCGGAGGCGAAGACGGCTCGGTGGAGGAGGTGAAGATGGCGCTGTGGAGAGGAGATGCCGCTGGCTGGAGTTGTGGCGGCGAGGAAGGTGGCGATGGATCGGGAGGTGGCGCGGCTTTGGGGCGGCGTTGGCAGCTTGGAGTGGAGCGGCGAAGAAGGAGGTGCCGCGCCGGGTGGTGAGGACGGCTGCGCCGTGAAGAGAGGGAGTAGCAGGACGGCGTGGACGCACGACGCTGGACCGGCGGCGGCTCGGGCGACGGGCGGCGAGCACGGCTCAAGCTGCGGGAGGTGGATCCGATGGGATGTAGTGGCGATGGCGCGAGGAAGAGCGGCGCGGAGGGAGGCCACGGCTCTAGATCGGCCAAATTCGGCCGGATCTGGCGGCGATGGCATGGGATCCGGCGGTGTTGAGGATTGGTGCTACGGCGCAGCTCCGGCTGAAGGAGGCCAAGTGGCGGCGGGCTGATGGCGGTGTGGCGCGAAGAAATGGCGACGCAGCACGAAGATGGTGGGATCCGGCAAGATCCGCGGTGGTGGCGCAGCGCGGCGGCTGTGGTGTAGCAGATCGGCGGCGCGAGAAGCAGTAGGGGAGGCGCCGGCACGGATCTGCAACGGTGGAGTGGTGTGGAGGAGATGATGTGGTGGTGAAATGGGGAAGATTAAGACAAGAAAAAGGAAGAAGAAGGGGAGGAAGGGGAATGGAGCACCGCCGGCGTATGGCCCGGCCGCCGGCGGCGAGGTGGACGGAGGTGTGGAGGAGGATTTGGGGGAGAAAGAAAAGAAGGAAAAAAATAAAAACCGGGCTCAACTCTGCTGGTGGCCGGCGGCTAGGGTTAAAACCCCCAATTTGGCATTTTTACAATTAGGTCCCTGGATTTTTCAGATATTGCAGAATAGATCTGGTGGCTAGGGTTTGGGATTCCGGGCCCCCGGTGACTCCGATTTCGGTGCGGTCAGTTCCTACGCGACCGCGGGAACGCGCACTTCCATCCAGAATCGACCGAAGGTCAGAATAAGTCAATGAGGCATGACCTCTAGCCAGAAATCCATCCGCTGGCGCCGACCTGCGATAAAAAATTGCAAAACAAGTAATCCAGTCGATTTGGCAGCAAATCTGGAATAATCTAAGTATACAAGTCGAGGTATATGACTAATATGTGCAAAAACATGGGGAAAATGTACAGAAAAATAAGGCGAATCAAGTAAATATCACTGGTGGAGTTCCTGGTGAGGTCGCCTCAGTCAGTGGTGAATAATTAGGAGAGGGAATAGGCGTGTAATCATGCCCACGACCTCCCAAAGAGGGTTGTCGAGACATTCCCAGACCAGGGTCACGAAAAACGGTACCTCGATGAGTTGTTGCTGGTTATAGAAGATCTTTTGTGACCTTGCAAACGTCGGCCTCTCGTTGTCCGTGCTCTTGGTGCTCTTTCAGCTTGCGTCCTTGTTCTTGCCTAGCGTCACGCTGCTCTGGAGTTTCCTTCGAAAGTGCAGCAATTTCTCTAGGGATTGACTTCACAGACAGAGAAAGCATATCATCTTTGTCTGAGTCTGACTCGAAATTAAAGAGAGACTTCAAATTGTCTGGGGAGAAGTTCTCTAGACGAATGTTAAGATCATCCTCTTCTACGTTGTCTAGGGCAAGGGGTTGCGGCACATACTCGTCCTCTATTGACGGCAAGTGAACTGCCTACTCTGCTCCTTGTTCAGCAGACGCGATCGAGATGAAGGATCATGCTTCCCCAAGATAGGCTATGAGGGTAGTGCCGTCACCATTGATGGGGACGCTATCTTCATCCATAACATCTACGTGATCCTCGAGATCGAATTCGTTCTCAGAATCGTGTAGGCAAGGGAAAGGATCCATGAACACAATGAACCTTGATGAAAATGTCTTCAAAGCCCCACGGTGGGCGCCAGCTGTCGACGATTGGAACCTAGGGGTCCTTCTGTCGATCTTATGCGAAGAAGAGGGTGATGAAGAAATAAGCAAATCAGACAAATTCTCAAGATGTTCAAAGTATCTATGAATCTAAGACACGGGAGAGAGTTATCCAGGTTCGGGCCCTCTTAGAAGAGTAATGACTCTACGTCCTGTGTATTTGACTATGTGGGAAAAAGAATTGCAGAGAGATCTTTACAATGTGAGTGAGCTAGCTAATCCTATCTTTGCTAAGCCTAGTCTTCTCTGTAGTCGGTGATCGTCCCCCCTTGATCCTTCTCTTGAAGGTCTTCTTATACTTGCCGAAAAGTTCATCGGTTATCCTTCTGAAGGCATGTCCCCATGATTACTCCTAACCGCCCTGAAGTGGTAGCTGTGAGGTCGTGGGTGCATGGTGGTTGCCATAGTTCATGGATACGTGACAGTTTGGCAATCTTGATTCGGTCGTCGTGGAACTGCCTTACCATTAACCTCCTCTGACGGTTACCTTGTGTAGCTTCTAGGCCCCTAAAGAGTGTTTTAGTATTTAATGACAACTACAAATGCTATACTAACGTTACCTGCCTAGTTGTGTTAAAAAGAAACTTAAAAGACAGGTTAATGAAAGGCGAAGAAAGAGCCTCATGATGAAGAAAGGGCATTGATCAAAAGGGCAAAGGTACGAAATAAGGCCTTTTCCATTTTTACCGGTCTAAGGTGTTTAGAGAAGAATTTTGACCGGATTTTAGGATAATTGCCGTACTATTAAGAGGAGCATGTGGTGTATCATAAAATACTTCATCTATGTACCACAAATCATAAAATCAACTTGCATTGCACACTAGAAGATCACATACCTTGAAAAATGCTTGTTTCAACTCAATACTGCTCAGCACTGTCTCAGTCGGTCTGACCGTATGTTGACCCGGTCTGACCGAATTCACGGACTGACCGAATAGGATCTCGGACTGACCGACATTATGTATTAGCATAGTATGTACCTTTATAAGGTCGGTCTGTCCGTAGTTAAAACCTAGGTCAGTCTCCCGGAAGTTCATGACCTATCCTTCTGTTGTTTTTGAGATTTGACGGTCTGACCGTTTTATTAGACCGGTCTGACCGTGTTTTTGTACTACGGTCTGACCATATGGCCGGTCTGTCCGTAATTTTCGGCCTGACCGTATAAGGTGTCCAGAAACTATGTCGTCTCTGGACAGTTTCACGGTCTGACCGAAATAGGCTCCGGTCTGACCGTGTATGTGCCTGACAAGGGCAGTTGAGCATTTATTGCGCCTGTTTAATGCCATTGCAATTGCGGCGGTCTGACCGAGCTTATACCTGCGGTCTGACCGCCAAGTGATCTTTTTCTCCCAACGGCCTGTAACGGCTATATTTATTGTGGGGGGGTATATATACTCCCATGCACGGCCCTGTTCATAGATACTTGGCATAATTTGAGCATTGTCATCATCCTTGAGAGCTTTAGCACATTTCATACACTCTAGGGTTCAAATTCTCGATTTTGTGAGAGTGTGCATTTGAGATCTTCTAGTGCATTGCATCTAGATAATTAAATCAACCTCATGGCTAAGTGATCATCACCGGCTTGTTACTCTTGGAGTTTGCCGGCTTCTAGACGGATAGGAGAAAGGTTTTGGACAGCTCTTCAAAGAAGATTGTGAAGAAGCCTCAAAACGTCTTGTAAAAGGGTTGAGCACGCCTTGCCGGAGCGGTAAAGTGCATTTTTAGTGAAATCGAGGTTTGGACAACTCATCACACTAATCCAGCTCAAGATCTAGGTCACTTCTCGAGAGAAGGTTGACTAGATAGAGGAGCGGTTAGAGATTTGAGTTTGCCTCAACGTGGATTAGGGGTGATCGGCAAATCACCGAGGCCACGGGATATATGCTTGTGTTGAAATTGTGCTTTGTTCATATTGTGTTATTTATTTGCTCTCATTATCTCTAAACTGTTTGTTTAATTGCTAATTTGTTGAAATCGCCTATTCACCCCCCTCTAGTCGATATCCTAGATCCCTTTCACCTTGTCAGGGACTTATGATTATCTTGGGACTAATCATAAGGATCATGGTAAGGTAATGATTGTCGCGCTCCGAAACTGGGACTACGACTACTCCTGTAGAGACCTAGCACGCTACAGCTAGTCCCATATAAACATACTCTTGACTTCCCAGGATAAGTCAAGCACAGGAATATATTACATTACAACAGAGTAACTTACAAAATATTTAAGCAGTGTGGCCTGCTGCCTTGATATTACATAAGAAGATTACAATGCCTTCACGGCATTCATGGTTTAGCAAAATATTAACTACACAGCAGAAGATAGGTGACCCACCCACAATGAGAAGTGGACGGCAGAACAACACACATCAGGGCACTGACGGGACTGACTCTTCTCCTTCTGGATCCACAAAGTTCTCCACGCCTTCATCTTGATTATTGAACGCTCCATCTACTGATTTGTAGGTTGCAAGGGTGAGCACTTACGTACTCAGCAAGTCATAGGTAAGAGTAGATACATATAGTAGTGATGATATGAACCTAGACTAGTCAAGAATTATGGATGTTTGTAAAATAACCTTTTTCTTTCATACCTCATCTCATCTCATCTTATGGCAGCACCTTTCATAATATAGCATCATTATTCATGTTCACTAGATTATAGCACTACCGCGACACGTCGACACACGACAGCCCACGGCAGCACTCCTTATCATGACAACACATGTCATTTGGGTAATCTTGATTTAACAAATAATTTATTTAGAAAATATACTTGTGTCACACCCCGTGGATTTAATCCACCGCAGGAGACTTCTATAAACCTGGGAGCTTGGAGTATTCGAATACATTTTTAACTCTGCAGAGAGGTACCAATTTACCCGCAAGATATTCCACTTTCAAGCTCTTCCTATCATAACATAATGATTGGACCCCTGACTCACTTCATACTGTGAGCGGCAAGGTGGAGATAATAAGAACTTTTGTTATGTATCACTCACAATTCACCCCTGACCCTGTGGCTCTCCGCAAACCATAGTTGCGGTAGGTTGTATCCTAACCTCCACCCCTACGCATATTTCCATTACTGGATCAGCGTGCAAGATCACCTTCAGTGATATGTGTGGGAGCCATTCTCCGTGCCAATCGTGCATGACTACACAATTCCAGCAGGGGTTTCATGTGCGATCCGCATTAGTACTTGTTCAGGCCTGTCCCATTCCAGGCTTGCGGTTAGCACGTTGTTTATGCCACTAGACGCACAACACAAGGTTCTAGTCCTTATATGCCAGTGACCAGACCATCTACAACATTGCACCTTCAGTGCCTGCTATCCTTCGCAGTTTAGCACCTCCAGTGCTACCGCCATTCCATACCAAAATTCTGGTCACGGCTAGTGGTTTTATTTCATGAATATAAGTATATAAATACATATATAATAGTTCATGGCCCAAAACTTGTTTATTTCACATTTCACAGATAACCAGTCTAGTACTGCCAATTCATAAATCAACCATTCTCAATCATTCACATGCAATATTATCTATATTCAAGGTTATATTATAGCAACTCTTAAAATATAGGCTCAAGATGACTAAGGATATGACTTGCCTTCCGCGTCGTAAGATACAGCAGTTGATAACGGGTCAACAGCAAAATCCTCGAACTTAGTTTCTGGATCTGCTCGGCAACAAACAAGCATACAATAATAACTAACTATGTTAAAATGATTTATGATCTATATGCAGATATGCTTTACAAGAATGACTGAACGATACTGGCGATAATTGGGATTGCAAGCTGAACTGATTCAAGATTCTAGGGTTTCAAGGAATTTGGCTAAGGATGGGTGTTAGATGCTCTTAGAATCTCAAGGCTGCAATAAGAACATCAATTTTGTGGCTGGTTTTGATCAAAAACAGCGAATGTCAGCCGATTGACATTCGGATCAAGGCTCTGACATAGCTTCAAGGAAAGCTAGAGAGCTTATTTCAAGTTGTGACAGTAGAAGAAAGTGTAGATCACAACTCTACAAATTCAGTGGACAAAGTGGTTCTCAAATTGCACAACCAGAAGTGGGTAAACAAAGCCAATGCCACTGACTGGCATGCACTGACATAGAACTGACATGGCCAGAAACTAGGGCTTGCCATAACTTTTAATCTAGGACTCCAAATGATGCACACTTTGTCTGGGAGGTAGGCCTTGATAACAGGAACAAATAACTCAACAGGATCTAGGGCAGGAGATGGCTGGAAAGTGATGAAAATCAGTGAAGAAGTGTGGTGGCTACACGGCACAGTGAAGCCACTGGACAAAATCTTGGCATGGCTATATCTTGCAATCTGGACAGTTTCAGGGATCGGGCTAGAAGACAAAAATTCTCAGGAGATTGAAGCACATCTGAAGGACAAGGTGGTTGAAGCTAGATCGGCCGTAATCACTTTTCCGGTGAACGGCGCCAGAGAAGATGACACGAGAATTGGGGGTTTTTGATACAGGAGGTTTGAACTCAATTCCAAGCTCAGGGAGTGATAGAGGGGTATGAGTAAGCTATTTGCACGATCAATTTGGCCGGAGGATGGCCGGTGTGGCTTGGCGACGATCGCCGGTTTCTGGTGAAGTTCAAATTTGGGAAAAGCTTTGATTCGAGCTAAATTTGGAAATCTGGATGCACAGGCTTGCTAATTAAAGATCACTGATCATCTTGTTCTACAGAATTGAAAGCTAATTCGGATTAAATTAGGCTGCATTGCCGAAACAGGGCATTTGGCATTTCCGGCGATCACCGGCGTTAGGGTCCACCGGAGAGCAATTAAATGCAACAGTACGATCAAAAGAATAAGAGATACTCACTGCTGGCTTCAATTTGACAGGAGATGCAGTGATTGGAGCTGGCACCGTGAGCCTCTGTACTGAACTCGCCGGAGAAGACGACTGCAGCGAGGATATTTGGGATTTAGCTAAGTTCTAGTGAAGTAGAGATAATACGAGGTATGGGGCTGCTTAAATAGACCAAGGACGGAGCTGGCAAGGAGGGAGCAACAAAGAATTTGGCGCCGGTGACTTGATTGGCCGGGCGTAGGTACGACAACGGTGAATGGTGACGCGATGGCGCACAGGCGGTGCAAAGCTGATCAATTTGTCGCTTCATCGGGACTCAACAATGTTGGGCGGTGCAAGGCGGTGGCAACAAGAGCTGGCAAAGCAAAGCAACGTGGCGTGGAGTTGCTGACAATGCCTGCTATTGCTGCTGCTGGTCGTGCACAGGAGCAGATTTTGGTCGTCGACGTTGCAACGGCGTTGCCACGGCGATGGCTGAGGCGTGGACGCGTGCGCACATGCAAACACAAGTGAGCACGAGCTCAGGCGCAGGCGAGGCTTGGCCGGCGGCGAGCAAACGCGGCGCAAGATCACAGCGAGCTCTGGTCGAAAACTCAGCAGCTGCCCTGGTCGAATTAGGACTGATTTGTGATTTCTGATTCTTGGCTTTGGGCTGAATTGTAAATCTGAAGATTTAGATGGTTAGAGTTGAATTTGATTCTGCTGATTTGGCAAACTTGATTCAACAGATAATTTGGCACAGATAGATGATAAAATTTGAAATAATTGAATGATTTTTGATATAAACTGAAAATAGAGTAGATTAGGGTAAAATAGATCTGGAATTTTGTTGATCTCGAATTCTGGGATTTAGGATTTGATTTTGAGATACTCATATAAGAAGATTTTGTGTTGAATGGCATTTGGGAGGTGTTCCCTGAATCAAATTTGAATTTGGAGATGATTTGTAACATTTTGCCTTTTCAGGCTTCTAGAAAATCTGGAAAATGACTGATCTGCGAAAAAGGTTTAGATGATGAAATCTGACTACTAACTTTTTGGATTAAGGTATTGGCATACCCTTGATCATAATCCAAGAATAATCTGGTCTGAACTTGGTCAAGATTTTGATTAAATCTGAATTTCTGAAACTTAGGGTATTTGGGTAATATAAGATATTTCTGTTTTCGAAAACAGAAAGGAGTTGATAAATCTGAAAGTTAGAGATAGAATTGAATCTGGGTTCTGAAGGCTTTCATACTCAAGATAGATAGTAGATCAAATCTAAAAAGTCAGATCTTGATTTGGGTCTACAGGATAGATTTTAAGATTTTGGGCTTAGAACAGAATAAAGCTGGGGCTGATTTGGCTGATCTAGAAGAGACATATGCATGCATGACTTTTTAAGAAAGAAACTTTTCACCCCTAAACTCAGGGTGTTACAATGATAAAGGATGATCACGTACTGCTGCAACCACGGTAACGAGATCAGACGTTGTACTTGCGAGAAAGGCTGATCGTAGGGATATATCTCTGCGACCTTAGTGTTCTCAAATACAACATCACATATGGGTTTCTATGATGATAAGTGTTTTGAATTTGCGTGAAATAAATATGGCTTTTGAGTTATATCCAAAACGCCCTTGAATAACCCGATGTCCTTCCTTGTGGCCCTAGGCAACCATAGGGTGGACCTGCGACTGTGGCTATGGGCGACCATGGGACACTTGCACGACCATGGGAGCTCAAAAACGCTAACAATCCTCATCAGTCCTAACTAATTTCTACACTATATGAATATGTATTTGTCGCGCCCCGAGACTGGGACTACGACTACTCCTGTAGAGACCTAGCTCGCTGCAGCTAGTCCCATATATGCATAGCATACACATACCCTTGACGTCCCAGGATAAGTCAAGCACAGGAGTATATCACATTGCAACAGAGTAACTTACAAAATAGTTAAGCAGTGTGGCCTGCTGGCCTTAATATTACATAAGGAGATTACAATGCCTTCATGGCATACATGGTTTAGCAAAATAACATCTACACAGCAGAAGATAGGTGACCCACCCACAAAAGAGAAGTGGACAGCAGAACAACACACATCAGAGAAATGACGGGACTGACGCTCCTCCTTCTGGATCCAATAAGTTCTCCTCGCCTTCATCTTGATTGTTGATCACTCCGTCTATTGATTTGTAGATTGCAAGGGTGAGCACTTACGTACTCAGCAAGTCATAGGTAAGAGTAGATACATATAGTAGTGATGACATGAACCTAGACTAGTCAAGAATTATGGATGTTTATAAAATAATCTTTTTCTTTCATACCTCATCTCATGGCAGCACCTTTCATAATATAACATCATCATTCATGTTCACTAGATTATAGCACTACCGCGACACGTCGACACACGACAGCCCACGGCAGCACTCCTTATCATGACAACACATGTCATTTGGGTAATCTTGATTAAAACATATTTTATTTAGAAAATAGTACTTGTGTCACACCCCGTGGATTTAATCCACCGCAGCAGACTCCTATAAACCCGGGAGCTCGGAGTATTCGAATACGTTTTTAACTCTGCAGAGAGGTACCAATTTACTCGCAAGATATTCCACTTTCAAACCTTTCCTATCATAACAAAATGATTGGACCCCTGACTCACTTCATACTGTGAGCGGCAAGGTGGAAATAACAAGAACTTTTGTTATGTTTTACTCACAATTCACCCCCGACCCTGTGGATCTCTCGCGAAACACAGTTGTGGCGGGCTATACCCCCACCCCTACCTCATTTCCCCATTGCTGGGTCTAATGTCAGATCACCTTCAGTGATAGTGGGAGTCAGCCTCCAAATCAATCATCACAACACATCTCATGCAGGGGTTTCATGTGCGATCCACATAAGTACTTGTTCAGGCCTGTCCCATACTAGGCTTGCGGTTAGCACGTTGTTCATGCCACTAGACGCACAACACAAGGTTCTAGTCCTTATATGCCAGTGACCAGACCATCCACAACCCTGCACCTTCAGTGCCTGCATTCCTTTGCAGTCTAGTACCTCCAGTGCTACAGCCATCCATACCATTTTTCTGGTCACGGCTAGGGGTTTTATTTCATGAATATAGTATATATATATACATATAATAGTTCATGGCTCAAAACTTGTTTATTTCATATTTCACAGATAACCAGTCTAGTACTGCCAATTCATAAATCAACTATTTCCAATCTTTCACATGCAATATTGCCTATATTCAAGGTTATATTATAGCAACATTTAAAATATAGGTTCAAGATGACCAAGGATATGACTTGCCTTCCGCGTCGTAAGAAACAGCAGTTGATGACGGGTCAACAGCGAAGTCCTCGATCTCGGCTTCTAGATCTGCTCGACGACAAACCAAACAATACACACAAATATTACTTATATATTAAGATGCTTTAGGATCTATATGCAGATATGCTTAACAAGGATAACTGAACGATACTGGAGATAATTGAGATTACAAGCTGAACTGAGTTGAGATCTAGGGTTTCAGGGATTTGGCTAAGGATGGGTGTTAGATGCTCTTAGGATCTCAAGGTTACAATAAGAACATCAGTTTTGTGGTTGGTTTGATCAAGAACAGCGAATGTCGGCAGATTGACATTCGGATCAAGAATCTGACATAACTTCAAGGAAAACTAGAGAGTTTATCTCAAGTTATGACAGTAGAAGAAAATGTAGATCATAACTCTACAAATTCAGTGGACAAAGTGGCTTTCAAAATGCACAATCAGAAGTGGGTAAACAAGGCCAATGCCATTGGCTGGCATGCACTGGAATAGTGTCAAAAACTAGGGTTTAGCGGCAAATATAATTCAAGGGCTCAAATCAAGTTGTGATAGAATAAGAAAATGTTGATCACAACCTCAGGAATCTAAGGGACAAAGTTATGCCCAAAATGCACATCTGGAAGGGAGTGAAAAGGGCTAATGCCACTGACTGACATAGTCTGGCATTGATCTTGACATGGCCAGAAACTAGGGCTTAGCATAACTTTTGATCTAGAGCTCCAAATGATGCACCACTTTGTCTGAGAGGTAGGCATTGATAACAGGAACAATTCATTCAACAGGATTCAAAGCTGAAGATGGCTGGAAGGTGATGAATTTCGAAGGAGAAGTGTGGTGGCGACACGGCACAGTGAAGCCACTGGACAGAAATCTTGGCATAGCTGTAACTTGAATTCTGGGCAATTTCAGAGATCGAGCTAGAAGACAAATATGCTCAGGAAGTTGGGGCACACCTGAATGACAAAGTGGATGAAGCTGAAACAGCCGGGAAAGGATTTCCGGTGAACTGCGCCGGAGAAGAAGACATGAGATTTGGAGCTTTTTGATACAGGCCGAAAGAACTCTAATCCAAGCTTGAGGAGTGATAGAAGGGTAAGATGAAGCTATCTGGACAATCAATTTGGCCGGAGGATGGCCGGAGAAGCCTGGCGACGATCGCCGGTTTCTGGAGAAGCTCAAAACTGGGGGAAAACTTCAATTCGAGCTCAATCTGGAGATATTGATGCATAGGCTTGCTTCAAAAGGTTCACTGATCATTTTTCTTCACAAGTTCGAGAGCTAATTCGAAGTGATTTGGTCTGCATTGCCGGAACAGGGCAATCGGGAATTCCGGCGATCACCGGCGACTGGATGCAATATAACTCAATTAGATGGTACAGCATGATGAGGAAGATGAGATATACCTTCTGGCGCTGTTAATTCGGTGAGAAGTGCAGTAGGGCGTGCTGGCACCGTGAGGCCTCAATCTGGACTCGCCGGAGAAGAAGACGACGGCGAGGAGATTTGGAAATTTGGCTAAGTCCTGGTGAAGGGGAGATGACACAGGGTATGGCTGCTTATATAGACCACAGGGCGATGCTTGCAAGGAGATAGCAGCAAGGGAATTTGTGTCGGTTGACATGAGTTGCTGGGCGTAGAAGCAACAACGGCGAGCGGTGACGCGACGGTGCTCAGGCGCGGTGACTACTGCTCAGCTTGTCGGCTCTTTGGAACTCCACATTGTCGGGCGGTGCAAGCAGTGGCAACTGGAGCTGGCAATGCAAAGCAACGTGGCAAGCAAATGCTGACAACGGTCGCGCACGGGAGCAAGCTGTTCAACGGCGTTGCCACGGCGATGGCTGGGGCGTGGACGCGTGTGCACATGCAAATTCAAGTGAGTACGAGCTCAGGCGCAGGCGAGGCGTGGCCGGCGGCGAGCAAGCACGGCGCAAATGCACGGCGAAGCTTCTGTTCGTGCACTGGCTACTGCCCTGGTCGAATTAGGGGCCTGATTGCAATTTCTGATTCCTTAATTTGGACTGATCTGTAATTCTGGAGATTTGGAAGGTTTGTTTTGATTTTGATTCTGCTGATTTGGCAAACTTGATTCAACAAATGATTTGGCACAGATTGAAGATAAAATTTGAAATGTTCGAATGATTTTTGATATGAACTGAAAATAGGGTATTTTAAGGTAATTAAAATCTGAATTTCAATTGATTTCGAATTCTGGGATTTAGGGTTTGATTTTGAGATACTCATAAAAGAAGAATTTGTATAGAAAAGCATTTGGGAGGTGTTCCCTGAATCAGATTTGAATTTGGAGATGATTTGCAACATTTTGCCTTTTCTGGCTTCTGGAAAATCTGGAAAAGGACTGATCTGCGATACTCTTGGACTGATTTGCGAAAAAGGTTCAGATGGTGAAATCTGGTTGCCAACTTTTTGGATTAAGGTATTGGCATACCCTTGATCATAATCCAGGAATAATCTGGTCTGAACTTGGCTAAGATTTTGATTAAATCTGAATTTCTGGAACTTAGGGTATTTAGATAATAACAGATATTCTGTTTTCGAAAACAGAAAAGAGTTGATAATTCTGGAAGTTAGGGATAGAATTGGATCTGGGTTCTGAAGGCTTTTAAATTTAGGATAACTGATAGATCAAATCTGGCAAGTCAGATCTTGACTTGGGGTCACAGGATAGGTTTGGAGATTTTAGGGCTAGAACAGAATAAAGCTGAGGCTGATTTGGTTGATCTAGAAGAGACATATGCATGCATGATTTTTAAGAAAGAAACTTTTCACCCCAAAACTCAGGATGTTATAGTATTTGACCTTCAAGATCTTAGATAGATCAAATTACTATAGCTAAACCTCTCTTAATAATATGATCGTTAAATTTAGAAAATCGCAACACAAAACTGGTCGACTTCTACACCAAGGAACGGTAAATGACTATGAAAACAATTCTTAATCTTCATTTTTACGTCGGCTGTACTTTGCGGAATTTTAGGGTTTTTCGTTTGTCGCTTTCGTATCGCCATTATCATACCTTGACTTGAAACTCAATTAGTTCTGAATAATTGTATTAGTTATGTGTTTTTTCTCGTTATTAATTATTGAAATTCTAAACAGATTCTAGATTCAACGACCATATATAGTAAAAATTTTGATTTGGACAAATGTACATTGATGGAAGTGAATGGTAAAATTAGAAATAGACTTAATCGTAGTGTTATTTATCAGTTTATCGATGCATGCGAAGGTTAAATTTTACTCAATATTGTTACTTGTTAGAGTGGGTGAATGTCTTTGTTTAATTATAATGTGGTGAATGAGAATACCCTCACCAGAGTACTTCAATTAAATAAATTGCAAAGTAATCCTAATAAAAAAATGAAATTACCTTACTTCTGGTAACAATCTCATTTCCCAACTATCCATCACTACACACTAGACAACACGAAGGTGAGCGTAGTCGTAGATGACCAAAAATAAGAGAGAACTGAAAAAAGAAAATAAATTTAGGCGACATGAACACCTGAATTATAAGTCTCATATTTTAGAATTTTAGTAAATAGACTGTTTAATTTAAGTAGGTAATTATGTGATATCAATCTAATTGACGACTAACTAACAGATCTGGCGTAGAACTTAGTTAGCAAATTTACAAGGATATGTCTGGCATTGCTAGGGTGGTTTTCTGCTATATGAATGGAGTTCCACCAATAATTAAGCTACAAACTTTTTACGAATAGTGGGGTATTCATGACATGATGCCCATTATGACATTCTCACAAATCAGTAAACTCCTTGTATAGATTGTTACAAAATTTTGTAACAAGTGGGTTGTTTGCACACATAACACAACTGTCATATAACTGAGAGATGGGAATGTATAATAAATATGGTTTATTTGAATTATATGGTTATTGAATCTGATAATAGGTGGATTTAGTTATGAATTTTTTATTTGAATAATATTTTTTTCTCTATCCAAATCTATATTTGAATTCAACAAAAATAATAGGCAGTCTACTGTATCTAAATATGATAAAATTTGAGAAAAAAATGATGTAGTTGCATGTATAAATTCAAATCTGAATTTTAATTGTATAGAAAATACTTGTTGGAATTTGAACCATATCAAGTTTATATTAAATTCATAAATAAAAAATAGAAATAGTGCACAAGTTCATTTGAAGTGTGTCATTTATTCGTTTAGCCTTTTTTAAAAAAAAATACTAAGAAAATAATGAAATAAAAAATATCAATGGTGTAGATGCTGAAATCCAATCTGAATTAAGAAAGAAATCCAATTCAGATTTGTATCCTATATTTATCTTATCCGAAATTGAATTGATTTAAAAATATGGGTGTGAATATAGTTTAATTAATATTTAATTCGAATCCAATCTTTTTATACCATTAGCGTGAGATTGGTGAAGGTGAAATAAATAAAAACATACCAAAAAACTTGTTAAAAAAACCTTGAGCAAAATGTTCTCCCTAAACCATGGCTTAAAAGGCATCTTCCAGCTGGAGTTATTCAGATAAATGTATAATCTCCCTCAAAGAAATCCACTGAAACAACAAGCATTTCATGTCGAGCACCTACCAACAACGAATTAACACATCCGTCCTAATCACACGGATAAATCTTGGATGTAGCTCCTGCTGTCTTGTGTTCGCACTTTGCAGTGCCAGTCATGTGATCCTTTTTGTCTTTTCTTTTTTTTTTTCGATTTTCCCAACAATAATAAATTACTTTTCGATATTTTAACTCATCAGTTTGATATATATACAATCAAATTTTCTTAATTTTGATCATTAATATATAGAAGATATCAAGATTGACCGTATTGAAACAATATTAATAAATTATCATCAAAATCACTTCTATATTATTATTATTATTATTATATTTGTGTGTGTATATGATGTTTCAAATGAGTAGATAACTCTATAAAATTTTATGATCTAATTTGATTTAAGTTGAGAGAAAAAAAATCGTTACTGAATACTGATTAGAGTAGTAGTTAAGATACCGTGAAAATTGAGAATAACAATCAGAAAAGAATCAGGAGCGATACTGTTATTATGAAACAGTATTTGGTAACTTACGGCAAAACATTAGGCCAGATTCATCAGAACCACTTGAATGAGATTTGCAGACATAACAATAAATTTGATTTGTCAGACTCAGGCTATGCAGTAAAGTCTCTCCCTCATTTTCAACGGTTGGTAGACTGTAAATAAAGTACAAACCCTAGCAGATGACAGCCCGTAAAAAAATGGTAGTAGCTCAAGAAAAGAAAAGAAGCAAATCTCTCTGTGTACTGCTAAGTTACTATTGGAGCTCAAGCATGCGAAAGAACAGAACACCAGAGCACTACCACCTGCCCATGAATCTTGCAGCTTCCCTTAAACAGCAACAACCTTTTTTGCTGTAACTCTCTAATCTGTGGCTCTCCTGTCAGCTCAACCCAAGATCATTACCAATCCAAATCAAGAACTTCCTTTCCTCCACTACCTACAAAAAAAAAATCCCATTTTTGACCACTGGGCTTTGGAGAAATGTGTTGCAAGATGATGCCTGAACCAGGAGCCAACTTCTTGGAAGGTCAGCTTGTTTCTTCTTCCTCTGTTAAATTGTTCAGCTATAATTTTTGTGTGGTTGATTTAGTGGATATTTTTGTTGCTTTGTTTCAGTTGGTTAATTCTTGATTACTATCGATCTCACTAGAAACACACAGTTTATTGTTACATCCACTCTCCAATTAAACATTTATTCTGTGCTAATTAGATGTTACAGTAATTTTTTTTTGGGATCCAGAATGTCACTGTGTGTTCTTGATACTTCTGCTGCAGATTTCTAGCACTTCTTTTACTGCACTATTACAGCATAAGGTTGTAGCAGTGAAATATTTAATCTTCCAAGAAGCAATCAGAGAAACAGAAGCAACATCTTCTATAGAGCTTGCAGCTCCAGTGATTGCCTAATACAACTCTTGCAAGTGCTGAATTGAATTAATGGGTAGAGGTAGAGGAAGGGGAAAGAAACTCACCAATGTCAGGAGTCATGAAGATAAGGGCAGCAGTGGTGAAGAAGTTCTTCCTGCAAGAAAGAGGAGGGGAAGGCCCCAAAAGCGCTTCGCCGATAAGATCGATGAAGCAGATGTCAAGAATTTCGAAGGGGAAGAAGATGAGGAGGAAGAATTGGAAGGCGATGATGCTAATAAACTGAAAGCTTCAAGAGTAGAAAAGGATTCTGCAGGGAATGGTAACAAGAGGAACAGGCAACCCAAGAAAGAAAGTTCCAATGCTGTCCTGGAAGAAAATAGTTCAAGTACTCGATCTAGCACTGATGAGTCAACTAGGTCCAATGGCTTCCGGCAAAACGGAAGCCGGAGGAAGAGCAAGCCCCGGCGAGCAGCGGAAGCGGGGCTGGAGTTCAAATGACACACCCATACAGCCGTCAGCACCTGTTAGTCTTCAAATTTTGCCATGTTCATCTTCAGTAGGCCTAAATGCTGCAAAATGTAAACATATGTTGATTGCAAGTCACCAAATTTTTGTTTATGTTGATGCAAACTTTATGAACTACTGGAACTCCAGATTTAGTTCTTAAAGGCTGAATACTATTTTACTTGAAATTCTTGGTGGTCTTTGATTCATGTGATGCATTTTTTTCTTTGTCATTATATCACAATTCTGTGTTGCTTGTTAGTGCAGAGTAGTAGTTCTCCATCTGATGCTAAATCAAGACAGCATAAGCATTGATTTGAAGATCTGTTGTACTAATATAGATCTTGTAAGGTCAAGTTTCAGATTTAAGATGATTTATTTGTTTGTCATACAGCATGCCTTACGTAAGTATGCATGTAAACATTATGTAATTCTAGTACAAATTGGTGCAGTGAGACAGTATGACATTGATGGATGCCTTCAGGTAGGAGCAAGCAATCTGGCAACCTTCTAACACAAGAAGAATCCAAGTTGTTGATTTTGCAGTGATGTTGTTGGAGAACCCCGCTGATCCAGGACGATCTCTGGTGATTCGGATGGATAAGTGGATTTGGTCGATTGAATCCGCTACGATATACATAGTCGAATCTGTTACGACTAGAGATAGTCGAGTCTGATACGCTTTCGAGCGATCGTATAAATACCTTGTAATAGGGTAGACAAAAATAGAGAGAAGTCAGATTTTAGAACTCATCGACAGAGATCGAATTGATCCGCTATCAACTTGCACAGAATACCCTCTTTTCAATAAAAAGTTGTGTTGTTCTTTAAATCTGTGTATTCGACCTACCGGTTCTTTTCGGCTTTTCGAGTAAAACTAGGTTTTATACATCCAATTGGGTTCAATACTAGATCGGATCAAGTTCATCCAATCATGGCTGGTATCCAATCGGATCAAGTTGGTACCGAAGCACTATCCTGTCCTGTGGATGGTGAAGACTCGCCTTAACTACAAAAAGTTCGACGAAATTCCGCAAGAACTTTTTACAACCGAAGGCAAATGTTCGACGGTACTGATTGTCCCAACTCCAACCATATCTGAAGAAACCTCTGCTCAAGCTGACCTGGCCAAATAAGTGTACAAACTCTCCACCAACATGGATGCCCTGCTTGCTTGGATCAAGCAGCAGGCCATGACCTTGCCTCTGAAGATGATACTTCAAAGGCAAAGGCAATTGGTGTGAAGATTGGGAGCAGCCCGCGCAGACCGGACGTCGATGAAGACAAAAAAGACTACAAGACCGACGACCTCGCTAACACATTCTTAGTTGTCAGATATTTTAAGGTAGAAGCTAAGGTCGACATACCCATATATGATGGGGTGATCGATGCTGAAAAGTTGGATTCATGGATCGACCAGCTTGAGACCTAGTTCAAACTGCGAGGGTTCAATAGTGCTCAAAAGGTGAAGTTTGCGCCTTTGAAGATGAAAAATCACGTGCAAGACATGGTGGAAGACCCTTATCGCCAGCAGGGAATCAAACGACCTCGTGTGGGGTCAATTCAAATGGCTCCTACGACAAGAATTTTACCCGATGGGGTATCTCGAAGAGAGATGGGATCGGTGGCGCCGATTGTATCAACGGCGTGACTAGACCGTCCAGGACTACATGATGAAATTTCGAAGACAAGCGATGGTCATTGGCATCTCGCTGTTTGATCCTCAAGTATTCCGAAAATACACGTCAAGATTACAGAAGGCTATTAGTGTGGAGTTGAGCTTGTTCGGCATCCAAGACATCGTGTCCCCGAGTACAACCACTATGGCGATCCAAAAGAGAAACAAGTCCCGCAACGACAAGAACACGAGAGAGAGTTCGACCCCATCAAAAGGAAAGACGAGTCCAAATAAAAACACTCCCAAATCTAGTACGGGTATCTTTTGTGAGCACTGTCACATTGCATGACACACAGAAGATAAGTGCTATAAGCTCCGTCCTGAGCTTCGACCAAAGGAGAATAGACCAGGGAAAAGAACAGCAATGGCTATCACAACTCCACCCGGAGAAGAGATCGTCCGAGTGAATTCGATCGACCTTGTCTCTGATAAAAATGCCGAAGGAGACAAATTTGAGTTCACCTTTAGACCATCACCCAATAGAGGAACTGTTCACCATCAATATACAGGTGAAGCACGAAGTGGTCGTAGCTATATTTGATCCCGAAAGCCAAAAGAATTTGGTCTCCGTTGGACTAGTACGACGACTAGGTTTGAAGACGACCAAGCATCCACGAATGTATCCCTTGGGTTGGTTTACATCTGATGTGAGTTAGCAAATTACAAGTTAGTGTATGTTAAAATCTGCAATATCTGCTTGATATATCGATGAGGTACAATGCGATGTTGTTCCTATCGATATTTGTCAGGTGATTTTAGGAGTCCGTTCTTATATGAACGTGACACTCACTTCTATCGACAGGACGAAGAGTACGAGCTCACTAAGAATGGGAGTAAGTTCATCATCAGCAGGGACGACAACATTGACACTACGAACTTGATAACCACAAATCAGGCCAAACGAATCATCAACGCGTGCCAAAAACGTGTGTTGGTAATGATTCGTCCAATTAGCCAAGGTGATAGTACTCAGGCAGCACTGTCTTTAGCTTGCATAAATGATAGTGGTCGTTTGTCAGGACTGTTGGAGGAATATAGCGATCTGTTCAAAATTACCCAAGGTCGACCTACGAAACGACCAGTCGAACATGATATTCAGCTTGTTTCGGATGCACCACTTCCCAATCTGAGTATGTATCATAACTCAGTGTTGGAGAATGAAGAGATCAAAAGGCAACTTAGAGAAGCCAACCAAGTAATTCGCGTTGTGGATCTCCTGTGGTACTGGTACCGAAAAAGGATGGAACATGGCGATTGTGCATCAACTATCGAGCATTGAACAAAATCACTATCAAGAATCAATATCCTCTTCCTTGAATCGACAATTTGTTGGATCAATTGAAACATGCGGCAATATTCTCGAAATTAGACTTAAAATCTAGATATCATCAGGTGCGCATCCGAGAGGAAGATATGTGGAAGACCGCATTCAAGACTCGACAAGGTCTATTCAAATGGTTGGTTATGCCTTTTGGTCTATGCAATGCTTCGGCCACGTTCATGCGCCTCATGAACGATGTTTTATGGATGTTCGTCGACAACTTCATGATCGTTTACCTCGACGACATATTGGTCTATAATCATTCATGGGACGAGCATCTGATCCATGTTAAGTAGGTGTTCGATCAGTTGAGGCAACATCACCTTCCCTCAACAACGAAAAGTGTAAGTTTGGCAAGCAAACTCTGCTTTCTTTGGGGTTCGTGGTCGGTGAGGGTATGTTGCAAATCAACACCGACAAAGTAAAGGTGATTTGTGAGTGGCCTCAACTGCGAACACTAATGAAGGTGTGTAGCTTTATGGGAGTGTGCCAATATATACCTTCGTAAGTTCATTCGATACTTCTCTGTGTTGGCTTCTCCACTACGTGCTTTGACCAAGCTCGACCAGATGTTCGAGTGGAGTGGGAAACATGAGGATACATTTCTCCTATTAAAGAAGAAGATCAGTGAGGCTCCTATTGTTTCCTTACCAAATCTGCAAAGGACTTTCGAGCTAGAGACAGATGCATCAGGTTATGAAATAGGTGCGGTGCTCATGCAAGATGGTCAACCAGTGGCATATCATTCCGAGTTGTTCCAGGGATCTCAAAAAACTATCCAACGTACGACAAGGAATTATGTGCTTGCATCAAGCCGTGAAACATTGGTGTTGTTACCTTTTGGGTAAGGAAACCATTGTACACACCGACCACCAGCCGCTTCAATATTTGCAAACTCAGTCCAAGTTGCAACAAGCTCGGCATATGAAGTGGATGTCATATCTACAACAGTTTAATCTGGTGATTTAGTACAAGAAAGGAGTACAAAACAAGTTGGCCGACATGTTTTCATAACCACCAGTTGCTGCTCTGTGTTTATCAGCATTCATGCAGATCGAACCTTCATGCCATGAGGACTAGAGGACTATGCCACAATGTATAAAGAAGATCCGGATTTTCGATCAGTTTTAGTTGAATTCGAAACAGGACGACTATCAGAGTTTGTCCATCAAGAAGGACTCCTGTATAAGGGCAATTTGCTTTGTGTACCACGCGGAGTACCTTGAATCAAGTGGCTACGGGAAGCACATACCTCGAAGGTTGCTGGTCATTTCTGTGTGACAAACAACACTTCAGAACCTTTGGCGTTATGTGTTCAAGCCACGTATGTAGCTTGTGGCTAGTTTCATCAGAGGTTGTGGTTTCTGTATCATCTCCAAATTGGCAAACTGAAAATTGGGTTTGTATACTCCTTTGCCGGTTCCATCACAACCATGGGAAACTATTCTCGGCAGCTGGATCTAAACCCTTGGACTGCATAATTGGGTTGAGGCGTTCATACTTCTCATTCATTTGAGCGAACATGTCCGTGAATTGAGCAGTCACATTTGACCGTATCTTCTCGGCCAGCTCCGATTCCTTTTCCTTCCAGCTGCGAGCCTTCTTCGCCTTTTGCCTGGGCTCCGAGAAGCCTTCCTTCCACGGCACCACACCCCCCACAGTTCGCATCCGCCCTGGATGCTCCTTGTTCCCTAGACCCCGAGTTAGGATGTCGTTCTCCCTATGGGGAGTGAACAATCCCTGGGTCGCCTCCTTCGAGCAAGAGATCTGTTACATTCAAAACACAACATCGTGAGGAAAAAATTTATACAAACTTGTGCACACACGATTGATCATAGTTTTTTCTACCACACTCTATGATTCCAACCAAGAAGTTAGCCAACTTATGATTCGCTGCATGACCTCGGTGTCCTTGGGGTTTGGGAACTCCACAGACCCCGTGGACGACACGGTCCCTCTGGCCAGCCACCAGTGCTTGCATCGTGGATCGCGGATCTCAGAGATCGGCAGGTCAGGGGAGTTGACGAAAGTCGACGCCTTGTCTTCAGCCTTCTTCCACTGCTCCTCCTTCCACGCATAGCCACGAGATCTGAGCTGGTGCGGGTGGTCGTTCCTCCTCTGGATTGCCTTGTTCTTCTCGCTAAGGGCCTTCGTACCAGAAACAAGAAAATTAATGCACTGTTGGTTACTCCATACAACGGTGTGACCAACAAAAGGAAGCATACATACCTTGAACTCAGGGGTCCCCTTCTGTTGGGTGAATTACTCCCATCCCTCCTCCGTTATGAAGGGGTACTTCTCACATGGAGATTTGCCTTTAGCGAGGAAGGCACTGACGAGGACGCTCTTGAAGGTTTTCCATGTGTTTTTCATGTCCTTCAAGCAAGCTATCTTGGGACCATCGTCGGGGATGTTCCACTTGGCCTGTTTCAAATGGTGCATATAAGCAGGACTTACTTAATCTATGGGATAAACCAAGGGAATGTTCTTACTCAAGAGTTCAGGGATTTTAATTAATTTTACCTTCACTTCCGCCCACAGCCTATCCCTCTCGTCGGCCTTAACGTCCTTCCAGCTCTGGACGGTGATCTTCACCCTTTCCTTCACCAACAAACCAACATAGACAGCGTACTGCCCAGTGTTCTTTCCGATCGGTCTCCCGAACTGGTTGAAAACACATGAAAGATCCGTGCGTTTGGCCAAACGGCACAACATCGTCGCACCTCGCACCTTCCTCTTGCACTGGGACGAAGCAGTGTTATCTACGTTGCCCCTCGTCGAATCATTACTATTAGAAGAGGAAAATGCCGACATGGCTTTACCTAAAATTCCATGAACAAACCATCAATTGATATGAAGAAAGATACATGACAAAGTTCATAACTAAAATGGAATGGCAATGATGAACCACCTCTTTTTGTTAAAATGTCAAATTTTTATTCAAAAGGCCAAAAATCATCATTTCCTATCAAAATGGTCTTCAAAATGTATTTAAAAGGTTTTTAGAGGCTTTCGACTATCTTATTTTTTAACCAAATCGGTTTCGAGTGCTAATCAAAATCTATTTGAATTGTGCCAAAACTTGTTTTACAAAAGTCCTAGATATTATTACCCTGAAGAAGTTCAAAATTGAAAACTTTCTGAAATGAGTTTCAATTTGAAACTTATGGGTGTTTGAATCTCACCGGAAAACTTGCTTTGATTCGAAATATCTTATACATGCAAAACATGAGCTTCGGCTGTTTCTATGGTCTTTACTCGTGACCTTCAACTCAAAATGAGATGAATAACTCATGCAAGATCTTTCATATAAAAAATCTCATGAAAATCAAATTTGAACTCAATTTGCAAAAGGTTGTCGAACTTCAACCTTCTTGCTTAACGTAAAGATCATCAGACTTTTCAAATGTACTATCGGTTGAAAATAAGAAACCGATATAAGATATTGATTTTCCTATCGGTTTGATAATTAAAACCAATAGTATTCAAGTTTGTATTCAGGTATAAGGTCGACAATGTAACGAAATATTCTTACTGATATTCATCAAGTTTGTAATTCTCATATCTATAAAGTCTATAACTCCAATGTTTATTTGTAATATTTTTATCATAAGCCAGAATTTACCAATCATTATAATTTTGTTATTTGATATGACCGGTTGGACCATCCCAAATCAATATAATGCAAAAGAATATCAATTTAAGAAACTGATTTCATTTCAATTACTCTTTCCTAAAGACTGCCTGGTTCTAATCGAGTTCAATATCAATTTAAGAAACTAACGTGAGCGGCAAGAACAATTCTAATCGGGTTGGTCAAGAACACTTACAGTTCATGGAGTGGCCTACGATGGCGCGATGCAGTGGCCGGCGGCTGTGGAGAACCCAGATGCGAGCGGCAATGGTGGTGCAGGAGCGCAAAAGGGGACGTCAGGGAGGTTAATTAGGGTTTTCCGTGTGCGAGTAGAGACTTATTTGGAAATGTGTTTGGTTGGACTGGAGGGAAAACTCCCGCCAGTTTAACCCATTATAGGGGTCTTTTTACTATCGGTTGAAAATAAGAAACCGTTATAAGATATTGATTTTCCTATCGGTTTGACAATTAAAACCGATAGTAAAACACAATGGCAGCAGAACTAAGGGTTTTTACTGAACATTGCAGTTTTCATATTGATTTGTGAAAAGAATCAATTATTGCTCAAATCAAGTCCAATTGAAATGAAAATTTGCAGAAATGATTCTCAATGCATCATTCCTGCTGAAGTTTCCATTTGAAATGGATTTGATTTGAGCAATAGTTGATTCTTTTCACAAATCAAATATGAAATCTGCAAAATTTAGACTTCTCATGGTACAACACAATGGCAGTAGGGGTCTTGTACTATTGGTTGAAAATAAGAAAGCGATATAAGATATTGATTTTCCTATCAGTTTGACAATTAAAACCGATAGTAAAAGGGTTTTTACTGAACTTTGCAGTTTTCATATTGATTTGTGAAAGGAATCAATTATTGCACAAATCAAATCCAATTGAAATGAAAATTTGCATAAATGATTCTCAATTTTCATTTCAAATGGATTTGATTTGAGCAATAGTTTATTCTTTTCGCAAATCAAATATGAAATCTGCAAAATTCAGACTTCTTATGGTACAACACAATGGCAGTAGGGGTCTTGTACTATCGGTTGAAAATAAGAAACCGATATAAGATATTGATTTTCCTATCGGTTTGATAATTTAAAAAGATAGTAAAACACAATGGTAGTAGTACTAAGGGTTTTTACTGAACTTTGCAGTTTTCATATTGATTTGTGAAAAGAATCAATTATTGCTCAAATCAAGTCAAATTGAAATGAAAATTTGCAAAAATGATTCTCAATGCATTAGATATGTTTTCCCAAAGAACTTTTGAAAAATGATTTAACAATGAACAGGCACATGACTGGGTGCATAACCACAGTAATCACAATTTTCACATCATGATCAGTATTTATATTAATTCTTCAATTAAAGTTCCAAGTAATATACGTCACTTACATATTGCAAATTAGTCAAGAATGGTTGTCCACCCATAATCCTTCTTCGTGGTCATCTCGCAAGTAACTTATTTCGTCAATATCTTCGGTAGGGACAGATTGAAGAATTCCATCTAAAAATGAAGGTAGTTCGTCAAACTGATTATACTCTTCTTCATCCATAATGTCTTCGACTCCAACAATACGTCTCTTACTGTGAAGGACAACGTGCAACTTTAGATTGGCTGGGTCAACGATGTAGAACACCTGTGTGGCTTGCTCAGCAAGTATAAATGGATCGTCTTGGTGTGTGACTCTACTTAGATCGATGAGGTAAACCCATAATTGTCGACTTTAACACCTCGAGGGATATCGACTCATTGGCATCAAAACAAAGGAATCCTAAGTAATACGCAATCGAGCTCCCATATTTCCTCAATAACACCGTAATATGAGTTGAGTGCCCTTACTGCCCTGGCATCCTCTGAAATAGCAAGTTGTCGACGATTCGGACTCGGTGTCCTGAGTCGAACTTATGCAGAAATTGTGAGTTGTGAGACCTTTCAGGGTGTCTCTCCAAGAAGGAATGATGAACCAAAGTCAATTGAAGCACAAGGAGATTTATACAGGTTCGGGCCCTTGATGGTGGGAGTAATATCCCTACGTCCTGTTGGGATTTCACTATGTGTAGGAAAAAGGATTACAAAGTTGTGGAAAAGATCATTACAGGAGAAGATCTTTTCCGTGTGGTTATGTAAAACGCTACAAAAACTAGCCGATGAAAGCTAGTCGATGTTGATTTGTTCCAATGTCTTCAATCAATGTGTCATATCTCCTCGTCTGGTGCATTAGCTCACCCTTTTATACTGGTCGAAAGGGCGCCAATGAATAACGGCTTCGAACGGTTTCTCGGGTGCAATTTTGGCAACTGCACTTAATTTCCATGCAGGCTTAACACGTGTAATTAAGGAATAACTGCACATATTAACCTCCTAACGGTTGTCTCCGCACGTGGAGGAATCTTCGGGATACTCGGGATATGTTTGCTGTAGAGTCTAAGCAACCCCGTGTCTCCTAGTCGAGAGTATTCTGACCGCGTATTGTCCGCAGTCATTTGACCGCGTATTATCTGTGACCTTCTGTGCGCGCATCACATACGGGCTCCTGACCGCGCACTGTCTGCAGCCTGATCGCGCAAAGCCTGCGACCATGTGTCCGCGCTTCCCAAGCCATCTGAGATCATAGCAACGGACACTTACCTGGTTCAAATATGTCTTGTCCCAGGCGTGCATTTATTCGGAACTAGCTCGGGTAACAATCCTCGTTGGCTAGCCCCCAAATTTGAAGGAAACGAAGAGACATATTTACTTCAAATTTTAAAACTTACATCGGATAAGTGACCCGACGCTTCATATCCTCCACTTAGTGGCGCACTAAGTGTGGTGGTTTATTTCCCGAGACAGACTCTAGGTAGTATTTGACAGGTAATGATGGCGTCGAAGAATTTTCTTTTAACCCGAGATAAAATTGTAAATGTTTTAAAAGCTCGAGGCATTCGAAAAATGAACCGTCACCCCGGGGGTTATAAATACCGAAGCCTTTTAACTTAAAAACTTCACAAGTCTTTCCTCGGCTAAGTCTTTTCCAAAGCCATCTTTTCTTCTCTTCCGTTTTCATCCCAATGGCAGATAAAAGCATCATTGATATTGAAAGCGATGAAGAGGAAATAGCGCTTGAATTCGACCAAGATTTCCAGAAAGTAAGTCTTCCCTGGACCTTTGGTCTAAGTTGCCATCTTATGTTCTGATCATTTCCTGAATGCTTTTGAAAATTCACAGACGACTGAAGACCAGGTTTCTCCATGGAATAACCCAAGGTTGACGAAGGATCTTCTAGCGGCACAAGGGTTAGAGATACATCATTGCTCTCTCTTCCTTAGGCCCCTATAGTTCTCCCTGTCCATGCAACTCGGCAGGTCGAGCCTTCATCTTCACCTTTGGAGGTTTTTAATGATCCTTCAAAGCCTTCTTCTCAGCTTTCTCCATTGCATCCCAGTGATCCCCGTCTTTCGACGGGTTATCAATTTTCTGGTTGGCAAGCTGCACTTCCGCGACCAGATAATCCTCAACTTGTGTTAGGGAAACAATCAATAGGTGGGAAGGTTGCACTTCCACCACCTGATGGTCCCCGGCCTTTGTCGGGTGATCTAGTTTCTGGGGGAAATACTTCAACCTCTCACTTGCGAGGATTTGTAATTATTTTCATCCCTTCTGTTGATCGTTTTAACTTGTAAAACTAACACATTTATGTGCAGGAGATGAAAATTGTTGGAGCCCCCAGCAATCAGCCTGCTGAGATCCAACCTCCTTCCCTCGAACAAACTCTCCAAAGGGAAAAAGAGATTTTGGAGAAGAAGACCGAAGAGATGTCTTCGGCCATTCTGCACCTGACAGATTGTTTTGACAGATCCCACGAAGAGGCGCACCAATTCCGCTTGGAGAGGGACTACGCTCGACAACAGCGAGAACTCTCCGATTCGATCAAGGATGGTAGTGCTTCTCTGATTCGGGACGACGTAGATAGACTTAGAGTAGTTGCCAGTTCTCTTGGGGTCGTCAGTGTAGATCATACTGACGCCAATATGTTCCTAGGAGAACTTTGTAAACTCCTCTCGGATCAGGTCGATGCTCTGGTCGCCTGTATCCCTTTTGTATGCAAGGATTGTCAGAAATAAAGATTTCCTTTACTTTACATCACTTGCCATAAAGAATAAAACTCTTCACAATCTCTATAAGAAACAATGGTCATAAGTAATGTTTTTACGACCACTCATACATAGGTAAACTTGAGGCAACAAGTCTTTCGATCAGAAGCGCATTAATGAGTCATACCGCAACTAGTACTGGTACCGTGATCAGAACCAAAGCTGCCATTAGAACTAAAATTCGATCAGAACTGAAATCATGATAACATAATGCCTTGACCGGATAACAACCATTTGTATTGCGATTATCCATTTGCAATGATCACAGAATATCATTATGATCAAAATGCAAGCCTTAAAGTGATCACAGGAACACATTGTGACCAACACGTGAAAATTAAACTTATAAAAAACATGAAGGATAACTTCCTCTGAAAATTTTTGTAACATTTTCACGTCCTTATGTACACCCTAGCCCCCAAATTCGAAACAAAAAATACTTTTTGTTTCGGATTCACTGTGGGGAGTGCATAAGGGGTTTCCAAGAGAAAGCATCCATTATGGGAAATGAATAAAATATTCAATGGAACGTTTCTCTCAGTGGAACGTTGCCTCGGGCCTATAAAAGGAGCAGGTAGCTTCCTGAGGAAGTCACACAACCAGAAACCTGCCTTAGAACTTCCGCCGCATAAAACCTTCTTTTTTCATCGCCTCCAAAGTCGCCACTTTTCCTCCCGATCTTTCGCAAGAAATGACGTCCTGGAGCCGATCCGTTCATCACACGGAGGAGAGCCTAGTGGCACTGGAGAAAGAAGAGATCCTTCCCCCACGGCTGCTACTCAACTGGCGGCCCGCGGAGAAGGACCAAGAAACCTCAATCGTCCAAGAGGGCGAATGGGTGGTTTTCGAGGAATACTTACGATGCGGGTTCCGATTTCCCGAGAGTCGATTCCTGAAGGGAATCTTGGAGCACTATGGGTTGGAGTTGGTGAATCTCCACCCTAATGCTGTCCTGATCCTGGCAATCTTCCAGTACTTGTGCGAAGCCTTCGTCGGAGTGCTTCCAAGCGTGGAGCTCTTCTGACTCTTCTACTACTCGGCATGGTCGAAGAGCGCCAATGCCGCCGGATGCATTTACTTCCAGATAAGGGAGAAGAGAGAGTATCCCTTCCCACCCCTGCAGGACTCCGTTCACGAGTGGTACCAGAAATGGTTCTACTGCACCCCTCCGTCGGAGAGCGGATTGTGGTTTGAGAACTCCCGGCCAGAGAAGTCCAGCGAATTGGATTCTCTTCCTGCTCCAAGCATAGAGCAGAAGAAGCAGGCCCAAGTAATCCTCCACTTAGTCCAGCAGGGATTAACCGCTCACGATATTATCCGCGACATCATGAAGAATCGGGTGAGCCCCCTGCGTGAAAGGGCTCATCCTGCTTGGAAAATACAGTCCATGGCAGATAGCACCTTGGACTACAATAACGGTATGTCTTCCAGTCAACAAAAACATATATTTCTTCTAAAATGTCGTATTTGCTAACTTGTTCGCTTGTGACGCAGCCCTGGGTTCGTCCGAAATTGAAAAGCGGACAAATTACCTCCTCCAGGCGTATAGTGCCGATGTGGAGGGAACCAGGGGATCACCTCGCCCCCAGAGCCTGATTAATGCCAGTGATGACCTCAAACAGGAGCGCCAAAAGGTATGGGCTTTCTCAATAAGCTCCATCAGCAGATCATTCACTCATCTCGTATTAACGAGAACAACTTGAATGATACAGCTCCTGGGAAAGTTCGGCGAGGCGACGCGTCCAACCGAGGATATTGGTCTCTTGGGAAAACTGGCTCCGAAGAGAGTGAAGAAAATCTCTTCGAAGCGCGGGACGAAGGAAACTGCTCCCAAGAAGTCTAAGAGGATCCTGGGAGAGGCTTCCTCGCCAAAGACTCCTCTTACCGCGAAGAGAACTGCAGTAAGATACTCGATGCCCCCCAGGTACAAACTGGAATCACTTCTTCGTCGTATAGGGTGAAGGGAGTGAGGAAGAGGAGGATGACGTCCCTCTGATCCATCGCAAGAGGAAGACGATCGCCTCCTTGTCAAGCGAGGTCTTTTCTTTGCCCGCGAGGACAGAATTGACTGCAGCGGGTCTCGCAACCACTGATAACCCCGTGGTTGCGGATGACACCCAAATACCTGAAGCCCAGGAAGCTTCAGGGTTTGCTACACCTCTCCCCTTGATAGAAGGGGTGACCACGGTAAGATTCCTCACAATCTTGTTGGTCATTATCCATCCATGAGCATCCACTAAGCAATGCTCGTACAGGAGGAAAGAGACATCCCTCCTGTCCACCTCGAAGTGACTGCTGCCAGCCCTGGGGTGGCGAGCACTCCACTCATGGCGACAGGAATGGGGTTAACAGAGCAGGATACCGCAACCACCAGCAACCCCGTGGTCGCAGATGAAGTCCTAGTGCCTGTGTTCCAGGAAACGCCTGGTCCAACGGCCGTATCCCTACCGACCGAGGAGGTTACCTAGGTAAAGATTATCACAGCTCGAGTCTTTATCATTCCTCACATACATGCTTATGAGTTTGAGCACACAGGGAGGAAAAGATAGGGTCCTCTTCATGAAGAGGAAGACCAGGATAGACGACGACTATCCTCTCTTCCTTGGGGAACCCTCTTTGAAATCCCAAAAACTGGAGGTCTTTCGAGTATGGTAAAAAAACTCCCCTATCGGGACAGGATCAGATTACAATAATCGATTGTAGAAATGACAACTGATGGTACTTCTATCTATTTAGGCGCAGGGACTTATCACCCAGCCCTTCAGCGGCCTCGGCCAGTGTTGGAGCTTCCCCTGCTACCGAGGTTTCTGGGGAGCAAAGCTCCATCCCTTCGGCCAGGGAAGTCTTTGGGGCCGTGATAGATAGGCTGTCTGCAGAAGTTCAATCGGATGTATTGGAATCTGCAGCCCTAGTGAAGAATAAAGATCAGCGGGAAGATTCATCCGCTGCTCCTGCTGGGGATAAAGCAAACCCAGCGATTCAACCTCCAGTTGAACCGAAAAGGTGCTCATTCCGGGAGTATGTTGAGGTACGTCGAATACCCCTTATGAATTTTGCGTTTGCATAAGAGCATCCAAGCTTTGAAACTGATCTCCTTCCACGTCATAGGAAATGACCCGCATGGTGACCATGTCAATGGCTATGGCGGATAGGATCGAGGCCACAGAAGAGGAAACGGGTCGCCTGTAGCGGTAAGGAAGACGTTTCTTCACTTGTTCGAATGCAAATCCCTATCTTGATAATCATCTCTTTTGTCACAGAGAAAATGCTTATTTGATGAAGTGCTTCACTGATCGGGAAGACCAAGAGTTCCGGGCAGCCCCCAAAATCTCGTTCCAGGAGACCGAACTCCAGAATTTGCGGTCACAGCTCTCCTATAAGCATACTTCTGACCAGAGTAAATCAGTTTCGTCGTATGAACTGTTTGTAATAGCCTCTTGTCGCAGCGCGAGACGACCAAATAAGCCAGCTCAATCAAGAGAGGACAAATCTCCAAGCGACAATTAACTCTGTTCGCAGGGAGAACAGAGATTTGAGCACACCACTCTCCACCTGCAGCAATGCTCAAGAAAACATCTTCGGAAAACTGAAGATGTTTTCTTGAGTTGCTGAGGGCTGATGTGGTCAAAAATGCGGTGGACAACCTTAGCCTTAGCGACTGGACCACGCTGATTGCGACCCAAGAAGAGTCACTTCTCGAGTATCTTCCTGAAGATACTAGGCGGAAAAAAGAGGTGATCAAATCAAGAGTTCGATCAGCAGCCTCCGCCATCCTCTGCCGGCTTCGTCTACGCCATGGCCCAGATCTCGATCTAAATCCAGCGGCGGAAGAGGCAAAGCTCGAAAGTGAAGACCAGCTTGGCTATCATGGAGGAGGTTAGACCCCTTGTAGAGAAACTCTTGAATGAGCTTGACATGATGTAAATCCTTGCACTTGTACAGATACAATTTATACAATGCAAATGCGTGCACTTTTTGTTTCAAAAGGAAGCACTTCTTTTTGTTTCTTGTTGCAACCATATTCCCCTAGCCCCCGCCTGTGATTATGTATACTAAAGACTTAGTATTATGAGCATAGGAGGAATATATATGTGACAACGACAAGGGATACCCGACCAGGCCGATAATCATATTAGATACAATACCCAACCTTATTGCAAATCGGCAACCACTCTGATGACCAAGGACATGCCAGCAAGCCCCGTGTGCGTTGAGAAATGGCTTATTGAGGGGTGTCTTGTCTGGAAGTGATCACGAGATCAGCCAGTGAATCCGATCAGGGTATTGGGGCAATATAACCATCGGCGACCAGCCCCCGAGCCAGGCTCGTAACATATGGGCAAAAATGGAATAATCCACATATGGAACAACTAAAAGCGCTTGTTTTGTTAAATCATGCTAATTGAAAAGGAAAAGGGATTGGGCACTTACACGTAAAACTTGCGTAGTTAGTCAATGTTCCAAGTATTAGATAAGATCCGACCATCCTCCATTGCCAACCGAGCTGATCCTGGTCGAGGCACCGAGACAACAGTGTAGGGGCCTTCCCACTGTGGGGAGAACTTGTTGCGACTAGATTGGTTTTGTATCTTACGCAAAACCAGATCGCCCACGTGAAGACTATGTGGTCGCACCCTTTTATTATGGTACTTGCGCAAAGTTTGCAAGTATACCGCGGACTTGATCAGAGCTCGATCACTTTTTTCTTCTAGGAGGGTGAGATCTTGTAATCGTTGCCCATTCTGATCAACTTGTTTGAATTGATCTGTCTGGACAGAACCAATACTGATTTCCATAGGTAACACAGCTTCAGCCCTGTATACCAGATGGAAAGGAGTCTCACTGGTGGCTCGACTAGAAGTAGTACGTAGTGCCCACAGAACGGTGTAGAGCTTGTCTACCCAAGCCCCCGACGTGTCTTAAGGCGATCGAAAACACGTTTTTTGATGCCCTGCAATATTTGCCCGTTAGCACGTTCAACGGCACCATTGCTCTGTGGATGAGCTACAGAGGCAAAGTACACCTTGGTTCCTGTTGCATCTAGGCCGTCATGTCTAACCCTAATTTTGATGATTAATGAAAACAAAGTGTTCCGGACTAATCGTGCTTTTGAGATTGATTGATACAGGGATCAGTTGAGAAGAAATACAAGAAGATCAAGATGAACCCAACTTAAAGTAAAGCACAAGACGCAGAAGAGCAAGAGACGAGACGCAAATCTTGAAGATGCGAAAGACCTCAGGTATTACGAGTTTTATTTTCACCGATCTTGGCGTGTGGAGATGATCAGTTAGGGAAATTCTTTTCTAGCTTTAACCGTACTATAAAGAGGGGTAGCGAAAGTCCTCTTTTTATCTCCAACGCAAACTGAGAATCCTAGGTCATTGCATTGCATCATTTTTGGTTGGATTTGTTTTTGAACTTATTTGAAAAATCTGGTTTTTTAGTTCAGTTTTTGACAGCAGAAGAGTATTTGCATTTTTCAGAAAGATCTAGACAGATCTGGCTTTTGCTTCTGTTGACAAAATTGTAGCCCTTAAAATTATCTTTCCAACGAGATATTAAACACCTCTTTTGGATTTCTGAATTTAAAGTTATCTCTATTTTTGTTCATGCTGACTGTCAGTTTGCTAAACTGACTGTCAGTTTGCTAAACTGATTGTCAGTTTGAATGTCAGTTAGTTTAAACTGACAATTGTCCAGAAAGGGTGTATTTTGTGCTCAAAATTTTTGTACTAAACTGACTGTCAGTTTGTCCATACTGACTGTCAGTTGGGGTTTCGACCACATTGTTTTTAATTGAGTTTCTATTTGATTTTGGTCGAGTTAGTGGTCGAACTGACTGTCAGTTTTGTGAACTGACTGTCAGTTTTGTGAACTGACTGTCAGTTGTGGGTTCCAGCTTTCCTTTTTCGACCACGAACGGCTAGCAAAGTTTTCGTCCGTAAATTTTGTCAGCCGTTGTGCACTAAACTGACTGTCAGTTAGGCAAACTGACTGTCAGTTTGGGTTGCTGATTTTCAGCCCTAGCTCCAACGGTTCATTTGATTCTTGAGGCTATAAAAAGGGGCTTTGGGCATAAGTTTTCTACAACAAGCAACAGCATTTCATATACACTCTTGAGCATTAGTTTCTTATATAAAATCTTGATCTTTTGATCAAGTCGAGTGCTTTCCGATCCACCGAGAGTTTCAGTTCTTTTGCATTTGCATATACTTAGCTTCTCGGTGCGTGTTTGGAGGTCTAAAGAAGACCTCGCTGCCTGTTACTCTTGGTGAGCGCCCTCACCTAGACGGTTCGGAGGCGTGAGAGTTGATCTCTCCGTTCGGAGATTGTCGGAGAGGCTCGGCAAGTGTGTACAAGGCATCGGTGCTCGCCTTTCCGGAGTGGACAAGGAGCAACCACTAGTGATAATATCCTTTGTAGATATTGAGGCAAGACTCAAGTGATTTGAGTGCTTCAACGAGGATTAGTGGAGACTGGGCGAGTCTCCGATACCTCGGTAAAAATTGTTGTGTTCGTTCTCTTTCCCTTGCTTATATTATTTGTTCTTGATTTGTTCTTTATTTGCTTTTAGTTTTAAGTTTTTTAAAAGCCTCCTATTCACCCCCCCTCTAGTCGGCATCCTTGATCCAACAGTTCCGACCTGATCGCAGTAATCCAGAAAAAGACCACTAGCGAACTGGGAACCGTTATCAGTGGTGAGACGATTTGGAACACCGAATCGAGTCACAATGTTATGATGAAAGAACTTTCGTGCAGCAGTAGTGGTAATGTTGCGTACTAGTTCTGTAACATCCTGAGTTTAGGGGTGAAAAGTTTCTTTCTTAAAAAGTCATGCATGCATATGTCTCTTCTAGATCAGCCAAATCAACCCCAGCTTTATTCTGTTTTAGCCCTAAAATATCAAAATCTATCCTGTAAACCCAAATCAAGTTCAGATTTCTCAGATGTGATTTATCAGTTACTCTAAACATAAAAGTCTTCAGAAGCCAGATTCAATTCTATCTCTAACTCTCAGATCTATCAATCCTATTCTATTTTCGAAAACAGAAATTCTAATTACTATTCTGATTACCCTAATTACTCTAAACTCAGATTTAGCTAAATCTTGACCTAATTCAGATCAGATTATTCTTGGACTATGATCATGGGTATGCCAATACCTTAATCCAAAAAGTTGGCAGCCAAATCATATCATCTAAGCCTTTTTCACATATCAGTCCAAATTATATCGCAAATTAGTCCTTTATCTGATATCTGGAAACCCGAAATGGCTAAAATCTTCAGATTAACTCCAAATTCAAATCTGCTTCAGGGAACACCTCCCAAATGCTAATCAATACAAAATCTTATTTTATCAGAATATCCAAATCTCATCCTAGATGCCAGAATTCGAAATCGACAAAACTTAGATCTTATTTTACCCTAAAGTACCCTATTTTCAGTTTATATCGAAAATCATCAAATCATGCCAGATTTTACCAAATCTCTTGCTAGATGAGTATAAGGTATAAGTTTATACTCACCTATGAAATCAGATTTGCAAATCAACTATCTCTAAATAAGAAATTACAAATCAGTCCAAAATTCAATCAAAAATCTTTGCAATTAGGTCCCTGGTTCGACCTCAGCTACTGTACACGACCAGGGATCACCTCCTTCGACCTCGCTCACTGTTGCGACCAAACCAAAAGTGCACGGCGACCTCGACCGCAGTGCACAGTGTTTGCTTCGACCTCGGCTAGCGTTGAACGGTGCCTTTGTGATCGCGACCAGAACTCGCCATCGACCTCGTCGCTGTGTTTCAAGTCTCGCCGTTGAACAGCGCCGCTTTAGCCGTGATTTTGCAACCACCTTTGCATGCACACGTGTTTGCATCTCAGTTGTTGCCGTAGCCATCTACATCCAGCTCACCAGCAGCTACACGCCAGAGAGGAGCTTGCTGCTCACCATTGCTGCAACCCGAAGCTTTCTTCTTCACCAGCGCAAGCAAGCGAGCAGTGAACTTCGTTATACTTGCCTTACCTATAAATAACAACCCCAGAGCAGCTTCTTCACCTTTAGCAGTACTCTCCAAAGTCCTCCAGCAATTAAACCGGACCTTCTTACTCACTGTCGTCTTCTTCTTCGGCGAGCTCAGCACGGAGGCTCACGGTGATAGCCTCAACCATAGCCTCAGTTCCCAAATTGACACCACCAGTGAGTTCCCCGTATCTTACTCTCTGTTCTGTACCATTTAATTGAACTCTTATGCACTTCATCGCCGATGATCGCCGGCAATTGCTGAATTCAATGAAATGCCCTGTTCCGGTTGCACAACTCAAATTAATCCGAATTAGCTTTCGATTATGTAGAACAAATTGATCTGTGAACTGAGCTTAGCAAGCCTGAGAAGTCAGATTGTGAAATTGAGCAAGAATCGAAGCATTTCCCAAACTCGAGCTTCAACAGAAACCGGCGATCGTCGCCAGGCTTCTACGGTGATCCCCCGGCCAATTCAATCATACCAAAAGCTTTCTTATAGCTCTCATATACTCTCCAAGCAAGGAATTGAGTTCAAATTGTGTAGAATGGAAAACCCCAATCTCAGTGCCTTCTTCTCCGGCGCCGGCCACCGGAAATCCATTCCCGGCCGATCCAGCTTCAGTAACCTTGTCCACCTGATGCGCCTAGATCTCCTGAGCAACTTTGTCTACTAGCTCGACTTCCAATTCGGTCTAAATCAGAAGTTATAGTTATGCCCTAAATCCCTGTCCAGTACTGTGATTTGGAACTTCAGCCACCAAGTTCATCGCCGGTTTTCATCACTTTCCGGCCATCTCCTGCCCTAGATCCTGTTGAGTGAATTGTTCCTGTTACTGAGGCCTACCTCCCAGACAAAGTGGTGCACCAATTGGAGCTCTAGATCAAAAGTTATGGCAAGCCCTAGTTTCTGGCTATGTCAGTGCAATGCTAGGCTATGCCAGCCAGTGGCATTAGCCCTTTTCATTTCCTTCCTGATGTGCATTTTGAGCATGACTTTGTCCCTTAGACTCCTGAGGTTGTGATCTACAATTTCTTCTTCTATCACAACTTGATTTGAGCCCTTGAACTGCATTTTATGCTTAGCCCTAGATTTTGACATTGTCAGCCCAATGTCAGAGCATGTCAGTCAGTGGCATTAGCTCATTTCACCTCTTTCCAGTTATGCAAATTGAAAATAACTTTGTCCATCAGACTTGTGGAGTTGTAATCTACATTTCATTCTACTGCCACAAGTTGAGATAATCCCTCTATCATCCATCAACCCTATGTCGATACCTTGAACCGAATGTCGACCTAAAGACATTCATCGATTTTGGGCAAACCAGCCACGGACTTAATGTCAATTCTCATATCCTGGAACCCTAGAAGTTCCTAGCACTCATTTTTAGCCCTAATTCTATGATTTAACCCTAATCAGCTTCTATGGTACCTAAATCTAATTATTTCAGAATCATCAAGACATTCATCTTTGCATTATTGCATGTAGTATAATAATGTATTGAAAAGGTTGTGATTCTTGGTTGCTTGTTTGATCTTTGCTCAGAGTCGGAGCCAGAGTTCGAGGACTTCACTGCTGACCCGACATCAACTGCTGTCTCTCACGACGCGGAAGGCAAGTCATAGTCTTGATCATCTTGAACCTATATTTTATGAATTGCTATGATATGACCTTGAATATAAGTAATACTGCATGTGAAAGAATCGTTGAGATATATTTTGGCAGTACAAGCTGGATGCTTGTGAAATGTGAAAAGATCAAATAGTGAACCATGAACTACTATATATGTATTTATATATATTCATGAAATAGAACCCTTAGCCGTGACCAGGGTTTTGGTATGGAATGGTGGTACTAGCACTGGTTGTGCTTGGCTGCACTGGATGTGCAGGCACTGTAGGTGCATGGTGTGTGGTATGATCTGGTCACTGGCATATAAGGACTAGAACCTTGTGTTGTGCGTCTAGTGGCATGAACAACGTGCTAACCGCAAGCCTGGTATGGGACAGGCCTGAACAAGTACTTATGCGGATCGCACATGAAACCCCTGCATGAGATGGAAAACAATACACTAAACTCATGGGGTTCAGCTCCTCCACGTATCACTGAATGTGATTTGATCAAGCACGTTGACCCAGTAATGGGAAGAGGCATTCGGGTGTGGGGGTAATCCCGCCACAATTGCGGTTTGTGTGAAGAAAACTGCAGGGTCAGGGGTGAATTGTAAGTGAAACATAACAAAAGTTCTTGTTATCTCCACCTTGCCACTCACAGTATGAAGTGAGTCAGGGGTCCAATCCTTGTGATAGGAAAGGCTTGAAAGTGGAATATCTTGTGGGTAAATTGGTACCTCTCTGCAGAGTTAAAAACGTATTCGAATACTCCGAGCTCCCGGGTTTATAGGAGTCTGCTGCGGTGGATTAAATCCACGGGGTGTGACACAAGTATTATTTTCTAAATAAAATTTGATAAGTCAAGATTACCCAAATGACATGTGTTGTCATGATAAGGGGTGCTACCGTGGGCTATCGTGTGTCGACGTGTCGCGGTAGTGCTATAATCTAGTGAACATAAATAGTGATGATATGTTATGAAAAGTGCTGCCATGAGATGAGGCATGAAAGTAAAGACTACTTTATAAACATCCATAATTCTTGACTAGTCTAGGTTCATAACAACATTACTATAAGTATCTACTCTTCCCTATGACTTGTTGAGTACGTAAGTACTCACCCTTGCAACTTATAACCCAGAAGATGGAGCGTACCAAGATCAAGAGGAAGGCGTGGAGAACTTCTTGGACCAACAAGAAGGAGAGCCAAAACCGCCAAATACCTGATGTGTTGTTCTGCCATCAACTTCTTGCTGTGGAAGGGACACCCATCATCCGCTGTGTAGAAGTTTTTATTTTGCTTAAACTAAACCTTGATGCCGCGAAGGTATTGTAATCTTTTTATGTAATATTAAGGCCAGCAGGCCACACTGCTTAATACTTTGTAAGTTTTTCTGCTGCAATGTGAATATACTCCTGTGCTTGACTTATCCTGGGAAGTCAAAGGTATGCTTGTATGGGACTAGCTATAGCAAGCTAGGTCTCCACGGGAGTAGTCGTAGTCCCAGTTTCGGGGTGCGACAGGTTCGGCCTCAATCTACTTTGTAAACGTGTCAATGGCTACGAACAAGAACTTGTATCCATTGGCCGCTTGTGGCATAGGACCGACAATGTCCATCCCCCAGACCGCAAAGGGCCATGAAAGAGGAATGGTTTGTAGGGCATAGGCAGGTTGATGAACCTGTCTCACGTGAAACTGACACTGAGGACATGTCTTGACCATATTCTTGGCATCATCAAGTGCCGAAGGCCTGTAAAATCCTTGTCGGAAAGCCTTGCCAACCAGTGTACAATATGACGCGTGCGCACCGCATACACCGTCATGAATCTCTCTCAAGAGGGATTTACCTTCCTCTTGGGACACACAGCGCATAAACACTCTTTGAGTACCTTTTCTTTACAAAACTCCTTCTATGAGCTTGTATAGACGCGCCTTTCGAACTAACTGATCGCATTCGATTTCATCCTCGGGCAAGGTCCCATGTTCGAAATAGACCCTCAATGGATAGGTCCAATCTCGTTCCTGTCCGAGGTTGGTAACGCAGACTGTTACTGGATAATCCTCGACAGTAGTCATGATCGAGGGATATTCCAAGTGTTCGATGAACACTCCTGCCGGAGTGGATGTGCACGAGGACCCAATTTTGGATAATTGGTCTGCTAGAATGTTGTCCTTTCACGGGATGTATTGGACTTCGAAATGACTGAATTGTTTTTCCAATCTCCTCACTTCCCCCAGGTAATGAGCCATTGTCTCATCAGAGGTGTTGTACTCCTTGTTTACCTGGTTTACGACCAGCTATGAGTCTCCCCTCACTACTAATCGACGGACTCCAAGGAATTTTGCTGCCCGGAGCCCTGCAATAAGACCTTCATACTCTGCTGTGTTGTTGGTCGCAACAAAGTGTAGTTGAAAGACAAACTTTAGTTGTTCGCCCTGAGGCGTGACTAAGACCACTCCAGCCCCCGAGTGTTGAAAACTACGAGAGCTGTCAAAGTACATTGTCCAGTGATCAGGGCATTCGAAATCTTCAGGCGCCTACACGGGTGGCTCAGGATTAGTCCATTCGACCACGAAGTCGGCCAGGACCTGAGACTTGACCGCGCTGCGAGGCGTGAAATAGATGTCGAATGCTCCAAGTTTGACAGCCCATTTGGCGATCCGACTAGATTTCTCCGGATTGTGAACAATGTCTCCCAATGGAAAAGATGAGGGCACTGTGATCTTATGTGCTTGGAAGTAATGTCATAGCTTATGGGAAGCCATCAGTAGCGCGTAAAGTATCTTCTGGACCTCAGGGTATCTCTCCTTAGGACCATGAAGTACTTCGCTTACATAGTAATCGGGTTTGTGCACACCCTCTCTATCTGCGATCAGGACAGCGCTGACTGCGTGAGGTGTGGCCGCCAAGTAGAGAAGTAATGGTTCTTCTTTGTCAGGAGAAACCAAGACCGGCGGACTAGATAGATACGCTTTTACCTCCTGAAATGCCTTTTTGGCCCCATCGGACCATGTAAAATTGTGATGTTTGCGTAGGCTTTGAAAAACGGTAGTCCCCTTTTGCCTAGTCGTGATATGAACCGGCTTAATACCGCCATGCGAACTGCTAGGCGCTGAACATGCTTGATGGTCGAGGGAGACCTCATTTGTTCGATAGCCCTGATCTTTTCAGGATTGACCTCGATTCCTCTGGAACAAACAAGAAAACCAAGAAGTTTTCCTGATGAAACCCCGAAAGAGCATTTCGCTGGGTTTAATTTTATCCCATATCAATTTAAATTACAGAAGGTTTCAGCAAGATCGTCTAAATGACACGATTTTTTTGTACTTTTTACAACCAGGTTGTCTACGTAGGCTTCAAGATTACACCCCATCTGGGAAAGAAAGGTCTTTTGCATCAAGCACTGGTACGTGGAACCTGCGTTCTTGAGACTGAACAGCATTCTGATGTAGCAGTAGGTGCCGAACGGTGTGATGAAGGCAGTCTTCTCTTCATCTTCTTCTGCCATGCTAATTTGATGATATCCCGAGTAAGCGTCCAGGAAACTCATCAGTTCACAACCCGTAGTCGAATCGACCAGCTAGTCGATGCGGGGAAGGAGAAAGTCGTCCTTCGGACAGGCACTATTGAGGCTGGTGTAGTCGACGCACATGTTCCACTTGCCATTTGACTTGCGGACCATGACCGGATTTGCAAGCCATTCCGGATGATCGACTTCGGAAATAAATCCGGCCTTTAGGATTTTGTCCAACTCCTCTCGGATGGCTTCCTGCCGATCCACAGCAAAACGCCTGAGCTTGTGCTTTATTGGTCGCTGTCCAGGTCGAATTGCTAACCTATGCTCGATTACTTCCCTTGGGACACCGGGCATGTCGGATGGTTTCCACGCAAACACATCTGCGTTAGCCCAGAGGAAAGCAATGAGCTCGAGTTCCTATTTGTCATCCAGGCCTGATCCAACCCGAATTGTCTTGGACGGATCATCCAGGTACAATGGAACTAGTTTGAGTTTTTCATCTGGTCGAGGAGCAGTCTTGATCGTATTAGTGGACACTGTGGCGATCGGAGCGTCTCAGAGGGGAAGTTGGTCCACCATCTCCAGGGATAGCCGATCACACGTCAATGCCACGTTGCGACTACCTCGGACCGAAATAACACTCTTGGGGCCAGGCAACTTGCCACACTGGTAAGCATAGTGCGTAGCCATCATAAATTTAGCAAGAGCTGGCCTGCCAAAGATTGCGTTGTAAGCCGAATCACAATCAATTACATCAAAAGTAACTAATTCTGTCTGGAAGTTATCTGGTTCTCCCAGCATGACCGGGAGCACCACCTATCCCAATGGCATCATAGAGGGACCAGGAATTATCCCATAAAACGGATGGATTATGGGCTTGATTTTCGAACGAGGAATCTGCATCTCGTCGAGCGCTTTGACCAATAAGATGTCCAAGGAACTACCTCCGTCGATCAGGACCCTTTCGACTCTCGCATTACTGATAATCGGGGTAATAACCAGAGGTATCCTCAATGGTCGAGTAAGCCCCGCAGGACAATCAGAGCAATCAAATGTCAAAGGTGTATCCGACCAACGGGGGTACTGAGGTTCACCAAGGGGAGTCTCCTCTTGGTTAACCTCTCAATAAAAGACTTTAAATTGCCTCTTAGAAACAAAAGAGGAGGAACCTTCGAAAATAACATTAACATGATTACGAGGTACCTGGTAAGACATCTCTTTGTCCCCGTCGGTGTCTCTTAGCCTGCAAGCTTGTTACTTAGTTGGTAAGGTCGGCATAGGTCCGATCCCCTGGTAGAAGTCATCCAACTGCTTCAGCCAACTCCTGCTATTCTTGAGGTCGTGGCTTGCGGAGTTGTGGAGCGGACACCATTTCTTGCCTTCCTGCAGGTTAGTCCACTTCTCTGGCTGGTCGGTACTGCGACCACCAGAAGCAGTTTTATTTTTAAATGAATGTTTGTTACCTTTGGTCGATGGAGGTTTCTCTGCGACCGCGACCTCTCGGTACTGTCCAGACCGACTCCTTTTTGATTTCTTCGACCTCCCGCCTGATGAAGATTCTGTCTTCTTACTTGAATCCTCCCTTTTCACGTCCTTGAGACCTGGTTGAGGCGGTAGGTTACCTTTATCAACCATCTAATTCCATTCAATAGCCTCGGCCGCGTCACAGTATCGATCGGCCATATCAAAGAGATCGGCTAACGATCGGGGAGGATGGATGAGCAAATCTTCGGTGAATCTTTGATATCGAATAACGTGTTTAAATGCCCTGATAACAGAGCTATCAGATATGTTCGGGATGGTATTTCTCACCCCGACAAATCTCTTGACAAACTGATGAAGAGTTTCGATCAAAGTTTGCCGTAGTCGATGGAGGTCGTCCTCTTTACCCGGCTTCTGATAACAATTTTGGAAATTGTTGAGGATGGCATCACACAATATTTCCCAGTTATAGATTGAACCCTCAGGTTGATTGAACAACCAGGTTCTTGCCGGTCCTTCGAGGACTGTGGGCAGGTAGTTGGCCATAACCCGGTCATCGCCGCCTGCTGCCTGAATAGCAGTGATGTAGATTTGTTAGAACTCGGTTGGATTCTGAGTTCCATCAAACCTCTCTATGGCCCCCGATTTGAACTTGTCTGGCCAAACGACCGCACAAAGGCCGGGCGAGAAAGCTTTACAACCAACATAGGGACTGTGAATTGACCTGCCGCTCTCGACCTGATCACGGGCGACCTCACGCAAAGGAGAAGTCACTCGTGGTCCCAAGCGAGAGTGGACAGGAATTCGTTCCCTATCACGAGAATCCTCTGCCCGTCTGGCTTTGTCATGCCAAGACAGGACGGGTGGTGGGCGACTCCGTCTACCAGAACCAGAGTTAGAGTACTCTCGGTTATGGGAACGTGTCGCTGACCGGGAAGAGGCCGTTGGGGTCGCCTCAGATGCGACCTCGTCCAACCTCTCCGCCAGGATTCTGGTGAAAGCTGGTTTCTACACATCTGTGACCGTAGGAGGAAAATTACGCAGGACCTCCACGATAGATCGAAGCCGGCCATGCGTACTTCTCCTAGCGGCACCAGGTGTTACCGTTTCTTCGTCCGCCGGGAAACGCTCCGGGGGTAAAGACAGTGTCTGGTCGCGTCTGCGACCACGTGATCACTGGGAAGAACTCGGAGCAGGATCGTAACGAGCCTGCGCATTTTGAAGAGCCTCTAGGGCTATTCTGCGAAGTTCGTTGTCTTGTTGCTCACGATCTTGATCTTTCTTTTGTTTGCGTTCCTGTTCTTCCCTAGCAACTCATTGATCAGGAGTTTCTTCCAATAAAGCAGCGAATTGTCTAGGGAGCGAGGTTGTCGATGGAGAAAACATCTCCGTTTGTCCTGAGTTAGACTCGAAATCAAAGAGACGATGGAGGTTATCAGGGTCAAACCTCCCCGGGCTAATCTCCTGGTCAACATTGTTCTTTCCCTCAGTAGGGTCATACGATGGACCGAATTCAACCTCTAACGCATTAAGAACCTCAGTAGGCTCTGGATCTGCGTCAGTCGCCTCCTAGTTGATAGACATGACCTAAGTGGTCGAGTCGACCTCCGGGACGTCTTCACCTCTAGTTTCCTCCATCGGAACAGGATCACTAGGCAAAGGCATCTAGATGTGGGCATAATCCTCGAGATTAAAGTCGTTATCGGAATCATATGCTCCAGACATGGTTCACCGAACCTCCGGATAGAAATAAGGACACCTTGAGAAAGGCCCCACGGTGGGCGCCAGCTGTCGACGATTCGGACTCGGGGTCCTTTGTCGAACTTATGCAGAATTTGTGAGTTGTGAGACCTTTCAGGGTGTCCCTCCAGGAAGGGATGATGAACCAAACTCCATTGGAGCACAGGGAGATTTGTACAGGTTCGGGCCCTCGATGGTAGGAGTAATAGCTCTACGTCCTGTTGGGATTTCACTATGTGTAGGAAAAAGGATTACAAAGTTGTGGAAAAGATCATCACAGGCGAAGATCTTTTCCGTGTGGTTATGTAAAACGCTGCTAAAACTAGCATATAAAAGCTAGTCGATGTTGATTTGTTCCAATGTCTTCAATCGATGTGTCATATCTCCTCGTTTGGTGCATTAGCTCACCCTTTTATACTGGTCGAAAGGGCGCCAATGCATAACGGCTTCGAACGGTTGCTTGGGTGTAGTTTTGGCAACTGCACTTAATTTCCACACAGGCTTAACACGTGCAATTAAGGAATAACTGCACATATTAACCTCCTGACGGTTGTCTCTGCACATGGAGGAATCTTTGGGATACTCGGGATATGTTTGCTGTAGGGTCTAAGCAACCCCGCGTCTCCTGGTCGAGAGTATTCTGACTGCGTATTGTCCGCAGTCATCTGACCGCGTATTATTTGCGACCTTCTGTTCGCGCATTGCATACGGGCTCCTGACCGCACACTGTCTGCAGCTTGATCGCGCATAGCCTGCAACCATGTGTCCGCGCTTCCCAAGCCATCTGAGATCATAGTAATGGACACTTACCTGGTTCAAATCTGTCTTGTCCCAGGCGTGCATTTATTCGGAACTAGCTCGGGTAACAATCCTCGTCACAAGTTGTGTCACTCCACCACATTGCATAGTACTCTTCTCGTCCTGAGTTCTTATGTAAAATGAATAGCTGTTGATGTCATACCCCTCCCAAGTCCCTACAGTAAATCTAGGCCCTCTGGCCAACCATGTAACAACTTCATCTACATTGCCCTCAGAAGCTCGTAGGACTCTATTTTTGATCCACCCAGCAAATATCCTGTTATGTTCTCTGGTGACCCAAATCTCTGGCTTCGAAGGATTCTGTTTCCGTAACATTTCCTTGTGCTCGTGTATGTATGGCTCCACCCCCGTCATGTGCTGTAAGACCCAAAAATGTGCTTTTGCATACAGATCACTAGAGGGGACGACTGCTTTGAATCCAATTGTTCCAATGCCCTGAAGCCTGCCCTCATGCCGGGACGTAGGAACGCCAATTGGGTCAACCCCGGCCATATAGTTGGTGCAAAATTCAATCACCTCCTCGGCGGCAAAACCTTCAATGATACTGCCCTCAGGACGATGTCAATTCCTTACATATCCCTTCAAGATACCCATAAATCTCTCAAATGGATACATGTAGCGCACGAACACGGGTCCACAAAACTTAATTTCTCTGACAAGGTGAAAAATTAGATGGACCATAACATCAAAAAAAGATGGAGGGAAATACATCTCCAGCCGACAAAGAGTTGTAGTCACATCGCATTGCAAATCATCCAGTCCATCCAGATCAATTACCTGCAAGGACACAGTTACAGCAAATATTCAGATCCAAAAAATCTGGCAAGTTCCATGACTGGAGCTAATTAACTTACTAGGAGTACACACTTACCTTGCCATATATTGCGTTGAAGAAATAACATAGCTTTGCAATTGTCTCTCTGACTTTGACTGGGAGAATGCCTTTGATAGCAATGGGAAGCATTTGTGACATCAGTACATGACAATCATGGGACTTCGTACCAACCAGCTTCAAGTCCTTCATCGACACAAGTTTTTTCAAGTTTGCAGAATACCCGCATGGAACTTTGACACCATACAGGCACTGACAAAGTTCGATTTTTTCCCTTTTTGACAAAGTATAGTAGGCCGGGGGGAGGTATTACGCTTTCCCTTCTCCAACGGTGCAAGCGCAGTCCTTATGCCCATTTCGAGCATGTCACAGCGAACTTTGTTGCCATCTTTCATCTTTCCTGGAATGTTCAACAACAAACCAATCAAATTGTCACAAACATTTTTCTCTACATGCATGACATCAATGCAATGTTGAACTTGTAAGTGCTCCTAGTATGGCAGATCCCAAAGAATCGATCTCTTCTTCCAAACATTTTTTCCTGGAGGTTTAGAACATTTACCAAACTCAACTTTGATGTCCTCCACGCGCAAGTAAAGCTCCTTACCAGTCACAAACACTAGAGCTGATCCTTTCTCAGGCTTCCCATTAAATGACTTCCTCTTCTTACGGTAGGCGTGATGCATCGGAAGAAATCTGCGGTGACCCATGTACACTGTTCTTCTGCAGTTCGGTAACCACATGCTTTCAGTTTCATCCAGGCAAATAGGACAAGCCTTGCCTCCTTTCGTACTATACCACGACAAATTTCTGTAGGCCGGGAAATCATTTACGGCACAAAATATCATGGCCCGCAATATGAAATTCTCTCGCTTATATGCATCCCACACCCGCACCCCTTCGCTCCATAATTTATGTAAGTCCTCGACTAACGGTGATAGAAACACGTAAATATCATTCTCGGGTTGTCTGGGTCCTGAAATTAGTAACGACATCATGATGTACTTGTGCTTCATACATAACCAAGGAGGAAGATTGTAGATGCATAAAAGAACCGGCCAAGTGTTATGCCAACTGCTCATATTTCCGTGTGGATTCATACAATCCGTGCTCAGCCCAAACCTTATATTCCTCACTTCGCCGCCAAACTCACCGAATGTTCTGTTAATGTTTCTCCATTGAACAGAATCAACTGGAAGTCTTAGTTTTCCATCTTGTTTCTGACCTTCAACATGCCAACGCAAGTAGGTCGCATCTTTCGGATTTGCAAACAGCCGTTTCAATCTAGGAATCACAGGCAAATACCACACAGTTTTGGCCAGAGGCCTTTTCTTTACCTCGTCACATCCACTATGATAAATTTGGACTGCACGCTTATACTGCGATGCACCGCATCTTGGACAAACATGCAAATCCTCATACTCATTACGGTACAGAACACAATCATTTGGGCATACATGTATTCTTTTGATTTCCATTCCCAACGGACACAACAGTTTTTTGGTCTGGTAAACCGATCTTGGCAACTCATTTCCCTCTGGAAGCATGTCTGCTAAAAGAACTAATAGCGCCATGAAACTCTTATCGCTCCAACAGTTACTTGCCTTCAAGTTATATAATCTCAACACAGAAGACAACTTTGTAAATTTTGCACATCTAGGGAACAAAGGCTTCTCAGAATCAACAATCAATTTCTCAAATTTACCAAAATCGTTTTCACTGTAATCATCTTCTACATCACATAACATTTCATCTAAATTATCTTCATCTACATGCACATCCGAATGAACATTATCAATGTTTTGATGATCATCATTACTGCAATCCACTTCCGGGTCCTGCTGAGTGGTAGCGCCGGTGCTCGTTTCCTCAAGATCTTCGCCATGCCATATCCAACAAGTATAGAGTGCGTTAAAACCACGATGAATCAAATGACTCTTAATCTGATCAGAATTGCCGAACCTCTTTACATTCATACAATCTATACAAGGACAATGCATATCTTTCTCTCCCTTTTTCGCCTTTTCTTGCTCAGCAAATTTAATAAACTCATTCACACCCTCCAAATACTCAAGAGTAGTACGTTTTATTCCATACATCCAATATTCTCAGTCCATATACAATTATTTCACAAAATTAACAAATTAAAATAAATAATTAATTGGAAGTATGAAACATGCATGCATGGTCAATATATAGGCTATATGTATACAGCTACTTACAATTGATGTATGAAAACCTAACTTGATGCATTAATTGGAAGAGCCAGCCAGCTAGCTTATTAACTTCAGCCATAAATCATTCCTAGCTTAACTTCAGCAAGCTATAGCTAGCTAGCTAACCTCCTAGCTTGGAGCTACATCTAGTTTAATGAATTGGAAGTAGAGAGAGAGAGGGAGAGTGTGAGAGAGTGACTGAGAGAGAGAGGGATGAGAAGATGACATTACCGAGGGGGATCGAATTATCAACCTTCCAGCTAGCTTTTCCAGATCACTCTAGCTTGGAGCGTGGATGCACATACGGTAGAACAGATCGCGGGATGCAGAGCAAGGGTCAAAATATATAAGTTGTGCAATTTTACTATTGGTTCAAAAACACAACCATTAGTGAACTTTCCTCTCTTCTAAAGTAATTTTACTATCGGTTGAATACACAAACCGATAGTAAAATTTTATCTCTTATATCGGTTCGTACAATAATAACTAATAGTAAAAATGACATAATTTCACTATCTGTTAAAAAAGACAAACCGATAGTATAATTTACTCTCTTCTAACGGTTCGTACAGTATTAACCGATAGTAAAAGTTACGTGCTATTCACTAACAGTTTCCCAGACCATAACCGTTAGTACAAAACCTTTTCTCCACTGCGGTCGTCGTACACTAACGATTTTTTTCCTGATTGCTTATAACTGTTAGAAGATAGGGGTTAGTGGACTGCATCTCTGTAGTAGTGGTATGAGATGAAATACACAATCATATGATCCATATATGATACAAGAAATACACACACGATCCATACTACTCATGTCATGATAAAGATAAGCATAAGCACAAAGTAAGCACAAATGACATACATGATGAGCTCCCCTTTAACACCTGCTTCGATCTTAAACCACGACAAGGAAGACATCAACTTTTGCACAAACATAGATAACTAATCATTCTGAGCTCCTCCTCAACATGTGTATCGATATCAAGACCACAACAAGGAGTCATCAAACTTCCGGATTTATCACATGACCTTCCAATTTACACTTAGCACAATATTGATGCAACCACAAAGCTCCCCCTCAACATATGCATCAACTATTAAACCAAAACAAGGAATCATCGACTTCTAGGGTTTAACATTAACAATTCAATGTACTTGTGCTAAACCATGATTTATACAAGTTGTCATTTAATCCTCAAAGCTATCATTATCCAGATTAACATTAATCATCAGGGGTTTATCCAAATCGTCATTAATCATCAAAACCAAGATACCTAGATTGACCTAGATCCAACAATCTCCCCCTTTTTGATGATTGATGACAACAACCTTTATAAATCCAAAATGGATTCTTCAACTCCCCCTCAATATATACAATAATATATTGGGACTCAGCAAAGCATTTAATCATTTATTTTAAGAGATATGAATGACAATTGAGCACAAGTTCAATCAAGTGATCTTCCAAAATATCAAACTATCTCAATTTTCTCTTACTCAATTATCTCTCCCAAATATCAATATCAATGATATCAAATAATATCTCTTCTCATTCAGATATCAATGTACCAATGATCTCTAATATCAATCTCTCATTATCCGAATATCACATGATATCTATCTCTCCCCCTTTGTCAACTACCTCAACTATCTCTCCCAAACTTTCCTAAACTCTCTCCCCCTAAAGCTCTCAAATATCTCTAAAACACTATTCTCTCCCCCTTTGTCATCAAGCACAAAAAGGAGGGTTAAAAACTTAAATTTTGACAAGCAATATTTTTGGGGGCCATTGAATTTTACTTGAAATGGTTTTTATACAAAAACAAGATCTCAAGAAAGTTTTTTGCAAATGATTTTGAAAATGCATTCAAGGAATAGAGAAAGAATCAAGACAATCAACACACAATGGATATATCGATGACATTTAATCCATTCTAAATCATTCAAGATCTAGATGCATCTAATAGTTTGATGTGAACATATCCGCTAGATGCATGTTTGCCATAACATGATTGATCTCTAAATCTTTTTATGCCACAAAGTCTCTTATATAATGATGTCGTTGACGAGGATTGTTACCCGAGCTAGTTCAGAATAAATGCACGTCTGGTTCAAGACAGATTCGAACCAGATGGGTGTCCGTTGATATGATCCCAAGCTGCCCTGGGAAGCGCGGACACATGGTCACAGGCTTTACGCGATCAGGCCACAGATAGTGCGCGGTTAGAAGCCCGTATGCAATGCGCGGATAGAAGGTCGCAGATAATACGCGGTCATAGCACCCTCGACCAGGAGACACGGGGTTGTTTGGACCTTAGAACAAGCATATCCCGAGTATCCGAGAGATTCCTCCACGTGCGGAGACAACCGTCAGGAGGTTAATACATGCAGTTATTCCTTAATTACACGTGTTAAGCCTACGTGGAGGTTAAGTGCAGTTGCCAAAACTACACCCGAGCAACTGTTCGAAGCCGTTATGCATTGGTGCCCTTTCGACCAGTATAAAAGGGTGAATTAATGCATCAGACGAGGATCAGGAGAACAAGAGATCGAAAGATCAACAGAAGACATCGGATTAAATCTACTAGCTTTCATAGGCCACTTTAGTAGTGTTTTCATATAACCACACGGGAAGGATCTTCGCCTGTGAAGACCCCTTCCAAAACCTTGTAATCTTCTTACATATAGTGAAATCCTAACAGGACGTTGGGCTGTTACTCCCACCATCGAGGGCCCGAACCTGTCTAAATCTCTCTGTGCTTCATCTGACTTTGGTTCATCATCCCTTCCCAGAGGGACACCCTGAAAGGTCTCACAACTCACAAAATTCTGCATAAGTTCGACTAAGGACTCCGAGTCCGAATCGTCGACAGTCGTATATCAATATACTCTAATTGAGAGTTTTGAATCAAATTGTTCACCATCCTTATGACACTTTCAACATTTCATAAGAGTGGCATCTATTAAAAACCAATTCTATAATCCAACAAGATTTGTTTCATCCATTAAAATCAAGCACAATAACCATCGGATGTACTCTTTCGATTTGATCTTGCGAAACATGTAATCTGAATCCAAATAATCAAGTAATTCAAGATTTGTACTTTTTGGATATCAAAGGTATATCTAGGATTGCATTTCAATTGCCTAAGAATGCATTTTAATGGCAATCATATGACATTCCTTAGGATATGGTCGAAATCTAGCATATAAATACTCACTAAACATGATTTCGAGTCTAAATACGGTAAAAGAAAGCAAAGCTATCAATCATAGATCGATGGAGTTTAGAATTGACCGCTTTTTCGTGTTTGTCCATGTCGAGATGTTCATTTGTAGCCTTAAGAGTTGTAATAGCTTCATTATCTTCCATCTCGAGGCTTTTGAGCGATTTGTTCACATGCTTGAATTTACTCTCGAACATTCCGTTCTTGAGTTGCTTGTTTTGTCATGCATGAAAGTAACTTTGCTCTTAAATCGTTTGCATCTCGATTTCCCTAAACATCATCTCAAAAACAAATTCTTGACAGAGGGATTCATTAGTGGAAACGAATGTAATGTCATCAATATACATTTCTCTCACAAGGAGAAAAATGATGTCTCAATTTATTTGATGAAGATTGTATCAACCTTTCAATTTTGAAGTCATTTGAAATAAGAAAAGTTTTCAAGCTTTTAAACTAAAGTCAAATAGAAATAATAGATTCAATACTCAAAAATTTCACTTCTTTTGGCATTAAACACAAAAAGAACATAACAATAAAAAATATGACAAAAGGAGGTTTGTCGAAACATTTTTAGGTCACAAGGTTGAGAGAAAAGCATGTGACCTAGTGAGATGCTCAAATTTCCAAACAGAAACTCAAATCTCAAATTCATGCAAACATGCTCCAAATTCATGAAAATAATCTTTACTTTGATATGCAAGCATAATCAAAAAGCATTGCAAACATCATCAAATGAATCATGGGGAAATGCAAAATATGGGAAAAATGGGAGCAAAGATTTGACAAAAAACAGGGAGTAAACGAGATAGTCGAAAACCTGAAGAAGCCATCCAACTTGCACACAGGCTGGACAAAGTCTTCCAGGGCCAAACAAAATCCGGTTGGGGCGGACAGAGTCCGGCTCTAGGCGGACAACGTCCGGACGGTTCAGATAAAGCTGTTGAAACTTCTGAAATTTGTGATTTTAGCAAATTCGCTTCAAAAATTGAATCAAGTTTCATAATAGTTTTGAATTTTAACTCAGGAACTTAGATGAATAGCATTTAAAAGAATTTGATTTGAAAAAGATCTTTAATTTTATACCTCAAAAGTGATTTTAGGGTAAAACTAGTAAAACTAAAATGATTTTTACTAAAACCTCAAATCTTGAGAAAACTTGGATTTTTCTGAGACATTTGGACTTGGATGAGTTTAACATACTATTCCAAACCAAGACATGGAAGAAAGCCCTGTCCAAATAGCCAAATTCACAAAAATGCACTTTTGGGTATTTTCGGGTCAAATGACGTTTTCGGGCGACCTAGGATATGAGATAACATGAAAACCATAGGTCTTTTGATAAAACGTTTAATATGAACTATCTTTGGGTGAGTGAATTCTAAATGTTTAATGTAGAAAGTTTTGATTAATTCTCAACCGTTCTTGTTTTATGGAAATGAATCATTTTGGGGCCAAAACAAGATCTCGAAGTTTTCAGTTTTGTCAAAATTTGCATTTTAGCTCGAAACTCTTTTGTTTCACCTTCAAAACCTTTGAAAACATATTTGAAATGTATTTTTGAAGGTTTTGTGGTAGTTTTGAATATTTTGAACATTTTGAGCTCTTTTTCACCTTTTTGCTCAAAAATGACCCTTTTTACCAAAAGCTTGCAAAATGTGATACATGTGCACAATTAGGGTATAGAATGATTCAATGACTTTGAAGTTGCTCCCCCTAAATGTGTCAACAAGTTTTATCATGAATTTTATGCAAGAGATGGAAACGATCTATTTTTTAAAAGCAAGAGTTCAACCAAAATCAATACAAAAGCAAAGATTATGAACTCATTCTTTATGGCCTAAAACAAGGAATGTTTGAAATGAATTTCAGTCAAGACCATGTCATGTTGGAAGCATGCTATTTGGCACAAATTTATTTACATTCGTTTTTGAAGTTCTTGCCCAATTGTATATGGATCAAACAATTGAAATTCAAAGATAATCAAAAATATCCAATTGAACTCAAATCAAGAAACCACCCAAATGAATCATCAAAACTCATGAAAAGTTTCATAGAGATAAGCAACATCAACGGAAACACTTTTCAAGAAGATCCAAGATTCAAATGTTTTAGTCATTTTAAAGAATTGAGAGGTTTACGTCCAATTTTGCTAATACTTTCTTAAATACTTTGGCTTCCTTTTAATCATCGAAACGTATGCAAACAAGTTCCAAAAATTCCAAATAAGTTTTGGAGATAAATGATGCAATGAGGAACTAGATTGCCTTTTATAGTGAAGCCAAGATATGATCCAACAATAAGATATGAAAACGACAAATTTTGGTCAAATTTAAAGTTTCAGATTTCAAGTTTGAGAGAATCATTTACACTTGTAAAAGGGCCTAAAGATCCTTGCAAATGACTTCCAATAATTTTGAAATAAATTAACAGTGAAGATCAATCATGGAAGATAAAATATCATGTAGAAACTTTCTTTAAATAGCCAATCAATTTAAAGATATGAAATTGACAAATCAGCTAAAAACCACATGAAGCTTAATTTTACAGATTTCAAATTTGATTTTTGAGAAGAGTCAATTATGCTCAAATCAAATCCAATTGAGATGAAAATTTGCAGAAATGATTCTTAATGCATCAAATACATTTTCCAAAAAGAATTTTCTTAAAAAGATTTTTCAATCAGGAGATATGGCTAAATGATCTTTGTATTAAGCAAAGAGAATTGAAATTTGACAAGTTTTTGCAAATTGAGTTCAAATTTGATTTTCATGAGATTTTAGACATGAAAGAGCTTACATGAGTTATTCAAATCATTTTGAGCCATAGCTCACAAATAAAGACCATTCAAATAGCTGAACTCATGTTTTGCATATATAGGATATTTCAGGTTAAAGTGAATTTTCCGGTGAGGTTCAAATATCCATAACTTTCAAATAAGAACTCTTTTGGGAAAGTTTTCAATTTCAAACTTCTTCGGGATAATAATATCTAGGAGTTTTGTAAAGTAAGTCTTCTCAAACTCCAAATAAATTTTGATTTGCATTCGAAAACGATTTAGTTGAAAAATAAGATACCCGAAGATCAATTTGAGACTAGTTTTTGATAAAAAATACTTTTTAACATCATTTTTCATCTAAAACCTCTAAAAACCTTTTAAATACATTTTGAATTCCATTTTGATATGAATTGATGATTTTTGGCATTTTTAATGAAAATTTGATATTTTGACAAAATGAACTCATTTTAGAAAAGTTATGCTTGCAATTTTGAAATGTCTCACATATAAGGGTGTGAAGGACAACGGAAGAATTTATAAATTATAACCCCCAAATAATGCAACAACATAAGTTTCAAATTTTCACTATTTTACAAAATTTGCCATAATGATTTGAAACAATCAAAGAACAAAGAGAGAAAATGCAATACAAATATTTTTATGTAAAGTATCAAAAGATTTAAGCCCTTTTTGGTACCCAAACCATACGAGGCCCTCTAGCCTTGTCGCGTAAATCTTTTGGTACCCAAATTGCTTTATCTTTAGGTTTTTCAAAACGGAAATGAATAGGTTTTGCAATTAAACCCTTTTTAGAGTAAGAAATCAAATAAGAGCCAAAAGAACCAACTTTAAAAACATTATATGCACACACATATGGATGTTGCCCTTTTAAATGATATGAGGAACAAGAAGTTCGGGAGGGTTTTTTGAATGAAATTGTATGAGTGTGATGAAGTATATTATGCCTCTTACTAGATGAGTGTGCATGATTTAATTTTCCCTTTTTAAATGAACATTTATGATCTAAAGGGGGTTTAGCAAGCATAGCTCTACTCATATGAAATCTAGTAAGATCATTGCTCAATCTATTTACTTTACTGCTAAGTTCATCATTTTCAATTTTAGGTGCTTGAGACGATTCCGTGTTAATGCATGAATTATGATAAGAACATGACGGCATATCATCACAAGTAGATGAATTAGAAGGTGAAGCATTACAATTACTAGATGAGCTCAGCATATCAAAAGAAGAACGACTAATACTAACACCATGGCATAGAGATAAGTCACTAGATGAATTATGGTATGAGTTACTAGTATCATCCGTACAAGCATGTGAATCAATAATTAAATCATTAGACACATTATCACATGAAGTACTAGTATCCACAAAGCTAGCATTTGAATCTAACCATGAATCAATAATTGAATTATCGCTAGCATATGAAGTAGAATTATGTGACTCTAAAGATGGATCAATAGGGGAGTTACAAGCAACTCTAGCATCTAAAATACATGTAGAGCTAATAGTATCCTTGGCAAGCAAAGAATCATGAGAATTCTTTAACTTTTGATATTGCACTTTCAAGGATGAGTAATTATTCTTTAAAGTGCTAAGACTTTTAGTCATATTGCCAAGCAAGTGTTTTAACTCTACATATGTCCAGTAGCTCATTGTTAGAGAGGTTAGAGTTTGATACCGTCGAGTCGCATGCCATAGGGCATATTGAATTTTCTTGAGATGAAGACTTTGACTTCAACGCTTTCTTTCTAGCTTTCCTTGAGATCTTCTTGCAAGGTTTCACCTTTTTCTTGCTTGGGCAAACCACATCATTTACGTTCTTGAGCTCACTCGAAACCTCCCTATCCTCCGCATTGAAATCATTGCCCTTGATATGCTCGGAGGTGGAACACATGTCCTTTTCTTTGCATATTGCCTCATTTGACATAAGCATGTCAATGAGCTCACTCGGTGAAGTGTCGGAAAGGTCACCGTTCGCAAGAGTAGATATGAAGTCTCCGTAGTGACCTTCCGGTAACACCTGAAGTAATTTTATGCAAATGTCTAGATCAGAAATATTAGCACCATGGGCTTTGAGCTCATTTGTGATGTTGATCAAGCGATCATATATGGTGAAGAGTGTACCATGCTCCAACATCACAAATGACTCATAGTCCCGCATTAATAATCGTATCTTAGCGTGCTCAAAGCTACATGTGCCCACAAATAATGACTCAAGAGTGATTCAAACATCGTGAGCGGTAGAACAATCACTCACTAGTTCACATCATGGCTAAGTGAATTAAGGAGCACATCTTTAGCCTTTGTATTTAAGAGGTGAATTTCCTTATCCAAAATCAACGAATAAGTCATACCCTTTTGCACTAACCTCAAAATTCAAAGCCTCTAAATATGTACTCATAATAATTTTCCAATGAGAATAATTTGAGCCATCAACGTGAGGAGCAATCAAACCAAAATCCTTTATCGAGTTCATCCTTTCTCTCTATGTGGTAATGCCGATAAAAGAGAGACCTTGCTCTAATACCAATTGTAGGATCGAGGATGCCGACTAGAGAGGGATGAATAGGAGGCTTTTTAAAAATTCTTTATCGACTAAGCAATTTTCAAAGATGTTTAGGATAACCTAGATTTTGCAAGGGGTTTAAAACAATCTAATCAACTAGTTGCTTTCAACCATATAGAAAATTCAATATAACATGCAACAAGAGTAAATCAAGCAATTGTGTCAAGATGAATACAAATCATACAAGAGAAAGACAATTGACACAATGATTTTTACCGAGGTCTTGGAGACTCGCCCGGTCTCCCTACTCCTCGTTGGAGCGCTCACGCATGAGCCTCGCTTCTATATCCACAAAGGATATCTTAACTGAGGTTGCTCCTTCTCCGCAACGGACAGGCAAGCACCAAATCTTTCACACTTGTTTGTCGGCCTCTCCAACAAACTTCAACCGGAGAGATCGCGACTCTCCTCTGACACCATCTAGGCGAAGGTGATCACCAAGAGTAACAAGTCGGATCCTTTCACTTGAACAAATCAAGTGCTACAAGCTCAAATGATGCAAATGTATGCACACACACACTACACTAACTTGCAAATGGTAGATTAAGTGCACTAAGCACTCTTAGCCTCACACAAAGACTTTCTCTCAAATCTACTCAAGATTTTGGATCAATTCTAGCCTTTAGATGCAATTGATCAAATATAAGGACTTGGCTAGCTTATACACTGAGTTTTTCACTTGTTGAACAGCCCCAAATGGAGGCAAATATGAGATATATATAACCCCCAAAGAAAACTAGCCGTTTGCAACAAACTGACGTAATTTTGTATAGGCTGGACATTGTCCGGCCATTATGGACACTGTCCGGCCAGTGGACGAAAATCCGACCATTGCAAACGATCAGTTACTGTTGGGATTCTTTTTGTAAAGGCCAGGCAATGTCCGGCCTATCTCGGACAAAAGCCCCTGGACATATATATCTGTCTCTATTTCACTCTCAAATACGAGGCACAACCAATTTGTACAAGCCGGACAATGTCTGGCCATACTGGACAAAAGCCCCCGGACGGATGCAAACGTCTCTGGTTCACATTTTGCAATACACTTAAAGATTTTGTACAGGCTGGACATTGTCCGGCCATGTTGGACACTATCCGGCCAAAGCAAGTTGAGAGTAAAACAAGCATAACTTTTAATCTAGAAAACCTATTGACGTGCTTTTTAGCTTGTTGGAAAGATAACTCAAGGGGCTACAATTTTGTCAACAGGAGCGAGACCTAGATAGGCTTAGATATTTTTAGAAAATTCAAAAACCTTCCTACTGCCAAAATATCCAACACAAATGTCATTTCTAATTCAATTTGTCTATTTTCTAGCGGATATGTCTATTGACTATCAATATAGACCATGACCAAATTGATGGAAGAACTTTACACTACTGGTTGAATATCCGATCAAAAACAAGTGGTCGAGTGGATTTGGTCGAGCGTACGCAATCGAGCTGAAAACTGGTACGACCAGTTTGAACTCCTATGACCACGACCAAACTCCAAAAAGGTACAGCCAATCCGGCGAACACGACCACGATCAGCTCTAGAAATAAAACAGATAGCTCTAGCTGATGATCACGACTAAGTGCAGTTTTCAAAACATTTTCTTTATTGCAACACAAATTACACTTTGACTTTCTAGAAATGAAAGAAGTGATTAAACACTAGTGCAAGATGATATGAATGCATTTGAGCTTCCACACTAAATAGACTCAAGCTACTAGTTTCTGACCCCTCTTAATAGTATGATCAAACTAGTAAAAAGAAGTCCTATCAAACCGGTTTATCTCCAAACACCGAGACAGGTAAAATCCTAAGAAAACAATCCTTAATCTTGGATTTTACCTTCGGTGAAGCTCGACCTCGTGAAGCTCGTCCCCTCGCAGCTTGTCCTCACAAAGCTCGCCCTTGCTAATGCTTGACCTCGCTCGAGATGACTCATGTCGGCATCATCCTTTTCACGCCCTTGCTTTGTTTCATCCTGCAACCATTCTGAGACTAGAACACATACAATCAGCGCATATCACTAGTCTCATAGTTAGGTTTTCATTAATCACCAGAGAAATCACTCTACACAGGAGTTAGCTCAACAATTTCTCTTTCCAGTGAAATGATAAAACCATATTCAATAGATAACAAATGAGTATGAGATGAAATACACAATCATATAGATCCATATATGATACAAGAAATACGCACATGATCCATACTACTCATGTCATGATAAAGATAAGCATAAGCTCAAAGTAAGCACAAATGACATACATGATGAGCTCCCCCTTATCACCTGCTTCGATCATAAACCACGACAAGGAAGACATCAACTTTTGCACAAACATAGATAACTAATTGTTGACGATTAGGACTCGGGGTCCTTAGCCGAACTTATGCAGAATTTGTAGGTTGTGAGACCTTTCAGGGTGTCACTCCAGGAAGGTATGTTGAATCAAAGATAACTGGAGCACAGAGAGGTTTATACAGGTTCGGACCCTCGATGGTGGGAGTAATAGCCCTACGTCCTATTGGGATTTCACTGTGTGTGGCCAAAAGAGTTACAAAGTTATAGAAAAGATCTTCACAGGCGAAGATTTTTCCTATGTGTTTATACAAGAAAATGCCTGGAAGGCTTGTGAAAGCTATCTGACTTAGACTACTGTCTTCTGATTCGATCCGATTCGATGATTTGATCATCCACTTATCCTATCTTACCATTCGATCCCCCTGTTTGATGCCTTGGGCTACCCCTTTATACTGGTCGAAAGGGTGCCAAATCATAATGGCATCGAACAGTTGCTTGGATGCAGTTTTGGCAACTGCCTTTAACCTCCACGTAGGTTTAACACGTGTTATTCATGGATAGCCACACGTATTAACCTCCTGACGGTTGTCTCCATACGTGGAAGAATCTTCGGGATACACGGGATATTCCTGTTGTAGGGACAAAATAATCCCGCGTACCCTGGTCGAAGGTGTTCTGACCGCGCACTATCTGCAATCTTCTGTTCGCGCATGGCATACGAACTCCTGACCGCGCACTGGCTACGGTCTGATCGCGTAAAGCCTGCGACCTCATGATTGTGCTTCTTAGAGTAACTTGAGTTCGCATCACCAGGTGCTTGTCTGGTTCGAATCTGTCCTGAACCAGCCATGCATTTATTTGATCTAGCTCGGGTATCAATCCTCGTCAACTAGCCCCCAAATTTGAAGAGAATGAAGGGACGTGTTTGCTTCAAATTTCAAGACTTACATTGGATACTTAACCCGACGCTTCAAATCCTCCACTTAGTGGCGCACTAAGTGTGGCGGTTGGTTCCCCGAGATGGACTCTGGGTAATATGTGATGGGTAATGATGGCGCCGTTGAAACGTTTTTTAACCCGAGGTAAAATTGTAAATGCTTTAAAAACTCGAGGCGTTCGGAAACTGAACCGTCACCCCGGCGGCTATAAATACCGAAGCCTCTGGAATTCAAAGCTCCACAATTTTTCTTCCCGGCTAAGTCTCTTCCAAAGCCATCTTCCCTTCCCTTCCATACACTTCTCGATGGCAGATCTAAACATCATCGAGATTGAGAGTTATGAAGAAGAAGTTTTCGAGCAGGATTTACAGATGTCCAAAGATCTGTCTCCTTCAAGGAAGAAACCCAAGGTTGACGAGGGATCCTCCAGCAGAACAAAGGTAAAAGATGCATCATTGCTCTTTCTTCCTTCAGTTCCTTTAGTTCTTCCTATCCATGCACCTCGGCAAGTCGAACCTTCATCTCCACCTTTGGAGGGACGTTCTTCTCAGCTTTCTCCATTTCATCCCAATGATCCCCATTTTTGTTCGAGTGATCAACTTTCTGGTTGGCAAGTTGTACTTCCGCGACCAGATGATCCTCAACTTGTGTTGGGGAAGCAATCTTCTGGTGCGAAGGTCGCACTTCCACCATATGATGATCCTCGAACTTTATCGGGTGATCTACTTTTTGGGAGAATTATATCAACCTGTCACTTGCGAGGGCAGGTAATTATTTCTATCTCCTTTTGCTCGTTGTTACAATTAGTGCAACTAACATTCACAAATGTAAGAGATCGGAGCCCCCAGCGATCAGCCTGCTGAGATTTTGCCTCCCCCCCCGGATAGACTCTCCAAGGGGAAAAAGAGGCTCTGGAGAAGAAGACCGAAGAGATGTCTTCGGCGATTCTACATCTGGCAGAATGTTTTGAAAGATCCCATGAAGAGGAGCGCCAATTCTGTCGGGAGAGGGATCACGCTCAGCAACAGCGAAAACTCTCCGATTTGATTAGAAATAATAGTGCGTCTCTTGTTAGGGATGATGTAGATAGGTTCAGAGTAGTTGCTAGTTCCCTAGGGGTTGTCAGTGTAGATCCTACTGACAACAACATGTCCCTAGGAGAACTTTGTAAACTCCTCTCAGATCAGGTCGACGCTCTGGTCGCTGGCATCCCTTTTGTATGTAAAGATTGTCAGAAATAAAGATTTCATTAACCTTACATAACATGAAGATTCTTCATAACTTCTGTGCGAAAATGCGACCATAAGTAGTGTTTTTACGACCACTCATACACAGATAAATTCTGGTATTACGACCAGAAACACTTTTAAGATGTTATACCGTGACTAGTGCTGATACCACGATCAGACTTAAAGCCGCGGTTAGAAATGAAGTTCGATCTGGAAGGTAACCGCGATCAGAACCGAAATTCGATCAGACCTACACTTCGACTAGAATTGTAGTCCAATCATAAACATAGTTCCGATAATACAGCAATTTGATTGACAAGCAACTGTATACCCAACAGTTGAATCATAGAATATCTTTATGATCAACTCGTGAAAGTTTACAAGAAATATGAAGGAAAATGTCCTCCGAAAACCTTTTGTAAAACTCTTCACGTTTTTATGCGCATCTTTAACCCTCAAATTCGAGACAAAGAAGTTTTCGGATCCGGTGCGCATAGCGGGTTCACCAGAGAAAACATCCATTATGGGAAATGAATAAAATATTCAATAGAACGTTACCCTCGGGCCTATAAAAGGAGCAGGTAGCTTCTTGAGGAAGCCACTCATCCAGCCTCCAGCCCTAGAACTTCCGCCACTCAAAACCCTCGTTCCTCATCTTCCATCGCCCCCAAAGCCGCCAGCTTTCCCTCACAATCTCTTCCAAAAATGACGTCTTGGAGCCAATCAGTTCACCATACGGAGGATAGCCTAATGGCACTGGAGAAAGAAGAGATTCTTCACCCAAGATTGCTGATTAATTGGCGACCCGCGGGGAAGGATCAAGAAACCCCAATCGTCCAAGAGGGCGAGTTGGTGGTTTTTGAAGAATACTTGAGGTGCGGGTTCCGATTTCTTGAGAGTCGGTTCCTGAACGGGATCTTGGAGCATTGCGGGTTGGAGTTGGTGAATCTCCACCCAAATGCGGTCCTGATTCTGGCGATCTTCCAGCACCTGTGCGAAACCTTCGTCGGAGTGTATCCCAGCGTGGATCTCTTCCGACGGTTCTACTATTTGGCGTGGTCGAAGAGCGCCAATGTTGCCAGATGTATTTGCTTCTGGATAAGGGAGAAGAAAGAGTATCCCTTCCCACCCCTGCAAGACTCTGTGCACGGGTGGTACCAGAAATAGTTTTACTGCACCCCTCCGTCTGAGAGCTAGTTGTGGTTTGTGAACTGGCGGCCAGAGAAGCCCAGCGAGTTGGATTCCCTCCCTGCTCTGAATGCAGAGCAGAAGAAACAAGCCGAGGTGATTCTTCACTTAGTCCAGCAAGGACTGACAGCTCACGATGTCATTCACGACTTCGTGAAGAATCGGGTGAGCCCCCTGCGCGAAAGGGCTCATCCGGCTTGGGAGATACAGTCCATGACGGACAGCACCTTGGACTATAACAATGGTATGTGACTTAGCCAATGAAGTCTTATGTTTTTCTTTCATGTTTGGTAACTTGTCTACTAGTGACGTAGTTTTGCCTTCGTCCGAAGTCGAGAAGTGGATGAACTATCTCCTCAGGGCATATAGTGCCGAAGTGGAGGGAACCAAGGGATCGCCTCGCCCCCAAAGCTTGATTCATGCCGGCGACGACCTTAGACAGGAACGTCGAAAGGTATGTCGTCTCTCATTATGTTTTGTCTGTTAGTCATATGTGTGTTTTGTGCTAACAAGAACACCGGGACGGCATAGCTTTTGGGGAAATTCGCCGAGGCAACATGTCCAGGTGAAAGCGTCGGTTTCCTGGGAAAACCGACAATGAAGAGAGTGAAGAAAGTCTCTTCAAGGCCTGGAGCGAGGGATCTTGTCCCCAAGAAATCCAAGAAACTTCTCGGGGAAGGCTTCTCGCATAGGACGCCCCCTACCGCGAAGAAGACTGCGGTAAGATATCATGTGCCTCCTGTTAACCCAAGTGTGAACTGGAATTACTCCTTCGTCGTACAGGGTGAAGGAAGCGAGGAGGAGGAAGACGACATTCCTCTGATTCTCCGAAAGAGGACGGCGATTACTCCTCAAGCCGGCGAAGAGCTACCTCAGCCCGCAGAGACAGCTACCGTAGACCCCACAGCCACCGAGAATCTTGTGGTCGCGGGTGAGATCTCTGCTCCTGAAGCCTGGGAGGCTTCAGGGTCTGTAACTTCTCCCTCCTTGGTAGAAGGGACGACCGCGGTAAGGTTCCTCGCAGTCTTGAATTTACAATTTTGTCTGTATTAGTGTTCACCAATCCACGCTTGTACAGGGAGAAGAACTTCCTCCTACGACTCTTGTGAGTCCTAGGGGGGCGAGTACTCCGCTCCTGGCGACAGGGGTGGAAATAACGGAGAAAGACTCCGCAACCACTTCCAACCTCAGGGTCACGGACGAAGTGGCAGCACCGGTGGTTCAGGAGACACCTAGACCATTGGCCATATCCCTGCCAACCGAGCAGGTTACCCCGGTATGGGTTCTTACCATTTAGATCTTCATCATTCCTTATGTATATGCTTACAGGCTGGTATACATAGGGAGAAAAAGAGAAGGTCTTGTTCACGAAGAGAAAGACCAGGACAGACAATGATTGTCCTCTTTCCCTTGGGAAACCATCTTCGAAATCCCAGAAGCTGATGGGATTTCAGTTAAGGTAAGAATTTCCTTCTGTTTATATTGGATCAGGTTGTGGCAACCATCCGTGAAGCTGACGGTTTCTTTTCCTGCTTAGGCGTAGAGATTCAACGCCAAAACCTCCAACAGCCTCAGCGAGGGTTGAAGTTCCTTCTGGTGCTGAAGCCTCCGGTGAAGAAAGCTCTGTCCCTCCGGTCCAGGAAGTCATCCGGGCCGTTGCGGATGAGTTTGACATGGAGGCCCAATCGCAGGTGTTAAAGACTGTGATCGTGGCTCAGCAGGGACATTCATCTGCTGCTCTCTTCGGGGATAAGCGAGTCCATCGACTCAGCCTCCAACCATCCCAAAGGACAAGTTGCTTCGGGAATACACTGAGGTATGTAGAACACCCCTCATGGCATCTGAGTTTAGCATAGGGCACTCAGATTTTGCAACTAACTTCCCTCTATGCCATAGGAACTGACCCGTATGGCGACCAGATCGATGGCTATGGCAGATAGCATCGAGGCCATACAAGAGGAAAAGAATCGTTTGCAGGAGTAAGAAAAAAGTGCTTTAGTTTGCTTGAATACAAACTTGTTATGACAATCGTCTTTTTTGTTGCAGGGAAAACGCCTTCTTGAAGAAGAGCCTTGTCGATCGGGAAAATGATGAGCTCAGGGCGGCCACCACGATTTCTCATCTAGAGGCCGAGCTCAAAGAACTGCGATCGTAGCTCACATGTAAGTCAACTTCCGACCAGAACGAATTAACTTTGCCGCTTGGACTATTTATAACGACCTCCTTACTGCAGTGCAAGCAGATCAAATAAACCAGATTGGTCAAGAGAAGGTAGACCTCCAGATGACCATCGACTCAGTCCGCAGGGAGAACAAAGACTTGAGCATATCCATCTTCGAAAAGCTGAAGATGGTAGCCGGTCTTCTAAGGGCTGGTGTGGTCGAAACCACAACAGACGACCTTAGCCCTAGTGACTGGTCTAAGTTGGTCGTAGCCCAAGCGGAATCACTCCTCGAGTATCTTCCTAAAGATACTAGGCGACAACAAGAGGCGATCAGAACAAGAGTCCGATCAACAGCCTCCGCCATTCTCTGCCAGTTTCGTCTCCACCATGGCCCAGATCTGGATCTAAATCCACTGGTAGGAGAGGTAGAGATCGAGAGTGAAGACCAACTTGAGGCTATCATGGAGGAAATTAGACCTCTCGTAGAAAAACTCTTGATCGAGCTCGAGATTATGTAAACCTTGTACCTGTACAGATACAATTTATAGAATGCAATGCATGCAATTTTTTGGTTTTATTCCGAAAGAAAGCACTTTTTGTTGTTTCATATTATAACCATATTCCCCTAGCCCCCGCCTGTGATTATATATACTGGAGACTTAGTATTATAAGCACAGGAAAAATATGGGTGTAACGACCAGGGACATGCGAGCAGGCCAGCAATTATATTCGATGCAATGCCTAATCTTATTGCAAACCGGCAGCCACTCAGATGACCAAGGACATGCCAGCAAGCCTGTGTGCGTTGAGAAACGGCTTATTGAGGAGTGTCTTGTCTGGAAGTGGTCATGAGATCGGCCAGTGAATCAGATTAGGGCATTGTGGCGATATAATCACCGGCGACCAGCCCCCGAGCCAAATTCGTAACACATGGGCATAAAAGGAAATATTCTGTAACACCCCTATTTTACCCAAATCCTGGCCTGTCTCATCCCTCTCTATTTCAGAATGAGATCCCAGTTGTGCCAGCAGCTTACCCCAAAGAGTTGGCAATCAAACTCTTTCGTTCAGAACTTTTTCACAAATCAGCCCTTTTCAGATTTGTCAGAAGCCCAAAAAGACTAAAAGTCTCAGACCACCTCCAAACTTTGATCTGATTCAGTGAATATCTCCCATTCACTATTCTGAACATTTTTCCCTTCTGGAAGAATTTCCAAATCCTGCCCTAAACCTGAGTTTCGACCCTCGCCATTTTTGAAACCCTAATTACCCTGTTTACCCTAAAGTCGTTTTCCCCACTTTTGTCGAAACCCTTCAGATCTTGCCTGATCTTGTCAAACTTTGGCTAGATGAGTTCCATTAATCTTATGCAACTCATTCCTGAAATCAGATTTCAGATCAGCCCTCCAGATCTCCAGATTTACAATCAAGCCCAATTCCAATTCAAATTTTCCACACAGATCAGTCCCTGGAGCAACTTTCAGAATTGCAAATCTGCCCTTCTGCCCTTTTGCTGCTGTTTTCGACCAGCACCTGGTCGTTGCCTTCGACCAGCGCACTTCGCCGGAGCCGTGCCGTGTTTCTTGTCGCGTTTGCTCGCCACCGGCCATCGCCTCTTGTCGCCCGTGCTCGTGATCGGTTGAGCCATCCCGCGCGCACGTGCCAGCAACCAAAACCCTCGCCAAGTCCAGTGGTTAAACGACCACGCTCCAGCAACGTTTTCGTGCGTGCACGCCCGTTGCCGTGGCATTGCATGCGTGTACGTGTCACCGCCGGAGCTTTGTTGTTGCCTCCGCATCCGCGCCGTTTCAAACCCAGTTCCAATGCACTCCCGACAATGCTGGCAAAGCAACTGCACAGCCGCTTGCGTCACGTCGTCGTCGCCGCTGTTGCGCCTTCGCCCGACAAACCTTCTCCCCGGCACAAGCCTTGTTGTCGGATTCCCCCTCGCTAGCTCCGCCTCTTAGCCTATAAATACTCCTAAGTGCTTTGCTTCAGTTCCAGCACCAGAAATCCACCAAACTCCCCAGCACCGCCGTGAATGTCTTCTTCTCCGGCGAGCCAGTGAGAGAGCTCACGGTGCTAGCCCATTTCACAGCCCCAATCTCCAATCCAAAGCCATTGGTGAGTTCCCCTCTTCTCCCTCTCTGTGTCATGGCTCCCAATCGCACCAGATCGATCCCCATCGCCGGTGATCGCCGGATTCCCGATTTGCCCTGTTTCCCCAATGCCGTTCGATTCTCTCCAAATTAGCTCTCGATTCTGTAGAAGAAGTTGATCAGTGAGCTTAGTAGAGCAAGCCTGTGGAATCAAAATCCCCAATTGTGCTCAAATCGAAGAAATCCCGATTTGGAACTTCATCAGTTCGCTGGACCTCGCCGCCGAGCTTCTCCGGCCATCCTCCAGTGAAATTAACCCCTCCAGCAGCCTTGTTGTGCCCTAGAGATCATTCTCAAGCTTGGAATTGAGCTCTTTTGCCTTGTATCGAGAATCCCCAATTCTGTGTCTTCTTCTCCGGCACAATTCACCGGAGTTTGCTTCCTGGCCGATTCAGCCAACACCACTTTGTCCCTTAGCTTTGCCTCACCTCCCAGAGCATTTTCTTCCACTAGCTTGACATCTGGATCTGCCTAGATCGTGAGATATGCCCTTGTCAAGAGTTTGTCCAGAGCTGTGTCTGTGCCGTGTCGCCACCGCAGTTCATCACCAGATTTGGCTGCCCTCCGGCCACTTTCAGCCCTTGATCCTGTTAAGTATTTTGTTCCTGTTATCAATGCCTACCTCCCAGACAAAGTTGTGCATCAATTGGAGCCCTGTATCAAAAGTTGTGCTTTGCCCTAGTTTTTGGCAATGCCTGCACTATGTCAGTGCATGTCAGCCACTGGCATTAGCCTTGTTTGACCCCTTCTGGTTGGGCAATGGAAATGTCACTTTGTCCCCTAGATTCCTGGAGTTGTGTTCTACATCTTTCTCTTCTGCCACTTCTCCAGAAAACCTACCTAAGACCAACCTATGGCTATATCTTGCCGTGGACTGAATGTCGGCCTTTGACATTCAACTTCTTTTGAGCCCATCTCTTCGACCAGCACCCAAGTGACTCTGTCCAAATCTTTTCCCTTGCATGCATGATATATGTACTTATTATTTTCTATTGCAACTATTTTATGTATGCTTATGTAGCATATGTGTTGTATTGCTTGTGTCCGCCGCAGAGCCCGAAGCTGAAGGAGCGGAGGAAGTCTTTGAATATTCGTCCGAATAATTAGACCCAGCAGTGCAAGGCAAGTCTCAACCCCTTGATCATGTCTCGCCTAATATTTTCAAATGAAGTATGTTAGTTGCTTTCAAAGTATATGCATGCCCTATATTCAAATGAGAGTATGTTCAAATAATGTGGTTAGATATAACCTTAATGATGGTGAAACCCCTCTTGTGATTGAATACCCATGCATCCTTGTCACCCTAGGATATATGCTTAGAATTATGCTTATGCTTGAAAACTTATGCTAAATATCAAATGGCCGCTTATATGAAAAACATGTTTGAAAACCCCTTTTGTGAAAGAAAATACAAATTAGAATTGATAGTGAGGATTGGTTTGTATGGAGAGGGTGCGGTGCGCACCAGGGAATGTGGATGGCTCCTCACTATTAATTCATAAGGACTAGAACCTTGTGTTGTGCCTCTATGCGGCATGAAAAACGTACCAACCACTTGCCTGGTATGGGACAGGCACGACTTAGTAGCTTTTTGGTATTAGCAGTTCCCTGCATGGTTTGTCGGTCTGGTTTCTCGCGTGGAGAAACTGGTTGGGCGCAGTTCGTCCGTGAGTGATGTGAGTTCAGAAAAAGCATGAGAGGAAAAGGTGGAAAGAAGGAAGACGCCCTATGCCTCCGATTAAGCCGTGCGCGGTTGTAATTGTGACGGTCAAATGTCTCGCGTGGACAGATCAAGGCTATGTGTCCTGCGGGAGCATAGGCCAAAGGCTAGGAAGTAAGGCAGTGGATAGGACCCACAACGGTACTTGAGACTGAATTGTCTATTTACCGGGCGGGGATACTGTTAATACTAGACTGCAAAAGCGTTGTGTGATGTCGGCCTTGTCACATGCGTATAAGTCGCGTGGAGCTGATCCGACTTGAAAGCCGAGTGAAGAAGTGGATTTAAAAAGAGGTACACCTTTGCAAAGCGTAAGAAAAGTATCGGATACTCTGTACTCCCAGGTCATGGAGTATGTTCGCGGTGGATTTATCCATGTGGTTCAGCACAAGTAACTATTTGGAATGTTTTCATAATATGGGTTGATAAAAGTGATGACTCATGGGAGACCATCACATAACAATTTCTTAAAGTCTATTATAAGATTTACAAAACCCCGCTGTTGAAAATAAAACCCTTATTTGAGAGATCAAAGAATTGAAATCTATACTATTTATAATTATAAGACTTAAACCCTTTTCTTGATCACTCCTCATCTATATACCTGCATTCTTGTAACGAGACTTGCTGAGCATTGTGTAAAAACATGCTCACCCTTGCCTTTACAAACAAATTCAGAAGAAAAGATTCGAGGATCCCGATTCCCCTAACCTTGAGCACCAAGAAGAGGAAGGAGCCTTTCCAGATGATTTGAGCTTCTAGGAGGGTCATGAGCCAAGTTGAGTCCGATGTGGAGGAAGCCCTTCCAGAGCCGCTGCAAAAGGAAGTGAAGACCTTTATGGTTGCTTTTTGTGTTGTTTTTCTGTGTTCGGTACTTCAATACCGATTCTTGATTTTGAAAAACTCTCTACTTTTGTATCAACTTTAATTAATGCCATCCTTGGTATTATGATATTGTAATAGTGGTCCTCGTGACCTTGTACTTGTTTTATCTACTTGCTTTATTATTTAAAGTGAATCCTGTTGTTGTGAGCTTGTGATGAACCTATATGCGCAATCCACCTGGGCGGTTGCCACGGGATTCCTCAAAGGAAGGTCCCACAGGAAATGGTATCAGAGCAAAGGCTCGACTGTAGGTCGTGACCCTTCTATAGACATTGGCGTCCCTAGAAAGAAAATCGTTAGTTTATTTGACTAAAATCTAATTACGAAAATCTAATTTGTCTAAGAAAAATATATTATGTAGTTATCCTTTTTTATTATTTGAAAAAGCTTTAAACATTATTTCCAACTTTTAGGTGTTTTGCGTTATGTTCCCTTAGACAGCTTTCATGCCTCAGTGGTAGTCTACGAAATCCCAGAACGTGGAGTTGAACCTGATGGACGCAGATGAAGATAAGGAGGAGGACTCAGAAGAGGTAGAGCGTTACGGTTCTTCCAATACCGACGTGTGATCCCAGACTTTCCCTAGTTTAAACTTTTGTGCCTAACCACAGCAGACGTTAGATTTTTTTTTTTGTTTAGTGGTTTCTTGTCTTGATGTGTGTTGATTACTAAATATTCCTGTAAGCTGTAGAGGCAAAACTATGTATTTTATAAAAATTTAATTTATGAAAAAAACATCTTGCACTTTCCAATCCTTGTCTCACGGATTGATCTCAGCTTTCCGCTTGTACACTATCTGTGTTTCCCTCTGAATCAGCAATCTTTTCTTTGACCTCCTGTTAGAGTAGATTGATTAACTCAGGAGGAAGATCTCATGGAAGAGAACCTGAGGAAGATACCAGTGACATGAGGAACGCACCTGAAAGAAGAGCCCGTACCAATTAAGATCAACCCGGATCACCAACTCCCATGTCACAAGGAGGAAATATCAATGATATGTTGATATGGATGCAGTGAGAATCCCAATCAAATCCAGCTGTAGAAATATTGCCTTTTTGTATCGGCAACCTAGGATTCCTAGCAGATTTGCTAGTTTTGAATCTTCAAGAGTTAGACATCATTCTTGGAATGGACCGGCTAGCCAAAAACACAAAAGTCAGAAAGATTGTAAAAAGAAGACCGTCACTCTAACCAACACCAAAGGGTAACAAGTCATATTTTGCACAAAATAGAAAAGAAAAGAGCAGAACAGAACAAAGCAGAGCAGAACAGAACAGAAAAGAAAAGAAAAGAAGAAAAGAAAAGAAAGATCTCCACTAATCGACCGTATGGACAGCTTGAACAGTGTTGAAGAGATCAAAGTAGAGGATATCCCAAAGACTGTATTCATGACAAGATATGGATTATATGAGTTTACAGTGATGTCATCTGGACAAACGAATGCACCAGCAATGTTCATGAACTTAATGGATAAAGTTCTCATGAAATATCTAGGCAAGTTCATTATCGTGTTTGTGGACGATATTCTCATCTTTTTCCAAGAACAAAGAAGAGCATAATCAGCATCTAAGTTTAGTGCTAAGGAGGTTAGCAGATCATCAATTGTACACCGAGATTGATAAGTGTGCTCTCTGGTTGAAAGAGATTCTTTCCTAGGCCACATCATATCAGGTGAAGGAATATTCATGCATTCGTCAAAGACCCAAGCTGCACCACAATATCAGCCAAATCTACAGTACCCAAGACCCATGACAGCCAAGTGCCCGGCTTGTCACAGAAGCCACTACCAGCGTGATTGTTCCCACACTGCTATCATCATGGACAATTTGGTCATTGTCAAGAGAAATCCCCTAGAAGAATCTGCCAGATCCAATAGCCAAGAGAAGAAGTGAAGGTCAACAACAGCCTACAGTTCAAACGCTAATCCCAATGCCTGCCCCAATACAATAGTATGGATAAGAAGCTCCAGCTGCAAGAGAAAGATTTCCAACTAACCATGGAAGAAGTTGAGGAAACCCGGTACCAACTCAAGGCAGACTCAACTATGTCACATCAGAAGAAGAAGGAGGATCATCAGACAAAAATTTTTGCTATTTAAAGTGGACTGAATATGACGTATCTAGAGTACCCTATCACTACTCAGTTTCCCGACTCTAGGATGCCAGTAAAGTCAGTGTGCAAAGGAGTAAAATTTAATATAAGTGGAAAGGAGTTCTCTGCTAAACTACTGGCACTAGAACTACAAGGATTGAGATGTTATACCTAGAATGGACTGGTTGTCGGAACATAAAGGACAAATGGATTGTGAGTGTAAGGCCGTTGCCCTTACTAGTCCTAATGGAAAAGAAGTTTTGTTCCAACCCTGAGAGGATGTTAGTAGAACACCCAGCCCAAAATCTGCACAGTTCGAAGAAAGAGGTGAACCAGATCCCTGAAGTTGGAAGATACCCAAGCGTGTTTCCAAAAGAGTTACCAGAAGTGCCCTGATTAAGGTTTTGAACTCAATGTTGAATTGAAACCTAGGACGGCACCATATTAAAAATGCCATATCAGACGTCAGTCAAAGACCAAGAAGAGCATCCTGACCAACTACGAAAAGTCTTGGATAAACTAAGGGAGCAACAATTTAATGCTAAGCCGGATAAGTGTGAATTTGGACATAGGAAATTTCGTTTTTAGGTCACCTGACGACAGCCGAAGGAGTGCAAGTGAATCGAGTTAAAAGTCGAGACCGTGAAAGAGTGGTAACAACCAGAATTAGTGACTGAGGTCAGAAGTTTTCTTGGATTAGCTGAGCACTATCACCGATTCATTGAAAGATTTTTCCAAGCTAGCCAAGCCGCCCACTAGTTTGTTGAAAAAGGATGTCCAATTTGAGTGGACAGAAGATTGTCAGAAGAGCTTCGAAGAGTTGAAACGAAGGCTAACAACCACACCAATCCTAGTACTCCCTGATAATAGGAAGAATTTTGAGATGTAGCGTGATGCATCTAGGCATGAACTGAGTTGTGTCTTAATGCAAGGAAGAAGAACAGTCGCATCTGCATCGAGATAACTGCAGTCGCATGAGAAGAATTACCTGAACCGTGACGTGAAGTTAGCAACAATGATTCACGCACTCAAGATTTGGAGACATTATCTACTAAGGAATCGATGTGCAATCTACTCATACCACAAGAGTTTGAAGTATGTTTTGCCCAGCAGAATTTGAACATGAGGCAACGTCGATGGCTAGAGTTAATAAAGAACTATGGCCTAGACATGCATTACCATCCTGGTAAAGTTAATGTCATTGCAGACGCCTTGAGCAGAAAGGTTTACTGCAGCACCATTGTTGTACCAGAGTTAATGGAAGATTGCATTGGCAAATGATTAAATCAGTAGATCAAGGTTATGTGACCATGTACGTTGTCAGTTACACCTACCTTAGAAGAAGAGATTCGAAAATCACAAGGAAGTGATGAAGGAATTCGGGAGATCAAAGAGGATATGAGGATCAGAAAGGCAGTAGAATTTCGAGAAGATGAGCAAGGTGCAATTTGGCAAGATGAAAGGATGTGTGTTCCCAGAGGTTAAGGAGATCAAGACACTAACTTCGAAAGAAGCTCATAACACTCCATACTATATTCACCCCGGAAGTACTCGGATGTGTTAGGACTCGAAGAATCAATTTTGGTGAAGTCACATGGACAGAGATTGCCGAGTAAGCGGTAAAGTGTGAAACATGTCAGAGGATGAAGACCAAGCATCAAAGACTAGCAGGATTGTTACAGCCACTAACCATACTAGAATGGAAATGAGAAGAAGTTGGAATAAACTTTATCACAGGACTTCCGAAGACTAAGAATGGATATAACTCCGTGTGGATGATCGTGGACAGATTGGCGAAAGTAGCGCACCTCGTACTAGTGCAGATGACTTATGATGGCGCCAAGTCAGCAGGAATTTACATGACTAGGACTGTGACTCTACATGGTATACCCAAGAGGATTGTATCAGATCGTGGAGCACAACCCACTTCAAGATTTTGGAAAAGTCTGCAGAAGCCCCAAAAACAAGGTTGAACTTCAGCACAGCTTACCACCCTCAGACTAGAGAATGGACAGAACCAGTGAATCAAATACCGGAGGATAAGTTGCAAACTTGTGTGCTCAAATATGGAATTTCATGAGAGTTATACTTGCCATACACAGAATTCACCCACAGCAATAGCTACCATACTAGTTTGCAGATGTTCCCACTTGAAGCTCTATATAGCTACAAGTGCAGAATACCTCTACATTAGTCAGAAGTTGGAGAAAGGCAACTAATCAGCTCAGAAATAGCTCAAGATGTAGAAGCTCGTGTACGGATCATTAAAAAGAGGCCAAAGACTGCACAGTCCAGACAAGAAGAGTTATACTGATAACCGGCAATAGAAGAAAGGAATTATCTTTCGAGAAAGGTGAATACGTATATCTCAAAGTAACGCCTTACAAAGCAGTACGTCGATTTAAGATGAAAGGAAAGCTAAGCCCGAGATACATTGAACCCTGTAGGATTCTAGAGAAGCAAGGAGAGGTAGCATATAAGTTAGAGCTACCACCCGAACTAGCAGGAGTCCATGACATTTTTCATGTATCTCAACTAAGGAAGTGTTTGAAGAAACCGACAGAGCAGACATCTCCCAAGGAAGTAGAAGTTCAATCAGGCTCATCCTACCAAGAATACCCCATCAAGATACTTGAGGTCAGTGAAAGAAGATTGAAATCAAGGACCATTTGATTTAGTAGAGTTCAATGGAACAACAATTCAGAAGAAGTGTCAACATGAAAAAGGGAAGAAGGACTGCATCAAGATTTCCCTTACCTGTTTTCAGACCTACCAGAATCTCGAGGACGAGATTGTTTTTAAGGAGGTTAGGTTGTAACACCCCGATTTTTCCCAAATCCTGGCCTGTCTCATCCCTCTCTATTTCAGAATGAGATCCCAGTTGTGCCAGCAGCTTACCCCAAAGAGTTGGCAATCAAACTCTTTCGTTCAGAACTTTTTCACAAATCAGCTCTTTTCAGATTTGTCAGAAGCCCAAAAAGACTAAAAGTCTCAGACCACCTCCAAACTTTGATCTGATTCAGTGAATATCTCCCATTCACTATTCTGAACATTTTTCCCTTCTGGAAGAATTTCCAAATCCTGCCCTAAACCTGAGTTTCGACCCTCGCCAATTTTGAAACCCTAATTACCCTGTTTTACCCTAAAGTCGTTTTCCCCACTTTTGTCGAAACCCTTCAGATCTTGCCTGATCTTGTCAAACTTTGGCTAGATGAGTTCCATTAATCTTATGCAACTCATTACTGAAATCAGATTTCAGATCAGCCCTCCAGATCTCCAGATTTACAATCAAGCCCAATTCCAATTCAAATTTTCCACACAGATCAGTCCCTGGAGCAACTTTCAGAATTGCAAATCTGCCCTTCTGCCCTTTTGCTGCTGTTTTCGACCACCGCACTTCGCCGGAGCCGCGTCGTGTTTCTTGTCGCGTTTGCTCGCCGCCGGCCATCGCCTCTTGTCGCCCGTGCTCGTGATCGGTTGAGCCATCCCGCGCGCATGTGCCAGCAACCAAAACCCTCGCCAAGTCCAGCGGTTAAACGCCCGCGCTCCAGCAGTGTTTTCGCGCGCGCACGCCCGTTGCCGTGGCATTGCATGCGTGTACGTGTCACCGCCGGAGCTTTGCTGTTGCCTCCGCATCCGCGCCGTTTCAAACCCAGTTCCAATGCGCACCCGACAATGCTGGCAAAGCAACTGCACAGCCGCATGCGTCACGTCGTCGTCGCCGCTGTTGCGCCTTCGCCCGACAAACCTTCTCCCCGGCACAAGCCTTGTTGTCGGATTCCCCCTCGCTAGCTCCGCCTCTTAGCCTATAAATACTCCTAAGTGCTTTGCTTCAGTTCCAGCACCAGAAATCCACCAAACTCCCCAGCACCGCCGTGAATGTATTCTTCTCCGGCGAGCCAGTGAGAGAGCTCACGGTGCTAGCCCATTTCACAGCCCCAATCTCCAATCCAAAGCCATTGGTGAGTTCCCCTCTTCTCCCTCTTTGTGTCATGGCTCCCAATTGCACCAGATCGATCCCCATCGCCGGTGATCACCGGATTCCCGATTTGCCCTGTTTCCCCAATGCCGTTCGATTCTCTCCAAATTAGCTCTCGATTCTGTAGAAGAAGTTGATCAGTGAGCTTAGTAGAGCAAGCCTGTGGAATCAAAATCCCCAATTGTGCTCAAATCGAAGAAATCCTGATTTGGAACTTCATCAGTTCGCTGGACCTCGCCGCTGAGCTTCTCCGGCCATCCTCCAGTGAAATTAACCCCTCCAGCAGCCTTGTTGTGCCCTAGAGATCATTCTCAAGCTTGGAATTGAGCTCTTTTGCCTTGTATCGAGAATCCCCAATTCGGTGTCTTCTTCTCTGGCACAGTTCACCGGAGTTTGCTTCCCGGCCGATTCAGCCGACACCACTTTGTCCCTTAGCTTTGCCTCACCTCCCTGAGCATTTTCTTCCACTAGCTCGACATCTGGATCTGCCCAGATCGTGAGATATGCCCTTGTCAAGAGTTTGTCCAGAGCTGTGTCTGTGCCGTGTCGCCACCGCAGTTCATCACCAGATTTGGCCGCCCTCCGGCCACTTTCAGCCCTTGATCCTGTTAAGTATTTTGTTCCTGTTATCAATGCCTACCTCCCAGACAAAGTTGTGCATCAATTGGAGCCCTGTATCAAAAGTTGTGCTTTGCCCTAGTTTTTGGCAATGTCTGCACTATGTCAGTGCATGTCAGCCACTGGCATTAGCCTTGTTTGACCCCTTCTGGTTGGGCAATGGAAATGTCACTTTGTCCCCTAGATTCCTGGAGTTGTGTTCTACATCTTTCTCTTCTGCCACTTCTCCAGAAAACCTACCTAAGACCAACTTATGGCTATGTCTTGCCGTGGACTGAATGTCGGCCTTCGATATTCAACTTCTTTTGAGCCCATCTCTTCGACCAGCACCCAAGTGACTCTGTCCAAATCTTTTCCCTTGCATGAATGATATATGTACTTATTATTTTCTATTGCAACTATTTTATGTATGCTTATGTAGCGTATGTGTTGTATTGCTTGTGTCCGCCGCAGAGCCCGAAGCTGAAGGAGCGGAAGAAGTCTTTGAAGATTCGTCCGAATAATTAGACCCAGCAGTGCAAGGCAAGTCTCAACCCCTTGATCATGTCTCGCCTAATATTTTCAAATGAAGTATGTTAGTTGCTTTCAAAGTATATGCATGCCTTATATTCAAATGAGAGTATGTTCAAATAATGTGGTTAGATATAACCTAAATGATTGTGAAACTCCTCTTGTGATTGAATACCCATGCATCCTTGTCACCCTAGGATATATGCTTAGAATTATGCTTATGCTTGAAAACTTATGCTAAATATCAAATGGCCGCTTATATGAAAAACATGTTTGAAAACCCCTTTTGTGAAAGAAAATACAAATTAGAATTTGATAGTGAGGATTGGTTTGTATGGAGAGGGTGCGGTGCGCACCAGGGAATGTGGATGGCTCCTCACTATTAATTCATAAGGACTAGAACCTTGTGTTGTGCCTCTATGCGGCATGAAAAACGTACCAACCACTTACCTGGTATGGGACAGGCACGACTTAGTAGCTTTTTGGTATTAGCAGTTCCCTGCATAGTTTGTCGGTCTGGTTTCTCGCGTGGAGAAACTGGTTGGGCGCAGTTCGTCCGTGAGTGATGTGAGTTCAGAAAAAGCATGAGAGGAAAAGGTGGAAAGAAGGAAGACGCCCTATGCCTCCGATTAAGTCGTGCACGGTTGTAATCGTGACGGTCAAATGTCTCGCGTGGACAGATCAAGGCTATGTGTCCTGCGGGAGCATAGGCCAAAGGCTAGGAAGTAAGGCAGTGGGTAGGACCCACAACGGTACTTGAGACTGAATTGTCTAGTTACCGGGCGGGGATACTGTTAATACTAGATTGCAAAAGCGTTGTGTGATCTCGGCCTTGTCACATGCGTATAAGTCGCGTGGAGCTGATCCGACTTGAAAGCCGAGTGAAGAAGTGGATTTAAAAAGAGGTACACCTTTGCAAAGCGTAAGAGAAGTATCGGATACTCTGTACTCCCAAGTCATGGAGTATGTTCGCGGTGGATTTATCCATGTTGTTCAGCACAAGTAACTATTTATAGTGTTTTCATAATATGGGTTGATAAAAGTGATGACTCATGGGAGACCATCACATAACAATTTCTTAAAGTCTATTATAAGATTTACAAAACCCCGCTGTTGAAAATAAAACCCTTATTTGAGAGATCAAAGAATTGAAATCTATACTATTTATAATTATAAGACTTAAACCCTTTTCTTGATCACTCCTCATCTATATACCTGCATTCTTGTAACGAGACTTGCTGAGCATTGTGTAAAAACATGCTCACCCTTGCCTTTACAAACAAATTCAGAAGAAAGGATTCGAGGATCCCGATTCCCCTAACCTTGAGCACCAAGAAGAGGAAGGAGCCTTTCCAGACGATTTGAGCTTCTAGGAGGGTCATGAGCCAAGTTGAGTCCGATGTGGAGTAAGCCCTTCCAGAGCCGCTGCAGAAGGAAGTGAAGACCTTTGTGGTTGCTTTTTGTGTTGTTTTTCTGTGTTCGGTACTTCGATACCGATTCTTGATTTTGAAAAACTCTCTACTTTTGTATCAACTTTAATTAATGCCATCCTTGGTATTATGATATTGTAATAGTGGTCCTCGTGACCTTGTACTTGTTTTATCTACTTGCTTTATTGATTAAAGTGAATCATGTTGTTGTGAGCTTGTGATGAACCTACCTGTGCGCAATCTACCTGGGCGGTTGCCACGGGATTCCTCAAAGGAGGGTCCCACATATTCGACATACGAAACAACAAAAATGCACTCATTTTATTAAATCATGCTAATTGAAAAGGAAAAGGGATTGGGTTCTTACACATAAAACTTGCGTAGTTGATCGATGTTCCAAGTATTGGATAAGATTCGACCATCCTCCATCGCTAACAGAGCTGATCCTGGTTGCGGCACCGAAACAACAGTATAAGGGCCCTCCCACTTCGGGGAGAATTTGTTGCGATTGGATTGGTCTTGTATTTTTCGTAAAACCAGATCCCCCACGTGAAGACTACGTGGTCGTACCCTTTTGTTATGGTACTTGCGCAAAGCTTGCAAATATACCACAGACTTGATCAAAGCACGATCACGCGTTTCTTCTAGGAGGTTGAGATCTTGTGATCGCTGTTCGGCCTGATCAACTCGTTCGAATTGATCTGTCTGGACAGATCCAATACTAACTTCCATAGGCAATATGGCCTCAGCCCCATAGACCAGATGGAAGGGCGTCTCACTGGTGGCTCGACTAGAAGTAGTTCGTAGTGCCCATAGAACGGTGTGCCCAAGCCCCCGAGCGAGTCTTAAGGCGATCAAAAACACGTTTCTTGATGCCTTTCAATATCTGCCCGTTGGCACGTTCCACGGTACCATTGCTCTGTGGATGAGCCAAAGATGCAAAGCACACCTTGGTTCCAATCTGATCGCAGTAATCCAAAAAAAGACCACTAGCGAACTGAGAACCGTTATCCGTAATGAGACGATTTGGAACACCAAATCGAGCAATAATGTTCTTATGGAAGAACTTCTGTGCTGCAGCAGTGGTAATATTGCGTACCGGTTCGGTCTCAATCCACTTCGTAAACGTGTCAATAGCTACGAACAGAAACTTGTATCCATTGACCGCTTGCGGCATAGGACCGACAATGTCCATCCCCCAGACCGCAAAGGGCCATGCAAGGGGAATGGTCTGCAACGCATAGGCAGGCTGGTGAACCTGTCTTGCATGAAACTGACACTGAGGATACATCTTGACCATATTCTTGGTATCATCGAGTGCCGAAGGCCAGTAAAATCCTTGTCAAAAAGCTTTTCCGACCAATGTACAATATGACGTGTGCGCACCGCATACACCGTCATGTATTTCTTTCAAGAGGGATTTACCGTCCTCCTGAGATATGCAGCGCATGAATACTCCTTGAGTACCTTTTCTATACAAAACTCCTATAAATTTGTATAGACGCGCTTTTCGAACTAACCGATTACTTTCGGTTTCGTCCTCGGGCAAGGTCCCATGTTCAAGATAGACTCTCAATGGATGAGTCCAATCCTGTTCCTGACTGAGGTTGGTAACGCAGACTGTTACTGGATCATCCTCGACCAAAGTCATAATCGAAGGATGTTCCAAGTGTTCAACGAACACTCCTGCCGGAGCGGATGTGCGTGAGGACCCAATTTTGGATAATTGGTCTGCGAGAATGTTGTCCTTTCGCGGGATGTATTGGACTTCGAAATGACTGAAGTGTTTTTCCAACCTGCTCACTTCCCCCAGGTAATGAGCCATTGTCTCATCGGAGGTGCTGTACTCCTTGTTTACCTGGTTTACGACCAGCTGTGAGTCTCCCCTCACCACTAATTGACGGACTCCGAGGAATTTTGCTGCCCGGAGCCCTGCAAGGAGACCTTCATACTCTGCTGCATTATTGGTCGCAACAAAGTGTAGTTGAAAGACAAACTTAAGCTATTCGCCCTGAGGTGTAACTAAGACCACTTCAGCCCCCGAGTGTTGAAAACTATGAGAGCCGTCGAAGTACATTGTCCAGTGATCGGGGCATTCCAATTCCTCGGGTACCCGCACGGGTGGCTCAGGATTGGTCCATTCGACCACAAAGTCGGCCAAGACCTAAGACTTAACCGCAGTGCGGGGCGTGAAATGGATATCGAAGGCACCGAGCTCGACAGCACATTTTGCGATCCGACCAGATTTCTCCGGATTGCGGACAATATCCCCCAATGGAAAAGAGGAGGGTACTGTGATCTTATGTGCTTGAAAGTAATGTCGTAGCTTACAGGAAGCCATCAGTAGTGCGTAAAGTATCTTCTAGACCTCAGGGTATCGCTCCTTAGGACCATGAAGTACCTCGCTTACATAGTAGACGAGTCTGTGTATTCCCTCTCTATCTGCAATCAGGACAGTGCTGACCGCGTGCGGTGTGGCCGCCAAATAGAGAAGTAATGGTTCTCCTTTGTCGGGAGACACCAAAACTGGTGGACTAGATAAATATGCCTTCACCTCCTGAAACGCTTTTTCGGCCTCATCGGACCATGCGAAATTGTGGTGTTTTCGCAGGGTTTTGAAGAAAGGTAGTCCCCTCTCGCCTAGTCGCGATATGAACCGACTTAAGGCCACCATGCGACCTGCCAGGCGTTGAACATCTTTCATGGTAGAGGGAGACCTCATCTGTTCGATAGCCCTGATTTTTTCAGGATTAACTTCAATGCCTCTGGAACAAACAAGAAAACCCAGAAGTTTTCCTGAAGAAACCCCGAAAGAACATTTCTCCGGGTTCAATTTTATTCCAAAGTGTTTCAAATTATAGAAGGTTTCAGCGAGATCGTCCAAATGAGACAATCTTTTAGTGCTTTTTACAACCAAGTCGTCTACATATGCTTCGAGATTACGCCCTATCTGGGAAAGAAAGGTCTTTTGCATCAAGCACTGGTACGTGGAACCTGCGTTCTTGAGACCGAACGGCATTCTGACGTAGCAGTAGGTGCCGAACGAGTTGATGAAGGCAGTCTTCTCTTCATCTTCTTCTGCCATGCTAATTTGATGATATCCCGAGTAAGCGTCCAGGAAACTCATCAGTTCGCAACCCGCGGTTGAATCGACCAGCTGGTCGATGCGGGGAAGGGGAAAGTCATCCTTCGGATAGGCACTGTTGAGGCTGGTGTAGTCGACGCACATGCGCCACTTACCATTTGACTTGCGGACCATGACCGGATTTGCAAGCCATTCCGGGTGATCGACATCGCAGATAAACCCGGCCTTTAGGAGTTTGTCCAACTCCTTTCGGATGGCTTCCTGTCGGTCAACAGCAAAATGCCTGAGCTTTTGCTTTATTGGTCGCTGTCCAGGTCGAATTGCTAACCTGTGCTCGATTACCTCCCTTGGGACACCGGGCATGTCGGATGGTTTCCACGCAAACACATCTGCGTTAGCCCGGAAGAAAGTAATGAGCTCGAGTTCCTATTTGTCATCCAGGCCTGATCCGACCCGAATTGTCTTGGATGGATCATCTAGGTACAAAGGAACTAGTTTGAGTTTCTCATCTGATCGAGGAGCAGCCTTGATCGCGTCAGCGATCACTGTGGCGACCTGAGCGTCCCGGAGGGGAAGTTGGTCCACCATCTCCAAAGATAGCCGGTCACACATCAATGCCACGTTGCGACTGCCTTGTATCGAGATGACACCTTTGGGGCCAGGCAACTTGCCGCACTGATAACCATAGTGCGTTGCCATCATGAACTTAGCAAGAGTTGGCCTGCCAAAGATTGCATTGTAAGCCGAATCACAATCAATTACATCGAAAGTAACCAATTCTATTCGGAAGTTATCCAGTTCTCCCAGTGTGACTGGGAGGACCACCTGTCCCAACGGCATCATGGAGGGGTCAGGAATTATCCCATAAAACGGATGGATTATGGGCTTCATTTTTGAACGAGGAATTTGCATCTCGTCGAGCGCCTTGACCAATAGAATGTCCAAGGAGCTTCCTCCATCGATCAGGACCCTTTCGACTCTCGCATTACTAATGATTGGGGTAATGACCAGAGGAAGCCTCAATGGTCGAGTAAGCCCCGCAGGACAATCAGAGCGATCAAACGTCAAAGGTATATCCGACCAACGGGGGTACTGAGGTTCACCAAGGGATTTCTCCGTTTGGTTAACCTCTCGATAAAAGGCCTTAAATTGCCTTTTGGAAACAAAAGAAGAGGATCCTCTGAAAATGATATTAACATGATTATGAGGTACCTGGTAAGACATCTCTTCGCCCCTGTCAACGTCTCTTAGCCCGCATGCTTGTTCCTTAGTCGGTAAGGTCGGCATCGGTCCAACCCCCTGGTAGAAGTCGTCTAACTGCTTCAACCAACTCCTGCAGTTCTTGAGGCCGTGGCCTGCGGAGTTGTGGAGTGGACACCATTTCTTGTCTTCCTGCGGGTTAGTAGACTTCTCTGGCTGGTTGGCACTACGACCACCAGAAGCAGTTTTATTTTAAACGAAGGCTTGTTACCTTTGGTCGAAGGAGGCTTCTCTGCAACTGCGACCTCGCGGTACTGTCCAGAGCGATTCTTTTTCGACTTCTTCGACTTCCCGCCTAATGAAGATTCTGGCTTCTTGCTTGGATCTTCCTTCCTAGTGTCCTTGAGACCTGGTTGAGGAGGTAGGTTACCTTTATCGACCATCCGATTCCATTCGACAGCCTCGGCTGCATCGGAATTTCGATCAGCCATATCAAAGAGATCGGCTACTGATCGAGGAGAATGGATGAGCAAGTCTTCGATGAATCTCTGATATCTAACGGCATGTTTAAATGCCCTAATATTGAGCTATCAGATATGTTCGGGATGGTATTCTGATACCAGCCTAGACCGTCTCGCAATAGAACGAGGACGATGCAGTAAGGCGAGTATTCAGTCGTTCTTTCCACAGGGACTAGAGAAAACAAATCGTGTAAAACTAGACTAAATCGATGGCAAATGAAAATAAATCGGACGAAAGAGAGAGCAAAGATGTCAGAAGAATGCAAAGAAAGAGAGAGGTGATCTCGCCGTGACAGGCGACTAATGTTTATTCTGGACTAGTGTTCGCAATACAAACAATAGAAAGAAATCGTGTAGTGGTAGCGCGAGAGGCAGCGCAGACAACCATCATCGATCGCAATCTACGGCGAGTATCTACGAAACACAAGTATAAAGTAAACACTAAAGCACAGCCAACTCCACTCGACAACTCAACCTCAAACAACCAACTTTGTGAAAATCACAATCCAAATTAATTTGCAAATAGATTCAGCATAGGAGGGGATCAAGTCAATTCAATTCAGAAATGCAATTCAATTAAACTACAGCTCAATGCGAATTGCAACAATGAACAGTTAAACAGAAGATGGATTAAAGAACATGAAATACAACTCAAATATGTAGATCATTACTCAAGCATCACACAGAGATTCAACAGTGAGACAATCATAAGAATTCAGTTCAACTCAGCACAAAACACACTCGTGCAGGAATCAACACACTGATTAAACATCAATTACTAACAGCAATCAAAGTTAAATAAAAAGGTGATCAACAGTTTACCATCACAATTTATCATCATAGAGAAGAACCTGTCATGCTCATTCAACAGAACTCTGAACTAAGCCACTCAAAACATGGCAAATCAATCAGAAGATGGAAACTAATCAAGAACAGTTTCAGTTTATCACTATTAATTCAGCTAAACCTCCAGCAAGCATTCAACAAATATAATACATAACAGTGATTATTGCAGTACCAAATATCATTTATATCGAATTCAGAGAGTTAAGTTCGATTCAACACATTTATATAAGCGATCATCTCATACATGCATTGTTCCTCTTCATCAGCTCATTAGAATTCAAGAACAAAGAAGATGAGAAGGATTGAACCAGTAATTACAACCACTGGAGTTTCTGGTCGAAGGAGATGGCCGTGGTCGAGGGAGCTGCAGCCGTGTCGAGGAAGACGTCGAAGTGGAGCTTCACGGCGAAGAAGATGTCGACTCTACAGCAGAGGAAGAAGGCGCTGGAACGGAGGGCTCCGGCGGCGGGTTTGTGTGGAGGCGCGGTGAAGGAGGCTTGGGAGAGGCGGCTCCGCGAGGTGGAAGATGGCGAGGAGGAGGCCACGGCTCGGGAGAGGCGTTGGAGGCCAGATCCGGTGGTGGACCGGCTAAAAGGAGGCGGCAGCGCTGGATCTAATGAGGTGGCACTGGAGGAGGAGATGAACAGCAGCACTGGAGGAGTGGATGGGCGGATCTGCGGCTAGTCCGGTGGTGTGGGATGGTGGAGATGTGGAGATCCGGTGGCGGCGCAGTTTGGGCGCAGGAAGGCCAAATCCGGCGCGGGCTTGTGGGCGGCGGTGAGAGCAGCGCTGTGGAGTAGCGAGCTCGCCGAGGAAGATGGCGGCGCTGCGCAAGCGGGAGGTGCGGGGAAGACGGCGCTGGATTCGTGGGCAGCGCGGGAGCGGCTGCGTGAGCGAGGATTGGGACCGGCGACGCGGGATTTGTGGGCGGCGCAGCGGAATGCCAGTGGCAGATCTGAGAGAGCAGATGGAACAATTTAAGAAGAGGCAGGAAGAAGAAAGGAGGAAGGGGAAGCCGGCTTTGGGCTAGAGATGGACGGAGCTGTGGAAAAACCGAGGGCGGAGGCAGAAAAGAAGCTCCACCGACGGCGTACGGCCTGGTCGTCGCCGGCGTGGTGGACGGAGGTGTGGATCGCGAGGAGGGAGGCAGAAGAAGAAGATAACAAACAAAAACCAGGCTCAAATGCCTCAGGTGGCCGGCGGCTAGGTAAAAAGGGGAATTTGGCACTTTTGCAGAAAAGCCCTCGAGGTTTTGGAAATTTAGAATTGGGACCTCGTGGCTAGGGTTTGGGATTCCGGGCCCTCGGAGACTCCAATTTCGGCGCGGTTGGTTCCTACGCGTCCGCGGAAGCGCGCACTTCCATCCGAAATTGATCAAAGGTCAGAATAAATCGATGAGGCACGACCGCTAGCCAGAAATCCATCTGATTTGTGCTGACCTGCGATAAAAATTGCAAAACAAATAATCCGGTCGATTTGACAGCAAATCTGGAATAATCTATGTAAATACCAAGGTATATGACTAATATGTGCATGATCGGGGGTTTAAACATATAGAAATTATGCACAAATATGACAATTATCATATTCCTCACCCCGACAAATCTATTGACAAACTGACGAAGGGTTTCGGTCGAAGTTTGCCGTAGTCGATGGAGGTCATCCTCTTTACCCGACTTTTGATAACAATTTTGGAAATTGCTGAGGATAGCATCACACAGTATTTCCCAGTTATAGATCAAACCTTCGGGTTGGTTAAACAACCAGGTTCTTGCCGGTCCTTCGAGGACTGTTGGCAGGTAGTTAGCCATGACCCAGTCATCGCCACCTGCCGCTTGGATGGCAGTAATGTAGATTTGAAGGAACTCGGAAGGGTTCTGAGTTCCATCAAACCTCTCTATGGCCCCTGGTCTAAACTTGTCTGGCCAAACGACCGCACGAAGGCCGGGCGAGAAAGCTTTACAACCAACGTAGGGACCGTGAACTGTCCTGTGGCTTTCGATCGGATCGCGGGCGATCTCACGCAATGGAGAAGCCACTCGTGGTCCTAAACGAGAGTGGACAGGGACTCGATCCCTATCACGAGAATCCTACACCTACCAGGACTTGTCCTGGCGGGATGGTATAGGTGGCAGGTAACTCCGTCGACCAGAACCAGAGTGAGAATGCTCTCGGTTGTGGGAACGTGTCACCGACCAGGAAGAGGCCGTAGGGGTCACCTCAGATGCAACCTCATCCAACCTCTCCGCCAGGATTCTGGTGAAGGCCGGTTTCTGCGCATCCGTGACCGTAGGAGGAAAATTACGCATGACCTCCGTGATAGATCGAAGCCGGCCATGTGTACTTCTCCTAGGAGCACCAGGTATTACCGTTTCTTAGTCCACCAGGAAACGCTCCGGAGGCAAAGAAGGTGTCTAGTCACGTTTGCGACCACGTGATCGTCGGGAAGAATTCAGAGCAGCATCGTAACGAGCCTGCGCATCTTGAAGAGCCTCTAGGGCAGTTCTGCGTAGTTCGTTGTCTTGTTGCTCGAGATCTTGATCCTCCTTTTGTTTGCGTTCCTGTTCTTCCCTAGCAGCCTGTTGATCAGGAGTTTCCTCCGATAAGGCAGCGAACTGTCTAGGGAGAGAGGTCGCCGAGGGAGAAAACATCTCGGTTTGTTCCGAGTCAGACTCGAAATCAAAGAGACGATGGAGGTTATCAGGGTCAAACCTCCCAGGGCTGATTTCCTAGTCAACATCATCCTTCCCCTCAGCGGGGTTATATGACGGACCGGATTCACCTTCTAATGCATTAAGAACCTCAGTGGGCTCTGACCTTGCGTTGGTCGCCTCTTGATCGATGGACATGACCTGGAGAGTTGATTCGACCTCTGGGAGGTCCTCGCCTCCGGTCTCCTCCATCAAGACAGGATCGCTCGGAGGAGGCATCGGAATGTGAGCATAATCCTCGAGATCGAAATCGTTCTCGGAATCATATGATCCAGCCATGATTCAGCAAACCTCCAGATGAAAATTAGGACGCCTTGAGAAAGGCCCCAAGGTGGGCGCCAGTTGTCGACGATTCGGACTCGGGGTCCTTAGCCGAACTTATGAAGAATTTGTAGGTTGTGAGACCATTCAGGGTGTCCCTCTGGGAAGGTATGTTGAATCAAAGATAACTGGAGCATAGAGAGGTTTATACAGGTTCGGGCCCTCGATGGTGGGAGTAATAGCCCTACGTCCTGTTGGGATTTCACTATGTGTGGCCAAAAGAGTTACAAAGTTATAGAAAAGATCTTCACAGGCGAAGATTTTTCCTATGTGTTTATACTAGACAATGCCTGGAAGGCTTGTGAAAGCTATCTAACTTAGACTACTGTCTTCTGATTAGATCCGATTCGATGATCTGATCATCCACTTATCCTATCTTACCATTCAATCCCCCTGTTTGATGCCTTGGGCTACCCCTTTATACTGGTCGAAAGGGTGCCAAATCATAATGGCATCGAACAGTTGCTTGGATGAAGTTTTAGCAACTGCCTTTAACCTCCACGCAAGTTTAACACGTGCTATTCATGGATAACCGCATGTATTAACCTCCTGACGGTTGTCTCCATACGTGGAAGAATCTTTGGGATACACGGGATATTCCTGTTGTAGCGACAAAATAATCCCGAATTCCCTGGTCGAAGGTGTTCTGACCGCGTGTTGTTACCTGACCGCGCACTATCTGCAAACTTCTGTTCGCGTATGGCATACAAACTCCTGACCGTGCACTGGCTACGGTCTGATCGCATAAAGCCTGCGACCTCATAATTGTGCTTCTTGGAGTAACTTGAGTTCGCATCACCAGGTGCTTGTCTGGTTCGAATCTGTCCTGAACCAGCCGTGCATTTATTTGATCTAGCTCGGGTATCAATCCTCGCCACTAATCATTATGAGCTCCTCCTCAACATATGCATCGATATCAAGACCACAACAAGAAGTCATCAAACTTCTGGATTTATCACATGACATTCCAATTTACACTTAGCACAATATTGATGTAACCACAGAGCTCCCCCTCAACATATGCATCAATTATTAAACCACAATAGGGATTCATCGACTTCTAGGGTTTAACATTAACAATTCAATGTACTTGTGCTATACCAGGATTTTTACAAGTTGTCATTTAATCCTCAAAGCTGTCATTATCTAGATTAGCACTAATCATCAGGGGTTTATCCAAATTGTCATTAATCATCAAAATCTAGATACCTAGATCGACCTAGATCCAACAAAATCTACAAAGGACATGCCAACATTTTCTGAAAATTCTAGACTTGCGCAGATTTGTATCTATGTGAATGTCATGGTTATGACTGAATGTGCTTTTATTCTGCATTTCATTGTTGTCATTTGGCTTTTATAGCCCTTTGCATATCGTGTTGAGTTGTATGCATGCATTAGTGGCTTGACAATCTATTGTAGGTTGAATTGGGATTAACCATCTTCTAATGTTACTAATATTTCTCGTACTTAGTTTCGTTGTGGATATTGTGGAAATTTAAAAATGACTATTGATATCTAAATTGCCGCATTCTATCATATATATTTAAATATCAATTGTTGAGCCTAATCTCTACATACATGCTTAGAACACGAGTCTCCTAAACAATCATTTAAGCTAGATAAACCAAATCTGAAAAATTTTGCTAATAAGGTCGCAATTGCTTGTTCTCTACCTTGTAGGCACCGTCAATTCTTTCTTTTCTTTTGGATAAAACCTCTTCTGCTTCATTGCTCCTTTGAGTCTTCGCTATGAAAGCATGGTTCACACATTTTTGAATCCAATAAGTGCATAAGCCATCCTGCTACCTCTTTTGATTTATGAGCATGTTTTCAAAACACTCTAGGGGACTAGCGAGCCTAGAGAGAAGTACAAAGAGATTCGCCCTAATAAGTCGAAGGGTAGAGGCTTGCATGAGTGCCAAATTTTGTTTTTAAAAAAATCATAAGGTTGAAATGGACTATTTGATGTTTATGGAGACCGTAGTTCCCTCGTGCCTGTGCATTGTTTACGCTCACTTTGAAATTTTGTATACGTGCATGGACGTAGGTGGTATGAGTAGACCTAAACATTCTTATTTCCTCTTTACCCGGAAATAATCTAGTTAGTTGCAATTTTTGTGCAATTATTAGATGGTTGAGCACTCGATACATATCTTAGTCTACTGAGCTTACTATCCACTGCATTCAACTCCTTCGAGTCATTTGTATGCTTTCTTGTCTGCCCGGATTTATTTCTTATCTCATTGCTTGAGGACAAAAAAATAATTAAGCTTGGGGGGATGACATTTCATTATTTTTCCATATATTTTCCACCATGTTTATGCACATTTTAGTCATGTACCTCATCATATACTTAGGTTATTCCATATTCGTCACCAAATCGACTAGATTACTCATTTCACAATTTTTTATCACAGGTTGGCGCGATCGGATGGATTTTTGGCTAATGGGACACACCTCATAGACTAAACCTAACCCTCGGTCGATTTCGGATAGAAGCACGTGTTTCTACGAATGCGTAGGAATTGATCGTCCCGAAATCAGAGTCTTCGGGGGCCTGAAACCTAAAAACCTAGCAGCCATGGACCCATTTGTAATATATGGAAACCCTCTACACCAAACTGCAAAACAGCCTACACTTGGAAAACCAGAACCCTAACTCAGAAGAACCTGATTGTAATTTTCAACTCTTTCGAGGACCTTTCTGTAAAAACACCAAAAATCCCCCTTAACCTAGCCACCGGCCCATGTGAACAATTGAGCCTGGAATTTTCTTTTTTTTTCTTCTCTTCTCCCTCCCCTCCGCCACTTCCTCACCTCCATCCCACCTCACCGCCGACAGCCAAGCCAAACATCATGCGGTGCTCACATCCACAATCTTCTTCTACCATCACCACTACACTTGGCATAGAACACACCTGAAAACCCCTTTTTCACTTCTCCTTCATCCTCAGTGGCTTGTCACTGGTGGCCAAGACCACACCGGCGGTGAGCCGCTGATCTACCTCCCTCTTCGTCCTTAGGCCCAGCTAACCTTCTTTCTTCTCCCTCCTTTGCTCCAAATTCCTCCCGAACTCCATTTTCCTCACCTCTGGCCCCGGAGACCGGGCATTGCAGGTGGTTGGCATCCCTTCATCTCCCAATTCTCTCCAGAGCCGCTGCCCTAAGATCCCTCTTGAATGCCTCCCACGTGCCCGAGCTACCATTCCCTTTCCTCCAACACTGCCACCAATATAGCTTCGCCATCTTGTTTTTCCCTTGCCACCGCTTGTTCTTCTCCTCTCCCTCTCTCGGCGCATCTCACCGCCAGTGTAACAATAGCCAGTGAGTCACCGCCACTTTTTTCCCTCTCTTTCTCTCGGCTCTCTTCTTCAATCCTCCAAACCATAGATCTAGGCCATCATTGGCTTAGATCGCACCATGTCGTGCTGTCCTATGCCCATGCCCTCACGCGCATGGCCTCTATATCAATTCCTCATCGCGCCACACCTACGACTGCTCCATCCATTGTCAGCCACGTCCCGTGGGCCGAGGGCAACTTCGACCACCACAACTCCCATGACAACAACTTGACGATCACATCTTCGTCGATGACCAGACCTCTTGACTACAGTCCCTCGACCACTTCCTCCAGGGGCTCCTTCCTCGACGCCGCCATCAATGCCACGACGACCACGATCGCTCCTCTACTACCTCAACCCCCACAGCAACTTCTCCAACAACCTCCAGCAAGCAAAACCAGTGACAAATCCTTTTCCCCTTCCTCCTAACACTCCAGCATTAGTAATGAGTTGATGAACTGATGAAGATGAACAATGCATGTGTGAGATGATGAATGCATGTAAAGAATTGAAATGTTTTACAAATTAAAAGGTAAATTGAGAGCTGACTTGATTTGAATTAGAGTGAATTTGATTGTTTCAATTGCATAGCTATTTTGCTTCCATTATACTCTGATTTCAGGATGAACTAAGATAGCCAGAGTACTCCATTTCATTGATATGTGATTCCAGAGAATAGCAAGTAGTATAAGGATGACTAGCAGAGTGTTTGATCAAGAATTTGAAATGCTAAAGGAGTAGTTCAGAAAACCCTTGCTCTGTAAATTGGTTGCTTCAAAACTTCTATAGTCTTGGCTAATTTCTGTTAAGCATTGTTGCAACCACTTTTATTTAGTTTCTGAGATACATCAAAGTATGGTTCTGATTAGTATAGTTTGATGCCATGTGCATGATCTGTTCAGTCTCCGCTGTTTTCCATCATGTGAGCTTTGCAATTTGTGAGTAGACACTCTAATTAAGACATCTATCCTTTAGAAATCTTAAAACAATGAGCTTGCTTTGCAAATCTGCACCAATCCCAACAGCTCTAATCTCTTAATTTTGTGGTTTCTTAGTCAGACTGTACCTCTTTCTTAGAGGTTCTGATCTTTTTATTTAAGGAAATAAAATTGTTTACATCTATGAGCTGAATTGTGTTGAATTCAAGATTTTCTACTTGTGCTTGTTGTTTGCGTCGTGGTTGAGAGGAACTGTAGAATGGCCAGTATTTGTTTTGTTCTTGTTGTTCGTTGATACTCGTTGTAGAATGCAATCATTACTAGTAGTCTGCTCTTCCACTCATGCGAGATTACTACTCTATTACTTGTCTACTGCCCGTACTCACGAATCATCGATTCAGAACAAATATCAGTCACAGTGCAACCACCTCTTTCTCTTTCTCTTCATTTTCTTCTGACATTTTCTTCCTCTTTCTTTCGTCTAGTTTATTTTCATTCGACCTTGATTTAGTTTAGTTCTACGCGTCTCACTTCTCTACTCCCTGTAGAAAGAACGGATGAATACTCGCCCATTGCATCATCCTTGTTCTCTTGCGAGACAGTCTAGGCCAGTATTAGTCCCACTTAGTTCTAGTGGAGCCTTATCCTTCTTCTTGTTCTTCTTCCCTGGTTTACCTTTGTTGCTACTAGCTTTATTATGAATCAAGAGATGAATGGAGTGATCCTTAAATTTCTTTAATCTCCCTTCCTCCTGAACCAACATGACTTTAATTTCTTAAAGGTTCCATTGTTCTTTAATGGTGTTATAGTTCACCTGAAATTGGTCAAACTCAGAAGGAAGTGAGTTCATAATAAATTGAACCAAAAATGATTCACTCAAATCCATGCCCACGGATTTTAGCTTTGCAGCAATATTTTCCATGCTTGTCACATGATTATGAATAGGCTGAGACCAATCAAATTTCTTAGTTGTCAGCTCACTCATAAGACTCCCCACAATGAATTTATCAGCAATATCCGACAGGGAAAGTTCTATAATTTTCAACATGAACTCCATTTCATTATTCATTTTGTGGATAGATAGCCTGACATTTTTAGCAATCGACATCCGCATCAAGTCAATTTTAGTCTATTGAACCTTTCTGTCATGGTATAAAAGATACCATCGGCAGATTTTTCGAACGCGTATGACACGCGTACAACGACGCAAGCTGACCGTATGACCGGTCACCTCCCGCCGAGCAACACAGAAATTGACACGGTGACTTTTATATAGGTTTGGGTCTTGATGGGGCCCTTGTCCTATCGACACCATCCGGACGTAAGTCCACTGGGGAGGTTCTCTCTCGGGGAGAGAGGTCTCCAGGGGATACCTATTGCTTTGGATGTGTGAAATAAGTTGTTGATCTCTTACAAATGAGATACAAGGGGATATGCATAGGCCGCAAAATAAGCAAAAAAACCAAAAATCCCTAGCTACGGCCGTCGGATCGAAGGACACTGGTGCCATTTCATCGGCCGAAGGGCTTGGATGCTCGACAGGTGTCCTCGCCAGTTCCCGAGGCACTCTTGACGTCACCCGCATGTGACCTTGCACGGGGGCCCTCTGTGGATTTTCCCGGGAGGTCTCCATGACATTTCACGGGAGGAGTCCGGGACTCGAAGAGGCATCCGTGGCCTTCTATGGGAGGCCTCCATGGGTTTTCCTGGGAGGTCTCCGAGACATTTCCCAGGAGACGTATGGGATTTGCCACGGGAGGAGTTCAGGACTCGGAGAGGTGTCCGTGGCCTTCTATGGGAGGCCTCCGTGGGTTTTCCCGGGAGACGTCCTGTATTTGGCACAAGAGGCGTTCAGGACTCAGAGAGGTGTTCGTGGCCTTCCACGAGAGGCCTACGTGGCTTTTCCCAGGAGGCCTCCGTGACATTTCACAGGAGGCGTCCAGGGTTTGCCACTGGAGACACCCGGGACTCAGAGAGGTATCTGTGGCCTTCTACGGGAGGCCTCTGTCGCTTTTCCCAGGAGGCCTCTGTCGCTTTTCACGGTGGCGTCCGGGGTTTACCACGGGAGACGTCCGGGACTCAGAGAGGTGTCCATGGCCTTCCACAGGAGGCCTCCGTGGCTTTTCCCAGGAGGCCTCCATGACATTCCACGGGAGGCGTCCGGGGTTTGCCACGGGAGACATCTGGGACATTCCATGGAGGTCCTCCGGGACTTTACATGGGAGCCCTCTGAGGCCTTTCCCTGGAGGTGTCCATGACAAATCCCGAGAAACGTCCAAGATTTTCCCCCAACAGCAGCCCCCAAGACCCTCGCGGACTCAAAGCATCCCTGGAGGGTATGAGTAGGACTCGTCGGATGATGTATCGCCTTTTGAGATGCGCCCCAGGGCACGCGATGACGCTTCGGCTCTCGGGCCAATTTTTCATGCTGGGCCTTGGTTCGCGCATGCATGCACCATATAGTGTTTCAGTTTTCGTGTGACCCATTAATGTCTAAGCAACATTTCAAATCAATGGCCCAGATGAGCCCAAGGACACATGGTGCCACTACTACAGAAGTGCATTCCACTAACCCTAGGGGTGGAACCGGAGCCGGGTCGGGTCGGGTTCAACCCGGCTCCGGCTCCTAACGGATGCGGATGCGGGTAGGAAAAATCGGATCCGATCCGGGTTCGGATGCGGATGCGGATGCTGTTTTTCTGAAACTTCCGGAGTCGGGTGCGGCTTCGGGTTTGACTGAATTATCCCGGATACGGATGCGGATACGGGTTGTACCCGGATCCGTATAGATATATATCAATAATGTAACATACACACACATACTAACATTGATTGCTTCACCGGTTCCACACTTCCACCCGCACCCGGTACTGTACCCTAGATCTAGCTCTGCTCCAGTGCTCCTCCCTCCGCAGTCCGCACGCAACTGCGCCTCCTCCGCCGCCTCCAATCGACGGCACGAGGCTCCGCGCTCCGCCCTCCGCCGCCCCAGCACGCGGCTCCGCCTTCCGCCGCCCCCGCACGCGGCTCCGCCTCCTTCGCCGCCTCCAATCGACGGCACGCACCTTCGCCGTCCGCCGCCCCCGCACACGGCTGCGCCGCCTCCAATCGACGGTACGAGGCTCCGGCGCTCCGCCCTCCGCCGCCCCCGTACGCGGCTCCGCCTCCTCCGCCGCCTCCAATCGACGACACGCGCCTCCGCCGTCCGCCGCCCCCGTACTTGTGAGATTTGGGATGAATCAAATTGTGAATGATGCTTCTCTTGAATTACCCTGTGAATCAATTGCTTGTTTTGTAGTTTTATGTTGCTGAGAGGCAAAGATTAGATTGCAGTGCGAGTCAAATTTCATTTCTTTTTTGCAATTTGCACTCTGTGCTTCGTTTAGTGTTCAGGCCAAAAATGCATGCATCTGTGCGACTGTGTGCGTCGAAACTTTTGATTGATTTTTGCACAGGCTCTTTTATCTTGTTGCTTGAGATGTTGAAAAAAAAACAAATGTTAGTATCCTCTGATTCGGCCTAATTGTCTGAGTGTATGTTTTGGGCTGGGAAGTGTTTCTGTCGAGTTGAAATCAAGTTATTGTTTGTGAGCTTCTGAGGAATCAATCTCTTGGTTCTTCAGCCCTCCTCTGTGAGCATTATTCGATTTGTATTGTCAGTTTGTCACTGATCTGTTTTGTTCAAGACTTTTGATCATGGGATGGGAATTATAGAGGGCATTCTTACTTGTCACTTGGTAGCTTGTACTAGACAAATGAATGATTGATCCATGCATATATAAAAATCAAAGACCAAATGATCCATCTTTGTATTTACATTCAGGCATCAGTGCATCACTGTTCTCTTTGCCACATTCAGAAAAGTTTGCAAGATATATTCAGTAAAGATCTGTGCCATTCATTATTTGTTGATTGTTGTCATTACTACTCTTGCCATAATGCCATTGCTAAAGCTTCTCACCTGCAACTGCAAGTCTATCTGTAATCTGTCTATGGCAGTTAGAACTTAGAACTGGCCTTTCTACTGAAAAGAAGCACCTAGCTAGGGCATAGTATGAACCTCACAAGGTGATAGCAACTTATGGCTCAGGATGAAATTCGATAATGCTTGATCAAGCATCTTGTGAGGTTCATACTTTCTCCACTTTTGCATGTTTCTTGCCTAATTTAGAATTCTATGAATTTGAAAATTACTACCCTTCAATAGATAAATCTGTGGGTAGTTATATAAACTACCCTTCAATAGATAAATCTGCAGAGAATATACTAGTAAAGTTCATGTCAAATTGAAGGGTAGTAATATTCTGTTGTATTCAAATTTAAAATTGTATTTGTTGGTGTATTTACTCATTGGCTCACCATATCAAATACATTAATGAAAAGAGAATACAAGAGAATAAATCTCAAGTATTTAAGAAAACAAATCACAAAAATTCGGAAACTGATAAGCAAGTATCAAATAAGTATGTGTTGTATATTGATAATAAGAGTTCTATATAGCATTTTCATAAACAGTATTCCAAATAAGTATGTGTTGTATATTGATAATAAGAGTTCCATGTACCAGTAGATTGATAATAAGAGTTCCATGACCTAATATTTAATATTTGAACTCGAGACAGATATTGTGGTGCATGTTAATTGATTATAATTGAATTTGCAGGCGAAACAATAGCAAATGGAACCTACAAGTGTTGAAGAAGGGACTCAAGGGAGAGCTGGAGAAGGATCTCAAGGGAGAGCTGAACCAATCTCAGCTGACACCGAGAGTGTTGAACAAACAAATGTGGCCCGAAGTAGTGAAGCAACTAATGCCGAGAATACCACGAATGCTGAACAAGCTTCTAAAGCAAAGGGTAAAAAGCTGACATCTCATGTTTGGAATTACTTTGATAGAAAGGAGTCTAAGGAAGTTGTGAATGGAAAGAGTGTCACACTTGTAGAAGCTATTTGTAGGACTTGCAAAAAAAAGTTAGATGGTAGAAGTAAGAATGGCACATCTCACTTGATGAATCATGCAAAAAGTCATAACTCTAACTTACCTAGAGGTCAGCAATTGATTGCATTTTCATCACATGGTGGTCAAACATCTTCTGTGGAGGCATATAAGTATGATGAAGCAATAAGTTTGAAAAAACTTGCTACCTCTATTGTGATGCATGAATATCCATTTACCTATGTTGAGCACAAGTACACTGTTGATTTTGTCAAGTCTTTGCGCCCAACATTCAATATGAAATCAGCAAAGTCCATTAAAAACAATATCATTGAGCTATATGATGAGGAGAAAAAAGTTGTCTATGATATGTTTAGATCCCTCTCTTGCCGCATTTCTGCAACAATGGATCTTTGGACTTGTACAACACAAAACAAGAGTTATTTGTGTATCACTGCTCACTTTGTTGATGAGAATTGGTCTCTTCAAAAGAGGATCATTAATTTCATGCATTTAGAGGGTAGACACACTGGTATGAGTTTATCCCAGGCTTTCATGAAGAACCTAATTGATTGGAATATTGATCGGAAGATGTTCTCATTAACTTGTGATAATGATAGAGCCAATGATGTTTGCATCAAAGATGTAATCAAGCGTCTCAATCAACAAAAGTTGCTTATTAGTGATGGTGTTTTTTTTCACGTTAGATGTGCCGCACATATTATAAATTTGGTTGTTAGAGATGGGATGGCAGTCATAAGAAATGCTATTGAAAACATTCGGCAAACTGTATTATTGGTGAAGGGTTCAACCTTGCAATGGGAGGAGTTTCAAAAGAGAGCAAAAGATTGCGATCTTGATATTTCTAAAGGGTTATCTACTGATGTTACTACAAGATGGAATTCTACTTATTTCATGCTTCGTGATGCTTTGTACTACAAAGATGCATTTTTGAGGTTGAACTATTCGGATCCAATAAAGTATAGTTGTTGTCCAACCAATGATGAGTGGAATGTTGCTATGGATTTGTTTGCTTGTTTAAAGTCATTCCATATCATCACTGAGCTTCTTTCTGGAACACAATATCCTACATCAAACTTGTTCTTTCAGGAGTTTTGTGAAGTTAAATTGATATTGCAAGAATGGAAGGACAGTGCAGATATCCTTCATGTGAATATGGCAATGGCAATGGAAGAAAAGTTTGACAAATATTGGCGTAAGTCGAACATGATTTTGGCTGTGGCATCTTTACTTGATCCAAGATATAAGATGCAGATGGTTGAATATTACTACCCACAGATTTATCAAACTGGTGGAGAGAAAGAGATCCAAGAGATACATGAAGCTATCAATTCACTATATAGTCAATATGTCCGACCAAATGAGCAAGTCATGCATGCTAGTAGCTTTGGAGTTTCTCAGCAAGGCACAAGTAGCTACAATGAGAGGAAAAGAAAATTTAATGAGTTTCTTCTTCAGAAATCTCAACAGCAGCCCAAGAGAACTGATTTGGATTTGTATCTTGAGGATATCACTCTTCCGTGGGATAGTGATACTTCTTTTGACATTCTTTCATGGTGGAGGACAGAGGGTTCTAAATATCCTATTCTATCAAAGATTGCTCGTGATATATTAGCTATTCCTGTTACATCAGTGGCTTCTGAGTCAGCATTTAGTACAGGTGGACGTGTCATTGACCAATACCGGAGTAGACTTGCTCCAGAGACCGTTGAAAAGTTAATTTGCACGCAAGATTGGATTAGAGCCAAGTCAAAAGGTGATTAATCCATTATATATATGTTTAATGTCTATAATTTTATAGTGTTATGCTATATGACTTGTGTACATTTGTTATTTTTTTGTATTTGTTGTAGGTCAATTGCAATCTATTCTACATGACATTGTTGGAGATAATTTTGAAGATGATGATGCGAGTACTTTGTAAGAAAATGATCATGTTAGTACTTTTTTTTAGATTGTTGAATGATTATGATCTTAGTAAAACATGCTATGAGAACTCACTGCTTAATTTGGTTCAACTTATAGGTGATCACATCATTCAAGTCGATTAATGCGTTGCAGACTTGCAGAGTTCATGGTTGATGGCTTGATGGATCAGGAATTCAGGATTATGCTATGACTATTGTATTTCTTATGACTTATGACTTTATCATGTAACTTCAGTTATTAGTTATGACTTATGGTGGTGTGTATGAAACTATGAATGATGTATGAGTATAAAACTTTTTATTTGATGTAGTATGAACTCTTTTATTATATTATTCTTGATATGTGTGAACCCTTTTATTATATTATCCTTGTTATGACTATTTTATTTGGTGTAGTATAAACCTTTTGTTATTATTGTTTGTTTTCGTATCATAATCATATTAATTTTACAAATATCTGTGTCCGTATCCGCTCCGAATCCGTTTAATATTCGTGTTCGTATCCGCTCCGAATCCGTTTAATATCCGTGTCCGTATCCGCAAAATATTCGCTCCGTATCCGTATCCGTTTTTTTCATATCCGTATCCGCATCCGCATACTATCCGTATCCGCATCCGTATCCGAAAAAAAGATGCGGATGCGGATATGGGTTTATGTACTATCCGACCCGAACCCGACCCGTTTCCACCCCTAACTAACCCATATTTTCTAACGGTTATAAGCAATCTGGAAAAAATCCGATAGAATAGGACGACAGCGGCGGAAAAGTGGCAATTTACTATCGGTTACACACTAGTTCAACGTTAGTGAAATGCAAATACTTTTTACTATCGGTCATTACTGTACAAACCGATATAACATATTAAATAGTACTATCGGTTTTCCACTTTTAACTGATAGTAAAATTGCGCACTTTATACTATCGGTTATTGCTGTACCAACCGATATAATATATTAAAACAGTACTATCGGTTTTCCATTTTTAACTGATAGTAAAATTACTCACTTTATACTATCGGTTCGTACTGTACCAACCGATATAATATATTACATAGTACTATCGGTTTTTCTCGCATAACTGATAGTGAAATTACTGACTTTTTACTATCGGTTATTACTGTACTAACCGATACAATATATGAAATAGTACTATCGGTTATATAAAACAAACCGATAGTAAAATGACTTCATATACACTAATGGTTATGACAGTGGGGACCTTATTTTACTATCGGTTTGTGTTTTTGAACCGATAGTAAAATTGGACAACTAATTATGTCGACCCCTGCTCTGCGCTCTACATGTTGGAATCATTTCAGCCGCGCACAACTCCAAGCTAGAGTGATCTGGAGAAGCTAGCTGAGAGGTTGATCATATTTCCATCCCCCTCGGTATTGTCATCTTCTCATCACCTCTCTCTCTCTCTCTCTCGATCACTCTTTCACATGCACTCTCCCTCTCTCTCTACTTGCAATTCAGTAAACTAGATACATGTATCTCCAAACTAGCTAGAAGGCTAGGTTGGCTAGCTAGCTATAGCTTGCTGAATTTAAGCAGCTAGCTGGCTCTTCCAATTAATGCATGCATCAAGTTAATTAGGGTTTCATTTATACAAATCCATTTAATGTAATTAAGCAGCTCATGTACACACATATGGCCTAGCTAATTATGTTTCATGCATATATGCATGCCCTGAGTCATTAATTATTTATTTGAATTTGTCAATTTTATGAAATAATTGTAGATGGACCGAGAATATTGGATGTATGGAATAAAACGCACTACTGTTGAGTATTTGGAGGATGTGAATGGGTTTATTAAATTTGCTGAGCAAGAAAAGGCGAAGAAGGGAGAGAAAGATATGCATTGTCCTTGTATAGATTGTATGAACTTAAAAAGGTTCGGCAACTCTGATCAGATTAGGAGTCATTTGATTCGTCGTGGTTTTAATGCACGCTATACCCGTTGGATATGGCATGGTGAAGATCTTGAGGAAACGAGCACCGCTACCACTCAGCAGCACCCGGAAGTGGATTGCAGTAATGATGATCATGATCAGAACATTGGTAATGTTCATTCGGAAGTCCATGTAGATGACGACAATTTAGATGAAATGTTACGTGATGTAGAAGAAGGCTATAGCGAAAACGATTTAGCTAAATTTGAGAAATTAATTGTTGATTCTGAGAAGCCTTTGTTCCCCGGATGTGAAACATTTACAAAGTTGTCTTCTGTGTTGAGATTATATAACTTGAAGGCAAGCAACGGTTGGAGTGATAAGAGTTTCACGGCTGTAACACCCATGTTTTTGCTAAACCCTAAAATAGCCAAAATCCACATCCGGACCCCAAAACCTAATCTGCTTCAGCCATTCCCTTCTAAATGCTGTTCAGAGCATTTTTCCCTTCGGGACCATCCCCAAAATCTCACCCTAAAGCCGAGTTTCAAGCCTTTGCCATTCTAAAACCCTAATTACCCTATTTTACCCTAAACCGTTTTCCCCAATTGTGTCGAAACTCTTCAGATCTTGCCTAATCTTACCAAACTCTGGCCAGATAAGTTCTAATAATCTTTTGCAACTTACCTGTGAAATCAGATTTCAGATCGGACCCTTAGATCTCCAGATTTGCAATCAAGTCCATTCCCTATTCAACTTTTCATCGCAGATTAGTCCCTGGAGCAAGATTTGAAATTGCAAATTAGCCCGGGCCTTCTTTTTAGCCCCTGTGCCGTTCGACCACACCCCGTTCGCCGTTGCCTCGCCGCAGAGCTCGCCGCCGGCCATCCTTTTTGGTCGCCGCACTCGTAATCGGTTGAGCCACCCCGCGCGCACGTGCCAGCACAGTGGCATCGCCTCGCCCAGCGGATAAACGGCCGCGCTCCCGAGCCTCGTTTTCGCGCGCGCTCCCATTGCCGTGGCATTGCATGCGTGTACGTGTCGATTGCCGGAGCTACGTTGTCGCCTCCGCATCTGCGCCTTCCCGGACGAAGTTCCAAGACGCCTTGGCATCGCTGGCAAAGCTGCAGCACCGCCTGAGCGCAATCACATCGCCGGTCACCGCTGTCGCAACTGCACCCGGCCGGTCTCGTCCCCGGCACAAGTTCTCTCGCCGTTCCCCCTCGCAAGCTCCGCCTCGTCGCCTATTTAAACCCCCTTCAGCGCTGTGAAGAAGTGCAACGCCAGGACTTAGCCAAATTCCCAATCCTTCACTGTTTCCCTTTCTTCTCCGGCGAGCTGTTTCTGGAGCCACCGTCGCCAGAGCAAACCATAGCCCATCTCTCCAATCCAGGTTCACCAGTAAGTTCCCCACACCCATCTTCCCGTGCCCAAGCAACCAATCGCACCGGATCGATCCCCATCGCCGGTGATCGCCGGAAAGGCCCAATTGCCCTGTTTCCCCAATGCTAGCCATTTCATCCCGAATTAGCTCTCGTCCCAGTAGTAGAAATTGATCCTTAGCCATTTCTTAGCAAGCCTGTTGAATCAGGATCCCCAATTAAACTCAAATCGAAGAAACCCCAGTTTGGAACCTCGGCCGTTCGCCGGACTTCGGCGCCAAGCTTCTCCGGTCAATCTCCAACCAAATTGACTGCACCAGTAGCTTCTAAACTCCACCCTTTCACTCCCTGAGCAAAGAATCAAGTTCAATCGCCTTGTAGCAAAAATCCCCAATCTCCAGTGTCGTCTTCTCCAGCGCCGGTCGCCGGAATTTGTTCCCGGCCGATCCAACCGACACCACCTTGTCCCTTAGCTTCGCCTCACCTCCCTGAGCAATATTGTCCACTAGCTCGACACCTGGATCTGCCTAGATTGTGAGTTATGCCTATGCCAAGATTACTGTCCAGTAACTCATCTCATGTCCAGGCCACCGTGGTTCATCGCCGGATTTGGCCACCCTCCGGCCACTTTCAGCCCTTGTGCCTGTTGAGTATATTGTTCCTGTTAGTAATGCCTACCTCCCAGACAAAGTGGTGCATCATTTGGAGCCCTAGATCAAAAGTTAAGCCATGCCCTAGTTTCTGGCCATGTCCAGCACCATGTCAGTGCATGCCAACCACTGGCATTAGCCCTGTTTGACCCCTTCTGGTTGAGCAATTGAAATGCCACCTTGTCCCCTAGATTCCTGGAGTTGTGTTCTACAACTTTCTCTACTATCACTTCTCCAGAAAACCATCCTAAGACTAGTTTCCAGCTATGCCAAAGCCATGAACTGAATGTCGACCCTTCGACGTTCAATCCTTTTTAGCCGTTTCTTCGACCAGAGCCCTTGTGACCTTGCCCTAACTTTTTCCCCTGCATGCATGACTTATTTACTTAATACTTTCTATAGAAACTATTTTCAGTATGCTTATGTGGTATGTGTTCGTGTGTTAATTGTTTGCCGCAGAGTCAGAAGCTGAAGGAGCGGAAGAAGTCTTTGAAGAGCCGTCTGAGTTTTTAGACCCAACATTGCAAGGCAAGCCTCATTCCTTTGATCATGTCTCACCCAATATTTTCATATGAAGTATATTCACTGTTTCTTACTATGCATGCTTAATTGAAATACAAGTTATGTTTGAATGACATGAGTAGATATTACCTAATGGATCATGAAACCCTTTTTGTTATTGAACCTTCGTGTATATATGCTCTTGTCACCCTAGGACTCATATATTGAATATCCACATTAAACTTGAAATGGTCAAATGCATGAGAAGTTATAATAAAAACCGTTTTGACAAGAAAAATGATAAAAGGGATCAGTAGTGAGGATTGGATTGTATGGAGAGGGTGCGGTGCGCACCAGGGTATGTGAATGTTCCTCACTATTGGTTCATAAGGACGAGAACCTTGTGCTGTGTCTCTATACGAATTGTAAACGTACCAACCACTTGCCTGGTATGGGACAGGCACAACTCAGTAGCTTTTTGGTATTAGCAGTTCCCTGCATGGTTTGACGATCTGGTTTCTTGCGTGGAAACTGGAAGGCCAAGGTTCGGCCATGAGTGATGTGAGTCAGAAAAATGATGAGAGAAAAAGGCGTAAATGAAGGAAGGCGCCCTAGACCTGATTAAGCCGTGAGCGGCTGTAATCTTAAATGGTCGTATGTCTCGCGTGGACATAGACCAAGGCTATGTGTCCTGAGGGAACATAGACCAGAGAGGCTAGGAAGTAAGGCAGTGGGGAAGACCCACAACGGTACTTGAGACTTAATTGTCTATTTACCGGGCAGGGATACTGTTAATACTGAACTGTAAAGCGTTGTGTGATCTCGGCCTTGTCACATGTGTATAAGTCACATGGAGCTGATCCGACTTGAAAGCCGAGTGAACCAGTGGATTTAAAAAGAGGTACACCTTTGCAAAGCGTAAAAGAAGTGTCAGATACTCTGTACTCCCAGGTTCAGGAGTCTTTTCGTAGTGGATGTTATCCATGGGTTATAGCACAAGTAATGTTTTGGATGTTTTCATAATGCGGTTAATAAAGTAGTGACTCATGGGAGACCACTACATCTAATGTTTTATTGAAAACCTGTTTAATGTTTAAAGTACCAGTTTCCTGACAAAAGTACTGTTTTACTGAACAAATGACTTGGAAATCTACATATCTTTATCCTTATGAAACTAAAACCCCAGAATCATATGTTTCACCCTCATGTAAGTACAATTATAATAATCCCCGGAATGAGTGTTGCTGAGCACCAAGTGCTCACCCTTGCAATTTACTTCCAACTGTAGAAGAGGGATTCGAGGATCCCTATTCCTTCAGTTATGAGTTCCCGGCAGAAGATGGAAGTGCCCCGGACGAGCCCACGTTCTAGAAGGATTGCGCACCAAGTCAAGTCAGATGTGGGAGGAGCCACTTCAACCCCGCTGCGGATGGAAATCAAGCTTTTTGTCGTTGCTTTGTGCTTTATGCTGTGTGTTCGGTACTTAGATACCGACTCTGGTTCTGATAAACTTGTTATTTTCTTAGCAACTCTACTTAGCGCCATTTTCGGTGCTTTGGGTATGTAATATTGGCCAAGCTGGCCTGCTACCTGTTTAATGTTATTATTATGCTTGTCTGGTTTGGAGCTCATGTGTCATCCTGCTGTGTGTAACCTACCTGGGCGGTTACCAAGGTGATCCTCAAATGGGGGTCTCACAACGGCGCTATTGGATCTGTTAGCGGACATGCTTCCAGAGGGAAATGAGTTGCCAAGATCGGTTTACCAGGCCAAAAAACTATTGTGTCCGTTGGGAATGGAAATCGAAAGAATACATGCATGCCCAAATGATTGTGTTCTGTACCGTAACGAGTACGAGGATTTGCATGTTTGTCCAAGATGCGGTGCATCGCGGTATAAGCATGGGGACAGAATTTATCACAATGGATGTGATGAGGTAAAGAAAGGGCCTCCGGCCAAAACTGTGTGGTATTTGCCTGTGATTCCCAGATTGAAACGGCTGTTTGCAAATCCGAAAGATGCGAAGTACTTGAGTTGGCATGTTGAAGGTCAGAAACAAGACGGAAAACTAAGACATCCAGCTGATTCCATTCAATGGAGAAACATTAACAGAACATTCGGTGAGTTTGGCGGCGAAGTGAGGAATATAAGGTTTGGGCTGAGTACGGATGGTATGAATCCACACGAAAATATGAGCAGTCGACATAGCACTTGGCCGGTTCTTTTATGCATCTACAATCTTCCTCCTTGGTTATGTATGAAGCGCAAGTACATCATGATGTCGTTACTAATTTCAGGACCCAGACAACCCGGGAATGATATTGACGTGTTTCTATCACCGTTAGTCGAGGACTTACATAAATTGTGGAGCGAAGGGGTGCGGGTGTGGGATGCACATAAGCGAGAGAATTTCATGTTGCAGGCCATGATATTTTGCACCATAAATGATTTCCCGGCCTATGGAAATTTGTCGGGGTATAGTACGAAAGGAGGCAAGGCTTGTCCTATTTGCCTGGATGAAACTGAAAGCATGTGGTTATCGAACTGCAGAAAAATAGTGTACATGGGTCACAACAGATTCCTTCCGATGCATCACGCCTACCGTAAGAAGAGGAAGTCATTCAATGGGAAGCCTGAGAAAGGATCAGCCCCAGTGTTTGTGACTGGTAAGGAGCTTTACTTGCGCGTGAAGAACATCAAAGTTGAGTTTGGTAAATGTTCTAAACCTCCAAGAAAAAATGTTTGGAAGAAGAGATCGATTCTTTGGGATCTGCCATATTGGGAGCACTTACAAGTTCAACATTGCATTGATGTCATGCACGTAGAGAAAAATGTTTGTGACAGTTTGATTGGTTTGTTGTTGAACATTCCAGGAAAGACGAAAGATGGCATCAACGTTCGCCGTGACATGCTCGACATGGGCATAAGGACTGAGCTTGCACCGTTGGAGAAGGGAAAGCGGACATACCTCCCCCCGGCCTGCTATACTTTGTCAAAAAAAGAAAAAACAGAACTCTGTCAGTGCCTACATGGTTTCCAAAGTTCCATGCGGGTATTCTGCGAACTTGAAAAAACTTGTGTCCATGAAAGACTTGAAACTGGTTGGTATGAAGTCCCATGATTGTCATGTACTGATGTCACAAATGCTTCCCATTGCTATCAGAGGCATTCTCCCAGTCAAAGTCAGAGAGACAATTACAAAGCTATGTTATTTCTTCAACACAATATCTAGCAAGGTACGTAAGCGTGTACTCCTAGCAAGTTAATTAGCTCCATTCGTGGAACTTGTCAGATTTTTTGGATCTGAATATTTGCTGCAACTGTGTCCTTGTAGGTAATTGATATGGATGGACTGGACGATTTGCAACGCGATGTGACTACCACTCTTTGTCAGCTGGAGATGTATTTCCCTCCATCCTTTTTTGATGTTATGGTCCATCTAATTGATCACCTTGTCAGAGAAATTAATTTTTGTGGACCCGTGTTCCTGCGCTACATGTATCCATTTGAGAAATTTATGGGTATCTTGAAGGGATATGTAAGAAATCGACATCGGCCTGAGGGCAGTATCATTGAAGGTTATGCCGCCGAGGAGGTGATCGAATTTTGCACCAACTATATGGCCGGGGTTGACCCAATTGGCGTTCCTACGTCCCGGCATGAGGGCAGGCTTCAGGGCATTGGAACGATTGGATTTAAAGCAGTCGTCCCCTCTAGTGATCTGTATGCAAAAGCCCATTTTTGGGTCTTACAGCACATGACGGGGGTGGAGCCATACATACACGAGCACAAGGAAATGTTACGGAAACAGAATCCCTCGAAGCCAGAGATTTGGGTCACCAGAGAACATAATAGGAAGTTTCCTGGGTGGATCGAAAATAGAGTCCTGCAAGCTTCTGAGGGCGATGTAGATGAAGATGTTACATGGTTGGCCAGAGGGCCTAGATTTACTGTAGGGACTTGGCAGGGGTATGACATCAACGGCTATTCATTTTACACAAGAACTCAGGACGAGAAGAGTACTATGCAATGTAGTGGAGTGACACTACTTGCTATTTCGAAGGATGCCAGGGCAGTAAGGGCACTCGACTCATATTACGGTGTTATTGAGGAAATATGGGAGCTCGATTATGTATTACTTAAGATTCCTCTGTTTCGATGCCAATGGGTCGAAATCCCTCGAGGTGTTAAAGTCGACAATTATGGGTTTACTCTCGTCGATCTCAGTAGAGTCGCACACAAAGATGATCCATTTATACTTGCTGAGCAAGCCACACAGGTGTTCTACATCGTTGACCCGGCCAACCCAAAGTTGCACGTTGTCCTTCACAGTAAGAGACGTATTGTTGGGGTCGAAGACGTTGTGGATGAAGAAGAGTACGATCAGTTCGACGAACTACCTCCATTTTTAGATGGAATCCTTCAATCTGTCCCTACCGAAGATATTGACGAAACAAGTTACCTGCAAGACGACCACGAAGAAGGATTATGGGTGGACAACCATTCTTGACTAATTTGCAATATGTAAGTGACGTATATTACTTGGATCTTTAATCGAAGAATTCTTCAAATTATTTTTCAAAAATTCTTTGGGAAAACATACGTGATGCATTGAGAATCATTTCTGCAAATTTTCATTTCAATTGGAGTATATACTTGATTTGAGCAATAATTGATTCTTTTCACAAATATATATGAAAACTGCAAATTTTCATTCCATGATTGGTCTTTACTGTTAATTTATTTCAAAATTATTGGAAGTCATTTGCATGGGGTTTCAGGTGTCTTTACAAGTGCAAAATGATGTACTGAGACCCATCTGTAATTGTTCTCAGGAAATACCTTTAGATCAATTTAACAGTATTATACTATCGGTTTCAACCTCCAAACCGATATGAAATTAACATATACTATGGGTTTCTTGTCATAAAACCGATAGTAAAATACAATGCAAAATGATGTACTGAGATCCTCTGTAATTCTTCTAAGGGAAATCCTTTAGGGTCAATAACATTGTATTTTACTATCGGTTATAACTGTGAAACCGATATGAAATTAAACTATACTTTCGGTTTATCGTTCATAACCGATAGTGATTTACACTGTGTTATGAGCCCCTGTTCTTAGTTTACTATCGGTTTAGTGTTTACAACTGATAGTGATTTACACTGTGTTATGAGCCCTGTTTCTTAGTTTACTATCGGTTTTGTGGTTATGAACCGATAGTAAATATTCATTCATTAGGTTATAACCTTGCACGATTTTCCCTCCAGTGCAACTGATCACATTCCAATTTCCAAATACTCGCGCGGAAAACCCTAGATTCGCCGACATTCGCTTCTTCGCTCCTCTGCGCCACTGGTTCTCCACCGCCTCCTGCACTACATTGCGCCACCGCCTCCGGCCACTCCACGATCGACTGTAAGTGTTCTTGACCAATTCGCTCGCGTGTATTGCTTAATTTTGTATGAAATGGTTCATATCCCGTTCAATGGATTACAAATATAAACCTAGACTAAAATTCATGAACTACAAACTTGATAGCTATGAGAATGACAGAATTGATGAAAATCACTAGCAATTTATCATACAGTGTAGTTCACTATCGGTTTCTTATTCAGAACCGATAGTAAATACCTTAAACTGAATTTTCTATTAATTATTTCCCATTTTCTAATTTTCATCTGAAATTTTGGTTCATTTACATTTTAACATACTTTATGTTCCTGCTGAGAGACTAGCATAGTTTGCACTGCTAATCTTATAGATTTTACTGAATTCAAACTTGATTACTATCTGTTTGACTTGGAAAACCGATAGAAAATAGTAGTGCCATCTTAGTTTGCACTGCTAATTTGAATTTTCTGTGAATTATTCCCATTTTCTAATGTTCATCTCAAATTTAGGTTCGTTTAAATTTTAACAGACTTTATTTTCCAGCAGAGAGATTAGCTTAGTTTGCACTGCTAATCTTTTAAATTTTCCTGAATACAAACCTTAGTACTATCGGTTTTCCTTTCAAAACCGATAGGAAATAGAGTATTTCTTAGTTTGCACTGCTCATCTGAATTTTCTGTGAATTACTTCCCATTTTCTAATGTTCATCTCAAATTTAGGTTCATTTAAATTTTAACAGACTTTATTTTCCAGCAGAGAGATTAGCATAGTTTGCACTGCTAATCTTTTAAATTTTCCTGAATACAAACCTTAGTACTATCGGTTTTCCTTTCAAAACCGATAGGAAATAGAGTATGTCTTAGTTTGCACTGCTCATCTGAATTTTCTGTGAATTACTTCCCATTTTCTAATGTTCATCTCAAATTTAGGTTCATTTAAATTTTAACAGACTTTATTTTCCTGCAGAGAGATTAGCATAGTTTGCACTGCTAATCTTTTAAATTTTCCTGAATACAAACCTTAGTACTATCGGTTTTCCTTTCAAAACCGATAGGAAATAGAGTATGTCTTAATTTGCCCTGCTCATCTGAATTTTCTGTTAATTACTTCCCATTTTCTAATGTTCATATGAAATTTTGGTTCATTTAAATTTCAACAGACTTTATGTTCATGCAGAGAGATTAGCGTAGGGCACAACAATTTTAGTTATGAACTTTGTCATGTACCTTTCTTCATATCAATTGATGGTTTGTTCATGGTATTTTAGGTAAAGCCATGTCGGCATCTTCCTCGGCTGATAGTAGTGATTCGGCGAGGGCGAATGTAGATGGCGCTGCCTCGTCCCAGCGCAAGAGGAAAGCGCGAGGCGCAACGATGTTGGGTCGTTTGGCCAAACGCGCGGATCTTTCCTGTGAGTTCAACCAGTTCGGGAGACCGATCGGGAAGAACGCCGGGCATTATGCTGCCTATGTTGGCTTGTTGGCGAAAGAAAGGGTGAAGATCACCGTCCAGAGCTGGAAGGACGTCAAGGCCGACGAGAGGGATAGGCTGTGGGCGGAAGTGAAGGTAAAATTAATCAAAATCACTAAACTCTTGAGTAATCACATTCCCTTGGTTTATCCTAGAGATTAGGTAAGTCCTACTTATATGCACCATTTGAAACAAGCCAAGTGGAACATCCCGGACGATGGTCCCAAGATAGCTTGCTTGAAGGACATGAACAACACGTGGAAAACCTTCAAGAGCGTCCTCGTCAGTACCTTCCTCGCTAAAGGCGAATCTCCATGCGAGAAGTACCCCTTCATAACGGAGGAGGTATGGGAGCAATTCGCCCACCAGAAGGGGACTCCTGAGTTCAAGGTATGAATGGTTCATTTGCTTGGTTACACCATTGTATGCAGTAAGCAGTGGTGCATTAATTTTCTTGTTTCTGGTACGAAGGCCCTCAGCGAGAAGAACAGGGCAATCCAGAGGAGGAACGACCACCCACACCGGCTCGGCTCTCGCGGCTATGCGGGGAAGGAGGAGCAGTGGAAGAAGGCTGAAGACGAGGCGTCGTATTTCGTCGACTCCCCTGACCTACCACTCTCCGAGATCTGCGATCAGCGATGCAAGCGCTGGTGGCTGGCCAGAGGGACCGTGTCAGCCACGGGGACTGTGACGTTCCCAAACCCCAGGGACGTCGAGGTCGTGCAGCGACTCGTAAGTTGGCTAACTATGATCACTAGTGTGCGCACAAGTTTGTATATATTTCTTCCTCACAATGGAGAGCTTTCAATGTAACAGATCTCTTGCTCGAAGGAGGCGACCGAGGGATTGTTCAGTCCCCATAGGGAGAACGACATCCTTACCCGGGCTCTAGGGAACAAGGAGCATCCAGGGCAGACACGAACCGTGGGGGCTGTGGTGCCATGGAAGGAAGGCTTCTCGGAGCCCAGGCAAAAGGCGAAGAAGGCTGGCAGCTGGAAGGAAAGGGAAGTGGAGCTATCTCAGAAGATACGGGCAGATGTGACTGCATAATTCGCGGACATGTTCTCTCAAATGAACGAGAAGTATGAACGCCTCAGCCGAGTTGTGCAGTCCAAGGGTTTAGATCCAGCTGCCGAGGTCGACGCTGCCAGGCCGAGTAGTGATGAGGATTGACACCCGGGTCATTTCTAATAAACTTTTGATTCAAGACAAGTTCGAACCAGACATGTACCTGGTGATGCGAACTCAAGCTATCCTGAGGGGCATCACCATGAGGTCGCAAGCTTTACGCGATCAGGTCACAGTTTTACGCGGTCAGACCGTAAGCCTTGCGCGGTCAGAAGTCCGTAAGCCTTCCGCGGTCAGAAGTTCGTAAGCTATACGCAAACTACACATTCGGGATATTGCGCGGTCAGCCAATATCCCGCGGTCAGAACATCTGTCGATCAGGATACTTGGGATCTATCTATTTCGGTTGCCCGTACAACAGGATATTCTAAGTATCCCAAAGATTCCTACACGTGGAAAATCAACCGTCAGAAGGTTAAACACATACAGTTATCCATGAATAACACGTGTTTAACCTGCGTGGAGGTTAAAGAGCAGTTCCAAAAAACCGCATCCAACCGTCCATGCAACCGTTTGATGCAGTTTCCTCTACATGGCACCCTTTCAAACAGTATAAAAGGATGGCATGGAACATCAAAAAGGGAGGATAATCCAAGTTAGCCAAGTCTACGGCACATCTTATATAGCATTTTAATAAGTTTTCTTTGGCTTATCTTTGTACACTCTTACAGGAAAAAATCCTCGCCTGTGAGGACTTTTTCCTCCATTTGTAAACCTTTTACCACACTTAGTGAAATCTCAACAGGACGTAGGGCTTTTACTCCCACCATCGAGGGCCCGAACCTGTCTAAACTCTCTGTGCTCCTGTTCACTATTGTTCAGCATACCTTCCCGAAGGGTCATCTTGAAAGGTCTCACAATTACAAATTCTGCATAAGTTCGACTGAGGACTCCGAGTCCGAATCATCGACAGCTGGCGCCCACCGTGGGGCCTTTTCAAGGCGTCCTAATTGAAATTCGGAGGTTCGCCGAAACATGGCTGGAGCATATGATTCTAAGAACGATTTCGATCTCGAGGATTATGCCCATATACCCATGCCTTCTCCAAGCGATCCTGTTCCGATGGAAGAGGTCGAAGGCCAGAATCTTCCACAGGGTGAATCATCTCCCCAAGTCATGTTAATCGACCAAGAGGTAACTGGCACAAGGTCAGAACCCACAGAGGTTCTTAATGTGCTAGGCGATGAATCCGGCCCGTCATACGATCCCGCTGAGGGAAAATATGATGGTGACCCTGAAGTTAGCCCAGAAAGGTTCGACCCTGATAACCTCCACCGTCTCTTTGATTTCGAGTCTGACTCGGAACAGACCGAGATGTTCTCCCCATCGACGACTTCTCTCCCTAGGCAGTTTGCTGCGTTGTCGGAGGAAACTCCCGATCAACAGGCTGCCAGGGAAGAACAAGATCGCAAACAGAAGGAGGAGCAAGATCTCGAGCAACAGAACAACGAACTACGTAGAACTGCCCTAGAGGCTCTTCAAGATGCGCAGGCTCATTACGATGCTGCCCCGAGTTCTTCTCGACGGTCGCGTGGTCGTAGACGTGACCAGACTCCTTCCTTACCACCGGAGAATTTCCCAGTGGACGAAGAAACAGTAACACCTGGTACCCCTAGGAGAAGTACCCATGGTCGACTGCGATCTATCGCGGAGGTCATGCGTAATTTTCCTCCTACGGTCACGGATGCGCAGGGACCGGCCTTTTTCAGGATCCTGGCGGAAAGACTGGACGAGGTTGCATCCGAGGCGACCCCAACAGCTTCTTCCCGCTCAGTGACACATCCCCGTGAACGAGATGGTCCTCATTTTGGCTCTGGCCGACGGAGTTACCCGCCACCTTTACCGTCCCGACAGGACAAATATCGGCGAATGCAGGACTCTCGTAGTAGGGATCGAGTTCCCGTTCACTCTCGTTTGGGACCCCGAGTAACCTCGCCATTAAGTGAGTTTGCTCGAAACCCGACCGAAAGTCGCAGGACGGTTCACGGTCCTTACGTTGGTTGCAAAGCTTTCTCGCCTGGCCTACGAGCAGTCGTTTGGCCCGATAAGTTTCGACCAGGGGCCATTGAGAGGTTTGATGGAACTCAAAACCCATCTGAGTTCCTTCAGATCTATATCACTGCCATCCAAGCAGCAGGAGGCGATGACAAGGTCATGGCCAACTACCTGCCAACAGTCCTCGTAGGACCGGCTAGAACCTGGTTGTTCAATCAGCCTGAGGGCTCTATCTATAATTGGGAAATGCTATGTGATGCCATCCTCAGCAATTTCCAAAACTTTTACCAAAAGCCGGGTAAGGAGGACGACTTGCATAGATTGCGGCAAACTTCGACCGAAACGCTTCGGCAGTTTGTCAAGAGGTTTGTCGGGGTAAGAAATACCATCCCGAACATATCTGATGGCTCCGTAATCAGGGCATTTAAGCATGCCGTTCGATACCAGAGATTCACTGAAGACTTGCTCATCCACCCTCCTCGATCAGTGGCCGATCTGTTCGATATGGCTGATCGATACTCCGATGCAGCCGAGGCAGTCGAATGGAACCGAATGGTTGACAAGGGGGACCTACCGCCCCAACCAGGCTTCAAGGACGCCAAGAAAGAAGATTCGAGCAAAAAGCCGGAGTCTTCACCGGGTGGGAAGTCAAAAAAGTCGAAGAGGAACCGCTCTGGACAGTACCGTGAGGTCGCGGTCGCGGAGAAACCACCTTCGACCAAAGGTAATAAGTTTTCTTTTAAAAGTAAAACTGCTTCTGGTGGCCGGGATTCCGACCAGCCAGAAAAATCAACTAATCCGCAGGAGGGCAAAAGGTGGTGTCCACTCCACAATTCCGCAGGCCACGATCTCAAAAACTGCAGGAGTTGGTTGAAACAGCTGGATGATTTCTACCAAGGAGCTGGGCCAATGCCAACCTTACCGCCTAAAGAGCAGGCGTGCGGAGTTAGAGATGTCGATGGAGACGAAGAAATGGCTTACCAGGTACCTCAAAATCATGTTAATGTCATTTTCGGAGGTTCCTCCTCTTTCGTTTCCAAAAGGCAGTTTAAAACCTTTTGCCGAGAGGTTAACCAAATGGAGACATCCCTTGGTGAACCTCAATATCCCCATTGGTCGGATATACCTTTGACGTTCGATCGCGCTGACTGTCCTGTGGGGCTAACTCGACCATTGAGGCTACCTCTGGTTATTACCCCAATCATCAGTAACGCGAGAGTCGAAAGGGTCCTGATTGACGGGGGAAGTTCCCTTGATCTTTTATTGGTCAAGACACTCGACGAGATGCAAATTCCTCGTTCGAAGATCAAGCCCATAATCCATCCGTTTTATGGGATAATCCCAGGCCCCTCGATGATGCCATTGGGACAAGTGGTCCTCCCGGTCACTCTGGGAGAACCAGATAATTTCCGAACAGAATTGGTTACTTTCGATGTAATCGATTGTGATTCAGCTTATAATGCAATCTTTGGCAGGCCGACTCTTGCTAAGTTCATGATGGCAACGCACTATGCTTATCAGTGCGGGAAATTGCTTGGCCCCAAAGGTGTCATTTCGGTCCGAGGTAGTCGCAACGTGGCGCTCACGTGTGACCGGCTATCTTTGGAGATGGTCGATCAACTTCCCCTCCGGGACGCTCAGGTCGCCACTGTCGCCACCGATGCGATCAGGGCTGCTCCTCGACCAGATGAGAAACTCAAACAAGTTCCCTTGTACCCAGATGACCCATCCAAGACAATTCGGGTTGGGTCAGCCCTGGATGACAATAGGAACTCGACCTCGTTGCTTTCCTCCGGGCTAACGCAGACGTGTTTGCGTGGAAACCGTCCGACATGCCCGGTGTCCCAAGGGAAGTAATTGTGCACAGGTTGGCAATTCGACCTGGACAACGACCAATAAAGCAAAAGCTCAGGCGTTTTGCCACTGACCGACAGGAAGCCATCCGAGAAGAGTTAGACAAACTCTTACAAGCCGGGTTTTTCCGCGAAGTGAATCACCCGGACTGGCTCGCCAATCCGGTCATGGTCCGCAAGTCAAATGGCAAGTGGCGCATGTGCGTCGACTATACTAGCCTCAACAGTGCCTGTCCGAAGGACGACTTTCCCCTTCCTCGCATCGACCAGCTGGTTGACTCCACTGCGGGTTGCGAACTGATGAGTTTTCTGGATGCCTACTCAGGATATCATCAAATTAGCATGGCAAAAGACGATGAAGAGAAAACTGCCTTCATCACCCCGTTCGGCACATACTGCTACGTCAGAATGCCGTTCGGTCTCAAGAACACTGGTTCCACATACCAGCGCTTGATGCAAAAGACCTTTCTTTCCCAGATAGGGCGTAATCTCGAAGCATATGTAGACGACTTGGTTGTAAAGAGCACCAAAAGATTGTCTCATTTGGACGATCTTGCTGAAACCTTCTGTAACTTGAATCGCTTTGGAATAAAATTGAACCCGGAGAAATGTTCTTTCGGGGTTTCTTCAGGAAAGCTTCTTGGTTTTCTTGTGTGTTCCAGGGGCATTGAGGTTAATCCAGAGAAAATCAGAGCTATTGAACAAATGAGGTCGCCCTCGACCATGAAGGATGTTCAACGCCTGGCTGGTCGCATGGCAGCTTTAAGTCGCTTCATATCGCGATTAGGCGAAAGGGAACTACCTTTATTTAAAGCCTTGCGGAAACATCATAACTTCACGTGGTCCGACGAGGCCGAAAAAGCGTTTCATGAGGTAAAAACATATCTTTCTAGTCCGCCGGTATTGGTGTCTCCTGAAAAGGAGGAACCATTACTTCTGTATTTAGCGGCCACCCCACACGCGGTCAGCGCAGTTCTGATCGCGGAAACGGAAGGAGTACACAGACCCGTCTACTATGTGAGCGAAGTACTTCATGGTCCTAAGGAGCGCTACCCTGAGGTCCAGAAGATACTTTACGCGCTACTGATGGCTTCCCGTAAGCTACGACATTACTTTCAAGCACACAAGATCACAGTACCCTCCTCTTTTCCTTTAGGGGATATTGTTCGAAATCCAGAAAAATCTGGTCGAATCGCTAAATGGGCGGTCGAATTCGGTGCCTTCGAAATCCTTTTCACCCCTCGCACGGCGGTTAAGTCTCAGGTTTTGGCCGACTTTGTGGTCGAATGGACCAACCCTGAGCCACCCGTGCAGTTGGCGAAGGAACTGGAGTGCCTCGATTATTGGACAATGCACTTTGATGGCTCCCGTAGTTTTCAACACTCGGGGGCTGGAGTGGTCTTAGTTACGCCTCAGGGCGAACAGCTTAAGTATGTCATTCAACTACACTTTGTTGCAACCAACAATGCAGCAGAGTATGAAGGTCTTCTTGCAGGGCTCCGGGCAGCAAAATTCCTCGGAGTCCGTCGATTAGTGGTGAGGGGGGACTCACAGCTGGTCGTAAACCAGGTAAACAAGGAGTACAGCACCTCCGATGAGACAATGGCTCATTACCTGGGGGAAGTGAGGAGATTGGAAAAACACTTCAGTCACTTCGAAGTCCAATACATCCCGCGAAAGGACAACATTCTCGCAGACCAATTATCCAAAATTGGATCCTCACGCTCATCCGCTCCGGCAGGAGTGTTCATTGAACACTTGGACCATCCTTCGATCATGACTTCGGTCGAGGATGATCCGGCAATAGCCTTCGTTGCCAACCTCGGTCAGGAACAAGATTGGACTCATCCATTGAGGGTCTATCTTGAACATGGGACCCTACCCGAGGACGAAACCAAAAGCGATCGATTAATTCGAAAGGCGCATCTGTACAAACTCATAGATGGGGTTATGTACAGAAAGGGTACTCAAGGAGTATTCATGCGCTGCATATCTCAGGGGGAAGGAAAATCCCTCTTGAAAGAAATACATGACGGTGTATGCGGTGCACACGCGTCATACCGAACACTGGTCGGAAAAATTTTTCGACAGGGATTCTACTGGCCTTCGGCACTCGATGATGCCAAGTTCATGGTCAAGATGTGTCCACAGTGTCAGTTTCATGCAAGACAGGTTCATCAACCTGCTTATGCATTGCAAACTATTCCTCTCGCATGGCCCTTCGCGATCTGGGGAATGGACATCGTCGGTCCTATGCCACAAGCGGTCAATGGGTATAAGTTTCTGTTCGTAGCCATTGACACGTTCACAAAGTGGATTGAGGCCGAACCAGTACGAAATATTACTGCATCAGCTGCACAAAAGTTCTTTCACAAGAACATTGTGGCACGATTTGGTGTTCCAAACCGTCTCATCACAGACAACGGTTCTCAGTTCGCTAGCGGTCTCTTCCTAGACTACTGCGATCAGATTGGGACTAAGGTGTGCTTTGCTTCCGTGGCACATCCACAAAGCAATGGTGCCGTAGAACGGGCCAATGGGCAAGTGTTGCAAGGCATCAAAAAACGTGTTTTTGATGGCCTCAAGACCCGCTCGGGGGCTTGGGCAGACGAGCTCTATACTGTTCTATGGGCACTACGGACTACCTCTAGTCGAGCCACCGGTGAGACACCCTTCCATTTGGTCTATGGGGCCGAGGCTGTGTTGCCTATGGAAGTCAGTATTGGATCTGTTTGCACGAATCAATTCGAACAGGTCAACCAATCCGAACAGCGATCGCAAGATCTCATCCTCCTGGAAGAACGGCGTGATCGCGCCCTGATCAAGTCCGCGGTATACTTGCAGGCTCTACGCAAGTATCACAGTAAAAAGGTGCGACCACGTGATCTCAACGTGGGCGACTTGGTTTTACGAAAAATTCAAGACCAGTCTAACCGCAATAAGTTCTCCCCAAAGTGGGAAGGACCATACACTGTCGTCTCAGTGCCGCGGCCAGGGTCTGCGCGATTAGCCATGGAGGATGGTCGGATTTTGTCCAATACTTGGAACATCGATCAACTTCGCAAGTTTTACGTGTAAGTATTCCAATCACTTTTTCCCCTGTTCAATTAGCATTTTTTCATAAAAAACATGTCTTGTTTTCATACAATGAGTGTTTTCTTTAAGCCCAAATTATACAAATTCGACCTGGGGCTGATCGCCGGCGGTTAGGTTACTACAGCATTTTTTAACCGGATTCGCTGGTCGATCTCATAATCACTTCCAGATAAGTCGCTCCTAAATAAGCCGTTTCTCAACACACACGGGACTATCTGGCAAGTCTTCGGTCATCTAGGTGGCTACCAGTTTGCAATAAGGTTAAAATGTTATTTTAATCTTGATCATCGGCTTGAAGCGCATATCCCTGGTCATCATACTTATGTTTTCCCCTCTGCTTAAAATACTAAGGCTCCAGTATTCACAAAACAGAGGCAGGGGCTAGAGGAGTATACTTATAGTATGAAACTTATGATGTGAATATGCACTTTCTTTTGAAAAAATAGTTTTACATACATGGCATTGTAATTACAATTGTTGGGTTACAAAATGTAAGGATCATTCGATCCTCAGCTCAGCCAAGAGATTGTCAACGAAGGGCTTAACTTCTTCAATAACGGCGTCAAGCAGTTCTTCACTCTCGACCTCAACCGGTCCCACCAGCGCGCTCAGATTCGCATCTGGGCCATGGTGAAGTCGAACCCGGCTGAGTACGGCAGAAGCGGCTGATCGGACTCTCGTCCTGATTATCTCTTCACGTCGCCGTAAATCTCCAGGGAGATATTCGAGCAGTGATTCTACTTGAGTTGTGAGCAGTGATGCCCAATCGCTGACACTTGGGTCGTCCTTCCTCAACTCTACCACGTTGGTATTCAAAAGGCTGGCCACGGCCTTCAGTTTTTCGAAGACCAGTAGGCTCAACTCTTTGACCGCTCGGTCGGTATGGTTGAGCGAGGACTCGAGAATCATCTTGTCCTGGCCGAGCTGTGTAATGCGACCTGCTTGCGCTGTACAGAGAAAAGAGGTTATTAACAAGAAACAGCTTTAAGTCTTCTCAAGTTGAGAATCGACTTACCAGCATTCTCAGACTGAAGTTTATTGATTTCAGTCCGTAGTTTCTTGAACTCTGTAACTGAGTTCAGCCTCATCTTGGCTAACTCTTTTTTCAAGAATGTAACCTCTCTGCAGCAAAATCAGGTCAGTCACAATTAAAGCCTACTTATATTAACAGAAGAATGACGATCCTCACTTGCGCAAGCCGTCACGATCTTTTTGAACAACCGCCATGCTATCCATTGCAGCATGCGACTGACTCGTCACCCATGACAAGCCCTGTGATACAAAGCAAGAGAGTTAAGTATGCTCTAAAGGTGATTCAAGCGCCGAAACAGGGGTGATCATACCTTCATAAACTTATTTAAAGCGGCATCATCCATGCTAGCAGGAATCCTTGCTAGCGCGCCGGAAGTGCCTGCGACAGGGACAGTTGATGGGAGTGCCGGCCGGACGCCACCCCCAGAGACTACTGGTTGTGACCCGATCCCTGTACTTGTTTCACCTCCCGCGGTCCGGACAACTTCCTGAACCGCGGGAGCAGAGCGCTCTTCATTAGAGGCTCCCTCATCAGCCCTAATTTCAACCTCCCCAGTGGCGGTTGAAGGGTTAGGCGCTGTCTTCTTTTGCCTAACAGGAAGAATGGGTCAGGCAACTTTTATTTAAGATTACTGTCAAGTAAGAGCTCTTACCTTATTTGAAATCCCATTCGTTCCTGGGACTTCTGGGAAAATTCCCCTGGCGAAGGAGAGCCGTCTCCGGTTCTCGCCTTCCTTATGGTAAACAAGGCAGCACCCCCCTAGAAATGTCATGTTACAAGCATATTCTTAGGGAACAGGTAAAAACACATAGGTCTTTACCTGGGCCACCGGACTAACTGGTGGGGCTGCATCCGAAGGCCTTGGCGATTCCTGAGTTGCTGGAACCGTCACAGCTGGCCTTTGTTCGTCTACCTCCTCCTCTGCCTGCGGAGGAGGAGGATTTTCCTCCCTGGAACCCCCAGTGGTCTCAGGAGGAAGCTCTCCTCCCTGTATATACATTAACTTGACAAATGTGCAGAAAGAGTCATAGAAGGAACGGCCGAAAAAGATTCCTTACCTTGGTCGTCCCTTCGACCAGGGAAGCAGAGATAATTGACCCTGAAACCTCGGGGGCTTCAGGAATTGGAGGGTTACCCGCGACCACAAGATTTTCGGTGGTCGCAGGATCTTCCGCGACCACCTCCTCGGTAGTAGTAGTCTCTGCGGGGTGGCTTGAGGCATCGCTGGATGGAAGATCAGCGATCTTCCTCCTTCGAAGGATCAGAGGAACGTCATCTTCTTCCTCCTCGCTCCCCTCTCCCTGTACGACGAAGAAGTGATTCCATGTCGCGCCTGAAAAAGTAGCAGGAATGCGATATCTTACCGCAGTCTTTCTTGCGGGACGAGGAATACTTCGTGAAGACCCCTCCCCAGGGTTTAGCTTGGTCTTCTTAGGGGCAGGACTCTTTGTCCTGGGTCTCTGAGAGACCTTCTTCACATTCCTCGCCGTCGACTTCTTCGGAGAGCCGACATTTTCACTTGGGAACGTCGCATCCGCAAACCTCCCTAGGAGCTGGTTCGCAGTCCATTACAAGGGATTAGCACTGGACACACACAAGACCTGCAAAGCCAAAGCTGAACAAGGAAATTACCTTTCGGCGCTCCTGTCTGAGGTCATCACCCGCGTGAATCAAGCTCTGCGGGCGAGGTGATTCCTTAGGGCCCTCTACATCGGAATTGTAGGTCCTAAGGAGGGAGTTGGTCCGCCTTTCAATCTCGGATGAAGGCAGGACTGTTCCCAAACTCAAGTCAGAATTTGTACAATTCAAAAAGGAGAAAGTTCAGCACCAAAGAAATAAATACCTTGACTGTAGTCCAGGGTGCTATCACCCATGGACTTAATCTCCCACGCCGGATGAGCCCTTTCACGCAGAGGACTCACCCGGTTCTTCACGAAGTCTCGAATGATATCTCGAGCCGTCAATCCTTCATGGACCAAGTGAAGAATTACCTCGGCATGCTTCGAAAGCTCCGAGTTCATCGCCGGAGGAATGTCTAACTCGCTCGACTTCTCCGGTCGCGAGTTTTTGAACCATAAACTGCTTTCGGATGGTGGAGAGCAGTAAAACCACCTTTGGTGCCACCCATGCACAGAATCTCGTAGGGGTGGGGAGGGATACTCCTTTTTATCCCTCAGCCGGAAGTAGATGCATCCGGCGGCGTTGGTACTCTTCGACCACGCCGAAAAGTAAAATCGTCGAAAAAGATCCACGCTGGGATATATTCCGACGAAGGCTTCACAAAGATGCTGGAATACTGCAAGGATCAGCATCGCGTTGGGGTGGAGGTTGATCAGTTCCCACCCGTAATGTTCAAGGACATCCTTAAGGAACCGACTCTCAGGGAATCGGAACCCGCAACGCAAATACTCCTCAAAAACCACCAACTCGCCTTCTTGGACAGTGGGGGTTTCTTGGTCCTTCTCCGCAGGTCGCCAGTTAATGAGCAGCCGCGGAGAAAGGATCTCCTCCTTCTCTAATGCCATCAGGCTCTCCTCAGAATGGTGAATGGATCTGCTCCAGGACGCCATCTTTGGTGTAGAATCAAAGGGGAAGCTGGCGATTTGGGGAAGATGAAGGCTGAAGAAAATGAGGGTTTTGAGCGGCGGGAATAATAAGGGTTTTTAGCTGTGTGGCTTCTTTGAGAAGACATCTGCTCTTTTTATAGACCCAAGGTGACGCATTAATGAGTAAACGGCTCATTTCAAACGTTCCATTGAATGCTTTATTCATTTCCCATAATGGATACTGTCTCTGATGGACCCGATAAAGTACTCAGGCGTCGGATCTGAAACAAAAAGGCTTCTTTGTTTTGGAAACTGAAAGCGTAGAAGGACTAAAAAATTTTCAGTACTTTTCAGAGGACGTTTTTCCTTTTTATACTTTGAACATTTTATTCGAAAAAAATCTTGTAACCCAATTTTTAACGTACTGAAGTGTTTCTAATTGGGTTATGGTTTTATCGAAATCGTGTTTTAGGCTGAAACTTCGATTCTAGTCGAAGTGACATCCTGACCGAGTCCCAACTCTGGTCGAACCTTAGTTCTGACCGCGGCTTTGAAACTGATCGCAGAATCAGGGCAGGTCGCGGTGCTTTTTTCTTAAAAGTGATTTTGATCGCAGAACTAAAATTTCCTGTGTATGAATGGTCGCGAACGTAAAGTTCATGGCTATATTTTCGCACAGAAGATGTGGAGAACATTTCATGAGAAATAAAGAACTTTTATTTCTTACATTCTTTACATACAAAAGGGATGCAGTCGATCAAAACATCGACTTGCTCCGAAAGAAGTTTACAAAGTTCCCCAAGGGACATGTTGTTGTCAGTCGGATCTACACTGACAACCCCCAGGGAACTAGCAACTACCCTAAGTCTATCTATATCGTCCCTAACAACAGACGCACTATTGTCCCTAATCAAGTCAGAGAGTTCTCGCTGTTGCTGAGCGAAGTCCCTCTCTCGACGGAAATGGTGCGCCTCTTCTCGGGATCGATCAAGACATTCTGCTAAACGCAGAATCTTCGAGGCCATCTCCTCGGTCTTCTTCTCCAGGGCATTCTTCTCTTCCAGAAGGGTCTGTCCGGAAGGAAGAGATGGAGCAGCAGAAGGCTGATCGCTGGGACCTCCTACCTCCTACATTTTTGCAAAAGTTAGTCATACTAACTAAAATTATCAGCAAAAAAGGGAGAAGAATTGTTACCTGTCCCGGTGCATAACCCGTTGATACACCCATCTTGGGAGGAAGATCATCATATAGTGGAAGAGCAACCTCCCCAGAAGAAGATTGCTTCGCCAACCCAATATGGCAATCATCTGATCGAGGGATAGTCACCGCTTGCCGACCAGGATGTTGATCACCCAAAAGGATGGGGGAATTGGATGTGAAAGGATCTTTTCCTAAGGATAAAGGCCTAACTTGCCGAGGGGCATGAACGGGGAGGGTCAAAGGAACTGAAGGAAGAAAGAAACTCGCTACGTTCTTTACCTTTGTTCCACTGGAAGATCCTTCGTCAACCTTGGGTTTCTTCCTTAAGGGAGACAGGACTTCATTCGTTTGAGACCCTTGTTCGACAGTTTCCCCTTCATCGCTCTCAATCTCGATGATTTCATGATCTGCCATTGGGAGGGGTATGTGAAAAGGAAGGAGGCAGGATAACAAGAAAAAGACTTAGACGTGAGAGGGAAATTGTAGATCTTTACATATCCAGGGGTCTGGTATTTATAGCCGCCTGGGTGACGATTTGCATTCCAGACGCCTCGGGTTTTGCTAAAACATTTACAATTTTACTTCGAGATAAAAACAATTTTACGGCGCTATCATTGCCCGTCACGTAATGTCAGAACTCGTCTTGAAAAACCAACCGTTTTCACTTAGTGCGCCACTAAGTGGAGAAGTTAAAGGGCCGGGTTAAAAATCCCATGCACGGTTTTTAAATTCGAAATAAACACGTCTCTTCGTTTTCTTTGAATTTGGGGGCTAGCTGACGAGGATTGACACCCGGGTCATTTCTAATAAACTTTTGGTTCAAGACAAGTTCGAACCAGACATGTACCTGGTGATGCGAACTCAAGCTATCCTGAGGGGCATCACCATGAGGTCGCAAGCTTTACGCGATCAGGTCACAGTTTTACGCGGTCAGACCGTAAGCCTTGCGCGGTCAGAAGTCCGTAAGCCTTCCGCGGTCAGAAGTTCGTAAGCTATACGCGAACTACACATTCGGGATATTGCGCGGCCAGCCAATATCCCGCGGTCAGAACATCTGTCGATCAGGATACTTGGGATCTATCTATTTCGGTTGCCCGTACAACAGGATATTCTAAGTATCCCAAAGATTCCTACACGTGGAAAATCAACCGTCAGAAGGTTAAACACATACAGTTATCCATGAATAACACGCGTTTAACCTGCGTGGAGGTTAAAGAGCAGTTCCAAAAAACCGCATCCAACCGTCCATGCAACCGTTTGATGCAGTTTCCTCTACATGGCACCCTTTCAAACAGTATAAAAGGATGGCATGGAACATCAAAAAGGGAGGATAATCCAAGTTAGCCAAGTCTACGGCACATCTTATATAGCATTTTAATAAGCTTTCTTTGGCTTATCTTTGTACACTCTTACAGGAAAAAATCCTCGCCTGTGAGGACTTTTTCCTCCATTTGTAAACCTTTTACCACACTTAGTGAAATCTCAACAGGACGTAGGGCTTTTACTCCCACCATCGAGGGCCCGAACCTGTCTAAACTCTCTGTGCTCCTGTTCACTATTGTTCAGCATACCTTCCCGAAGGGTCATCTTGAAAGGTCTCACAATTACAAATTCTGCATAAGTTCGACTGAGGACTCCGAGTCCGAATCGTCGACAAGTAGTGTTGGCTCGAAGGTTCACGTGGATCCGGTGGACCTGATCGAGGTATTGCAACTCTTGAGCTATATATGCAGTTCGGCTGATGCCACTCCCGTTACGTTAGAATTGTTTCGCTAACCTGTTATACTTGTTGCAAATTGCAGAAGCCGGAGAGCTGTAGCCTATTGATCAACATAGGCGACAAACCTGTTGCGGTTGCAAACGGGGTCGCATACCAGTCTTGGGAGGATGTCCAGATCCACTGTGTACCTCTGGAGCCTGGATTCGCAAAGGTACATGTGGACATGGCCCTCCCGGGCTACAGCTCTTTTCCGTTGCCCGTCCCAACGGACGAAATGCGGACAATTGGTGAGGCATTGGGCTCGTACATACAGTGGCCCAAGAAGGGTGTTAGACTACAGGAGGTAAACCCTAGCCATTCTAGCTTACAACTCAGTTAATATACTCAATTTGCAAAATCTAATTTAAGCGTTTGTACTTAAAGTGGACGATGGATACCAGCTCACTTCCTGAGGACACCACCCCCGCCACAACGCATGAGCGAACTCCTTCGGCCCCCATGCCTCCTCCGACGGCCTCAAACCCTTCGCCATCAAATGAGGCCGATGGCACCACACCCCAACCTTCGAAGGTATACACTCGCTCCCCGCCCAAAGGCAAGGGCAAGGCCAAAGGCAAGGCCAAACAAAGCCAGCCGGGTACATTCAAGAACGGGTCCCCACTCGTGTCGGAGTACCTTCTGCACAATATAGATCAAATAACCAGAAGTCTCCACGAGTGGTACCTGACCCGGTCTAGGCACCACATCTACTTCTTGGTTCACTTCAGGCCAGCCCATTTTCACCGTGAGCCCGGGAGCATATCGGTGGCCCACGAGTATTTGTTCGACCTCCTCAACTGGCGGGAGCTTGATATGTCCATCATACGGACTGGAGTCCTGTGAGTTTGCTGTTGTCTGAAGTTATCACAGTTCGTTTCATAAATCTAATCACTTTTTGTATGCACTACTTACTAATGTCTACTTTGCATCTAGATGCATGTATAGGCTGGCGTCGATGAGGACATGTGACAAGGTGGGTTTCCTCGACCCAGAGAAAATAAGCCCCACGATGCTAGAGCACGACCAAGCACATGCGGAGGAATACATATCAAGGGCACTACTAGCGCAGCAGGACCGAGAGTTCATCCTTGCGCCGTACCACCAAAGGTTAGTGCATTTCCTACTAATTTAACTCATTCTTGTATGTTACGCCTAACATATGTATGAAACAGTTCGCTTATATATGCAATGCAGGGGCCACTGGGTCCTTGCCGTCATTTGCCCATGGATGAATGAGGTCTATTACCTCGATTCAATGAGCGACAAGGTGGCGCATGTTTTCACCCTCACATGGCACATAGACGCGTAAGTAACATAGTTGTCTTAAATTTTTCTCTGACTAGCTAATTAATGATAACATATTAATCAGCAATGCTAAATTAAATACAGGGCTTTCAAAAATTATGCTACTGCTGGAGGGAGGCATGACGCGTCGAAGGGCACAACAATTTCTTGGAAAGAATATGAGGTAATTAATACGGATGGAAGTACTCATGATGAGTCTTTTAATTTAAACATAATTAGTTCTTTCGAGTTAATGTGGGTTTATGTCTTTGCATATGCAATTTTTCCAGTGCCATCAATAGCCACAATCGTGGGAATGTGGCTTCTATGTCATGAGATTCATGTATGACCTGATCAGGAGAAACTTTGCCCAATTCCCTAAGGTAACCATTTTCCTGACTCAAAGTCAAACTTTAATTGGATGTGACGTACGATCCTAACTTCATACACGCATATATGCAGAGCGCCATGTTGAAAGAGCAATATGAGTTGCCTCAATTGAAGGAGCTGCGAACAATTTGGGCTCAATATGTCATGGAAGAAGTGGCTATCAACGATCGATAGTAACTGACTTGTGTTGATTGCTGTATTTGTGAATATATATTGAATGTGTTGATTGCTGTATTTGTGAATAAACTCAATATGTGAATAGATTCATTGATGTATTTGTGAATAAACTCGATCAATATGTGCATAAATTCAATCTGTCCAATTTGTGAACAATATGTGAATATGTGAATATTGCTGAATTAGTGTATTTGTGAACAAATTGATCAATATGTGAATATTGCTGAATATTTGTAAATATTGGTGTATTTGTAAATGATCCAGTGTATCTCTGTATAGCTGTATGTATATGTGCATGATTCCAGTACTAACCGTGCCAGTATATAACCGATAGGAAAAACTAATATTACTATCGGTTATACACTAAAACTGATAGAATAAATATTACATTACTATCGGTTCATATGAAACAACCGATAGAATAAAGTTTCAGTACTAAACGTGTCTACAAATTACTATCGGTTATATACTACAACCGATAGAATAAATATTACAGTACTATCGGTTCATATGCAGAAACCGATAGAATAAAGTTTTCAGTACTAAACGTGTCTACAAAATACTATCGATTATATAATATAACCGATAGAATAAAGTTTCCCGTACTAACTGTGTCCAGACAATACTATCGGTTTAGATAATACCCGATAGAAAAAAACATTAACATTACTATCGGTTTAGATCCTAGCCGATAGAAAAAGACTAAACAATACTATCGGTTTATATACGAGCCGATAGAAAAAATGTATATAATACTATCGGTTTAAATTTGAGCCGATAGAAGAAATAGTCGATAGCGATTAGTGAACGTTGGGAATGTAGATGTTTTACTAACGGTTTTTGAACCGATAGAAGTGTTCTGCTCCTCTACTATCGTGCCGACCACTATCGGTAAGAGAACCGATAGTAGAGTGGATTTTTAACCGATAGTGAAAAGCATTTCTATAGTAGTGTGCTCATCCAGGCCCCCTCCATCACTTATAAATAGGAGGGGAGTGTCTAGACCCAGGACACTTGTCACTCCTTGCCTCGAAACTTTGCTCTCCCGGTAGCGCGCGTTGCTCCTCCGGTAGTGTGATTTCCCAGTAGCCACTTTTCCCTTTTCTCCCCCTGGACTTTTCAATTCTCCGGTGATGGCACCAAAGAGTCACGCTAAAGTATCCGAGTTGCCCCCGGAGGAGGTGACCTCCTGTAAGATCGAGGATGCCGACTAGAGGGGGGGTGATTAGGAGGCTTTTAAATTTTCTTCCCCGCTAAGCAATTTTAATCACGATAATTGTTTGAGCTAAATTATACAATGAGGCTTAAAGGCAATTTAAACAATTTGTTGCATTCAACTAAATGAACTATTCAATATGACAAGCAAGAATGATGAATTTAGTAATTGTGTCAAGATGAATATAAAGCAAGTATGAAATACGCAATTGACACAATATTTTTACCGAGGTCTCGGAGACTCGCCCGGTCTCCCCTACTCCTCGTTGAAGCGCTCTCTCGGAGCCTCGCTTCTATATCCACGAAGGATATCTCACTAGGGTTGCTCCTTCTCCACACCGGATAGGCGAGCACCACACCTTTCACAATCCTTTGCCGGCCTCTCCGACAAACTTCAATTGGAGAGATCTCGGCTCTCCTCCGGCACCGTCTAGGCGAAGGCGATCACCAAGAGTAACAAGCCGGATGCGCTTTCACTTGAACCAACCATGTGCTAGAAGCTCAATGATGCAAATGAGATGTTCAACACTCTAGCACTAGCAATCTAATGGAGATGAAGTGCACTAAACACTCACACAATCTCCCTCAAGCTCTCTCTCAAATCTACTCAAGATTTGGGCTCAATTCTAGCCTCTAAATGCAATAACTCAAATGCAAATCAATTGACTAGGTTTTCAGCTATTGTATGAACTTCTTGAGCACCCAAAAATGAAGCCAAACATGAAGTATTTATAGCCTCAACTAAAAACTAGCCGTTTACAAGAAACTGGGCCAAAAGTTGTACAGGCCGGACATTATCCGGTCACTTCAGACACTGTCCGGCCAGTACAAAAATTTCAGCCGTTGCAAACGTGTCAGTGACCGTTGGGCGAAATTTGTGAAGGCCGGACGGATACTATTTGTCCGGACAAAAAGTCCGGACAAGTGGATATGTCTCTGTTAACTCTCGGCTCAAAAAAAACTTGTACAGGCCGGACAATGTCCAGTCATTTCGGACAAAGTCCGGCCACTTCGGACAGATAGCCCCGGATGGATGCATTTGTCCGTTTCATTTTTTGGCTCAAAAAATTTGTACAGGCCGGACAATGTCCGGTCATTTCGGACAAAGTCCGGCCACTTCGGACAGATGGCCCCGGACGGATGCATTTGTCCGGCCACTGCATACTGACAGTAAAATAAGTATAACTTTTGATCCAGAGATCCGATTGAGGTGAATTTTTGCTTTTTAGAAAGATAACTCAGAGCTCTACAATTTTGTCAACAGGAGAAAGACCTAGAAAGGTGTAGAAACTTCTAAAAAACTCAGAAACTTTCCTACTATCAAAATATCCAATCCAAAAATCATCTCAAGTGCAATTTTAGAGTATTTGCACATACGGATTTTCCGTTTTCTCGCGGATGTGATTTGTGTCACTTAGCAACGACCACGACCACACAGGTCTTGACATCCGATCGAAAACAGGTGGTCGATAGGGTTTGGTCAAGCGTACGCAAGCGAGTCGAAGACTGGTACGACCAGTCCGAACTCCTACGACCACGCCCAAACCCTAAACAGAAAGCCGGCAAACAAGCGACACGACCACGACCACGTATCAACACTGATACGATCAGAATATGCAAATACGACCATGACCAGCTCTAGATAAATAAACCAATTTAAACAGCAGGCGATCACGACTAAGTGCAGTTTTCAAAACATTTAATCTAATGCACATGAACTACACTTAGACTCACTAGCAATGCAAGACACTAGTGCAAGATGATATGAATGCATCTGAGCTTCCGCACTAGATAGATTCAAGCTACTAGTTTCCGACCCCTCTTAATAGTACGGTCAAACTAGTAAAAAGAAACCTATCAACCCGGTCTGTCTCTAAACACCGAGACCGGTAAAACCCTAAGAAAATAATCCTTAATCTTGGATTTTACCTTAGGTGGAGTTTGACCTCGCAAAGCTCGATCGCTCGATGCTCGTCATCGCAAAGCTCGATCTCGTTAAGCTTGACCACGCGAAGCTCGACATCTCGACGCCTATCTTCGCAAAGCTTGTCCTCGCTAAGCTTGACCTTGCTCGGGATGTCTCATATCGTCTTCATCCTCTTGAGCCCGAACGACATGTGGACGTAACAGAAGGTGCCGAGGGGAGTTATAAAACTCATCTTTTCCTCGTCCTCCTTAGCCATCCCGACTTGGTGGTACCCCGAGTACGCATCCAGGAAGCTCAGGAGCTCGCACCCCATGGTCGAGTCTACCAGCTAGTCGATCCGCGGGAGTGGGAAGTTGTCTTTTGGGCAAACCTTATTGAGATCGGTGAAGTCCACGCATGTAACACCCTGGGTTTGGGGTGAAAATTCTTTTGCATAAATAGTCATGCATGCATATGTCTCTTCTAGATCAGCCAAATCAGCCCCAGCTTTATTCTATTCTAAGCCCAAAATCTTAAAATCTATCCTGTAGACCCAAATTAAGATCTGACTTTTCAGATTTGATCTACTATCTTTCCTGAGTATAAAAGCCTTCAGAACCTAGATTCAATTCTATATCTAACTCCCAGATTTATCAACTCCTTTCTGTTTTCGAAAACAGAAATATATTATATTACCCCAAATACCCTAAGTTTCAGAAATTCAGATTTAATCAAAATCTTGGCCAAGTTCAGACCAAATTATATCAGGATTATGATCAATGGTATGCCAATACCTTAATCCAAAAAGTTGACAGCCATATTCTATCATTTAGACCCTTTTCACAAATCAGTCCAAGAGGTATCGCAGATCAGTCCTTTTCCAGATTTTCCAGAAGCTTGAAAAGGCTAAATGCTGCAAATCAACTCCAAATGCAAATCTGATTCAGGGAACACCTCCCAAATGCTATTTAACACAAAATCTTCTTATATGAGTATCTCAAAATCAAATCCTAAATCCTAAAATTTCAGCATTTGACAAAATTCAGATTCTAGATACCCTAATTTACCCTATTATCAATTTCACTCAAAAACCATTTAAATGTTTCAAATTTTATCTTCTATCTGTGCCAAATTATCTGTTAAGTTAAGTTTGCCAAATCAGCAAAATCAAATTCAACCCTAATCATCCAAATCTCTAGATTTACAAATCAGCCCAAAGCCAAGAATCAGAAATTGCAAATCAGTCCAGATTCGACCAGAGCAGCAGCTGGGTTTTTGACCACGGCCCCGCCATGCTTGTGCGCCGTGTTCACTCGCCGCCAGCCAAGCCTCGCCTGCGCCTGTGCCCGTGCGTGCTTGTGTTTGCATATGCGCACGTCACCGCACCTTAACCGTCGTCGTGGCAGCACCAGCGACCAGCAACCGCACGTGCGCGCGACCACCACCAGCAACAGCAGCCCTTTTCTCAGCAGTTTCGCGCCATGTCGACTTGCCGTGCCAGCCATTGTCTCCACCGCTTGAATTGGCCAACGCCAAGTTCCAGTGCCCCGACAAAACACAATTGTAGAGCTGTTGTCACCGTCGCATCACCGTTCGCCGCTATTGCTTCTGCGCCCAGCCAGTCTCGTCACTGACACCAATTCCCTTGTTGTTCCCTCCTCGCTAGCTTCTCCCTGGCCTATTTAAGCACCCCAGCAACCTGTATCATCTCTACTTCACTAGAAATCGACTAAGTCTCATCTCCTCCGTCCTCATCTTCTTCTCCGGTGAGCTCAGCACGGAGGCTCACGGTGCCAGCTTCAACCACTGCACCATTTGTCAAATTAACACCACCAGTGAGTGTCTCTCATCCCCCTTATCGTGTGATAGCATCCAATTGAGCTCTGCTGACCTCTAACTCCAACGATCACCGGAATCCTCTAATTCCCTATTCCAGCAATGCCATCTAAATTAGCCCGAATTTGCTTTCGTGGTAATAGAACAAAATGATCAGTGAACTAATCTTAGGAAGCCTATAAACTTAGATTTTGAATTTTAGCACTAATCAAAGCTTTCCCCAAATTCTAGCGCCACTAGTAACTGGCTCACGTCGCCAGCCAAATTGACCATACCAGTAGCTTTCTTACACCTCCCTTCCACTCTCACAGCAAGGAATCGACCTCTCAACATCTGTAACAGAAACACCCAATTTCAGTGTCGTCTTCTCCGGCGCCGTTCACCGGAATCTGTTTCTGGCCACTACCGTCGAATCCACCTTGTCTAGTATCTTCGCCTTGATCTCTTGAGCACTTTTCTCTTCTAGCCCGACCTCTGAAACTGCCCAGATCACAAGATATAGCTATGCCAAAGTTTCTGTCCAGTGCTATTGTCTTGCCGTGTCGCCACCGTCTTTCCTCACCACCGTTCATCACCGTCCGGCCTTCTTAGTTCTTGAATCCACCACCATTGTGTTCCTATCATCTTCGCCTACCTCCTAGACATAATTGGCGAAGCCAGGAAGTCCTAAATCAATAAAAACATCAAAGCCCTAGTTTTTAACAGTACCAGGACACCCAGTTCATTGTGTCCAGGGACCTTTTTGCAAATCTTTGAACTCTTGGACCTTTATGTGAAAACCCACTTTGTCAAATAACTGCCATATGTCCTTGTGCACCTAATGCCTCGATCCAAACCTGTTTTGTCCACTGAAAATCCTCAGAACCATGCCAATGCCATTCTTTGACAATGTCAGCCCTTGTTAGTCTATGCCAGCCAATGGAATTGGGCCTGTTCAACCACTTCTGGTTGTGCAAATCAAAAACCACTTTGTCCATTGAATTTGTAGAGTTTTGATCTACATTTTCTTCTATTATCACAACTTGAGATAAGCTCTCTAGCTTTCCTTGAAGCTATGTCAGAGCCTTGAACCGAATGTCAATCAGCTGACATTCGCTGTTTTTTAACAAACCAGCCACGAACTCAATGTCAATATTGATGCTTTGAGACTATAATACCCTCCAGTACTCAATCGTAGCCCAGATTCCTTGAAACCCTAGAATCTCGACTCAGTTCAGCATGCAATCCGAATCATCTTCAGTATCATTCAGTTATTCTTCTAAGTATATCTGCATATTGATTATAAAACATTTTAATATAGTTAGTAATCATTGTGTGTTTGTTTGTAACCGAGCAGATCCAGAAGCTGAGTTCGAGGACTTCACTATTGACCCGACATCAACTGCTGATTTTTACGACGCGGAAGGCAAGTCATATTCTTGAACATTTTGAACCTATATTTTAAGAGTTGCTATAACATAACCTTGAATATAAATAGTATTGCATGTGAAAGAATGATTGAGATATGAATTGGCACTACTAGGCTGGATGCCTGTTGAGATGTAAAATGTGAAATGAACAAGTAATGAGCCATGAACTATTATATAAGTATATTATTATATTCATGAAATAAAACCCTAGCCGTGACCAGGTTTTTGGTATGCAATGGTGGTAGCACTAGATGTGCATGGGTTGTGGTATGATCTGGTCACTGGCATATAAGGACTAGAACCTTGTGTTGTGCGTCTAGTGGCATGAAAAACGTGCTAACCGCAAGCCTGGTATGGGACAGCCTGAACAAGTAAGTATGCCGATCGCACATGAAACCCCTGCATGAGATGGGAAGTGATGCACGATTTAACACGGAGTGCGGCTTCTACACATATCACTGGATGTGATTGCACGCTAACCTAGTAATGGGAAGAGGCATTCATGATGGGGGTTTGGGTACAACCCACCACAACTGTGGTTTGCGTGAAAACCACAGGGTCAAGGGTGAATTGTTAATGAAACATAACTAAAAGTTCTTGTTATCTCCACCTTGCCACTCACACATGGTTGTGAGGAAGGGTCTAATCATATTGATAGGATGGGCATGAAAGTGGAATATCTTGCAGGTAAATTGGTACCTCTCTGCAGAATTAAAAACGTATTCGAATACTCCGAACTCCTGGGTTTATAGGAGTATGCTGCGGTGGATTAAATCCACGGGGTGTGGCACAAGTATGTTTTTCTAAATAAAATTTGATAAGTCAAGATTACCCAAATGACATGTGTTGTCATGATAAGGGGTGCTGCCGTGGGCTGTCGTGTGTCGACGTGTCGCAGTAGTACTATAAATAGTGGAACATGAATAGTGATGCTATGCTATGAAAAGTGCTGCCATGAATTGTGACATAAAGGAAAAGACTATTTTACAAACATCCACACTTCTTGACTAGCATAGGTTCATATCATCCCTACTATATGTATCTACTCTTACCTATGACTTTCTGAGTACGTAAGTACTCACCCTTGCAACCTACAAATCAGTAGATAGAGTGTTCCATGATCGAGATGAAGGCATGGAGAACTTCTTGGATCCAGAAGGAGGAGAGCCAGTTCGGCCAGAGCCCTAATGTGTGTTGTTCTGCCATCAACTTCTCACTGTGGGAGGGTCACCTATCTTCTGCTGTGTAGTTGTTATTTTGCTAGACCTTGTATGCCTCGAAGGCATTGTAATCTCCTTATGTTGTATTAAGGCCAGCAGGCCACACTGCTTAAATATTTTGTAAGTTTTTCTGCTGCAATGTGAATATACTCCTTTGCTTGACTTATCCTGGGAAGTCAATGGTATGCATGTATGGGACCAGCTACAGCGAGCTGGGTCTCCACGGGAGTAGTCGTATGTAACATCCCAAATTTTGCCATCTCTTTAGCTTGCCAGTCAGCATATCTTCATTAGATTCTCAGATGTCTCAACCCCATTTTTGATCCTTATCTCAGAATTATGATCTCAGGTGTGCCACCACCTTAATTTAAAAAGTTGGCAGATAAACTCCGCCTTTCAGACCATTTTCACTTTTTAGTTCAAAAGTATCGCAGATCAATTCTTTTCAGATTTTTCAGAAGCCCAAAAAGATCAAAAGTCTCAGATCACCTTCAAATTCCGATCTAATTCAGTGAATATCTCCCATTCACTATTCTAAACATTTTTCCCTTCTGGAAGAATTCCAAAAGATCAACCGAATCCCTAGTTTCAGCCTCGCCAAAGTTTCAAACCCTAATTACCCTGTTTACCCTAATTACCCTATTTTCGATTTTTGTCAAAACCACCAGATCTTATTGGATTTCACCGTTTTTCCTGCTGGATGAGTCCAAGAGATTTAGCAATACTCATCTACAAAACCAGAACTCAGATCAGCCCTTTAGATCTCCAGATTTGCAAATAGGCCCAAATTCCCGAACTAAATTCCTTGCAGTTTAGTCCAAACCTTCGTAAATCAGTCCAAACTTCGCAACCAGGCCCCTGTGCCATTTTCGACCACGACCAGCGCCATTCGACCGCACCCGCCACTTAGCCTCGCCGCAGAGCTCGCCGCCAGCAAAGTATCCCACGCAGCCACCACCGCAGCCACGTAGCCACCACCTGTGCGCAACCGTGCCGCCACCGTGGAGCCACCGTAGCCGCGCCTGTGCCGTGTTTTCCTCGCGCGAGCGCGTGCTCCAGCAGCAGCAAAGCAACGCCACGTTGTAGCCATGCCGAAGCCAGTGATCTCGTCGCCCTGCTCTAGCCGGATTTTGGCGTGGTTCCCCCTCGCCTGGCACAGTCGTTGCCGCGTCCCAACACCATCTCGATCCCTTCTCCGGTGTCAGTCGCGAATCCCGCCTGATGTGCTTCAACTCCCGAGAGCCCCAGCCCTTCGCCTATATAAGCTCCCTCCCTTGCCCAGAATCACTTCACACCACCCCGTAGCTTCATTGCTTCAGCTTCTAGCACCAGGGAGCAGCCAATTCCTCAGCGCCGCCGTGAGCACCTTCTTCTCCGGCGAGCTGCTTTTGAGGCCACTGGTGCCAGCTTCACCCGCAGCTTCCCACTCCAAACCAAGGCCACCAGTGAGTTACTCTCATCCCCCTCTCCGTATCATAGCATCCAATTGGCCCCCGGCGAACCTCAACGCCGGCGATCGCCGGAAAAGCCCAAATGCCCTGTTTCCTCAATGCTGCCCGATTCGATCCAAATCAGCCCTCGTGCCAGTGATGAAAATTGATCAGAACACTCCTTTGAGCAAGCCTACGAATTTGGATTTCAAAATCGAGCTAAGATTGTAGCCTCCCGTAGTTTGCACGCCACCAGCAAATCAGCCCACGTCGCCGAGCTTCTCCGGTCATCCTCCGGTCGAATTAACCCCACAAATAGTCCCCTCACTTCACCCTCTCACTCCCTGAGCAAAGAATCGAGTTCAAACTCCCTGTATCGAAAACGCCCAATTTAGGAGTCGTCTTCTCCAGCGCCGGTCGCCGGAATTTCTCCCCGGCCGATCTAGCCCCGTACACTTTGTCCCGTAGATAGATCTCAGTACCCTAAGCAACATTGTCTACTAGCTCGACTCCTGAATCAACCTGAATCAAAAGACATTCCAATGCCAAGATCACTGTCCAGTAGCTCAGGCCACCATGTTTACTCGCCTGATTTGGCCACCCTCCGGCCACTTTCTGCCCTTGAGCCTATTGAGTACTTTGTTCCTGTTATCAAGGCCTAACTCCTAGACAAAGTGGTTCATCAATTGGAGCCCTGAGTCAAAAGTTATGCCATGCCCTAGTTTCTGGTCATGTCTAGCACTATGTCAGTGCATGTCCACCAGTGGCATTGAGTGATTTAGACCTGTTTCACTTGAGCAATTGAGATGCCACCTTGTCCATTAGATTCCTGGAGTTGTACTCTACAACTTTCTCTACTGTCGCTTCTCCAGAAAACCTACCTGAGACCAGCTTAAGGCTATGTCTTGCCGTAGACCGAATGTCAGCCCTTCGACATTCAACTCCTTTCGAGCCCATCTCTTCAATCAGCATCCAAGTACTTTGTCCAAACCATTCCCCTGCATGTATGATATATTTTACGTATCATTTCCCATAAAGACTATCTTCTGTATGCTTATATAGTGTATGTGTGTATTATCTGTATCCGCCGTGGAACCAGAGATTGAAGGAGCGGAAGAAATCTTCGAAGAATCGTTTACGTAACTAGACCCAACATTGCAAGGCAAGTCTCAAACCCTTGATCATGTCTAGCCTAATATTTTGAAATGAAGTATGTTAACTGCTTTCAAGTATATGCATGCCTTAGATTCAAATAAGAGTTATGTTTTAATGAAATGATTAGATATGACCTAAATAACTATAAAGCCCCTTTTGACATTGAATATCCATGCACCCTTGTCACCCTAGATTATCATGCTTAGGCTATGCTATGACCAAGATTATATGATAAATGTTGAATGGTCATATATGAGAAAAGCATGTTCAAAACCCCTTTTGTGAAAGAAAAATATGATTGGAATCGATAGTGAGGATGGTTTGAGTGGATGGTGCTGTGTGCGCACTGGGAATGTGAAAGACTCCTCACTAGAGATTCATAAGGACTAGAACCTTGTGTTGTACTTCTGTGTGGCATGAAAAACATACCAACCACTTGCCCGGTTATGGGACGGGCGCAACTTAGTAGCTTTCTTTAGTATTAGCTTTTCCCTGCAATGGTTGTCGATCCAGTGTCTTGCGAGAACTGGTGGGCCGCAGAAGGCCATGAGTGATGTGAGTTCAGAAAAATCATGAGAGGAAAAGGTGGAAAGAAGGAAGACGCCCTATGCCAGATTAAGTCGTGCGCGACTGTAATCAAGAGAGGCTATGTGTCTTGCTAGAACATAGACCAGGCTAGGAAGTAAGGCAGTGGGGAGGACCCACAACGGTACTTGAGACTTGACTGTCTATTTACCGGGCAGGGAATAGTTAATGCTAGGACTGTAAACTGTTGTGTCACTTCGGCCTTATCACATGCGTAAAAGTCGCGTGGAGTTGGCCTGACTTGAAAGCTGAGTGATTGGTGGATTAAGGTGGTACACCTTTGCAAAGTTTAAAAAGTATCGGATACTCTGAGCTCCCAGGTTATGGAGTCCGCGCGCTGTGGATTCTATTCACGTCGATGCAGCACAAGTAGCTTTTGGAAAGTTTTTCACAAAATTTGAGTTAAGTGGTGACTCATGGAAGACCGCCACACACAACATTTTCTAAAAATCTAGCTTAGGATTTTAAAAGCCTCGCTTTTGAAAACAAAAACCTTCTCTTCAAGATAAGAGTGAAAATCTACTCTATTGCTATATATATAAAACCAAGACCCTTTTCCTTGAAAACCCCTCATTTATATATCTGCATTTTCGTAACGAGACTTGCTGAGCATTGTGTAAAAACATGCTCACTCTTGCCTTTTCACACAAATTCAGAATAAAGGCTTCAAGGACCCTGATTCCTTTAGCCTTGAGCACCAAGAAGAGCAAGGAACCTTTCCAAACGATTTGAGCTTCTAGGAGGGTCATGCGCCAAGTTGAGTTCGATGTGGTAAAGGCCCGAGCCGAACCGCTGCAGAAGGAAATGAAGACCTTTGTTATTGCTTTCGTGTTATTGTTTTTATGAAAAACTCTCTACTTTGTATCAACTTTAATTAATGCCATTCTTGGCATTATGATAATGTAATACTGGTCCTCGTGACCTTGTACTTGTTTTATCTATTTGCCTTATTGTTTAAAGTAAATCCTGTTGTTGTGAGCTTGTGATGTACCTTTCTGTGTGCAATCCACCTGGGCGGTTGCCATCGGAATCCTCAAATGAGGGTCCCACATCGTAGTCCCCATGTCGGGGCGCGACAACGCATATCCTCCACTTGCCGCTTGACTTTTTCACGAGGACGGGGTTCGCCACCACTCGGAGTGCAAAACCTCCCGAACGTACCCCGCCTATCGAAGCCTAGAGATCTCAACCTTGATGGCCTCTTGCAGCTCGAGGGAGAGCTTCTTTAATTTTTGCTTTATTGAGGGGCGGCGGGCCGTTACATCGAGCTTGTGCTCGATAACGTCCCGGGCGACACCCCGCATGTCAACAGGATTCCATGCAAAGACGTCGGAGCAAGTTGCTCTGCGTGCTCCTCAGGGAGGTTCGCCCTAATCTTGACGATCTTTTCCCCATCCTCCGGGACAGCCGAATTTTCCGAAGGTCCCCTTCCAGGTGTGATTTTAGGAGAAACTTCCCAGAGGGGATGACCGGGACGTCCGGAGCCGGGGGGAGCTCTTCCCCTGGGGCCTTGATCAAGTTGACATCCCCAATTATCGCGATGGTGTGCTCGTAAAGAGCACGGGCCACGTCCTAGTCGTCTTGGGTGGTGATTACGCCGCGAGGCCCACGGATCTTCATGGAGAGGAAGCTTTGGTGGACCGCAGCCGCCAGACGGTTGATCGTGGTTGTCCCCATGATCGCATTGTACGAGGATGGGATCCACCACGTCGAACCGAACCATCTCAGTCCGGTAGTTGTCCGAGGCACTGAAAGTCATGGGAAGGTCGACCTTCCCCACTGGTTAGATAGTCTTCCCCGGGACGAAGCCTTGCAAAGGTCCGGTTGCGAGTTGCAGCAGCTTTTCATCCACCTGCATTTCCCTGAACGCTTTCAGGTACAGGATGTCCGCGGTGCCCCCGCCGTCAATGAGGATGCGCGCCAGTTGGCAGTTGTATATGGTAACGGAGATGATGAGAGCGTCATCGTGGGGGAAACGAACCCCGCACGCATCTTCCGCTATGAAAGTGAGGGGGATGTCCGACCACTTTGGTGGTCGGGACGTGTTCAGCACCCCCACTACCTTCACCTCCCACGTGTACTCCTTGCGCTGACGCTTGGAGTCCCGCCCCGAGGCAGATCCTCCCGTGATAACATTTACACATCTCTGGGAGGTTTGGAAAGGCAGATCTTCAACTGAGCCCCTTTCTTGTGCCTTTCTCTGCTGCTCCCTCAAGGGAGCAGGGAAAGCCGACAAAGGCGAAGGAAGGGGCAAGGAGGCAGGACTCCCCCTCCTGCCCATGCTAGTCGAGGAATGCCACGAAGTGTTGCAGCTGGTGGCATTCCCGGGTAGCGTAGGCAGCAGACTTGTGGAAGACAAACCACACGTTGGTTGTGCCCTCCTTGCCTTCCACCTTGGGGCCTTTCCAGCCATGGGATGACTGTCCCCCCCCCTGGCCTTTTGGCTTGGGGAAGGGGCGATGGCCCTTATTGCCGTCGCGCGAGCTGCCTTCGCCCTCGAGGACAAAGGTTTCCCGAGGCCATGGCTTGCTGCGGTTGCCCCTCTTGGGACGCTTGTTGAGGGGGTCCCTTATCTCCAGGTCAACAGGGGCAAGCACCCCCTGAAACTTCTTCCAAAGGCCGTCCTCCTCTGCCCGGGTGTACTTCTCGAGCACGGTGAAGAGCTCATCAGCAGAGGAGGGACAACTCAGGGAGAGTCTCCTGTGGAGCTCCTCGGGGAGGATCCTACTCTTACACGCCTCGATGACTGTGGACTCAGGGACATGAGTTACTTTGCTCTTGACCTGAGCGAAGCGTTTGAAGAAGCTCCGGATGGTCTCCCCCATCCTCTGTTGGACGGTGTAGAGCTGTGATGAGTCCAGGGGACGCACGTAGTTCCCCTGGAAGTTTGCGCAGAATTCGCGTTTGAGTTGTGCAAAATATTTGATGGAACCGACCTTTAGGTTGTAAAACTATGAACGGGCGATTCCGATAAGGTAGAGGGGGAAGACGTTGCATTGCACCGTCTCGTCCCCCCAGTCGCCGAGATGGCCCTAAAGTACACCTGCACAAATTCATAAGGATCGGCCTCACCATTGTAGTACTCGATGTGCGGCGGATGGTATGGCCGCAGCCACCGGATGCACCGGAGGCGATGACACAGTGGCTGGTTAGCCCTCTTAATGATCCAGGAGGATCTCAGGTCGAGTTCGAAACGGATTCGCGACCACGAAAAGGTTTGTGACTTTGGAAAGGTTTGCGACCTTGGGAAGGATTCGAACTCTGGTCAGAATTGTAATTTGATCCGAATATGTATAACTAAGCTTATCTGTTTAGGGTTAGTTAGTTATATGAGTCTAATACATTTAGCTTATTGAGTCTGATACATACTCATACGATTGGACTATAAATACCTTGTAATAGGTCTAGTTTAGATCATCGAATATTATTACAGTTTTGGATCATATATCTAGCTTATAGTTATTTCGACATAGGTAAGTGTGTTAAAGTTCGACTTGTAAAACCTCTTTGAAATAAAGAGTTGTGCAATTATTTTGAGCTGTGTTTTCGATCAACCTTTGAGTTTCGGTATTTCTGAGTAAGATCCCGTTATTCCACATATTAGTATCTGGGCGAGCCTAGTGCGAAAACCAAGGCTAGGTCTCAAACGAATCAAGTTGGTATCAAAGCAACTTTCCTATCCTGTGGATGGTGAAGACTTGCCATGGTTACAAAACTTCTGGCGACACCTCCGTTCAAGTTAGCCTAGCCAAACAAGTGGTTAAGCTCTCCACCGACATGGGAAACGTGCTTGCTTGGATTAAGCAGCAGGCCATGATTGTACCTCTGAAGCAGGGAAGGTTATGGGTGTGAAGACTGGTGAAGACTTGCGCAGGGCAGACGAAGATGAAAACGAAGGCGACCATAAGACCGACGACCTCGCCAACACCTCCTTAGCTGTCGGATCTTTTAAGGTCAAAGCTAAGATTGATATACCCATATATGATGGGGAGATTGATGCCGAGAAACTGGACTCATGGATCGATCAACTTCAGACCTACTTTGACCTAAAAGGGTTCAGTAGCGCTCAAAAGGTAAAGTTTGCACCTTTGAAAACAAAAGACCACGCCAAGACATGGTGGAAGGCCCTTGTCGCCAGTGATGAAGCTGACGACCTTGCGTGGGGCCAATTCAAGAGACTCCTAAGACAAGAATTCTACCCGATGGGTTATCTCAAGGAGAGATGGGATCGTGTCAGTGTACCAACAATGCGACCAATCTATCCAGGACTACACAACGGAGTTCCGGAGACAAGCAATGGTCCTTGGCATCTCACTTTCCGACACCCATACGTTCAACAAATACACGTCTAGACTTCAAAAGATAATCAGTGCTGAGCTAAGCCTATTCAGAGTTCAAGACATCTCGACCGCGAGCACGACTGCTTTGGCGATTGAGAAGAAGAATAAGACCTGCAACGAGAAGAACGTGAGGGAGATTTCAACCACGACGAGCTCTGGAGAGGGTACCCACGATACGGGTAACACTTGTGAGCATTGTCATGTTGCTGGGCACACAAAAGAGAAGTGTTATAAACTTCATGCATCCTGAACTACGACCAGAAAGAACAAGGAGGGATGAACCAAGCACACGAACAGCTATGGTTACTTCTGTTCCTCTCGCAGAGGAAGTCATCCAGTTGGATTCGATTGAAAAGGCGGACATGACCTTATCTCTAATGACAATGCCGAAGGAGAAAGGTTCAGGTTCATCAATTGACCACAACCCAATAGAGGAATTGTTCACTGTTAACATACAGGTGAAGCATGAGGTGGTCGCAGCCATCTTCAACCCCGGAAGCCAAAAGAATATGGTCTCCGTCGGGCTGGTTCGATGACTTAGTTTGCAGACGACTCATCATCCTCAACCATATCCTCTGAGATGGTTCACTTCCGACGTGAATAAGCAAATCGAGAGTCAGTGTACTCTAAATTTTGCAATATCTGCTTGTTACATCGACAAGATTCAATGCGATATCATCCCCATCGATATTTGCCATGTGATTTTTGGAAGTCCGTTCTTGTACGATCGTGAAGAGCTCAAGAGTACGACCTCACAAAGGATGGGACGAAGTTCATCATCAGCAAAAATGACCACGTCGACACCAAGAACTTGTTGACAACAAATCAGGTGAAACAAATTGTCAATGCATGCTCAAAGTGTGTGCTGAGCGTGATGTGTCCAGTTAAATAGGAGGATTGTGCTACATCGAGTATGGAAAGTCGTGGTTGTTTGGCGAGCTTGCCCAAAGAAAACAACGCGCTATTCGCAGAGGTACATAGTCGATCACCACAACGACTAGTCGAAAATGACATGTAACTTGTCTCTACGGTGCCACTGTTCAAACTTCGCAATCCTAGCTTTGGATCGGTGATGGTATCAACCTCGACAAGGGGAAGGCTATCCGCGAGTGGCCAAGGCCACAATCCATGACGGAGGTGCCAAGCTCCATGAGCGCCTATCCGTACATTCAATCAGACGATTGTAGCATTGCTCATCATGTGTTCGTTCCAAAACTCCCAATCATTCTCTACATCTTCATAGTTGGTCACCAATGGGAGTTGACTCTTTCTCAATAGGGGAGTCATAATCCAGAAGGATCTCAAGTCGACTTCAAAACGGATTCATGACTACGAAAAGGTTTGCGACTTTGGAAAGGTTTGCGACCTTGGGAAGGATTCGAACTCTGGTCAGAATTGTAATTCGATTTGAATATGTATAACTAAACTTATCTGTTTAAGGTTAGTTAGTTATATGAGTCTAATACGTTTATGCTATTGAGTCTGATACGTACTCATACGATTGGACTATAAATACCTTGTAATAGGTCTAGTTTAGATCATCAAATATTATTACAACTTTGGATCATATATCCAGCTTATAGTTCTTTCGACGTAGGCAAGTGTGTCTAACGTTCAACGTGTAAAGTCATCTTTGAAATAAAGAGTTCTGCAATTATTTTGAACTGTGTTTTTGATCAACCTTTGGGTTTCGATATTTTCGAGTAAGATCCCATTATTCCTCATATTAGTATCTGGGGCAGCCTAGTGCGAAAATCAAGGCTAGGTCTCAAACAGATCACTCAACTTCCTAGGGAGATTCCCGGTCGTTGTCCCCTTTGACAAGGGAAGCGCGCACATTGTCGGAGTCAGGGAGGGGTCCCAGCGATCCACCGGCACGACGGTAGCACATCTTCTCCTCGAGGTTAGTTGAGCTAACCTCTTGGATCTCCAAGTACGCACAAGAGGTGGCGGTAGCCTCTTCGACCAGCCTCTTCCCCCGTCAGCCCAGGAGCGTGGCTCCACGCTGCCGCGAACTAAGAAAAGTTCCGTTCGGTGGTGGGAGGGAGCCCCCCAGATTTTGCAATACGCATTCGCTCTACCTTCTCCCAGGTGAAACGGTTCTGATCCACCGGGGGAGCCCTTGGGGGTGGTCCCAGGGGAGGAGGGAGCTGATGTGCATTGGTCGCCGCCCCGGGGGATGCCACCAGTGCGTGGGATGGGCTCGGCACCGGGCAAGCGTCTGGGGCGACAACAGGAGCTGGTGCGGGGCGGGTTCCCGAAGCGAAGGCTGGCTCTGGCGCTGGAGGGGCCCCGGGCACTAACCTGGGGAGGCCTACGGACACATGGGCGGCCATGGGCATGGGGAAGGCTCCCGTTGGGGGGGGGGGACCCCCGGCATGGGCAGGGTTCCAGCAGCGGTCTGTGCGGGACTTATCGGTGCCAGATTACCCCCTAGAGCGGGGAAGGTTCTGGGCATGGGCAAGCCCTTTCGGCGCGGGAAACATTCCCGGCGCGGGGAAGGCTCTGGGCACAGGCAAGCCTCCCGACGAGGGAAATATTCCCTGCGTGGGGAAGGCGGCCGGGTGCCCCATGAAAAATGGAGGCGGTGCCCCCAGAAACGAGTATGGGGGCGGGTAGACAGGAGCCGAGGGCCGTGCTAAGACGCGCAACAAATCCACCAGGGTGTGCTGGGCACGGAGTTGGCCCTCGACCAAAGCCCCAAGTAGCAGGTCTCCGGAGACCGAGACTGGTTGGGGGGTGCTAGGCCCTGCAAGCGCGGTCGCGGCCGCCGGGCTAGAAACGGGGGCACTTCTACCAGAGACTATTGAACAAAGAAGTGGTGCCTCTGTCCAGGTGTTCCCGGACGGAGGTGTCGGGACAGCAGCATCCTGCGGGGGCGGCGTCGGGTCATTGGGACCGGCATCACCAGAAAGGGAGAGGGACTGAGCTCTCATTCTCGGGGAAGCCATGGCGAATCGTCACGAGTCCCCATGGTCCGCGCCAACTGTCGTGGTATAAAAGATACCACCGGTAGATTTCCCGAATGCGTATGACATGCGTACAACGGCGCAAGCTGACCGTATGACCAGTTACCTCCCGCCGAGCAACACAGAAATTGACACGGTGACTTTTATACAGGTTCGGGTCCCGGTGGGGGCCCTAGTCCTATCGGCATCCTCCGGACATGAGTCCACTGGGGAGGTTCTCTCTCGGGGAGAGGTCTCCAGGGGATACCTATTGCTTTGTATGTGTGAAATAAGCTGTTGATCCCTTACAAATGAGATACAAGGGGATATATATATAGGCCTCAAAAGAAGCAAAAAGACCAAAAAACCCTAGCTAAGGCTGTCAGATCGAAGGGCACTGGCGCCATTTCATCGGCCGAAAGGCTTGGATGCTCGACAGGTGTCCTCGCCAATTCCCGAGGCATTCTTGACATCACCCGCACGTGACCTTGCACGGGGACCATCTGTCGCTTTTCCCGAGAGGCCTCCGTGACATTACGAGAGGCATCCAGGGTTTGCCACGGGAGGCGTCCGGGACTCGGAGAGGCATTCGTGGCCTTCTATGGGAGGCCTCCGTGGGTTTTCCCGGGAGACGTCTGGGATTTGCCACAGGAGGCATTCAGTTCTTGGAGAGATGTCCGTGGCCTTCTATGGGAGGCCTTCGTGGCTTTTCCCGGGAGGTCTCCAGGACTTTTCCCAGGAGGCGTTCAGGACTCGGAGAGGTGTCCGTGGCCTTCCACGGGAGGCCTCTATGGCTTTTCCCAGGAGACCTCCGTGACATTTCACGGGAGGCGTCCGGAATTTGCCACGGGAGACGCCCGGGACTTGGAGAGGTATCCGTGGCCTTCCACGGGAGGCCGCCATGGCTTTTCCCGGGAGGCCTCCGAGGCATTTCACGGGAGGCGTCCAGGGTTTGCTACGGGGGACGTCCAGGACATTCCACGGGGATCCTCTGGGACTTTCCATGGGAGCCCTCCGGGACCTTCCCTGGGAGGCGTCCGTGACAAATCCCGGGAAACGTCCGGGATTTTCCCCCAACACTTTCCCATGCTTCGTAAAGAGACCTTTCATCATCTGTACTATCCTCAGTAATGGTTGTAGACTTTTCGTCCATAACTATTACTAGGACCAGATCGAAACACCTAGTTGAAACTAGATCTATTTAGACCAATCAGCAAAATTTATCCCATTGCACTTAACACGTCTACTGCCCAAAGTAAACAAATTAGCAGTTGCTGCAAAATATTTTATAAGCTCACAAATTAATGCTTTGAGTAAATAAATCAAACGAAGTAAATTTAATCATGCATTTAAGTTCATCTTTGGATAAAACTCACTACAACACGGTATGCCAGCGTAAGCTGTAACACTGCTGGGAAAAAAAATTTTTACCAGTGGTTCTGCAGATGAAAATATAATTCTGAATTTTGAATTTTCACCGATGTGTCAGTTGGGAAAAATTATTATTTTTAGCAAATTTACCACTAGGAATAAATAATATATAGCAAATTGTAGATCTGTTGAGAAAAATATATATAGGATCTGCGGGACAGCTGAGAATATTTTTTACGTTGGGAAAATTTTGTTACCCGGTTGTTCTATAGGTGAAAATATAAGTTTGATTTTTCATCGATATGTTAGTTGGGAAAAATTATTATTTTTAGTAGATCTACTGTTAGGAATAAATAATATATAGCAAACTGTAGATTAGTTTGAAAAAAGATATATAGAATCTAAGAGATAATTGAGAATATTTTTTGACGTAAAACTAAAAATTTTCAAGAAAATAATAACAGATTTATTATTTTGAGCCAGAAAATAAATATAGTTAATATACCACATCAAAACTTTCCCCCTCCTGTACCTCCCAAAACGCCCCCACCATTAATCTCTCCCCAAAACCTCCTCTCTGCCTCTACCCCACAGCCACCCCCACCTCTCTTCCACTGATACCCCACCGCAGGCCACCTCCCCCAAATCCAAGCGCACCGGAGAGCTCCACATCTAGATCCATGTCGCCCTCTTCTTCCCCCAAACCGGCGCCGCACCCACCCACTGCATCCCGTTGCATAAATCCGCCCAAACCTGTGCTGCGCCGCCGCTCCTAGCCAGCGCCGCCGCTCCTAGCCCGCGCCACCATAGATCTGCTCCGTCACCGCCTCTCACTGCCAACTCAATTCTGCCGCCATTGCGCATCGCCTCCGCCACCTTCACCATTGCCGCTACGTGCGCCACTGCTAACCCTAGATTTACGCCGCCGCGCCCTCGCACCGACATCATTCCCCACGGCGCCCACTTCTTCAAAAACACGAGTTCATCTCATGATGGCCACTTCTCTGAGCTCCAGTCAAGGTCCCAAACTTTGAGACGACACTGGTTCCGACAGCCTCGACACCGGTGTGCGCGACAACTCCGCGACCTTCAGCTACCAACTTTTAAATCCAAAGAGCTCCAGCACCGACAGCTCTCCGCCTTGGCCACGACTGCACAGCTTCAGCATCTCTCCAAAAGCCCCAGGAGATCTTCAATACAAACTCCAACAGATAGTGATTGCGGTTCAATTTCTTTCACCCTCTCTATTATTCAATGCATGGATGAGATGGATGTTTGAGATGTATGAAATGGGATTCGCGCGAGATTGTCGGATTCGATTTGCACTGGTGCAAAATTTGTGCTTTTTATTTTGAAGTGGTTTCGTGGTTGGGACGAGGAATTGAGATTAGATTTGTTTTGAAGTGGAGTTATTCGACTAGCAGAAAATTTGGTTGAATCTTTAGTTGCTACTCACAATGTTTGGATAACTAAAGAACATAACTGATTAGACGTGTTTATTTTTGGCTCGCTAGTGCTTTATTAGATTAGGTTTGGTTTTGGCTTGTGATGATAGACTATGAGCTGTTTTGACGCTCCAAATTTTCAGTTTGGTGCTCTGTGAGATTTTGCAGTAAGTTGACTGAGCTAAGCTTGCAAATTCGACTTGAGCTTAGTTCGATTTTGTTTATCATTGCTAGAATTTTTGTGGTGTGTGGATGTGGCTTTCCAAGCTTTTGAAATGATTGTTGTATGCATTGATTTGCAGGAGGAATGGAGCATGGACAGTGGCGGATGCATGATTTTAGATAAGCCGGGGCCCATGGGACTATCTTGGTCCTTTGCCACACAAGACAGCGGGCTCACCACTCGCGGCCTTGCTTCTAATTGGAAAAAGTCAGTTATGGTTTCAATTGTTTCTCCAATAATTTCCCTTCTTGGTCAAACTTTTTCCAGTGTGTTATATCATTGCAATGTATGATAGTTAACTCTGAAGTTTGCAAGCAACTCAACTTCATTCTCTTTACCTTGTTTCCAGGATGCAAGTAATAGGCTCAACATATTAGATACCTCCCAGTCAATGAGATAACACACTAGGTGTTGGTGTTATAGGGAAACCTATGTTATGAAATTTCTTGTAGAGTATTCATTTACATTTAATGCAGTAAACAAGTAAAAAAAATAGAACCTGATAAACTCCTTAGCACTTTTAACTCTTTGCGATTGGAGGACAACTTGCTGCCCAAGGGAGTACTGCCTTCCTGGTGCACTTTCTACTTTCGATCTTCCACCGTGTGTAAGCTATTGGTATGGCTGATTTAACTAAAACATGCATGGATGTTGTGTGGATTGATGCATGTGTTTGTTATTTGCGGAATTTTGCTACATGCTTCATGTTCATTTATCTTCATATAGATTTGGTTTTACCTAGATAAGTTTTTTATTGTAGTTGTGATGTGTGTTATTTTGGAAAATCAAAGATGCCACCTTTTATATTAGAAATTCATTTTAGATTTTTGAATTTATTTACAATGTATTGTCTTGTAGGCATTTTCATGGGTAGTAGTTAACATGATAATATCTGATTGTTTTTTATTCTGAATGTGCAGGTAGCTGACAATTTACTTCATGATGAAAGTAGCAACTTAGAGACTGTCCTCGTCTGTTCTCAGACCCTCAGAAGCAAGGTAAAAACATTTACGCGTATGACTAAACTTTGATATGGATGGTTGAGAAATGTTGTGCATAATTCAATTTTTACTAATGATTTTGAAAATAAGCTTAAATAAACACTTCCATTTTAGGTACAAAGGGACTTTGAAGAGTTGCTGTCAGAAGCTTTTCAACCATTACAAGATTCTTTATATGTAAGTGTCAGCATTTGAAGTTCTTTTCTAGAACATAAAATAGGGTCTGTGACAGAAACATAAGACATTTATATATTTCTATTCAACACAAAAACTAAAAGGAGGGATTGGTGCATGTTATGAACAAATCAGTCAAGTACTCAAGTTGCTACTGGCAGTTCTGAATGTCAATTGTAATAAAAAGCAAAGCAAAAGTCTGCTACTTGGTTTGTGATATTACCATGAAAACAAAATTCTTGGATGCCAAGTATCAAACATTCTTTTCCATTATTATGAGTGATTTCGTTGTTCTTGATATAATTGAAGATGGTCCCATTTGTTGCTGATAGAAATTCCTTTATTGCATTAATATGAAGTCTATTTGAATTATGGTGTGATCATTGTTTGCGACCTTAATGTTGCCATTTAATATTGTATAAGTTGGTCAAGTGAAAGATATAATTTAATGTAAATCATATCTATGTGACCACAACAAATTTTTTAAATGCTAAACTTATATTACTATTTACATTTGGTTGATTTGGATTTGGATAAGTAAACTCAATGTTTACTTTTGCAGCTGCTGGATGTTGGTTTGGCCTTCAATCCCAAATACCTATCTCTTTGCATCCTGTATTTCTTTCATTCTGTCCATCTATTCTACTATATTCTTGGTCTTCTATATATTTTTGTTCATGATCTCACCTTCTCTAAGAGATGTGATATTTTGGCACCTTAGATTTTTTTGTTCATGATCTCACCTTCTCTGAGAGATGTGATATTTGGTGGGAACCTTGTAATAATTAGAGACTATCCAAAGGTTTGTATAATATGTTTCTCAGTGTTTACCTGGTCAGATAACAGAGAATCATATCTTAAACTTCTTGCAATATTGTAGGAAACTAAACCTTTTTATATGCGACAAAATGACAATGAGAAGACAGTTTGCAATGGATCTGTTAGTTCCTAAGGTAAGTACATAAACAAAATCTGGATGTAGAGCAATGTAGAAGCTCTACATCCTATGCAAAAATATATTGATACATGAATGAAGAAAAAGGCATAGAAGCTTTTAGCTCTAGTTTTGTCAATATAATTTTCTTTTTTCTGTTGAACTTCAGGTTAGTGAGCTTATTGGAGGAAGCTAAAGGGAAGAGAGCCTTGATTAGCTTGAAGCCCGACTAGATGAATTAAATCTTAATAAAGATAGCTACTAGTGGTATTTAGATCTACGACGATTTGGATCAGGTTAAATGCCTAAACCTTGCAAATATTGAAAATAATTTGGCCAATCTGATCTTAGTTTTTGTTAAATGCTTAAACCATGGAAATATTGAAAATAAGTTGGACAATGTGATCTTAGTTTTTGTTACAGATCTTAAATTAATTTTCTTATGTGCTATGTCTCGGACATGATTTTTCATCTTGTCATGACAAACTTCCACTTTTCTGTTTTCAGTTCCTCATGCTGTTTTGGTCTTAGATTTGAACGACTTGTACGGATTGCAACTGGAATAGACAACTTAAGGGATGCCATTCCATTTCTTGGAGTTCCTGTCTTTGCAGAGTTTTAGCACTCTGAGTTTCATTACTAGCATTCTTGATTGAGAAAATCATATGTGAACTTTTCATTGTACAAAGTTTAGATGATCCCTCGTTAATCTGGTGCAAAGCAAAATTGTGGCAAGTTTTCATTGGTCATGTAACTTATAGTAATGATATGAGCAAAATTGTAGTTATTTTCATCTGCTGTAATTAAGTTAAGGATCATTTTTTTATGTATATTACTATGCAATGAACACGACATTTTTGGCTGTAGCATTGATATTTTGGACTTGTATGGGATATGAATAGTTTCTTAATGAATGAATATAGTACTTGGCCTAGATTCCCACCGAAGTTTGAATTTTGGTTGAATTCTATCATTTATCTTTTATTTGATAATTTTGTTGGAAAATGTGATATGATTTTGTGTTAAGATTGTGTGCATAATATAGTTTTAGTTGTTATATTGTTTTCTAATTATTGAAAAAATATATATTTAAAATTAATTATTGACATAATTCCCAGCGGTTCATTTACTATAAATAATTCATATATTCAAATTTGAATGTCTAAATTCTCAATGATCGATCAGTTAGGAATAATTTATTTCAAATAGTTGACCAATTTAGAATAATATATTATAAGTGGACATACAGGTGAGAAAAATTTAAATTTTCCAAACGACCTACAGCTAAGAATACTTTTGTCATTAGACCTGGGAAAAATTCAAACTTTCCAAACCAGCTGGGAAAGCTTCTGCCAATGCTAGCATTAAATGTTATCTTATAGTTACTCAAATACATGAGTTTAATCAATAATGATGCTAGAACAAACAAGCTTTAACAATTTCACTTAAAAAAAAAGCTTTAACAAATAATCAAATATACTCTAACTATCATACATGCTATCTTTGGATAGACAAATATATTTACGAAGTATGTTGATTAATTTCTTTTAGCGTTACCAATTTGTAAACAATAGTCCACCTTTGATTGACTTTCTAGTGTTATAGATGGAAATTTTCAATTGTTTATGATAGTTTTTATGTCATTTAGTAGCATCACACAAAATATGAACAATTGAAAAGGTATAATTAAAAACAAAAACTTTTCAAGTAAGGCTATTTTGTTGACTAACAAGCTTTTAAAGTAAACAAATTCTTTCATAGGTGGTCAAATAACATAAATTTGATCCACCATGTAAACTCCATTATGTGAAAGATAACTTTATTGTACAACAAAATGATACACAAAATTTCATGTCAAGAAATTTCAAACAGGACATGCAAAACAAATGCATATTTTTGATCGAGATGTAATGGTGAATCAAAAGTATCAATAATCATGCTCTGATACCAATTGAAAGCGGAAATTTTAATTCTCAAACATATAACACTATATGATTCAACCTCAATAGTGAAAGTTTGTGTACCTTCATTCATGGTGCTCTATTCTTGATAGTTTTGACCTTCACCAATTTGTTTCTTCTTCTCTCATCCTTTCTCTTCAAGTTCTCTTTGATGCTCTTCAAGTTCTCTTTGATGATGAGAGAATTAAAGAATTTCTCTGTATATGTCAAATAAAAAGTAGTGTCATAGTATTTATAGTGTTTGATACTCTTTTGATAAGGTGCTTTCACATGATTGTTCACATTGGACACCTTTTCTTTTCTTGTGCCAATTAATAGTTGCATGACAACTCTTAGAGTCACTAGAATGTTCATACACATGTACCTTTTCACACATAAGCACCCTATCACATACATATTCATCTCTTTCTATATAGGCAGAGAAGAGAGATTATGAACCAATTATTCTAATACTTTAAGTCTAACAACCATCACCCTAGACCTATTTATATTAGAATTAATCTAACAATTATATAGGCCACTTTAAATTATGCAATAATCTTACAGCAATTGTTCAGTGCATGCTTCACTCTTGGCATTCACGTCGTCCTTCGATGCACAACAGACCAGGTGTCCATCATGATGTCCGAAATCACCAAGGCAGTTGGAGACTCAGAAGTTTTTTTTAAGAAATAATAAAAGAAAAGAATTGTAGAAATAATCCACATTTACCATTTTTTACAAGAAAAATACCTTGCCACATCAGCCTGTCGAGCATCAAAGACGCGACACGACACTTGTCACACAAAAATTGGAGGACATCAGCTTGTTGAGTGCTTGAAACTCGATAAGCTACTTATCATGGCTTGAACACACAACAAGCCATTTGTCGACTTTTTGGCACGATAGGCAGTCAACTCGACTACCTGGCTCTAGTCCGCTTCCCACAGCATGTACAAGTGTACAAGTGCGGTGTACATGTGTACTGTACAAGTTGACATTTGTCATATTTGTGCATATTTTCTATATTTTACCCCTCTTTCATGTGCATTTTAGTCATATAAGTTAGCATTTGCATAAATTATATATTCAATATCGATTAGATAACTTGTTTTTAATTTCTAATCGCAAGTCGACACAAATTAGGTGATTTTGGCTGATTGGACACGCTTCATCGATTGGATCTGACTTATGGATGATTCAATATAGAAGCATGCATTTATACAAATGCGTAGGAGCTGACCGAGTCAAAATTGGCGTTTTAAGAGACTCAGAACACTAAAAACCTTCAGCCTAGGATTCAATTGTAAATTTCCTGAAATCCTAGTACCAATTGCGAAAGGCCAAGACAAATAAACCCTTAACCCTAGCTGCCAGGACCACATTAGAATTACACAAGAAAATGAGGGACTAGTTGAAAAATTGGCAAAACCTCAAAATGTCCTCAGCCGCCACTGTTCTTACTTGGCCTGACATAACCCTCTTCTCAGGCCCCATTTTCCTTGCATTTTTTTGTATGAATAATCCAATAAAAAAATAATTATAAAAATAATCCAAAACTTTTTAATATTGCAGAAAATAGCGTTCAGTCGCGAATTCCCGGTTGTGATTGAAACCTGCAGTATTTCAGTCGCAACCCCGGCTCACGACTGAAACGAGTATTTAAACATACGCCCGCAGTAAAAATCGTCACTTTCACGCATTTTATTGATTTATCTCCAAAGAGAGAGAGAGAGGACATAGGAGGAGAAAGAAGAAAGAGATCGCCAGCCACCTTCTCGCTACACATCATCAGAGTACCAGGGTCGGCCTAGAAGTAGGAGCGGGCAGTAGGTTTGCGTAGGGTTTTATCTAGTTTTGGACTTTTGTATAGACTTTTGTTAGATTTTCAACTTTTATACGATACATCTTTTCGACTTTCTAACTTTTTAGCTTTTGTACGGTTTTGCCTTTCATCTTTTTTACTTTCCAACTTTATACGATACATCTTTTTGACTTTCTACTATTAGTCTTTTCTAATTTTCAGTTTTTGTACCTTTTGTCTATTCCGCTTTTTTGCTTTCCAACATATACGTCCAATCAACGATTGAACTTTTCATGAATCACACTTCTATAATTTAGGTCATTAAGGTGAAACACACAACTCACAATTGCCTCACACACCTATCCGAACATGGCGGGCTAGGGTTTGAATATGCATCGTTGCCTACATTCTTCTGAAACACACAATGCACAAACGCACCCAACCACACAAACGCACCTCAAGAAGAAGAAGGTGTTCGAGCACAAATGCACCCAAACCCTAGTTGTCGAACCCAAAACCCAGCACAAATCCGAGCTATCGGACCCAAACATTTCAGTTGCGAGTCTGGTTTTAGTCGTGACCTAGAATCGCGACTGAAAGACGACGTGACGGATTGCTGGGCCAACGGGGCATTTGGGTCGTGCCACGTCTTCATCGCGGCCCAATCAGCCGCGACCAGGAATTCGCGACCGAACGCCATTTTTACAATTTTAAAAAATTTTGGGTTATTTTTTAATTATTTTTTATTGAGTTATTCTAAAAAAAATTCATTTTCCTTCTCCCGGCGGCCAGATCCACGCGGGTGGTCAGCGTGGTGCCGTCGTTCTACCTCCCCTACTTTGTACTCGGGCTCGGTGGCCGTTCGTCTACCTCAATCTTTTTCCTTCCTCTCAGCCCCCCACTTCGTCACCTCCGTCACCAGCACCCGGGACATCACCGGCGATTGTGTCCCCTCATTTTCTCAGCCCCCTTTGCTGCGTCCGTCTTAAACCCGCTCCAACTCCACCTGGCCGCCACTTCTTTTCTCCGGCGCCGCCCTCTTCTTCTCCCAAACCAGCGCCGTGCCCTTCTTCCTCATCTCCACACCGCGCCGCCGTGCGCCGTCCCCTAGCACCACGAGCCGTCGCGCTCGACTACACCCCCGCTCACCACTCCGCCGCCGCCGCCACCCTATATCCGCGCCTCCATTCGCCGCTTTAGCTTCTGCCGCGCAGATCTAGTTGCTGCGCCGCAGGCGCTGCCGATTCAATCACCGCTGCACCACCGCTCCATTCGCCCGAGCCCACACAGCTCCGCCGCCTCCAGAGCCGCTCCACTGCTGCTGCTTTTGCACTGACGAACTTCAATGCATGTGTTGTATGAAATGGTGAATGTTTGTAAATGAGTTAAATTTAACCTGTTGGATCAATTACAGCCACTAAATTGACTTGAACTAAAGTAAATTGAAAGTTATTTTGAATGCACGTGCTCACTGTTGTTGTCAATAAAGTACTGAGTATATATGTTTGAATGTGATATGACCTACGTCTTTATTGAAAAAACATATGTCTGTAAAGATTATTAGTGGGGCTAATAATTAATAGTCTATTATGATTCTTATTAATTCTTCTATTAGTTTTTTTATTGAAGAGTTATAAATGAGGAACAATTGTATCTTTAGACAAATAATAATAATCTCTTTCTCTTTTAACACTAATTTCCAAATTCTCATGCGTGCAAATAGCACCACGACTTATCATACACGCTCGAAAGGATCAATACGTAACAGAATGCTCTAGTTTTTCAAAGTGTTCTGTTGTCATGAATGATGTTGGCCTGAATTAGTATTGCTTCTCTGTGGATTCCTAGTTTCTCTAGAGAACCTGTATTGCATTGAAAGCAGTGATCACAGTGGATATCTTTGATGTTTGCAATGCATTAGATGATCAGAGAATCTAGTCAAATTAACTCTGAGATAGTCCATTTGTTTATGTTTTCCTCTTGAATCAATCACCTGATCTGTCTTTCCTTGTGCTTCTCAAATTGTGCTCCAATTGATGTGAATGTGTGCAAATCCCTTTGTTTGTTCTCTGAAGTAAAATGAGATGCCAAAGTTTGATTTTACTAACTGTTAAATTCATCTTGGAGGAGTATTTCTGCTTTATGATTTGAGAGCAGATCCAGTGTTTAAATCATTAATGGAGTTGATTTGTTGTCTTCTGTGTTCTTTGTACACATGCCTGGGGAAACAGTTTCATTAAATTTAAGCCATTTATCCTTTTTGTGCTTATTTGGGCTCAAATTTCAGTCGTCTGTGTGTTTTATGAGTGAGTGGTCAGGCACTGGAGATCATAATCTCAGTACTCTCCAATACATTTTCAAATATGTTGCTCCAGTGTTCTTGTATCCCATCAGTACAGTAAAACTGTAATAGTCCTTGTGTGCTTTTGTGGCAATCTCCTGTCACCTGTTTAGTTGAATTCTAATTCTCTTACTGCATGTTCATCGGTAGTTCTGAAGTCTCATATGCATTGTTTCTACTTAGAACTGTCTATTTCTCTACTGGAATCTGTGTTTTGGAAGTTATACTGGAGCTATCTTTCCCTCAGTTGTGCAAATTTGGCTTAGCTAAACTGCTTCACTAGAAGGGGGTCATTGATTTGATCTGAGTTTGAAAGTTCTATTGCATTTGATTGTCCTGTGATGCATTGAAGTGTTAGTCTGAAATTGCATTTCTGTTGTCATGGTGGAGCCTGGAGAAGTTTCGATAAGCAGACCTTTGAGGTCCTGTTCTGTGGTTTCAGTTGCTTGGTCGTGATTGTGGTTTCTCACTGTGGTTTCTCACTGTCGAGGACGGGCATGTTCTAAACTTGTGATCTCTCACATCTCACTATAGATTGTATCATGCGCAGTCGTCTACGCATCCCCCTCATGCGAGTTTACTGTTCGATCACGATTCTATCGCTTGTACTTACAAACACACATATAGACCCAATAGTAACCGATTGTCTCTTGGTCGACTACTGCTTTCTTTCTATGTTCTTTTTTTCTGACATTTTTGTCGATGATTTGGACTCAGGATTCTTAGTCGATCTTACGCAGATTTGTGAGTTGGATGTGAGATCTTTCAGGCTGTTTATCAAGTAAGTTAAGGCAAGTATGAAATGGGGACACAAAGAATTATACAAGTTCGAGCCCTCAAAAGATAGAGTAATAACCCTACGTCCTGTGGTGGTTCTACTATATATAAGAGAGTTTACAAGGACAAAGGGAGATTGTTATAAAGATTGACAATCTCTCCTTGTACTACTGTCTATTGTCTATTGCTTGGTTGTTCAAGTCTTTGACTCTCGATCCTCTTTTCCCTGCTTCTGTATATCTGTCATCCTTTTATACTGAATGAAAGGATGTCAACGTGAAGCAGTTTGGATGGTTGCTACTATGCAGTTGCATAACTGCACTAATCTCTTCGCCGGTTACACTATTACAAAATTGCTTTGCACTATCGGTTCAAAATGGTCTATACTAACGGTTCTCTTACTGCTAGTGATTGGCACGATAGAAGAAATCTAGCACAACTCTAACGGTTACAAACCATTAGTATAATATGTGGGACCCTCATTTGAGGAATCCCGTGGCAACCGCCCAGGTGGATTGCGCACAGATAGGTTCATCACAAGCTCACAACAAGCGGAAAGCAGTAATTACATAAAACATAAATAAACAGGTACGAGGTCACAGGGACCAATATTACATTAACATAGCACCCAGAATGACGCTATTTAGAGTTGCTATGAAAATAACAAGTTTATCCATACAGAGTCGGTATCGAGATACCGAATACACAAAACAAAGCAGACAGCAACAACGAAGATCTTCACTTCTGGCGGCAACGGTTCTGGTAGGGCTTTCTCCACATCAGACTCAACTCGGCGCGAGACCCTCCTAGAACTCCAAATCATTTGGGGCATTCCCATCTTTTGCTTCATACTCATAACCAAACGAATTGGGATCGGCGAATCCCTCTTCTGAATTGTTTGCAAAGGCAAGGGTGAGCATGCTTTTACACAATGCTCAGCAAGTCTTTTACTTAGAAATGCAATTATATAGATGAGGAGTGATCAAGAAAAGGGGTTAAGTCTTATAATCATAAGTAGTGTAGATTTCAATCCTTTAATCTCGTAAATAAGGATTTTATTTTCAACAGCGAGGTTTTGGAAATCTTATGATAGACTTTAAGAAAACATTGTGGATGGCGATCCTCCATGATCCACCTTTTTGAATTAACCATATTATGAAAGCTTTTCCCAAATCTTACTTGTGTTGAACCACATGGATAAATCCACCGCGAACATATTCCATGACCTGGGAGTACAGAGTATCTGATACTTTTCTTACACTTTGCAAAGGTGTACCTCTTTTTAAATCCACTTCTTCACTCGACTTTCAATCGGGCCAACTCCATGCGACTTATACGCATGTGACAAGGCCGAGATTACACAACGCTTTTGTAGTCTAGTATTAACAGTATCCCTGCCCGGTAAATAGACAATTAAGTCTCAAGTACCGTTGTGGGTCCTCCCCACTGCCTTACTTCCTAGCCTTGGTCTGTGTCCTCGCAAGACATATGACCTCTTGATTACAGCCGCACACGACTTAATCTAGGCATAGGGCGACTTCCTTCTATCCACCTTTCCTCTCATAATTTTTCTGATCTCACACCACTCATGGATGAACTGCGCCCCACCAGTTTCCATGCGAGAAACCGGACCGACATACCATGCAGGGAATTGTTAATACCAAAAAGCTACTAAGTTGTACCTGTCCCATACCAGGCAAGTGGTTGGTATGTTTTTCATGCCGCATAGAGGGACAACACAAGGTTCTTGTCCTTATGAATTAATAGTGAGGAGACATTCACATACCCAATGCGCACATAGCAGCCAACCAATCAAACTATCCTCACTATCAATTCTAATTCACATTTTCTTTCATAAAAGGGGTTTCAAATTCATTTCTCACATATTAGCCATTTCACACCCAACATGTACATTTAAATAAGAGTAGAGTTTAAGAATAGCATCCTAGGGTGACAAGGTTGCATGATGATTCAATCTCAAAAGGGGGTTTCCACATGAGACTTGAGTCATATCTATTCACATGTTTCTAAACATAGTTCTTATCAAATACTCAGCATGCCTATATCTTAAAAACAGTTAATGTACTTTATATCAAAATACTAGGTGAGACATGATCAAAGGTGGTGACTTGCCTTGCCAAGCTGGGTCTAAGAAATTAATCTGCTGGGTCTTCGAATGTTCCTTCCAAAACTTCCGCTCCTTGCTCTGCATTCGCACGAAAGCACACACAACACATACAAGACATAAGCATCCAGAAAATAGGCTTTATACAAAAATATATGTAAAATATAAACATGTATGCAAACGAGGGGATTTGGTCAGAGACAGAATAGCGGAAAAAAGGATATTAGGGTTGGGTTCACCGGACAAGACTCGAATGCGACGAAAGTCAAAGGCTTGGCATTCGGTTCGTGAACAGACGATGTCCGAAAAGGACACAAGAATGATTTGGGGCTTCTGGATGATCAAAACTGGTGCAAGAGGTGGCATTGTGTGCCAAATGCTGTGAGGGACCTAAATGACAAAGTGGATTTTTCATAAAGGCCCTAGAGTTAACAGAAAATCACAGCAAGGCTCAAGACACAGGAAATCGAATGCCACTGTACAACAGTGAGCTGGGGCACATGCGTCTGGACGAACCACACATGCGTTGCTTGTCTAAGTTTGTCAAACATGCAGGCGGGATCAGAAAAATGCTGCTGGTGAAAGGAATTTGACTGAGGTGGCTCATCGGCGACGAACGACGAGGTCGAATTCTTCGGCCGCCTGAGACATGGACGAGCCACGGTGACAGAGAGCTGGAGTTAGCTGAACTCGAAATTGATTCAGGGGAAATACTCCTGGGGTGGTGCTGAACGTTCTGGAGAAGGGAATTGAACAGAGGTTAAGTGAGTTAGCTCGTTGGCGTTGTCGCCGGACTTGGAGAAGACGGTGAACGACGAACTGGGGCTACACAACAATGCAGGTTAAAAGCTTTCGACTACACCATCTAGGGGTTACAGGGAAGGTGTAGGTGGCTTCAATTTGGGGAGAGCTGCAGCGAGGCACGCCGGCGACGTGTGACGTCCACGGTGGTGCGCGAAAATTGGGAAATCACGCGGTGTTGTACCAATTTGAAAATTGGCTGAATAGGTTTGCTAAGAAGTGACTGAGGATCATTTCATTCTACAGAAAGGGGTGGTGAAAAGGACTGGAGTGGGTTTAATTTCAGAAACAGGGATTTTTGGTTTTCCGGCGATCACCGGCGATGGAGATCACTTGAATGCAATTGGTTGCTTGGACACGAGAAGATGGGTGTGGGGAGCTTACTGGTGAGCTTAGATTGGAGAGAGGAGCTACGGTTTGCTCTGGCGACGGTGGCCTCAAAATCGGCTCGCTGGGGAAGAAGAAGAAGCGGCGAGAAACTGGAAATTTGGCTAAGTCCTGGAGTTGTGGTTTCTTCACAGTGCTGGAGGGTTTAAATAGGTACAGCGGCAGAGCCAACAAGGGAAAACAGTGAGGGAATTTGCCCCGGGGATGAGACCGGCCAGGCGCAGGCGCGACAGCGGCGAACGGCGACGTGATGGCATGCAGGCGGTGCGGCAGCTTTGCCAGCTTTGTCGGGTGCATTGGGACTGTGTTTGGGATGGCGCAGATGCGAAGGCAACAGCGCAGCTTCGGCGATGACACGTAACCGCATGCAAGTTCCATGGCCACCGGTGTGTGTGCGCGAAAACAGTGCTGGAGCGCGGGCGTTTATCCGCTGGTTTCAATGGGGCTCTGGTTGCTGGCACGTGCACGCGGGGTGGCTCAGTTGATCACTAGCACATGCGACAAGAGGCGATGGCTGGAGGCGAGGAAACGCGGCGAGAAGACACGGCGCGGCTCTGGTCGAACGGTGAAACAACACTGGTCGAAGCAACGACCAGCCCTGGTCGAAAATGGGCTGAAAGGAATGGAAGGGCCGATTTGTAAATACAGAATTTGATTCAGGGACTAATCTGTGAATTTGGTGAATGGCTTAGATGAAAAGGGTTTTGACTTCACCAAATTTATCCACAAAGTCCAAGAGATTGATTAGCAGCTAGGGATGATAGAATTTGGAGATTTAGACATGTTTTGTGATGAACTGAAAACAGAGTAATCTGGGTAATTGGAACTTTGAAATTTTGATAAGGCTGAAACTAGGGTTTTGAGCGAGATTTGGAAATTCCTCCAGAAGGGAAAAATGTTCAGAAAAGTGAAGGGGAGATGTTCACTGAATCAAATTAGAATTTGGAGATGATCTGCGACTTTTAGCCTTTTTGGGCTTCTCAGAAATCTGAAAGGACTGATTTGTGAAACTTTTGGACTAATCTGCGAATATGACCTGAATGAAGGAGTTTGGTGCCAACTTTTCAGGGTAACACTCTGGCATAACCAAGATCTTATCCTGAAATGTAGATAGACAAGGCAGGCTAGGGTTGGGAAAAATAGGGATGTTACACAATACCTATATTCCCATGGTCCACTACTCGCAAACGTTAGTACTGGTACATTTCTTCTATCGGTTCAGTACTCGAAACCGTTAGTATTATAAACTTTCTTATATCGGTTCAGTACTCACAACCGTTAGTATTGTTAAATTTTTGCTAACGGTTTGCTACTCGAAACTGTTTGTACTTTAAACTTTCTTCTATCGGTTCAGTGCTCACAACCGTTAGTATTATAAACTTTCTTCTATCGGTTGTATGTTATGAACCGATAGTATTATAGAATTTCTTCTAACGGTTCACTACTCGCAACCGTTAGTAATATAAAATTTCTTTACTCGGAGGGAGCCTTATTCTAATGGTTAACCTGGAACCATTAGTACTATCATAACTTCTTCTAATGGTTCTGAGTTAGAAACCGTTAGAATATGTTATAAGCAGCTACATATACAAATGAAAAAAGTGCATTCATAGATACAACAATACAGAGAAACACACATTGGACAGATTGAATCTAATTATTCACAAATACACATACAAAGATACACACATGCATTGAATAAATTGAATCTAATTATTCACATATATATAGAGTTTATTCCCAAATACACCAATACAAATACACCAATAAAAATACACACATACACCAATTAACACATTCAATGTATATTACACAAGTCATTTACGATCAATCGTTGATAGCCACTTCATCCATCACATATTGAGCCCAAATTTGTCGCAGTTCCTTTAACTGAGGCAGCTCATATTGGTCTTTCAACATGGCGCTCTGCATGCGTGTATGAAGTTAGGAACGTACGTCACATCCAATGTTCGACTTTGAGTCAGGAAAAATGCTTACCTTAGGGAATTGGGCAAAGTTTTTTCTGATCAAGTCATACATAAACCTCATGACAAAGAACCCACATTCCCACGATTGTTGCTGCTGATGGCACTGGGATAATTGCATATGCAAAGACATAAACCCACATTAACTCGAAAGAACTAATTAAGCATAAATTAAAAGACTCATCATGAGTATGTAGTTCCATCCGTATTAATTACCTCATATTCTTTCCAAGAAATTGTTGTGCCCTTCGACGCGTCATGCCTCCCTCCAGCAGTAACATAATTTTTGAAAGCCCTGTATTTAATTTAGCATTGGCGGTTAATATGTTTATCATTAATTAGCTAGTCAGAGCAAAATTTAAATCAGTTATGTTACTTACGCATCTATGTGCCACGTGAGGGTGAAAACATGCGCTACCCTGTCGCTCATCGAATTGAGGTAATACACCTCATTCATCCATGCGCAAATGATGATGATGTCCCAGTGACCCCTACATTGTATATAAAAGCGAACCGTTTCATGTATATGTTAGGCGTAACATACAAGAATGAGTTAAATTATTAGGAAATGCACTAACCTTTGGTGGTACGACACAAAAATGAACTCCCGGTCCTACTGCGCCAGTAGTGCCCTTGATATGTATTCCTCCACATGTGCTTGGTCGTGCTCTAGCATCGCGAGGCTTATTTTTTCTGGACCGAGGAAACTGACGAGGATTGATACCCGAGCTAGATCAAATAAATGCACGGCTAGTTCAGGACAGATTCGAACCAGACAAGCGCCTGGTGATGCGAACTCAAGTTACTCCGAGAAGCACAATCATGTGGTGGCAGGCTTACGCGATCAGACCGTAGCCAGTGCGCGGTCAGGAGTTCGTATGCCATACGTGAATAGAAGATTGCAGATAGTGCGCGGTCAGGTAACAACGCACGGTCATAACACCTTCGACCAGGGAGCGCGGGATTATTTTGTCCCTACAACAGGAATATCCCGTGTATCCCGAAGATTCTTCCACGTATGGAGACAACCGTCAGGAAGTTAATACGTGCGGTTATCCATGAATAACACGTGTTAAACCTGCGTGGAGGTTAAAGGCAGTTACCAAAATTGCTCCCAAGCAACTGTTTGATGCCGTTACAACTTGGCACTCTTTGGACCAGTATAAAGGGGTAGCCCAAGGCATCAAACAGGGGGATCGAATTGGATCGAATCAGAAGACAGTAGTCTAAGTTAGATAGCTTTCACAAGCCTTCCAGGCATTGTCTTGTATAAACACATAGGAAAAATCTTCTCCTGTGAAGATCTTTTCCATAACTTTGTAACTCTTTTGGCCACACATAGTGAAATCCCAATAGGACGTAGGGCTATTACTCCCACCATCGAGGGCCCGAACCTGTATAAACTTCTCTGTGCTCCAGTTATCTTTGATTCAACATACCTTCCCGGAGGGACACCCTGAAAGGTCTCACAACCTACAAATTCTGCATAACTTCGGCTAAGGACCCTGAGTCCGAATCGTCGACAGCTGGCACCCACCGTGGGGCCTTTTTCAAGGCATCCTAATTTTCATCCGGAGGTTCGCTGAATCATGGCTGGAGCATATGATTCTGAGAACGATTTCGATCTCGAGGATTATGCTCACATTCTGATGCCTTCTCCGAGTGATCCTGTCCCGATGGAGGAGACCGGAGGCGAGGACCTCCTAGAGGTCGAATCAACTCTCCAGATCATGTCCATCGATCAGGAGGCGACTAACGCAAGGTCAGAGCCCACTGAGGTTCTTAATGCGTTAGAAGGTGAATCCGGTCCATCATATGACCCCGCTGAGGGGAAGGATGATGTCGACCAGGAAATCAGCCCTGGGAGGTTTGACCCTGATAACCTCCATCGTCTCTTTGATTTCGAGTCTGACTTGGAACAAACCGAGATGTTTTCTCCCTCTACGACCTCTCTCCCTAGACAGTTCGCTGCCTTATTAGAGGAAACTCCTGATGAACAGGCTGCTAGGGAAGAACAGGAATGCAAACAAAAGGAGGATCAAGATCTCGAGCAACAAGACAACGAACTATGCAGAACTGCCCTAGAGGCTCTTCAAGATGCGCAGGCTCGTTACGATGCTACTCCGAGTTCTTCCCGACGATCACGTGGTCGCAAACGCAACCAGACACCTTCTTTGCCTCTGGAGCGTTTCCTGGTGGACGAAGAAACGGTAACACCTGGTGCTCCTAGGAGAAGTACGCATGGCCAGCTTCGATCTATCGTGGAGGTCATGCGTAATTTTCCTCCTACGGTCACGGATGCGCAGAAATCGGCCTTCACCAGAATCCTGGCGGATAGGTTGGATGAGGTCGCATCTGAGGCGACCGCTACGGCCTCTTCCCGGTCGATGACACGTTCCCACAACCGAAAGCATTCTCACTCTGGTTCTGGTCGACAGAGTTACCTGCCACTTGTACCATCCCGCCAGGACAAGTCTCGGCGGGCGCAGGATTCTCGTGATAGGGATCGAGTCCCTGTCCACTCTTGTTTAGGACCATGAGTGGCTTCTCCATTGCGTGAGGTCGCCCGCGATCCGATCGAAAGCCACAGGACAGTTCACGGTCCCTACGTTGGTTGTAAAGCTTTCTCGCCCGGCCTTCGTGCGGTCGTTTGGCCAGACAAGTTTAGACCAGGGGCCATAGAGAGGTTCGATGGAACCCAGAACCCTTCCGAGTTCCTTCAAATCTACATTACTGCCATCCAAGCGGCAGGTGGCGATGACCGGGTCATGGCTAACTACCTGCCAACAGTCCTCGAAGGACCGACAAGAACCTGGTTGTTTAACCAACCCGAAGGTTCGATCTATAACTAGGAAATGCTGTGTGATGCTATCCTCAGCAATTTCCAAAATTGTTATCAGAAGCCGGGTAAAGAGGACGACCTCCATCGACTACGGCAAACTTCGACTGAAACCCTTCGTCAGTTTGTCAAGAGATTTGTCGGGGTGAGGAATACCATTCTGAACATATTTGATAGCTCCATTATTAGGGCATTTAAACATGCCGTTCGATATCGGAGATTCACCGAAGACTTGCTCATCCATCCTCCTCGATCAGTAGCCGATCTCTTTGATATGGCTGATCGATATTCTGACGCAGCCGAGGCTGTCGAATGGAATTGGATGGTCAATAAAGGTAACCTACCTCCTCAACCAGGTCTCAAGGACACTAGGAAGGAAGATCCAAGCAAGAAGCCGGAATCTTCATCAGGCGGGAAGTCGAAGAAGTCGAAAAGGAATCGATCTGGACAGTACCACGAGGTCACAGTTGCAGAGAAGCCTCCTTCGACCAAAGGTAACAAGCATTCATTTAAAAATAAAACTACTTCTGGTGGTCGTAGTGCCGACCAGCCAGGGAAGTCTACTAACCCGTAGGAAGGCAAGAAATGGTGTCCACTCCACAACTCCGCAGGCCACGACCTCAAGAACTGCAGGAGTTGGTTGAAATAGTTAGACGACTTCTACCAGGGGGTTGGACCGATGCCGACCTTACCGACTAAGGAACAAGCATGCGGGCTAAGAGACGCCGACGGGGACGAAGAGATGTCTTACCAGGTACCTCATAACCATGTTAATGTTATTTTCAGAGGTTCCTCCTCTTTTATTTCCAAAAGGCAATTTAAAGCCTTTTATCGAGAGGTTAACCAAACGGAGACATCCCTTGGTGAACCTTAGTACCCCTGTTGTTCGGATACACCTTTGACGTTTGATCGCTCTGACTGTCCTGCGGGGCTTACTCGACCATTGAGGCTTCCTCTGGTCATTACCCCTATTATTAGTAATGCGAGAGTCGAAAGGGTCCTGATCGACGGAGGAAGCTCCTTGGACATTCTATTGGTCAAAGCACTCGACGAGATGCAAATTCCTCGTACAAAGATCAAGCCCTTAATCCACCCATTTTATGGGATATTTCCTGGTCCCTCCATGATGCTGTTGGGACAGGTGGTCCTCCCAATCACGCTCGGAGAACCGGATAACTTCCGAACAGAATTGGTTACTTTTGATGTAATTGATTGTTATTCGGCTTACAATGCAATCTTTGGCAGGCCAACTCTTGCTAAGTTCATGATGGCAACGCACTATGCTTATCAGTGCGGCAAGTTGCCTGGTCCCAAAGGTGTCATCTCGATCCAAGGCAGTCGCAACGTGGCACTGACATGTGACCGGCTATCTTTGGAGATGGTGGACCAACTTCCCCTCCGGGACGCTCAGGTCGCCACAGTCGCAGCTGACGCGATCAAGGCTGCTCCTCAACCAGATGAGAAACTCAAACTAGTTCCTTTATACCCAGATGAACCATCCAAGACAATTCGGGTCGGATCAGGCCTGTATGACAAATAGGAACTCGAGCTCATTACTTTCCTCTGGGCTAACGCAGATGTGTTTGCGTGGAAACCATCCGACATGCCCGGTGTCCCAAGGGAGGTAATCGAGCACAGGTTAGCAATTCGACCCGGACAGCAACCAATAAAGCAAAAGCTCAGGCGTTTTGCTGTTGACCGACAGGAAGCCATCCGAGAGGAGTTGGACAAACTCCTAAAGACTGGATTTATCCGCGAGGTTGATCACCCGGAATGGCTTGCAAATCCAGTCATGGTCCGCAAGTCAAATGGTAAGTGGCACATGTGCGTCGACTACACCAGCCTCAACAGTGCCTGTCCGAAGGACGACTTTCCCCTTCCCCGCATCGACCAGTTGGTCGACTCAACCGCGGGCTGCGAACTGATGAGTTTCCTGTACGCTTACTCGGGATATCATCAAATTAGCATGGCAGAAGAAGATGAAGAGAAGACTGCTTGCATCACCCCGTTCGGCACCTACTGCTACGACAGAATGCCGTTCGGTCTCAAGAATGCAGGTGCCACGTACCAGCGCTTGATGCAAAAGACCTTTCTTTCCCAGATAGGGCGTAATCTCGAAGCATATGTAGACGACTTAGTTGTAAAAAGCACTAAAAGATTGTCTCATTTGGACGATCTTACTGAAACCTTCTGTAATTTGAATCGTTTTGGAATAAAATTAAACCCGGAGAAATGTTCTTTCGGGGTTTCTTCAGGAAAACTTCTGGTTCCAAAGGCATTGAAGTTAATCCTGAAAAAATCAGGGCTATTGAACAGATGAGGTCTCCCTCTACCATGAAAGATGTTCAACGCCTGGCAGGTCGCATGGCGGCCTTAAGTCGGTTCATATCACGACTAGGCGAGAGGGGACTACCTTTCTTCAAAGCCCTGCGAAAACACCACAATTTCGCATGGTCCGATGTGGCCGAAAAAGCGTTTCAGGAGGTGAAGGCATATTTATCTAGTCCACCAGTCTTGGTGTCTCCCGACAAAGGAGAACCATTACTTCTCTATTTGGCGGCCACACTGCACGCGGTCAGCGCTGTCTTGATCATGGATAGAGAGGGAATACACAGACCAGTCTACTATGTAAGCGAGGTACTTCATGGTCCTAAGTGGCGATACCCTGAAGTCCAGAAGATACTTTACGCACTACTGATGGCTTCCCGTAAGCTACGATATTAGTTTCAAGCATATAAGATCACAATACCCTCCTCTTTTCCATTGGGGGATATTGTCCGCAATCCAGAGAAATCTGGTAGGATCGCAAAATGGGCTATCGAGCTCGGTGCCTTTGACATCCATTTCACGCCCCACACTGCGGTTAAGTCTCAGGTCTTGGCCGACTTTGTGGTCGAATGGACCAATCCTGAGCCACCCTTGCGGGTACCAGAGGAATTGGAATGCCCTGATCACTGGACAATGTACTTCGATGGCTCTCGTAGTTTTCAACACTCGGGGGCTGGAGTGGTCTTAGTTATGCCTCAGGGCGAACAGCTTAAGTTTGTCTTTCAACTACACTTTGTTGCGACCAATAACGCAGCAGAGTATGAAGGTCTTCTTGCAGGGCTCCGGGTAGCAAAATTCCTTGGAGTCCATCGATTAGTGGTGAGGGGAGACTCACAGCTGGTCATAAACCAGGTAAACAAGGAGTACAGCACCTCCGATGAGACAATGTCTAATTACCAGGGGGAAGTGGGGAGGTTGGAAAAACACTTCAGTCATTTCGAAGTCCAATACATCCCGCGAAAGGACAACATTCTCACAGACCAATTATCCAAAATTGGGTCCTCACGCACATCCGCTCCGGCAGGAGTGTTCGTCGAACACTTGGAACATCCTTCGATTATGACTTTGGTCGAGGATGATCCGGTAACAGTCTGCGTTACCAACCTCGGTCAGGAACAGGATTGGACTCATCCATTGAGAGTCTATCTTGAACATGGGATCTTGCCCGAGGATGAAACCGAAAGTGATCGGTTAATTCAAAAAGTGCATCTATACAAACTTATAGGAGTTTTGTATAGAAAGGGTACTCAAGGAGTATTCATGCGCTGCGTATCTTAGGAGGAAGCTAAATCCCTCTTGAAAGAAATACATGATGGTGTATGCGGAGCGCACGCGTCATATCATACACTGGTCGGAAAAACTTTTCGACAAGGATTCTACTGGCCTTCGGCACTTGATGATGCCAAGAATATGGTCAAGATGTGTCCTCAGTGTCAGTTTCATGCGAGACAGGTTCACCAACCTGCCTATGCATTGCAAACCATTCCCCTCGCATGGCCTTTTGCGGTCTGGGGAATGGATATTGTCGGTCCTATGCCACAAGCGATCAATGGATACAAGTTCCTGTTCGTAGCTATTGACACGTTTACGAAGTGGATTGAGGCCGAACCGGTATGCAATATTACCGTTGCTGCAACACAAAAGTTCTTCCATAAGAACATTGTTGCTCGATTTGGTGTTCCGAATCGTCTCATTACGGATAACGGTTCTCAGTTCGCTAATGGTCTTTTTCTGGATTACTGCGATCAGATTGGAACCAAGGTGTACTTTACTTCTGTGGCTCATCCACGGAGCAATGGAGCCGTGGAACATGCCAATGGGCAGATACTACAAGGCATCAAGAAACGTGTTTTTGATCGCCTTAAGACTCGCTCGGGGTCTTGTATAGACGATCTCTACACCGTTCTGTGGGCACTACAAACTACTTCTAGTCGAGCCACCGGTGAGACGCCCTTCCATTTGGTCTATGGGGCTGAGGCCGTATTGCCTATGGAAGTTAGTATTGGATCTGTCCGGACAGATCAATTCGAATGAGTTGATCAGGCCGAACAGCGATCACAAGATCTCATCCTCCTAGAAGAAAAGCGTAATTGTGCTTTGATCAAGTCTGCGGTATATTTGCAAGCTTTGCGCAAATACCATAACAAAAGGGTGCGACCACGTAGTCTTCACGTGGGAGATCTAGTTTTACAAAAAATACAAGACCAATCCAATCGCAACAAATTCTCCCCGAAGTGGGAAGGCCCTTATACTGTTGTTTCGGTGCCGCGACCAGGATCGGCTCGGTTAGCGATGGAGGATGGTCGAATCTTATCCAATACTTGGAACATCGATCAACTACGCAAGTTTTACGTGTAAGTACCCAATCCCTTTTCCTTTTCAATTAGCATGATTTAATAAAACGAGTGCATTTTTGTTGTTTTGTATGTCGAATATTTCCTTTTATGCCTATGTGTTATGAATTTGGCTCGGGCCTGGTCGCCGGTGATTATATCACCACAATGCCCTAATCGGATTCGCTGGCCGATCTCATGACCACTTCCATACAAGACACTCCTCAATAAGCTGTTTCTCAACGCACACGGGGCTTGCTGGCATGTCCTTGGTCATCTGAGTGACTGCTGGTTTGCAATAAGGTTAGGCATTGCATCGAGTATAATTGCTGGCCTAGTCGAATGTCCCTGGTCGTTACACCCATATTTTTCCTATGCTTATAATACTAAGCCTCTAGTATATATAATCACAGGCGGGGGCTAGGGGAATATGGTTATAATATGAAACAACAAAAAGTGCTTTCTTTCGAAACAAAACCAAAAAATGCATGCATTGCATTCTATGAATTGTGTCTGTACAGGTACAAGGTTTACATAATCCCGAGCTCGATCAAGAGTTTGTCTATGAGAGGTCTAATTTCCTCCATGATAGCCTCAAGTTGGTCTTCACTCTCGATCTGTACCTCTCCTACCAGTGGATTTAGATCCAGATCTGGGCCATGGTGGAGACGAAACCAGCAGAGAATGGCGGAGGCTGCTGATCGGACTCTTGTTCTGATCGCCTCTTGTTATCGCCTAGTATCTTCAGGAAGATACTCGAGGAGTGATTCCGCTTGGGCTACGACCAACTTAGACCAGTCACTAGGGCTAAGGTCGTCTGTTGTGGTTTCGACCACATCAGCCCTTAGAAGACCGGCTACCATCTTCAGCTTTTCGAAGATGGATATGCTCAAGTCTTTGTTCTCCCTGCGGACTGAGTCGATAGTCATCTGGAGGTCTACCTTCTCTTGACCAAGCTGGTTTATTTGATCTGCTTGCGCTGTAGTAAGGAGGTCGTTATAAACAGTCCAAGCGGCAAAATTAATTCGTTCTGGTCGGAAGTTGACTTACATGAGAGCTGCGATCGCAGTTCTTTGAGCTCTGCCTCTAGATGAGAAACCGTGGTGGCCGCCCTGAGCTCGTCATTTTCCCAATCGACAAGGCTCTTCTTCAGGAAGGCGTTTTCCCTACAACAAAAAAGACGATTGTCATAACAAGTTTGTATTCAAGCAAACTAAAGCACTTTTTTCTTACTCCTGCAAGCAATTCTTTTACTCTTGTATGGCCTCGATGCTATTTGCCATAGCCATCGATCTGGTCGCCATACGGGTTAGCTCCTATGGCATAGAGGGAAGTCAGTTGCAAAATCTGAGTGCTCTATGCAAAACTCAGATACCGTGAGGGGTGTTCAAGATACCTCAGTGTATTCCCAAAGCAACCTGTCCTTCAGGATGGTTGGAGGTCGAGTCGATGGACTCGCCTCATCCCCGGCGGGAGCAGCAGATGAATGTCCCTGTTGAGCCTCGGTCGCAGATTTCAATACCTGCGATTGGGCCTCCGCATCCAACTCGTCCCTAACGGCTCGGACGACTTCCTGGACCGGAGGGACAGAGCTTTCTTCACCGAAGGCTTCAGCACCAGAAGGAACTTCAACCCTCGCAGAGGTTGTTGGAGGGTTTGGTGCTGAATTTCTACCCCTAAGCAGGAAAAGAAACCCTCAATTTCACGGATGGTTGCCACGACCTGATCTGGTATAAACATAAGGGAATTCTTACCGTAATTGAAATCCCATTACCTTCTGGGATTTCGAAGATGGTTCCCCAAGAGAAAGAGGACAATCATCGTCTGTTTTGGTCTTTCTCTTTGTGAATAAGACCTTCTCCTTTTCTCCCTATGTATATCAGCCCGTAAGCATATACATGAGGAATAATGAAGATCTGAATGGAAAGAACCCTTACCGGGGTAACCTGCTCGGTTGGCAGGGATGCACCTGATGGTCTGTGTGTCTCCTGAACCACCAGTGCTGGCACTTCGTCCGCGACCCTGAGGTTGGAAGTGGTCACGGGGTCTTGCTCCGTTATTTTCGCCCCTGTCGCTAGGAGCGGAGTACTCGCCCCCCTAGGATTCACAAGAGTCATAGGAGGAAGTTCTTCTCCCTATACAAGCGTGGATCGGTGAACACGTATACAGATGAAATTGTAAATTCAAGACCACGAGGAACCTTACCGCGGTCATCCCTTCGACCAGGGAGGGAGAAGTTACAGACCCTGAAGCCTCCCGGGCTTCAGGAGCAGAGATCTCACCCGCGACCACAAGATTCTCGGTGGCCGCGGGGTCTGCGGTAGCTGTCTCTGCAGGCTGAGGTAGCTCTTCGCCGGCTTGAGGAGTGATCGCCATCCTCTTCCGGTGAATCAGAGGAATGTCGTCTTCCTCCTCCTCGCTTCCTTCACCCTGTACGACGGAGAAGTAATTCTAGTTCGCACCTGGGGTAACAGGAGGCACATGATATCTTACCGTAGTCTTCTTCGCGGTAGGGGGCGTCCTATGCGAGGAGCCTTCCCCGAGAAGTTTCTTGGAAATGCTCTAGGCCTTGAAGAGACTTTCTTCACTCTCTTCATTGTCGGTTTTCCCAGGAAACCGACGCTTTCACCTGGACATGTTGCCTCGGCGAATTTCCCCAAAAGCTACGCCGTCCTGGTGTTCTTGTTAGCACAAAACACACATATGACTAATAGACAGAACATAACGAGAGATGACATACCTTTCGACGTTCCTGTCTAAGGTTGTCGCCGGCATGAATCAAGCTTTGGGGGTGAGGCGATCCCTTGGTTCCCTCCACTTCGGCACTATATGCCCTGAGGAGGTAGTTCGTCCGCTTCTCGACTTCGGATGAAGGCAAAACTGCGTCACCAGCAGACCAGTCAGCAAGTTATGACAGAAAAGTGTAAGACTTCATTGGCTAAGTCACGTACCATTGTTATAGTCCAAGGTGCTGTCTGCCATGGACTGTATCTCCCAAGCCGGATGAGCCCTTTCACGCAGGGGGCTCACCCGATTCTTCACGAAGTCGCGAATGACATCGCGAGCTGTCAGTCCCTGCTGGACTAAGTGAAGAATCACCTCGGCTTGCTTCTTTTGCTCTGCATTCAGAGCAGGGAGGGAATCCAACTTGCTAGGCTTCTCTGGCCGCGAGTTCACAAACCACAACCCGCTCTCAGACGGAGGGGTGCAGTAAAACCATTTCTGGTACCACCCGTGCACGGAGTCTCGCAGGGGTGGGAAGGGATACTCTTTCTTCTCCCTTATCCGGAAGTAAATACATCCGGCGGTGTTGGCGCTCTTCGACCACGCCGAATAGTAGAACCGTCGAAAGAGATCCACGCTGGGATATACTCCGACGAAGGCTTCGCACAGGTGCTGGAAGATTGCCAGGATCAGGACCGCATTTGGGTGGAGATTCACCAACTCCAACCCATAATGCTCCAAGATCCCCTTCAAGAACCGACTCTCAAGAAATTGGAACCCGTACCTCAAGTATTCTTCAAAAACCACCAACTCGCCCTCTTGGACGATTGGGGTTTCTTGATCCTTCCCCGCGGGTCGCCAATTGATCAGCAATCTTGGGGGAAGAATCTCTTCTTTCTCTAGCGCCATGAGGCTCTCCTTCGTATGGTGAACTGATCGGCTCCAAGACGTCATTTTTGGAAGAGATTGTGAGGGAAAGCTGGCGGCTTTGGGGGCGATGGAAGATGAGGAACGAGGGTTTTGAGCGGTGGAAGTTCTAGGGCTAGAGGCTGGATGTGTGGCTTCCTCAAGAAGCTACCTGCTCATTTTATAGGCCCGAGGAGACACTCCACTGAGGGTAACGTTCCATTGAATATTCTATTCATTTCCCATAATGGATGTTTTCTTTGGTAAACCCGCTATGCGCACCGAATCCGAAACAAAGGGTCTTCTTTGTCTCGAATTTGAGGGTTAAAGATGTGCATAAAAACGTGAAGAGTTTTACAAAAGGTTTTCGGAGGACATTTTTCCTTCATATTTCTTGTAAACTTTCACGAGTTGATCATAAAGATATTCTATGATTCAACTGCTAGGTATATAGTTGCTTATCAATCAGATTGCTGTATTATCGGAACTATGTTTATGATTGGACTACAATTCTAGTCGAAGTGTAGGTCTGATCGAATTTCGGTTCTAATCGCGGTAACGTTCCAAATCGAACTTCATTTCTAACTGCGGCTTTAAGTCTGATCGCGGTATAACATCTTAAAAGTGTTTCTGGTCGTAATACCGGAATTTATCTGTGTATGAGTGGTCGTAAAAATACTACTTATGGTCGCATTTTCACACAGAAGTTATGGAGAATCTTCATGTTATGTAAGGTTAAAGAAATCTTTATTTCTGACAATCTTTACATACAAAAGGGATGCCGGCGACCAGAGCGTCGACCTGATCCGAGAGGAGTTTACAAAGTTCTGTTAGGGACATGTTGTCATCAGTAGGATCTACACTGACGATCCCTAGGGAACTAGCAACTACTCTAAGCCTATCTACATCATCCCTAACAAGAGACGCACTATTATTCCTAATCAAATCGGAGAGTTCTCACTGTTGCTGAGCGTGATCCCTCTCCCGACGGAATTGGCGCACCTCTTCACGGGATCTTTCAAAACATTCTGCCAGATGCAGAATCACCGAAGACATCTCTTCGGTCTTCTTCTCCAGAGCCTCTTTTTCCCCTTGGAGAGTCTGTCCGAGGGGGGGAGGCAAGATCTCAGGAGGATGATCGCTGGGGGCTCCAATCTCCTACATTTGCAAATGTTAGTTGCACTAATTGTAACAATGAGCAAAAGGAGATAAAAATAATTACCTGTCCTCGCAAGTGACAGGTTGATATAGTTCCCCCAGAAAGTAGATCACCCGATAAAGGTCGAGGATCATCATATGGTGGAAGTGCGACCTTCCCACCAGAAGATTGCTTCCCCAACACAAGTTGAGGATCATCTGGTCGCGGAAGTACAGCTTGCCAACCGGAAAGTTGATCACCCGAACAAAAACGGGGATCATTGGGATGAAATGGAGAAAGCTGAGAAGAACGTCTCTCCAAAGGTGGAGATGAAGGTTCGACCTGCCGAGGTGCATGGATAGGAAGAACTACAGGAACTGAAGGAAGAAAGAACAATGACGCGTCTTTCACCTTTGTTTTGCTGGAGGATCCGTCATCAACCTTGGGTTTCTTCCTTGAAGGAGACAAATCTTTGGACATCTGCAAATCCTGCTCGAAAACTTCTTCTTCATCACTCTCAATCTCGATGATGTTGTGGTCTGCCATCGAGAAGTGTATGAAAGGAAGGGAAGATGGCTTTGGAAGAGACTTAGCCGGGAAGAAAAATTGTGGAGTTTTGAATTCCAGAGGCTTCGGTATTTATAGCCGCCGGGGTGACGGTTCAGTTTCCGAATGCCTCGAGTTTTTAAAGCATTTACAATTTTACCTCGGGTTAAAAAAGTTTCAACGGCGTCATCATTACTCGTCACATATTACCCAGAGTCCATCTTGGGGAACCAACCGCCACACTTAGTGCTCCACTAAGTGGAGGATTTGAACCAAAAGTTTATTAGAAGTGACCCGGGTGACAATCCTCGTCAGTGAGGTTCAAAATTGGGGAAAGCTTCGATTGAAGCTCAATCTGGAGATTTAAGTACACAGGCTTGCTGGAAATGGCTCACCGATCATCTTTCTTCACAGGATCGAGAGTTGATTCGAAGTAATTTGGCCTGCATTGCCGGAACAGGGAAATCGAGATTTCCGGTGATCGCCGGCGACTGGATGCAAGATAACTCAATTAGATGGTACAAAACGATGGGGGAGATGATCTATACCTTCTGGTGCTGTTAATTCGGTGAGAGGTGCAGCAGGGCATGCTGGCACCGTGTGGCCTCAATCTGGACTCGCCGGAGAAGAAGACGACGGCGAGGAGATTTGGAAATTTGGCTAAGTCCTGGTGAAGTGAAGCTGTTACAAGGTATGGGGTTGCTTATATAGGCCAGAGGCGGAGCTTGCAAGGAGGTAGCAGCAAGGAAATTGGCACCGGAGACTTGACTGGCCGGGCGCAGGCGCGTCAACAGTGACGGTGAAGCGATGGCGCACAGGCGATGGAACGGTTGATGAAACTGTTGCTTCATCGGGACGCAATGGTGTCGGGCGGTGCAAAACAGTGGCGACAACGGCTGGCAAAGCAAGCAACGTGGCGAGGAGTTGCTGACAATGATCGCGCACGGGAGCAAGGCTGTTCAACGGCGCTGCCACGACGATGGCTAGGGCGTGGACGCGTGTGCACATGCAAATTCAAGTGAGCACGAGCTCAGGCGAAGCGAGGCGTGGCCGGCGGCGAGCAAGCGCGGCGCAAACGCACGGCGAGCTTCTGGTCGTGCACAGCAGCTGCTGGTCGAATTAGGACCTGATTGCAATTTCCAATTCTTGATTTGGACTAATCTGTAAATCTGAAGATTTGGAAGGTTAAATCTGAAATTGATTCTGCTGATTTGGCAAACTTGATTCAACAGATGATTTGGCACAGATAGAAGATAAAATTTGAGATGTTTGGATGATTTTTGATATGAACTGAAAATAGGGTTTATTAGGGTAATTGAAATCTGAATTTCAATTGATTTCGAATTCTGGGATTTAGGGTTTGATTTTGAGATACTCATAAAAGAAGAATTTGTGTTGAAAAGCATTTGGGAGGTGTTCCCTGAATCAGATTTGAATTTGGGGATGATTTGCAACATTTTGCCTTTTCAGGCTTCTGGAAAATCTGGAAAAGGACTGATATGTGATACTCTTGGACTGATTTGCGAAAAGAGTCTAGATGATGAAATCTGGCTGCCAACTTTTTGGATTAAGGTATTGGCATACCCTTGATCATAATCCAAGAATAATTTGGTCTGAACTTGGCTAAGATTTTGATTAAATCTGGATTTCTGAAACTTAGGGTAAAAGATATTCTGTTTTCGAAAACAGAAAGGAGTTGAAAAAATCTGGAAGTTAGAGATGGAATTGAATCTGGGTTCGGAAGGCTTTTAGATTTAGGATAACTGATAGATCAAATCTGGAAAGTCAGATCTTGACTTGGGGTCACAGGATAGATTTTGGAGATTTTAGGGCTAGAACAAAATAAAGCTGAGGCTGATTTGGTTGATCTAGAAGAGACATATGCATGCATGATTTTTAAGAAAGAAACTTTTCACCCCAAAACTCAGGATGTTACAGATCTACCCTCCTTAAAGAAATCTCGCCCCGAGATTTACCTAAGAAAGGAAAAGATAAGAATAGAGATAGGTTTCACTGAAAATTCTCTTCCTTCTTCCAAGTAGTTTCTTGTTCTGAATGATTTCCCACTGAACTTTTATAATCTGATATGGGGTATTCTAAAGATACTTGCTGTATATGCATTTCAACTTCAGATGCAATTGCTCTTAACATGAACTTGTAGTACCAGAATCAAATAGTATGAAGGTAGATGCAAACTGAGTCAAAATCTACCTCGAAGGATGTCGGTGGTGTTTCCTGCTTTTCGGATGTAGTTTAACTTTCCTTCTAGAATTGCTGTTGGTGCTCCATTTCTTCCTCTTCCTCGGTTGGCCAGGTTTCCTCCTCTTCCTGGTGGAGTTCCTCTAAACTTCTGTGGTTGTGACATCGGTACTCTGGGTGCTTCTGGTTGTGTTCCTGCCTGCATCCTGGCAATGGATGGTGGAAGTTGAGTCCAAGGACAAAATTCTCTACGATGTCCACGCTGCCAACAGTGATAGCATTGAATGTTCATATAAGGGTTTCCTTTGCTTCTGGTAAACATGGCTCCTCTTCTTTGTAGGTTTCTCTTGGGATTCTGCAGTGGTGATGTTCTAGGTGCTACTGACTGCATTTCTGCCTGAGATCTGGCTATGGAACTAGGGAGTTGAATCCAAAGATAGAATTCTTTGCGATGCCCACGCTGTCCGCAATGAAAACATTGGACACTCGCGTGAGGACAGCTCTTCTGAAGGTGGTTTCCTTTGCAATTGGGGCACATCATTCTTATTGGTCTGGGAGTCTGGTATGATGGTTGAAAACTAGAGGCAGTAGGAATTCTCCTTTTAGTTGAGTTTAGTTGTGGTTGCACTTGTTGAGGCATTCTTCTCTTCCGATCCTCTCCCTCTATATTTTCCTTCTGTGGAGGATTGGAACTCTGAGATCCTTGCTGAAACAAAGGGTTTCTTGTCATAATATCTTCTTCCTGAGGAGTCTGTTCCCTGTCTTCTCCATTGCGTTGAGATCTTCTTCTTGCATCAACCATGGTGGCTCTGAAAAAGAAGTTTGGGCTGATCTAACTAACTAAGGCCAACTAAGACAGCAATGCAGAAAATAATGCAATCTACTTTAATGCATGAAATACTTAGGCTACTAGCCATAATATACAAGTTAACCATTGCAAAAGCAACAGTGAATCACAAGGCTATCAAGAGCATCACTAGCTCCATCTATAACAACCCCTAAGACACTCTGAAACAACAGAACGCACTCTCACAATCTTACCGAATTTTAGAAAATCCAAATAAAATTTTGAAATAAAAGTTTTCAAGAGCTACAAAGCTCATTATTTTTATCAAAATAAAATTTTCAACAAGTAGTTTTTTAAATAAATTACGTCTTCCTAGCACGGCCAATTCCTAAAGGTGTCGTCCTACAGTCAAGTTTTCATGTTGCTCTGATACCACCTTTTTGTCGCGCCCCGAAACTGGGACTACGACTACTCCTGTAGAGACCTAGCTCGCTGCAGCTAGTCCCATATATGCATAGCATACACATACCATTGACTTCCCAGGATAAGTCAAGCACAGGAGTATATCACATTGCAACAGAGTAACTTACAAAATAGTTAAGCAGTGTGGCCTGCTGGCCTTGATATTACATAAGAAGATTACAATGCCTTCACGGCATACATGGTTTAGCAAAATAACAACTACACAGCAGAAGATAGGTGACCCACCCACAAAGAGAAGTGGACGGCAGAACAACACACATCAGGGCTCTGGCGGAACTGACGCTCCTCCTTCTGGATCCAAGAAGTTCTCCACGCCTTCATCTTGATCATTGAACGCTCCATCTACTGATTTGTAGGTTGCAAGGGTGAGCACTTACGTACTCAGCAAGTCATAGGTAAGAGTAGATACATATAGTAGTGATGATATGAACCTAGACTAGTCAAGAATTATGGATGTTTATAAAATAATCTTTTACTTTCTCATCTCATCTTATTTCAGCTCATGACAGCACTTTTCATAATATAACATCATCAATCATGTTCACTAGATTATAGCACTACCGCGACACGTCGACACACGACAGCCCACGGCAGCACTCCTTATCATGACAACACATGTCATTTGGGTAATCTTGATTTAACACATTTTATTTAGAAAATAGTACTTGTGTCACACCCCGTGGATTTAATCCACCGCAGCAGACTCCTATAAAACCCGGGAGCTCGGAGTATTCGAATACGTTTTTAACTCTGCAGAGAGGTACCAATTTACCCGCAAGATATTCCACTTTCAAACCTTTCCTATCATAACAAAATGATTGGACCCCTGACTCACTTCATATTGTGAGCGGCAAGGTGGAAATAACAAGAACTTTTGTTATGTTTTACTCACAATTCACCCCTGACCCTGTGGATCTCTCGCGAAACACAGTTGTGGCGGGCTATACCCCCACCCTTACTCATTTCCCCATTGCTGGGTCAAATTCCAGATCACCTTCAGTGATAGTGTGGGAACCGTCCCTTATGTCAATCATCACAACACAACTCATGCAGGGGTTTCATGTGCGATCCACATAAGTACTTGTTCAGGCCTGTCCCATACCAGGCTTGCGGTTAGCACGTTGTTCATGCCACTAGACGCACAACACAAGGTTCTAGTTGTAGCTTCTAGGCCCCTATAGAGTGTTTTAATAATTAATGACAACTACAAATGGTATACTAACGTTACCTGTCTAGTTGTGTCAAAGAAGGTACTTAAAAGACAGGTCAATGAAAGGCAAAGAAAGAGCATCATGATGAAGAAAGGGCATTGATCAAAAGGGCAAAGGTACGAAATAGGATCTTTTCCATTTTTACCGGTCTAAGGTGATTAGAGAAGAATTTTGACCGGATTTTAGGATAGTTGCCGTACTATTAAGAGGAGCATGTGGTGTATCACAAAATACTTCATCTATGTGCCACAAATAATAAAATCCACTTGCATTGCATGCTAGAAGGTCACATCCTTTGAGAATGCTTATTTTAGCTCATGTCTGCCTCAGTCGGTCTGACCGTGTGTTATACCGGTCTGACCGAATTATCGGACTAACCATTTAAGATCTCGGATTGACCGATGTTGTATCTATGCATAGTGTATTCCTTTTTAAGGTCGGTCTGTCCGTAGTTAAATTCTCGGTCAGACTCCTGGAACCTCTTGTTTTATCCTTCTGGCATTTTGAGCTATTACGGTCTGACCTTTTGTTATACCGGTCTGACCGTGTTTTTGTACTGCGTTCTGACCGTTTGGCCGGTCTGTCCGTATATATCGGCCTGACCGTATAAGGTGTCCAGAAACTATGTCGTCTCTGGACAGTTTCATGGTCTGACCGAAATAGGCTCCGGTCTGACCGTATGTGTGCCTGACAAGGGCAGTTGAGCATTTATTGCGCCTGTTTAATGCCGTTGCAATTGCGGCGGTCTGATCGAGCTTGTGCCTTCGGTCTGACCGCCAGGTGATCTTTTTCTCCCAACGGCCTGTAACGGCTATATTAATTGTGGGGGGTATATATACTCCCATGCACGGCCCTGTTCAGGACTTTTTGCATAATCTTGAGCATTGTCATCATCCTTGAGAGCCTAAGCTTGTTTCATACACTCTAGGTTTCAAATTCTCAAATTTGTGAGAGTGTGCATTTGAGATCTTCTAGTGCATTGCATTTAGATCATTGAATCAATCGTGTGGCACTAGGAGAAGGCAAAGTGATCATCACCGGCTTGTTACTCTTGGAGTTTGCCGGCTCCTAGACGGCTAGGAGAAAGGTTTTGAAGAGCTCTTCAAGGAAGATTGTGAAGAAGCTTCAAAACGTCTTGTGAAAGGTTGAGCACGCCTTGCCGGAGCGGTAAAGTGCATCCTTAGTGAAATCGAGGTTTGGATAACTCATCACACTAGTCCGGCTCAAGATCTAGGTCACTTCTCGAGAGAAGGTTGACTAGATAGAGGAGCGGTTAGAGATTTGAGTTTGCCTCAACGTGGATTAGGGGTGATAGGCAAATCACCGAGACCACGGGATATATCCTTGTGTTGAAATTGTTCATTGTTCATCTTGTGTTACTTAAATTGCTCTCATTTATTACAAATTGTTTGATTTATTGTAATTTGCTAAAATCGCCTATTCACCCCCCCTCTAGTCGATATCCTAGATCCTTTTCAATTGGTATCACAGCAAGGACTCCTTTTTAGAGGAATTAACCATCCCGGAGTAGGATAAAGATGGCTAGTGAGGGTCGGATCAATATTGGTAAACCACCACTCTTTGATGGATCTAACTATACTTATTGGAAAACTAGAATGATGGTCTATCTTAAAGCCATGGGTGGAAAGATTTGGAAAGTGGTGGATGAGGGGTTTGCAATTCTTGATGATGATGACATGACCAACTTAGATAGAGATAATGCCTTAGCAAATGCTCAAGCCATGAATGTTCTTTATAGTGCTCTAAATCTAGGTGAATTTAATAGAATTTGTAAACTTGAAACGGCCCATGATATTTGGAGAAATCTTATGGATATTCATGAAGGAACCTCGATGGTCAAGGATGCTAAACTATTTATCCATAAGGGCCAATTTGAAAAGTTTGCCATGTTGCCCAATGAAGATGTATCGGAGATGTTTAACCGATTAAATAACATCGTAAATGAGTTAAAAGGGCTTGGTATGGATGTCACAAACGTGGAGTTTTGTCATAAGTTTCTTAGAGCTTTACCTTCTAAATATGATACAATTGTAACCTTACTTGTGCGTTCGAACTTGAAGAGTGTGACTCCGTTGGAAGTCTTGAGTGAGATTCTCACTCATGATATATTCAAGAAGTCTCAAGAAGAAGTGAAAGATGAGGCTTCCGACTCCAAGAAGAAGAACATTGCACTCAAAGCTCAAGTCTCCAAAACGGAAGACAATGAAGAGGAAAGCGATGAGAGAGACACCGATGAGGAAATGGCTCTCTTCGTGAGAAAATTCAAGCGGTTCATGAAGAAAAGATATCAAGGGAAATCTTTCAAGAAAGGACAAACATCCAAGAGAAACCCATTTGAAGAAAGAAGATGTTTTGAGTGCGGTGAAAAGGGTCACATCTCCACACAATGCAAAAATAAGGAAGAAGAAAAATCAATGAAGAAGAAGAAATACGAGAAGGAAGGAGAAAGCAAGAAAAAGGTTTTCAAGAAATATTATAAGAAGAAGGATGGGCAAGCTTGCTTCATTGAGTGGGATTCGGATGCTTCAAGTTCCTCCGATGATGAGGATGAAGCGTCACCCAAAGGACTTGCCGGAGTAGCTATCAAGGAAGCTCCATCTCTATTCTCCACTCCTCATTGCCTCATGGCTAAAGGAGAATCAAAGGTATCTTGTGATGAAAATGAATATACTTATGATGACCTAGTTGAGATGATCACTGATTTTGATGACTATATGAGTAAGGAAAAAGAAAAATTCAAGGAATTGAAGAAGAGATACAAAGCTCTTCAAAATTCCTATGAGGAGCTAAACACATCTCATGAGAGTCTCAAAGAAACTCATGAGATGCTCAAGGAAGCTCATGACTCTCTAATTACTCATAAAGCCAACAAATCGAGTAATGACATAGGCATCACTTGCAATATGTTGAATGATTTGCCCATGATGTCTACTTCTAGCATATCTACTTCTTGTGAAGACTTAAATGAATTCCCTACTAGACCAAAAATTGAAGATAATGTGTTTAGTCTTGAAAACAACGAACTTAAAGAAGAAATTGAAAAACTAACCAATGACCTAGCAAAATGCTATGTAGGAGAATCAAAATTAAGACATCTTCTAGATAGTCAAAGATTTTCCTTAAGAAAAGAAGGACTAGGTTTCATTCCCAAAAAGGGTAAACATGCTTTTGTTCCAACTAAAACCGTTTTTGTAAAAGAAAAGGGATATTGTAACAAATGTAAAAGTTTAGGTCATATTGAAAAGAATTGCCATGCTAACAAAAGCATTTCATCTCCTATATTCAATTCTTGCTATGTATTGAAGAAAATGACAAATGGCGATGTTAAAGCCAAATTTGTTGGAACCCCGATCATTGGTGCCAAAAAGAAAGCCATTTGGGTCCCAAAATCCTTGGTGACTAACCTCCAAGGACCCAAAAAGGTTTGGGTACCTAAAAGGACCTAACTTTGTTTTGTAGGTAAATTACAAGGCGGGAGGACAACATTGGGTGCTCGATAGTGGATGCACTCAACACATGACCGGTAATCACAACATGTTCTCCTCACTAAATAACAAAGGTGCGGAATATGACAAGATCACGTTTGGAGACAATAGTAAAGGAAAGGTAAAAGGTTTAGGTAAAATTTCCATCTCAAACGACCTCTCCATATCTAATGTATTGCTTGTTGAATCTCTAAACTTCAACCTCTTATCCGTAGCTCAACTTTGTGATCTTGGATTCATATGTGCATTTTATCCAAAAGAAGTAATTATCACTAGCATTGATGATAATAAGTTGATTTTCAAAGGTTTTAGACATGGAAACCTCTATTTAGTTGATTTCAATTCAAATGATACTAATCTTGGTACATGCTTGTTTACAAAATCTTCCAAAGGTTGGCTATGGCATAGAAGGCTTGGGCATGTTGGAATGAAACAACTAAATAGACTAGTTAAACATGATTTGGTTGTTGGACTAAAAGATGTAAAGTTTGAAAAAGACAAATTATGTAGTGCTTGCCAAGCCGGAAAACAAGTTGCAAACTCACATCCAACTAAAAGCACAATGTCAACTTCGAGTCCACTTGAATTATTGCATATGGATTTATTTGGACCAACTTCTTTTGTGAGCATTGGTGGCAATAGTTATTGCCTTGTCGTTGTAGATGATTTTTCTAGATATACATGGATATTCTTTTTGCATGATAAGTCAATTGTGTTTAACACTTTCAAAAGCTTTGCTCAAAGGGCCGAAAATGAATTTAGCTTCAAGATCAAGAACGTGAGAAGTGACAACGGCTCCGAATTCAAGAACACCAAGGTTGAAAATTGGTGTGATGATAAAGGCATCAAACATGAGTTTTCGGCCAAGTATACACCGGAGCAAAATGGAGTAGTCGAACGAAAGAACCGGACATTGATAGATATGGCAAGGTCTATGCTTTCGGAGTACAATGTTTCGGACACTTTTTGGGCCGAAGCAATCAACACCACGTGCCATGCATCAAATCGTCTTTATTGTCATCGACTACTAAAGAAAACTCCTTATGAGCTTCTCATTGGAAGGAAGCCAAACATTTCCTACTTCCGTGTGTTTGGGTGTAAGTGCTATATCTTGCGGAAAGGTACACGCTTATCTAAATTTCAAAGTAAATGTGATGTAGGATTTTTGTTAGGATACTCATCGAATAGCAAAGCATATCGTGTCTACAACCAAAACTCCGGTTTGGTTGAGGAGACACATGATGTTGAATTTGATGAGACTAATGGCTCTCAAGAGGAGCAAGAAAATTTGGATGATGTAGGTGATGAAGAGTTGAGAGTGGCAATGAAGAACATGACCATTGGGGATGTCAAGCCTAAAGAAGATAGTGATCAAGATGAAGATCCATCCACTCATGCTATCCCCTCTTCATCAACTCCTCAACACGAAGATCGAATAGTTGAAGTGGTCAATGTGGAAGACTCCTCTCAACAACAACGGAAGTACCTTCTACCTCTACTTCACAAATCCCGGTTGACCATCCAAGAATTCATCACTCAATTTCCAAAGATCACCCCATCGATCAAATTGTTGGTGACTTGTGTAAGGGTGTTCAAACTCGTTCTCGTCTTGCTTCATTTTGTGAAAATTACTCTTTTGTTTCCTCCTTTGAGCCCACACTTGTAGATGAAGCTTTAAAAGATCCGGATTGGGTGAATGCTATGCATGAAGAATTAAACAACTTCACCCGCAACAATGTTTGGGAATTGGTAGAAGAACCAAACCCGGATGAGCATAATGTCATTGGAACCAAATAGATTTTCAAGAACAAACAAGATGCAAACGGAGTGGTAGTAAGAAACAAGGCAAGATTGGTGGCTCAAGGATACACTCAAGTTGAAGGTTTGGATTTCGGTGAAACCTTTGCTCCTGTAGCTAGACTTGAGGCTATTAGAATCTTACTTGCTTTTGCTTCATCTCATAACATTAAACTATATCAAATGGATGTCAAAAGTGCATTTTTAAATGGAAAAATTAATGAGTTAGTATTTGTTAAACAACCTCCCGGATTTGAAGATCCTACAAAGCCAAATCATGTGTATAAACTCTCCAAGGCTCTTTATGGTCTTAAACAAGCACCTCGTGCTTGGTATGAAAGACTTAGAGACTTTTTAATTTCAAAAGGCTTTAAAATTGGGAAAGTTGATACTACATTGTTTACTAAGAAAATTGGAAATGATTTCTTTGTATGTCAAATTTATGTTGATGACATCATATTTGGATCTACTAACCAAGATTTTTGCGAGGAATTTGGTGATATGATGTCCAGGGAATTTGAGATGTCTTTGATAGGTGAATTAAGTTTCTTTCTCGGATTACAAGTTAAACAACTCAAGGAAGGAACTTTCATCAGTCAAAACAAATATGTGAAGGATCTACTCAAGAAGTTCGGACTTGAAGAAGCAAAACCAATCAAGACACCAATGGCCACAAATGGTCACCTTGTCTCTGACGAAGGAGGTAAACCGGTAGACTCAAAGCTTTATAGATCCATGATTGGTAGTTTATTATATTTAACTGCTTCTAGGCCCGATATTATGTTTAGTGTTTGTATGTGTGCAAGATTTCAAGCCTCTCCTAAAGAAAGTCATTTAATGGCCGTTAAGCGCATTTTGAGGTATCTAAAATATTCATCTAGCATAGGGTTGTGGTATCCTAAAGGTGCAAAATTCGAATTAATTGGATATTCTGATTCTGATTATGCGGGATGTAAAGTGGATAGAAAAAGCACCTCTGGCAGTTGTCAACTATTAGGAAGATCTTTAGTATCTTGGTCCTCTAAGAAACAAAACTCTGTAGCTTTATCAACCGCCGAAGCGGAATATGTTTCCACGGGTAGTTGTTGTGCACAATTGCTTTGGATGAGGCAAACATTGTTGGATTATGGAATAAAATTTGATAAAGTGCCTCTTTTGTGTGATAATGAGAGTGCGGTGAAAATAGCCACAAATCCAGTTCAACACTCTCGGACCAAGCATATAGATATCCGACACCACTTCCTTAGAGATCATGTTAGCAAAGGTGATGTGGTGGTGGATAATGTGAGAACCGAAGATCAATTAGCGGATATATTCACTAAGCCCTTAGATGAAAGCCGTTTTTGCAAACTTCGAAATGAGCTTAACGTCATTGATATATCAAATGTGGCTTGAATTGTTGGACTCATATTGAATGTGCTTATATTATCACTTGGTTGCTTAAACTTCCTCTTTTAGAGCTTTTTAGGCTCCTTTATCGGCAATTGAGTGAAATGAACCAAAAACATGTTAAATTGTAAGAAAAATTCTTCCCCTTTGGTGATATTGCCTATATCTTACCTATAATTATCTTATAGTTATATATGTCTATCTCAAAATCTCTTGAGCTTCAAATCAATCAAAATCTTCCAAGAAGTTCAGTCCTTCCAGCGGTCTGACCGAACCATATACGGTCTGACCGAATGCATCTCCAGAGAGTATCTTAGATTTTTGCTTCCAGCGGTCTGACCGGTATCTCTTATACGGTCTGACCGAATTTTCATGACCAGAGACCTTTTTTTAACCCGAATCTCTTGTCCTTTTTGCCTTTCTTCCCCACTTCTGTCTCTTTCACGTGCGCCTCAAATTCTTGGATTCTTCCTCTCTGGTCAAACCCTCATCAAGCTCGGACAAACCGTGGTTCAAGATCATCATCAAATCATGTCTTCTAGGTACATTGCTCAGAATCCTCTCCATTTTCTCTTCTGTTCATCTAGAAGTTTAGGGCAAATGTGTTAAACCTGGTCCAAATGTGGTTGTCTCTTGAAATTGATTCATCCTGTTGATGCAATGTGTAGTCTCTCACGTATATCTATCTGCATTGCTCCCTAGAATCAACAAAATCCCAGAAATCATGCCAAACCCTAACTCTACGGTTGCGCCGGTCTGACCGCCCATGTTTCGGTCTGACCGACTGTAACAGCAGAGCCAGGATGTGCAGTTCTGTTATCGTCTCAATTATCGTCATGCTTTCCTGTTTCATGTATCTTACTTGCTGTATATCTTCCAAATCGTATAGTGGTCGAGGTACTCAAGGCGCTGGCTCCATTCGGACCAACAAGAAGAAATTGGCTAAGCGGCCGAAAAGGGTTGTACCCTCGAGTAGCAGCGACAGTCACGATGACGACTGGGTACCCTCGGTCGGTGACTCAGAGACAGAGCAGTCGTCTCATCGGGGTGGATGTTCTCATGTGGGCATGGACATCAAAAGTGAGGACGATGAAATAAACGTCCACGCTTATCAAGGCCCAAAGAAGAACAGGACGTCGAGTGACTACACGAAGGCAAGGACCACCTATGCCTACGATCATGCAAATGATGCCACGACGCCTCACTTCTACACGATGACGCAGCAGGATGCCTTCTACGGTCATTTGGTCCATAAAAACATTTTCGAACACAAATGGATCGAATGGGCCTATGTTGTGAATCAGCCCATCATGGCTCCCTTGGTGCAGATCTTCAAGGATATAGGGCTGTATAAATTTGTGGAGCACAAGTGCCCATGGAACGCCACCGCTATCAGACAGTTCTATGCTACAGTTGAGATCAAATGGGCGGACCAGCAGATTATATGGATGACAGGGTCTAGGCGCTATCAGGCCACTTTTGAGGAGTTTGCTGCGGCAAACAAGCTGAACTATGAGGAGCTGAAGGAAGGGATCGACATGGAGGAAGAGGATTACCTTCATGAGGACGACTGGCTCCAGTTCTATGAGCAGCCGGGAGGTGGACAGCGGATTGTACCCGGTACTGTTACCGGTCTCAAAGTCCTCCCCGCTGTAGTCAACAAAATTGTACGAGCCACGATCCATCCAAAGAGTGGAAACCGAGAAGCGGTCCGGGATTACTACTGGAACTTCATCGATCACATCCTCCAGAGTCACCGGATCAACATTGTCTCCTTCATTTTGAAGACTATTGAGGATGTCTCTGCGGCCACTCTGCCAAATCTCTACTATGCTCCATATATCATGTCTCTGCTGCTCCAGAAGACAAAGTTTCCTCGCGGGTCTTGCGACATCAGGCATCTCGGCTATAAGCCGTTCAGTGTCAACCCGCGCGTCTTAGCTCGAGGCCAAGGAGCACAGCATCAGCAGCATCAGCAGCAGTCGGCTCAGCCTATGCCTCCTCCTCCTCCACCTCAGGCTCAGCAGGCACCGCAGTCGAGCCAAGCCCCCGCCTGGTTTTCTCAGTTCCAGCAGCAGTTCCATCAGCCCATGATGGATCAGTTTGCTACTCTTCTCCAGGGGCTTGAGCTCGCTCGCTCGGACTTGGCGGCTCTGCACGATCAGTTCCAGACCTTCTCTTCGCGCCAGGATCAGTTCGAGCAGCGCTTCGACGCCTTCTCCACTCATTTCTACACTCGTTTCCCACAGACTCCTCCTCACCATCCTCCCGATGATGATGCTCCAGCTGATACTTAGCCTTTATGGCAATTGATGCCAAAGGGGGAGAGAGAAGAGAGTAGAAGAGTAGGAGAGAGACAATGAACCTTAAATGTAAATGAAAACTCTTGGATGAAACTTGGATGATGAAACTTGGATGAAAGAACTTTTGGTGTATAGAAGTTATAATGTTAACTTGCTTTGTGGGATGTTATTGACTCTTGTATGAAATTGTTACTTCATGATATATGAGATATGCTTATGTTTTGTTTAATATCATGTGTAGATTTGAATGTCTTATTTGTGATACCTCATGCATATATAATCAATGGATTAAGATAGCTTCCTATACTCATGCTTGAACTCCACTAAAATGCCAAAATTCTCTTATTCATACATTTAGAGGGAGTGTCTTATTCTTCGATGCTTATTGTAAAAATACTCCTTATGCTTAAAACTCTTTCATCTACTCTTTATGTTGTCATCAATTACCAAAAAAGGGGAGATTGTAGCTTCTAGGCCCCTATAGAGTGTTTTAATAATTAATGACAACTACAAATGGTATACTAACGTTACCTGTCTAGTTGTGTCAAAGAAGGTACTTAAAAGACAGGTCAATGAAAGGCAAAGAAAGAGCATCATGATGAAGAAAGGGCATTGATCAAAAGGGCAAAGGTACGAAATAGGATCTTTTCCATTTTTACCGGTCTAAGGTGATTAGAGAAGAATTTTGACCGGATTTTAGGATAGTTGCCATACTATTAAGAGGAGCATGTGGTGTATCACAAAATACTTCATCTATGTGCCACAAATAATAAAATCCACTTGCATTGCATGCTAGAAGGTCACATCCTTTGAGAATGCTTATTTCAGCTCATGTCTGTCTCAGTCGGTCTGACCGTGTGTTATACCGGTCTGACCGAATTATCGGACTAATCGTTTAAGATCTCGGACTGACCGATGTTGTGTCTATGCATAGTGTATTCCTTTTTAAGGTCGGTCTGTCCGTAGTTAAATTCTCGGTCAGACTCCTGGAACCTCTTGTTTTATCCTTCTGGCATTTTGAGCTATTACGGTCTGACCTTTTGTTATATCGGTCTGACCGTTAAATCGGTCTGACCGTGTTTTTGTACTGCGTTCTGACCGTTTGGCCGGTCTGTCTGTATATATCGGCCTGACCGTATAAGGTGTCTAGAAACTATGTCGTCTCTGGACAGTTTCACGGTCTGACCGAAATAGGCTCCGGTCTGACCGTATGTGTGCCTGACAAGGGCAGTTGAGCATTTATTGCGCCTGTTTAATGCCGTTGCAATTGCGGCGGTCTGACCGAGCTTGTGCCTTCGGTCTGACCGCCAGGTGATCTTTTTCTCCCAACGGCCTGTAACGGCTATATTAATTGTGGGGGGTATATATACTCCCATGCACGGCCCTGTTCAGGACTTTTTGCATAATCTTGAGCATTGTCATCATCCTTGAGAGCCTAAGCTTGTTTCGTACACTCTAGGTTTCAAATTCTCAAATTTGTGAGAGTGTGCATTTGAGATCTTCTAGTGCATTGCATTTAGATCATTGAATCAATCGTGTGGCACTAGGAGAAGGCAAAGTGATCATCACCGGCTTGTTACTCTTGGAGTTTGCCGGCTCCTAGACGGCTAGGAGAAAGGTTTTGAAGAGCTCTTCAAGGAAGATTGTGAAGAAGCTTCAAAACGTCTTGTGAAAGGTTGAGCACGCCTTGCCGGAGCGGTAAAGTGCATCCTTAGTGAAATCGAGGTTTGGATAACTCATCACACTAGTCCGGCTCAAGATCTAGGTCACTTCTCGAGAGAAGGTTGACTAGATAGAGGAGCGGTTAGAGATTTGAGTTTGCCTCAACGTGGATTAGGGGTGATCGGCAAATCACCGAGACCACGGGATATATCCTTGTGTTGAAATTGTTCATTGTTCATCTTGTGTTACTTAAATTGCTCTCATTTATTACAAATTGTTTGATTTATTGTAATTTGCTAAAATCGCCTATTCACCCCCCTCTAGTCGATATCCTAGATCCTTTTCACTAGTCCTTATATGCCAGTGACCAGACCATCCACAACCCTGCACCTTCAGTGCCTGCATTCTTTTGCAGTCTAGCACCTCCAGTGCTACCACCATCCATACCATTTTTCTGGTCACGGCTAGGGGTTTTATTTCATGAATATAAATATATAAATACATATATAATAGTTCATGGCTCAAAACTTATTTATTTCACATTTCACAGATAACCAGTCAAGTACTGCCAATTCATAAATCAACCATTCTCAATCTTTCTCATGCAATATTATCTATATTCAAGGTTATGTTTTAGCAACATTTAAAATATAGGTTCAAGATGACCAAGGATATGACTTGCCTTCCGCGTCGTAAGAAACAGCAGTTGATGACGGATCAACAGCGAAGTCCTCAAACTTAGCTTCTGGATCTGCTCGACGACAAACAAACAATACACACAAATATTACTTAATATATTAAAATGATTTATGATCTATATGCAGATATGCTCAACAAGAATGATTGAACGATACTGGAGATAATTGAGATTACAAGCTGAATTGAGTCAAGATTCTTGGGTTTCAAGGAATTGGCTAAGAATGGATGTTAGATGCTCTTAGGATTTCAAGGTTACAATAAGAACATCAGTTTTGTGGCTGGTTTAATCAAAAACAGTGAATGTCAGCAGATTGACATTCGGATCAAAACTCTGACATAACTTCAAGGAAAGCTAGAGAGCTTATCTCAAGTTATGACAGTAGAAGAAAATGTAGATCATAACTCTACAAATTCAGTGGACAAAGTGGTTTTCAAATTGCACAATCAGAAGTGGGTAAACAAGGCCAATGCCATTGGCTGGCATGCACTGAGATAGTGTCAAAAGCTAGGGTTTAGCATAACATGCATTTCAAGGGCTCAAATCAAGTTGTGATAGAAGAAGAAAATGTAAATCACAACCTCAGGAATCTAAGAGACAAAGTTATGCCCAAAATGCACATCTGGAAGGGAGTGAAAAGGGCTAATGCCACTGACTGACATAGTCTGGCATTGAATCTGACATGGCCAGAAACTAGGGCTTGGCATAACTTTTGATCTAGGGCTCCAAATGATGCACCACTTTGTCTGGGAGGTAGGCATTGATAACAAGAACAAATAATTCAACAGGATCCAAAGCTGAAAATGGCTGGAAGATGAAGAAATTCAAAGGAGAAGTGTGGTGGCGACACGGCAAAGTGAAGCCACTGGACAAAAATCTTGGCATGGCTATAACTTGAATTCTGGGCAGTTTCAGAGATCGAGCTAGAAGACAAATATGCTCAGGAAGTTGGGGCACACCTGAATGACAAAGTGGATGAAGCTGAAACGGCCGGGAAAGGATTTCCGGTGAACTGCGCCGGAGAAGATGACATGAGATTTGAGGCTTTTTGATACAGGCTAAGTGAACTCAATTCCAAGCTTGGGAAGGGATAGAAGGGTAAGAGATAGTCACCTGAACAATCAATTTTGCCGGAGGATGGCCGGTGTGGCCTGGCGACGATCGCCGGCAACGGGTGAGGTTCAAAATTGGGGAAAGCTTGGATTGAAGCTCAATCTGGAGATTTAAGTACACAGGCTTGCTGGAAATGGCTCACCGATCATCTTTCTTCACAGGATCGAGAGCTGATTCGAAGTAATTTGGCCTGCATTGCCGGAACAGGGCAATCGAGATTTCCGGTGATCGCCGGCGACTGGATGCAAGATAACTCAATTAGATGGTACAGCACGATGAGGGAGATGAGCTATACCTTCTGGTGCTATTAATTCGGTGAGAGGTGCAGCAGGGCGTGCTGGCACCGTGAGGCCTCAATCTGGACTCGCCGGAGAAGAAGACGACGGCGAGGAGATTTGGAAATTTGGCTAAGTCCTGGTGAAGTGAAGCTGTTACAAGGTATGGGGTTGCTTATATAGGCCAGAGGCGGAGCTTGCAAGGAGGTAGCAGCAAGGAAATTGGCGCCGGGGACTTGACTGGCCGGGCGCAGGCGCGTCAACAGTGACGGTGAAGCGATGGCGCACAGGCGATGGAACGGTTGATGAAACTGTTGCTTCATCGGGACGCAATGGTGTCGGGCGGTGCAAAACAGTGGCGACAACGGCTGGCAAAGCAAGAAACGTGGCGAGGAGTTGCTGACAACGATCGCGCACGGGAGCAAGGCTGTTCAACGGCGCTGCCACGACGATGGCTAGGGCGTGGACGCGTGTGCACATGCAAATTCAAGTGAGCACGAGCTCAGGCGAAGCGAGGCGTGGCCGGCGGCGAGCAAGCGCGGCGCAAACGCACGGCGAGCTTCTGGTCGTGCACAGCAGCTGCTGGTCGAATTAGGACCTAATTGCAATTTCCAATTCTTGATTTGGACTGATCTGTAAATCTGAAGATTTGGAAGGTTAAATCTGAAATTGATTCTGCTGATTTGGCAAACTTGATTCAACAGATGATTTGGCACAGATAGAAGATAAAATTTGAGATGTTTGGATGATTTTTGATATGAACTGAAAATAGGGTAGATTAGGGTAATTGAAATCTGAATTTCAATTGATTTCGAATTCTGGGATTTAGGGTTTGATTTTGAGATACTCATAAAAGAAGAATTTGTGTTGAAAAGCATTTGGGAGGTGTTCCCTGAATCAGATTTGAATTTGGGGATGATTTGCAACATTTTGCCTTTTCAGGCTTCTGGAAAATCTGGAAAAGGACTGATATGCGATACTCTTGGACTGATTTGCGAAAAGAGTCTAGATGATGAAATCTGGCTGCCAACTTTTTGGATTAAGGTATTGACATACCCTTGATCATAATCCAAGAATAATCTGGTCTGAACTTGGCTAAGATTTTGATTAAATCTGGATTTCTGAAACTTAGGGTAAAAGATATTCTGTTTTCGAAAACAGAAAGGAGTTGAAAAAATCTGGAAGTTAGAGATGGAATTGAATCTGGGTTCTGAAGGCTTTTAGATTTAGGATAACTGATAGATCAAATCTGGAAAGTCAGATCTTGACTTGGGGTCACAGGATAGATTTTGGAGATTTTAGGGCTAGAACAGAATAAAGATGAGGCTGATTTGGTTGATCTAGAAGAGACATATGCATGCATGATTTTTAAGAAAGAAACTTTTCACCCCAAAACTCAGGATGTTACATTCCTTTTATTGGTAATTCTGGAGGGATTTTAACAGTTTGGAATAGTGCTTTCTTTAGTATAGAAGATATGGTGTATAATGATTTTTGCCTTTCAGTTATCCTGAAACATAAACTCTCCAATGAGCTTTGGATGATCTCAAATGTTTATGGTCCTTGCTGTCGTCAGAGGAAGCTGGAATTTTTTGATTGGTTTAGGAACATCTCGATTCCTCTCAATTCTCTCTGGATAATTATGGGGGATTTTAACCTTTCAAGGTTTCCTTCCAATAAGAATAAAGGAGTTTTTAATTATAGAGAAGTTGATCTTTTTAATGAGTCTATTAATCATCTTAATTTGGAGGAGTTGATCATTAAAGGAAAGCAGTTTACCTGGTCGAACATGCAAGTACAGCCTACTCTAGTTAAACTTGACTGGTTTTTCATGAATTGTGGTTGGTTGAGGGTCTTTCCTAACACTTTTGTTTCAACTTCTAGTAGACCTTTGTTGGATCATTTCCCTTGTATCGTTCATATCTCTTCTTTCTTCCCTCATGCTAAGTGTTTTAGATTTGAAAACTTTTGGACTCATTGTCATGGTTTTCTGGATGTTGTCGCTAGAACTTGGAATAGTTTCAGGTATGATACCAATGTTACCTAGAGAATCAATTCTAAATTCATGATTTTGAGAAGAACTTTGAAAAGTTGGAGTAAGCAATTCAAGATTTCTCAAATATTTGAGCAAAACTGTTATTTTAATCTGAATCTTTTGGATGGTTTGGAAGAACAAAGGGATTTTTCCTGTATGGAATTTAATTTCAGAAATATTTTGAAGTCTCATTTGAAAGACCTCTTAAGGAATAGACATGAGTATTGGAGGCAAAGAGGAAGATTACGTTGGGCCAAATTGGGGGATGAAAACACAAGTTTCTTTCACTCGGTGGCCTCTAATAATTTCAGAATCAACCATATTGTTTCTATTGAAAATGATTTGAATACAGAGCTGTTCAACCATTTGGATATTGCGTAACACCTCTGGTTGTCCGTTAAGGATAGGATTGGTTCTTCAGATTTCCAGGGCATGTTATTTAATCTCTTTGAGCTTTGTTCTCTTTCTCTGTCTGAACCTGCTATCTTGGAGACAAATTTCTCTTCGTTTGAGATTGATTCTGTTATTTCTAATATGCCTTTAGACAAGAACCCTGGTCCCGATGGTTTTAATGGAGCATTCTTTCGGGCTTGCTAGATGATCATCAAGCATGATTTCTATGATCTCTTTCATCAGTTTTTTGAGGGGCAAGCTGAACTTTTTAGAATTAATTCTTCTCTTATCAATTTGACCCCTAAGAAAGATGGTGCCAATAAAGTTTTGGATTATTGTCCAATCTCTTTACTCAATAGCTCTCTGAAGATCATCACCAAACTTCTTGCTAATCACTTGCAGCAACTGATTACCTCTATTATTCATCGCAACCAGTATGGCTTTATTAAATCAAGAACTATTCAAGACTATGTGGCCTGGGCATATGAGTACATTAATTTTTGCAAGAAAGGTCACAAAAAAACTATCATTCTGAAATTGGATTTTGAGAAAGCCTTTGATATGATAGAACATGATGCTATTATTGAAGTTCTTAAGGCTAAAGGTTTTGGTGTAAAATGGCTTAGCTGGATTAATACGATCTTGAAATCTGGAGCCTCTAATATTCTTTTATATGGGATTCCTGGCAATCAAATTTGGTGTAAGAGTGGAGTTAGGAAAGGGGATCCTTTGTCGCCTCTGCTTTTTGTGCTTGTTGTTGATCTGCTACAATCAATCTTAAACTCGGCTAAGGACAAGGGTCTACTTAATCTGCCTGTCTTTTATGAAGGAAATGAGAATTTTCCTATCGTTCAATATGCTGTTGATACGCTTATCATTATGAAAGCGAATGCAAAGGAAGTTTTTCTTCTTAAAACTCTTCTTCATTCTTTTCCTATCTCCACTGGTTTAAGAGTTAATTTCATAAATCCTTCATGGTTCCTATTAATGGTTCTGATGATCTTGTTATGAATCTTGCTGGGATTCTTAGATGTCAAGTGGGCTCTTTTCCATTTACTTATTTGGGTCTACCCCTTGATTTATCCAAACCGAAAGTAGAATGTTATAATCTGTTGATTGAAAGATTAGAAAGAAGACTTTCTGGATGGTAATTCTCTTTTCTTTCTTTTGGAGGAAGGCTGACTTTAATCAACTCAGTTCTTTCCTCACTGCCTATGTTTATTATGTCAACGCTTAAAATTCCTCAAGCTGTTCTTGACAGAATGGATAAAATTAGAAGACCTTTTTTTTGGAGAGGAAAATCGAATTGTGTTGCTAGTCATTGTCAGATTGCCTGGGACAAAGTTTGTAGACCTAAATCAAATGCTGGACTTCGTGTCATCAACTTAAGAATCCAAAACTTGGCTCTACTGTTGAAATTCTTGTTTAAGTTCTTTAACAAGAATTCATCTCCTTGGGTTCAATTAGTTTGGTCTTGTCATTATTTGAATTGTCTTCCGTCAGAGAGACACATTTGGTTGGTTCCTTTTGGTGGAAGGATATTTTGCATTTTTTAACCTACTTCAAACGTATTTCGTCCTGTAAGATTGGGTTAGGGAATACTTGTGATTTGTGGACTGACCTCTGGACCTCTGAAATTTTGGCTCATAAATGGGCTGAATTGTTTTCCTTCTCCTCATGAAATTTGACTACTCACCAATTTTGGAGCTTGAATAGCTTGGAAACTATTTTTCATCTGCCTCTTTCGAAGCTGGTTATAGTCAATATCAGAGTCTATTGTTACTTCATCAAAATATAAGTGATCTTGATTCTTTGAATGATTGTTGGACTATTTTTGGAAGCAATCTTCATACATTTAAAACTAGTAAGGTCTATAAGAGGTTAATGGGTTTTACTCTTCCTCACCCCATTTTCAAGCTTTGCTGGAAGACAAAGTGTATGCTTAAAATTAAGATTTTCGTTTGGATTCTCCTTTGGGAATGTCTTAATACCAGATAGAGATTAGGAAGGAGAAACTTGCTGATATCTTCTTATGAATGTGAGCTTTTCTCTGATGGTTTCATTGAATCACACTTCCATCTTTTTTTTGAATGTGCTTTTGCTCTTCAATGTTGGAACCTTATTGGTCTTAGATGGGTGGGAAATTTGTCCAATTTTGCTATGACGGACTTGATTTGGAAACTTAAAGAAGACAATCCGAGATTCAAAGACTTTCTAATGGAAATAATCATGGTGTCGTTGTGGAATATTTGGAAGATTAGAAATTCCAAAATTTTCAATCACCAGCAGGGGAACCTCTTCAAGTGGAAGAAAACATTCATTTCGGATCTAAAACTGGTTGCTGCTCCTTCTCAGGTTGACATTAGAGAAAAAGTCCATAGATGGGTTGATCTTTTGTAATGTCTTGTTGTTTTTATCTTTTCTCTTGTAACTTGGATCTTCTTTATATTATATTATTTTTTACAGTAGGCGACTTGCCTACTATATTTCCTTCAAAAAATTTTTTTGCTGGTATTAGTACCTGTTGGGGGAAATCTCCGCGAGATTAAGTCCAAGTAAGAGGCAAGGCCCCCCCGGTGGCTTGTCCCGGGCGCCGCCATTTGCCCAGGGACAAGGGCCTTGTATTCCAGGTCACGTGAGGATCATGCGAGAAACGCCTCGGGGATTGGCGGACACCTGTCAAGCATCCAAGGCTCCTGACCGGGAGAAGGACGCTAGTGCCCCTCAATCCAACGGTGGCGAGCGGGGTAGTTTAATATTTTTGCATCTTTTGGGCCTATATAAACCCTTGTAACCCCTCATGTGGGGAGGACAATTCATTTTTACTCTAATAGACAATCAAACAGGCGTGCTTTGGAGCCATCTCTCCCCCGAGAGAGCTCCCCTAGCCAACAGTTGGGGACACGTCGACAGGACTAGGGCCTCCACTGAAGCCTGAACCTGTATAAACCTTCGTGTCATTTGCTGTGTTTTCCCGACCGGAGAGGACCGGTCACGCGGTCAGCTCGCGTCGTCTTTTCTTCGCTAGGGACTTCAACAAAACCTACCGGGATATTCGTAATACCACGACAGTTGGCACCAACCGTGGGGACTCGTGACAAATCGCCATTGCTACCCCAAGAATGAGGGCTAGCACCCTCCCGGCAATGCCGGTCCCAGTGACCCGGCGCCACCCCTCCAGAGCGCAGTTGTCCTGGTGCTGCCGCCCGGACACGGCCAAACCCAGGTACCACCTTGTAACACCCTGAGTTAGGGGTGAAAATTTCCTTTTTCATCAATAGCATGCATGCATGTATCTGTAGTAATAGCCAGATCAATATCTTTCTCAAGACCTAAAATCTCCAAAATCTATCATATGACCTCAAATTAAGATCAGATTGTTCAGATGTGATCTATCAGTTACTCTGAACTTAAAAGTCTTCAGAACCCAGATCCAATTCTATCTCTAACTCCCAGAATTATCAACTCCTTCTGTTTTCGAAAACAGAAATACCTTATATTACCCAAATACCCTAAGTTTAGAAATACAGATTTAATCAAAATCTTGACTAAGTTCAGACCAGATTATTCCTGGAATATGATCATGGGTATGTCAATACCTTAATATAAAAAGTTGACAGCCAGATTCTATCATCTAGACTCGTTTCACAAATCAGTCCAAGAGTTATCGCAAATTAGTCCTTATCTGATATCTGAAAATCCAAAAAGGCTAAAATCTCCAGATTAACTCCAAATTCAGAATTTCTTCGGCAAATCTTCTCAAAATGCTATTTGTCACAAGTTCCTCTTCTGTTCAAATTCCAAAATCTCATCCTAAGTACCAGAATTCAAAATCAAATGAAATTCAGATTTCAATTACCCTAAATTACCTATTTTCAGTTTGTATCAAAAGCTATCCAAATGTGCCAAGTTTTATTTTCAATCCTTGCCAAATCATCTGTGGAATAAAGATTGCCAAAATAGCAGAATCAAATTCAGAACAAACCTTCCGAATCATTAGATTTACAGATCAGTCCAAAACTCAAAGAATTGAAATTGCAAATGAATCCATTTTCGACCAGGTCAACAGCAGCATTCGACCAGGCCGTTTGCTGTACGCGACCAGGACTCGCCGTGGGTTCTTGCGCCGTGCACGTTCGCCGCCGGCCAAGCTTCGCCGCACTTGTGACCGTGCATGCCAGTACACACGTGTCCTTGCCTCAGCCGTCACCGTGGCAGCATCGTTGCTACGTCGACGACCAGCATTTGCTCCCGCGCGCGATCAGCAGCAACTTTGTCAGCAATCCATCGCCACGTAGCCTCGCCGCGCCAGTACTTGTCGCCACCGCTTGCTACAAGCTTCGCCAGGTCCCGATGAAGCGACATTGTGATCAGCTGAAGGCTTGTCGCCGTCGCATCACCGTTCTTGCTGTGTCTTCGCCGCTGATGTCCAGCACACAAGCAACCTCATCACCAGCAGTCAATCACTTCGTTGTTCCCCTTCGTCATCTTCGCCTGACCTATTTAAACCCTACTGTGTGCAGCAGCTTCTCCACACTTCACCAGAAACCAGCTAAGTTCCAGAATTTACTGTTTTCGTTTTCTTCTCCGGCGAGCCGTCGAGGAGGCTCACGGTGCCAGCGCTCTACACTTAATTTCCTGCCAAATTAACAACATCAGTGAGTTCCCCTACTCATCCTCTCTGTGTAATAGCATTTAATTGTTCTCCGGTGGACTCTAACGCCGATGATCGCCGGAAATGGCTGAAAGTCGAAGATGCCCTGTTCCGGCAATGCTGGCCAATTTACCCCGAATTAGTCCTCGATCCTGTAAACAAAATTGATCAGTGGGTTATTTCAAGCAAGCCTGTAAGCTTAGAATCCCTAATTAAACATCATTCGAAGCTTTTCCCTAAACCGAGCTTCACCAGAAAACCGGCGATCGTCGCCAGGCTTCTCTAGTGATCCTCCGGTCAATTTGATGTTACCAGAAGCTTCCCTATACCTCCTAGATACTCTCCAAGCAAGGAATTTAGTTCTCTCGGCCTGTAGAAGAAACCCCCAACTGGCAGTGTCTCTTCTCCGGCGATGATGATCGGAAAAGTGATCCCGGCCATTTCAGCCCTCGAAACCTTATCATTTAGATGTGCCCTAGTCTCCTGAGTATTTTTGTCTTCTAGCCCGACACCTAGATCGGCCTAGATTGGAAGTTATAGCCATGCCAAGTTTGTGTCCAGAATTGCTCCAGTGCAGCTAGTTCATCTTTGTTCATCATCAAATTTCTTGCTTTCCAGCCATTTCTTGCCCTAGATCCTGTTGACTTAATTGTTCCTGTTAGCAATGCCTACCTCCCAGACAAAGCGGTGCATCATTTGGAGCTCCAGATCAAAAGTTATGCTAAGCCCTAGTTTTTGGCATTGTTAGCTCTATGCCAGAGCTTGTCAGCCAGTGGCATTGACCTTGTTTACCCACTTCTGGTTGTGTAAATTGAAAACCACTTTGTCCACTAAATTTGTAGAGTTGTGATCTACATTTTATTCTACTACCACAAGTTGAGATAACCCCTCTATCATTCATCGACCTTATGTCGATGCTTTGAACCGAATGTCGACCTAAAGACGTTCGCTGTTTTTGAGCGAACCAGTCGCAACCTTGATATCATTCTGATATTTTGAGACATTTGGAACCTTGTAAACCTTTGACAGCTAATCTTAACATTGGTTTCCTTAACTTAACCCTAATCAGCCTCTAAACCCAATCATTTCAGAATCATCAAGACTTCATCTTTGCATCATTGCATATAGTATAATAATGTATGGAAAAGATTATGATTATTGGTTGTTTGTTTGATTGGAGAGCAGATCAAGAGCCCGAGTTCGAGGACTTCACTGCGGATCCGACGTCGACTGCTGTATTTTACGACGCGGAAGGCAAGTCATATCCTTGGTCATCTTGAACCTATATTTTAAATGTTGCTAAAACATAACCTTGAATATAGGCAATATTGCATGTGAAAGATTGAGAATGGTTATCTATGAATTGGCAGTACTAGACTGGTTATCTATGAAATGTGAAATAAACAAGTTTTGAGCCATGAACTATTATATGTATTTATATACTTATATTCATGAAATAAAACCCCTAGCCGTGACCAGAAAAAAATGGTGTGGATGGCTGTAGCACTGGAGGTGCTAGACTGCAAAGGAATGCAGGCACTGAAGGTGCAGGGTTGTGGATGGTCTGGTCACTGGCATATAAGGACTAGAACCTTGTGTTGTGCGTCTAGTGGCATGAACAACGTGCTAACCGCAAGCCTGGTATGGGACAGGCCTGAACAAGTAATTATGTGGATCGCACATGAAACCCCTGCATGGGATGTGTAGTGATGCACGATAAACACGGAGCGCGGCTCCCACACATATCACTGAAGGTGATCAAGCACGCTGACCCAGTAATGGGAATAAGCAAAGGGGTGGAGGTTTGGATACAACCTGCCACAACTGTGCCTCGCTGAGAGCCACAGGGTCGGGGGTGAATTGTGAGTAAAACATAACAAAAGTTCTTGTTATTTCCACCTTGCCGCTCACAGTATGAAGTGAGTCAGGGGTCCAATCATTTTGTTATGATAGGAAAGGTTTGAAAGTGGAATATCTTGCGGGTAAATTGGTACCTCTCTGCAGAGTTAAAAATGTATTCGAATACTCCGAGCTCCCGGGTTTATAGGAGTCTGCTGCGGTGGATTAAATCCACGGGGTGTGACACAAGTACTATTTTCTAAATAAAATATGTTTAAATCAAGATTACCCAAATGACATGTGTTGTCATGATAAGGAGTGCTGCCGTGGGCTGTCGTGTGTCGACGTGTCGCGGTAGTACTATAATTTAGTGAACATTAATGATGATGTTATATTATGATAAGTGCTGTCATAAGATGAGATGAGGTATGAAAGGAAAAGATTATTTTACAAATATCCATAATTCTTGACTAGTCTAGGTTCATATCATCACTACTATATGTATCTACTCTTACCTATGACTTGCTGAGTACGTAAGTGCTCACCCTTGCAACATTCAACTCAATAGATGGAGCCTACCTTGATCAAGATGATGGCACGGAGTACTACGTGGATCCAGAAGGAGGAGAATCAGTTCCGCCAGAACCCTGAAGAGTGTTGTTCTGCCGTCAACTTCTTTTGTGGGAGGGTCACCTATCTTCTGCTGTGTAGTTAAATATTTTGCTAAACCCTGAATACCTTGTAGGCATTGTAATTCTCTTTATGTAATATTAAGGCCAGCAGGCCACACTGCTTAATATTTTGTGAGTACTCTGTTGCAATGTAATATACTCCTGTGTTTGACTCATCCTGGGAAGTCAAAGGTTTGTGGTTTGGGACTAGCTGCAGCGAGCTAGGTCTCTACAGGAGTAGTCGTTGTCCCAGTTTCGGGGCGCGACACACCTCTAACTCTCCCGGTAATTTCCGGTGAACAGGGTTCCGGGTCCAACCCGGCGACCTCGGACACTCCTGGGGGGACTGGCTTTACCCCGGTGGCTCCGCCGGATTCCTGGGACGCACTGCTCGAAGCTCTTGTGGAGGGCCAGCTACGCGCCCAACGCTCGATGGACGAGCTCCTCTGCGTTCTGGCACGGCTGCCGGCCCCCATCTACCCACAGTTCCCGTTAATGGGGGCAATGCCCCCATTTATGGGACATCCGGTGACCCCTCCAATCCTCAAAGGTCAGGTCGCTCCCAGGGCTTGTGGTTCCAATGGGGGTTACGCTTCAGCGGGCCCGTCATCCGGGGCTTTTCTGACCTCGGCAGCGTTCCCGGTGCCGGGGACTTACCCTGTCCCCGTGGTCTTCCCCATGCCAATGATTCACTCCGCGCCAGGGGCCTTCCCGAGACCAGATGTCGGGCTCTTTCTGCTAGTTATGCCCGTCGCTCCCGAGGTGGCCCACCGGATGACTCTCGCACCGTTGCCAGACCTTCCCCGTCCGGGTCCCCACTCTCCGGTTCTGGACGGTACTCCCGGGGACCGCCTGGTAATGGATTCCACCCACGCCCCAGTTGCACCTCCCGCACCCGCAGTCGACGCACATGAGCTCCCTCCTCCCCAGGGCTGCCCACGAGGGCTCCCCCGGCTGATCAAGTCCGCTTTACCCCGGAGGAGGTCGAGAAAATGCGTGCCACCAAATTTGGGGAGGAGCCTCCCCAGGTCGTGGACGCAGGGAGCCCCGCTCTCGCTCTGGCCAGGGGAAGAGACCCGCCGAAGAACTAACCGCCCCGGGGGGGGGGGTGTGTGCCCGGACGTCCTGGAGGTCAGCTCCACCAACCAGGAGGAAAAGCGGCGCTACCGCCATGACAGCGGACCTCTTGGGCCCCTCCCTGATTCCGACAACGAGCGCGCGTCCCCTGTCAAAGGGGACAGTGACCGGCACTCTCCCCGAGAGGTAGAAGGGGCTAACCAGCCGCTGTGCCGCAGACTCCGGTGCATTCGATGGCCGCGGCCCTACCGTCCGCCCCACATTGAGCACTACAACGGTGAGGCCGACCCATACAAATTTGCACAGGTATATTCCACAGCCATTTCGGCGGCTGGGGGGGATGAGACAGTTCAGTGCAACGTCTTCCCCCTCTACCTGACCGGGATCGCTCGCTCGTGGTTCTAAAACCTGAAGACCGGCTCCATCAAGTCCTTCGCGCAGCTAAAACGCGAGTTCTGCAGAAACTTCCAAGGGAACTATGTGCGCCTCCTGGATTCCTCGCAGCTGTACATTGTCCGACAGAGGACGGGGGAGACCATCCGCAGCTTCTTCAAGCGCTTTGCTCAGGTCAAGAGCAAAGTAGCTCATGTCCCTGACTCCATAGTCATTGAGGAGTGTAAGAGTGGGATCCTCCCTGGGGAGCTCCACCGGAGACTCTCCCGAAGTTGCCCCTCCTCCGCCGATGAGCTCTTCACCGTACTTGAGAAGTACGCTCGGGAGGAGGATGACCTATGGAAGAAAAACATGGGAGTCCCCGCCCCCGTTGACCGAGAGGCTAGGGACCCCCTCAAACGCCCCAAGAGGGGCAATCATAGCGAGCCACAGCCTCAGGACACCTTTGTCCTCAAGGGCGGGGGCGGCTCGCGCGATGCCTCCAAAGCTAACCACCTCTTCCCCAAGCCGAAAGGCCGTGGGGGAGGGCAGTCGTCCCGTGGTCACGAAAGCCCCTCGACAGGAGGCAAGGAAGGCCTGTGGTGTACCTTCCACAAGTCCAATACCCACGCCACCCGAGAATGCCACCAATTGCTCCAACACTTCACCGCATTCCTCGACCAGCATGGGCAGGGGGGAGGGACTCCTGCCTCCTTGCCCCGTCAGCAGGCCTTACCAGCCCTTCCTGCCCCCGCGGGGGGACAGCAGGGGCAAGCGCGGGAAGGGGATTCATCAAAGACGCTCCCCTTCCAAACTTCCCAAAGGCGTGTCAACATCATCATAGGAGGGTCCGCCTCTGGGTGGGACTCCAAGCACCAGCGCAAGGAGTATGCGCGCGAAGTAAAGGTAGTGGGGGTGCTGCATACGTCCCAACCACCCAAGTGGTCGGACATCCCCCTCACTTTTACGGTAGAAGACACGCATGGGGTTTGCTTCCCCCATGATGACGCGCTCATCGTCTTTGCCACCGTATACAACTGCCACCTAGCACGCATCCTCGTGGATGGCGGAAGCTCCGCTGACGTCCTGTACCTAAAGGCATTTAGGGAGATGCAGGTGGACGAGAAGCTACTGCAGCCCGCAGTAGGGCCCTTGCAAGGATTCGTCCTGGGAAAGACGATCCACCCCATGGGGAAGGTGGATCTCCCCATGATCTTCGGCACCTCAGACAACTACCGGACAGAGATGGTCCGGTTCGATGTAGTGGACCTCCCCATGGGGAGGACCACGATCAATCGCTTGGGGGTTGCAATCCATCAGAGCTACCTCTGCATGAAGATCCCCGGGCCTCACGGCGTGATCACCGCCCGGGGAGACCAAGATGTGGCCCGCGCTTTATACGAGCGTGCCGCCGCAATGATCGGGAGCGTCAACATGATCAAGACCCCGGGGGGGAGACCTCTTCCTCGGAGCTTGACGCCGCCGCGATACCTTCCGGGAGGTACCTCCCCAAGCCATGCCCGGGAGGGGACCTCCGGAAGGTCCCGCTGTCCCCAGACGACGAGGACAAAACCGTTAGGATCGGGGCGGATCTTCACGAGGAGCACGCGGCGCAACTTGCGGCTTTCCTACGCAAGAACTCGGGACGTCATTGAGCATAAGCTCGTGGTGACCCCCGGTCACCCCCCGGTCAAGCAGAAGATGAGGAAACTCTCCCTTGAACGCCAAGAGGCGATCAAGGTCGAGATCGCCAAGCTCCGAGAGGCGGGATTCATTCAGGAGGTCTTGCACCCCGAGTGGCTTGTGAACCCTGTCCTCGTGAAGAAGTCAAATGGTAAGTGGCGAATGTGCGTGGACTTCATCGACCTCAACCGCGCTTGCCCCAAAGACAACTTCCCGCTCCCGCGAATTGACCAGTTGGTCGACTCGACCGCGGGTGCGAGTTGATGAGCTTCCTAGATGCGTATTTGGGCTATCACCAAGTTCGGATGACAGAGTGGGACGAGGAAAAGACGAGTTTCATAACTCCCCTCGGGACCTTCTGCTATGTCCACATGCCCTTCGGGCTAAAGAACGCTGGAGCGACCTTCCAGTGACTCATGACGTTGGTCGTCAAGGATCAGACCGGTCGCAACATCGAAGTCTACGTCAACGACGTGGTAGTCAAAAGTCCCCGCGCAACTGCTCACATCGACGATTTAGCGGAGACCTTCCGTAACCTCCGTGCGTACGGGTTGAAGCTCAACTCAGAGAAATGCGCCTTTGGCGTGCGCGGGGAAAGCTCCTGGGCTTCCTCGTGTCCCAGCGGGGCATAGAGGCCAACCCCGAAAAGATCCGGGCACTCCTGGACATGCCCCCGCCGCACTCGGTCAAAGACGTTCAATGACTCACGGGCCACTTGGCTACGCTGAGTCGCTTCATCTCGCTGTCGGGGGAACGTGGCCTCCAATTCTTCAAAATCCTCCGGGGCCTCAAAGGGTTCCGATGGACCCCCGAGGCCCAGGAGGCCTTCGACAATCTAAAGAAGTATCTCACGAGCCCCCCAATGCTCGTGAGCCCGTCTCCGAAAGAGCCTTTGCTCCTTTACCTCACCGCGGCCCCGGTCGCCGTAAGCACGGTGTTGATGAAGGAACAAGATGGGCAACAGCGTCCCGTGTACTACGTGAGTGAGGCCCTCCAAGGGGCCAAAACTCAGTACACGGAGATGGAGAAAATCTGCTATGCCCTTCTAATGACATCCCAGAAGCTTCGTCATTACTTCCTGGGACATCTGATCACTGTCTCTTCGTCCCTCCCTTTGGGGGAGATACTCCAGAACAAGGAAGCCACCGGCCAGATAGGAAAGTGGGGCGCCGAGCTTGCCCCCTTTTCCCTTTCCCTCACGGGACTCTCCGCCATCCAGTCACAAGTCCTCGCCGACTACGTGGTGGAGTGGACTCCTGCCTCCGGGCCCGGGGAAGAAAACCTCCCCGCCTCGCCCCGATGCAGCGACCATTGGATGCTCTTGTTTGATGGCTCCTTGTGTCTCGCCGGGGCCGGCGTGGGGGTAGTCCTCCAGAGCCCTGAGGGGAGGGAACTGGAATACGCGGCGCGACTCGAGTTCCCTGCCACGAACAATGTCGCCGGATACGAGGCCTTGCTCCTTGGGTTGCACCTCGCGCGCTCCCTGGGGATTCGACGCCTCCTAGTAAAAGGAGACTCCCGGCTATTAGTTTGCCAAATGGGCAAGTCCTACTTGTGCCATGACGTAAACTTTAGCCTCTACTTGCAGGAAGTGCGCAAGATGGAGAAGCACTTCGACGGCCTAGAGACCCGGCACATCCCACGGAGGGACAACGACCGGGCTGATACCCTGGCTCGGGCAGCCAGCGCCCAGGAACCTCTCCCCAAAGGGGCTTTCTTGGAGATCATCGCGAGGCCCTCGGTGGCCTCCCCGAACGCGGTTAATGGACCCTGCGTCTCGGAAGTCGCCGAGATCACCTGAGGTTTATCTTGGATGGATCCCCTCATCTCCTTCATCAAGGGGGAGGGAGACCCTCCCAACGAGGTCGAGGCCAAGCGTCTCCGAGCTAAGGCTCGGGCATACCTCCTGCTGGAGGGGAAGCTTTACAAGTAGGGGGCTTCCGCCTTGCTCCGCTGCCTTCCACGGCCGGAAGGGCTCCGGCTTCTCGAGGACATTCACTTGGGAAGTTGCGGGTCTCATCTGGCCCCGATTGCCATCGCAGACAAGGCCCTTCGCCAGGGTTATTATTGGCCGACGGTGATTCGCGATGCGCGAGACCTTGTCTCCGCGTGCGAGGCCTACTAGAAGATGGCCAAGGGTTCGAACCTCCCCTCTGTAGCACTGCAGACTATCCCCATCACTTGGCCCTTCGTGCGCTGGGGGATGGACCTCCTTGGTCCCTTCCCTCCAGCGCCCGGGGGCTACAAGTATGCGGTGGTCGTGGTAGACTACTTTACAAAGTGGGTGGAGGGCGAACCTCTGGCCAGCATCACGTCCCGATCAGTACAGCGGTTTTTCTAGAAGAATATCATATGTCGTTTTGGGGTCCCCCGAGAAATCACTGTTGATAATGGACCCAATTTGACTCGGTATATTTTCAGGAATTCTGCGAAGGCTTGGGTCTCACCATCCACTTCGCCTCGGTAGCTTACCCCAGAGCAACGGGACCGTCGAAAGGGTCAACGGCGTGAGCCTACAGGGGTTACGCCAGTGGCTCAAACAAGCCGCCTCCAAACGGGGTACGTGGGCGGAGTAGCTTCCTAGCATCCTCTGTTCCATGCGTACGACCCCGAGGTGGGCGACGGGACGAACCCCCTTCTCCCTTGTATATGGGGCCGAGGAGGTTCTTCCCCCCGAGATTGGCTTTCGGTCACTGCGGGTCGAGCTCCTAGACGGGGCTACGACCGCAACACACCAAGCCAACGAAGCAAATCAGCGACTAGAGGACCTCATGGAAGAGGAACGCGACCTAGCGCTCCTCCGCCGTGCCATCTACGAGTGCAAAATGGCGCGCGTACAACTGGCGCGTCCACGAGAAATCTTTCTGCCTTGGGGAACTCGTCCTCAAGCCCGTAACCAACCCCCAAGCCCAGGGTAAACTCTCCTCCAAGTGGGAGGGCCCCTACAAGATCTCGGCAATCTGGGCTCGGGGGCTTACAAGCTCTCCAACCATCAAGAGCAGGAGCTGAAGCACACGTGGAACGTACGCTTGCTCTGCAAGTTCTACGTCTAGCCTATAGGCTTGTCCCCTCCCCCAGAGCAATTACGCCGGAGGGGAGGGGGACATTGTACGAACCGTTCCCTCCCCCATCGCGATCTTGTGGGGGGAGGCGTTGTATCTCAACTCAATTATCAATACAACTGGTTTTTCCTCAGTTTTATCTCACTGTAGGTCTTTACATGACCGTCTCTCACGGTGATGCCCTCCCTGTGAGGAAGTGGGCTATCACGACCCAAGAAGTCCCTACAACAGGAGTCCCATTCCCGTAGGGCGGCTTACGATCACCCCTCCCAGGGTGCCTGGTAAATTCAATTCGAAGACTTAGCAAAAAACATTCTATTGCATCAAAATGTTTCTGTACAAATGTCTGGGGCTTCCTCTAAGAAGCTACCGGGAACAAAAACCCTAAAACAAAAAAGGACCTATCTAAAGGCCCGGGGGAGGCTCATACTTTTCAATGGCGTCCTCCCCCCGAGAGGCCTCCGTCGGAGCCGTAGCGTCCGCCCTCAGAGGTGCTGGCACCGGGAATCGTACCCGGACAATCCAGTCGTAGAAGCCGCCGGCGAGCTGCTCCACTTCTCGCCGGGACAGCTCGAAAAACTCCGGAAAGCTCTGGGGGATCCGGCCCCTGATCGCCCGGGCGCCGACCCCCCGGTGCTCCACAAGCCCCACCGCGGCAGCCACCACCGGGATTGCCCTGCCCCGTGTCCGGGCATCGGCAGCCTCCGGGATCACGGAGACTTGTGCGTTTAGAAAACGCACTGCCTCCGCGAGTGTCACCGGCGCCGCCTCGGAGCTGCCCCCTGGACCAAGGCTCACCCCGAGCCCTTGGAGGGCCAAGCGGACGGAGCAACCCGCGTCCGTCACCGCTTGGGCGCTGGAGCCCTCGAGCTCCTGGAAGGCATCCTCCTTGGCTTTTGCCTCCCTCCGGAGCTGGTCGTTGGCGTTCTCGGAGGCATGGAGTTGAGCCCGGACTCGGGCCAACTGCCGGAGCGCACCGTCTCACTCCTCCAAGAAGGCGGCGGCCTTCCCCTCCGCCTCCTTCAGTGCTTTGTCGAAGCGCCCCTCAATCCCCCAGGCGATGGCTGCCCCCTGTGAACATGAGAGTTAGTCAAAACCCGCGAGTTGGAATCCTGAAAAGAAAACGAATCATCGGTTCGATAATGAACTTGGATGTGGAGCGACTGCAGCTCTCCGCAGCGTTCGTGGAGCGTCCTTTGCGAGACGTAGTCCTGGACCTTCTGGGTCTGGAGCCCCTCCGCGAACCGGAAGACCTCCCCTGCGGACAGTAGGGGGTCTCCCTTCCGACAACTCCGGACCCATCAGGACCGGCGGCGGGCCCCCTCAGAAGGTCGTGGGGGTGATGTGGACCGGAGTGGCGGTGGCTAGAGTCCTTGTCGCTGAAGAGGTGTCCGAGGAAGAGGCCGACGAGCTCTCCGAGGGGGTCCCCCCGGGGGGGATGAGGAGCCCTTTCCCCTTCCCGGGCTGCTGGCCCCCAGGACCTCCGTCGTCGCGGGGACCTCGTAGACCGAGGGGCTCCCCCCCATCTACCGGCCATTCGACGCGCGGAGGGGAAGCCTCCGTGAATCGAACCTCCGGTCTCTCCGGCTCCGGTGGCGTCGGGGCCGCCGGGAGAGCAATCGCCGAAGGCGGCGAGGGGGCATAATTCGCCGAGTCGGATGCCCCCCCGTCATCGGCTGGCTCTTTTCCTCGAGCCTCTCCGGAGTTCTCTGGGAGGGGCGACGTCACCTCGGGCCGAGAAGGCGCCAACATGCACCCTGACCCGGGGGCGGCGTCTTGGGCCTTCACGGGCATAGAGCCTAGCGTTGTTGCCAGACCGGGGGCCTTCTAAGCCTTGGCCCGCTTTGGCTCAGAACCCCCGGCGACCTCCTTCCCCCGCTTGTGAGAGCCGGGGGTGGGGAGAGGCGTCCCCTCCGGTAGCCTCAGCCCGAAGGCCTCAGCTACCAAGTTCTGGGGAGAACCCTCCCCAATAACTCGCACGATGCGCTCGTGCTCATCGGTGTAGTACCTCCCGAGGAGGTTCTCCGCCTTCTCCCAGGCGGCCGGATACGGTCGGACTACAAAAGCAAAGAGTTAGAAAAATCAACAAAAAAAGGAGTGGGGTAGCCAGAAACTTACGTCGAGTCATCGGCTTTTGCGGGGGCCACTGTACCAGACACATCCCGATCCCCCTCCTCCCGTGCGAGAAGGGGGAGATCTTCAACAGTGTCAGCTCCTCGGCAGTGTCCCTCATGGAACAGACGCCCCGGGAGCCAACTACTTTGCTGACGAGCTTCAGCTCCTGCTCGGTCCACACCAGGGGCTTGGGGGTGGACGATCGGCTGTAGGAGGGGGGCTCCGGTGAGTACGTCACCTCGGCGTCCCGGACCCAGAGTAGAACCACCTCCGGACCCAGTCCCCCTAGTGGTCCCGGGAAGCTGCCACCGGGTACTCCGCCACCCAGGAAGGCAGGAGCTGGATCATGACGGAGCCGAACGGGGACTTCGGCCCTCCCTTCACCAGATGGGAGCTCCTCGCCGCCGGCTCGTAGAAGTAGCGGAACAGCCGGAGCATCGGCTCCCGTCCGGTGGCTGTCTCGAACAGCCAGATGAAGATGCCCATCAGGACGAAGGCTTTCGGCGTTAGGTGGTTGAGTGCCACCCCGTACTCCCGGAGGAACTCCCGGAGCAATGGGTGCACCGGGAGCTGGAGCCCAGCCACGAGAAAAGCCTCAAAGACCACCGCCTCCCCAGGCCTGGGGCGGGGGGCACCATCTTTCTTCGAGGGGATCTGGACATCCCCGTCCGCGACGACCCCCCGGTCCACGAGGGACTCTAAGTCCCCCGACGTGAACTCGGAGGCCCAGAGGAAGTCCGCGGTGACTTCCTCTGGAGGCACCTCAGCAATCTTAGCGCGACCCTTGGGACCCATTGACTTCTCCGGTGGCTTGGGCTCTAAGGGAAAGGGCTTGAGTTTCCGGTGACTGGGCTTCCGGGAGAGGGCTACAGGGAGAGCTAAGGGCGCCGGTGGTTTTGAGGATTGAGAGTTCGAGTGACTACTCTGGGTCCCTCGAGGCCCTCCTTATAGGGCTCGAGCGTGGCCCCGATGGGTGCCATGTGACTCCTCACGGCGCATCCGCGCCGCTCGATTCAAACAGTGCGCGGGAATTGAAGGGACGGGCACGCGAAACAATGCATCGTCGGTTAGAATTGCGAGCGGCCATTATGGTCGAACGGCACGCTCCAATCGAGACGGGACATTAATGAATGACGGCGCCGCCATAAAAGGCTTGACATTATGATCGAAGCGTCAAGGCGCCGGGAATCCACCCCGGAGGAGATGTTCCCGGTAACATGAACCATCCCCTCCGGGGCCTCGAACAACGTCTCCGGAGGGCATGGGGGGCTCCTATTGGGGGAAATCTCCGCGAGATCAAGTTCAAGTGAGAGGCAAGGCCCTCCGGTGGCTTGTCCCGGGTGCCACCTTTTGCCCGGGGACAAGGCCCCCCGTTTTCCCGAAGACGAGGGCCTTGTATTCGGTGTCACGTGAGGATAACGCGTGAAGCGCCTCGGGGATTGGCGGACACCTGTCAAGCATCCAAGGCTTCTGACTGGGAGAAGGACGCTAGTGCCCCTCGATCCAACGGTGGCAAGCAGGGTAGTTTAGTCTTTTTGCGTCTTTTGGGCCTATATAAGCCCTTGTAACCCCTCATGTGGGGAGGACAATTCATTTTTACTCTAATAGACAATCAAACAGGCGTGCTTTGGAGCCATCTCGCTCCCAAGAGAGCTCCCCTAGCCAACTCCAGTTGGGGGCACGTCGACAGGACTAGGGCCTCCAGTGAGGCCTGAACCTATATAAACCTTCGTGTCATTTGCTGTGTTTTCCCGACGGGAGAGGACCGGTCATGCGGTCAGCTTGCGTTGTATTTTCTTTGCTAGGGACTTCAACAAAACCTGCCAGGGTATTCGCAACACCACGACAGTACCCTACTGATTTAAATGCCTAAACTGAAATTCTATGGATTAATTCTTAGTCTTTGGATTGAATTGAAAGGTTTTGAAATCTGTATTTTTTCTTTGCCTATAATTGATGAATCAAAATCTTGAAGCTGAATTCCATTGGATGTAGTTGAATCCATTTTATTGTTTGAAATGATTCAGCTGATTGGAGCTTTTGTTCTTGACATCTGGTTGTTCATGGAGAGCCGAGAACTTGGATTTGCATTGTTTCCGTTGATGATGGTGAGCTACGGATTGTTGCTTGTGCTTGCTTGGGGACGGTTGTTAAGAGGAGTTGAAGTACTGTCTGTGCTATTTCATCATGCATTTGTTCGTTGATATCATCGATAGACCACTTGTGTTAGTTGTTTTCACCGTGCTCTTGCGAGACTACTAAATGACAATGATTCTATCGCATGTACTCACGAACGCACGTATAGATTTAGCATGGATCGTACGTCGAAATGACCATCTCTTTCTTTCTCCTCCATTTCTTCTGACATCTCGCTTTCTCTCATCTCTTTTAGTTTCATTTGCCATTGATTTAGTTTAGTTCTATGCGTTTCGTTTCTCTAGTCCCTGAGGAAAGAACGATATAGAATACTCGCCTTACTGCTCCGATTTCGTTCACTTGTGAGACGGTCTAGGCCTGTATCAATATATCATCACCTCATATTGATCCACCAGAGATAAATCAAGGAGAAGCAGCACCAAGGCAACATCAAACGATCACCAAGGGTCACCCTTTAGATCAAATACTGGGTGATGTCAGTAAGGGTGTTCAAACTCGCTCTCGTATTGCTTCTTTTTGTGAACATCATTCTTTTGTATCATCTCTAGAACCTAAACTTGTAGATGAAGCTCTTAGTGATCATGATTGGGTAAATGCTATGCATGATGAACTTAATAATTTTTCTAGAAATAAAATTTGGACTTTAGTAGAAAGGCCCAAGGATCATAATGTAATTGGAACAAAATGAGTTTTCAGAAATAAGCAAGATGAAATGGTGTAGTCATTAGAAACAATGCTCGTCCTGTTGCACAAGGCTTTTCTCAAGTTGAAGGTTTAGACTTTGGTGAAACCTTTGCACTAGTAGCAAGACTAGAAGCTATTCGTATACTTCTTGCTTATGCATCAAACTTCAATATTAAGTTATTTCAAATGGATGTAAAAAGTGACTTTTTAAATGGAGAAATAACTAAATTAGTTTTTGTGGAACAACCTCCTAGTTTCGAAGATTCCAAATTTCCAAACCATGTGTTTAAGCTGTCTAAAGCTCTCTATGGTCTCAAGCAAGCTCCTCGAGTTTGGTATGAACGACTTAGAGACTTTCTTTTATCAAAAGGTTTTAAAATTGGGAAGGTAGATACAACGCTTTTTACAAAAATGATTGAAAAAGATTTGTTCATATGGCAAATATACATTGATGAGATTATTTTTGGATCTACGAATGAACATTTTTTTCATGAGTTTGGAGAAATGATGTCTAGGGAATTTGAGATGTCAATGATTGGCGAGTTAAGCTTCTTCCTTGGACTAAAAATCAAGCAACTCAAGAACGAAACATTCGTGAGCCAAACCAAGTATGTGAAGGACTTGCTCAAGCGCTTTGGGATGGAAGATGCTGAAGCAGTCAAAACTCCCATGGCCACTAATGGACATCTTGATATGGACAACAACGAAAACTCTATAGGTCTATGATTGGTAGCTTGCTATATCTTACTGCATCTAGGCCTGACATCATGTTTAGTGTTTACTTATGTGCTAGATTTCAGTCAGCCCCTAAGGAATGTCATTTGATTGCTATTAAAAGAATCCTTAGGTACTTAAAATGCTATCCTAACTTAGGCCTTTGGTATCCAAAAAATGCAAACTTTGAATTACTTGGTTATTCGGATTCAGATTATGCGGGTTGTAAAATTGATAGAAAGAGCACATCTGGTAGTTGTCAACTTTTGGGGAGATTATTAGTACCATGGTCATCTAAGAAACAAAATTCTGTTGCTCTCTCCACCGCCGAAGCAGAATATGTGTCGGCGGGTAGTTGCTGTGCTCAAATTTTGTGGATGAAGCAAACATTTTTAGATTATGGAATTACATTTGAAAAAGTTCCACTCTTTTGTGATAATGAAAGTGTCATTAAAATTGCTAATAATCCTGTTCAACATTCTAGAACTAAGCATATTAAACTACGGCACCATTTTATAAGAGATCATGTGGCAAAAGGGGATATAGATGTAACTTATATCAGAACTGAGTTGCAACTAGCAGATATTTTCACTAAACCCCTAGATGAGACTAGATTTTGCTTTCTCAGAGGTGAATTAAATATAATTGATATTTCAAATGCTAGTTGATATGTTAAAAGTATTAAAATATATTTTATTCTCTCTCTGGTCGAAATCTCCTTTTAGTCGAAGTGGTTGCCAATGCTGACAGTCAGCATTACAAACTGACTATCAGTCCCTTGCTCAGGAGCCTCGTCGTAGCCTCTGGTCGAAGTCGTTGACCATGCTGATAGTCAGTTTCATACACTGACTGTCCGTCATATGCTTCAGCACTTGATCGCAGCCACTGGTCAAAATGGTGACCCACACTGACTGTCAGTTTCAAAACCTAGTTCTTTGTGCTGATTGTCAGTGTTTCACACTGATTGTCATCATCAAGTTCCTGGTTTTTGTGCTGACTGTCAGTATATTACACTGACTGTCATTATGCTTGTCCAAATCCCAAAACCCTAGTTCCTGTTTCCCATGTCTCTTCGCCTCTCGCCGTCGCTGCCTTTTCTTCACTTTGCCGCATCTCGTCTTTGCCGTGTGACATCTCACCCCACCGTGCCGCACCTCGTCACTACCTCGCCGTGTCTTGCCGCCGCATCGTGCTTCGCCAAGGGCTTCCTCAACGTGCCCTTGCCTCACTGGACCTATTTGCCGCCGTGGTCACTTCGACGTACATCGGCTCCCCTGTTTTGTTCTCCTCAAAGGTCCATCTTTCACCTCTCTGTTTCATTTAGTCATGTCTGATCAGCCTTCTTTGTCCCATCGTGTTGCCCATCAGAAGAACGTTGCAAAAAGTAGTCGTTCAATGGGTCAGCCGACTGAGTCCCGATCTTCGCCTCCGCCTGAGTGTGTCCCCGTGCATTATTCTCGGTGGCACGCGAGTCGCCTCCGCACTCTTCGCTCCACAAACCCATATATGCTGCCACATCCCACTGGTCGTGACGCCTGCAGCGTTCTCACTTTCTACACCAACCTCCACCTTGACCTCTGGACAGCATCTACTGCCGTGTCCCCATCTTTGTTCACCGCTCCCTCTCTTGGCAGACGATTGCCCCTCGGCAGGCATCGTCTCCCTGGCGGACTCCTTCGCTTCTATGGGGATCAGAGATCTCGTCTCTGACTCCTCTCTCCACTGGGCCGATGAGCCCATCCGCCAGTTCTACGCCATTGTTTTCATATCTCCCCAGCGTGACTCATTGACCTTCATGACAGGCCTCCAGGTTCACACTATCACGAAGGAGCAGTTTGAGGCTACTCTTGGACTTGTTCGTCCCGCCTCTGGACGCCAGCTCCATACCCTCCCTGATGTTGAGCATCGGGAGGTGGCCATGCTTACTCCGGCCCCTTCCAACTCCATCACATCGCTAGCCTGTGTCGCGATGTTGACCTGGCCCTGTGGATCCTCCGTCTCACTCTGCTGCCGATGACCGGAGATAGGGCCAGTGATGCGACGCGGGCGGTCCGATCTTTCGATGAGAACAAGAACTATCGATTTGTGAAGACAACTCTCACGATCCGGCTACCAACCGTACACGACTGATACGCCCTGGCAATCATTGAACCAACTTCGGATTGTTATCGACCGAACTAGAAGCACGATCGACCTGATCCCAAAGATCTATTCCTGCAAGCAATCGAAGAACGAGCAATCTGAAATTGCAAATATAGATTGAATCACGAAAAAGAGTTGGGGTTCCGAACACAGATATTGATGTTGATCTAGCCGACCAAGAAGAATATCTCAATAGCTTCACGATGGAAAGACTATGACTAAACAAAACCTGTTGAACCCTAATGGTTCAGTATGATTATATAGAGGAGGTAAAAGAGATCGGTGGCTAGGTAAGGAAACCTGAAACTGACATGGACTCTTTCCCTACTCGGACTCGAGCTCAATACTCGGGACTTGACCCAACCAAAAAGGTGACGCAACACTGACTCGGTCTAATCAGAATCTGGTCGAAACTTGTTTTGTCAATTTCAAGGGATCCAGGAGGAATTTGGATATGGGGCTAGATCCATTGGAAAGACCTCGTCGTGGGCTTCTCCGTGGACTATAAGAATGTCTCAATCAGACTTTGTATGAAGGAGTTATGGTCATTTGAAGTCAAGCTGCTCCTGGATGGCCGAACTAGACTCCAACTCGAATCCATCCCAGACTCCAACTCGACTTGGGCTCCTTGCTGGTCCTTGTGTCCTTGCTGGTCCTCTCCATGATTCCTAAGCACAATATTATCACTATTAGATAGTAAACCATTCTCAAAACCATATATATATAAACTTAGGAACGAGTTCACCTGGCAATGCAACAACCAGGCTTTGCTGTGCGTTATGGGTCCTTGTGTAACAAGCGGAGGATTATGATTAGTGTGTGTATCCGAAGAAGTGATGTCCTCATCATCCTCCCCTTCTTGCATTTGAGTCGTCCTCGACTCAAGCTCATCCTCCTCACCCAATTATGGCTTCAAATCTGCAATGTTAAAAGTGGGACTAACCCCGAAATCTGCAGGCAAGTCAAGCTTGTATGCATTATTGTTAATGCTCTCTAACACTCGAAAAGGTCCATCAGCTCTAGGCAGCAACTTTGATTTTCTTAAGTATGGAAACCTTTCTTTGCGCAAGTGTAAGCAGACAAGATCGCCTGGTTCAAAAATTATTTCTTTTCTACCCTGATTAGCAGCAATCTTGTACTTGTCATTCATACGTTCTATATTCTCCTTAGTTATTTCATGCAGTTTAAGAATCAATTCAGCACGTCGTTTAGCATCAATGTTTACCCTTTCCGAAGATGGTAAAGGTAATAAATCAATAGGAGCGCGAGGAACAAACCCATATACTACCTGAAAGGGACACATCTTTGTGGTTGAATGCAGCGATCGGTTGTAAGCAAACTCCACGTGAGGCAAGCATTCTTCCCACATCTTCAAGTTCTTCTTCAAAACAGCCCGCAACATGGTGGATAATGTGCGGTTGACAACTTCGGTTTGGCCATCGGTTTGTGGATGACATGTAGTAGAAAACAGCAACTTGGTCCCCAATTTCATCCATAGAGATCTCCAAAAATGACTTAAGAACTTCGCGTCACGATCGGAAACAATCGTATTTGGCACTCCATGTAGTCGAACGATTTCCCTGAAAAAAAATCAGCAACATTTGTAGCATCATCGCTCTTTTGACAAGGTATAAAATGTGCCATTTTAGAAAATCTATCCACGACAACAAAGATACTATCCCTCCCCTTCTTTGTTCTAGGCAGTCCTGTCGACGATTCGGACTCGGAGTCCTCAGTCGAACTTATGCAGAATTTTTAATTGTGAGACCTTTCAAGATGACCCTTCGGGAAGGTATGCTGAACAATAGTGAACAGGAGCATAGAGAGTTTAGACAGGTTCGGGCCCTCGATGGTGGGAGTAAAAGCTCTACGTCCTGTTGAGATTTCACTAAGTGTGGTAAAAGGTTTACAAATGGAGGAAAAAGTCCCACAGGCGAGGATTTTTTCCTGTAAGAGTGTACAAAGATAAGCCAAAGAAAGCTTATTAAAATGCTATATAAGATGTGCCGTAGACTTGGCTAACTTGGATTATTTTCTTCCCCCCTTGCTTGATGCTCCATGCCATCCTTTTATATTGTTTGAAAGGGTGCCATGTAGAGGAAACTGCATCAAACAGTTGCATGGACGGTTGGATGCGGTTTTTTGGAACTGCTCTTAACCTCCACGCAGGTTAAACACGTGTTATTCATGGATAACTGTATGTGTTAACCTTCTGACGGTTGATTTTCCACGTGTAGGAATCTTCGGGATACTTAGAATATCCTGTTGTACGGGCAACCGAAATAGATAGATCCCAAGTATCCTGATCGACAGATGTTCTGACCGCGGGATATTGGCTGACCGCGCAATATCCCGAATGTGTAGTTCGCGTATAGCTTACGAACTTCTGACCGCGGAAGGCTTACGGACTTCTGACCGCGCAAGGCTTACGGTCTGACCGCGTAAAACTGTGACCTGATCGCGTAAAGCTTGCGACCTCATGGTGATGCCCGTCAGGATAGCTTGAGTTCGCATCATCAGGTACATGTCTGATTCGAACTTGTCTTGAACCAAAAGTTTATTAGAAATGACCCGGGTGTCAATCCTCGTCAGCTAGCCCCCAAATTCGAAGAAAACGAAGAGACGTGTTTATTTCGAATTTAAAAACCGTGCATTGGATTTTTAACCCGGCCCTTTAACTTCTCCACTTAGTGGCGCACTAAGTGAAAACGGTTGGTTTTTCAAGACGAGTTCTGACATTACGTGACGGGTAATGATAGCGCCGTAAAATTGTTTTTATCTCGAGGTAAAATTGTAAATGTTTTAGCAAAACCCGAGGCGTCTGGAATACAAACCGTCACCCAGGCGGCTATAAATACCAGACCCCTGGATATGTAAAGATCTACAATTTCCCTCTCACGTCTAAGTCTTTTTCTTGTTATCCTGCCTCCTTCCTTTTCACATACCCCTCCCAATGGCAGATCATGAAATCATCAAGATTGAGAGCGATGAAGGGGAAACTGTCGAACAAGGGTCTCAAACGAATGAAGTCCTGTCTCCCTTAAGGAAGAAACCCAAGGTTGACGAAGGATCTTCCAGTGGAACAAAGGTAAAGAACGTAGCGAGTTTCTTTCTTCCTTCAGTTCCTTTGACCCTCCCCGTTCATGCCTCTCGGCAAGTTAGGCCTTTATCCTTAGGAAAAGATCCTTTCACATCCAATTCCCCCATCCTTTTGGGTGATCAACATCCTGGTCGGCAAGCGGTGACTATCCCTCGATCAGATGATTGCCATATTGGGTTGGCGAAGCAATCTTCTTCTGGGGAGGTTGCTCTTCCACCATATGATGATCTTCCTCCCAAGATGGGTGTATCAACGGGTTATGCACCGGGACAGGTAACAATTCTTCTCCCTTTTTTGCTGATAATTTTAGTTAGTATGACTAACTTTTGCAAAAATGTAGGAGGTAGGAGGCCCCAGCGATCAGCCTTCTGCTGCTCCATCTCTTCCTTCCGGACAGACCCTTCTGGAAGAGAAGAATGCCCTGGAGAAGAAGACCGAGGAGATGGCCTCGAAGATTCTGCGTTTAGCAGAATGTCTTGATCGATCCCGAGAAGAGGCGCACCATTTCCGTCGAGAGAGGGACTTCGCTCAGCAACAGCGAGAACTCTCTGACTTGATTAGGGACAATAGTGCGTCTGTTGTTAGGGACGATATAGATAGACTTAGGGTAGTTGCTAGTTCCCTGGGGGTTGTCAGTGTAGATCCTACTGACAACAACATGTCCCTTGGGGAACTTTGTAAACTTCTTTCGGAGCAAGTCGATGTTTTGATCGACTGCATCCCTTTTGTATGTAAAGAATGTAAGAAATAAAAGGTTCTTTATTTCTCATGAAATGTTCTCCACATCTTCTGTGCGAAAATATAGCCATGAACTTTACGTTCGTGACCATTTATACACAGGAAATTTTAGTTCTGCGATCAAAATCACTTTTAAGAAAAAAAGCACCGCGACCTGCCCTGATTCCGCGATCAGTTTCAAAGCCGCGGTCAGAACTAAGGTTCGACCAGAGTTGGGACTCGGTCAGGATGTCACTTCGATTAGAATCGAAGTTTTAGCCTAAAACACGATTTCGATAAAACCATAACCCAATTAGAAACACTTCAGTACGTTAAAAATTGGGTTACGTGATTTTTTCGAATAAAATGTTCAAAGTATAAAAAGGAAAAACGTCCTCTGAAAAGTACTGAAAATTTTTCAGTCCTTTTACACTTTCAGTTTCCAAAACAAAGAAGTCTTTTTGTTTCAGATCCGACGCCTGAGTACTTTATCGGGTCCATCAGAGACAGTATCCATTATGGGAAATGAATAAAGCATTCAATGGAACGTTTGAAATGAGCCGTTTACTCATTAATGCGTCGCCTTGGGTCTATAAAAAGAGCAGATGTCTTCTCAAAGAAGCCACACAGCTAAAAACCCTCATTATTCCCGCCGCTCAAAACCCTCATTTTCTTCAGCCTTCATCTTCCCCAAATCGCCAGCTTCCCCTTTGATTCTACACCAAAGATGGCGTCCTGGAGCAGATCCATTCATCATTCTGAGGAGAGCCTGATGGCGCTAGAGAAGGAGGAGATCCTTTCTCCGCGGCTGCTCATTAACTGGCGACCTGCGGAGAAGGACCAAGAAACCCCAACTGTCCAAGAAGGCGAGTTGGTGGTTTTTGAGGAGTATTTGCGTTGCGGGTTCCGATTCCCTGAGAGTCGGTTCCTTAAGGATGTCCTTGAACATTACGGGTGGGAACTGATCAACCTCCACCCCAACGCGATGCTGATCCTTGCAGTATTCCAGCATCTCTGTGAAGCCTTCGTCGGATCGGAATATATCCCAGCGTGGATCTTTTCCGACGATTCTACTTTTCGGCGTGGTCGAAGAGCACCAACGCCGCCGGATGCATCTACTTCCGGCTGAGGGATAAAAAGGATTATCCCTCCCCGCCCCTGCGAGACTCAGTGCACGGGTGGCACCAGAAATGGTTTTACTGCACCCCGCCGACCGAGAGTGGGTTGTGGTTTGAGAACTCGCGGCCGGAGAAGCCGAGCGAGTTGGATACTCTCCCGGCGATGAACGCGGAGTTCATGAAGCATGCCGAGGTGATCCTTCACTTAGTCGAACAAGGGTTGACGGCACGTGACGTCATCCGAGACTTTGTGAAGAACCGGGTGAGCCCCCTGCGTGAAAGGGCTCATCCAGCTTGGGAGATCAAGTCCATGGCGGACACTACCCTAGACTATAACGAAGGTATTCATTTCTGACAGTGAAATCCTTTTATGTCATTTTTGAAATGTATCAATTTAACTCATATCTGGGAACAGTCCTGCCCTCAGCTGAGATTGAGAGGCGGACTAACTACCTCCTCAGGGCGTACAACGCCGAGGTAGAGGGCCCCAAGGGATCGCCTCGCCCCCAAAGCTTGATTCATGCCGGCGACGACCTTAAACAGGAGCGCCGAAAGGTACACTTTCCACTTGGCCTCTGTTTTGCAGGTCTCATGTATGTCCAGCACTAATCAATCCCATTGGAATGAGAATAGCTCCTAGGGAGGTTTGTGGATGCGACATTCCCAAGTGAAAATGTCGGCTCTCTGAAGAAGCCGACGGCGAGGAACGTGAAGAAGGTCTCTCAGAGACCCAGGACAAAGAGTCCTACCCCTAAGAAGACCAAGCTGAACCCTGGGGAGGGGTCTTCACGAAGCGTTCCTCGTCCCGCAAGAAATACTGCGGTAAGATATCGCATTCCTGCTACTTTTTCAGGCGCGACATGGAATCACTTCTTCGTCGTACAGGGAGAGGGGAGCGAGGAGGAAGAGGATGACGTTCCTCTGATCCTTCGAAGGAGGAAGATCGCGGATCTTCCATCCAGCGATGCCCCAAGCTGCCCCGCAGAGACCACAGCTGCCGAAGAGGTGGCCGTGGCTGACCCTGCGACCACCGAGGATCTTGTGGTCGCGGGTGACCTTCCAATTCCTGAAGCCCCCGAGGTTTCAGGGTCAATCATCTCTGCTTCCCTGGTCGAAGGGACGACTAAGGTAAAGAATCTTTTCGATCATTCCCTCTATGGCTCTTTCTGCACATTTGATAAGTTAATGTACATACAGAGAGGAGAGCTTCCCCCTGGGACCACTGGGGATTCCAGAGAGGAAAATCCTCCTCCTCCGCAGGCAGAGGAGGAGGTAGACGAACAAAGGCCGGCTGTGACGGTTCCAGCAACTCAGGAATCGCCAAGGCCTTCGGATGCAGCCCCACCAGTTAGTCCGGTGGCCCAGGTAAAGACCTATGTGTTTTTACCTGTTCCCTAAGAATATGCTTGTAACATGACATTTCTAGGGGGGTGCTGCCTTGTTTACCATAAGGAAGGCGAGAACCGGAGACGACTCTCCTTCGCCAGGGGAATTTTCCCAGAAGTCCCAGGAACGAATGGGATTTCAAATAAGGTAAGAGCTCTTACTTGACAGTAATCTTAAATAAAAGTTGCCTGACCCATTCTTCCTGTTAGGCAAAAGAAGACAGCGCCTAACCCTTCAACCGCCACTGGGGAGGTTGAAATTAGGGCCGATGAGGGAGCCTCTAATGAAGAGCGCTCTGCTCCCGCGGTTCAGGAAGTTGTCCGGACCACGGGAGGTGAAACAAGTACAGGGATCGGGTCACAACCAGTAGTCTCTGGGGGTGGCGTCCGGCCGGCACTCCCATCAACTGTCCCTGTCGCAGGCACTTCCGGCGCGCTAGCAAGGATTCCTGCTAGCATGGATGATGCCGCTTTAAATAAGTTTATGAAGGTATGATCACCCCTGTTTTGGCGCTTGAATCGCCTTTAGAGCATACTTGACTCTCTTGCTTTGTATCACAGGGCTTGTCATGGGTGACGAGTCAGTCGCATGCTGCAATGGCTAGCATGGCGGCTGTTCAAAAAGATCGTGACGGCTTGCGCAAGTGAGGATCGTCATTCTTCTGTTAATATAAGTAGGCTTTAATTGTGACTGACCTGATTTTGCTGCAGAGAGGTTACATTCTTGAAAAAAGAGTTAGCCAAGATGAGGCTGAACTCAGTTACAGAGTTCAAGAAACTACGGACTGAAATCAATAAACTTCAGTCTGAGAATGCTGGTAAGTCGATTCTCAACTTGAGAAGACTTAAAGCCGTTTCTTGTTAATAACCTCTTTTCTCTGTACAGCGCAAGCAGGTCGCATTACACAGCTCGGCCAGGACAAGATGATTCTCGAGTCCTCGCTCAACCATACCGACCGAGCGGTCAAAGAGTTGAGCCTACTGGTCTTCGAAAAACTGAAGGCCGTGGCCAGCCTTTTGAATACCAACGTGGTAGAGTTGAGGAAGGACGACCCAAGTGTCAGCGATTGGGCATCACTGCTCACAACTCAAGCAGAATCACTGCTCGAATATCTCCCTGGAGATTTACGGCGACGTGAAGAGATAATCAGGACGAGAGTCCGATCAGCCGCTTCTGCCGTACTCAGCCGAGTTCGACTTGACCATGGCCCAGATGCGAATCTGAGCGCGCTGGTGGGACCGGTTGAGGTCGAGAGTGAAGAACTGCTTGACGCCGTTATTGAAGAAGTTAAGCCCTTCGTTGACAAACTCTTGGCTGAGCTGAGGATCGAATGATCCTTACATTTTGTAACCCAACAATTGTAATTACAATGTCATGTATGTAAAACTATTTTTTCAAAAGAAAGTGCATATTCACATCATAAGTTTCATACTATAAGTATACTCCTCTAGCCCCCGCCTCTGTTTTGTGAATACTGGAGCCTTAGTATTTTAAGCAGAGGGGAAAACATAAGTATGATGACCAGGGATATGCGCTTCAAGCCGATGGTCAAGATTAAAATAACATTTTAACCTTATTGCAAACTGGTAGCCACCCAGATGACCGAAGACTAGCCAGATAGTCCCGTGTGCGTTGAGAAACGGCTTATTTAGGAGCGACTTATCTGGAAGTGATCATGAGATCGACCAGCGAATCCGGTTAAAAAATGCTGTAGTAACCTAACCGCCGGCGATCAGCCCCAGGTCGAATTTGTATAATTTGGGCTTAAAGAAAACACTCATTGTATGAAAACAAGACATGTTTTTTATGAAAAAATGCTAATTGAACAGGGGAAAAAGTGATTGGAATACTTACACGTAAAACTTGCGAAGTTGATCGATGTTCCAAGTATTGGACAAAATCCGACCATCCTCCATGGCTAACCGCGCAGACCCTGGCCGCGGCACTGAGATGACAGTGTATGGTCCTTCCCACTTTGGGGAGAACTTATTGCGGTTAGACTGGTCTTGAATTTTTCGTAAAACCAAGTCGCCCACGTTGAGATCACGTGGTCGCACCTTTTTACTGTGATACTTGCGTAGAGCCTGCAAGTATACCGCGGACTTGATCAGGGCGCGATCACGCCGTTCTTCCAGGAGGATGAGATCTTGCGATCGCTGTTCGGATTGGTTGACCTGTTCGAATTGATTCGTGCGAACAGATCCAATACTGACTTCCATAGGCAACACAGCCTCGGCCCCATAGACCAAATGGAAGGGTGTCTCACCGGTGGCTCGACTAGAGGTAGTCCGTAGTGCCCATGGAACAGTATAGAGCTCGTCTGCCCAAGCCCCCGAGCGGGTCTTGAGGCGATCAAAAACACGTTTTTTGATGCCTTGCAACACTTGCCCATTGGCCCGTTCTACGGCACCATTGCTTTGTGGATGTGCCACGGAAGCAAAGCACACCTTAGTCCCAATCTGATCGCAGTAGTCTAGGAAGAGACCGCTAGCGAACTGAGAACCGTTGTCTGTGATGAGACGGTTTGGAACACCAAATCGTGCCACAATGTTCTTGTGAAAGAACTTTTGTGCAGCTGATGCAGTAATATTTCGTACTGGTTCGGCCTCAATCCACTTTGTGAACGTGTCAATGGCTACGAACAGAAACTTGTATCCATTGACCGCTTGTGGCATAGGACCGACGATGTCCATTCCCCAGATCGCGAAGGGCCATGCGAGAGGAATAGTTTGCAATGCATAAGCAGGTTGATGAACCTGTCTCGCATGAAACTGACACTGTGGACACATCTTGACCATAAACTTGGCATCATTGAGTGCCGAAGGCCAGTAGAATCCCTGTCGAAAAACTTTTCCGGCCAGTGTTCGGTATGACGCGTGTGCACCGCATACACCGTCATGTATTTCTTTCAGGAGGGATTTTCCTTCCTCCTGAGATATGCAGCGCATGAATACTCCTTGAGTACCCTTTCTGTACATAACCCCATCTATGAGTTTGTATAGACGCGCCTTTCGAATTAATCGATCGCTTTTGGTTTCGTCCTCGGGTAGGGTCCCATGTTCAAGATAGACCCTCAATGGATGAGTCCAATCTTGTTCCTGACCGAGGTTGGCAACGAAGGCTATTGCCGGATCATCCTCGACCGAAGTCATGATCGAAGGATGGTCCAAGTGTTCAATGAACACTCCTGCCGGAGCGGATGAGCGTGAGGATCCAATTTTGGATAATTGGTCTGCGAGAATATTGTCCTTTCGCGGGACGTATTGGACTTCGAAGTGACTGAAGTGTTTTTCCAATCTCCTCACTTCCCCCAGGTAATGAGCCATTGTCTCATCGGAGGTGCTGTACTCCTTGTTTACCTGGTTTACGACTAGCTGTGAGTCCCCCCTCACCACTAATCGACGGACTCCGAGGAATTTTGCTGCCCGGAGCCCTGCAAGAAGACCTTCATACTTTGTTGCATTGTTGGTGGCAACAAAGTGTAGTTGAATAACATACTTAAGCTGTTCACCCTGAGGCGTAACTAAGACCACTCCAGCCCCCGAGTGTTGAAAACTACGGGAGCCGTCAAAGTACATTGTCCAATAATCGGGATACTCCAGTTCCTTTGCCAACTGCACGGGTGGCTCAGGGTTGGTCCATTCGACCACAAAGTCGGCCAAAACCTGAGACTTAACCGCCGTGCGGGGGGTGAAATGGATCTCGAAGGCACCGAATTCGACCGCCCATTTGGCGATTCGACCAGATTTTTCTGGATTTCGGACAATATCCCCTAAAGGAAAAGAGGAGGGTACTGTGATCTTGTGTGCTTGAAAGTAATGTCGTAGCTTACGGGAAGCCATCAGTAGCGCGTAAAGTATCTTCTGGACCTCAGGGTAGCGCTCCTTAGGACCATGAAGTACTTCGCTCACATAGTAGACGGGTCTGTGTACTCGTTCCCTTTCCGCGATCAGAACTGCGCTGACCGCGTGTGGGGTGGCCGCCAAATACAGAAGTAATGGTTCTTCTTTTTCAGGAGACACCAATACCGGTGGACTGGAAAGATATGTTTTTACCTCCTGAAACGCTTTTTCGGCCTCGTCAGATCACGTGAAGTTATGATGTTTCCGCAAGGCTTTAAAGAAAGGTAGTCCCCTTTCGCCTAATCGCGATATGAAGCGACTTAAAGCCGCCATGCGACCAGCCAGGCGTTGAACATCCTTCATGGTCGAGGGCAACCTCATTTGTTCAATAGCTCTGATTTTCTCAGGATTAACCTCAATACCCCTGGAACACACAAGAAAACCAAGAAGCTTTCCTGAAGAAACCCCGAAAGAACATTTCTCCGGGTTCAATTTTATTCCAAAGCGATTCAAGTTACAGAAGGTTTCAGCAAGATCGTCCAAATGAGACAATCTTTTGGTGCTCTTTACAACCAAGTCGTCTACATATGCTTCGAGGTTACGCCCTATCTGGGAAAGAAAGGTCTTTTGCATCAAGCGCTGGTACATGGAACCAGCGTTCTTGAGACCGAACGGCATTCTGACGTAGCAGTATGTGCCGAACGGGGTGATGAAGGCAGTTTTCTCTTCATCGTCTTCTGCCATGCTAATTTGATGATATCCTGAGTAGGCATCCAGAAAACTCATCAGTTTGCAACCCGCAGTGGAGTCAACCAGCTGGTCGATGCGAGGAAGGGGAAAGTCGTCCTTCGGACAGGCACTGTTGAGGCTAGTATAGTCGACGCACATGCGCCACTTGCCATTTGACTTGCGGACCATGACCGGATTGGCGAGCCAGTCCGGGTGATTCACTTCGCGGATAAACCCGGCTTGTAAGAGTTTGTCTAACTCTTCTCGGATGGCTTCCTGTCGGTCGGTGGCAAAATGCCTGAGCTTTTGCTTTATTGGTCGTTGTCCAGGTCGAATTGCTAACCTGTGCTCAATTACTTCCCTTGGGACACCGGGCATGTCGGACGGTTTCCACGCAAACACGTCTGCGTTAGCCCGGAGGAAAGCAACGAGGTCGAGTTCCTATTTGTCATCCAGGGCTGACCCAACCCGAATTGTCTTGGATGGGTCATCTGGGTACAAGGGAACTTGTTTGAGTTTCTCATCTGGTCGAGGAGCAGCCCTGATCGCATCGGTGGCGACAGTGGCGACCTGAGCGTCCCGGAGGGGAAGTTGATCGACCATCTCCAAAGATAGCCGGTCGCACGTGAGCGCCATGTTGCGACTACCTTGGACCGAAATGACACCTTTGGGGCCAGGCAATTTCCCGCACTGATAAGCATAGTGCGTTGCCATCATGAACTTAGCAAGAGTCGGCCTGCCAAAGATTGCATTATAAGCTGAATCACAATCGATTACATCGAAAGTAACCAATTCTGTTCGGAAATTATCTGGTTCTCCCAGAGTGACCGGGAGGACCACTTGTCCCAATGGCATCATCGAGGGCCCTGGGATTATCCCATAAAACGGATGGATTATGGGCTTGATCTTCGAACGAGGAATTTGCATCTCGTCGAGTGCCTTGACCAATAAAAGATCAAGGGAACTTCCCCCGTCAATCAGGACCCTTTCGACTCTCGCGTTACTGATGATTGGGGTAATAACCAGAGGTAGCCTCAATGGTCGAGTTAGCCCCACAGGACAGTCAGTGCGATCGAACGTCAAAGGTATATCCGACCAACGGGGATATTGAGGTTCACCAAGGGATGTCTCCATTTGGTTAACCTCTCGGCAAAAGGTTTTAAACTGCCTTTTGGAAACGAAAGAGGAGGAACCTCCGAAAATGACATTAACATGATTTTGAGGTACCTGGTAAGCCATTTCTTCATCTCCATCGACGTCTCTAATCCCGCACGCCTGCTCTTTAGGCGGTAAGGTTGGCATTGGCCCAGCTCCTTGGTAGAAATCATCCAGCTGTTTCAACCAACTCCTGCAGTTTTTGAGATCGTGGCCTGCGGAATTGTGGAGTGGACACCACCTTTTGCCCTCCTGCGGATTAGTTGATTTTTCTGGCTGGTCGGAATCCCGGCCACCAGAAGCAGTTTTACTTTTAAAAGAAGACTTATTACCTTTGGTCGAAGGTGGTTTCTCCGCGACCGCGACCTCACGGTACTGTCTAGAGCGGTTCCTCTTCGACTTTTTTGACTTCCCACCCGGTGAAGACTCCGGCTTTTTGCTCGAATCTTCTTTCTTGGCGTCCTTGAAGCCTGGTTGGGGCGGTAGGTCCCCCTTGTCAACCATTCGGTTCCATTCGACTGCCTCGGCTGCATCGGAGTATCGATCAGCCATATCGAACAGATCGGCCACTGATCGAGGAGGGTGGATGAGCAAGTCTTCAGTGAATCTCCGGTATCGAACGGCATGCTTAAATGCCCTGATTACGGAGCCATCAGATATGTTCGGGATGGTATTTCTTACCCCGACAAACCTCTTGACAAACTGCCGAAGCGTTTCGGTCGAAGTTTGCCGCAATCTATGCAAGTCGTCCTCCTTACCCGGCTTTTGGTAACAGTTTTGGAAATTGCTGAGGATGGCATCACATAGCATTTCCCAATTATAGATAGAGCCCTCAGGCTGATTGAACAACCAGGTTCTAGCCGGTCCTACGAGGACTGTTGGCAGGTAGTTGGCCATGACCTTGTCATCGCCTCCTGCTGCTTGGATGGCAGTGATATAGATCTGAAGGAACTCAGATGGGTTTTGAGTTCCATCAAACCTCTCAATGGCCCCTGGTCGAAACTTATCGGGCCAAACGACTGCTCGTAGGCCAGGCGAGAAAGCTTTGCAACCAACGTAAGGACCGTGAACCGTCCTGCGACTTTCGGTCGGGTTTCGAGCAAACTCACTTAATGGCGAGGTTACTCGGGGTCCCAAACGAGAGTGAACGGGAACTCGATCCCTACTACGAGAGTCCTGCATTCGCCGATATTTGTCCTATCGGGACGGTAAAGGTGGCGGGTAACTCCGTCGGCCAGAGCCAAAATGAGGACCATCTCGTTCACGGGGATGTGTCACTGAGCGGGAAGAAGCTGTTGGGGTCGCCTCGGATGCAACCTCGTCCAGTCTTTTCGCCAGGATCCTGAAAAAGGCCGGTCCCTGCGCATCCGTGACCGTAGGAGGAAAATTACGCATGACCTCTGCGATAGATCGCAGTCGACCATGGGTACTTCTCCTAGGGGCACCAGGTGTTACTGTTTCTTCGTCCACTGGGAAATGCTCCGGTGGTAAGGAAGGTGTCTGGTCACGTCTACGACCACGCGACCGTCGAGAAGAACTCGGGGCAGCATCGTAACGAGCCTGCGCATCTTGAAGAGCCTCTAGGGCAGTTCTGCGTAGTTCGTTGTTCTGTTGCTCGAGATCTTGCTCCTCCTTCTGTTTGCGATCTTGTTCTTCCCTGGCAACCTGTTGATCGGGAGTTTCCTCCGACAACGCAGCAAACTGCCTAGGGAGAGAAGTCGTCGATGGGGAGAACATCTCGGTCTGTTCCGAGTCAGACTCGAAATCAAAGAGACGGTGGAGGTTATCAGGGTCGAACCTTCCTGGGCTAACTTCAGGGTCACCATCATATTTTCCCTCAGCGGGATCGTATGACGGGCCGGATTCATCGCCTAGCACATTAAGAACCTCTGTGGGTTCTGACCTTGTGCCAGTTACCTCCTGGTCGATTAACATGACTTGGGGAGATGATTCAACCGGTGGAAGATTCTGGCCTTCGACCTCTTCCATCGGAACAGGATCGCTTGGAGAAGGCATGGGTATATGGGCATAATCCTCGAGATCGAAATCGTTCTCGGAATCATATGCTCCAGCCATGTTTCGGCGAACCTCCGAATTTCAATTAGGACGCCTTGAGAAAGGCCCCACGGTGGGCGCCAGCTGTCGACGATTCGGACTCGGAGTCCTTAGTCGAACTTATGCAGAATTTGTAATTGTGAGACCTTTCAAGATGACCCTTCGGGAAGGTATGCTGAACAATAGTGAACAGGAGCACAGAGAGTTTAGACAGGTTCGGGCCCTCGATGGTGGGAGTAAAATCCCTACGTCCTGTTGAGATTTCACTAAGTGTGGTAAAAGGTTTACAAATGGAGGAAAAAGTCCTCACAGGCGAGGATTTTTTCCTGTAAGAGTGTACAAAGATAAGCCAAAGAAAGCTTATTAAAATGCTATATAAGATGTGCCGTAGACTTGGCTAACTTGGATTATTTTCTTCCCCCCTTGCTTGATGCTCCATGCCATCCTTTTATATTGTTTGAAAGGGTGCCATGTAGAGGAAACTGCATCAAACGGTTGTATGGACGGTTGGTTAAACACGTGTTATTCATGGATAACTGTATGTGTTAACCTTCTGACGGTTGATTTTCCATGTGTAGGAATCTTTGGGATACTTAGAATATCCTGTTGTACGGGCAACCGAAATAGATAGATCCCAAGTATCCTGATCGACAGATGTTCTGACCGCGGGATATTGGCTGACCGCGCAATATCCCGAATGTGTAGTTCGCGTATAGCTTACGAACTTCTGACCGCGGAAGGCTTACGGACTTCTGACCGCGCAAGGCTTACAGTCTGACCGCGTAAAACTGTGACCTGATCGCGTAAAGCTTGCGACCTCATGGTGATGCCCCTCAGGATAGCTTGAGTTCGCATCACCAGGTACATGTCTGGTTTGAACTTGTCTTGAACCAAAAGTTTATTAGAAATGACCCGGGTGTCAATCCTCGTCAAGTCCTAAAACAAAGTCCATAGAAATGTCCTCTCAAGGTGTGCTAGGAACAGGTAGAGGCATATATAAACCATGTGGATTAAGTCGTGGCTTAGCATTTTGACATGTAGTGCAGCGTGCAACGTAGCGCTCGACGTCACGCCTCATCTTCGGCCAATAGAAGTGAAAGGCCAAAATGTCTTCCGTCTTCTTAACACCAAAGTGTCCCATTAGACCTCCTCCATGCGCCTCCTGTGACAACAAAGATGAACAGAGCTAGCAGGAATGCATAGCTTGTTAGCTCGATAAACAAAGCCATCAGTTATCACAAATTTATTCCAGCTTCTTCCTTCTTTACAATTCAGCAACACATCTTTAAAATCAGCATCATGCGCACATTGCTGTTTGATGGTTTCTAAGCCGAAAATCTCGAAGTCAAGTTGAGATAACATAGTGTGACGTCTAGACAAAGCATCAGCAATAACATTCTCCTTCCCTTTCTTGTGTTTAATAACATAAGGAAAAGATTCAATGAATTCTACCCATTTTGCATGTCTACGATTCAATTTGCTTTGGCTTCTAATATGCTTCAAAGATTCATGATCAGAATGGATAACAAACTCTTTCGGCCAAAGGTAATGTTGCCATGTCTCCAAAGTCCGAACTAAAGCATGTAATTCTTTATCATAAGTTGAATAATTCAGACTAGGTCCACTTAAATTTTCACTGAAATAAGCAACAGGTTTACCTTCTTGAATTAACACACCTCCAAGTCCAAGTCCACTGGCATCACATTCAAGTTCAAAAGTCTTACCAAAATCAGGAAGTTGGAGCAATGGTGCGTTCGTAAGCTTCTCTTTCAAAATATTGAATGATTGTTCTTGTGCATGACCCCAAACAAACGGAACTCCTTTCTTCGTGAGCTCATGCAACAGTGCAGCGATGGTACTAAAATCCTAGACAAAGCGTCTATAGAACCCAGCAAGGCCAAGAAAGCTTCGCACTTGGGTGACCGTTGTTGGAATTGGCCAACTTTGAATAGCTTCGACCTTGGCTTCATCAACTTCAATGCCCTGTGAAGTAACAACATAACCAAGAAACGAAACTCGATCGGTGCAAAAGGTACACTTCTCAAGGTTACCAAACAAATGTGCATCACGTAAAACCTTAAAAACAACATGCAAATGTTCAAGATGTTCATCCAAGGATTTGCTATAGATCAAAATGTCATCAAAGTATACCACCACAAATTTGTTGATGAAAGGACGCAAAACCTCATTCATTAATCTCATGAAAGTGCTTGGTGCATTAGTTAAACCGAAAGGCATCACTAACCACTCATATAATCCGAATTTAGTTTTAAACATTGTTTTCCATTCATCTCCTAATTTCATGCGAATTTGGTGATATCCACTACGCAAATCAATTTTAGAGAACACAACAGAGCCACTCAATTCATCAAGCATGTCATCTAACCTAGGAATAGGATGACGATATCGAATTGTTATGTTATTGATAGCTCTACAATGAACACACATACGCCATGATCCATCTTTCTTTGGAACCAAAAGAACAGGAACAGCACATGGACTAAGGCTTTCACGTACGTACCCTTTGTCAAGTAAGTCTTGTCCTTGACGCTGAATCTCCTCAGTCTCTTGTGGATTGGTTCGATACGGCGCACGGTTGGCCAACGAGGCTCCTGGAATTAGATCGATTTGATGCTCAATCCCTCGAATTGGAGGCAGCCCCGGTGGTACATCCTTCGGAAATACATCAGCAAACTCCTGCAAAATGTTAGCAACAGCAGGAGGCAAAGAAGAAGGCATGTCCTCAAGTGAAAACAAATTTCTTTGCAAACTAAAGCATAGCAATCAGATGCATTAGGGTCTATCTCAGTTATTTCAGATTTGGTAGCAAGCAAAACAGAACCTTTCAACTTAATTTCAGCATGGTTAGAACTAGGTTCGTTCTTTTTTGGTTGAGCAAGTGGTTTAGCTACGATCTGATTTTCACCTTTGTTATTCTCCTGTTCTCTATTAGCTCTCTCCAATTCATCCTTTAAAATTGCTTCAGGAGACATGGGTAGCAAAGTGATCTTTTTTTGTTTAAACATGAGAGTATATTGATTAGTTCTACCATGATGCAAAACATCTCTATCATATTGCCACGGTCTACCTAACATAAGGAACATGCTTGCATAGGTACGACATCGCAATCAGCATAATCATGATAGGACCCAATAGAAAAGTGTACTCTCACAATGCGAGTTACCTTTAGCTTACCACAGTTGTTGAACCATTGAATGTAGTAAGGGCGAGGGTGCTGATTTGTGGTCAAGCCAAGCTTCTCAACCATATCCGTGCTCGCTAAGTTGTTGCAACTTCCTCCATCGATGATCGTACGACATGATCGGTCCTTGACAACAAACTTTGTTTGGAACAAGTTGTGACGTTGATTCTGTTCAACACGCTCCATTTGTGCACTAAGCACACGCTTCACAATGATGCTCAAATAACGATCATTAATTTCAGCACCATATTGTTCATGTTCAGCTTGTTGCCCTTCACCTGCATGGTCAGTAGGGCTCGCTGGCTAGGACAGTCACGCATGATATGACCAAATCCCTTACAACTGTGGCATTGTGTTTCTCGTGCTCTTCCGGTAGAAGCAACTGATGATGAACTTTGCGCGGGAGCTTGGACTGTACTCTTACTCGTCTCGGTCACTCGTGAGGGTATTGTGGAAGCACTAGGACGTCGGTTGTTGCTGGAGAAAGTCGGTGCAGGTGCTCGGCTCGATGTGTTGTATGGAGCTTTCGGTTGGGCACCTCCGAAACTCCCTCTCAGCCTCAACTTCCGTCCCTGTACTTCTCTCTCTGCTTTACAAGCAAGATGAAACAGACGAGTGATAGAGTTGTATTCTTTATAGTCAAGAATGTCCTGAATGTCTCGATTTAAACCTCCCAAAAATCTAGCCATTTTAGCTTCATCGGTTTCTTCTAAACCACAACGTAACATACCAGTTTGCAGCTCTTGATAATAATCCTCTACATAATTACTACCTTGGTTCAGACGTTGTAATTTATTCAGCAAATCACGAGCATAATATGAAGGCACAAATCTATGTCTCATGACTCTCTTCAAAGCATTCCAAGTTCTAGGTATGTTTTGGTTATTGCGACAATATTCACTCCACCAAACAGATGCAAATTCAGTAAACTCGCTAGTAGCTGTCCTAACTTTCTTATCTTCAGAAACTTCAAAGCAAGCAAATTTTTGTTCTATAGCTAATTCCCAAGTGAGATAGGCATCAGGGTCATACTTTCCAGTGAATGAAGGTATGGTCAATTTAAGCTTACCGAAGGAGTCATCATGACCACGTACCTCGCGTGGTGGAATTCTTCTCATACCGTTGCGATTGAAACGAAGACGCCGATGGTCGCGATCATTGTTGATATTGAATCCTCCATCGGACTCCGTATCAGCAGCATATTGATTTCCTTCGGCATTGAAATCATCTTCGACCTCATCAGCCCATGCTTGGCGTCGATGCACATCATTGGCAGCCGGGGCAACCAGTGCTCCTTTCTTCTCCAATTGCTCCACTCGAGTGGTGAGTGCAGCAAGCGCTTCGTTATTGCGGTCTAGAATCCCTTCGATACGCTCAGTGTGTGTATTCAGCAAGCGGTTGAAGTATTGTACGATGCCCTTCGTACGAGGTGTAAGTGGGTTGTCGTTCTCCTCGCTTTGATTACCCAATCCTGACATGGTTAGTAGCAAACAAGAAACAAAATCACAGTGATATATCCCTATCAACTACTAGGTGAAGGTGGCTCAAACTCTCTCACAGCCAAGCTTCTTATCAAGCTCTTACTGATTCTTACCAAGCAGCAGGTGGTGATCGGTTGCTAGTGACAGTCTCAAACGCTCCAAAGATTGGTTAAAGCGATTGCAAGCGATCGATACCTGTACGGTAGTAGAAAGTGTAGCTTGGACAGGCTCAAGTATGTAGCAAAGGTTAGCAATGATCACTTTAGAGAATGCAAAGTTGAAAAGTTGCTCAAAGTACTAGTCACTAGTATGCTGGCCTAGGCTAAAACCAAACTAGAGAAGCGAGCGAGGGCACAAAGGTAAAAAGATCAGATTTTTTTTTTGACGTCAGCAACAGCAAGTGAGCAAAGTTCACGAATGGCTGTGGGGAGGCTGTGGCGACGATATGGCACAATGGTCGAAAAAGTGGAAAATTGCAGGGGTAAATCGGTAATTGACTACCTTCCGAGACCGATACGAGATTGATCCTTCTCGGTAATTGACTCTCTCTCTCTCTCTCTCAACACGTCGGTCACAATTGCAAAATTTGATCCTTCTCGGAATTTTTTTTATTCTGATTCTTTTCTTTTTTTAATATATATATAATTTTTTTCGGAGTCAACAACCTTTTGTTTTTTTTTGAAACTGACAAGAAAACGGTGACCGGTTTTCCGAGACCGATACAAGATTGACTACCTTCCGAGACCGGTTTTCCGAGACCGATACGAGTTACCAATCCAAAACCACCGGGAGTCGGATTCCCCTTTCTTTACTGGCACACACAGATGCAAGGTAGATGGATGCAGCGGTAGGCAGGTGTGGTAGCGGCCTGAGCAGAGGTGTGATCTCAACTCGAAACTCTAAAGGTTATGCGCTAAGACCAGCAACTCGACACGATGATGCAGCAAAGATTCAACCGAGCAAAAACCAAAAAGATATTGCAGGCGCAAATTGGTTTGGACAAGGTTGATCTAATCCTAATTTTTTTGTGGACTTTTCGGTATAAGACAGCACTCAAGAAAAAAAAGTAGGATATTCTCACCGATCAACGTGCTCTAATACCAAATGATGCGACGCGGGCGGTCCGATCTTTCGATGAGAACAAGAACTATCGATTTGTGAAGACGACTCTTATGATCCAGCTACCAACCGTACACGACTGATACGCCCTGGCAATCGCTGAACCAACTTCGGATTGTTATCAACCGAACTAGAAGCACGATCGACCTGATCACGAAGATCTATTCCTGCAAGCAATCGAAGAACAACCATGAACAAGATAAACAAGCAATATGAAATTGCAAATATAGATTGAATCACGAAAAAGAGTTGGGGTTCCGAATATAGATATTGATGTTGATCTAGCCGACCAAGAAGAATATCTCAATAGCTTCACGAAGGAAAGACTATGACTAAACAAAACCCGTTGAATCCTAATGGTTCAGTATGATTATATAGAGGAGGTAAAAGAGATCGGTGGCCAGGTAAGAAAACCTGAAACCTACATGGACTCTTTCCCTACTGGGACTCGAACTCAATACACGGGACTTGACCCAACCAAAAAGGTGACGCAGCACCGACTCGGTCCAATCAGAATCTGGTCAAAACTTGTTTTGTCAATTGCCGGCGATCCAGAAGGAATTTGGATGTGGGGCTAGATCCATTGGAAAGATCTCGTCGTGGGATTCTCCGTGGACTATAAGAATGTCCCAATCGGACTTCTTATGAGGGAGTTATGGTCATTTGAAGGCAATCTGCTCCTAGATGGCCGAACCGGACTTCAACTCGAATCCATCCCGGACTCCAACTCGACTTGGGCTCCTTGCTGGTCCTCTCCATGATTCTTAAGCACAATATTATCACTATTAGATAGTAAACCATTCTCAAAACCATATATATATATAAACTTAGGAACGAGTTCACCAGGCAATGCAACAATCGGGCTTTGCTGCGCGTTATGGGTCCTTGTGTAACAAGCAGAGGATTATGGTTAGTGTGTGTATCCGAAGAAGTGATGTCCTCATCAGCCAGGGTTACCTATCTTGCCCTCCATGTTTTGATCTCCATCTTTCAGCAGGAGCCTTTCGACGTTGCTGATCTCCTCATTAGTGAGATTCAGCACGTCCTTCTTGCCCCTCGTTGCCATCTGTGTATGCTCCCTACATCATGGCACTGCTCCTTCACATCCGGGCTGTTGACACGGAGCTTCCTCGGCCTCACCACCCTCTTGTCTTCTACCCGCCAGGACAGGCAGATCGCTATCTTGTTGCTCGCCCTACAGCTGCACCTGGGTCCGCCTCTCCCGCATCTGACGACGATGCTGCTGGTGAGTCGGGAGATGAGGTTGCAGGTCAAGCGGCTGATCAAGCACCTGCCGGCGACACAAGCACTACGTCCTCCTCTTCTCTTGCTCACCTCCAACATTCCCTAGATCGGGTGATACAGACCTAGCAGCAGATCCTCATCACCCAGGAGGAGCATCACCAGATCTTGCTTCGCCTTCTCACCCAGCAGGAGCAGATTCTGGATCGCTTGCCCTCATCAGGGGCTTTAGTCCCTCGAAAGAGGGCCCAACCAGCTCCCTCCTCGCCAGGATCAGCTTCAGGACCTGCTGTCCTAGTCTCTGCTACTCCAGCTTCTCCAGCCGTCGACCTGACTGGATCTCCTGCAGGCTCCGGAGATATAGTCGTTCTAGGTTTCTCTAGTGAGCAGGATTAGGCTGTAGTTTCTAGTTTCTGGGTCGGCTCCCGCCTTTTTGTTCTTGATGCCAAAGGGGGAGAATTATTTTGTTTGACATTTATGTTTTGTTATGGATGGAATATTTTTTTGTATGATGAGCTTTTTTATGATTGGCTTTTATTGGTATATGATGAGCTATTATGGATGTTTGATCATGGTTTATTATATATATGATGATTTGGTCTTTGTGATGTTGATTGACCTTATGAACTGAACTTCTCATTATATCATATATTATTTGATCTCATGCATACACTCAGGGGGAGTTATTTCTTTCAAATATTTGTTGTCATCAATCATCAAAAAGGGGAAGATTGTTGCATCTAGGCCATTATGCCTGATTTTGATGATTAATGAAAGCAAGCGTTTCAGACTTACTGAATTTATTGAGCTATTTGGATACAGAGTTCTTTGGCACAGATATGTGAGATGATCAAGAAAGAAGTCTTAAGAACCCAAAAAGACGAGACACAAATCGCAAGATTGAAGTTGCAAAGGATCTAAGGTAAAATTTTTTTATTTTTTACCGATCTTGGTGTTTTGGAGGTTGATCGGCTTTACAAATTTGTTTTAGTTTTCAACCATACTATAAAGGGGGGTTGCAAGTCCTCTGTACATTTCCAGCATAAACCAAGAAATTATTAGGTCACTGCATTTCATTCTCTTCGGTTGGATTTGATTTGGTTTTTCAGATGAATTTTTGGTAGTAGAAGTATTTTTGCTTTTTATAGAAAGATATAGGCTGATTTGGGTTTTACTTATGTTGACAAAAATATAGCCCTTTAAATTATCTTTCAAACAAGCTATAAAACACTTCAATCGGACCTCTAGATCAAATGTTATGAGTGTTTTTATCCACATTGACTATCAGCATGTGATGCTGACTGTCAGCATGAAATGTCAGTTTTGTTGCTGACATTTGTCCAGAGAGCGTGTTTTTTGAGCTGAATTTTTTGACATACGCTGAATGTCAGCATGTGTTGTTGACTGTCAACATGAGTTTTGACCTCAAGCTGTTTTGTTTCTGAGTTTGTTTTAACTGTCAGTATGTGATGCTGACTATCAGCATGAGTGACTTCTTTCGATATGCGACCACAAATGGCTAGCTATGTTTTATCTGTGATTTTGTCGAGTCGTGGTTGTGGATGCTGACTGTCAGCATGTGTTACTGACTATAAATATGTGCTGATTTGTTTCCTTTTTCGACCACAACGGCTAGCTGACTTTTCTCTGAGATTTGCTTCTTACTGGTCGTGGCCTATGCTGACTGTCAGCATGTACTGTTTCTTCTCAGCTCGTGCTCAACGGCTCTTTTGTTCATTTGGGCTAGAAATAGAGGCTTTGAGCTATTGTTTCTAACACCAAGCAGCCTCATTCTCATACATACACTTGAGCATTTGTTTTTAGAGATAACATCTTGATCTTTTGATCAAGTTGTGAGTTTTGTGATCCATCGAGTGCTTCGTTCGCATCATTTGCATACTTAGAGTTTCTCGGTGCGTGTTGGAGGTCTAGGAGAGACCTTGCAACTTATTACTCTTGGTGAACGCCCTCACCTAGACAGTTTGGTGGTGTGGCCATTGACCTCTCGTGTTCAGAGATTGTCGGAGAGGCTCGGCGTGATTTAAAAGGCATCGGTGCTCGTCTTTCCAGAGTGGACAAGGAGCAACCATTAGTGAGAAATATCCTTCGTGGATATTGAAGCAAGACTCATTCATTCGAGTGCTTCAACGAGGAGTAGGGGAGACCCGGCGAGTTTCCGAGACCTCGGGAAAAATCCTTGTGTTTGTCTTCTCTTCCTCTTTCTCTTGCAATATATTATTCATTTGTTTTAGTTCTTGTTTTCTTTCTTCACAAAAGTTGTTTTATTTAAAATTTTTAAAACCTCCTATTCACCCCCCCTCTAGTCGGCACCCTCAATCCTACAAGCACTCCTTTGAGTTTTTTTAAGGCCTGCTGAATGTTTGTCTACGGACCTCTGCTCGCAGCGTGACCATGGTCGGTCTGCTGATAGAGCATTTTAAGGTCGTCCAGGCAGAGCGCGACCTCGTAAAGTGATAAGTTTTTTTTCTTGCTTTACCTTTAGTCTTTGTATGGACTAGAATGTTAATCTCTAGTATGTCGCAGGGAAAACTCCACTTTACTAGAAGACATTTCCATGGTGCGCAACAATGAAGGGGTTCCGGTGGCTGAGGCTCTGAGGGAGAATAATGAGAAACTCTCAGACACCCTCGCATCTTTGGAGGAGAAGACACGATCACATGACGCTCTCCAAGGGGAAAAAGAGAGCCTCGCATCGGCATGCGACAAATTGCAAGCTGATGTTGATAGTAAGTTTATCCCAGTAGGAAGCATCATTGCTTATTTACTCTTATTGGGTACATGAGTATGTTTCCTTCTTTGATCAGGTCAAAGAGAATTAAATCGCAAGCTGACCGAGGAGAAGGATGAATTGGAAGAGAAGTTTATCAGGCGTGGGCACGACCTGGAGAAGCTTCACAACATCATTAATCAACTTCGGTCAGCCAGCGACAAGGCCAAAGAGATAACAGAGTTAGCTCTCAGCGAGAAGGAGAATTTGGAAATGATTATTGAAAACTGGCGCCTCACAGAGAAAAATACTTTAGCCAGGCTGAAGGAAGTTGCAGACTCGTTTGACACAGAAGTCATCAATCCTGAAGGGGATGACTTATCACTTACTAAGTCTTGCAACCTGGTCGCCGCCCAGTCTGACTTGCTTGTCGTGAATATCCCAGAGTTTGTGAAGAAGCACAGGGAGACACTGAAGACTGATGTCAGTGACGTGGCCTCCGCTTTACTCTGCAAACTTGACATCAGCATGGCCTGGATTTGGACTTGAGGCCAGCAGTGGAAAGTGTAGCTTTTGATAGCGAGGACCAATTGGATGCGGTCAGGGCCAAGGTCAATGTTCTTGTAGAAAAATTACTACATGACCTCGGCTTTCCTTGATGTACAGTTGCTTATTGTACTTTGTGACAATGAATATAATAACTTTTATTTATTGTACCTTGCAAATATATGTCATTAGTAGGAGTTACGAAAACTAGGTAATAGTGATTAAATTTAAAACTGAACGTTACGATTGTATTCCCCTAGCCCCCTCTTGCGATCGACGATAATAGAGACTGCAGGATTAGGTGTTTGAGGCAAACATGAGTGTTGGAAAACAAAGAAATGAGTCACAACAGTATGTGTGAATTAAATGTGACGGACGGATCGACCTGAGGGTATGTTATTACGAAGTCATAAGGTTATTGCGAACTGAAAGCCACTCGAATGATCAGGACATGCTAGTAAATTTCTAAAGCATTGAGAAACAACTTACAAAAAATGTCTTATCTAGATGTGACCATGAGATCGGCCCACGAATCCACTTAAGCATCATATTGAAGTACTTAGTTCGATCATCCCCCAGGCGTGGCCCAAAGGAGGTAGAATGGGAATTTAACCATAACGAAAAAATTGTAACAAGAAATGAAAAAGGTATTGATTGTCGTGGTATTATGAATACCCTGGAAAGTTTTACGAAAGTTCCTAGTGAACGAACAACGACGTGAGCTGACCGCGCGACCGGTCATCTCCCGTCGGGCAAACACAGAGAGTGACACAAGGATTTATACAGATTCAGGCCCCAGTGGGGACCCTAGTCCTGTCAACACCCCTGGACGTAAGTCCGCTGGGGAGGTTCTCTCGTGGGGAGAGGTCTCCAAGGGATGCCTATTGCTTTGTTTGTATTGAGCCAAAAATGAATCAATCAATCTTTTACAAGAGGGTGTATGTAACACCCCTGTTTTCAGTAAATCTTAACCCAATTCAAGTCTATTATTTCGAAATCATAATCCAAGGTATGCCAATACCCTAACCCCAGAAGTTGATAGCAAAACTCATCTGTTTGACCCTTTTTCACAATTCAGCCCAAAAGTATCGCGGGTTAGTCCTTTTCAGATTTTCCCAAAAGCCCGAAAAGGCTAAAAGCCACAGATTATCTCCAAATTTGTATCTAATTCAGGGAATATGTTCCTTTGCTACTATGAGCAAGTTTCACTTCTGTGGGATTTCAAAAATCTCATCCGAAGTCTCAGTTTTCAGTCTTGCCAATTTCCAAACCTTAATTACCCAAAATACCCTGTTTTCATTTCAGTTCAAAACTCTTTCAAAACCCTAATTTCTGCTAATCATCGCTGCTAAACTATTTTCTAAGTTTAGTGTGCCAAAATTGTGAGACTAAATCTCCTTTTTATCTAAGTCTTTTGCTAGATTCACAAATCAGCCCCTAGATCAAGTTCCTGAAATTGCAATTGAGCCCAAACTATTTTTCTAGCCCTTTTCGACTAGCCCCTGGTGGCCATTTTCGACTAGAGCTCGGCTACTGTTTTCGACCAGCGCTTCGGCCAAATTTTCACCATGTTTTTCCCGCCGTGTCTCCTCACTGCCGGCCAAGATGTGACGTCGCCTGTGCTCGTGGTCGCCCGTGCATGCAAGTACGCTCGTGTCTTTGCCTGGATCATCACCGTGGTAGTGTTTTGACCAGCAGCAACAGCTTCAGTGCGCGCCCGTGAGGACTATTTGCATGCGTGTACGTGTCACCGCCGGAACTGCTTCGTCGTCTCCGCATCTGTGCCGGACCAGATCGAGTCCCAAGGCCCTGACCTCTGCTGGTAAAGTTGGTATGCCGCTTGCTCGCCATCACGTCTCCGTTCATCGCTGTTCCTTCTTCGCCGGTCGGTCACATCCCCGGTGCAAGTCCCGTACTGTTTCTCCCTCAGAACCTCCGTCGCCTCGCCTATTTAAACCCTCCAGCAACCTATTTCTTCGCTGTGCTTGTGACTTAGCCATTTTCACCCACCTTCTTCCCTTTTCTTCTTTGTCCCCCACGAGCCGCCGTTGAGGCCATCGTCGCCAGAGAAACTCCCAGCCCCAAACCTCAAATTAATCTCACCAGTAATCTCCCTGTGCTTATCTCCCTGTGTCATAGCTGTCAATTGAGCTCCGGTGATCTCCATCGCCGGTGATTGCCGTAAAAGGCCATATGCCCTGTTCCCAAAATTAGATCTTCTCCAATCCTTTTCAATCATCCTTTCTGTAGAACAATTTGATCCTTGGCAGATTCCTAGCAAGGCTGTGTCACCAGTTTTTAAATTCTAGCTCGATTTGTTAGTTCTCTGTTTCTTTCCGCGCCGCCGTGAGTGGTTCACGTCGTCGGCACGCCTCACTGTCCCTCTATCAAATTCAACTCCTCCTACACGTTCATTAGGTCTCATAGACCGTGTAGCCCAAGCCATGTTACCTGCATTGCCGTGTATCAATGGCGCCCCTTTTCACCTTCGTCCCCGAGCCCGGCGTCAACACCGGTGAGCCTCGAAACTCCACTGCAACTCAATCCCTTGCTCCAGCACAATCAGTGTCACTCTAGGAGTAAAACCCCTCAATCAATTTCAGAATTTATCAGCCCCAACTCTCTGCCACTGTAGCTCATCTTCGTTTCTGGCAGTTGACAATTTGTAACTTGTTATTCACCGTCGTCAAGTCACCTCAGCCAAATTAAATCTACCAGTAGCTTCACCTTGATCCTGCCTATGCATTTGACAAAGTTAGCCAGGCAGCGCATGCATGTTTTGTCCAGACGCACGTGCCCTAGCTCGCTACAGTACAGTGGCATACAATTTTCCTATGCCAAGGGCTTTGCTGCAATTTTCTTTAATTTCTAGACTTTTCTGTCAAAACCACTTTGTCAAATAGATGCCTTACTGTGTTTGGCACCTAATGCACTCTTTTGTTTCCTTTTTGATCTTGTGGAGACTCCAGTTTAGTTCTATGCCATCCTCATACTTTGTCTGGCCGTGAACCGAATGTCAGCACTTAGACATTCGATGCTTCTAAGCCAAATTCCATGAGCCAAGCCCTCGTATCTTTGACCAGATCACCTCGCTTGCATACATGTTATATATTTTACTTATAATTTTCACATAGCACGTATTTTCTGTATGCTTATGTAGTGCGATGTGTCGTGTTGTTTCTTTGTTGCAAGAGCAGAGCTAGAAGCTGAATAAGCGGAAGGAAACGTTGAAGACCTAGCAGATCAGTTAGACCCCTCTTTCCAAGGCAAGTCTCATTCCCTTGACCATGACTATCCTAATATTTTAAAGTAAACTAGATTAAATTCTGTTTTGAATATATGCTTGCTTTATCTTCAAATTAAGTGTTATATTTAAAGAATGTGGATAGATATGACCTAAATCTTTGTGAAACCCCTCATGCTTGTATTCTCATGCACCCTTGTCACCCTAAGAGATCATGCTTAGGATATACTTAAGCTTAAATACATGAGTCGAGTGTTAAATGGTCAATCACATGATAAACATGTTTGAAAACCCATTTTTGTGAAAGAAAATGTGAAATAGGAATTGGTAGTGAGGATGGTTTGTGCTGTGTGCACACTGGGTATGTGAATGTCTCCTCACTATTGATTCATAAGGACAAGAACCTTGTGCTGTGTCTCTATGCGAATTGAAAACTTACCAACCACTTGCCTGGTATGGGACAGGCGCAACTTAGTAGGTTTCTTGGTATTAGCAGTTCCTTGCATGGTATGTCGGTCTGGTTTCTCGCTTGGAAATTGGTGGGCCGCAGTTTGGCCGTGAGTTATGTGAGATCAGAAAAATAATGAGAGGATAAGGTGGATAGAAGGAAGTCACCCTAAGCCTGGATTGAGTCGTGCGCGGTTGCAACCATAGGCCATATGCCTTGCGAGGACATAGGCCAAGGCTAAGAAGTAAGGCAGTGGGTAGGACCCACAATGGTAATTGAGACTTAAGTGTCTATTTACCGGGCGGGGATACTGTTAATACTAGAGTGCAAAATCGTTGTGTGATCTCGGCCTTGTCACATGCGTAAAAGTCGCATGGAGTTGGCTCGACTTGAAAGTCGAGTGAACAAGTGGATTTAAAAAGAGGTACACCTTTGCAAAGTGTAAAAGAAGTGTCAGATACTCTGTACTCCCAGGTTCAGGAGTCTGTTCGTAGTGGATTTTATCCATGGGTTTCGGCACAAGTAAGTTTTGGAATATTTTCAGAATATGGGTTAATAAAAGTGATGACTCATGGTAGACCATCACACATAACGTTTTCTAAAGTATAATTTAAGATTTCAAAGTATTGCTTTTAAAACTAAAAGCTCTTTTCTTACAACCTTAGAATGAAAATCTATTCTATCCTTTCATATGAAACTAAGACCTCATCTATTGAGAACCCCTCATTTATATAATTGTATTCATATAATGAGATTTGCTGCGCATCATGTGAAAACATGCTCACCCTTGCCTTTGCAAATATCTTTAGAAGAGGGATTCGTCGATCCCAATTCTTTTGGTTTTGAGTACCATGAAGAAGAGGGAAACGCTCCACATGAACCATCGTTCTAGGACGGTCATGCGCCGAGTGAAATCAGATGTGGATGAAGCCCTTCCAGAGCCGCTGCCTGTTGAAGTGAAGATCCTCATTGTTGCTTTTTGTGTTTTTCTTTGTGTTCGGTACCTTGATACCGACTCTTGTTTTGAGAAACTCACTATTTTTGTATCAACTCTAATTAACGTCATTCTTGGCATTATGTTATTGTAATATTGGTCCTTGTGACCTTGTACCTGTTAATTATCTTTACTGCAGTTTAATGTATTAGTGCTGTTGGTTTGAGCTTATGTTGTACCTTTCTGAGTGCAATCCACCTAGGTGGTTGCCACCGGATTCCTCAAATGAGGATCCCATAGTGTACAAGGGTATATATAGACCCCGAAAGATGCAAATTACTAAACTATCCTTTTTGCCGTCGTCAGATCAAGGGCACCAGTGTACCGGGACCGTGGTCACTGGGTGGCGGCGCCCAGGACGAGGGGGACGCCTATCACCGGGTGGCGGCGCTCGAGATGAGGGGGACCCCTGTCCCCTGGGCTCTGCTCATCGGGACCGTGGTCACCGAGTGGTGGCACCCGGGACGAGGTAAACACCTGCCCCCGGGGCTTTGCTCACTGGGATAGTCTCCACCGGTGGCGACGCTCGGGACAAGTGAGATGCCTGCCCCCGGGGCTCCGCTCACCGGGATCGTCGTCACCAGGTGGCGGCGCCCGGGGCGAGGGGCATGCCTATCCCCGGGGTTCCGCTCACTGGGATCATGGTCACCGAGAGGCGGCGCCCGGTACGAGGGAGACACCTGCCCCTAGGGCTCCACTCACTGGGACCGTGGCCATTGGGTGGCGGCGCCCGGTGTAACACCCTTATTTTTCTCAAATCCTAGTTTACCTCGTCTCTCTCTATTTCAAAATAAGATCTCAGTTGTGCCAGTATCTTACCCCAAAAAGTTGGCAGCCAAATTCTTTTGTTCAAACCTTTTTCGCAAATCAGTCCAAAAGTATCGCAGATCAGTCCTTTTCAAATTTTCCAGAAGCCCGAAAAAGCTAAAAACCACATATTGACTCCAAATTTTGATCTGATTTAGGGAATATCTCCCATTCACTATTCTGAACAAGTTTCCCTTCTGTGAGATTTCCAAAATATCATCCTAAGTCCCTGCTTTTAGCCTCGCCAAACTCCAAACCCTAATTACTCTATTTTACTCTGTTTTCGTCCCGGCTCAAAACCTAACCAAAACCATAATCTGTGCTCTTTGTCTCTACTAATCTATTTGTTAAGCCCAGTAGGCCACACTGGTGAATTTCTCTTCGGCTCAACCTTTCCAAATCTCCAGATTTACAGATCAGTCCTTGAAGGAATCTTTTGAAATTGCAAATCGGCCCAAGTCTCATTTTCCAACCCGTTTCGACCAGATCCGCCAGCAGTTTTCGACCAGAACTTGGCTACTGTTTCGACCAGAGCTCCACCTGTGTTCGCCGTGTTTCGCCTGAGAGGATTTAAGTTGCATGTGCGTACGTGTCGTTGCCAAAGCAGCTTCGTCGCCTCCACACCTACACCAAGACTGAATCAAGTTCCCAAGTCCCTGACATCGTTGGCAGAGCTGCTGCACTGCCTGCAAAGATTTGACGTCGCCGGCAAAGATTTGACGTCGCCTGTGCTCGTGGTCGCCCGTGCCAGCCCGTGCGCCTGTGCCCGTGCCAGAATCGTCACCGTGGCAATGCTGCGACCAGCAGATTTTCACCAACTCCAGCAGCAGCAGCAGGTTTCGCGCCATGCACCTGAGAGGATTTAAGTTGCATGCGCGTACGTGTCGTTGCCAGAGCAGCTTCGTCGCCTCCGCACCTACACCAGGACTGAATCAAGTTCCCAAGTCCCTGACATCGTTGGCAGAGCTGCTGCACTGCCTGCGCGCCATCATGTCGCCGTTGGCCGCTGTCGCGCCTGCGCCCGGCCGGTCTCATCCCCGACACGATTTCCCCGCTGTTTCCCCTCGCTGGCTCCTCCTCATATCCTATTTAAACCCTCCAGTGCTGTGAAGAAACCACAACTCCAAGACCTAGCCAAATTTCCAGTTTTTCACTTCTTTCTTCTTCTCTGGTGAGCTGTTTTTGAGGCCACCGTCACCAGAGCAAGTCACAACCCCTCACTCCAATCCAAGCTCACCTGTGAGTTCCTCTCATCCACCTGTCTGTGTCATAGCTCCCAATTGGCCGCCGGTGAACCCCATCGCCGGTGATCACCGCGAAAAGCCTTTTACCCTGTTCCCCAAATTAATCTCACTCCAATCCTTTTCACCACTCCTTTCTGTCGAATGAAATGATCCTTAACCATTTCTCAACAAGCCTGCTCAGTCACATTTTGAATTTAACTCAATTCGAGAGGTTTCCCGATTTTTTGCGCGCCGCCGTGGATGCCTCACGTTGCTAGCACGCCTCACTGTGTATTCACCCAAATCAAACCCACCTACACCTTCCTTGTATCCCCTAGATGGTGTAGTCCAGAGCATTTGATCAGCAATGTTGTGTGGCGCCTGTTCGTCGTTCACCGTCTTCTCCAAGTCCGGCGCCAACGCCGACGAGCTCAAATGCTCAACCCCAACCAAATTCCTTTCACCAGAGCGATCAGCACCACCTCAGGAGTGTTTTCCCCCAATCAATTTCAAGTTTAATCCACCCCAGCTCTCTGTCACCGTGGCTAGTCTTTGTCTCAGGCGGCTGGCAAATTCAACTCCGCTGTTCATCGCCGTCAAGCCATCCCAGTTCAATTAACCTCAGCAGTGGCTCCACCTTGATCCCGCCTGCATGTTTGAAAAACTTAGACAAGCAACGCATGCGTGGTTCGTCCAGACACGCGTGCCCTAGTTGCTGCAGTGTAGTGGCATTCGATTTTCCCTGTGCCAGGGACTTTGTTGCAATTCCCTGCAATCCCTGGACTTTTCTGTGAACTACACTTTGTCCCTTAGCTTGGCCTCAGCCCCCTAAGCATTTCCTTCCACTAGCTCGACATCTGGATCTGCCCAGATTGGAAGATACAACCTTGCCAAATTTATGTCCAGATCAATGTCTGGGCCGTGTCGCCACCGCGGTTCATCGCCGGAGTTCTCCACCGTCCGGCCATCTCTTGCCTTGAAACCACCTGCATTGTGTTCCTGGCATCCGCGCCTACCTCCTAGACAAAGTTAGCACAGCAGATGAGGCCCAGATTTACATTTGCTGCTAAACCCTAGATTTTGGGAATGTCTGCACTATGTCAGTGCATGTCAGCCGCTGGCATTAGCCATTTTCGACCCCTTCTGGCTGAGCAATTGAAACTCCACTTTGTCAATTAAGTTCCTCACTATATTTGGCACCTAGTGCAACCTTTCGCACTCGTTTTGATTTTCTAGAAGCCCCAGATTAGCTCTATGCCATTCTCAGGCATTACCTGTTCGCGAACCGAATGCCGACCCTTAGGCATTCGTCGAATTCAAGCCAAACCCTGTGAACCAGACCCAAGTATCTTCTCTCCTGCTGTTCTATCTTTGTCCAGATCATTTCGATGCATGCATATCTATACTTTATGTATACTTTTCAATACCAAATATTTTCTATATGTTTATGTAGTGCGATGTGTCGCGTTGTTTCTTTGTTTGCGAGAGCAGAGTCAGAAGCGGAAGGATTGGGAGGAATCTTCGAAGAACCAGCAGAGCTGTTAGACCTCGTTGCAAGGCAAGTCTCACCCACTTGACCATGTCTCGCCTAATATTTTACAACAAACTAGGTTAATTCCTGTTTTAAGTATATGCATGCTTTACTTTCAAATACTATGTTGGAAGAAAATGAGTAGATATAACCTAATCTCTTGAAAGCCTTCTTTGTTTGTATATCCTGTGCAAGCCTTGTCACCCTAGGAAACTATGCTTAGATTGTGCTTATACTTAAATACATGCGTTGAGTGTTGAATGGGCAATTATATGATAAACATGTTGAAAACCCCTTTTTGTGAGAGAAAATGTGAATTAGAATTGATAGTGAGGATGGTTTGATTGGTTGGCTGCTGTGTGCGCATTGGGTATGTGAATGTCTCCTCACTATTAATTCATAAGGACAAGAACCTTGTGTTGTGCCTCTATGCGGTATGCAAAACATACCAACCACTTGCCTGGTATGGGACAGGCACAACTTAGTAGTTTTTTGGTATTAACAGTTCCCTGCATGGTTTGTCGGTCCGGTGTCTCATGTAGAAACTGGTGGGGCGCAGTTCGTCCATGAGTGATGTGAGATCAGAAAAATTATGAGAGGAAAAGGTGGATAGAAGGAAGTCGCCCTATGCCTGGATTAAGTCGTGCGCGGCTGTAATCAAGAGGTCATATGTCTTGCGAGGACACAGACCAAGGCTAGGAAGTAAGGCAGTGGGGAGGACCCACAACGATACTTGAGACTTAATTGTCTATTTACCGGTTGGGGATACTGTTAATACTAGACTGCAAAAGCATTGTGTGAGCTCGGCCTTGTCACATGCGTAAAAGTGGCATGGAGCTGATCCGACTTGAAAGCCAAGTGAAGAAGTGGATTTAAAAAGAGGTACACCTTTGCAAAGTGTAAAAGAAGTATCAGATACTCTGTACTCCCAAGTCATGGAGTATGTTCGCGGTGGATTTATCCATGTGGTTCAGCACAAGTAATATTTGTAATGTTCTCATAATGTGGGTTGATAAAAGTGATGACTCATGGAAGACCATCACACATAATGATTTCTAAAGTATAATTTAAGATTTCAAGTATTGCTTTTGAAACTAAAAGCTTTTCTTTATAACTTTAGAGTGAAAATCTATTCTATTCTTACAAATAAAACTAAGACCTCATTCCTTGAGAACCCCTCATCTATATACCTGCATTCTTGTAACGAGACTTGCTGAGCATCCTGTAAAAACATGCTCACCATTGCCTTTGAACACAAATTCAGAAGAAAGGATCCGTGGATCCTGATTCCTTTGGCCTTGAGCGCCAAATAGAGGAAGGAACCTTTCCAAACGATTTGAGCTTCTAGGAGGGTCATGCACCAAGTTGAGTCCGATGTGGTGAAGGCCCGAGCCGAACCGCTGCAGAAGGAAGTGAAGACCTTTGTGGTTGCTTTTTGTGTTGTTTATTGTGTTCGGTACCTTGATACCGATTCTTGGTTTTGAAAAACTCTCTACTTTTATATCAACTTTAATTAGTGCCATCCTTGGTATTATGATATTGTAATATTGGTCCTCGTGACCTTGTACTTATTTTAACTATCTGCTTTACTGTTTAAAGTAAATCCTGTTGTTGTGAGCTTGCGATGTACCTTTCTGAGTATAACCCACCTGGGCGGTTGCCACCGGATTCCTCAAATGAGGGTCCCACACCCAGGATGAGGGGACGGGGGGGACACCTGCCCCCGAGGCTCCGCTCACTAGGACCATAGCCAACTGGTGGTGGCGCACAGGGGGAGGGGGACGCCTGTCCCAGGGGCTCCGCTCACCGGGACCGTGGTCACCGGGTGGCGGCGCCCGAGGCGAGGGAGACATTTAGGCTGGAGATTTCCCCCAACAGCAACCCCCCATAGCCTCCGGGGACACAGCTAGGTCCCCGGGGGGGATGGTATAGACCACCAGGAAAATCTCCCCCCGAAGTGAGCCTTCGGAGCGCGGGGGCGCCTCGTTTGCCACGCCTTGGATTCAATGACGACGCCGCCAGTCATTATGACCTCGCCAGTCTTGATTTGCTCGCGCCGTCGGCCATCATGGCTTCACATACTTTGAATTTTGACGCGTCGTTTCTAGCACGCCCTTCAATTCGCGTGCGGCGTGTAACACCCTAGTGTTGGGGGTGAAAATTTCTTTTTCATGAAAATCATGCATGCATGTATCTTGGTAGTAGTAGCCAAATCTCCCACTTTAAACCATATCTAATCTCCAAGAATCTCAAAATCTATCATGTAGATCCCATTCGAGATCAGATTGCTCAGATATGACCTATCATCTATCCTGAATATAAAAGCCTTCAGAAACCAGATTCAATTTCAACTCCTTTCTGTTTTCGAAAACGGAAATATATTATATTATCCTAAATATCCTAAGTTTCAGAACTTCAGATTTAACCAAATCTCGATCAAGTTCAGACCAAATTATATCAGGAATCTGATCAAGGGTATACCAATACCTTAATCCAAAAAGTTGGCAGCCAAATTCCCTCATTTAAGCCTTTTTCGCAAATTAGTCCAGATTGTATCACAAATTAGTCCTTTTCTGATTTCCCAAAGCCTGAAAAGGCTAAAAATCACAAATCAGCTCAAAATCTCAATCTAATTCAGGGAACATCTCCCAAATGCTTTTCAATACAAAATCTCCTTTTGTCGGAGCATCAAAATCCCACTCCAAATCCCAGAATTTTGAATTTGACAAAATTTAGATTTCGAGTATCCTAATTACCTGTTTTTGATTTATCCAAAATCTAATCAAATGATCTGAATTTTATCATTTGCCCTTGCCAAAATGTTTGTGGAATAAAGTTATGCGAATATGTGAAATCAGTTCTGACTTAAACCCTCTAAATCACAGAAATCACAAATCAGTCCAAACCAAAAATCAGCAAATTGCATTTCAATCCAGCCTATTGTTTCGACCAGATCTCATGCTGTTTGGACCAGAGCCACTGGCACAGTGTTCAACCGCAGCTTTGTCGTGTTTATTCAACGCGATCTTCGCCGCCGATCCTCGCTTGTTCTCGAGTTCACTTGCGCTTACATGTGCGCATGTGTCCGCGCATAAACCTTCGTCGTGGCAGCACCGACGATCAACAACCGCGTGTGCGCACGACCAGCAGCAACCGCAGCAGCCTTTTGTCAGCAACTCCGCGCCACGTCGCCTCGCCGTGCCAGTTTTGTCGCCACCACTTTGCACCACCCAGCGCCAAGTTCCAAACAGCCGACAATTCGAACAGTGCAGAGCCGCCTGCTCGCCGTCCCGTCGCTGCCGCTATTTCTTCACCATTGTCATCACATCACCGGTCGATTCAATGTCTCTCCTTGTCGCTTCAAGTCTCGAGAGCTCTCATCTTCCACTATTTAAGCAACCTATATCCAGTAGCCTCTTCACACTTCACCAGAATCCACTAAATCGCTATCTCCACCATCTTCGTCTTCTTCTCCGGTGAGCTCAGAAGAGGGAGCACGGTGCCAACTCAAACCTCTGCACCAACCTTCAAATTAAAGCCACCAATTAGTACTCCTTATCCATCTCTCTGTGTGGTAGCATTTAATTGCACTCCGGTGACCTCTAACGTCGGCGATCGCTGGAATTCTCAAAAATCCCAGTTTCGGCAATGCTGATCAATTTAGGCCGAATTAGCTCAAATCTTAGTAGAGTCTTATGCTCAGTAGCTCATTCTTATCAAGCCTGTGAACCTAAATTTCAAATTCGAGTTTGGATTGGAACTTTCCCCAATTTTGCGCGGCACCAGTGACTGGCTCTCGTCGCCAGGCCACACCGTCATTTCTCTGGCCAAATTGGCCTTTCCAGTGGACTTCCCACACCTCCCTTTCGTTCTCACAGCAAGCAATCGACCTCTAAAGCCGTGTATCGATTTCGCCCAAATCTATCCTCTTTGTCGCCGGCGCCGCCTCAGGCCGATTCCCCTCAGCTTCACCATCTGGACCAACCTAGAGACTCAACCGTGCTTTCAATTTTGGGTTTGAAACATCCATACGCCTTGTCGCCGTTGAGGCAATTCCTTCTCTGGCGCAGCTCATCGCCATTCATAGTCAACCCACCTCCAACCTTGTCCAGTGCTTCGAACAGTACTACTTAACCCTATCTAGCTTCAGGCACTCCAGATTTCAGTTGTGCAGTACCAAAACCCAATGTGGGTGTTTTACCCCTCGCTGCCAAGCCACCAGCGTGCCGCCCGGTCGCCGTTGGCCACCGCTGTCATCGCCACTTTGTCCAGCGCCTTCGCTTCGATCTCCTGAGCATATTTCTCTTCTACCTCGACTTCTAGTTCTATGCAAAATAGCCAGTTTCAGCTATGCCAAGAATTTGTCCAGAACCTGTACCTTGTAGTGTCGCCACTATCTTTCCTCCCCACTGTTCATCACGGTCCGGCCATCTCAGCTCCTGCAACCACCTCCTTTGAGTTCCTATTGTCTTTGCCTACCTCATAGACATAGTTGGCGAAGCAATCAAGCCCTAAATCGATTAAATCACCAAAGCCATAGTTTTTGGCAGTGCACTAGCACCCAATTCACTGTGTTTAGGGGTGTTTTTGCTAAATCTTTGACTTCTTTGAAGCTATGTTGGGCCTTGAACCGACATTCGTCGTTTTTGAGCAAACCAGCCGCGGACTTGATGTCCATATTGCTGCCTTGAAACCCTAAGAGTCTCTAACACCCATCTTTAGCCCAGACTCTATAGATTTGAGAGTTTAACTCAATTCCAGCTTCCAAATCCTACCTGTCGCAGTATCGTCGAGAGTATTTCTCCTTTGCATGTTGCATATAGATCATTAATGTATTTAAATGGATTGTGATTCCTGTTTGCTTGGTTGATTCTTGATCAGAGGAAGAGCCTGAGTACGAAGATTCCATCGCAGACCCGACATCGACTGTTGTACCTTATGACGCGAAAGGCAAGTCATATTCTTGAACATCTTGAACCTATATTTTAAGAATTGCTATAATATAACCTTGAATATAATTAGTATTGCATGTGAAGGAATGATTGAGATATGAAATGGCAGTATTAGGCTAGATGCCTGTGAAATGTGAAATAATCAAGTAGTGAGCCATAACTATTATACATGTATATATTTTATATTCATGAAATAAAACCCTAGCCGTGACCAGGCTTTTTGTTATGGAATGGGGGTAGCACTGGCTGTGCATGGGTTGTGGATGGTCTGGTCACTGGCATATAAGGACTGGAACCTTGTGTTGTGCGTCTAGTAGCATGAACAACGTACTGACTGCAAGCCTGGTATGGGACAAGCCTGAACAAGTAGTATGTGGATCACACATGAAACCCCTATATGACACGTACACAATTTACACGGAGTGCGGCTCCAACACATGTGATTTCACGCTAACCTTGAGTGGGAAGATGCCAATTTAGTGGGGTTGTGTAACCCGCCACAACTGTGGTTTGAGTGAAACCACAGGGTCTGGGGTGAATTGTGTGCGAAACATGATAAAAGTTCTTGTTATCTCCACCTTGCCACTCGCACATGGTTGTGAGGAAGGGTCTAATCATCTGATAGGATGAGAATGAAAGTGGAATATCTTGCAGGTAAATTGGTACCTCTCGGAAGAGATAAAAACATATTCGAATACTTCGAACTCCCGGGTTTATAGGAGTCGGCTGCGGTGGATTAAATCCACGGGGTGTGGCAGAAGTATGTTTTCTAAATAAAATTTGATAAGTCAAGATTACCCAAATGACATGTGTTGTCATGATAAGGGGTGCTGCCGTGGGCTATCGTGTGTCGACGTGTCGCAGTAGTACTATAAATAGTGGAACATGAATAGTGATTCTATGCTATGAAAAGTGCTGCCATGAGATGTGACATAAAGGAAAAGACTATTTTACAAACATCTACACTTCTTCACTAGCATAGGTTCATATCATCCCTACTATATGTATCTACTCTTACCTATGACTTGCTGAGTACGTAAGTACTCAGCCTTGCAACCTACAATCCAGTAGATGGAGCGTTCCATGATCAAGATGAAGGTGTGGAGAATTTCTTGGATCCAGAAGGAGGAGAGCCCGTTCCACCAGAGCCCTAATGTGTGTTGTTCGGCCGTCAACTTCTCGCTGTGGGAGGGTCACCTATCTTCTGTTGTGTATTTGTTATTGTGCTAGACCATGTATGCCGCGAAGGCATTGTAACCTCTTTATGTTGTATTAAGGCCAGCAGGCCACACTGCTTAAATATTTTGTAAGTTTTCCTGCTGCAATGTGAATATACTCCTGTGCTTGACTTATCCTAGGAAGTCAATGATATGCATGTATGAGACCAGCTACAGCGAGCTGGGTCTCCACGGGAGTAGTCGTAGTCCCCAGGTCAGGGCGCAACACGGCGTTTGAAATGAGCGGCCCAGATTGATCCCGAGGGGCCACGTGTCGCCCATCAGGGCCGCGCTAGGCTATATTAATAGGGCTGCGGGGGGGGGGGGTGGGGGGGGGGGGGCGGAGAGCTCACATCGAAACCCTAGCTCCAAACTTGTCACCGACGCGTGAAGCCTACTCCGGAATCCTAGCCCCCGGTAACCCTCGCCCGGTGATCTTGTCACCGGTAGATGGCTCCCAAGGGTTGCACCAAAGCCACCGACACGCCCCCAGAGGAAGTCACCGCGGACTTCCTTGGGGCCACTGAGTTCACTTCGGGGGACTTAGAGTCCCTTGTGGATTGGGGAGTTCACTTCGGGCCAGCGAGGTGGTCATTTTTGAAGCCTTCCTGGAGTCCGGCCTCCGGCTCCTAGTGCATCCGTTGCTCTAGGAGTTCGTCCTGGAGTACGAGGTGGCGTTGAACCACCTGACACCTGACACCCAACACTCTTGTCCGGATCGGCCTTTTCATTTGGCTGTGTGAGACAGCCACCGGACGGGAGCCGACGCTCCAGCTGCTCCGGTAATTCTACGAGCCCTCGACGAGGGGCTGGTACATGGTCAAGGGAGGACCGAAGTCCGCCTTCGGCTCGGTCATGGTGCAACTTCTACTAGCTCGAGTGGAGGAGTACCCGGTGACCGCTTCCTGGGACCATTGGGGGGACTGGCTCCGGAGATGGTTTTATCTCCTGATCTAGGACCCTAGGGTGATCTACTCCCCAGAGCCCCCAGCCTATTGCGGCTCGCCTGCCCCCAAGGCGCCGGTCTGGACTGCCGAGGAGTTGAAGCTCCTCAGCAAGATGGTGGGTACCCAGGCCCGGAGGTCCATGAGGGACCTCGTGGAGGAGTTGTTGCTCCCCCTTTCGCGCACGGCGGAGGGGAGTCAGGATGTGTGATATTTACTTGATTTGCTTTATTTTTCTATACTTTTCCCCATGCTTTTGCACATATTAGTTATATACCTCATCGTATACCTAGATTATTCCAGATTTGTTGGCAAATCAACCGGATTACTTGTTTTGCAATTTTTGTCACAGGTTGGCGCGAATCGGATGGAATTTGGCTAACGGACACACTTCATCAACAGAACTGACCCCCGGTCGATTCCTGATAGAAGCACGCATACCTACGGACGCGTAGGAACCGATCGCGCTAATATCAGAGTCTCCGGGGGCCTGGAATCCCAAAACCCCAACCACCAGGTCCAAATTGTAATTCTCCAATACTCCTAGGACCTTTCTGCAAAAATGCCAAGACATGGAATAACCCTAGCCGCCAGCCACCATTTTTCCCTGAGCCCGGTTTTGTTTTCTTTTTGCTTCTTCTTCTTCCTCCCTCCAACCTCCTCCACACCTCCCTCCACCTCACCACCGGCGGCCAGGCCATTCGCCGGCAGTGCTCCATCCCCTCGCCATTCTCCTCCGCTGATCCGACGCCGCCGCCGGATCGCCACCGCGCCACACAACTCCCGCCAGATCTCATGTTGGCACGCCGTCCCACCACCACTTGACGCCGCGTCGCCCTCATCCAGCGCCATGCCGCCCAATATCTCACCGCCGGTCTCACCTCATCGTCATCCTGTGCGGCGCAGCCTCTCCACGCCGTCTCTCCACCCCACTTCTCATCGGAGCCGTCGCCGATCCTGGGCACCTCCACCATTCCCGCGCCACCGGCGTCCTCTTCTTCCCCCAAGTCCCCAGATCCGCCAGATCCGCCCTCGTGACAGTGCTCCAGCGCCATCTTCGCGAGAACTGATTCACTGCGCATCCCGCGCCTGAGCCACGGCCACCTTCGCCGTCCTTCTTCACTACGTCGGCAACCTCAGCGATCGGCGACTTCCTCGACTTCTCTGTAGTCTACAGCCACAAATTCTTCATCAACAACTTCATCAACACACCTTCAGTGATCGATTTCTCCTCTCATATCCCCTTCTCTTCTCCCCCTAAACTGTTTCTTGTGATGCTTGTATATAAATAGAGTTCAATTTTGGATGATCAGTTTAATGCTTGAGTAAATTCCAGTTTAGTTGTGTGTTGATTGCTCTGAGTTGTAGTCCTTGGTAATCTCTCTATTTGTGTTTGTTTGACCTCAATTTAGAACTTTGTTTCTGCTTCTATTGATGTTGAACTGTGATCGTTGATGGGGATAAAAGTTGAATGCACTTGGGTCGCAACTTGAGCTTAATGTTGACTTACTACCTAATTTGTTGCTTCCCTTCTTGAATTGCCTATGCTAAAAACTGAAGTACTTTGTTATGATCGGCTGTCGAATCGCATTGATCATCTTTCTCAAGTTCTTTTGCTACACCCTGTGATATTTGATCTCTATGTTTGATTTACATTGAACCCAATTTGCTGCATGATGACTCCTTCAGTGATTATTGATATTTTGCTGGGTTAGGTTTAGATTGCCGTGTGCAGACCCTTGAGAATTGTTTCAGTTAATCTTTTTCGGCTGAATTGCTTTCACATGATAGTGTTACTCGGCATACAAATTTCGTTCACCGATGTCCTAGGGTACGAGTACAGAATTTGATTTCTGATAGTCGCATTCTAGTAGGTGAGACGAGTCGAGGCGAACCAACACTCATCCCTCTTGTGGTTCTGTTTGATTTTCTTATTCGGATTTAGTTAGGAATATTTTGTTCGCATCTAGTCCCTTGGGAGAGAACGACATACTCACCTTCTATTGCGATCTCGTCCGCTTGCGAGGCCCCATTTTAGGTGGTATCAATGTGCCTGGCGCATCGGCCCCGCAAATGCTGGTGGCTCGACGTAAGTGGCTGGTGACCCATGGCTCGGTCTTAGTTATTTTTACTAACACTTTTACTTTTTGTAGTCTGGCGGTACTCGGCCTCCCGGGAGAAGGCGGAACACCTTGGGAGGTACTACGTCGACGAGCATGAGCACATCGTGCGTGTTATCGGGGAGGGACCTCCCAGTAACTTGGTGGCGGAAACCTTCGGGATGACGTTACCGGTAAGGGAGCCTCTCCCCACCCCCGGCTCTCATAAGCGGGGCAAGGAGGCCACCGAGAGCCCAGAGCCAAAGTGCGCCAAGACGTAGAAAGCCACGGGCCCGGCTACGACACCGTGCACTACACCCGCAAACACCATGCATGACACCGTGTTTGGACTTTGATTGGTTTAGAAATTTGTTTCTTAGTTTCAACATTACTATAAAGAGGGGTTGTAAGTTCTCTCTACATTTTCATCATAAATCACTGTATTCATTCTTTTATGTTGGATTTGTTTTGAAAAGATTTGGTTTTTCAGATGAGTTTTTGATAGTAGAGTTTTTGCATTTTCTAGAAATATCTGGGCAGATCTGGGTTTTTCTTCTGTTGAAAAAAATATATCCCTTTTAATTATCTTTCAAACGAACTATAAAACACTTTAATCAGATTTCTGGATCAAAAGTTATGGCTATTTTTATCCATGCTGATTGTCAGTGTGCTATACTAACTGTCAGTTTGTTTAACTGCCATTTGTCTTGAGAGCATGTTTTTTGAGCCAAGTTTCTTTTTGCTTATGCTGACTGTCAGCATGTGTTGCTGACTGTCAGTATGCATTTCGACCATGAGCTAATTGTTTTGAGTTTTTGTTTTAACTAGTCGATTTTGTGGTCCATGCTGACTGTCAGCAGGTGATGCTGACTGTCAGCATGAGGTGTCAGTTTCCATATACGACCACAAACGGCTAGCTAATTTTTATCCGTGATTTTTGTCGAGCCATGGTCATAGACGCTGACTGTCAACATGTGTTGCTTACTGTCAATATGTGCTGTTTTGTTTCATTTTTGGACCTCAAACAGCTAGCTGAGTTTTCTCTGAGATTTACTTCTTTCTGGTCGTGACCCATGCTGACTGTCAGCATGCACTTTTTCTTTTGTTTGCAAGCTCCAACGGCTAATTTGATTCTTGGGGCTATAAATAGAGGCATTGAGCAGTTGTTTTCTACACCAAGCAGCCTCATATTCATCTACACACTTGAGCTTTAGTTCTTAACACAAAATCTTGATCTTTTGATCAAGTCATGTGCTTTTGTGATCCACCGAGTTTTCTATTCGCATCATTCTTGCATATCTAGAGTTTCTCGGTGATTCTCGGAGGTCTAGAAGAGACCTTGCAACTCACATAGACGGTTTGGTGGCGTGGCCGTTGACCTCTCCTGTTCGGAGATTGTTAGAGAGGCTCGGCGTGATTGTAAAAGGCATCGGTGCTCGCCTTTCTAGAGTGGAAAAGGAGCAACTACTAGTGAGAAACATCCTTCGTGGATATTGAAGCAAGACTCATTCATTTGAGTGCTTCAACGAGGAGTAGGGGAGACCGGGTGAGTCTCCGAGACCTCGGGAAAAATCTCTGTGTTTGTTCTCTCTCTCTTGTTTTTAATTGTGCAATATATTGTTTAATTGTTTTTGGTTCTTCTCTTTGCAAAAAATTGTTTTATTTGAAAAGTTTCAAAGCCGCCTATTCACCCCCCCTCTAGTCGGCATCCTCAATCCTACAAGCCTAGAGCACCTGTAGGTGCGCTTTGCGGAGGCGTCCCCCCCGCGCTTCTATTGGCTGGTGGACAAGGGTGCGAGCCTCTCGGCTAGGCCAGTCCAAGTGGCCTTGGGGGTCCCGCAGCTTGGGAGGGGCAAAGGGCTTCTCATCCCCCCATGGGCCACGTTCCCTCCAGGGACTCATCTTCCGACGTCTCGAACACTGAGTCTCTGGCGATGGGGGCTGCGACCGGGACCGAGCAGGTCCACATCACCCCCAGGGACGGGTGGAGGGGAGCCGCCAGTGAGGACGGGTCCGCTGCCGTCGGGAGGGAGACCCCCTTGCTGTCCCCGAGAGAGACCCGGAGATTCGCCGTGGGCCTCCAGACCCCGAAGGTCCGGACCTATGTCCGGTTGGGGACAATCAGCGAGTGGTGCTCGGAGCTGATCACCATTCATCTCCAGGTGAGTTTACTCCCGTGGCACCCAGGGGCTTTCCCCCAGAAGTTTCTCTTGTGCTCCATACTCATCTAATCCTTGGGTTCGCAAGGGGTGGCCATCCCGCAGGACGTTGAAGAGCACTTCGATAAGGCATTGAAGGAGATGGAGGATAAGGCCACCGCCTTTTGTGCCGAGAGGGACGAAGCGCTCGGGGAGCTGGCCAGGGTCCGGGCCCAGCTCCTCGCCTCGGAGGAGGCCCACACCTGCCTTCGGAGGGAGGAGAAAGTGAAGGAGAGCGTTTACCGGGAGCTTGAGGACTACAGCTCTCGGGTGGTCGCCGAGGTGGGACATTCCATCAGGTCGGCCCTTGAAGGGCTCGGCTTAGCCTTGGCCCGGGAGGAGGCTTCGGTGCAGCGCCGGCTAGATACACGGAGGCTATGCGCTTTCTCAACACAGTGGCCTGGGAGCTTGCTTCTGTGGAGGGGCTTCCGGGTCCCCGAGGGCGTAGCCCGGGGGATGCCCAAGTGGCCTTATCTTTGTTAAGGCTCACCACCGGGAGACGTGCTTGGAGTGCTTCCCTGGAACCGATCCACCTGCGGTGGCTCCAGGAGTGGCACTTAGATAATTTCAACAACAATCGTGCCGAGTTGTCCCCTTCGAGACTGGGGTCCTGGAGGGTCCCACCGCTTTGGATACTCCCCCCGGCCGGCTATGAGTGTTGGCCCAGGGATTTGCTTCGAGAAGCCCAAAGACACATAAGGAGCTTGTATCGGGACCTTTCCCGGGAACTATCGGATGGTCTCCGGGAATATTAGGTGTAGGTGCCCACCGGAGGAGGTTGTCCTCCGGGGCAATTTTCCACAAGAGCTCGGCTCCCCGGGTTGTATCTTGTATGTGCCTAGGCATTGTCGTCCTGGGGACACCTTAACCCACTGGGGGGGTTGTCCCCTAGTAAAATGTTTCATCAATAAATGTCGCGCCCCGAAACTGGGACAACGACTACTCCTGTAGAGACCTAGCTCGCTGCAGCTAGTCCCAAACCACAAACCTTTGACTTCCCAGGATGAGTCAAACACAGGAGTATATTACATTGCAACAGAGTACTCACAAAATATTAAGCAGTGTGGCCTGCTGGCCTTAATATTACATAAAGGGATTACAATGCCTACAAGGCATTCAGGGTTTAGCAAAATATTTAACTACACAGCAGAAGATAGGTGACCCTCCCACAAAAGAAGTTTTCGGTACTACTGTAAACTCATATAAACCATATCTGGTAGTGAAAGCAGTTTTCGGTATATCTTCCTTCTTGATCTTCAGCTGATGATATCCAGATTTCAAATCTATCTTGGAAAATACTTTGGCTCCTCGAAGTTGATCGAACAAGTCATCAATTCTTGGTAATGGATACTTGTTTTTAATAGTGACTTCATTCAAAGCTCGGTAGTCTACACACATTCGTAGAGTTCCGTCTTTCTTCCTCACAAACAAAACTGGGGCTCCCCATGGTGAAGCACTGGGTTTGATAAATCCTTTGTTTTCCAAGTCTTCGAGTTGATTCTTGAGCTCCTCCAAATCTGTAACTGGCATCCTATAGGGACGTTTTGCTATAGGTGCTGCTCCTGGTTTAAGTTCAATACTGAATTCTATTTCTCTGTCAGGTGGCATTCCCGGAAGTTCTTCTAGAAACACATCAGAATATTGTTGCACTACAGGCACTTGTTCCAGGCATAACTTTTGCAATGCTTGAACAGATCTTAGCGGTTTCTTGACTGATGATCTTTCTGCATAGAATAGAACTCTCTCCCCTTGGCTACTGACAAGACTAAGGGTTTTCTCTTCACAATCTACTAGACCTTTATGTTGGGACAACCAATCCATTCCCAAAATAATGTCTAGTCCTTGCAGTTCTAGAACTAGTAGATTTGCCTCAAATTCTACCCCTTCTATATTGAAAGTTACATTTGGGCAGATCGAGTAAACAGATAATCTAGCCCCTGGAGTTTGTATAGCCATAGAGTACTCTAGTGGTACTTGGTCTATATGCATTTCAACTTCAGATGCAAATGCTCTTGACATGAATGAATTTGTAGCACCAGGATCAAACAATATTAAGGCAGATGCAGATTGAATCAGAAATCTACCTAGAAGAATGTCGGTGGCGTTGCCCGCTTCTTGAATTGAAGTATAGTTTAATCTTCCTCCTTGGGTTGCAGCTGGTGTTCTACCTCTTCCTCTTCCTCGATTAGCCATGTTTCCTCCTCTTCCTGCTGAATTTTCTCTAAAATTCTGCGATGGTGATGCTCTGGTTACTACTGGCTGTGTTCCTGCTTGAGATCTGGCAATCGACATCGGAAGTTGTATCCAAGGACAAAATTCTTTACGGTGCCCACACTGTCCACAATGATAACACTCAACACGAGGATGAGGGCAATCCTTCTGAGAATGATTTCCTCGGCAGTTGGGGCACAATGTCGTTGCTGGTCTGGGATTCTGATAAGATGGTCAGAAATTGGGAGTGATAGGAACTCTTCCTCTGATTGGATTTGGCTGTGGTCGTGTTTGCTGGAACATCCTCCTCTTTCGGCTTTCTTCCCCCATATTCTTCTTCTCTTCCACCTTTAAAGCTCTGTTCACTAGTGTTTGAAATTTTGTAAGTTCATGAGAAGCAATTTGATACTGTAAATAGTGCTGAAGTCCATCTGTGAAGCACTCTATCTTCTTCTCTTCAGTATCCACATCTCCAGGTGCGTATCGAGCCAAATGAGTAAATTGGTGTAGATACTCAGTAACTGACTTACTACCTTGAGTTAAATTCCGAAATTCCCGACGCTTAGCTGCCATAACACCAGTAGGTATATGAAATTTCCGAAATTGATCCTTAAATTCCCTCCAAGAGATATTGTCTTTATCAAGGTGGGCTTCCTGGTAGTTCATCCACCATGCAGCTGCAGCTCCTGATAACTGATGAGATCCAAACAAAACTTTCTCTCGTTCGCTGCATCGGACCGTGTCCAGTTTCCTCTCAATATCCCGTAACCAATCATCGGCAACCATGGGATCGGTCGCACTAGAGAATGTTGGTGGACGGGTCTTTTGGAAATCTGTTAATCTCGCTCCTACAGCAGAAGTAGTTCCTTCTGTTGTTCCAGTAGGCAGTTTCTGAACTATCTGAGCTAACAACTGGGTATGAGCTATCTGAGCTTCTTGTTGACTTTTCTCCATTGACAATAAAATTTCCTGAAGACTGGGTTGTTCATTCTGAGGTGGATTGGAACTCTGAGATCCTTGCTGAAACAAAGGGTCTCTTGTCATAGTTTCTTCTTCCTGCGGAGTCTGACCCATATCTTCTCTTCCACTTCGAGATCTCCTTCTGGTGTCAACCATGGTGGCTCTGAAAAAGGTTAAAACGGATCTAACTAACTAAGGCCAACTAAGACAGCAATGCAGAAATTAATGCAACTACTTTAATGCATAAAATTACTTAGGCTATTAGCCATAATACACAAATTAACCATTGCAAAAGCAACAGCGAATCACAAAGCTATTAAGAGCATCCACTAGCTCTGTCTACACCAACCTCTAAGACACTCTGAAACAACAGAACGCACTCTCACAATCTTACCGAATTTTAGAAAATCCAAATAAAATTTTGAAATGAAGGTTTTTCAAGAGCTACAAAGCTCATTATTTTTACCAAAATAAAGTTTTCAACAATTAGTTTTCTGAATAAATTACGTTTTCCTGGCACGGCCAATTTCCTAAAGGTGTCGTCCTACAGTCAAGTTCTCATGTTGCTCTGATACCAACTTTTCTGTCGCGCCCCGAAACTGGGACAACGACTACTCCTGTAGAGACCTAGCTCGCTGCAGCTAGTCCCAAACCACAAACCTTTGACTTCCCAGGATGAGTCAAACACAGGAGTATATTACATTGCAACAGAGTACTCACAAAATATTAAGCAGTGTGGCCTGCTGGCCTTAATATTACATAAAGGGATTACAATGCCTACAAGGCATTCAGGGTTTAGCAAAATATTTAACTACACAGCAGAAGATAGGTGACCCTCCCACAAATGAAGTTGACGGCAGAACAACACACTTCAGGGTTCTGGCGGAACTGATTCTCCTCCTTCTGGATCCACGTAGTACTCCGTGCCATCATCTTGATCAAAGTAGGCTCCATCTATTGAGTTGAATGTTGCAAGGGTGAGCACTTACGTACTCAGCAAGTCATAGGTAAGAGTAGATACATATAGTAGTGATGATATGAACCTGGACTAGTCAAGAATTATGGATATTTGTAAAATAATCTTTTTCTTTCTCATCTCATCTTGTGGCAGCACTTTTCATAATATAACATCATCATTCATGTTCACTAGATTATAGCACTACCGCGACACGTCGACACACGACAGCCCACGGCAGCACTCCTTATCATGACAACACATGTCATTTGGGTAATCTTGATTAAACATATTTTATTTAGAAAATAGTACTTGTGTCACACCCCGTGGATTCAATCCACCGCAGCAGACTCCTATAAACCCGGGAGCTCGGAGTATTCGAATACATTTTTAACTCTGCAGAGAGGTACCAATTTACCCGCAAGATATTCCACTTTCAAACCTTTTCTATCATAACAAAATGATTGGACCCCTGACTCACTTCATACTGTGAGCGGCAAGGTGGAGATAACAAGAACTTTTGTTATGTTTTACTCACAATTCACCCCCGACCCTGTGGCTCTCAGCGAGGCACAGTTGTGGCAGGTTGTATCCAAACCTCCACCCCTTTGCTTATTCCCATTACTGGGTCAGCGTGCTTGATCACCTTCAGTGATATGTGTGGGAGCCGCGCTCCGTGTTTATCGTGCATCACTACACATCTCATGCAGGGGTTTCATGTGCGATCCACATAATTACTTGTTCAGGCCTGTCCCATACCAGGCTTGCGGTTAGCACGTTGTTCATGCCACTAGACGCATAACACAAGGTTCTAGTCCTTATATGCCAATGACCAGACCATCCACAATCCTGCACCTTCAGTGCCTGCATTCCTTTGCAGTCTAGCACCTCCAGTGCTACAGCCATCCACACCATTTTTCTGGTCACGGCTAGGGGTTTTATTTCATGAATATAAGTATATAAATACATATAATAATTCATGGCTCAAAACTTGTTTATTTCACATTTCACAGATAAGCAGTCTAGCACTGCCAATTCATAAATCAACCATTCTCAATCTTTCACATGCAATATTGCCTATATTCAAGGTTATGTTATAGCAACATTTAAAATATAGGTTCAAGATGACCAAGGATATGACTTGCCTTCCGCGTCGTAAAATACAGCAGTTGATGACGGGTCAACAGCAAAATCTTCAAAGTCAGCTTCTGAATTTGCTCGACGACAAACAAACACACAATGATTACTTATAATATTTAAAATGTTTTAAGACTTATATGCAGAAATGCTTAACAAGAATGATTGAACTATACTGGAGATAATTTGAACTGCAAACTGAACTGAGTCGAGATTCTAGAGTTTCAAGGAATTTGGGCTAAGGATGGTGATTAGATAAACTTAGGGTTTCAGGATTACAATAGGGATAACAATTTTGTGGCTGGTTTAATCAAAACAGCGAATGTCAACAGATCGACATTCGGATCGAAGCTTGGACATAGCTTTAAGAAAAGCTAGGATGCTTATCTCAAGTTGTGGTAGTAGAAGAAAATGTAGATCACAACTCTACAAATTCAGTGGACAAAGTGGATTTCAAATTACACAACCAGAAGTGGGTAAACAAGGCCAATGCCACTGGCTGACAAGCTCTGGCATAGAGCTGACAATGCCAAAAACTAGGGCTTAGCATAACTTTTGATCTGGAGCTCCAAATGATGCACCACTTTGTCTGGGAGGTAGGCTTGAGTAACAGGAACAATTAAGTCAACAGGATCTAGGGCAAGAAATGGCTGGAAAGCAAGAAATTTGATGATGAACTGAGATGAACTGGCTGCACTAGATCAGTTCTGGACAAAAACTTGGCAAAGCTATAACTTTTGATCTAGGCTGATTTAGATGTCGGGCTAGAAGACAAAAATGTTCAGGAAGTTAAGGCACACACAGTGGACAAATTGATTTGAGCTGAAACGGCCGGGAACACTTTTCCGATCATCGGCGCCGGAGAAGAAACGCTGCTGATTGGGGGTTTCTGCTACAGGCAACAAGAACTTAATTCCTTGCTTGGAGAGCATCTAGGAGGTATAGGGAAGCTTCTGGTACAATTGTATTGGCCGGAGGATCACTGGAGAAGCCTGGCGACGATCGCCGGTTTTCTGGTGAAGCTCGGTTTAGGGAAAAGGTTCGATTCTTGCTTAATTTCGAAATCCAACTTCACAGGCTTGCTTGATTTAGCTCACTGATCAATTTTGTTTACAGAATCGAAGGCTAATTTGGAGTAATTCGAGCTACATTGCCGGAACAGGGCATTCTTCGAATTTTAGCAATTTCCGGTGATCGCCGGCGTTAGAGGTCACCGGAGAGCAATTAGACAGTACTACACAGAGAGGATAAGTAGATGAACTCACTGATGGCTTTAATTTGGCAAGAGATGATGTGGAATGAGCTGGCACCGTGAGCCTCCTCGATGGCTCGCCGGAGAAGACGACTGCAGCGAGGAAATTTGGAAATTGGTTAAGTCCTGGTGATGTGTGGAGGGAGCTGCTGAGCACAGGAGTGCTTATATAGGCCAGGCGAAGATGGCAAAGGGGAACAATGAAGAGATTGGTTGCTGTGACTTGACTGGTTGCGTGCAGGAGCAGTAGCGGCGAAGACACAGCAAGAGCGGTGATGCGACGGCGACAAGCTTTCAGCTGATCACAATGTCGCCTCATCGGGACCTGGCAAAGCTTGTAGCAAGCGGTGGCGACAAGTACTGGCGCGGCGAAGCTACGTGGCGATGAATTGCTGACAAAAGTCACTGCTGGTCGCGCGGGGAAGCAGGCGCTGGTCGTCGACGTTGCAGCGACGCTGCCACGGTGACGGCTGAGGCGAGGACACGTGCGCAACAGCATGCACGATCAAGTTGCAGGCGAAGCTTCACCGGCGGCAAGCAACCACGGCGCAAGGAAACCACGGCGAGCCCTGGTCGTGTACAGCAGTTGGCCTGGTCGAAAATGGACTGAACTACAGTTTCAATTCTGTGAGTTTTGGACTGAAATGTAAATCTGGAGATTTGGAAGGTTTAAACTGAAATTGATTTCACTAATCTTGTAGATTATTTTCAACAGGATATTTGGCAAAGATGGTTGATAAAATTTGACACATTTGAATAGTTTTCGATACGAACTGAAAATAGGGTAATTTAGGGTAAAATAAGGTTTAAGTTTTGTCGATTTCGAATTCTGGCATTTAGGGTTCGATTTTGATATCTGCATAGAAGAGAAACTTGTGGCAAATAGCATTTTGAGAAGATTTGCCGAAGAGATTTTGAGTTTGAAGTTAATCTGGAGATTCTAGCCTTTTTGGGTTTTCAGATATCAGATAAGGACTAATTTGCGATAACTCTTGGACTGATTTGTGAAAAGAGTCTAGATGGTGAAATCTGGCTGTCAACTTTTTAGATTAAGGTATTGACATACCCATGATTATATTCCAGGAATAATCTAGTCTGAACTTGGTCAAGATTCGGATTAAATCTGTATTTCTGAAACTTAGGGTATTTGGGTAATATAAGGTATTTCTGTTTTCGAAAACAGAAGAAGTTGATAAATCTGGAATTTAGAGATAGAATTGGATCTAGGTTCTGAAGACTTTTAAGTTCAAAGTAACTGATAGATCACATCTGAACAATCTGATCTTAATTTGAGGTCATAGGATAAATTTTGGAGATTTTAGGGCTTGAGATAGAAACTGATCTGGCTATTACTACAGATACATGCATGCATGCTATTGATGAAAAAGGAAATTTTCACCCCTAACTCAGGGTGTTACAATAAAGCTATCTAAGTTTGCTTGTTCATTGAATTTGCTTGAATGTTGTCTTCAAAATTTTCCAAAAATTATCCTCCTGTCCAGGCACCCGGGTTGTCCCCCCCCATAGCGGGGTGCTGCTTGGCACCGCGCACTGTGGGTGAGGAACAAAAAGGGGCCGAACGCCGATAACTACCGGGGTCTCCTAGCCCCCTGTTGAAAAGGGACAAGGGGAAGGATACACCCAGTAAGAAATCTCCCTGGTCGCCGTGAGAACGGGGGGGGGGGGGGGGGGGGCTGAGAAAGAATATTTCGGTCGAAAAATTCCGACAGTAACCGAGAATTCCGAAAACCGAGAATCCCATAAACCGCGGAGGGGGAACTCACTCTTGGGGAAGGATGGGCCGATGACTCATAAAGGGATAAAGCCGCTCCCGGAGGAGGGTTCCGTCACCCGGCGGCGGGTGTTGAGTATTTGAGAGGGGACTAGTCCCTCAAAAGTGACTCGCTACCGTAGTTCATGAGAACTGGGTTGCCGCTTACCCCCTCAGTCCACGAGGGGTTACTATAAGCCACCCTACGGGAGAGAGGCTCCCGTCGTAGGGGCTTTTAGGCTGCGATAGCCTACGTCCTCACGGGGAGGGCATCCTCACTAAGGGCATCACCTCGGGGGCGGAAAGGTAAAAATCTGCAAAGACTCCAGAGTTGAACGAAAATCCATTTGTATTGATAAAGATGAAATACAACGCCTCCCCCCATGGAATCGCGACGGGGGAGGGAACGGTGATTACAGCACCTCCCCCTGCGAAGTCGCGACGGGGGAGGGAGTAAGCCCGGAGGCTAGATGTAGAACTTGCGGAGCAAGTCTATGTTCCAAGTATGCTTCAGCTCCTGGTTTTCTAGGTTGGAGAGCTTATAAGCCCCCGATCCCAGGACCGTAGAGATCCTGTACAGGCCTTCCCACTTAGGGGAGAGTTTGCCCTGGGCTTGGGGGTCAGTCACGCACTTGAGGAACAGGTCCCCAAGGTGGAAAGCTCTCTCGTGGACGCGCTGGTTGTATGCACGCGTTATTTTGCGCTCGTAGATGGCATGGTGGAGGAGCGCTCGGTAACGCTCTTCTTCGACGAGGTTGACTTCCAGCCGCTAATTTGCTTCATTAGTTTGGTACACTGCAGTCGTAGCTCCGTCTAGGAGCTCGACCCGTAGCGACCGAAAACCAATCTCTGAGGGGAGGACTGCTTCAGCCCCATACATGAGCGAAAAGGGCGTACGCCCTATTGCCCGGCTCGGGGTCGTGCGCATGGAATAGAGGATGCTCATAAGCTCCTCCACGCATGCGCCCCGCCTGTTGTATAAAATACGAGCTCAAAGCCTCTATTTATAGCCTCAAGGATCAAAAGAACTGTTGGAGCTCGGGCTGAAAATCAACAACTCAAACTGACAGTCAGTTCACCAAACTGATAGTCAGTTACATACTCAACGGCCGACAAAATTTACGAATAAAAAATAGCTAGCTGGTTGTGGTCGTATATGGACACTGAAACCCCAAACTGACAGTCAGTTAGGCAAACTGACAATCAGTTCGATCAAAACATCGACCAGATCAACTAGAAACTCAGATAAAACCAGCTGTGGTCGAAATGCAAACTGACTGTCAGCATGGGCATACTGACAGTCAGTTTAGTACAAAAAATTTCAACTCAAAAAACACACTCTCTGGACAACTGTCAGTTTAACTGAACTGACATTCAAACTGACAGTCAGTTTAGCAAATTGACAGTCAATCTTAATAAAAACAGTCATAACTTTAAAACCATAAGTCCAAATTGAAAATTTAATAGCTCGTTCGAAAGATAATTTTAAGGACTACATTTTTGTCAACAGAAGAAAAAGCCAGATCTACCTAGATCTTTCTCGAAAATTGAAAAACTCTTCTGCTATCAAAAACTCGACTGAAAACCAAATCTTTCAAAACAAAATCAAATCAAATCCATCCGAAAAAATGCAATGCAATGACCTAGTAATTTCTTGGTTCATGTTGAAAATGTAGAGAGGACTTTGCAACCCCTCTTTATAGTACGGTTAAATCTAAAAATAAAATCCTTAAACCGATCAATCTCCTTACGCCGAGATCGGTAAATATAAAATCTCATATTACCTTAGGTCCTTTCATCTTCATGTTTGCGTCTCGTCTTTTTTCTTTTGCACCTTGTGCCTCTATTTAATGTCGAGTTCATCTTGATCATCTTGCGTGTTTTCCCGAACAAGCTCTGTATCAAAAATCTCCGAAGCACAGTTAGTCTGAAATACTTTGTTTTCATTAATCATCAAAATTAGGGTTAGGCATAAAGGCCTAGATTCAACAATCTCCCACTTTTTTGATGATTGATGACAACATGTGTTCGATAAAAGATAATAAATAAAATAACTCACTACCACAGAAACAGACATCCTGGACGGCACATCACAGACGGGTATGAACTGTTCAATGGAAAACCGTCTGTGAAGGCCTGGCGGGAGAATATGTTCAGATATCACAGACGGTTCTGACGTCAAAAACAACTGTGAGAGTAAACCAGACGGTTCTGAACACAAAACCGTCTGTGATAGTATACTTATCACAGACGGCTCTAACCTAAAAACCGACTGTGATATATACAATCGGTTCCCAGCTAAGAACTGTCTGTGATAGTCTAATTATCACAGACGGTTCTAACTTAAAAACCGACTGTGATATATACAGACGGTTCTGAGTTCCGAACCGTCTGTGATAATTAGACTATCACAGACGGTTCGGAACGCAGAACCGACTGTGATTTATACAGTCGGTTGTAAACCACGAAGCGTCTGTGATAGTGTAGTTATCACAGACGGTTCTGATGTATGAACCGACTGGAAAAGTACCGGCGCTTCGAATTCTCAACTGTGATCATTTCTGTCTCCGATCTTCGCGCGCGGCGCCTAGGAGAACACGAAGCATCGCTTTGGAAGTTCTATAAATTGACAGTGGAAAAATTATCATTTACTTTACAAGTTTTTATAGTTCTCAGACTGTTTGACTCCTTAGCTTCTCTGCGCCAATGGCATCCTCGATGGCATCGTCAGCCTCGCCCTCCCCGGTATGAACTCTCAATCTTTTGGACTTACCACTGTATTGTTAATCCATGTTCAATACATTCTTGACCTGTTGATTTGCACAGGGAAGGGGAGCCGTGGAAGACACTGCCAAAGTCAAGGCCGAGCTGAGGGCCCTCCAGGAGGAGCACAAGCTCCTCACGGAGAAGCACACTCGGCTACGGCTTGACCTTGACGATCTCTTCCAGCGCATTCAGCGCATGAAGACGGATGGTGACAATGCTAGGGCGAGGACGAGGCGTCTTCGCGAGGAGAAGAAAGCCGCGGATATGACCATCGCTGGCTGCGGTTTGACAATGAAGGATACCATCGCGAAGCTGAGGGAGGTCGCAGGCCTTCTCGACGCTGAAGTAGTTGATCCTGAGAAGGACAACTTGTCGCTGGAGGAGTCCTGCGTCCTGGCTGCAAGTCAAACTGATTTTATTCTAGATGCAGCCAGGGCTAAGACCACTCCTTGACCTAGCATTCTGTATTTTTACTTTTTTTTTGTAAGTGATGAAACAAATTATTGAAAACTTTGTTCTTATGTCAAATTTCTAATTTTCCAGCACATTCTTGGACTGCATGCAATCTTCCCTCTTTCTTTATCTTTCGTTGGCTTTTGTCGAACATTCGACCATACAAAGGTATGTACACTGTGTGCGATCAAGGAACGACTATCGCGATCTTTGGCTTGTGATCGGAGCCCTTGAAATAATATAGAAACAATATAGAGGTCGCAGGTCCCATGCAAATAATATAAAAAGAATATAGAAGTTATATATCAACGTGCTTTGAAATATCACAAACGGCTCTGAGGTAAAAAACATCTGTGATAGTCACATTAGAGACGGTTTTTACGTAAGGCCCGAGTGTGATGGTCCCAACAGTGTCCTCGAGTCGACTCGAATTCTTAACCTCTATCAATATCACAGACGGTTCTTAACTCCAAACCGTCTGTGATAGTAAACGGACATATTAAAGACGGTTCGGACATCAGAACCGTCTGTAATATTAAAGCAGACGGTTTTGATCTCCCAACCGTCTGTGATAGTCCCAACAGTGCAATTCTCTACATGCAATTGTTGATAACCGCACATAATAACTGAGCAGATGAAGAGACTTAATTATTTACTTCAAATTTAATTTGCATCGAATTATGTAATCTGACTCTTCAACTTCCTCGCCTCGAATTCTCGACCTCTATCAATATCACAGACGGTTTTTAACTCCAAACCGTCTGTGATAGTAAACAAACATATTAAAGACGGTTCGGACATCAGTACCGTCTGTAGTAGTAAAGCAGACGGTTTTGATCTCCCAACCGTCTGTGATAGTCCCAACAGTGCAATTCTCTACATGCAATTGTTGATAACCGCACATAATAACTGAGCAGATGAAGAGACTTAATTATTTACTTCAAATTTAATTTGCATCGAATTATGTAATCTGACTCTTCAACTTCCTCGCCTCGAATTCTCGACCTCTATCAATATCACAGACGGTTTTTAACTCCAAACTGTCTGTGATAGTAAACAGACATATTAAAGACGGTTCGGACATCAGTACCGTCTGTAGTAGTAAAGCAGACGGTTTTGATCTCCCAACCGTCTGTGATAGTCCCAACAGTGCAATTCTCTACATGCAATTGTTAATAACCGCACATAATAACTGAGCAGATGAAGAGACTTAATTATTTAATTCAAATTTAATTTGCATCGAATTATGTAATCTGACTCTTCAACTTCCTCGCCTCGAATTCTCGACCTCTATCAATATCACAGACGGTTTTTAACTCCAAACTGTCTGTGATAGTAAACAGACATATTAAAAACGGTTCGGACATCAGTACCGTCTGTAGTAGTAAAGCAGACGGTTTTGATCTCCCAACCGTCTGTGATAGTCCCAACAGTGCAATTCTCTACATGCAATTGTTGATAACCGCACATAATAACTGAGCAGATGAAGAGACTTAATTATTTACTTCAAATTTAATTTGCATCGAATTATGTAATCTGACTCTTCAACTTCCTCGCCTCGAATTCTCGACCTCTATCAATATCACAGACGGTTTTTAACTCCAAACCGTCTGTGATAGTAAACAGACATATTAAAGACGGTTCGGACATCAGTACCGTCTGTAGTAGTAAAGCAGATGGTTTTGATCTCCCAACCGTCTGTGATAGTCCCAACAGTGCAATTCTCTACATGCAATTGTTGATAACCGCACATAATAACTGAGCAGATGAAGAGACTTAATTATTTACTTCAAATTTATTTTGCATCGAATTATGTAATCTGACTCTTCAACTTCCTTTGCCGTGTTGCAGTTTATCTCCCGAGAAGTTGTATATCATGAATTTATTGGCCTTCAAAACCAGTACTAGTGCGCTTTTTAGAACTCGAGGCACCCGTGCATATGAACCGTCACCTTCTGTTTCTATAAATAGCGAGGCTCCTAAATCCCTGTCTTTATTCCCTCCTCAACTCCCACCTTGATGGCGAGCCGAGATTCCAGTGAGGTTATTGAAATTGAGAGTGATGAGGAAGAGATAAGGAATGAACTCGATCAGGATCTTCAGAAAGTAAGTCCTCTCTGAAACTCTAATGCAGATCTTTCTTTTATGACTTGATTACCTCGAAACAAATGCATTTCGAAATCCACAGGTGCTTGAGGAAATGCTCCCTCCAAAGAAGAGACTTAGAAATGATGAAAGATCATACAGTGGAGCTGCAGCGAAGACTCTAGAGGGTGCTGAGGCCTGTGTTGCCACATTGCCCCTTGCAACCCCTCCAGTTGCATCGACTCCACCTTTGGAGATCCACAATAATCCTTCCAATATCCCCTCTCCAACACCTTTGTATCATCAGCTTTTCTGGGGTAAGGCTCACACTTCCACGTCCAAATCCACTCCGAAGCTTGGCAATCATCTTCACCCTCCCAGCATACGCCCCTAGGAGAAGCTGGAGAAGCATATGTGCAGGAGGAGAAAGCTGCCTTGTGCAGAACTCTCCAAAAAAAAAAAGAGGCGCTGGAGAAGCATTCTGAGGGGATGTCTTTTGCCATTCTGCACTTGGCAGAGTGCATGCTTTGAGTTGCAGCTTCATCTCCACCTTGGTTGTATCAACTTTAATTTCTTGGATGATCCTACTGATGCCAAATCCACTCCTTTGGTGAGAGATGATGTTGATAGTCTTAGAGCCATTGGTAGTTCTCCTGGGGTGGCCAGTGTAGATCCTATTGATGCCAATACGTCCCTAGGAGAACTTTGTAAATTACTTTCGGAACAGGTCGACACTAATCAATTGGTCGCTTAATTAATAGTATCTCTTATGTATGGAAAGATTGTAAGAAATAAGAATTTTCTTTTCCTTATATATCTGGCTTTCGATTGATTATGTAACTGATAATCACCAAATGATGTTCTGTGTAAAAATGTTAACAAGAAAATACTGCTGCGATCAAGACGGTTTTTAACTCAAAACCGTCTCTGCTTGAAAGATTACAGACGGTTTTAATTTCAGACATATAGATAAAACAAATATGAAAAACAAGATAAAACCAAACAGTCTGAACGTTCATTTTTGTAAATACTAACATTGAAATAAGATAGAACCAAATATGAAAAACATGTGGAACAACTGATGACCAGTAGTCGAATGCAAACAAAAAAACCGGGATATTAAAGACGGTTCGGACTTTAAAACCGTCTGTGTTATCACAGACGGTGCTGAGGTAAAAACCGACTGTGATAACAACATACACAGACGGTTCTGAGGTAAAAACTGACTGTGATAATAACGTAGACGGTCGGGTCGGATGTGATAGCACAGACGGTTCAGATGTGAGAACCGATTGTCATAATCAAATACACAGACGGTTCTGATGTAAAGCGGACGGTTTGGAGTTCATAACCGTCTGTGATATTTCTTTTCTTCAATAATGCACCGATATTACCGACAGTATTATATAGAACCGTCTGTACTGAACCTGGTATAAAAGGTCTTTTGGCGGATGTTTTGAGCTAGTCGTACTCTCTTGCTCGACCTACACTGTCCAGTTCGAAGAGATTTGGGGCAAGGAAGAGCGAAATCTCGAAAGGCAGGGGGAGCATTTGGGGGCAAAAATTTGAGGATCGAACCAAGGTTGGTTACTTGCTCCCAAGGCGTACACATTACTTGATTTCATCATCAATATCGATCTCCATTGATTTACTAATTAGCATGTGTATGAATTTGATTTATTGCAGATGGTCCGAGACTGGATGTATAATGACAACCGAGTGGGTGAGGAATACATGAAAGGTGTTTTTGATTTCCAAAAGGTTGCTGTGCAAGACATGGCGAAGAAGGGTTTACCATATATGTACTGTCCTTGTGTAGACTGCCAGAATATTAAGATGTTCACCAACTCATCTCAAATTGTCGCCCACTTGATCCGACGTGGTTTCAAAAAGGGGTACACGTGTTGGGTCCACCATGGAGAAGAGCCAACTGCAGAAACAACTGCCACTCAGGTTGAGGAACAGGACATGCCGGATCCAAACAACGACTTCGACGAGGATATGCCAGAGGATGACCATTTAGATGACATGTTGCGTGATGTGGAAGGAAATTACAGTGAAAGGGGTTTTGGCAAATTCAAGCGCTTGATTGAGGACTCAGAGAGGCCGTTGTTCCCTGGTTGCAAGTCGAAATACACAAAGTTGGCCTCTGTGCTTGAACTGTTAAAATTGAAGGCAAGCAACAGCTGGACCGACAAGAGTTTCACAGCACTGTTAGATCTTTTGGCGGACATGCTCCCGGAAGGAAACGAGTTGCCAAAAAACACCTACCAAGCGAAAAAGCTGTTGTGTCCTTTGGGAATGGAAGTAGAAAGGATACACGCATGCCCTAATGATTGCATCCTTTACCGTAACGACTACAAAAATATGCATGTTTGTCCGGTGTGCGGCGCATCCCGCTATAAGCGTACTAAGGACCGAACAGACGACGGCGACTGCACGGAGATAAAGGAAGGACCTCCTGCTAAGGTGTTGTGGTATTTGCCAGTCATTCCCCGCTTGCAGCGTTTGTTTGCAAACCGTAAAGAGGCAAAATTACTGCGTTGGCACTCGGAAGACCGGAAGAAGGATGGAAAGTTGAGACACCCCGCTGATTCTTCGCAGTGGAGAAACATCGACAGGGAATTTGTTAACTTCGGAGCAGAATTGAGGAATATAAGGTTCGGGTTGAGTACCGATGGAATTAATCCTTTTGGTAACATGAGCAGTCGGCATAGCACTTGGCCGGTTCTTTTGTGTATCTACAACCTTCCTCCTTGGTTGTGTATGAAGCGCAAGTACATCATGATGTCTCTACTTATCTCAGGACCAAAACAACCCGGAAACGATATTGATGTGTACCTAGCACCATTGATAGAGGATCTCCTAACAATGTGGAACGAAGGGGTGCAGGTATGGGACGCATACAAACGAGAGAACTTCATCCTACGTGCTATGATATTCTGCACCATCAACGATTTCCCAGCCCTTGGAAATTTGTCGGGCCGTACTACGAAAGGAGCCAAAGCCTGCCCCCACTGCGAAGATGACACTGAGAGCGTGTGGCTGAAGAATTGCAGGAAAACAGTGTACATGCGTCACCGTAGGTTTCTTCCGAAGAATGATGCGTACCGTAAGAGGAAGAGGGAATTTGACGGCCACAACGAAGATGGTTCAGCCCCGAAGCCTACGCGCGGGAAAGATGTTTACTCACGGGTGAAGGACATAGACGTTGTGTTTGGAAAGGGTGGTAAATTGAAACCCCGCACGAAGAACACTTGGAAGAAGAGATCGATATTTTGGGACTTACCGTATTGGGAGCATTTAGAGGTTCGTCATTGCATTGATGTCATGCATGTAGAGAAGAATGTTTGTGACAGTTTAATCGGCCTATTGCTGAACATTCCAGGGAAGACAAAGGATGGCATCAATGTGCGGCGTGACATGATCGAAATGAGAATCAGGCCCGAGCTAGCACCGTGAGAGGACGATAAAGGCCGTATATACCTCCCCCCGCATGCTACACTTTGTGCAAGGCTGAGAGGATAGAACTCTGTAAGTGTCTCCATGGTGTTAAAGTTCCATCGGGTTACTCCGCAAATATGAAAAAGCTTGTGTCCATGGGCGATTTGAAATTGCTGGGTATGAAGTCTCATGATTGTCACGTGTTGATGACACAAATGCTTCCTGTTGCCATCCGGAGTATTCTGCCGCATAAGGTCAGAGAGACGATCACGAGGCTATGTTTTTTCTTCAATGCAATTTCTTCCAAGGTCATTGATCCCGATGGACTGGATTCTTTGCAGAGCGAGGTGGTTCGAACTCTCTGTCAACTTGAGATGTATTTTCCTCCATCGTTTTTTGATATCATGGTCCATCTCACCGTCCACCTTGTCAGAGAAATCAAGATATGTGGACCCGTGTTCCTACGTTATATGTATCCATTCGAGAGGTACATGGGTGTACTTAAGGCCTACCTGAGGAATCGGTCCCGGCCCGAGGGTAGCATTGCCGAAGGTTATGCAGCGGAAGAGGTTGTTGAGTTCTGCGTCGATTACATGGCCGAGGTAGAAGCAATAGGAGTTCCTGTGTCTCGTCACGAGGGGAGGCTTGATGGTGTTGGCACTATCGGACGGAGAGCCATCACTCTTGATTTCGATATGTACTCGAAAGCTCATTTTTGGGTCTTGCAACACATGACGGAGGTGTCTCCGTACATCGACGAGCACAAGGAGATGCTACGACAAGACAATCCTCGCCGATCCGAGGTTTGGATCACGGGACAACATAACAGTCGATTCAATGCGTGGATGAAGGTGCGAATCACCGGAGAGTCCGCAAGTGAGAACCTTAAATGGTTGGCAAAAGGGCCCACGTTTACTGTACAGACTTGGCAGGGATACGACATCAATGGGTACACATTTTACACGAAAGCTCAAGATCGAAAGAGCACTGTGCAAAATAGTGCAGTGAGCGTAGAAGCTTTCCATGAGGGGTTCACCAAGACAGGCCCAACAAGGGTAGTACGTGGATTGAACTGGTACTACGGGTTCATTGAAGAAATTTGGGAGCTCGATTACGTACTGTTCAAGATTCCCCTGTTTCGATGCCGATGGGTCCAAATCCCACAGGGTGTGAAGGTTGACAGTTACGGTTTCACTTCTGTGGACCTGGATCGCGTTGCTTATAAAGATGAGCCATTCATACTTGCAAATCAAGCCATTCAGGTCATTTATGTCACTGACCCGGCCAATAAGAAGTGGCACATCGTCCTTCATGGCAAGAGAAGGATTGTTGGAGTTGAAAATGTCGTAGATGAGGAGGAATACAATCAATTTGATGAGATTCCTCCATTTGGAGATGGCGTACAGGTCGATACTGAAGACACCGACGAAACCAGTTACGTGCGTATGGATCACCAGGAAGGGTTATACTTTAAAGGTAATCAACTGTACGTCTTATCTCTCTGTTTCCATCGGTATAGCTTATATCTCCTGTAATTCTCGTATTTGCAGGGCCGCGGCAAGTGGAAAGTTGAGGATAACATGGCTGTGTACGTGCAAATTGTCGGTGAAAGTTCCCATTTGTAAATTTAACATACAATATTACGTGGAGCATGCTCAAGTTACAGAGCATTTGGACTACATTGTAACCAATTATCGGATATACGTACATAGTAACCAATTTACAGAGTATTTGGACTACATTTGAAATATCTGAGTGTTCATTTAAAACATGTTTTCGAGCATTCAGAGTTGAAAGCTACAGATCAGTTTCAATTTGTAAAACTAACGTTCAATAGAGAGATTATCAAGGACGGTTTTGACCTAGCACAGACGGTGCACAGTCGGTTCTCAACTCACAACCGTCTGTGATAATCTCTCACTATGTAGATTACCACAGACGGTGTTTATTTGAGAACCGACTGTGATAATATTATCACAGACGGTTATATATATAAAACCATCTGTGATATTTTCAACAGTGTCCAACTCTTCGAGTTCTTAACATGCACCGTCGGTTCTCAATTCCAAACCGTCTGTGATAATCTCAGGCACAGTCGGCTCTCAACTCAAAACCGTCTGTGATAATCTCTCTGGTGACTACGATTATTATAGACGGTTTCGATGTGAGAACCGACTGTGATATATACTATTATAGACGGTTCAGATGTGAAAACCGACTATGATAATACCGACGCGGTACATAGTTCAAGGCGGGCTTTATCCCGCTCATTCTACTTCGCCCTAGCTCTGTTTGCCCTAGCTCTCTCCGCCCTCGCACCGTCCGTCGCGATCACCTCCATCGCCTCCCACCTTCTCCTCTCCGTCCGTCGCGATCACCTGCATCGCCTTTCCACCATCAGGCGCGATCACCTCCATCGCCCTCCCGCCTCCGACGCGATCACCTCCATCGCCTCCCCACCGTTTCTGTCATTCTTGTATGGGTTTTGTTATAGAATTATTAGTTGCATATTTACTTAAACTGTTCTCTCTTTCACTTATGTTAGGAACTATGTCTGGTGACGAAATGCACCACTCGGGGACTCAGGGTGACCTCGCTGGCGATGAGACGCCTGGGCCGGAGGTCGCCTCGTCCGCCGTGACCCCGCAGAAGAAGGGAAAGGGGCGAGGCCGGACGACATGCGCGCGTCTGAACAAGGGGGAAAAGCAGCACGTCCAGTTCGACGACAATGGTGTGCCGGAAGCTCCGCCCAAACTTGTCGGTCAGTACCGCTCACTATGCGGCAAAGTGGCAAGGGAGCGGGTGCCCATCACCACCTCCGACTGGGGTCAAGTGCCCCCAGAGTGCAAGGATGCGCTGTGGGAAGAAGTGCAGGCGGCGTTTCACATTCCGGAGGATCGCCACTTCACCGTCCGCCAGAGGACACTTATGTCAATAAACAAGGCGTGGAGGAACTTCAAGAGCGAACTTGTCAGGCACTATGTGAAGGAGTCGACGACCCCCTTCAATGACTACCCTTTCGTGACTACCGAGGCATGGCAGCAGTTCGTAGAGATGAAGGGCAAGCCTGAGTTCCAGGAGCTTAGTGCGAAGGCCCAGGCTAACCAGGCCAAGAACACCCACCCACATAGACTAGGCACCGGTGGGTATGTGGGGAAGAAGGCGCTGTGGAGGAAGCAGGACGAGGAAGCTTCACAGTCTTCGGCCGGCAGTCCTTATGCGGGCATAACGGACGTGCGCGCCCGCAATTGGTGCCGAGCTAGATCGACGATGGACTCCTCCGGAAGCGTCTCCGTGAATAACCCTGCGGACAGGGAAGTGATCGACCTACTGGTAAGATTGTCCGATCACGTACTATCCTCATAACACGCATGCAATGGGCTGTATTGCTAAGCTGTCCTATTGCAGGTGACGCTGAGTGCGCAGGCGGCATCCGGAGAGTTCAACCCGAGGAGGGACAGGGATATCCTCACAGCGGCGCTAGGAAACAAGGAGCATCCAAGCCGCGTGCGCGGCCTCGGCGCCACTGTGCCTTGGAGGCATGGTTTCCCCGATGATGAGGAGGCGGCTAAGAGGAGAAAGAGATCCCACCAAGCCCACGATGAACCGCTGAAGGAGGAGATGCGATCAGAGTTCGCTGTTCGGGACAAAGCACTCCTGCAGCAGTTGTCGGAGATGCGGTCCATGTACGAAGAGCTAAGAAAGGCGACCCAGGGCACCCCTGTTCTAGCAGCTGGCGCAGACCCAGCGGAAGTACCGACCCCCATTGGCCACCGTAGTAGCTGCGCGTCTGCGCCGGGGTCTTCGCAGACGGAGCCCTCTCCTCCAAAGTATCCGGTGGACTCTCTGCAGGTAATGACCGTTAATGCGCACTGTTTGTCTATGTTAATTCATTCGAAAGTGAGAAGCGGTGAAATTCAACATGTTAATGCGCACTGTTTGTAGGAACCCGCCTCCTGCAAGCTTATGGTGCTGGCCGGTGTCTTCCCGATCGAGGCTGCCCGTGGGATGGCGCAACCATGCACGGCGGGGGCCACAATCCATGGTGCCCCTGTATGTGAGGGTTTTGCACGTGTCCAAGTGGACAGTGTCTTTGACCATTGCAAGGGTTTTCCATTGGAGAAGCCGCCGAACGACGAGATTACCACTCTCGGGGATGCGGTGCACACGTTCGTGCAATGGCCCAAGAAAGACATCGTCCTGTATGAGGTAATTCCCCCACCAGTTTCATAATTTGTACTGTAATAATAGCCCTCAGAGTTAGTGTCCTAATACGTAGGTTCTTACATCGCAGACATCACAGACCGAGACGCGGCCTACTAGCCAGCATACCCCTTCGACGACGAAGCTGACTCCGAGTAAGAGACAACCATTCAAGAAGCTGGCTATGAGGGGAAAAGCAAAGAAGAGCCCGTCGAAGGAGAGCGAGAAGAGTGCGCCAGCTCTCATGCCGTTCTCTCTGGGGATGCCCATGGCCTCCGATACCGCAATTTCGAGCATGGGGTTAGCATGCCAGAGCCTGCATGCATGGTACATGAGGAGGACAAACCAGACCAGGACGCAGCGTCCGACGCACATCATGGTCAAGTACACCGTGGCAGAGTTCCATCACGACGTTGGGACCTACTCGGTGACCTTCGAAGACCTGCACAAGTTGCTAAACAAAGATGCGCTCGACTTGTCAATCCTACGGTCTTGGGTGCTGTAAGTATCCTACTATCCGTGCATATACGGATATATGTCATTTATTAATTGGTTACTTCCGTGCAGCTGCATGGCCAACTATGCCAAATCCAAGGGCATACCTGTTGGTTTTTTGGACCCCCAGATGGTAGCCGAGGTGATGTTTAGGACCGACACAGACTTCGTTGTCGACTACATCAAAAGAGGGTTGCTTGCTCAGGTCGACAAGGAGTATATACTTGTACCCTACAACCAGAGGTGAGTGCTTTCATCAGTACTTCACCCGTAGATTAGTGTCTCCATGTGCACACTCCCAAATTTAGATTAAATTTTTAATTCTCTACGTGTAATATGTAGCTACCACTGGATCCTGCTGCTACTTATTCCGAAAAGCAACAAGGTGTTCTACCTTGACTCATTGCAGAGGAAAGGGTACTCGTATTGCGGCGCACGAGATGTATTCGGAAGGTGATGTGGACCTGTCTTGCATGCATCTAGATTTACTGTCCTCAAATTGTCAATTTCGGCTATCCTCAAACTGTCAATTTTGACTATCTACAGGGCTTTCACGAAGTACTTTGCCGAGGTAGGGAGACAACACGAGCGGCGAGCCGATAAGTTTCAGTGGTTACAATTTTCAGTACAAATTTCAACTGAATCTGTTTTATTTTATAACTTGTCCCCACCTAACTCTCGGTCTGTAAATTGGCAGTGCCATCAGCAGCCGGACGACAATACATGTGGGTTCTACGTGATGCGCCACATGTATGACCTGATCATCACCCCTCACCGGCCCGATTTCCCCGAGGTATTACAACTGCTCCCCTTAATTTGTCTCGATTTGACAGAATTTACAACTTAATTCAGCTAATTTTTTATGTACCAACTCTTGCTGCAGGGGGTCGACTTCCCTTCAGAAAGCCTTGACCCTCGGCAGATTGGTAATGTCCGAGGGATGCTCGCTGAGTTTTTCCTTTCGGAGGTCATATCACCCAAGGGGAAGTTTAGGGACCCGCAAGGTTCGTATTAGTGCGGCCTTACATTTATTTGTACATCTAACACACTTTAATTGTCGATTACATTTATTTGTTCAATTGTACATATTTCTGAGTTCTGTGCTGTATATATGAAATGCTATACAGAGAGGGGTGCAAATATATTTGAGTACTGCATGTGCATATGAAACTGTATATATTTGAGTACTGTACAAATATAATTCTGAGTTCAATTGTACAAATATATATGCATGAGACTGTATATATTTGAGTACTATGCATGTATGAAATTCATGAACTGTATATATGAAAATGCAATTTGTACAGAGGACATCTGTGAATGTTATAATCTCAGACGGTTTGTAAGATCAAAACCGTCTATGCATGCACAGATGGTTTTGATCTTACAAACCGGCTGAGATTATAACAGTCACAGATAATAACACATCGCAGATGGTTTTGACCTCAGATCCGCCTGTGATATCAGACTATCACAGACGGTTCTGAGATAATAACACTATCACAGACGGTTTCAATATTAACACCGTCGCTGATATCGCAGATTGGTTTAACCTCCAAGCCGTCGGTAATAATATGAGTATCACAGACGGTTGTGAGATCAAAGCCGTCTGTGAATTATGACTATCACAGTCTGTTATAACATCAAAGCCGTCTGTGATACTCATACTAACATAGACGGTTCTGATGTCAAAACCGTCTGTATATACTAAAGTATCACAGACGGTTCTGTTCTCACACCCGTCTGTGATAGTACAAGTATCACAGATGGTTCTGATGTCAAAACCGTCTGTGTTATCACAGACGGTTCTGACATCAAAGCTGTCTGTGATACTAATAGTATCACAGACGGTTCTGATGTCAAAGCCGTCTGTGATACTCATACTATCACAGATGGTTCTGATGTCAAAGCCGTCTGTGATACTCATACTATCACAGACGGTTCTGATGTTAAAACCGTCTGTATATACTAAAGTATCATAGATGGTTCTGATGTCAAAACCGTCTGTGTATACTCAAATATCACAGACGGCTCTGAGAACAGAACCGTCTGTGATAGTCACTATCACAGACGGTTCTTACCTTATAACTGTGTGAAATATGAGTATCACAGACGGTTCTGACCTAATCACAGACGGTTCTGACCTTATATCAGTCTGTGAATGGATATATCACAGACGGTTGAAAACATCAAAAACCGTCTGTGATAGTGCATGATTATCACTGACTCGAATATCACTGACGGGTAAGAACCGTCTGTGATGTCTGTTTTGACCCGACTGTGATGATGAATTCTGTAGTAGTGACTCCCCCTGAGTATATGCATCACATATCACAGATATAAGTTCAGAGCATACATCAAAATATATCAGAGCATAAACCAATACATAGATAGATATCAGAGCATCACAGACCATCATATAGTATCAGAGCTTCACAATCCCAAAACATCATATCCAAAATCACAAAGATATAATAAACCAATATCCAGACATAGACATCCAATAAAACATATCCATAACTGAAAATCATCCACTAAAAATCATCCAACCATAACACAAATATATATAAAATACTTCTACCCCTTTGACATCAAGCACAAAAAGGGAGCAAATACAGGAAAATAGAGCCTAATGCTCATCATCAGAAGATAATCCTATGACGGCTGTATCTCCGGAGCCGGCAGGAGATCCAGTCAGGTCGACGGCTGGTGAAGCTGGAGGAGTGACAATAGGGGCTGCGGAGGACGGTGCAGCAGGAGCTGGAGCCGCAGGGATTGAAGCTGAGCTCAGAGACGACGATGCTGGGCGGGCCCTCTTGCGAGGGACTGGGGAAGCTGAAGAAGGTAGGCGTCGCAGAATCTCCTCCTACTGAGCAACCAGTCGAAGTAGCATCTGATGGTGCTCCTGCTGAGTGCGCAGGATCTGCTGTTGGGTCTGGATGATCTGCTGGAGCTGAGATGAAGAAGCCGAGGAAGATCCGATGCCTGTCTCTATAGCTGGTGCTAGATCAGACAACTGAACTGGAGTCTCGTCCTCTGACTCCCCTGCAGCATCATCATTAAATGCGGGAGAATCAGGGTGAGCAGCAGCCGCAGGCCGGTCACCAAGGCGACAGTCGGCCTGGCCTGGAGGATAAAAGAGAAGGGGATGATGGGGACGTGGGAGCTCAGTGTACACAGCCCGAATATGCAGAAGCACCGCCATGATATACAGAACGTATATCAGCTGGCGGGGAGGAGAAAGAATGACGTGCTGAATCTCACTGATGATGAGATCAGCAACATCAAAGGGCTCCTCCTGAAAGATAGAAATCAACACATGGAGGGCCAGATAGGTGACTGTAGCCCTATCGCCGGACATAAGGACTAGAGTGAGGTGAAGAATCCGCAGAGCCAAGTCAACATTGCGGCGCAGGCCTGCAATGTGACGGAGCTGGAAGGGGTCGGAATAAAGCATGGCCACATCTCGATGCTCAAGGTCGGGAAGAGTGTGGAGTAGGCGCCTAGAAGCCGGGCGAACCAGTCCGAGAGCGGCCTCAAGCTGATCCTTCATGACAGTGTATACTTGGAGGCCTGTCATGAAGGTCAGCGAGTCGCCCTGAGGAGAGATAAAGATGGTGGAGTAGAACTGACGAATGGGCTCATCAGCCAAGTGGAGGGAAGAATCAGTGACTAAATCGCGAATCCCAACAGAGGCGAAGGAGTCTGCCAGGGAGACGATGCCTGTGCGAGAGGCAATCGTCTACCTGGAAAAAGAGCAGTGGGTGAAAATGGGGACGCGACTATACATGCTGGTGAAACGATCCAGCTGCAAGTTTGTGTAGAAGGTAAGGACGTCGCATGCGTCGCGACCAGTGGGACGCGGCGAGAGATAGGGGTTGGTGGAGCGGAGCATGCGTAGGCGACTCGCGTGCCACCGGGAGTAATCCACACGCATGCGCTTAGGTGTAGGCTAGGAGTGGGACTCGGTCGGCTGACCCGATGAATGCTGGCTGTTTGCCGCGTTCTTTCGTCGAGAAACACGATGAGAAGATCCCGGCTGGTCCGACATGTTTAAACAGAGAATTGAAAAACAGAGGAAAGAAATGACCTGAATGACGACGACGATCGTTCGGCCGGAGAGAGGAGGCACAGGTTGGAGAACCTCAAAGAGTCACGGTGGAGAAAAGAAACAAAAACAGCACCGACGAGGAACACCGATGAACAGTGGCACTGCGAGAAGAATGGCGGCTCGGTGAAGCACAAAACAGCGACGAGGAAGGCTAGGTGGCGGCGCACGGTGGGGTATGGCTGGTTGGCGGTGAGGAGAGGCGAGGTGGAGGTGCACGGCAATGGCGCGGAGAAGCAAAGGGGCACCGGCGACGAGGAAAAGGACAACGGCCACGAGGAGGAGAAGCCGAAGAGGCAAAGAACGAAACAGGGTTTTTAGGGTTTGGGGACCCCAACTGACAATCAGTTATATATACTGACAGTCAGTTCCAAAACCGGAAACTTGGAACAGACAATCAGTGTACCACACTGACAGTCAGTTAACAGAACTGAGTTTTGAAACTGAAAACTGACAGTCTGTTTATGAAACTGACAGTCAGTTTGAGTCGCAAACATGACCAGGTGCTACGACCAAAGGCAATTTCACATAACTGACAGTCAGTTTGTGAAACTGACTGTCAGCATGGTCAATGACTTCAACCAGAGGCTAAGAACAGGCTCCTAAGCACTGAACTGACTGCTAGTTTGTGAAACTGACTGCCAGTTTGGTTAATTTCAACCAGAAGCAGATTTGACCAGAGGGGGAATAGAATATATTTTAATATATTTTTAATACAAATAGCACATCAACTAGCATTTGATATACCAATAATGTTCAATTCACCTCTTAGAAAGCAAAATCTTGATTCATTTAAGGGTTTGGGGAAAATATCTGCTAGTTGCAAGTCTGTCTTAACATAGCTCACATCAATATCTCCTTTTGCCACATGATCTTTAATAAAATGGTGCCGTATTTCAATATGCTTAGTTCTAGCATGCTGAATAGGATTATTTGCAATTTTAATGGCACTTCCATTATCACACAAGAGTGGCACTTTTCAAATTTAATTCCATAATCCAAAAATGTCTGCTTCATCCATAATAATTGAGCACAACAACTTCCTGCAGACACATATTCAACTTCAGCTGTGGAGAGAGCTACAGAATTCTGTTTCCTAGATGACCATGATACTAATGATCTCCCCAACAGTTGACAGCTTCCAGATGTACTTTTTCTATCAATCTTACAACCAGCATAATCAGAATCCGAATATCCAATTAATTCAAAATTTGCATCTTTTGGATACCAAAGACCTAAACTGGGATAGCATTTTAAATACCTAAGGATTCTTTTAAGAGCAATTAAATGACATTCCTTGGGATCTGACTGAAATCTAGCACATAAGCACACACTAAATATGATATCAAGCCTAGATGTAGTAAGATACAACAAGCTACCAATCATAGACCTATAGAGTTTAAAATTGACCGATTTTCCGCTTTTGTCCATATCCATATGTCCATTTGTGGCCATGGGGGTTTTGATTGCCTTAGCGTCTTCCATCCCAAAGCACTTGAGCAAGTCCTTCACGTACTTCGTTTGACTCACGAATGTACCATTCTTGAGTTGCTTGATTTGAAGTCCAAGGAAGAAGCTTAGCTCACCGATCATTGACATCTCGAATTCCCTAGACATCATCTCTCCAAACTCATGACAGAAATGTTCATTAGTAGATCCAAAGATAATATCATCAACATATATCTAGCAAATGAACAAATCTTTTTTGATTTTCTTTGTAAACAGTGTTGTATCAACCTTCCCAATTTTAAAACCTTTTGATAAAAGAAAGTCTCTAAGGCGTTCATACCAAGCTCGAGGAGCTTTCTTGAGACCATAGAGAGCTTTAGACAGTTTAAACACATGGTTTGGAAATTTAGAATCTTCAAAACCGGGAGGTTGTTCAACAAAAACAAGTTCAGAAATTTTACCATTCAAAAATGCACTTTTTACATCCATTTGAAATAATTTAATATTGAAACATGATGCATAAGCAAGAAGAATACGAATAGCTTCAAGTCATGCTACAGGTGCAAAAGTTTTACCAAAGTCTAAACCTTTGACTTGAGTAAAACCTTGTGCAACAAGATGAGCTTTGTTTCTAATAACTACACCATTTTCATCTTGCTTATTTCTGAAACCCATTTTGTTCCAATTACATTATGATCCTTGGGTCTTTCTACTAAAGTCCAAATTTCATTTCTAGAAAAGTTATTAAGTTCCTCATGCATAGCATTAATCCAATCAGGATCATTTAAAACTTCATTAACATGTTTAGGTTCTAAAGAAGATACAAAAGAGTGATGTTCACAAAATGCAGCAATACGAGAGCGAGTTTGAACACCCTTACTGACATCACCCAATATTTGATCTAAAGGGTGATCCTTGGTGATCATTTGATGTTGCCTTGGTGCTTCATCTTGTACTGCTTCGTCTTGATCTTGTTCTGGTGGATCAATGTGAGGTGATGGTACATGTGGATCATTAATCTCAATGTTCTCATCATCTTCTTGATCATCTTCTCTTGGCTTGATGTCTCCAATTGTGATGTTCTTCACGGCTTCTTGAAGATCTTCACCTGAAACTTCACAAGAGACTTGCTCCACATTTCCTTGACGATTGTCGCCAAAGGTGATCTTTTGATTTTCTCTTGAGTTGTCTTCTATTGAGGTGAACAATTTCTTGTTGCAGGTCATGTGTTCGGAGCATCCGCTATCAAGCACCCAATGCTTCCCACCGGTTTTGTAGTTCACCTGCATAAACAAAAGAATCAAGTCTTTTTAGGTACCCAAACCTTTTTGGGTCCTTCAATGTTAGCGATCAAAGCTTTGGGCACTCAAATTGATTTCTTCTTTTTATTTAGCATGGGTGTGCCAACATGCTTTGCTATAGCATAACCTTTCTTCGATCGTTGAAACATGTAGCAAGTATCAAAGTAGTTTGGAGTCATTAGAGGACATGCTTCATGTGAATGACCAATTTCGTGACATTTAAAACAGAATATATTGCATGCTTTTACAAATACAGTTTTAGTATTTGGTTTCTTTCCTTTCTTCGAAAAGTATCCTAGTCCTTCTTTTCTAAATGAACATTTTTGTTTGCTAAGGATCCAATCAAGGGATACTTTTCCTTTGTAACAGTTTTCTAAACCCTTTCCAAGTTTTTCAACTTGTGCCTTAAGTTCACTATTCTCATTTAAGATAGTATCATTTGAAGCACATGGTATATGATGACTAGTAGAAGGAGTATCTAAATCACATGAAATGGCTACATCTACTTTAGGTGGATCATTTGTAACATCTTTAATGAGAAGACTTTCATATGATTCTTTCAATTCAGAATATTGAGTGCGTAGAGAAGAATGTTCTTCTTTAAGCGCTTTATACTTCTTTTTAGTAGCTCCATAAACCTCATTTAATTCAGTGATCATTTCAACTAATTCATCATATGAGGGATCGTTAGAGTGTACCTTTTCATCACCTTTAGCCATAAGACAAAAGGATGAACTAGTCGATGTGTTGCCGAAAGCTAGTCTGGCAAGCTTCTTGGAGCAACCTTCTTCATCATCAGAGTCTGAGTCGGAGCTCTCACCTCCTGACATCCATTCTCCAAAGCAGGCTTCTTTTGTTGCTTCATTTCTCTTCTTGAAGAATTTCTTCTTGTTGTTCGAAGTCCTGTTCTTGTTGGGACATCTTGATGCTATATGTCCTTTTTCGTGACATCCGTAGCATATGATGTCTTTGAAGTTTGTTTGCTTAGGCCCCTTTGGTCGTGTGTCAATGTTGACACCCTTCTTGTGTAACCTGCAAAGAAGTTTTTGTGTATTCTTTACTATAAGAGCTAGATCTTCGTCGGAGGAGCCATCACTTGGATCGTTCTTGGAGCTGGCTTTGAAAACCAATGCCTTCTTCTTTGTCTCCGAGGGTTCGGCCGCTTCCTTCTTTTCTTTCCGATGCATCTCATGGGTGATGAGGTTCCCATAGAGATCTGTCGGTGTTGTGGTCGACAAGTCGGAGTTGGTAAGTACTGTGACCAGAGTGTCGAAGTTTTCTGGAAGCGCTCTGAGCATCTTTCTTACAATATCAAGGTCAGTAAAAACAACATCGGGAATGGGAATGTCTCGTATCTTTGCCTCACCATAAGCAGCTTTGCCTCTTTGACTTTGGTCGTGCCCTCGTAAATTTCTTTGAGGGTGGTCCAAACCTTGTGAGCAGTCGTGAGATTTCTTACACGGTTGAACTCATTTAGAGACAAATCGGCAAAGAGTGCATTTTTTGCATGGGTATTTAAATGTAGTTTTCTCCTGTCGTCATCGGAGTGACTTGCCGGATCATCCGAAGGAGTAAAACCAAGTTTAACGATGTCTCATACATCAAGCCCCATGGCCTCTAGGAATACCAACATGCGCACTTTCCAGTAGGGATAGTTAGTCCCATCAAAGATAGGCGCACGACCGGTATGACCGAGAGAAAATCCCCCATTAGACGTCATCCTCTCTCTAGGCGGTAAAGCCAAATTAATCGAGAGACCTTGCTCTGATACCACGTGTAGGATCAAAGATGCCGACTAGAGGGGGGTGAATAGGAGGCTTTTAAAAACTTCAATTTAAAACAAATATTTGCAAATAAAGAAAATCAAGAACAAATAATAATATGAGAAAGAGGAAGAGAGAACGAACACAACGATTTTTACTGAGGTCTCGGAGAGTCGCCCAATCTCCCCTAATCCTCGCTGAAGCACTCAAATAAATTGAGTCTTGCTCCAATATCCACGAAGGATATTATCCACTAGTGGTTGCTCCTTGTCCACTCCGGAAAGGCCAGCATCGATGCCTTGTACAAATGCGCCGAGTCTCTCCGACAATCTCTGAAATGGAGAGATCAACGGCCATGCCACCAAACCGTCTAGGTGAGGGCGCTCACCAAGAGTAATAGGCAGCAAGGTCTTCTCTAGACCTCCAAACAATCACCGAGAAACTCTAAGTATGCAAAATGAAATGAACGAAAGCACTCGGTGGATCTAAAAACTCTCGACTTGATCAACAGATCAAGATTTTCAACTAGAAAACAAATGCTCAAGTGTATAAGAGAGAAGAGGACTGCTTGTTGTATAAAATATGAGCTCAAAGCCTCTATTTATAGCCTCAAGGATCAAAAGAACCGTTAGAGCTCAGGCTGAAAATCAGCAACTCAAACTGACAGTCAGTTCACCAAATTGACAGTCAGTTACATACACAACGGCCGACAAAATTTATGGATAAAAAATAGCTAACCTTTTGTGGTCGTATATGAAAACTGAAACCCCAAACTAAAAGTCAGTTAGGCAAACTGACAGTCTGTTCGACCAAAACATCGACCAGATCAAATAGAAACTCAGATAAAACAGCTGTGGTCGAAATGCAAACTAACAGTCAGCATGGGCATACTGACAGTCAGTTTAGTACAAAAAATTTCAGCTCAAAAATCACACTCTCTGGACAACTGTCAGTTTAACTGAACTGACATTCAAACTGACAGTCAATCTTAACAAAAACAGTCCTAACTTTAAAACCATAAGTCCAAATTGAGATTTTAATAGCTCGTTTGAAAGATAATTTTAAGGACTACATTTTTACCAATAGAAGAAAAATCTAGATCTGCCTAGATCTTTCTAGAAAATTAAAAAACTATTTTGCTATCAAAAACTCGACTGAAAACCAAATCTCTCAAAACAAAATCAAATCAAATCCATCCGAAAAGATGCAACGCAATGACCTAGTAATTTCTCAGTTCATGTTGGAAATTTAGAGAGGACTTTGCAACCCCTCTTTATAGTACGGTTAAATCTAAAAACAAAATCCTTAAACCGATCAATCTCCTTACGCCGAGATCGGTAAAAATAAAATCTCAGATTACCTTAGGTCCTTTGCATCTTCATGTTTGCGTCTCGTCTTTGCTCTTTTGCACCTTGTGCTTCTATTTAATGTCGAGTTCATATTGATCATCTTGCGTGTTTTCCCGAACAAGCTCTGTATCAAAAATCTCAGAAGCACAGTCTTGTTCGGTTCGTCTTGTTCATCTCGCATATCTTCCCAACTGATCTCTGTATCAAACAGTCTCAAAAACACAGTCAGTTTGAAACACTTTGTTTTAATTAATCATCAAAATTAGGGTTAGGCATAAAGGCCTCGATGCAATAGCTATCACCAAGTCCGGATGGCAGAAGGGGACAAGGAAAAGACGAGTTTCATAACTCCCCTCGGAACCTTCTGCTACGTCCATATGCCCTTCGGGCTAAAGAATGCTGGAGCAACCTTCCAGCGACTCATGACGCTGGTCCTCAAGGACCAGATCGGTCACAACGTCGAAGTCTACGTCAACGACGTAGTCGTCAAAAGTCCCCACGCGGCCGCTCACATCGACGATTTAGCGGAGACCTTCCGCAACCTCCGCGCATACGGATTTAAGCTTAATCCGGAGAAATGCGCCTTCGGCGTGCGTGGGGGGAAACTCCTGGGCTTCCTCGTGTCCCAGCGGGGCATAGAAGCCAACCCTGAAAAGATCCGGGCACTCCTGGATATGCCCCCACCGCGCTCGGTCAAAGACGTACAGCGGCTCACTGGCCGTTTGGCCGCTCTGAGTCGCTTCATCTCGTTGTCGGGGGAACGTGGCCTCCAATTCTTCAAAATCCACTGGGGCCTCGAGGGGTTCCAATGGACCCCCGAGGCCCAGGAGGTCTTCGACGACCTGAAGAAGTACCTCACGAGCCCCCCAATGCTCGTGAGCCCGTCTCCAGAAGAGCCCTTGCTCCTCTACCTCGCCGCAACCCCGGTCGCCGTAAGCGTAGTATTGGTAAAGGAACAGGATGGGCAACAGCGTGCTGTGTACTACGTGAGTGAGGCCCTCCAAGGGGCTAAAACTCAGTACACGGAGATGGAGAAGATCTGCTACACCCTTCTAATGGCGTCCCGGAAGCTTCGTCACTACTTCCTAGGACACCCGATCACCATCCCGTCGTCCCTCCCTTTGGGGAAGGTACTCCTGAACAAGGAAGCCACCGGCCGGATCGGAAAGTGGGGGGTCGAGCTTGCTCCTTTCTCCCTTTCCCTCACTGGGCGCTCCGCCATCAAGTCTCAAGTCCTCGCCGACTTTGTGGCGGAGTGGACCCCTGCCTCTAGGTCCGGGGATGAGAGCCTCCCCGAACCACCCCGACGCAGTGACCATTGGACGCTCATGTTTGATGGCTCCTTGTGTCTCGCTGGGGCCGGCGCGAGAGTAGTCCTCCAGAGCCCCGAGGGGAGGGAACTAGAGTACGCGGCGCGCCTCAAGTTCCCCGCCACGAACAACATTGCCGAATAAGAGGCTTTGCTCCTCGGGTTGCGCCTCGTGCGCTCCCTGGGGATTCGTCGCCTCCTCCTGAAAGGAGACTCCCAGCTCGTAGTTTGCCAAATGGACAAGTTCTACCTGTGCCATGACGCAAACTTGAGTCTCTACTTGCAGGAGGTACGCAAGATGGAAAAGCACTTCGACGGCCTAGAGGCCCAGCACATCCCGCAGAGGGACAATGACCGGGCCAATGCCCTGGCCCGGGCAGCCAGTGCTCGGGAACCACCCCCGAGGGGGGCTTTTTTGGAGATCATCGCGAAGCCCTCGGTGGCCTCCCCGGACGCGGGCAATGGGTCCTGCGTCCCGAAAGTCGCCAAGATCGCCCGAGTCTCATCTTGGATGGACCCCCTTATCTCCTTCATCAAGGGGGAGGGGGACCCTCCCAACGAGACTGAGGCCAAGCTCCTCCGAGCCAAGGCTCGGGCATACCTCCTACTGGAGGGAAAGCTTTACAAGCAGGGGGCCTCCACCTTGCTCCGCTGCCTTCCACGGCCGGAAGGGCTCTGGCTCCTCGGGGACATTCACTCGGGAAGTTGCAGGTCTCACCTGGCCCCGCGCGCCATCGCGGCCAAGGCCCTTCGCCAGGGTTTTTATTGGCCCACGTAATTCGCGATGCGTGAGACCTTGTCTCCTCATGCGAGGCATGCCAGAAGATGGCCAAAGGTTCCAACCTCCCCTCTGTAGCACTGCAGACTATCCCCATCACTTGGTCCTTTGCACGCTGGGGGATGGACCTCCTAGGTCCCTTCCCCCCAACGCCCGGGGGCTACAAGTGCGAGGTGCTCACGGTCGACTATTTTACCAAGTGGGTAGAGGCCGAACCTCTGGCCAGCATCACATCCCGAGCAGTACAGTGGTTTTTCTGGAAGAATATCGTGTGTTGTTAGGGGTCCCCCGAGAAATCACTGTTGATAACGGGACCCAATTGGACTCAGTATATTTTCAGGAATTCTGCGAAGGCTTGGGGCTCATCATCCACTTCGCCTCAGTAGCTCACCCCCAGAGCATCGGGGCCCTCAAAAGGGTCAACAGCATAATCCTACAGGGGTTATGCCGACGGCTCGAACGAGCCACCTCCAAACGGGGTGCGTGGGCGGAGGAGCTCCCTAGCATCCTCTGTTCCATGCGTACAACCCCGAGTCGGGCGACGGGACGCAACCCCTTCTCCCTCGTGTACGGGGCCAAGGCGGTTCTTCCCCCGGAGATTGGCTTTCGGTCACTGCGGGTTGAGCTCCTAGACGGAGATATGACCGCAATGTACCATGCCAATGAGGCAAATCAGCGACTGGAGATCGACCTTGTCGAAGAGGAACGCGACCGAGCGCTCCTCCGCCACACCATCTACGAGCGCGAATTGACACGCGCATACAACCAGCGCGTCTGTGAGAGAGCTTTCCACCTCCGGAGCCGTAGTGTCCACATTCGGAGGCACCGACGCCGGGAATCGCACGCGGACGATCCGTTCGTAGAAGCCACCGGCAAGCTGCTCACTTATCGCCGAGGCTAGCACCAATCCCCCAGTGTTCCACAAGCCCTGCGGTGGTAGCCACCACCGGGATCGCCTGACCCCTTGCCCGGGCATCAGCAGCCTATGGGATCATGGAGACTTGTGCGTTAAGAAAACGCACAGCCTCCGCAAGTGTCGCCGCCGCCGCGTCAGAGCTACCCCTGTGCCAAGGCTCACTCCAAGCCCTTCGAGGGCCGAGCGGACGGAGCGACCTACTTTCGCCACCGCCCGGGCTCTGGAGCCCTCGAGCTCCCAGAGGGCATCCTCCTTAGCCCTTGCCTCCCTCTGGAGCCAGTCGTTGGCGTTCTCGGAGACGTGGAGCTGGGCCCGAACTCGAGCCAACTCCCGGACCGCATCGTCCCGCTCCTCGGATATGGCGGCAACCTTCCCCTCCACCTCCTTAAGAGCCTTGTAGAAGCGCACTTCGATGCCCCAGGCGAGGGCCGCCCCCTGTGAACACGAAGGTTAGTCAAAGCCCGAGAGTTGGAAAATCCTAAGAAAAACGACCCACCGGTTCGAGAACAAACCTGGATGTAGAGCGACTGCAGCTCCCCGAAACGGTCGCAGAGCATCCCTTGCGAAACGTACTCCTGCACCTTCCGGGTCTGGAGCCCCTCCGCGAAGCAGAATACCTCCCCCGCGGACAGCAGGGGGGTCTCCCTCCAAATGGCTCCGAACCCATCCACACCGGTGGGCCCCCTCACGAAGGTGGCGGGGGTAATGTGGACCGGAGTGGCAGTGGGCGGAGTCCTTGCCGCCGATGAGGTGGCCGAAGAGGAGGTGGACGAGCTCTCCGAGGGGGTGCCACCCCGGGGAGGGATGAGGAGACCTTTCCCCTTTCCGGGCAATGGGGCCCCCAGGACCTCCGTCGCCACGGGGACCTCGTAGACCAAGGGGCTCCCCGCCTCGTCCACCCGCCATTCAACGCGTGGTGGGAAAGCCTCCGCGCAACGAACTTCCGGTCTCTCTGGCTCGAGTAGCGCCAGTGCCACCGAGAGCGTGATCGCCGGTGGCGGCGAGGGGGCCTTCTGTCATCGGCCGGCTCCTTCCCCCGAGCCTCTCCGGAGGCCTCGAGGAGGCGCGCAAACTCTTGCGCCTCCATCCCCCCCCCCAAGAGTTCTCTGGGGGGCGGTGTCACCTCGTGCCGGGAGGACGCTCGCCCCGACCCCAGGGCGGTGTCCCGGGCCTTCACAGGCGTGGAACCCGGTGTCGTTGCCGGACCGGGGGCCTTCTGAGCCTTGGTACGCTTCGGCTCAGAACCCCTGGCAACCTCCTTCCCTCGCTTGTGAGAGCCAGGGGTGGGGAGAGGCATCCTCTCCGGTAGCCTCAGCCCAAAGGCCTCGGCCACCAAGTTCTGGGGAGGACCCTCCCCGATGATGCACACGATAAGCTCGTGCTCATCGGCGTAGTACCTCGCTAGGAGGTTCTCCGCCTTCTCTCGGGCGGCTGGGTACGGCAGAACTACAAAAGAAAAGAGTTAGAAAAATCAACAAAAAAGCGAAGAAAGTCACCGGGAACTTACGTCGGGTCACCGGCTTTTGCGGGGGCCGCTGTGCCGGGCACATCCCAATCCCCCTCCTCCCGTGCGAGAAGGGGGAGACCTTCAGTAGCATCAGCTCCTCCGCGACGTCCCTCATGGAACGAACGCCCCGGGAGCCAACCACTTGGCTGAGGAGCTTCAGCTCCTCCTCGGTCCACACTGGGGGTTTGGGGGGGGACGACCGGCTATAGGAGGGGGGCTCCGACGAGTAAGTTACTTTGGCGTCTCGGACCCGGAGGTAGAACCATCTCCGGATCCAGTCCCCCCAGTGGTCTCGCGAAGCCACCACCGGGTACTCCTACACCCGTGATGGCAGGAGCTGGATCATGACAGAGCCGAACGGGGACTTCGGCCCTCCCTTCACCAGATGGGAGCTCCTCGCCGTCGGCTCATAGAAGTACCAGAATAGCCGGAGCGTCGACTCCCGTCTGGTGGTTGTCTCAAACAGCAAGATAAAAAGCCCCATCCGAACAAAGGCGTTCGGCGTCAGGTGGTTGAGCTCCACCCCATACTCCCGGAGGAACTCCCGGAGCAACGGATGCAACGGGAGCCGGAGCCCGGCCTCAAGGAAAGCCTCGAAGACGACCACTTCTTCGGGCCTAGGGCAGGGGGCGCCATCCTTCTTGGAGGGGATCTGGATATCCCCGTCCGCAACAAGCCCCGGTCCACGAGGGACTCTAAGTTCCCCGACGTGAACTCAGAGGCCCAGAGGAAGTCCGCGGTGACTTCCTCCAGAGGCACCTCGGCGGCCTTGGCGTGACCCTTGGGCCCCATTCTTTTCTCTGGTGGCTTAGGCTCTAGGGGGACTTAGGCTTGGGTTTCTGGAGGATAAGCTTCTGAGAGAAGACCACCGAGAGAGCTTAAGGCACCGGTGGCGTTTGAGGATTGAAGATTCGAGTGCCTTCTCCGGGCCCCTCGAGGCCCTATTTATAGGGCCCGAATGTGGCCCCAATGGGAGCCACGTGGCCCCTCGCGGCACATCCGGGCCGCTCAATTCAAACAGCGCGCGGGAATTGAAGGGGCGGTCGCGCGAAACGATGCGTCGCCGGTTCGAACCACGAGCGGCCATTATGGCCGAACGGCGCACTCCAATCAAGACTGGGGGCCTTAATGACCGACGGCGCTGCCATAAACGTTTGGCACGAAGATAGAAGTGTCAACAAGGTGCCGAAAATCCACCTCGGAGCAGATTTTCCTGGTAATATGAGCCATCCCCTCCGGGGACTCAAACAGCATCCCCAGAGGACATGGGGGATTGCTGTTGGGGGAAATCTCCATGAGATCAAGTCCAGGTAAGAGGCGAGGATCCCGTTGACCCCATTTGCCTGGGGGCAAGGCTCTCGGTGACTCCTCCCAGGCGCCGCCATTTGCCCGGGGACAAGGCCCCCGGATGACTCATCCCTGGCACCACCAGGCCCCCCGGTGGCTTGTCCCGGGCGCCGCCATTTTCCCGTAGACAAGGGCCTCTGGTGCCGGGTCACGTGAGGATCACGCGAGAAGCACCTCGGGAATTGGCGGGGACACCTATCAAGCATCTGAGCCCTTTGACCGGGAGAAGGATGCTAGTGCCCTTCGATCCAAAGGTTGCGACCAGGGTAGTTTAGTCATTTTGCATCTTTTGGGCCTATATAAGCCCTTGTAACCCCTCATGTAACGGGGGACAACTCATTTTCACTCTAAAACACAAAATCAAATAGGCGTGCTTAGGAGCCATCTCTCCCCGAGAGAACTCCCCGAGCCAACTCTTGTTGGGAGCGCGTCAACAGGACTAGGGCCTCCACTGAGGCCTGAACTCATATAAATCTTCGTGTTATTTGCTGTGTTTGCTCGATGGGAGAGGACCGGTCATGCGGTCAGCTCGCGTCGCCTTTTCTTCGCTAGGAACCTCAACAAAATCTGCCGGGGTATTCACAATACCACGACACCCAATCTCTCCCCCTTTGACATCAAGCACAAAAAGGCGGGAGGACAACAAAACAAACATTTAACCTGCATTTGATATATCAATAATATTCAATTCACTTCTAAGAAAGCAAAATCTAGTCTCATCTAAAGGTTTGGTGAAGATGTCTACTAGCTGCAAGTCAGTTCTTATATAATTCACATCTATGTCCCCTTTTGCCACATGATCTCTTATAAAATGGTGCCTAATATCAATATGCTTTGTTCTAGAATGTTGAACCGGATTGTTGGCAATCTTTATGGCACTTTCATTATCACACAAGAGTTGCACTTTTTCAAAGGAAATTCCATAATCCAAAAGGGTTTGCTTCATCCATAAAATTTGAGCACAACAACTACCCGCTGAAACATATTCTGCTTAGGCGGTGGAGAGAGCTACGAATTTTGTTTCTTAGATGACCAAGAGACTAGCGATCTCCCCAAAAATTGACAACTACCAGATGTGCTTTTTCTATCAATTTTGTACCCCGCATAATCTGAATCTGAATAACCAATTAACTCAAAGTTTGCATCTTTAGGATACCAAAGTCCTATATTGGGATAGCATTTCAAGTACCTAAGAATTCTTTTAAGAGCAATCAAATGACATTCCTTAGGAGACGATTTAAATCTAGCACATAAGCAAACACTAAACATGATGTCGGGCCTAGATGCGGTAAGATAGAGTAAGCTACCAATCATAGATCGATAAAGTTTAGAATCAACCACTTTTCTTTCGTTGTCCATATTGAGATGTCCATTAGTGGCCATGGGAGTTTTGATGGCTTTAGCATCTTCTATCCCAAACCGCTTGAGCAAGTCCTTCGCATACTTGGTTTGACTCACAAATGTTTCATTCTTGAGTTGCTGGATTTGAAGTCCAAGGAAGAAGCTTAGCTCTCCAATCATCGACATCTCAAATTCCCTGCACATCATTTCTCCAAACTCATGACAAAAGGATTCATTAGTAGACCCAAATATGATATCATCAACGTATATTTGACATACAAAAAGATCTTTCTCAACTACTTTTGTAAATAAGGTTGTGTCTACCTTCCCAATTTTAAAACCTTTTAAAATGAGAAAGTCTCTAAGGCGTTCATACCAAGCTCGAGGAGCTTGTTTAAGTCCATAAAGAGCCTTAGAGAGCCTATATACATGATTTGGAAAATTTGAATCTTCAAAACTGGGAGGTTGTTCTACAAAAACTAATTCGGATATTTCTCCATTTAAAAATGCACTTTTCACATCCATTTAAAATAACTTGATGTTAAAATTCGATGCAAATGCAAGAATTATGAGAATAGCTTCTAATCTTGCTACGGGTGCAAAAATTTCACCAAAATCCAAACCTTCAACTTGAGAATATCCTTGTGCAACAAGATGAGCTTTTTTCGTACTACTACTCCATTCTCATCTTGTTTATTTCTAAAAACCCATTTTGTTCCAATCACATTATGATCCTTAGGCCTTTTTACTATTGTCCAAACTTTGTTTCCAGTGAAATTATTTAGTTCTTCATGCATGACATTTACCCAATTCGGATCACTAAGTGCTTCATCTACAAGTTTAGGTTCTAAGGAAGAAACAAAAGAATAATGTTCACAAAAAGAACCAATACGAGACCGAGTTTGAACATCCTTACTAACATCACCCAAGATTTGATTTAGGGGGTGATCTTTGGTGAACGTTTGATAAAGTTGTGGGTTCTGTGATGCTTGATCATCATTCTCTTCAGTGTCTGGTTCAAGGTCTTCTCGACCAGCATTGTTGTGGGTGGTCGCAAGTTGAGCAGCATCAGTATTTGTGGTCGTAGGTCCATGTTCTACATCAGCCTGAGTGATCACGAGTGATTTATCCTTTCGACCATGTGACTTTTGTACTTCATTTTTGGGTTTGATATCACTAATGATCATCTCCTTCATAGCTTCCCTCAAGCCACTGTTGCCTACATCATCAAAATCCTCATGCTCTCCTTGAGAGCTGTTAGATTCATCAAATTCTACATTGCATGATTCTTCAATGCATTCTGTTGCAGTGTTGAAAACCCGATAAGCTTTACTAGTGGATGAATAGCCAACTAGAAAACCCTCATCAACACGTCTTTGAAATTTTTCAAGATGCATGCGCTTTTTAAGAATATAACATTTGCATCCAAAGACTCGAAAATATGAAATGTTTGGTTTTCTCCCTATAATCAGTTCATAAGGAGTTTTGTTCAAAAGTGGATGGGTATAAAGACGATTGATGGCATAACATGATGTGTAACTGCTCTGCCCAAAACTGGGTAGGCCTCTTGTACTCATCGAGCATTGTTCTAGCCATTTCAATCAATGTCCGATTCTTCCGTTCTGCAACACCATTTTGTTGAGGTGTGAGGGCACAGAGAATTCATGTTTGATTCCAGACTCACCACAAAAATCAATAAAATCAGAATTTTGAAATTCTCCACCATGATCACTATGGATTTTCTCGATGGAGAGTTCAAATTCCTTTTCAGCTCTTTTTGCAAATCTTTCAAAACAAGAGGAATTTTCAAAGTTGTGACCTATGAAAAACACCCAAGTAAATCTGGAGAAATCATCAACAATAACATAGCAAAAACTATTTCCTCAAATACTTTGATGTTCAGTAGGGCCGAACAAATCCATATGCAAAAGTTCCAACGGTTTGCAAGTTGAAAGAATGCGCTTGGTTGGATGTGAAGTAGCTACTTGCTTGCCCGCTTGACAAGCGCTACAAGGTTTGTCCTTTTCAAAATTCACATCTTTCAAGTCAACTACCAAATTACATTTTAAAAGCTTTTTAAGTTGATGTATTCCAACATGTACAAGTCTCCTATGCCAAAGCCAACCCTTCGAAGTTTGAGAAATGAGACATGTTGAAAGAGATGCATCTTTTAAGTTGAAATCAACAAGGTAGAGATTTCCAAAACGAAAACCTTTGAAGATAAAAGAGTTGTCTTTTAAACTTTAAACGAAAATATTTTTAGGAGAAAATATGCAACGAAATCCAAGATCACAAATTGTGCAACGGGTAACAAATTAAAATTCAATGATTCAACAAGTAAAACATTTGAAATTGAAAGATCATGAGATATAACAATTTTACCCAAGCCTACCACATTCCTTGACGATTGTCGCTAAAGGTGATCTTTTGGTTTTCACTTGAGTTATCTTCCAATGAGGTGAACAACTTTTTGTTACCGGTCATGTGTTCGGAGCATCCACTATCTATCACCCAATGTTTTCCACCGGCCTTGTAGTTTACCTACAAAAACAAAAGAATCAAGTCTTTTTAGGTACCCAAACCCTTTTGGGTTCTTCGATGTTAGCAATCAAAGTTTTGGGCACCCAAATAGATTTCTTCTTTTTACTTAGCATGGGTGCTCCAACAAAATTTGCTATCACATAGCCTTTCCTTGACCTCTTAAGCATGTAGCATGCATCAAAATGAGTTGAAGTTATTAAAGGACAAGCATCATATGAATGACCAATTTCATGACATCTATAACAAAATTTGTTGCATGCTTTTACAAAAATAGTTTTTGTGTTTGGTTTATTTTCTTTCTTTGGAAAGCATCCAAATCCTTCTTTTCTAAATGTGCATTTTTGCTCGCTAAGAAGAAGATCAAGATATGCTTTTCCCTTTGTAACAATTTTTTAAGCCTTTGCTAAGTTTCTTGATTTGAGCCTTTAGTTCATTGTTTTCATTTAAGATTATTTCACAAGAGGGTGATACATGGCATTGCAAATCTTTATCACTAGAGCTAGATGAACATGGTGTATCATGTAGATTATTGTAACTAGTTGACATATCATTTTTAGAAACTACATTTGGTATATCATCAACTAAGTCACAAGAAACAGCCACATCTACCTTAGTTGGGAAGTTAGTGAGATCCTTGATGAGTAGTCCTTCATAAGATTATTTTAAATCGCAGTAAAGTGCAAGTAAAGAAGAGTGCTCTTCTTTAAGTACTCTATACTTCTTCTTTGTGATTCCAAAAGCATCATTTAATTCAATAATCATTTCAACTAGATCATCATATGAAGGGTCAAGAGAGTGTACCTTCTCATCACCTTTAGCCATAAGGAAAAAAGATGAACTTGTTGATGTGTTGTTGATGCCAAGAGCTAATTTGACAAGCTTCTTGGAACCACCCTCTTCATCATCGAAGTCAGAATCAGAGCTCTCTTCTCCGGACATCCATTCTCCATAGCATACTTCTTGGTTTCCGCCATTATTTTTGCAGAATTTCTTCTTCTTAGGATCGTTCTTCTTCTTATCCCAAGGCTTGTTCTTATTTGGGCATCTTGAAGCTATATGTCCCTTTTCATGACATTCGTAGCATATGATGTCCTTGAAGTTTGCTTGCTTTGACCCCTTTGGTCTTGTATCGATGTTGACTCCCTTCTTGTGCAACTTGCGAAGAAGCTTTTTGGTGTTCTTTACAAGAAGGGCTAGATCCTCATCGGAGGAGCCATTGTTTGAATCACATTTGGAGTTGGCTTTGAATGCCAAGCTCTTCTTTTTCATCTCTGATGATTCGGCCGCCTCCTTCTTCTTCCGATGCATCTCATGGGTGATGAGGTTCCCATAGAGATCGGTAGGTGCGGTGGATGATAAGTCGGAGTTGGTGAGGACCGTCACAAGAGTGTCAAAACTCTCTAGAAGAGCCCTAAGCATTTTTCTTACAATCTTAATGTTAGTAAAAACAACTCTGAGTCCTTTGAGCTCATTCACAATGTTGTTCAAGCGAGTGAACATGGAATCCACAGACTCAGTTGGTGACATGGTGAATGTCTCATATCCTTGCCTAACTATTAGCAATTTTGCCTCCTTGACCCTAGTGGTGCCCTCATATATCTCCTCAAGGGTGGTCCAAACTTTGTGAGTGGTGGTAAGGTTACTCACGCGGTTGAACTCATTTAGGGACAAGCCAGTAAAGAGAGCATTTTTGGCACGGGCATTTAAGTGGAGTTTTCTCCTATCATCATTGAAGTGATTTGCCGGGTCAACCGGAGGAATAAACTCAATCTTAATAATGTCCCAAACATCAAACCCCATGGCCTCTAGAAAAACCATCATGCGCACTTTCCAATAGGGATAGTTAGTCCCGTTAAAGATAGGCGCACGCCCGGTGTGGCCAAGATGAAAACTCTCATTTGAAGCCATCCTCTCTCTAGGCGGTGAAGCCTACTCAAAAGAGAGACCACACTCTGATATCACATGTAGGATTGAGGATGCTGACTAGAGGGGGAGGTAAATAGGAGGCTTCAAAATTTTTTGACTAAAAACAAATTTTGCAAGGAAAAAGCTAAAAGAGCAAATAAACTGAAACAATTTAATAATATTTTGCACTCAGAAAAAGTAAGAAAGACAAACACAGTGATTTATCCCAAGGTCTCGAAGACTCGTCCGGTCTCCCTTACTCCTCGTTGAAGTACTCAAATGAATGAGTCTTGCTTAATATCCACAAAGGATATTTTTCATTAAGGTTGCACCTTCTCCACTCCGGATAGGCGAGCACCGATGCCTTTCACAAAATATGTCGAGCCTCTCCGACAACCTCGACTAATGGAGAGGTCAATGGTCACGCCTCCAAACCGTCTAGGTGAGGGCGTTCACCAAGAGTAACAAGTTGCAAGATCTTCTCTTGACCCCCAACAAATACCGAGAAACTTCTAAAGATGCAAATGATGCAAATAAATGCTCTCGGAGGATCTCTCTCAATTACAAAGAATGATACTTGATCAAAAGATCAAGATTTTAGCACTTGGAAACTTTGGCTCAAGTGTATACTCAGAGATATGTAGGAAAAACTTCTTAAGGATGTTCAGAAAAACTGCTCAAAAATGTTTCAAAAAATAGCTCAAAGGATGTATAAAAATCTGCTCAAATGGTGTTTAGAAATCTGCTCAAAACTATTTTTAAAAACTGCTCAAAAGATGTATAAAAATCTGCTCAAATGGTATTTAGAAATCTGCTCAAAACTATTTTTAAAAACTACTCAAAAATGTATAAAAATCTGCTCAAATGGTGTTTATAAAAACTGGTCAAAACAGTGGAGAAATCTGCTCAAAAGTGTTTAAAAAACTGATCAGAAAATAGCTCAAAACTGCTCAAAGACTCCTCAAAAGTGTATAGAAAATATAGCTCGAGATGTGTATGAGAATGTGGCTCAAGGATGATGTAAATATTGCTCAAAACAAATATATTTATAACCCAATATCTCAGGTAGCCGTTAGGTCGAGTAAGGAAAGAAATCAGTCCAGCTAACAGCCAGCTTTGACCTCTAACGGCAAGTAAATAGCTGTTGAAATCTCTAGTCGAATGAATAGTGTTACTGGTCGTATGAACAGTACTTGGGTGACCTCTGGTTGAATGAACAGTACCAAAAAACAGTTTTAGCCCCTCTTCGAAATCTATTTATTTCTCAGATTTTGACCAAGAAAATGAATGCGAATGGAACAAATGACCTAAAAGTTTCTCAGTTTTTGGCAGAACTAAAAGAGATTTTGCAACTCCTCTTAATAGTACGATTAAACTAAAAAAGAATTTCTTATAAAACCCGGTCAAACTCCAAACTCCAAGACCAGTACAATAAACAAGCACTTACTTGAGGTCTTTGTAGCTTCCTTCTTGGCAACATTGCACTTGCGACTTTGGCTCGCGTCCTCGGACTGTGACCTCCGGCGACATTGTGACCTTATGCTTGCGACCTTGGCTCGCATCCTTGGACTACGACCTCGGGCGACACTGCGACCTTGCGCTTGCGACTTGCAGAACTTCCTAGATCACTTGTAAACTTTACAAAAATAACACGGCATACAAATAGCTCGAAGACACGATTAGTCGAAGACACTTAATGTCTTCAATAATCAAAATCAACCCAAAAAGGGCCTAGATGCAACAGAGCAATCGGGAGCATCGTCCCACGTAGCTTCTGCAAGTCCTACGATCCTCGTCGGGTGCCACTCGAGGGGCTAGCTGGGGCGTTCTACGACCGGATGATTGAAACCCCTTGAAGCCCACAAGGAGCTACCGAGGAGGCTCCGGGCAACGCCTCCCCTGGGGGGACGACGACGGGCAAGTATGAGCCTCTCCTGTCCCCCCCCCCCCGGATAGTATTCTTAGGGTCTTTTTTTGTTTATAGGACATTTTTTACTCCCGGTAGTTCCGTATGGGGAACCCCAGTGACATGTATATCATTGATTTTAATGGAATGAAAACTCCCTTTTGCTAAGTCCTTGTGTATCATCATGAACAGGTGTCCGGGACAGGGGTCCCGAGAGAGGGCACAAGGGGCCTCTCGAATCCCAGGACTCCCATTCCCGGGGACCCCTGGGGGTGCGAGCTTTGCTTATATGGCTGCCAGATTGGCACTTGGTGAATTTCGACAATTGCCGTGCGGAGTTGCCCTAGCCCAAGCTGGGAATTTGGGAGGTTTTCCGTTGGGAATCCGACCACCAATCGGGTACAAGAACTGGCAGGAGGACGCATTGAATGCCGTGACCCGGAGGATCTAGAGTTCGTATAGGGACTTGTGGCAGGAGATCGCCGAGGAACTTGGAGAGCATTAGATTTTTTCCCCCCGTTTTCGCCGGAGGAGGCTATCCTACGGATTAGTCTCCCGGGTGAGCTTAACTCCCCCGACTATGTATCCCACAGTTGTGTACGCTCTTTGCCTACCAGGAGAGGCTGTCTCCCAGCTTGTTTCCATCCATAAAGTGATGGCATTAGAGCCTTTTCTTTTCTTAATTTGGTTAAGACCCTATGTCGATGATCGGGACTTTTGATCCGTAAGTCGAGCTTATGTTAAAAAATGTGGAGAAATGTTGAGGCAAATCTAAGGTGAGGTACCAAGTAAATAAAGATATCTATGTCTATGGAAGAGAGAAATTTATACAGGTTCGGGCCCTGTGATGGGTAATAGCCCTACTCCTGTTAGAATTTCACTATGAAAATGATGATTACAAAGAAGAATAAGAAGTGTTCCTAGATGAACTAAGAACAATCTCCTATTCTATATTACAATGTGTATAACTATCTATTGTTTATCTCTATCTAGGTCAGATCTCAGATTAGGCTTCTCTCTCTGATCAGGCTAGATGTCTGATTAGATTCATCCTAATAGACTATTTCTTTCTAGACCCCCTCCCCTTCTCTCCTCGGTGATCCTCCTTTTATAGCTCATCGCCGGTCACCGGTTATGGGATTGAAGGGTCATCGAGAGGCAGATGTGTGCCAGCCATAATGAGTAATTATGCCTGTTTATGATTGCACTTCTATCTTCCTAACGATTACCAGAAGTTGTAGTGTTCCTGGCAATGAAAGAAGTAAATGTGTCCAAGGCGGTGCCAGTAGTCGAACAGGTCTAATCACTGGATATGGTCGAAACAGGTCTAACCATATAGCCGTTGGATGTTTTTAACTCTTCAGTTTCTATGGTCGCGTATAAACTGCGACAATGGATTGTTATTCTTTCACTTCCCATGACTTGGGTGATCATGGGAAAATATCTCCATGACCAGGGTACTTGTGGGTTTGTGGGACCATGAACCTTGCAACCTTAGCATTGTGGGGGTGTGATTACAGACTCCATGACAATACAAGCCGAGACCATAGAATAGGCTATGTCCAGAATCTCTGGACTATCCTATTGTCTCCCTCTTAGGTACCTGAGACAATAGAGGGGTATGTTAATAATTCATGTCTCACTCAATAGCCTTTGCGACTATAGAGCGGTAAATGTGACTAACTCGAGTTATAATCCTCGTCACCCTCTCTCGAGAAAGGAACCTCCGGGAGAGAAGAAGTCCCCGTCTGGGTGGCACAGAGCCCCCAGACCAGAGAAGGCATGGAGCCCACGGACCGGAGAAGCCCTCTCCCCAGAAACGATCATCCGGGAGAGAAAAAGTTTGCGTTCGGATGGAGCGGAGCCCTCGGACCGGAGAACGCGCGGAGCCCCCGAACCAGAGAATGCGCGGAGCCCCCGGCCGCAGAAGCCCTCTCCTAGGAAACGATCATCCGGGAGAGAAAAAGTCCGCTTTCGGGTGGCGCGGAGCCCTCAGACAGGAGAAGTCCTTTCCCGGGAAACGACCATCCGGGAGAGAAAAGTCCACATTCAGGTGGCGCGGAGCCCCCGAACCGAAGAAGGCGCAAAGCCCCTAGACCAGAGAAGCCCTCTCTTAGGAAACGATCATCTGGGAGAGAAAAGGTCCACGTTTGGGTGGCGTGGAGCCCCCAAACCGGAGAAGCCCTCTCCCAGGAAACAACCATCCGATAGAGGAAAAGCCTGCGTCCGGGTGGCGCGGAGCCCCCGGGCCTGAGAAGCCCTCTCCCTAGAAATGACTATCCAGGACAGAAAAGCCCGCGTCCGGGTGGCGCGAAGCCCCCGGACAGGAGAAGCCCTCTCCTGAGAAACGACCATCTGGGAGAGAAAAAGCCCGCATATAGGTGGTGCAGAGCCCCTGGACTAGAGAAGCCCTAATATGCACCAACTTTGTGAGAAATTGGTACACGGGATTTCCGATCTTCACGGCATAGGATTCTTGGATAACTTGGTGGAATTGTGAACCGACGACGAGGAAGCCAACCATAGCCTGCTATCCGAACAATTGCTAGTCCACAAACCAAAAAACTAATCCACACATATGATGCTCGAAGGCACAGCTGCACAGATTAGGTGCAATTCACGGGGAATCACAAGAACATGGTAGCAAGAACTCTCTCTTAGTTCTTATAAAATTCATATGGTGTCTAATCAAAATAATCTCCAAAATTCATGATCTCTTAAAACCATGACCATGCCTCACTTTTATAGAGGATGGTGTTTATAAAAGATAGAAGGTTTAAACTAGAAATCAAATCCTAATCTAATTCAAATCGAAAATAAATCCTAACATACTATAAGACATAAAAGAATCCCGGAATCATTTTTCTCGGATTCGAACTGGACTTTTTCCTCTCGTACAGCCTTTACTCTTTTTGGTCTCCTGGTTGCATACGATGTCATAATTTAGTGATTCTTGATGCGTTGGATTGAATACCTTTCCAACAAGAATTCACACAATAAAATTAGATATTTTTGCTGAGAATGGTTCTTGGTCAAAGTTGGGCTGTTGCTTGGTCAGTAGATTGCATGCCGTGCAAAATTCTTTTGGTCGAATCCATCTTGGGCTGGGTTAACTACACACAAACAAGTGTACAACAGCTCCTCTCTTCGCTAAAACTCTTATGCATTGGTTCCTCTCCCATGTACCTAAGTAACACAAAAGAAGAACATACCGGCAGCACTGCTAAGTTGTAAAAATCAAAAAATAAACTCAAGTTAGCTTTCACATGGTTTTGGATTTGTTTAGCACGACTACGTGTAATTGGACCATGATGTGCTTCCTTTGAATTCTCTGAGTCAGAATCACCAAGTGTATGTGTAGCATCACCATACATAGGTGCTATTCGTGAAGGTGTATATGTCCTTGGGATGTCCTCATCAAGCCATCTCTCGGGAAACGATCATTCGGGAGAGGAAAAGCACGCGTTTGGGTGGCATGGAGCCCTCGGATCAGAGAAGCCCTCTCCCAGGAAATGATCATCTGGGAGAGAAAAAGTCCACGTTCGGGTGGTGCAGAGCCCTTGAACCGGAGAAGCCCTCTCCCAGGAAATGACCATTCGGGAGAGGAAAAGTCCGTTCGAGGGGCGCGGAGCCCCCGAACCAGAGAAGCCCTCTCCTAGAAACGATGGGAGAGGAAAAGCCCGCATCTGGGTGGCGTGGAGCCCCCGGACTAGAGAAGCCCTCTCCAGTGAAACAACCATCTGGCCAAGACTTGATCAAAAAAATCCCAGATGTTAATCAGAGCCCGCGGGGCATTTCAATTGGGTAGTGGCCAAGTTTATCTCCCCCTCCCGCAGCAGGGGGCGGCTTCAGTACGTGCCCCGCGCTGGCTTTAGGACAGAAATCCAGGCCACGTCCTTGAAGGGGAGAGCACCCACACCTGCGGGGGTGGGGGGTGGGGGGGCTTGAGAAGATGTTCTCGTGTGTAAGAGTAAGGGGATTCAACTAGAATCCCACTGGTCAAAGTTGCCCTAGATCGCTCTCGGAGGAGGAAGAGCCTAAGAGTGAGCTCTGGAGTGTATGAGGGAGGAAGGGCATATGGATGTAGCAGAAGGTGCCAAGGTGAGTTATGAAACTCATCTTTTCCTCGCCCTTCGTAGCCATCTGGACCTGGTGATAGCCTGAATAGGCATCCAGGAAGCTCATCAGTTCTAATATCGTGGTCGAGTCCACCAGTTGGTCGATTCGCGGGAGCGGGAAGTTGTATTTTGGACAAGCTTCCTTGAGGTCGGTGAAGTCGACACACATCCTCCACTTGCCACTTACCTTCTTGACGAGAACAAGGTTTGCTAACCACTCGAGGTGTAGGACCTCCCGAATGAACCCCGCTTCTTGGAGCTTTGTGCTTTCCTCTTTGTTGGCTTCTTGGCGCTCAAGGGAGAGCTTTCTTAGCTTCACTCGGGGGCGACCAGGCGTTACCACGAGCTTATGCTCGATAACATCTTTGGAAACGCCCCCCATGTCCGCGGGCTTCCACGTGAAAACGTCGGTGTTCTCGCTGAGGAAGGCGATGAGTTGTGTTGCGTGCTCCTCAGGGAGGTCCGCTTAGATCTTGACGGTCTTCCCTTCACTTTCCTAGGAGAGGCGGACCTCGCGAAGTTTCTCCTCAGCACGCGGCTTGGGGAGGAACTTCTCAGGGAGCACGACCGGCACTTTCGGGGTTGGGGAGAAGCTCCCCTCTCCCGGAGCCTTGATCAAGTTGACATCCCCGATCACAGCGGTGGCACACTCGTAAAGGGAGCGGGCTACATCCTGGCTGCCCCGAGCGGTAATCACCTCGCTTGGCCCGGGGATCTTCATGCAAAGATAGCTTTGGTGGACCACAGCCCCTAGGCGGTTGATTGTGGTTCTCCCTCATTATGGCGTTTTAGGAGGAGGGGAGACCCACCACGTCAAATCGGACCATCTCCGTCTAGTAATTGTCTGAGTCTCCGAACGTCATTGGGACGTCAACCTTCCCCAGGGGGTATATGGTTTTCCCCGGCACAAAGCCTTGTAAAGGCCCGGCCACGGGTTGCAGGAGCTTCTCGTCCACCTGGATTTCCTTGAACGCCTTTAGGTAAAGGACGTCCACAGCGCTTCCACCATCAATGAGGATTTGGGCGAGACGGCAGTTGAACAAGATGGCGGAGACCATCAGCACGTTGTCATGGGGGAATGAACCCCATGCACATCTTCCGCTGTGAAGGTGAGGGGTGTTTCATCTAGGCCTTTATGCCTAACCCTAATTTTGATGATTAATGAAAACAAAGTATTTCAGACTGATTGTGTTTTTGAGATTGTTTGATACAGAGCGTGTTCGGGAAGAAATGCAAGATGATTAAGATGAACCCGACATGAAATGAAATAGAAGCACAAGGTGCAAAAGAGTAAAGACGAGACGCAAACATGAAGATGCAAAGGACCTAAAGTAATCTGAGATTTTATTTTTACCGATCTCAGTGTTTGGAGGTTGATTGGATAAGGATTTTGTTTTTAGATTTAACCGTACTATAAAGAGGGGTTGCAAAGTCCTCTTTAGACTCCCAACATGAACCGAGAAATTTAGGTCATTGCATTGCATTCTTTTCGGTTGGATTTGATTTGAATTTGGTTTTTCAGTTCAGTTTTTGATAGTAAAATGGTTTTTCAAATTTCTAGACAGATCTCGGCAAATCTGGCTTTTGTTTCTGTTGACAAAAATGTAGCCCTTAAAATTATCTTTCAAACGAGCTATTAAACTCTCAATTTCGATTTCTGGATTTAAAGTTATAGCTATTTTTGTTCATGTTGACTGTCAGTTTGGTATGCTGACTGTCAGTTTGAATATCAGTTTGTGTTAACTGACAATTGTCCAGAGAGGTTGTTTTTTGAGCCAAATTTTTTTGTACTAAACTGACTGTCAGTATGCCCATGCTGACTATCAGTTTGTGTTTCGACCACAGTTGATTTCATCTGAGTTTCTTTTTAAACTGGTCGATTTTTTTATCGAACTGACTGTCAGTTTGGGATTTCAAGTTTCCATATACGACCACAAACGGCTAGCTATTTTTTATCTGTACATTTTGTCGGCCGTTGTGTATGTAACTGACTGTCAGTTTGAGTTGCTGATTTTCAGCCCTAGCTCCAACGGTTCTTTTGATCCTTGAGGCTATAAATAGTCTTTGAGCTCGTATTTTATACAACAAGCAACCTCCTCTCATACACATTCTTGAGCTTTAGTTTCTTATACAAAATTTTGATCTTTTGATCAAGTCGAGTGCTTTTCAGATCCACCGAGTGCTTTATGTCCGCATCGTTTGCATCCTATTAGTTTCTCAGTGATTGTTAGAGGTCTAGAGAAGATCTTGCTGCCTTTTACTCTTGGTGAGCGCCCTCACCTAGACGGTTTGGAGGTGTGGCCGTTGATCTCTCCATTCAAAGATTGTTGGAGAGACTCGGCAAGGTTATAAAAGGCATCGGTGCTCGCCTTTCCGGAGTGGACAAGGAGCAACCATTAGTGGATAATATCCTTTGTGGATATTGGAGCAAGACTCAATTTATTTGAGTGCTTCAACGAGGATTAGAGGAGACTGGGCGAGTCTCCGAGACTTCGGTAAAAATTATTGTGTTAGTTCTCTCTGTCTCTTTATTTCAATATATTAAATTGCTTTTGGTTCTTATGTTTGCAACATTTGTTTTAAATTGAAAAGTTTTAAAGCCTCCTATTCACCCCCTCTAGTCGGCATCCTTGATCCTACAAGGGGGATGTCCGACCATTTTGGTGGCCGAGACGTGTTGAGGACCCCTATCATCTTCACGTCCCGCGCATACTCCTTGCCCTGGTGCTTTGAATCTCGCCCGGAGTCGGATCCTCCCAAGATGACATTAATATGCCTCTGGGAGATTTGGAAAGGGAGCTCGTCACTCGAGCCCTTTTCTTGGCCTTGCCTTTGGTGTCCCCTCGAAGGGGCGGGGAGTGCCGCTAGGGCCGACGACGGAGGGCTAAGGAGGCAGGGCCCCCTCCCCCTACCCATGCTGCTTGAAATATGCTGCGAAGTGTTGAAGAAGCACGTGGCATTCCTGAGTGGCATGGGAGGTGGACTTATGGAAAGCTCACCGTAAAGTGGCTCCGGCCTCCTTGCCCCTTGGCTTGGGAGCCTCCCACGCACGGGAGGGTTGGCCTCCCCAGCCGCTTTTCGGCTTGGAGAAGGATCGTTGCCCCTGGTTGCCTTCTCAGGAGCTGCCTCCACCTTCGAGAACAAAAGTGTCCCGAGGCCTTAGCTCGTTGTGGGGTCCCCTCTTGAGACGCTTGTGGGAGAGGTCCCTGGAGTCCCTCTCCCCAAGGCTGAAGGTCCCCTGGTTCTTCTTCCAGAGGTCGTCTTCCTCCGCTCTTGTGTACTTCTCGAGCACGTTAAAGAGCTCATCCGCGAAGGAGGGGCAGCCCTGGGAGAGCCTCTGGTGGAGCTCTCCCGGTAGGATTCCACTTTTGCATGCCTCGATCACCGTCGAGTCAGGGACATGAGCCACCTTGCTCTTGATTTGGGCAAAGCGCTTGAAGAAACTTCGGATTATCTCCCCCGATCATTGTTGAACGATGTATAGTTGTGACGAATCCAAGAGGCGGACATAATTCCCCTTGAAATTTGCGCAGAACTCACGATTGAGTTGTGCAAAGGACTTGATGGAGCCCACCTTGAGATTGTAGAACCATGACTGGGCTATCCCAGAAAGGTAGAAGGGGAAGACGTTGCACTGAACGCTTTCGTCCCCCCCCCGACTTCCGAGATGGCCGTGGAGTAAACCTACAGAACTCATACGCAACAGCAAATTAAGGGGTTGGTTGGCCCCCTCCACCTCCTTCGGGGAGTCCACGTCGCTGTCCCCCTTCACGGGGGAAGCGCGTTCGTTGTCTGAGTCGGGGAGGGGTCCCAATGGACCACCTGCCCTTCAGTAACACCTCCCCTCTTCGGGGTTGGTGGAGCTAACCTCCTGTACCTCGGGGAAGTCCCCGGAGGTGACAGTGGCTTCTTGCATGGGCCTCTTTCCCTTGTCCGCTGGGATGTGAGGGCGACGCCCGTGCTCTGGAGTGGTTTCGGGTGACGGCGGGAAGGGACTCCCCCGGACCTTGTTGTGCGCATTTGCTCGACCTCCTCCCAGGTGAATCAGGTTTGATCCACCGAGGGAACCCAGGGAGGGGGCCCTAGGGCAGGGACCTGATGTGCGTCGACGACAGGCGTGGAAGAAAACTCGCGTGCCGGGGAGGTTCCTTCAACGGAGACGGCCCTCGTCATGGGAAAGGTTCCCAGTGGAGGAACGGCTTGCACCGCAGAGACCATGCCGGGCACAGGAAGGGTCTCGAGAATGGGAGCACCTCCTGGGGTGGCACAACCCCCAAAGACGGGAGTGCCTCCCAGGACGGGGAAGGTCCCAGAGGCGGGGGCGCCCCTCGGGATGGGGGAGGCCCCGACGGCGGGGGCACTTCTCGGGGCGGGGAGGGCCCTGGAGGCGGGAGCCCTCCCGGGACAAGGTATCCCCAGGAGACAGGAGCGCCTCCCGGCAAGGGGAAGGCCCCGAAGGCAGGAGTGCCTCCTGGGACATGGTATCCCCCGAAGACGAGAGCGCCTCCCGAGACGTGGAAAGCCCTGGAGGCGGGGGGTGCCTCCCGGGATGGGGAAAGTCCCTGGCGCGAAGAAGGCGCCTGGGTGCCCCATCATGAACGGCGGTGGCGGTCCCATGAACGGGAACAAAGGCGGGTACGCGGGGGCCGGAGGTCGTGCTATGGCACGCAACAATTCTTCAAGGGTGCACTGTGTGTGGAGTTGGCCCTCTACAAGCGCCCTGAGTAATGGGTCTCTAGGGGTCGGAGGCTTCGCCTGGGGGACACTTGGTCCCACCAGGGCGGTTGCGTCGGGTTGGCTCGAAGGAGCCATGCTCCCGCCGGGAGCAGCGGGAAAAGGAAGTGCCGCCTCCCCCCGGGAGTCCCCAGAGGGGGCGCCGTAACGACAGCCCCTTGCGTCAGCGACATAGGGTTGCTAGGGACAGCATCGTTGGAGAGGGAGGCCAATTTCCTCGTTCTTCTTCGAGGAGCCCTGGCAAATTGTTACAAGTCCCCACGGACGGCGCCAACTGTCGTGGTATTAATAATATCTCAGCAGGTTTGATGATTTGTATAACACGTGTCCAACAACACGAGCTGACCATGCGACGGGTCACCACGTGTTGGACAATCACAGAGATTAACACAAGGATTTATACAGGTTTAGGCTTCAGTGGAGACCCTAGTCCTGTCGACATGCTCCCGACACGAGTCGTCTAGGGGGGCTCTCTCCCAAGGAGAGGGCTCCTAAGCACACCTAATGCTTTTTGTGTATTGAGTACAAATGAATATCTTAGGTTACAAGAGGGGGTACAAGGGTATATATAGACCCTAAAAGACGCAAATTATTAAACTACCCTAGCAACGACTGTCAGATCGAGGGCATTGTGGTCTTTTGGTGGGTGATCCGTTTGAGACCTAGTCTTGGTTTTCGCATTAAGCTCACCCAGATTCTAATATGCAGAATAACGGGATCTTACTCGGAAGTAACAAAACCCAAAGGATGACTGCAACATAGTTCAAAGTATAGTGCACAACCCTTTATTTCAAAGAGAGCTTTACACGTCGAACGTTAGACACACTTGCCTACGTCGAAGGAACTATGAGCTGGATATCTGATCCAAGGTTGTAATAATATTCGACAATCTAAATTAGACCTATTACAAGGTATTTATAGTCCAATTGTATGAGTACGTATCAGACTCAATAACCTAAATGTATTAGACTCATATAACTAACTAACCCTAAATAGATAAGCTTAGTTATACATATTCGGATTGAATTACAATTCCGACCAGAGTTTGAATCCTTCCCAAGGTCGCAAACCTTTCCAAAGTCGCAAACCTTTTCGTGGTCGCGAATCCGTTGCAAACTCGACCTGAGATCCTCCTGGATCATGACTCCCCTGTTGAGAAGGAGCCAACTCCCGTTGGTGACTAACTGTGAAGATGTAGAGAACGACTGGGAGCTTTAGAACGAACACACGATGAGCAATGCTACAATTGTCTGATCGAATGTACGGATAGGCGCTCATGGAGCTTGGCACCTCCGTCATGAATTGTGGCCTTGGCCACTCGCGAATAGCCTCCCCTTGTCGAGGTTGATACCATCACTGATCCCAAAGCTAGGATTGTGAAGTTTGAATAGTGGCGCCGTAGAGACAAGTTGCATGTCGTTTTCGACTAGTCGTTGTGGTGATCGACTATGTACCTCTACGAATAGCACGTTGTTTTCTTTCGGCAAGTTCGCTAAACAACCACCACATTCCATACATGATGCAACACAATCCTCTTGGCTAACTGGACGCATCACGCTCAGCACACACTTTGAGCATGCATTGACAATCCGTTTCGCCTGATTTGCTGTCAACAAGTTATTGGTGTCGACGTGGTCATTTTTGCTGATGATGAATTTCGTCCCATCCTTTGTGGGGTCGTATTCTTGAGCTCGTCGGTGGTAATGGGTGTCACGATTGTACAAGAACGGACTTCCAAAAATCACTTGACAAATATCGATGGAATCACATCGCATTGAACCTCGTCGATATAATGAGCAGATATTGCAAACTTTACAGTACACTGATTCTTGATTTGCTGATTCACGTCGAAAGTGAACCATCCCAGAGGATATGGTTGGAGGATGATGAGTTGTCTGCAAACCAAGTCGTCGAACCAGCCCAGAAGAGACCAAATTCTTTTGGCTTCTGGGGTCGAAGATGGTTGCAACCACCTCGTGCTTCACCTGTATGTTAACAGTGAATAATTACTCTGTCGGGTTGTGGTCAATTGATGAACTCGAACCTTTCTCCTTCGGCATTGCCATTAGAGACAAGGTCATGTCCGCCTTTTCAACCGAATCCAACTGGATGATTTCCTCTGCGAGCGGAATAGAAGTAACCATAGCTGTTCGTGTGCTTGGTTCATCCCTCCTTGTTCTTTCTGGTCACGGTTCAGGATGAAGTTTATAACACTTCTCTTTTGTGTGCCCAGCAACATGACAATGCTCACAAGTGTTACCCGTATCGTGGGTACCCTCTTCGGAGCTCGTCGTGGTTGAAATCTCCCTCACGTTCTTGTGGTTGTGGGTCTTATTAATATTCTCAATCGCCAAAGCAGTCATGCTCGCAGTCGAAATGTCTTGAACTCTGAATAGGCTTAGCTCAGCACTGATTATCTTCTGAAGTCCAGACGTGTATTTTCTGAATGTATGGGTGTCAGAAAGTGAGATGCCAAGGAACATTGCTTGTCTCCGGAACTCCGTCGTGTAGTCCTGAAAAAGTTGGTCGCGCCGTTGGTACAATCTGTGCCAACGTTCCCATCTCTCCTCAAGGTAACCCATCAGATAGAATTCTTGTCACGAAAGTCGTTTGAATTGACCCCACGCAAGGTCGTCAGCTTCGCCACTAGCAACAAGGGCCTTCCACCAAGTCTTGGTGTGGTCCTTCATCTTCAAAGGTGCGAACTTCACCTTTTGAGCACCATTGAACCCTTTTAGGTCAAAGCAGGTCTCAAGCTAGTCGATCCAAGAATCCAGTTTCTCGGCATCAATCACCCCATCATATATGGTATATATCAATCTCAGCGTCGACCTTAAAAGATCCAAAAGCTAAGGAGGTGTTGGCATGGTCGTCAGTCTTGTGGTCGCCTTCGTCTTCATCTTCGTCTGTCCTACACAAGTCTTCACTAGTCTTCACACCCATAACCCTCCCTACTTCAGGAGGTACAATCATGGCCTGCTGCTTAATCGAAGCAAGCACGGTTTCCATGTCGGTGGAGAGTTTAGCCACTTGTTCGGCTAGGTTAGCTTGAACGGAGGTATCGTCAGACATTGTCAGAGACGCAGCTGTAGGAACCGTCAATTGATCGCCTGGAGTTTCGCTGTAGGTTTTGTAACCCTGGCGAGTCTTCACCGTCCACAGAACAGGAAAGTTTCTCTAATACCAACTTGATCCGTTTGAGACCTAGCCTTGGTTTTCGCACTAGGTTCGCCCAGATTCTAATATGCAAAATAACGGGATCTTACTTGGAAGTAACGAAACCCAAAGGATGACCGCAACACAGTTCAAAGTAATTGCACAACTCTTTATTTAAAAGAGAGCTTTACACGTCAAACGTTAGACACACTTGCCTACGTCGAAGGAACTATGAGATGGATATATGATCTAAGGCTGTAATAATATTCGATGATTTAAACTAGACCCATTACAAGGTATTTATAGTCCAATCGTATAAGTATGTATCAGACTCAATAACCTAAATGTATTAGACTCATATAACTAACTAATCCTAAACAGATAAACTTAGTTATACATATTCGGATCGAATTACAATTCCGACCAGAGTTTGAATCCTTCCCAAGGTCGCAAATCGTTCCAAAGTCGTAAACTTTTTCGTGGTCGTGAATTTATTGTGAACTCGACCTGAGATCCTCCCGGATCAGTGGGGCACAGGGCATTGATCTCAGACACATGGCCACCTCAACTTCAGTGCCCCCAATCCCGGGGCCGGAGGTGGGAGGCTTCAGTCTCGGGTCCGGGGACGGGACGCTCCTATCCTAAATCCGGAGGACCGGAGGAGGGAGGCTCCTATCCCGAACCCGGAGAACCAGAGGAGGGAGGCTCCCCTCCTGGAGGATAGGAGGAGGGGGACTCCTCTCCCGGAGGACCAGAGGAGGAAGGCTCTATCCTGAATCTGAATAAGCGGAGGAGGGAGGCTCCCCTCCCGGAGGACCGGAGGAGAGAGGCTCCTTTCCCGAGCTCGGAGGACCGGAGGGAGTAAGGCCCCAATCCCAGATTCGAGTATGGGAGGTCCCTAACCCGGAGGGTCGGAAAAGGGATATTGCCTACGGCTAATATTTTCTCCAACAAGTACTTCTCTTTTTCTTTATTTCAAAATATAAGGTCCTCAGGTCTTTGTACAAGAACTAACGAAAAGAAATTAAAGAAAGAGAACAATAGAGATGGACTATGCTACATTATTAACTACATTAGTGGTCGTTAAAAAAGAGAGTGTCAAATAGATTTCAAGGGATATGACTAGAAAAAAAGCTTATAGACTTATGTCCTTAAATTATGAAACAAGGACAAAATCGATGCACCCAAATTAGAGGGAGGATTGATGCGCGGGGCCGAGCTGTTGGGTCAATTTTTGATACTAATCAAATACTATTTTATCTTTTTTATTTGATTTAATCTAAATATTACTAGTACAAATTAATTTATCTAATCTGAAAACTACTAATAAAAATTAATAGATATCATCTAAAAACCACTATATCTTTCTATTGCAACTATGCATGAATTTATGTTGCAACTACAAACTTGATAATAAAATAAAAACTAGCAAGCTATGTAATTGGCCATATGGCTGTACCTGACATAGCACGTTTGAGCGACTGCGTCAGACTTCGGCTCGACTTCTTTTTTTGCAAATTCCTAATTACAATTGCTAATTGTTCTTAATTCCGTTGCAGACTTCAATGGCAAGAGGCAGCCATCATATATGAGAGAGAGAGAGAGAGAGAGAGAGAGATTGATAACCCTAGTAAGCAGATGGAAACGGAAGAGCTGCAAAAGGGAATGAAATTATGAATCCGGTGGCTTAGAAATATATATACTAGTTAGGCCATCAATTAGGTGGCTTATGGTTATGGTTGTCTGTATGAATTCAGGTTGGTTAGGTTGGACACACTCTTTTGGTTTGGATAGGGTGAGAGATGTAAAAGAGAGTTGTTTGATTGGTTGTGTGAGATGATACAGATTAAGTTGTGATGTTGTTTAGTTGGTTGGATAAGTGATACAAATAGAGAATGCATGTATAAGTTAAGAAGAAAAAAATTTAAAAAAATTAATGTGTTTTAAACCATCATATTAATCCATATGAATTACTCTTAATTCACTCTGACGCTCTTTAATATTTTTTAGCTATTCCTTTAATCATCTTATTAGATGAGTCAGACTCACTCATACACTCAATTCTCATATCTCTCAGCTTGATCCAGAGCCATTTTTTTTATATCGTGTAGTCTAACTCACAAATATAAATCAGACAACCAAACATAATTTAAAGAAAAAAAAATTCCGTCTTGAGCTAAATCCAACTAAGAAATACAACTTATTAAAAAAAATTTACGTGATCATTGGGGTCCTGGCCCTGTCAGCTGCCTTCGGCCACCGGATAAAACGAATGAAAAGCATCGAATGTTCGTCTAGAAAATGTAACATGAAATACTTTTCCACGGCTTTTTATAGGGATTTATATAATTTTTTTCTCTTTCGAAACAACCAGTCTACAGGGAGAAACCCAAATGGGTAGTGAATCTGGAGGACCTGGGTAAAGGGGTTGGTTGAGTACCTCGGGTAATTTAGTATTCCAAATCGGGACCATCCATTCTGCAAAAAAAGATGAGAAAGGAAGGAACCAAGCAACTCAACCACTAAATGCTCTTTTTGGCATTTTAGCATGTTCAAATAAAAATTCTTATAGGGATGATTAGAGGTGATTAGTGATCATATTTGTTTTGATCATATTTATTGACATCAATTTGTACTTTTTTCGCAAACCACCGTAGCATATAAAACATAATCTCATCTCATATAATAACCAAATTACCTATCCTGAATCATTTTATATCAGTGAATTCTTCTGTTCCATCCCATGTTATATAAAATGGCGTCCTCGTTACGTCCTTGTTCATACAACCTAACATGCTATCTTATATCCTTGTTCATACAATTAAACATGTTATCTTATCTCACAGTATATATAAAGAGTACCACGAGCCCAAAAGACCCTGCATAGGGAATGGGTATGCCTTTTGAATGGTTATGTACTATTCTTTTATGTTTTCCTTTTTCTTGTTGTACTATTCTACATAGTTTTTAAAAGGTGATGTAAGATAGTGATTCTATCATAATACTTGTGATTAATATGAAATGTGTTTTGTTTTCATCTAAGTAATTAGGAGTAATGATTTAGTAGAGTAGATTATGAGAACAATTTAGAAAGATATTATCATATTTTACCTCTCAAAACTTTAGACTAACATTCCTGCAGGGGCAATGCTATATGTGCAAAAATTTTTTAACAAAATCTAGATGGAAGGTGAAAATCAAAAGTACTTGGGTCCAAGTCAAGGATAGATCGAAGTGCTAAGAATTACGGAGGGTGTGGATTAGTTTGATAATTGTTTTGTAATAAATTTTAAGTACATGCATTACTTACCTTCTTTTGGTATACATTCTTCCTCTTGACCAACAATGAAAAGGAAAATATATGATGTGTGTATCTGAACAATTAGAGTGTGTGTTTATATAAAAGAAATCATACATATGACTAGTTTCGATCTTGTATTGATATATGGGTGTAAGATAGAGTGTGCATTATTAACATAACAAATATTACTACTAAAAACAATTAAAAACAACCAACTAAACAAAATGTGCACCCGGATTTACTACAGTTGTGTATAAACTACACACCCATATATAGACTGTCTGATTAAACTTTGATTTTTTTTAGATTGGTTACCATAAAAAAATATAGGAGTATTTTATTAATTTAGATTATAGTTTGATATATCTTTGCCATCCGGTTGATATAATTGATCGGCTGCAGCTGGCCGTCCAAAGAATGCAGGGAGTACAAACTACTGTCAAGTGCCCCTTTGCGAATGGGACCCGAGCAATTAAATGAATTGACTGCAGATGCAGGAGCAGCACCCTGCCCGTGAATCCATTCAACACTGGCTCCAGAATCCATCAGCATCACCGCTATAATCACAACTTAGTCCATTATTGGATTCACATCTCCTATGTGGAACCGCATGCTTTGTACCAGAAAATGTTAGTACCAAGTACTAGGCAAGTAATGCTTATCACACAGATCCATACAAACAAGCCCTCTTGCATCTTCCGTTCTTGAGAGTAAATTATTATATTTTAAGTTAAATGTGTCATACTTGGACTGTTGTTTAATTCATTATTATAGTTAGATATATCAAATTTTATTAGACAACTTTTGATATTCTTATCACATTTTTTTTACTAAAAATGTGATCATCAAATTGAATATCACACTATTAGACGTATTTTTCTCACACTTTATCTTAAATATATTCACAAACCAAACAACTCTAATTTACCACAAAATGTGATAGTACCACAGATGCGACACATGCCTAAGCCAATATATAGTAACTTGTGGTATCCAACCAAATAAATCATATCTTTTTTTAATGTCATTTTAGATTTTCCATAGTATCCAAAATTCAATTTTAACTATTAATTTTAATAACTATATACTATTAAAATTATTAAAAAATAATATGAAAGTAAATTTGATGAAAAATCTATTAATATTATTTTTTATGATGAATCTAAAATATATTAATGATTAAAATTTAAAATATTAACTTATATACATATATATATATATATACATATATACATATATATATATATATATATATATATATATATATATATATATATATTAAACGACAGTTAAAAAAAAGAAAGGGGAGTGTCAGTTGAAAAGACTTATAGTTTTAATGAAAAGGTCCATTTTTTTTAGACTAATGGAAAAGGTCTAGTTGGTTACTCCAATTTTGAGTTGGGTCTGTTTTAAGACCTAAAATTTTCAAATATCCCATTTTAGTCTCTTAATATTTATGCTGACAAATGGAGTACAATTAGCGAGCTTAAAAAATTTACTAAGGATTTTTTTGTTGATAAGAAAAGATGCACACATGCTAAAGCACTTACAAATTAACTCCTCTTCTCGTGGTTTGCTTTAAAATCTAACCACACGACATGCGTATTTTGCATGTTACACCTGTTCGTTATCGGTAATTAGAAGTCAAACCGCTGCCTGGAAGAGTGTGAACTAATACACCCACACGAAATAACTCTCAATTTTCCCGCGGAGGCGTTTAGTTGGGAGATTATGATCCATATTATGATTATTCATAACTTACATTTGTATTTTGGTAGGACACATATAATTACAAATATTGTATTCAAAATATTTTTTAATCCATTCTACTTTTAACTTCAACTAAAACTCATTACAATTAATGTTAGTCTCAAATAGATTTGAGTAAAATGAACCTGCTCTGACGGTCTGATCTAATTTTGGCTTGAGCGTGATACCTCAGGGCCGAACTGAGTTTTGATTTTGAGACACAAATTGAGCTAAGTCTAAGTTGACCCAAGCGCCTTCGCAATACAATTTATTTGAGACTTCTAAGTGATTATAGGCTCAGATTTGGACAAAACCCTTCTGACCCAAATTGATCTTGGATCTCGTTCGCCCCGGCCAGCCTGGCCTGTACCACATACATGAAGAAATTAGCTATGTATATGCTGGTATAAATTAGATCTGCCGGCAGGTCCGTTGGTTCTGGGGTTGGGTAGTTGATCCAGAACTAAATGCAGTACGATTCGTCCTACCATAACTGCGCAATACCCAGACCCGTCATCGCTAAAATGGTAGGAAAAATCTGAGGGAAATGGAAGCATGCCAAAGTTTTTTTTTATTTTTTATGGACAGCACCCTAAAAGATTAACATTTATTCATTTATTGTCTGAAATAGGTACATATCATCTAGAGATACTACAAAATAAATGAAAGAGTAATTTTCACTATTAGTCCCTCTTTTATTTCAAATTTTTCATATAACTCTTTATTTTTTCAATTTTGACAATTAGTTCTCTTTTTTATTGTAATCATTTTGTTTCAAATAAATTCCCTTCATTATCTTCCACAACAAAAAATGGTAAGTTGACATCTCACGTGGTTTGGAATATATCAAAGAAACAACATCACCTTCTCTAACTTAGTAATCACCAAAATTTCCTTTTAATTCACTTGCAACAAGAAAACAAGTTTACACTGAAAATAAAAAAATATGCTTGCAACAACTAAATAAAATATTCTTGTTGTAAAATGATAATTATCTAGATAATTATCTTGTGAACATTACAAAAACTGCCCTTAACACAACCCTAGTTTGATCTATTTAAAACATTGTACTGCTGTAAAGAGAAATAAATCGAATAAAGAATTCCATCTACTATTCTCTCTATTTTTTGTGTTTGTTTTTGCGGATTGATTGTTCCCTGTTGGCAAAGTAACAACGTTGTTGTTTACAACACGTTATCAGCACAATTCGCTCAATTTTGGAATGTTGTCGCAATCTCAACTATTTCCTCTCTGATTACAAGTTTAATCTTGTTTCAATCTGGAAATAGAGAAAAAAAGGGAAAATTTCAATTCAAAAAAAGAATTTTTTTGATCCAATCTGTTCCTCGGCCTACCACTGCTATTCCTGTCATCACCGACCTGTCGCCGACATGACACCATTGGCCATGCAACTAGTAGTGGCCACGCGCACCATTATCGATACCAATAGTAGTGGCCATGCCACTGTGTTTGCAAGCACGCGTGCCACCGTGTGCCCGATGCACGAATCACCAGCAACTCCCGATGCACGCACGATCTGCATGCCAGCAGCGACCCCACCATCCGTGCCACCTGAGGCACGCTCCGTCGAGATCTGTCGCCTCCGCCGAATCCTCCAATCGCAGTCGCTACCCCTAAGACGCATCGCCATCTGCTAGCAACCGCACAACGTCGCTGATTGTAACCGCCACCCGATGCGGCCACCCTCTCAGAAAATACGAGTCACCACGCACGTGGGCCATCGTGGCCGTCGGCATCCATATCAAATCCACCCAAGACGAACGCTGCTCGCCATCATGTGAGCCATTGATGATGTCGCGCCTTTGTGCACGATCCACCGCCATGAACTGCCCCCAACCGTGGCCATCGTGCTCCCACACAATCCCCGATGAGCTCCTGCTTGAAGCTGCGACCGCGCACTGTCCATTCCTTAATTGGGGCCCGAAGCCGCCATCCGTGTTTCCCCATCACCGCGGCCTGAAGGTGCTGTTGCGCGTCGTCCGCGCAGTCAGCATCCACACCCCCTCCCCCGCAATGCACTCTCGTGCGCGCCGCCACCAAATGACGACTAGGGTTAGGGTTAGGGTTTTTTAATTGTGGTGGCATTTTTACATTTAGTCTTCTGGTTTTTCAATTTTACGGGAAAAACGAGTTAGCTAAAAATTTTTTACAAATCAGCCCTTTTGTTTTCAAGAATTTATGGTAAAAACTGTCTTGGCTGGCAATTTCACTATTTAACCCCTACTTTTTATAGAAATTAAATATATGGGCTTCCACCTCTGAAAATTTTATATTTGGCCCCTAGAAATTTTTGTTTCCTAACATTTATGTCCTCTGGCATTCAATATATTGAAATACATTTAGAAAATCCAATATTTCTATTTATGCATTTACTGAAATTCTGAAAATTTATTTTTGGTCTATTTTCAATTCACAGAATATAGAAAAATGCAAAAGGAAAAAAAATAAAAATGCAGGAAATGACAGAATATCCTTTTATTATCTGGAAAATTTTTCCTGCTCATTTTTTATCTGATTATGAAGCATGCATGCTTGTTTCATGATTTAACAATTTGTACGTAGTAAATTTCTCAATTTTATATGGAATAAAAACTTGTAGAAAGTATGCCTGATATTACCAAGAAAGAATTTGCCGAATTTACTCTTGATGGAAATAATTACTTGGTATGGGATCTTGATGTTGAAATCCATTTAGTCTCTAATGATCTTAGTGGGAAATTATTAAGGGTAACAAACGCACCGATGCCTAAAAGGTAAAGGTACTAATTTTTCTTCAACATCATCTGAACAAAGATATGAAAAATCAGTATCTTAATAAAATGGATTTGCTGGCATTATGGGAATTCTTGAAGGATCGTTTTGACTAGCAAAAAGCTATAGTCCTCGCTCAAGCACAATATGATTAGCTGAATTTGTGTTTTCACGATTTTAAGGGTGTAACGACATATAATTCAACCCTCCACCGTATTGTCTCTCAATTGAAACTTTGTAAGCAGGAAATTACAGAGAATGAGTTGATAGAAATGACTCTGTCTACTTTCAACGCCAATAACCATGTGCTCCAACAGCAATAATGGACTAAGAATTATTCTAAGCACTCAGAACTGATTTCTACACTGCTAGTAATACAAAAACAAAATGATTCTCACGAAGAACCATAACACCCACCCGGCAAGCTCTCTACATATGCCTAAAGCACATGCCACCGCTCAAAAGTTTAACATTAAACGTGGATGTGGAAGAGGTCATAGACATGGTGAACATGAAGGAGGAAGAGGAAATAAAAATAATGATGAAAACAACAGCCATGGAAAGCACAAGGGCAAAGGAAAACCCCAGGTCAACGACCCAAGTGAGAAGAGCAAAAGCCATAAGCAAGTTTGCTATAGGTGTGGATGCGATAGTCATTCATTTTGCATATGCCGTATACCAAAACACTTGATCAAAACTTATCAAAACATAATGAAAGATAAGAAAGGACACAAGACCAAACATGAGTCACATTATACAAACTTGCCTAAAGCAAGCAAAACTCCAATTCATGATGATGATGACTATTGGGATTAGAGTTCAAGGATGATTATGGAGATTATGAATAGTCTCATTTATATTTATTCAATCTCTCAATTATTTTTATATTTCCATGTCAGACATGCATTTTTATGCACTATCATTAGATTTTGTGTTCTTGTTGCACAATTATGCATTGTTGATTCAAATATATCTATGGTCGATGTCATATGTTTTATTATTAAATTTGTGTTCCTATTGAACATCTTTAGATTTGTATACTATACTATTCTTTTAGAATATTTTTCTTGTGCAACCCTTGATTGATGAGTGGGAATTATGTTTGGTAGATAGTTGTACCACACAAACTATCCTGAAGGATATAAATTACTTCCAAACTCTACTTAAGAGGAAAGAGAGCATAATGACAATAGTAAATAATAATGTGTCAATTATGGGCTCCAGAAGAGATTCATTGATTCTCTCTATAGGTATAGAAATAACTATAAATAATGCTTTATTGTATCTTGAATCAAAGTGTACCCTTTTGAGTTTTAAAGATATTCGCACAAATGGTTTCCATATTGAGATCGACGCAGAGAATTATACTGAATATCTTCTCATAAACAAAATCAATCGAGTCATTTGGCCAAAATATGATGCACCAAACTATGACTAATTTTGTTGACCACAATATGCAAATTAAAAGCTTCCCTACTCCTCAAGAGTTTGTTTGTAATACCTGTGCAAAAGGAAAATTTATTACGAGACCTTGTCCAAAAATAAGGGAAGAATCATCATTTTTCTTCAAAGAATTTAGTGTGATATATGTGAACCAATTTAACTGGTATCAAGACCTTTCAGATATTTTATAATCTTGATAGATGCCTCCACTAGGTTGACTCATGTATGCTTATTGTACACCTGCAATCATACTTTTGCAAAGCTAATTGCTAAAATTATAGAATTAAGAGGCTAATTTTTGGATCATCAGATCTAGTCCATCCGAATGGACAATGTCAGTGAATTCACCTTGAAAGTTTTCGATGATTTATTGTATTGCTTTGGGAATAAAACTAGAGAATTTAGTCCCTCACGTCCACACTCAAAATGGTCTTGAAGAATTATTAATTAAAAAAATCAAGCTTATTGCTAGACTCATATTGTAGAATTCAAAATAACCACCAGCAATTGGGGTCATGCATTTTTACATGCCGCTACATTAGCACAAGTCCAATCTACTGCCTACCATGATTATTCCCCCTTACAACTAGTGCATGAGAAAGAATGAGTATTTCCTATCTGAGTTTTCGGATGTGTTGTTTATGTGCCAATATCACCACCCTAACGTACCTCTATACACCCCACCGGAACTTGAGGAGATATGAAAACTCCATCAATCATTAAATATCTTGAGCCCGTGACAGGGGATATTTTTACAGCTCAATACACTGATTGCATATTTGATGAAGATCTATTCCCGACATTAGGGGGAGATACAAGTCCAAATTTGAAATGCTACGAAATTTCATAGAAAGAATTTTTTTCAATATTTAGATCTACGTACTAATCAAGCTGAACTAGAAGTTCAAAAGATAATTAATTTGAAAAGTTTAGCGATAATCTGCTAGATGCTTTCACTAATAGAAAGGACTGACTAAATCAAATATGCTTGCAGTAAATGCACCTGAAAAGTGGAAATACCCCAAGAAAATAATAAATCCACTTATACTCCCTTATACCGGAAGCGGGGGAGACCTATTGGTGCAAAAGATCTTAATCCGCGAAAACATCTGCAAAGACAAAGGATTGATAAAAAATAAGCAATCACTCCATAAATCTCCTAAAAGGACTCACCCTAACGATGAGAAATCTTTTGAAGAGGTTGGTCTTGAATGAGAATTTTAGCAACTTAGTACGTACACAACATAATATTGGGATTGCAGAACAACCAGACTATCATTTTAGGAAATCAGGAAGCGTTGGTCAATAGATGTCCACAAATTATGTAGGCATGTGAGAAACATATAATAGAAACACTGCAATTGTCGATAACTACTTTACCTCTACAATTACCCAAACTATTTCAAAAGAAAATTTGGATCTAGAACCAAAGTCTATAGTAGAGTGCTGGAAGCGCTCAGATTGGATTAAATAGAAGAAAGCAATTAAGATTGAGCTACACTCGCGAAATAAAAGAAAAGTTTTCGAACCAGTAGTCTAAGTGGCACAAGATGTTATCCCTTTACGATACAAATGAGTTTTTGTAAGAAAAAGAAATGAGAAAAATGAGATGGTTTGATATAAAGCGAGATTGGTAGTCTAAGGGTTCACATAGAGACCCAGCATTGATTATGAGGAAAACTTATTCTCTCGTTATGAACAGAATTACATTCTGCTACTTAATATCTCTAGCAGTAGGCATGAATTTAAATATGCAGTTAATGGGTGTTGTGACCGCATATCTATATGGGTCACTAAATTCTAACATCTATATAAAAGTTCCTAAAGGACTCAAAGTCCCTAACTTGGTAGAGAGAAAATCGCAACATGTATAGTATCAAATTGTAAAGGTCGCTTTGTGGCTTGAAACAGTCGAGTAGAATGCGGTACAACCAACTAAGTGAATTCCTCCTGAAAAAGAGATATGTTAATAATAATACTTGTCCTTGTGTGTTCATAAAATAGTTGCCGAATGGTTTATGTATTATTTCAGTATTGTTGATGATATAAATATCATTGGAACCACAAGGGAAATTAAGGAAGTCAACTCATATCTAAAGACAGTGTTCGAAACAAAAGATTTGAGTAAAACCAAATATTGCCTTGGCCTGCAAATCGAGTACATCTCTAAAGGAATATTTATTCACCAATCTATCTACCTGAAGAAGGTTCTAGAGAGGTTCAATATAGATAAATCTCATCCACTTAGTGTTAGTGATATGTCCTAGAGGCAATCATATAAATTTTTTATCCTTGTTATGTTTATGCTATGAACATTTGAATAATATATTATTCAGTTTTTTGAATAAATTATCATATTTCTTTGATTAATAAGTATGTAACTTGGTTGTGAAACTCTTAAATTTATTTGATGATATTATTCTATAAAGTTTATGATCCACTATATTAAATAGGACATTATTGATTGATGATCATATTTTACGAACCATGAATATAGGATATTAAATCAATAATGTGGATATATGTTGAAGAATATAATGTTGGATTGACCCACTTTGAGACACTATTTGGATTTGTCATATAAGTGTCATCAATTGGTCTCAAATAATATTTATAATTGATCCTTAGACTTGAAATCATCATAGTTTCTTATAAACGTGGTAGTATATTAATTTTAGTGCTACCAAACGCTACTCTTAATTGGGTGATAATAAAAGTAATATTCGGGTATTCTATGAATTATGCTGAGGAATGTGAATAATTAAGATAAAATTTATCTCTCTCATACAACGAGAGAGATATCTCTAGGCCTCTTGATATAGATGAACTAAAAGTGCAAGGCCATCCCGTTTGTTGTTGAGTGTTAACTACAAAGGGGTCAGTTCACTATAAGATTGAGAAAGGATTGAACTATGCAAGGGTGGCACGAATCCTGCGTTGGGTATAATCTGGTATTGTATAACAAAGGGATCAACATGAAATCATTATATAAGTTCATTTAATATGATCTTCATATATATTCGAAGAGTCGTTATGTCCTGCTAGGAGCCACTATTGACTCATGGTTCGGGTAAGTGTTCCTAGGCTACAACCAAGTATGCATGAATCTATAGGGTCACACACTTAACAGGTTGAAACAACTCAGTTTGAATTGGATCTTTTATGGGGTTTTCGTATTACATTAGAAGAAAACTTAACGCAAAACTCCACCTATAGTAGGACTCCTCCTGCATGGCTCTATATTAAGGGAGGTGTGGTGGGCTTTCGAGATGAATTAAGAAAAACCCTAGGCACCATGTCCAGAAGAGCAGCAACCCCTAAACCCTTGTCGTGCATGTTAGTATTAGCACACCAACACACGACATTTTATCCTAGAATGTGTAGATACCGGTAGAGGCGCTACTGCAATTATTGCGTTGATCAGGACAATCTACAAGCGGTTGTAGTGACCCACGAGTAGTCACTGTGATCCATCTATTCCACGCGCAATTGTCTGTTGTTGGACGTGCATGTTGTTGGATCAATAGCTTCTCTAACTCTCCTTCTGCTGTCGATAATGATCTAGTATATGGTTTAATACTTGCAACATTCGAGTAAAAATCTTTTGGAAATTCAGTTAGCGTAGCCTACTCGTTTTCCAACACTTAGAATACTAATGGTCATACAGTCCTTGGAAGTAGACAAAGAACCATTCAAACCAAAACAAAGTAACAAGGAAATCTTGAGATCAGATTTTTCCTTATTTGAACACCATAGGAGAATTGTTGTTATTAGCGAATTGCACTAGGCCTGATATTGCATTCACAGTAAATTTGCTAATAAGATACAATGCATCTCAAATAAAAAGACATTGGAATGACATCAAACATATTCTCAGTATCTTCAAGGTATAAAAGATCTTGATTTATATTATCAAAAAAATCAAGAGATGACCTTAGTGGGCTATTTGGATGCTGGATATTTATTTGATCCACAGTGCCAAGTCCAAGACTGGTTATATTTTTCTCTATGGTGGCATAGCCATTTCTTGGAGGTCTATTAAACACATTGGTGGCAACTTCTACAAGTCACTCAAAGATAATTGCATTATATGAGGCCTCACGTGAATGTATATGGCTAAAAAGTTTGATACGTCATATCTAGCAATCATGTGACACTATAACGGAGATTACCCCCACGGTCCTATATGAGGATAATGTTGTTTGTGCTGCACAAATAAATAGTGGATATGTTAAAGGTAATATAATAAAACTTATTGTTCCTAAGTTCTTTTATCCTCATGATTTCCTGAAGAGTGGTGACGTAAGTATATAGAAAATTAGACTTAGTGACAATCTGACAGATTTGTTTACTTAGTTTTTACCTACATCTACTTTTGAAAAGTATATCTAGACATCGGAATGCATAGGCTGGGAATACTATTGTTTTTAATGTGAGCAAATATTAACAAATAACTATGAGTTTTTAGACCCCAAAGGTCTTCACTTAAATTAGACTCTAAAGGTTTACACGTGTTTTTTACTATTCAACATATTAGAATTGTTGACCCTGAAGATTAATGCTGTACTGTTTTTGTCTCAATTAAGTTTTTCCCACCGGTTTCCTTAATTGAAGGTTTTTAATGAGCCAGCATGTGCAACACAAAAAATAGGTGTGCTATATACTCTTTTCTCTGAATATTTTTTCTCATTGGGTTTTTCGACAAAGTTTTTAACGAGACATATGTATGTCATAGTAATGTCCAAGAGGAAGTGTTGTAAAATTATAATTATTTGGATAATTATCTTGTGGATATTACCGTAACTGCCCCTAGGGAAACCTTAACTTCGTCTATTTAAAGCATTGTACTACTGTATAGAGAGATGAATCGAATAAAGAATTCCATATACTATTCTCTCTACTTTGTCTCTATTTTATGTGCTTGTTTGTGTGGACTGCTTGTACCCTATCGGCAAAACGACGACACTAATGTTTACAACAATTCTTTTAGTTTTTACATGGAGTCAAATATGCATCTTCTTTTTTTATTAATTTAGCATCTTGAGACATCATTATAACACAATATTAATTCAACTTTAAGTATATGCAAGTATTCAATAGCTTTCACTGACAATATATATAACAGAATATTCATTACTATATATATTGTCAGTGAAAGATGCTATATATATGTGTAATATTTTATATAATTGCAAAATTATAAAGTATATTTTTTCATAAATAATATAAAAGACAACTAAAAAGTGTATATAACCAAAAAAACTACCTAAGGTACATCAAATAAGCATCCATATTATAATTTAAAAGATGGGAGTACATACTTCCCATAGTATAAAAGTTGATTTTATAAGATATACCTCATCTCATATACAAGATCTTGCAAACTTGCATGCATATATATAACCAAATTGGAATTTTATGGCAATTTGACATTTGTTTCTTCTTGACTCCATGATAGAAGAGATGAAATGGACTTGACTTTGAGAATTGAAGATAAAGATTTTACCTTCTCACATCACACAAGAGTTATGCTCAGTAATCATCGTCATCTATGCTTGGTGTGCCACATAAGACGTCAATTCAGTATTTTTTTATGGTGGGGAATGATGGAAGGGATCTATTTGAAACAATTATTATAAAAGCGGGAGCTGATTGATAAAATTGAAAAAAAGGGAGTTGTATGGAATATTTAAGATAAAAGAGAGACTAGTAATGAAAATTACTCAAAAAGAAAATAACAACTCTCTGAAAATAGAAAGATGACAAATTAGGTTCAAACCCACTTCTCGGAGCACACAAGAAGAAGATTAATTTGCAACATCTAGCAAACACCATAAAAACATCTACTATAACACATGGATTATAACATCAATAATATTAATGTTTAAAGCATAAAGCACTCGGCGAAGGCTTCAAACTCTTGCCAAAGTTAAACATCAACAATATATCATCACTAGTACAGAAATGCAGTACTAACCCCTATCTTCTAACGATTATTAGCAATTTAGAAGAAAACCGTTAGAAAAGGTGCTTCGCAGTCGCAAAAGGCATGTGGTAGGTATTTGTACTATCGGTTTCTATGAAATTTACCTTTAGAAGAAGTTATATGGGTTTTTTTAACGGTACAAAATATATATACCGTTAGAAGACGTACACAATTACTAACGGTAGTATTTTGCGTACCGTTAGACAAAGCCGAATGATTTATTCTAGCGGTAATGAATATATTTACCATTAGAAGATATGAATAAGTACTAACGGTAGTCTGTTGGGTACCGTTAGGACCTTCGACTTCTATAACTAGTTTTATTTTAGTGGTGCTGCATATTTTTACCGTTAGAAGAGATCGCGAATTACTAATGGTAGTTTGTTGTGTACCGTTAGAACTATTCGAATTCTACAAATACCCTGGTATGTCCCTTCCATTCGAATTATACTCGGGCGCGACAAGCCCTAACTCGTAACCTCCATGGACGGCCGCCACACCTCCACCAATGACCGCCGCACCTCCGCACCTCCATCGACGGCCACTTGTTTCTCAGGTGAATCAAGTCCAAGATGGATCATAGCCTCAACAGTTTTGACTAGATTTTGGCATTGCAAGCAAGGCAAGTAAAATTTCGGCATTGTTATATTATTCTAAACCTATGATGGCAATTATCCTGCAATTTTTTTATCCTTCATTTTTATGTGTCTTCTTTTCAATATGATTATGTACGGTGTCTTGTTCCTGTTTTGTACTAAAACAACTAAATAATATCATTGTGGGATAGAGAATGTTCAATTGTTTGAAATTCAAATGAAAAAAATAATCAAGATATTAGTAAGACAAACACTAGCTAACATAGTCAAATGCCAGTAAGATAAACACTAGCTTGTCCAATGATCAAGATATTTGTAAAAAGTTCATTAAATAATTAATGTATATTGGGAATGTAATTTCTTCTGATGAAATAGAGTATAAATGTAATATCTTGATCTCTTAGTTGTAATTTGATGCTACTATGACAAAGCACGACCTAACCTTCAGTTGGTAGTCCTTCTCAGATAGGGAGCCATTTAGGAAGCTGTAAACAATCTTAATTTGCTCTAGAATGCCTATTTATGATCTATGTAGGTCCATGGATGATATTCATGAAGGGCAATGTATTTCACGGTTCTTCGTCGCAGCACACTGCCTGCGTTGGCTTTGTTGCCAAAAGAAAGGGTGAAGATCACCGTCGAGAGCTGGAAGGACGGGAAGGGTGAGATCTTAGTTGGCTCGGTCGAGAAGATCCTCAAGCCCAGCGTGTTTCTCAAATCAGGACCTATAGAAAGCATCTTACATTTGTATGGGAGATTTCCTCGGGCTCACGCTCAACTCAACTCAACTCACCTCAGTTGAGTTGCGTTGATTTGAGTTTGAGTCCGAGGAAATTGCCGATACAAATGTAACTCAACGCCAGTTCTAGCTCCTCGGGCGTCTTTGAACTGAACTCTTATGGTTAAGTCAAATGTAGTTCATACATTTGTTGTTTCAAATGAATGGATTTGTGATGTATCAGGTCTAACTTGTAGTTGGTAATTATATTGTCGTAACTTGCAAAGGTTCTCTTTTATGTATAATGTATGGACCACTAGGTCCTCGTCATGATCTATTGTTTTAGACGTGACTTTTGTAATATACATCGAATATGTGAATTGGTGTATTTGTATATTATTGTATAGTTGTGTATTTGTATTGCTATTTGAGACATATACTTGAATGTGCACATGGGTGTATTTGTGTATTTAATTGTTTTGGTGTATAGGTGTGTATTTGTATTGCTATTTCAGACATGCACTTCAATGTCACCACAACACGGTAGGCCACGCAAGCTGTAAAACTGCTGGGAAAAACTTTTTTTCCCAGCGGTCCTACAGATGAAAATATAATTTTGATTTTTCACCGATGTGTCAGCTGGGAAAGTTATTATTTTTAACATATCTACCGCTATGAATAAATAATATATAGAAAGTTGTAGATCAGTTTGGAAAAAGATATATAGAATCTGTGGAACAGCTGGCAATATTTTTTACACTGGGAAAAACTTTTTTTTACCAGCAGTCGTATAGGTGAAAATACAATTTTGATTTTTCACCAATGTGTCAGTTGGGAAAAGTTATCATTTTTAGCATATTTACCGCTAGGAATAAATAATATATTTTTGTCAAAACTGAAAATTTTCAGCAGAAAAATAACAGATATATTATTTTGAGAGGGAAAACTTTCAGAGAAAAAGTAACAGAAAATATTTCGGGAGATTTTTTGTTCAGCCAAATATAAAACCCTCCTTGCGCTAACTTCGCCTCTCCCTCACAGCCGGCGCGTCGAGACCCCCACCGAAATCTCCTCCTAACCTCACTGCGCCTCTCTCCCACAGCCGGCCGACACCACCACCTCTCCACCACCGATCCGCCACCAATTCCGCACCCCACCTTTGCTCGATCTCCCACCGATCCCCAACCAATTCCCCACCACACCTCCACCTCAAAGCCCTAGCGGCAGCGGCCTACGGCAGAGGGAGGAGGCAGAGCGGCAGCAACCTGCAGCGAAGGGAGGAGGTGGAGTGGCAGCGGCAACGGCCTGTGGCGGAGGAAGGAGGCGGTGCGGTAGATCTGTAGGCCCGGCGCGGCGCGACAGATTGTCTGGCTTGGTGAGGGGTCGAGGCCGGCGGCCAAGCGAGGTAGAGGGGCCAGCGAGGTCCAATGCTGCAGAGGTGCAGAGGGGGATAGGGCTGGTGCCACGGCCACTCGCGGGCAGTGGTGGACCTGTTCTGCAACCGCGTCACGCCCGACGGCTACTTCCTAATTAGCGCAAGCAAAGGTGTGTGATCCATTCCGCCTTGATGCATGTTGTGAATTTGAGATTAGAAACAATCACGCCCAACAGTTTGCTGTGAATATGATGCATGTTGTGAATCGTGTTGTGAATTTGAGATTTTTATTCAACTGTTGATGTTTGAGATTAGAAACAATTTTGAATTCTTGAGGGTGTTTTGGTCAAGGGGATATTTGTGTTTTTTAGAAATATAATTAGTATGAACTAGATCATAATCTCAGAAAGTACAAAAGCTCAAACTCACATTACCAACATCTTATAAGAAAACATTTCATTTGGGGACAGAAATTTGCCAAAAAGTTCGTTGTTCTCCACATAAAGTGAACTCAAACAAAATTGAGAAAAAAAAACCATGCTAACGAAAGCTTTATGAATCATATGTACTAGTTGTTTTCTCTCTTAAGAAATCACCAACAAAAAGAGTTATAAAATACATATTGATTTTAGAAGGATCAAAGTATTCTCCATTATTGAAGATCTCCATGTCCAGATTAGGAAGATTTAAAAGCAGAACTAAAACAACTTGCACTTAGCATCATAACAGCATTAATAATTCAATAATCAACACAAACATTAGTTGGTCTTCTACAGGAGATGAAAATACTCAACCACAATGCCATTGATACATCATGCTGAAACTACAATTTTAACTTCCTTTCCTAACTAGAGAATTTGCGGACCGTCATCTTCTTAGACTCATACAGAATATAATTGATAATGCCCCTCGCAGCATTGCATAGCAAGAAATAATTTCAGAAGATAAGTTGCGGCCAAAGAGTTCCAAATGATAAGACCGAACATCCAAAAAGCACAAAGTTGTACATACGCAGTAACTTACTCATACTTCATTTTTTGTATTTTCTCTGGATCAGTTTTTGTACATACACAGTAAATTACATGATCACACAAGTTCTAAGTAGAAGAGCGAGTAGGGTGCAATCTTAATTTTCTTATGAAAAAAGAAGGGAGAGAAAAATGGTTTAGTAGGGACCATGAGTTAGTCTATGGTGAGGGCATCATCATAGGAATATGCGTTATAAGGTGGCCTCTTGTTCTGTTTGAAATAATATAATCCTCCGAATATTCTCCTTAGATTTCTCTCTCCCTCGTACCCTCTCTGCCTCCAATCTAATTCTTCTTTAGACTGTTATTAAAATGCATAAAAGTAGCTCGGAATCAACTTGCACTGTTCATCAACAAGATGACTCATGACTTACCCAGACATTAAAATACCCAGCAGATCTTTGTTAGCTTTCAAGTAATCAGAGGAAATCATCCTTGAACCCACCTTTCGCCTTTGTAAATTTGCAACAACTTGAGTAACATCTTTCTGAGTCTGGAACCGATAGAAAAGGGAAAAAGAAATCAGATATCATCAAAGTCTGGCAAGCCAACTGAAATAAAAAAATAACTAAGCTAGCTGTATAATATTATGGGCTAACTAACAAATACAATGGCTTGCAATTTGACTAAAGAAAAGAAAATTCGAGGTTTAGCAGACAAACTAAATAAGTTGTTCATGGACATACTTCCAAGTCTAGAGACGGAAGACAAACAATTAGCAAACACAGGGTGTGGGTGTTCTCCTTAAAGAACTCTTTGGTCAATTGCACGCAAGCTTCAGTGACTGGCTCTGCCTCACCATTTCCATGGAGAATACGTTTCCATCTCCCTTATGCTTTTGCTTAGATCTACTACCTGCATGTCAATTCAAACGTGCATTTAGTCCTAATGCACGAGAGCTAGCTCAAAGTTTCAAGAATCCAAGGAGTCGATTGACCGTAACTAGAAAGTGCTTACTGTCCCTACTCCCTACTACTAATGTCAAACAAATCTAATGAATTGACCACTAAAAGTTCACTATAATCAGTTATTAGCTTCACGCTCGTGAACTATGTGAAATAATGAAATCAAGTTCAGGCAATATTAGGAATATATAAGTTTTTTATACCTAGGTTTAGGGGTTAATGAAACCTAATAAGCCCATATGTGCCTCCTAAGAAAGATGTGAGCCGTTGGATCACAAGATCGAATGGCTGAGATAGCATATACAATTTATCACGAGAAATTTTCCCGTGTTAAGAGGATACTTATCTCAGCCATTGATTTTTCGATTGGGATATCTTTGACACACACAATAGTTGCAACTGCAAAGTTGTCCCACACCCTCATCTTTCCTATATCTTCCATACCCCACCCAAATCCCTTGTTTGAAAAGCATGAAAATTTAGATCTTACTAGATAATATCAAAAGAAAATAAAGGATTATTTTAGAACAGATAAAGATCACACTTTTTCCATCACTCACCAAAATTGAACAGATTCCAGTCTAATTTAAGCAAATGCCATGCATAAGCTAATCCAATCAAAACCAAAGAAAAAATACACAGAAAACGATAGAAGTACACCAGAATCATAAAAGAACTAGTTGCAGATTGAATAAAAACCACATTAGCCAAGCCTCCCATCCCATCACATAGTCCTCAGTCTCCTCAATGAAACCACACCACCACATCAGCCAAGCGAGTCATCTCTAGCCTCCACACTACGATTACCCACCACGATGCCTCTAACCACACCTCCCCTACCTTATGTTCTTTGTTCTTAAATTGCATTTGTATTTTTTTTTGTCTTGAAAGTTGTTTCTTCAATCTATTTTCTGTTTGCATAATTTCAGATTTCATAGATTGGACTTCCAACTTGAAGATTGTTCCTATCAGGTTTCATCTTTGGAAAAATAAGTTGCAATCAGGTAATATTATTATTATTATTATTGCTACTATATGATTCTTGTTTGTGCTATTTGTATATGAATAAGGAGTTTTTCTGTTGTAGATTCTTTGAAAAGTATGTCAAAGACAGGAGCTAACTAGTGGCTATTGTGCAACCCAAGTTTTCTGTTTATCTATATGTGTTAGTTCATTGGTTATGAATGTTTTTGCTATGTCTGCATTCATTGTTCACTGTTTTTGTGCTAACTGTACAATTCTAACAGTTAGTAGTTACTCTTTGTGGTTCACTTAGATTCTTTGAAAAGTATGTCAAAGAGAGGAGCTAACCAGTGGATATTGTGCAAAGATTTTAGTTCATTTGGAGTAATATAGCATTGGCATGAGCTAGTGATTTAGATATGATATTTAGAGATTCAAATTGTAACTCCAAATTTTTGGAACTGGCTATTATATAAAGATTTTAGTTTATTTGGAGTAATATAGTATCAACAAGAGCTAGTGATTTAGATATGATATTTACAAATTCAAATTGAAACACCAAATTTCTGTACTTTCTAGTCTTATATTGATCAAATTCTTGTTAATAGGCTCTTCTATTCCCATTCTGCATAGGTGGATGAATGTTCAAGACTATTTTGACCAAAATAATAAAGTGCAAGGACTCAAGTGATCAGCGATCAGCAACAAAATGGATTCTATATTAGTTGGTGCACATGGTCCTAAAGAACAAGGGATTTGAGTATGGATAATGTGCAAACTAATAATGTCTATATTTTGAGTAGTTTCCATCACTGATCATCCTTAAAAAGTTTTATATTTCAGGAAGGCTGGACAGAGGCAATCATTGTACTCTAAAAGGCTTGCATGCCCTTTGATTGATAGGTATTACACAATATATCCACTAAACACAAAAAATAGTAGTCCTCTGTAATATAGTCATAACTATTTAACAATTTTGTATTTATCTCTTTAGATAGACATTAGTAAATTTTGTATAATTTTGGTGCATAGATGTGAAATGTATGGAAACACTCCTAGTTATGTGATTGTGTTTGTGCATATATATGCTCCTACAGAATCCACAGGTTAGATCCATTGCGGTGTTTGGTGCTTCTGCATGAAGCTGAAACCACTTTTACACTAAAGAGTTTGAAGTGCTTTAACAGCTCTAACTTCAAGTTTACAAATACTCATAAAGTTAGAATTATTTATATGGCTATGTCATTGATTACAACTACAATTACATTCTATTATAAGATGTAAATTTTATTTAAAACAACAAAATAATAGTCTTTTGCAAACACTTTCAGAACTCTGGTTTTTAGTGTATGTCGAACTAGAGTTACATCATATATGACTTCAGTTTCTCTGTGATAGAAGTCAAACCCAAAGCTTGACCAAACTAAGTCTTAAACATCAATTCTTTAAAACTACCATTTAATTTTTTTGGAACTATCATTTTACTTGGAAATCAATGATTCAGAGGGACCAATAGTATATTTTTTTTAGCATATCATGTCAATTATATAAGTCTTTAGACTCTTAATTGGACAAGTTAAATGTCAAATGAGTTTCTATTTTCACTTTGGTGAGAAATTGGACAAGCAGGAAGAAAATATCACCAATTGTGTGCCTTAATTTGAATTTTTTTATGTTTTTGGAAAAGTAATTTTCACCCTTAATCCCATATTTGTCAATTTTCTTGGTAGATCTATGTTTTTTCCATTTAAGTACATATATTTGTTTGCAGGTTGTAATTATGCCTTTGTGTCATACACTTTCCTTTTCACAATTTAAGACTATTTTTATTTTTCTATATTTCACAATATAAACCTTACTATAATTCAAATATATTATTTAGTATATGTTTTACTCCTTTATCCTCTATGGTATCCTATCATGCCTCCACTAAAATTTTTTCCACACACATCCAAACTTTATATAGTAGAGGCATCATTAGTTTATTATGATTATTTTCTCTCATTCAATACTCTTAATTCACATGTGATTAAGAAGTAAACTTATATTATGAATCAAAAGAAGCATTTCAACAATGAATGAATGACTATATAGAATGATGCTATTGATTGCTTACATGAACAATAACATGGTGTGATGGGCCAATACTTACCCTATCATATTGTGTTTTGCTAGTCAATTTTTGTAGTTAGCTCAGATTATTATTAAAAGTAACCTAGTAATTTCAAATCATTTTGGAGAGAGAAGTTTTTGTAGTAAGCTATTAGTCCTTTCTAAATAGGAAGTATTTGTTAACCCTCCCTCCCCCATCTATTTGTGTTCTTGTTCATAAACTCATTTCAAATTCAAATCTATATTAAACTAGTAATGATACTAGATGATTTTATTTCACATATACTAGCTGATTCTTGCAGTAAGCCGTATGATAAGGAAAGGCTACGAGGATTTTAAGGTCTTTGGCATTACTATGGACAAGCGTTGGATGAGTGCGGCTAGGTAGAAAACAAACACTCAGTCACTAAATCAAATACAAAACTACTTTATGTGAATCTTTTGTTTGAAACTAATGATAATTAAATGTAAGTACTCAACTGAATATAACCAAGGCGTAAAGGGCTTCATAGAGTTTGCTTTTGCAAATTCTGCAAAAGCAAATGAAATTCTCTGCCCTTGTAGAAAATGTGTGAATCATGTTTAGAGAGAAACTAAAGTTGTTTATGAACACTTGATTTGTGATGGGTTTTTAGAAGGATACACCAAGTGGATATTTCATGGTGAACAAACATCATGGCAACAGACACCTAAGAAATCTAATATCGAAAATGTTCCTAATATGGACAGTGAGCCGCAGCTAGATGAAATCACAGAAATGATCCATGACATAGGATGTGGATACCAAGAAGTTGGTGATGTAGGTGGTGATGGATCTAATTTGGAGGATCAAAATGAAGATGCTAAGGCATTCTATAGGTTAGCAAGTGATGCTAGTCAAGAGCTATACCCTGGGTGCAAATTCACAAAGCTACAATTTCTTGTGAGGCTCCTTCACACAAACTTCCTAAGTGGATGGAGTAACAGTAGTTTTGATTTGTTATTAGACTTACTGAAAGAAGCATTTCCAAAGAATGCCACAATGCCAAAAAAACTTCCATGATGCAAAGAAGATGGTGAGGAGTCTTGGGTTGGGTTATGAGAATGTTGATGCATGTGAATATGACTATGTATTATTTTGGAAAGAGCATGCAAATATAGACTCATGCCCAAAATGTGGAACTTCCAGATGAAAGATAGAAAAGAAGAGCCCTGATAGGAAGAGAATGCACAAAATTCCTAGAAAGGTTCTTTGATATTTTCCACTTAAAAAGAGGCTCCAAAGACTGTATATGTCATCAAAGATAGCAGCTGACATGAGATGGCATAGTGAAGGGCGCACTAGAGATGGGTTGATACGCCATCCAGCTGATTCTCCCGCTTGGAAGGATTTTGACCATAGGTATCCAGACTTCAGTTCTGATTGTCGCAATATTAGACTATGTTTGGCAACAGATGGTTTTAATCCTTTTCTAAGCCTAAGTTCATTGCATAGCATATGGCCTGTTGTCTTGATTCCATACAACCTTCCACCATGGATGTGTATGAAGCAACCAAATTTTATCCTCTCACTGCTTATTCCTAGTCCTAAAGCTCCTGGCAATGATATTGATGTCTACCTTCAACCCTTGATCGATGATTTGTTAGAGATGTGGCATGGTGTCCAAACTCATGATGCATCATTTGGTCAATGGTTTCAATTGCGTGCCGCCTTGTTTTAGACTATTACTGATTATCCAGGATATGGATATGTATTTGGATAAGTTACTTCTGGTGAGGTTGGATGTGTTGTTTGCCATCCAAATACTTGCTCACTTCGTCTTAAAAAGGGTAAAAGAAATTGCTTCATGGGACATCATCGATTCTTGCATTCTTGTCATGAATTTAGAAATGATAGTGAGTCATTTGATGGCACCAAAGAGTATAGGGAAGCCCCAGTTTCCCTTTCTGGGTATGATGTTATAGAACAAACAAAAGATGCAAAAAGGATTTTAGGAAGGACCCAATAGGGAAAAGACCATCCCGAAAGTGTAAAGGCAAGGATGGTGAACCAAAAACTATTTGGAAAAAACAACCAATATGGGTGCAATTTCCCTATTGGAAGGATATTTTGTTGCGGCATAATCTTGATGTGATGCATATCGAGAAAAATATTTGTGACAATATAATTAACACACTTTTGGATATTGATGGCAAATCAAAAGACAACTTGAACACTCGCTTGGACCTCCAACTGTTAGGTATCAAGAAGGATTTGTATCCTATCTCAGTAGGGGACAAGTTCTATTTACCTCCCGCATCTTACTCATTGAGTTCTGCAGAGAAAAGAATGTTTTGTGAAGTATTAAAAGGAGTTAAATTTCCAGATGGATATGCAGCTGATATACGAAGTCGTGTAAATGTTCATGATAAGAAGATAGTTGGGTTAAAAATTCATGACAATCATATTCTTTTAGAGCACTTACTTCCATTGGCTGTTAGAAGGATACTACTTGAAAATGTTAGTATTGCATTGATTCGTGTAAGAAACTTCTTCAAGAAAATATTTTCTCTTGTAATTAATGTAAATGATATGGAGAGATTAGAGTGAAATTTCTCAAACCTTATGCCTTCTTGAAAAAATATTTCTGCCATCATTTTTTGATGTTATGGTTCATTTAATGGTCCATCTTCCTACTGAGGCAAGGATTGCTGGCACTGTCCAATACCGCAATATGTATCCCATAGAAAGGTATATTAATTCCATAGTAGAAGGCTCAATTTCATTAGACTATTATTAATATTTTCATTAATTAATTATTTCAAAACTTTTATAGATTTTTGATGAGGTTGAAGAGCAATGTTCAAACTAGAAGTCACCCAGAAGGATCAATTGCGGAAGGTTATGTATTTGATGAGAGTATGACATTTTGCTCTCGTTATTTGCATGGTTGTGAGACTAGATTTAATCAGCCGGGTCGAAATGATGATGCACAATTCAATACCTTGTCAACCGGTACCACATACTTGAACAACATAGGTCGCGGTTTGACTGGCAAGTGTACTATTATGTTGGACCATAAAACATGGATTCAAGCTCACAGATATGTCTTATTTAATTATGAGCATATTTATCCTTATTTGATGTATGTTTTCTAGATAATTTTTTTATTAAATTAGTTCAAATATATATTTTATAATATCTTACATTCAAAAAATATTTGCAGAAAATATTTGGGATATCTTTCATCTATTGGTCATCAAAGGATTCATGAGAGAGAGCGTATACATCGTGCAACATTTCATGAGTGGTTTAGATTGCATGTAAGTTCATAAACAACAATGTTAGCTAAATACATATTGCAATGTTTTTGTATTAACCGTATAAATAAATTTTTCTAGGTGAATGAGTTACTATCAAATGGGGAAGATGTAGGAGAAGATATTCAAATACTAGCAAGTGAGCCTTTTATGGTCGCAACAAAATATAACAGTTATTCAATAAAGGGATACAATTTTCATACAATATCTTATGATGAGGGCAGATCAGTTCAGAGTAGTGGGGTAGCTGTTGTTGCAAAGACTTGTAGTTTTTCTAGCTCAAAGGATCAAAATCCACAAATAGGAGATATAACATACTATGGTGTCATAACTAGGGGTGTAATCGGATCGGATTCGGTCGGATAATGGTCATACCAAATCCAAATCCTATTAACTTTAATCGAATTCGAATACAAATTTGGATATACTCGAATTTGGATACGAATTGGATAGTTATCGAATTCGAATTCGAATTGGATTTTTACTCTATTTGGATCGAATTCGAATATTATTCAGATTATACTGTTGTTTCAGGAGATAGCTGTGGGGAGGTGTCTTGGACGCGGGAGGAGGAGACGGCCACAGGGACGTGGGGACGCAAGGAGGTGGCTGCAGGGAGGCAACGCGGATGCGGGAGGAGGAGACAGCCGTGGGGACGCGAGGAGGCGGCTGTGTTGACGTGGCGGCAGGGATGGGTGAATGGAGGCGGCAAGGAGGTTGCGGATGGGGGACAAGAGCGGCGGGGAGGTGGCGCCGCCGATAGGTGACGGGAGAGGAGGAGGCGGCCGGGAAGCACCGGGGACGGGGGATAGGGGTAGCGGGGAAGCGGCGCCGCCGATGGGGGACAAGCGAGGAGGAGGCGGCTGGGAAGTGGGGGGACGGAGGACAGGGCCCGCGGGGAGGTGGCGCCGCCGATGGGGGACAGGAGAGGAGGAGGCGGCCAGAAGCAGCGGGGACGGGGAAGGAAGGCAGCGACGGGAGACGGCGACGGCGGGGATGGGGGAAGATTGACGACGGTTGGGACAAGGGACGACCGGACGAGGGAGGTAAGCAGCGACGAGAGTCAGCGACGGCGGGGACAAGGGTGGAGTAGGCGGCGGCGGCAGGAACGTGGGATGGCCGGACGGGAGAGGTTTTGCAATATAACTAAACGGATTCGGATAATATCCGAATCTGAAACCCATATTCAATACCAGATCTAAATCCGAATCCGAGAAAATAATCGGATATATATCCGAATCCGAATCTGATTAGATAATCGGATATCCGAAAAGACATCCGAATTTGATTTTTTTGGATTCGGTATCCGGATTATCCGATTATATCCAGATCTGATTACACCCCTAGTCATAACTGAGATACTTGAGTTAGATTATCGTCGAAAGGATAACTTTGTTCTCTTCAAATGTGATTGGGTTGATGTTCTCAAAAAGGACAAATGGGTTACGAAAGATAGATTTGGGATTACAACAGTGAACTTCAAGCATTTAATTAATACAGGGGAAAAATTATCAGATGAGCCATATATTTTGGCATCACAAGCTACTCAAGTCTATTATGTTGGGGATCCTATCGATAATGACTGGAAAGCTGTCATTGAGTCAAGGCCAAGAGACCTCTATGACATGTCTGCGGAGGAAGAAATTGAAAATACAGTGGTAACTGATAAAGTTAGCGAAATCTCTGACTTGAATATTGGTGGTGAAATAAATCTTCCATATGGCAACAATAATTGTGTTAGAACAAACATTGATGGTATACTTGTTGAGAAATCTCCACCTCACATGGGGAACAAACATTAATGGTATTCATTGAATGTGTTGTTTATGTCTATGTTCTTTTATTTTTTTGTCTAATATTGTAAAATTTTATTGTAGCCGAAAAGATGCAAAACGAGAGAGGAAGAAATAATGGAGCTATGCGGAATGAGTATGAAGAGTTACGACAAACAAACATCGAAAGAAACAATGAGGTATTGCGAGCATTGCGCTTGCCTATTCGACTTCTTGGAAATGAAATGAGGGAAATGTCTTGAGACCATCTACAAGAACTAAAAAGGTTATATGTTTTACTTGATGTGTTGCTAACTTTGTTGCTAAGAACTATTTTGTAATTATCTCCCAATATGATGCATGCTGATTATGTCATAGTACACCAATGATTAGCCTATAGTTCCCCATCAAGAACCATCACAACGTCAAAGCCATATCACTAGCAATGAACGTATTGAAAATGAAGACCCTGACGACATTTCTATGGAAGAACAACAACTTGGTGATAATGAAGATGAAACATTGAATATAGGTATATTTAAGTTTAGTTTTGCATTATTTTGCTCTCTTTTTTTATATCATTGGTTATTATTTTCAATTGCATATTTGTATAGAGCAAACTCATCCAAGTCAAAAAAAAAAAGAAAAGGAAGGGACGAGGACCCACTACCAAGCATGACATATGGAAGCGAAGGAATGAACCAAAAATTCATGTTGACCATAATATGAGTAATCAACCCGTTGGTGATCAAGCTTCACCATTAACCAACTTTATTTCTACAATAGTGAGATCAGGAATACCACTTTCCTATAAAGACTGGAATGAAATTGATGCAGATAAAAAGGAACCTATTTGGGCTACTGTAAAGGTAAATTTGTATACTACTAAAAATAAGAACTCTAAATTAATTTACTCTCATTTCAGCCTTACATGTATATTTTAATAGAAGTGAGATATGCTTCGATAGCTCCTCTTACTATACATAGCATTGACTAATTTTCCTTCTAATTAAGGGTGAATATATATATGTGCAGCTTTGCAGTTTATTATTAGATGTGTCATTCTAATATGAAGAGAGAGTTTGATTCTATATTTGATTTTACTTGCATTTTGAATTTTACTTCATAAATTAGATAGCATTCCTTTATCGTTATTTAAAATCATCAAAAATAGTAACTAGTGATAAGTTTTGTAGGCTCATGATCTATGTATTCCATAGACATGTATAGTATAATAGTATATAATCATTGACAACTTGATAATTTTGTAGGAATTTTTTTATGTTCATGATGACCTTGAAGATTGGGTTTTACAAAAAGCAGCAGTGAAATGGAAGGATTTCAAATGTGAAATAAAGAGGAATTATTTTGATGAAACAAAAACTGATGAGGAACTTTTTTCTATGAAGATTGATTCTAGAGGACATAAAACATATTGGATGTGGCTTATAGAGCATTGGAGAGCTCCGAAAAGTCAGGTAAAACTTCTTTACGAATGATTCTTAATTAAAAATTAAATATTTTTTATGCAATTAATTATATTCTCATTTTATAGGCTCTAAGTGAAATTGGAAAAGCAAATAGTGCAAAAATGACAATGACACATACTGTTGGAAGCAAGAGTCTTGCTCAGATTGCACATGATATGATATTAAATGTCTTACTATTTATTTCTACTTTCTTTAGATAACTAATTGTCAATATTAATGGAAGTGCAGTCCAAAGAACTAGGTTATATGCCCGTTAGACATGAAGTTTTTATCAAAGCACATACCCATAAAAATGGAGTTTCAGAAAAAGGAGCTGAAGACATAATTTTAAGTGTCATTGAAGGTTACATGTATTTATAATCAACGATCAAATGTAAACATATATATAAATATGGGCTTTATCTAATTTTCAGAAAACAATTGTGGAGACATGTGCCAACAAGCCAGAACTAGCTAAAAAACCATAACAGAAGGAGATCTATTTTACCATGTCTTTGGAAAAGAAAAACGTTCACGTGTAGGTGCTATTGGCTTGGGCCCTACTCCTCAAGACTTAAAGATGCCGGGAGTACAAAAGTATTCATCCACTAAGCTTCAACTAGCTAATGCAGCAAGGATAAAACTTCAAAATCAGAATAATCTTTTGATAGAGAGGCTAGATAAAATGGAGAGTGAGAGTGTGGGCAACAAAGAGCAATTGACACGAATGGAAACAGAAATTGAAGAATTAAAGAAAATGCTTGCTTCACAGGCTAGGCAAAATATAGATAATGATTACAATCATATATCTAAGTGTCGTGTGCAGGTGATTTTTTTTATATGTGTTCTTTATAATATTTAAGCAATAATATACATATGATTATTTACTAAATTGCTCAAATGTTGTGTACTAATTGCTATAGGACACGGCATAAGAAAATGATGGTTGTTCTATAGAGTCATCTGTAGCTGAAAATAAGGTTCCATGAAACGTAAGTTTACATTTTACCTCAAAGTTGGACTAACCTAACAATATTTAGACTATCAACTTATCCTTAATTTTTGTATAAATAATGCAAAGGAGAGTTGGTAAGACACATGATGTACCACGCTATAGGCATGAGGAGGTAATAGTTTCAAGTTAATTATACTCTACTGAATTTGGATGCTCATTATTGAGGTAACCATTGAGCTTATATGCAATTCTATTTGATCTTTAGGGAGGAAAGGAAGTTATTTTGATTTCTTTTATGAGGCCATATGTTCCTGTTGCTAAGGGTACGCTTCAAAGGGCATCTCAAAGTGTAATAGTTGGTGACAAACCTCTTGGGCCTAAGTGTTGTGAGGTGGTTGTGAACTATGTGTTGAAAAGAGATGCTCCATTGTTACGTCCATATGGGAATGTTAGAAAAATGTCTGATGCGCTTGGACGATCAATTGCATGGCCACGTGAAAAAGTAATTTATTCTATCTAGTATAATCACTCTTATTTACTTACTAATACCATCCAAGTAAACAAATTGTGGACTTATACTTGTAGATCCAAGATGATACTACAATAGTGGTGGTTCATCTCATGTTCTAGGTATATATAATTCTAACCTGTTATTTACCTGGTTAGTTACTATTTTTTCATTTTTCTTGTTTTGTTATTAATAAAACAATGCTTACAGGTGAAAAGGACAAGAGAATTAGTTGAAACAAACTAGACATACTTAATACTTTTATAAAGGTGAGGTGTTATCAACACAATCCACATGTTATTCATTTTCTAAATATTAAGTTTATGTTAATTGTGCCTTGAACTAGTAGCTCACTTTCATATAATTAATTTCCTTTATAAAGTGTATGCAAGTTATGTCAACCAACACAATTTTCTCATTCGCATAAGCAACAACTTGTACTTGTTATACAACAATCGACCAACCATCTTTTATTATAATTGTCATATGTTCTATATGTTACTTAAAGCAAAAGTTATTGATTTGTATATATTTATCTCAAGGCTATTGTAATCGATATCTTTTCTTATGTAGGTGGTTAACAGTAAGGTGTTAAAAGCATATGAAGTGATGAAGATATTTTATGTCATAAGAAGAGTTTGAAAGTGGAATATTTTACTTTTGATAATTATAGTTGGAACAAAATATATAAAGTTAGAAATATTATATATGGGCATACATTTGGTGTAAAGAATTCTTAAGTGATATTTTTCTCGTGATTATTTCAGAGATTCTATATTTATTTTGGTTGGCTTTGTCAATTGAATAATTTGTGACCATTATGAATCTTGTCAATGGCTATATAAAGCAAAGAATTCAATATAATATATAATTGTGCCATTTATCCCATTTTGATAATTTTATTGCAAAATGTGGTGTGATTTCTGTTAAGATAGTGCATATTATAGTTTTAGTTGTAATATTGTTACCTAATTACTAAAAAAATATATATTTAAAATTAATTATTGACACAATTCCCAGCTGTAAATTTACTACAAATAATTCACTTATTTAAATTTGAAAGTATAAATTCTCAATGATAGATTAGCTGGTAATAATTTATTTCCAATAATTGTGCAGCTTGGAATAATGTATTACAAGTGGACATACAGGTGGAAAAAGTTCAAAATTTTCAAGAGACCTACAACTGGGAATACTCTTTGCCACCGGACCTACAGTTGGGAAAAAATATTCTAAATAGTTATACAACTTAGAATAATATATTACAAGTGGACATACAGGTGGGCAAAGTTCAAACTTTCCAAGCGACCTATAGCTGGGAATACTCTTTGCCACCGAACCTATAGCTGGGAAAAATATTTCAAATAGTTATACAGCTTGGAATAATATATTACAAGTGGACATACAGGTGGGAAAAGTTCAAAATTTCTAAGCGACCAACAGTTGGGAATATTCTTTGCCACCGGACCTACAGCTGGGAAAAATATTCCAAATAGTTATACAGCTTGGAATAATATATTACAAGTGGACATACAGGTGGGAAAAGTTCAAACTTTCCAAGCGACCTACAGCTGGGAATACTCTTTGCCACCGGACCTACAGTTGGGAAAAATATTCCAAATAGTTATACACACAGATTGGAATAATATATTACAAGTGGACATACAGGTGGGAAAAGTTCAAACTTTCCAAGCGGTCTACAGCTGGGAATACTCTTTTCCATTGGACCTACAGCTGGGAAAACTTTTCGCAGCACCTTTTCGCCCATAGCAAACTTTATTCCCAGCAGCTAAAGTATTGAGAATACTAGCTTTTGCCAGTTTCTCTACTGCTAGCATTGAAGTGCTATCTTATAGTGTGAGTGTGAACTGGTGTGCATGTGTATACTTAAATTGCTGTGTCATGCATGAATCAGCTTAGTTTTGTTTCAGCCATGTACTTGTATCTGTTCTAACGGTAAATCCACATATTTACCGTTAGAAGAAACACTTGTATTTGCATATGTGCTTCAGCCATGCACTTCAATGTGTGAACTGGTGTGTATGTTTGTGCTTAAATTACTGTGTCATGAATGAATCAGCTTGCTATTGTTCCAGCCTTGTACTTGTACATCTTCTAACGGTAAATCCACATATTTACCATTAGAAGAAACAGTTGTATTTGCATATGTGCTTCCGCCATGCACTTGAATATGTGAATTAGTGTGTATGATTGTACTTAAATTGTTGTGTCATGCATGAATTAGCTTGCTTTTGTTTCTGCCTTGTACTTGTACCTCTTCTAACGGTAAATCCACATATTTACTGTTAGAAGAAACACTTGTATTTGCATATGTGCTTCAGCCATGCACTTGAATGTGTGAACTAGTGTGTATGATTGTACTTAAATTGTTGTGTCATGCATGAATCAGCTTGCTTTTGTTTCAGCCTTGTACTTGTACCTCTTCTAACGGTAAATACACATATTTATCATTAGAATAGGTATGTATGAAACTACACAGATATTCTAACGGGGATTATATGATTTACCGTTAGAAATTGATCCAGTATAAGTAAAACCCCACTCGACCATTGCTGAGCTACTGTTTTGTTCTATTGCACTCTGTCTCCCTCTGTTTGCGATGAGAGTTCCACGCTCCAAGCTACACTCCTAGAGTGATCAGGGCAGGCTGGAAGGAAGTTAATTGGACCCCTCTCTTTAATGTAAGCTTGTCATCACCTACTCTCTCTCCCTCTAGATCTCCCTCTCTCTCTACTTGCAAGCTAACTGTATTATGTAGTTCCAAGCTTGTAGCTCCAAGCTTGGGAGCTAGCTAGCTAGCTGGAAATGCCTCATGTTTTAGGAGCTCGCTAGCTTGTATTGTTTATTTAGGTTAATTAGTGTTTCATCAGGCTAGGATTTCACATATCAGTTGTAAGAGCCTGTACATATACATGGCTTGAATTAGGCAAGTTTCATGCATGCCTAACTCATTATGTTTTGCAATTTTTCAATTTTGTTAATTGTAGATGGACAGGAAATATTGGATGTATGGAATAAAACATACTACTCTTGAATATTTGGATGGTGTGAATGGGTTTATTAATTTGCTGAACAATAAAAGGCAAGGAAGAGAGAGAAAGATATGCTTTGTCCTTGTACAGATTGTATGAACTTAAAGAGGTTTAGTAACTCTGATCAAATTAAGAGTCATTTGATTCGTCGTGGTTTTAACGCACGATATACCCGTTGGATATGGCATGGCGAAGATCTTGAGGAAACAAGCACCGCTACCAATCAGCAGGACCCGGATGTGGATTGCAATAATATCGATGATCATCCAAATTTTGATAATGTTCATTCCGATGTGCATGTAGATGATGATGACAATCTAGATGAGATGTTACGTGATGTAGAGGAAGATTACAACGAAAATGACTTCTGTGAATTTGAGAAACTGATTGCTGACGCTGAGAAGCCTCTATTCCCTGGATGTGCAAAATTTACAAAGTTGTCTTCTGTGCTGAGATTATATAACTTGAAGGCAGACAACGGTTGGAGCGATAAGAGTTTCACGGCACTATTAGATCTTCTAGCGGACATGCTTTCAGAGGGAAATGAGTTGTCAAGATCTACTTACCAAGCCAAAAAACTGTTGTGCCCGTTGGGAATGGAAATCAAAAGAATACACGCATGCCCAAATGATTGTGTGTTGTACCATAACGAGTACTCGAATTTGCGTGTTTGTCCAAGATGCGGCGCATCGACGTATATGCGTAGGGACCGGATTGACAATGAACATCACGAGGTAAAGAAAGGACCTTCGGCCAAAACTGTGTGGTACTTGCCTGTGATCTCTAGATTGAAACGGCTGTTTGCAAATCCGAAAGTCACGAAGTACTTGCGTTGGCATGTAGAAGGCCAGAAACAAGACAGAAAACTGAGACACCCAGCTGATTCTATTCAATGGATAAACATCAACAGAACATTTGATGAGTTCGGTGGTGAAGTTAGGAATATAAGGTTTGGGCTGAGTACAGATGGTATGAACCCACACGGTAATCTAAGCAGTCGGCATAGCACTTGACCGGATCTTTTATGCATCTACAATTTTCATCCTTGGTTATGCATGAAGCGTAAGTACATCATGATGTCGTTACTAATCTCAGAACCCAGACAATCCGGAAATGATATTGACGTGTTTCTAGCGCCTTTAATCGAGGACTTACAAAATTGTGGAGCGAGGGGAGTGCAGGTGTGGAATGCATACAAGAAAGAGAATTTCATCTTGCAGGCCATGATATTTTGCACCATAAATGATTTCCCGGTCTACAGAAATTTGTTGGGGTATAGTACAAAAGGAGCCAAGGCTTCCCTATTTGCCTAGATGAAACTGAAAGCATGTGGTTGCGAAACTGCCGGAAAACAGTGTACATGGGTCACCACAGGTTTCTTCCGGTGCATCATGCCTACCGTAAGAAGAGGAAATCATTTAACGGGAAGCCTGAGAAGGGATCATCCCCAGTGTTTCTGACCAGTAAGGAGATTTACTCGCGCGTGAAGGACATCAAAGCTGAGTTCGGTAAGTGTTGTAAACCTCAAGAAAAAATGTTTGGAAGAAGAGATCGATTCTTTGGGATCTACCATACTGGGAGCACTTACAAGTTTGACAATACATTGACGTCATGCATGTAGAGAAAAATGTCTGTGACAGTTTGATTGGTTTGTTGTTGAACATTCTGGGAAAGATAAAGGATGGTGTCAAAGTTCGCCGTGATATGGTGGAAATGGGGATAAGGATTGAGCTTGCACCTTTGGAGAAGGGAAAGTGTACATACCTCCCTCCGGCCTGCTATACTTTGTCCAAAAGCGAAAAACAAAACTCTGTCGGTGCTTGCATGGTGTTAAAGTTCCATGTGGGTATTCCGCCAACTTGAAAAAACTTGTGTCCATGAAGGACCTGAAACTGGTTGGCACGAAGTCCCAACACTGTCATGTGCTGATGTCACAAATGCTTCCCATTGCTATCAGAGGTATTCTCCCAGTTAAAGTCATAGAGACAATCACAAAGTTATGTTATTTCTTCAACGCAATATCTTGCAAGGTAAGTATGTGCACTCCTACTATAAGTTAATTAGCTCCATTTGTGGAGCTTAATTAGAAGATTTTTCTGATATGAATATTTGGCGCAACTGTGTCCTCGCAGGTAATTGATCCGAATGGACTGGACGCTTTGTAATGCGACGTGGTTACAACTCTTTGTCAGCTCGAGATGTATTTCCCTCCATCCTTTTTTGATGTTATGGTCCATCTGATTGTTCACCTTATCAGAGAAATTAAGTTTTGTGGACCCGTGTGCCTGCGCTATATGTATCCATTTGAGAGATTTATGGGTATATTGAAGGGATACGTAAGGACTCCTCGTCGGCCCGAGGGGAGTATCATCGAAAGTTATGTCGTCGAGGAGGTGATTGAATTTTGCACAGATTATATGGTCGGGGTTGACCCAATTGGTGTTCCTAAGTCCCGCCACAAGGGCAGGCTTCAAGGCATCAGAATGATTGGATTCAAAGCTATCGTCCCGCCAGTGATGTGTACATGAAATCACATTTTTGGGTCTTACAATACATGACGGAGGTCGAGCCATACATACACGAGCACAAGGCAATGTTACACTCACAAAATCCTTCGAAGCTAGAGATTTGGGTCACTAGAGAACATAACAGGAAATTTGCTGGGTTGATCCAAGAAAGAGTCATGCGAGCTGCCAAGGCCTCCATAAGTGAAACTGTGACATGGTTGGCTAGAGGCCCAAGATTTACTGTAGGGACTTGGCAGGGGTACAACATCAATGGGTATTCATTTTACACAAGAGCTCAGGACGACAAGAGCAGTATGTAATGTAGTGGAGTGACATTGTTTGCTATTTCTGAGGATGCCAGGGCAGTAAGGGCACTGAACTCATATTACGGTGTCATTGATGAAATATTGGAGCTCGATTATGAATTATTTAAGATTCCCTTTTTCGATGCCAATGGGTTGAAATCCCTCGAGGTGTTAAAGTTGACAATTATGGGTTTACTCTCGTCGATCTCAAAAGAGTCAGACACCAAGACGATCCATTCATACTTGAAAAGCAAGTCACACAGGTATTCTACATCGTTGACTCGGCCAATCCAAAGTTGCACGTTGTCCTCCACATCAAGAGACGTATTGTTGGGGTCGAAGACGTTGTCGACGAAGAGGAGTATAACCAGTTCGACGAAATACCTCCGTTTTTAGAGGACATTCAATCTATCCCTATCGAAGATATCGACGAAACAACTTACCTGCGAGATGATCACAAAGAAGGATTATGGGTTGACAACCATTCATGATTATTTTCTAATTGAAGGAAAAATGCCAAGCAAACAGCCCACAAGTTGTGCATCAAGGTGAAGAACTTATCATTAATACATCAGGCTATACATTTTTGTTCAGAACTTAATGATAAGCTAGTTCACAGCATTAATATTTCTCAATTTTAGTCCACAGCATGAGTTCTAACATGTCCAGTACACTTATATTCTAAGAACTCAATTCTTCCATTCAAATTTTCTTGCCAAAATCCCATTGCAGCCTTTTGCTTCTTCAACAGGCCTGAAACATTATTTTCCAATACCCTGCCCACTTCAAAAATGAAGCTCTAGAAAAAATTTACTTTTTCTAACGGTATTTTGTGGTCCTTCCGTTAGAAAAAGTGCGCAAGTCTGACGAAATTTTCTCAAACTACCGTTCAAAAAGTGCACATACATGGTCTCACTACCACAGAAACAGACATCCAGGATGGCACATCACAGATGGTTATGAACAAAACCGTCTATGAAGGCCTGTCAAGAGAAAATGTTAAGTTATCACAGACGATTCTAAGCTCAAAACCAACTGTGACGTCAAAACCGACTGTGATATTTTAATTATCACAGACGGTTCCGAGGTCAAAACCGTCTGTGATAATCCAGCACTATCACAGTAGGCTCTCACCTCAGAACCGTCTGTGATATTCTAATTATCACAGACGGTTCTCAGCTCAAAACCGTCTGTGGTAATCTAGTACTATCACAGTAGGTTTTGACCTCAGAACCATCTGTGATAGTGCTAGATTATCACAGACGGTTTTGAGCTCAAAACTGACTATGATAGTTTACAATCTAAACCACACTCTATAAAATTTAAGGCGGGTTTCATCTCTCATTTCCACACTTTGCGACTTTTCACTTCACTTGCCCTAGCTCTCCCTACCTTCGACGCCTCCTCCTCCGGCTACTCCTCCCGACCTCCGGCGCCTCCTCCCTCCGGCGCCTCCTCCTGGCCACCTCTGACCCAACCTCCCTACCTCCGACGTCTCAGGTGCCCCTCCTCCCTCTCCATCTCCTCCTCCTCTTGTATGTTAGCAACTAATACAATTCCGTATGCTAGGTTTGTATACTACAATGCATGTGGTGGAGACTTTGAGCAAATTAGGGTTGAAAGTTTCAGGATTTGGGATGTTGATGACTCGGACAACAAAATGAACCGGTCAGGGACTCAGAGCGACGTATCTGGTGATGAGACTCATGTCTTGTTTTCTAAATGCATCTTGCAATATGTTATCTTGTCATAGATTTGTAAATTTCTTCCCAGATTATTGAAATGTATATATATACTGAAATTCTTGAAATGTATATGTGCAAGTGCTAGTTGTGTGTATATATATATATCTGGAATGCTAATATACAAAGGGCATGGCTAGCATGATCCTGAGGCTAGCCAAGAAAACAAAGAAATCATAAAAAAAACATCAACATCACAGACGGTTCTGAGCTTAGAACCGTCTGTGAAGATAAGTTATCACATACGGTTTTGAACTCAAAACCGTCTGTGATAGGCAATATCACAGACGGTTCAAAACTGTCAGTGATAGTACTCAGACTATCACTGACTCAAATATCACTGACGGTTCAGAACCGTCTGTGATGATTGTTTTGAACCGACTATGATATTGTATTCTGTAGTAGTGTCTGACAGTATTATTTGGTTCTACCATTAGAAAAAAGACAATTAGTCTGACGGTATTTCTTGGTTGTACCGTTAGAAAAGGCCCTCACTACTTTATTAAATTCGCCTGAAAGTTTCCCTCCAGTCGAACCATTCCAATTCATATCTCTGTGTCTCTTCCAGCACGAAAACCCCTACCCTCGCTGGCGACCACTTCCTCACTGCCGCACCACGATCGCCGCCTGGATTATGGTTCACCACTGCTGCCGGTCCTTATTTTCCTCCATCGCCAGCCGCCGCTCCGTTCTACACTGCCTCTCCATCGCCACAACTGATCGCCATAAAATACCCTAGTTTGTCGTTCTTTTTCCAGCATCTTCCTTATTTGATCTTTGCATTTTTTACACTATGGTTCACTATTTTTCTCCCCTCATCTTTTGGATTTAAACTAGGGTTCGCTATTGTGTAGGACTTAGTAAACTCCGCAGGCATTGTTGATTTAAACTAGAGTTTACATAATATGTTTCAGTGCTGTAATGAACCTATTTTGAGATTTGAAATTATGTGTGATCATTTGTATCGAATTGCCATATACTGTACCTTATATGTTGGAGGTGTTCATAAATATCTTCTATCGGTAGCTCATGTCTTTATCGATAGAAAAAAGGTTATCTTCTATCGGTAGCTCATGTGTTTACCGATAGAACAAATTTTTTTGCATTTTCTTTCCTTTCATTGTACCAAATTAGACAACAAGGCTCAAGAATGACATGAATCCCCAGGCATATCAGCTCTAACCAACAAATTTGATGTCCCAGATATTTTGTTGAATGGTTCAACAAAATATTGTTGAAGGGTTCAACAAAATATTGTTAAAACACAAGTAAGTTGGTTCATGTATGATGTATGAGACAGTATGTGTGATCATTTGTATCAAATTGCCATATATTTTACTTTATATGTTGGTTGTGCTCAGAAACATCTTCTAATGGTAGTTCATCAATTTACCTATAGAGGAAAGGTAATCTTCTGTCGGTAGCTCATGCGTTTACCAATAGAAAAAATTGTTGAACCTTTCAACAATTTTTGGCCTTTTAGTACTATTTTCTTTTGACATCCCTTTAGCAACCCTAATCAGTCTCCAATCCTCAACTAAATTATAGAACTCCAAGAAGAATTAATTGTCATATGTTGCCTTCTTCCTATGAAAATGCTTAGAAATACGTTCTAATGGCAGTCCATATTTTTACCGTTTGAAGAAAGCTTATCTGCTATCGGTAGTTAATGTGTTTACCGATAGAACAAATGATGACAATAGGTCCTTTTGCTTTGTAATAGTATTTTCTTTTGACAACCTTTTTAGCAATCCTAATTAGATCTAATCCTCAACTAATTAAGTTATAGAGTTCCTCCCTGAAGAATTAATTCCCATATATGTTGTCTTATGCCTATGACAATGTCTAGATCAAAAGTACACATTTCCTTCTGTTTTCAACTCTAAAATTAAAAGACCAAAATGTTTCTCTCGAAAATTTCAGGATCTAAAGTACAGTCAACCCTAAACTTGAGAGACATAATTGGTGCATGCCTTTTTTGCTTTCTATTGCCATTAAATTTTTGATGATTTCTTGATGGAATTTTAGGGAAAGCCATGTCATCGGCTTCCTCGGATGATAGTAGTAGTGGTTCGACGAGGAGCAACGTAACTGAAGATGCTAGAGATGCTGGTTCGTCCCAGCGCAAGAGGATGGGGCGAGGTGCGACGACGTTGGGCCATTTGGCAAAACGGACCGACCTTTCTTGTGAGTTCAACCAATTTGGGAGGCCGATCAGAAAGAATGCTGGGAAGTACGCGGCCTACGTTGGGCTGTTGGCGAAAAAAAGGGTGAAAATCACCGTCCAGAGCTGGAAGGACGTGACGGCAGATGAGAGGGATAGGTTATGGGCGTAAGTGAAGGTAAAATTAATCAAAATAACTGAACTCTTTCGTAATCACGTTCCCTTGGCTTATCATAAAGTTTAACTAACTCGTGCTTATATGCATTATTTGAAAACAAACTAAGTGGAACATCCACGACGATGGACCTAAGACGGCCTGCTTGAAGGATATGAACGGAACATGGAAAACCTTTAAGAGCTGGCTCATCAGTACCTTCCTCGCGGCCGGGAAATCTCCTTGCGAGAAGTACCCCTTCATATCGGAGGAGGTATAGGAGGAATTCACCAAGAAGAAGGAGATCGATGAGTTCAAGGCCCTTAGCGAGAAGAATAAGACGATCTAGAAGAGGAACGACCACCCGCACAGGCTCAGATCCCAGGGCTATGCAGGGAAGGAGGATCAGTGGAGGAAGGAAGACGAGCAAAATTCTCTCATCAACTCCCCTGAGTTTCCACTCTCCGAGATCCGGGATGCGAGGCGCAAGCGGTGGTGGAGGGGGAGAGGGTCCGTGTCATCCACGGGGTCTGTGGAGTTCCCAAACCCTAACGACGCCGAGGTTGTGTAGCGAATGGTAAGTTGGCTAACCTCGTAAACTGTGTGCGCACAAGTGTATATATGTATTTGTCTCACAATGTAAATTTAAATGTAACAGATGTCTTTTGAGAAGGAGGCAATGCAGGGATTGTTTACCCCGCAGAGGGAGAACAACATCCTCACCCGGGCTCTAGGAAATAAGGAGCATCCCCGGTGGACACAGACCGTGGGAGTCATCGTGTCGTGGAAGGCCAGTTTCGCAGATCCGGCTCCACCGAGGAAGATGACCTGCTCTTGGAAGGAGAAGGAAGCGGAGCTCTTCGAGAAGATACAGGCTGAGGTACGGGTAGAGATACGGGCTGAGGTGCAGGCTGAGGTTGAGTCCACGTTCGCACATATGAGGGAAGAGTTTGCACAGCTGAAACATGCATTGATGGCCAAGAGTGCAGATCCAGATCCCGAGGGCGACGGTACCCCGCGGGATCGACTAAGCAGTTGCTCTTCGAAGGTCCTCGTGGATCCAGTGGATCTGCTTTAGGTATTGCAAGCCTTCAGCTGTGCACTTAAGTTGATGACACTCCCGTTCTGTTAGAGTTGTTTCACTAACCTATTTTAATTGTTACAAATTTGCAGAAGCTGGAGAGCTGCAGCCTAGTGACTCACCTAGGCGACCGGCAGGCAGTGGTTGCCCATGGGTTCGTCTATCCGTCTGGGGAGGATGTCCGCATCCACTGCGTACCTCTGGGATTGGGGTTCGCAAAGGTATAGGTGGACATGGCCATGCCGGGCTACAATGCTTTCCCGTTGCCAGTCCCAACGGAGGAAATGCAGACACTTGCTGAGGCAGTGGGCTCGAACATACAGTGGCCCAAGAAGTGTTTTGTAATACAGCAAGTACATCCTACACATTTTATATTACAACCTACTCAATACACTCAACTTGCACAATCTAACATACGTGTTCAATGTAGGATAGAAGATGCCGACTAGAGGGGGGTGAATAGGAGGTTTTAAAACTTTTAAAATAAAACAACTTTTGCAACGAGAAGAACCAAAAATAATTTAACAAAATATTGCACAATTAAATAGAAGAGAAAAAGAGAACAAACACAGAGATTTTTCCTGAGGTCTCGGAGACTCACCCTGTCTCCCCTACTCCTCGTTGAAGCACTCAAATGAATGAGTCTTGCTTTAATATTCACGAAGGATATTTCTCACTAGTGGTTTCTCCTTGTCCACTCCGGAAAGGCAAGCACCGATGTCTTTTACAATCATGCCGAGCCTCTTCAACGGTCTCCGAACAGAAGAGGTCGGCTACGGCACCAAACCGTCTAGGTGAGGGCGTTCACCAAGAGTAACAAGCTGCAATGTCTCTTCTAGACCTCCAACACGCACTGAGAAACTATAAGTATGTAGATGATATGAACGAAAGCACTCAGTGGATCACAAAGCTCAAAACTTGATCAATAGATCAAGATTTTTAAATCTAAAACAAATGCTCAAGTGTATGTATGAGAAGGAGGCTGCTTGGTGTTAGAAACAGTAGTTCAAAGCCTCTATTTATAGCCCAAATGAGCAAAAGAGCCGTTGTGCTCGAGCTGAAAAAGTGACAGTGCATGCTGACAGTCAGCATAGACCACGAGCAGAAACAAGAAAATCTCAGAGAAAACTTAGCTAACTGTTGTGGTCAAAAAAGGAAACAAATCAGCACATACTGACAGTCAGCATCCACAACCACAGCTCGACAAAAATCACGGATAAAACTTAGCTAGCCGTTTGTAGTCGCATATGAAAAGAAGTCGCTCATGCTGACAATCAGCATCACATGTTGACAGTCAGCATCGACCATAAAAACGACCAGCTAAAACAAACTCAGAAACAAAATAGCTTGAGGTTGAAACTCATGCTGACAGTCAGCAACACATGCTAATAGTCAGCGTAAGTCAAAAAAAATTCAGTTCAAAAAACACGCTCTCTGGACAAATGTCAGCAACAAAACTGACATTTCATGCTGATAGTCATAAATTTTGATCCAGAGGTCTGATTGAAGTGTTTTATAACTCGTTTGAAAGATAATTTAAAGGGCTATAATTTTGTCAACAAAAGAAAAACCCAGATCATCCTAGATCTTTCTAGAAAATGCAAAAACATTTCTGCTATCAAAAAAACTCATCTGAAAAACCAAATCAAATCCAATCGGAAAGAATGAAATGCAGTGACCTAATAGTTTCTCAGTGTATGCTGTAAATGTAGAGAGGACTTGAAACCCCTCTTTATAGTACGGTTGAAACTAAGAAACAAATTTTTTATAGACTGATCAACCTCCAAACACCAAGATCCGTAAAATAAATACGCATTTTACCTTAACTCTTTTGCAGCTTCAATCTTGGCGACCTTGCGCTTGCGACCATGGCTCACGACCTTGGACATGCAACCTTGGACGACACTGCGACCTTGTGCTTTCGACCTCGGCTCACGACCTTGTGCTTGCGACTTGCAGATCCTTCGGATAGCTTAGGTCTCTGCGGCTTTCTTCTTGCCGAGCTTGTGCTTGCGACTTTGGCAATACTGTGACCTTAGGCAAAATAGCTCTTAAGTCTCTCAGGTCCTTTGCGTCTTTTGTCTTGCGATTTGCGTCTCGTCTTTGTACTTTGCGACTTGTGTTTTACCTTTTTCACGTTGGGTTCATCTTAATCATCTTGCATATCTTCCCAACAAAACTCTGTATCAAATATCTCAAAAACACAATTAGTCTGAAACACTTGTTTTCAATAATCATCAAAATTAGGCATAACGGCCTAGATGCAACAATCTCCCCCTTTTTGGTGATTGATGACAACAAGTGTTTGGTAATAATAAAATAAGTGAATAACTCCCCCTAAATGTATGCATGGGATCTCATGATAATCATACATCAATAAGCATAAGACAATAGAGACCCAATCACCATCATATGTAGATAAACCACATCATATCCAAAATAACAACAAATAAGAGAGCATCCATATCCATATGAGAAAACATCTAACAGAAAACATCCAACAATAACATAGATATATCCATATCATTAGCCTGAATGTCATACAAAAAAATTCTCCCCCTTTGGCATCAAGCAAAAAAAAGGCGAGAGCTATGCTAAGTGAGCCTAATGCTCATCATCCGAAGAGAAGCCTAACACGGCTGTATTACCGGAGCCTGCTGGAGATCCAGTCGGGTCGACCGCTGGTGAAGCAGGTGGAGTGGAAGCTGGATCTGCGGAGGCCGGTGCAACAGGTGGTGGAGCAGCAGGGACTGAACCAGATCCCGGCGAGGAAGACGCTGGGCGAGCCCTCTTGCGAGGGACTGGAGTAGATGAAGCAGGCAGACAACGCAAAATCTCCTCCTGCCGATCCTGAAGGCGAACCAGGATCCGGTGATGCTCCTCCTGGGTTCGTAGAATCTGCTGCTGAATCTAGAGAAACTGATCCAAAGAGTGCTGGAGCTGAGCAAGAGAGGAGGATCCGGTGCCTGTATTTGTGGTCTGTGCTGGAATAGACTCCTGAATTGGAGCCTCGTCCTCTGACTCACCCGCAGCATCGTCATCAGATGTGGAAAAGGCAGGGCTAGAAGCAGCTGCAGGGCGGGCACCGAGACGGCGATCGGCCTGACCCAGAGGGTAGAACTGAAGAGGATGGTGGGGCCGAGGGAGCTCCGAGTCAACGACCCAGATATGAAGAAGCATCGCCATGATGTATGGTGCATAAGCAGCTGGCGATGCGGAGAAAGAAGGACATGCTGAATCTCACTGATGATGAGGTCAGCAACGTCGAAAGGCTCCACCTGAAAGGTAGAGATCAAGACATGGAGGGCAAGGTAGGTGACTCCGGCCCTGTCTCCGGTCATAGGGACCAAATTAAGACAAAGAATCCTCAAGGCTAGGTCAACATCGCGGCGCAAGCCAGCGATGTGACAGCGCTGGAAGGGGCCGGAGTAGAGCATGGCCACCTCCCGATGCTCGAGATCTGGGAGAGTGTGCAGCTGATGCCGAGAAGCAGGGCGAATCAGACCGAGAGCGGCCTCAAGCTGCTCCTTCGTGACAGTGTGGACCTGAAGGCCTGTCATGAAGGTCAGTGAGTCATGCTGGGGAGAGATGAAGACGGTGGCATAGAACTGCTGGATGGGCTCATCAGCCCAGTGAAGGGAGGAATCAGAGACGAGATCTCTGATCCCGACGGAGGCAAAGGAGTCTGCCAGGGAGACGATGCCTATGTGAGAGGCAATCATCTGCCAAGACAGAGAGCGGTGAGTGAAGATAGGAACGCGACTATAGACTCTGGTGAACAGGTCAAGCTGCAGGTTCGTGAAGAAAGTGAGAACGCTGCAGGCTTCGCCACCAGTGGGACGTGGCAGAAGATAAGGGTTTGTGGAGCAGAGGGTGCGGAGGCAACTCGCGTGCCACCGGGAGTAATCCACGGGGACGCGCTCAGGCTGAGGCAAAGAGCGGGTCTCAGATGTCTGACCCGTTGAACGACTACTGCTTGCAGCATTCTTTCGACGGGCCACACGACGAGACGAGGAGGGCTGTGATGACATGGTGAAGGAAAAACAGGGAGAAAAAAAACAGAGAGATGAAAAATGGGACCTTTGTGGAGATTTAACCGAGGAGAGCCGGCGATCGTCGGAAGACGGCGAACAGGCGAGAACTACCGGTGAGAAAAAAGAGCAAGAAACGGCAACGTCGAGGTGTGGCACAACGGCGAGGTGTGGCTAGGTGGTACGGGCCGGCGGCGCTGTGAAGCACGATGCGGCCGTGAGAAGGACGGCGCGGCGGCGCTCGGTGGGGCATAGCTCGTCGGCGGTGAGGTGCAGCGCGGATCAACGAGGCGAGAGAAGGCAACGGCGGCGAGAGAGGCAACGACGGCGACGGGAGGAGGCGAAGAGACACAAAGAAAGAAACAGGGTTTTTAGGGTTCGGGGTCCCACACTGACAGTCAGTTCAAAAACCAGAAACATGAAAATGACAATCAGTATACAACACTGACAGTCAATAACACAGAACTGAGTTTTGAAGCTGACAGTCAGTGTATGAAACTGATAGTCAGTGTGGGTCACCAACTTTGACCAGAGGCAACGACCAAGGTTGAAGCACATAACTGACAGTCAGTGTGTGAAACTAACTATCAGCATGGTCAACGACTTCGACCAGAGACTACGACCAGGCTCCTGAGCAAAGGAACTAACAGTCAGTTTGTCATGTTGAATGTCAGTATGGACAAACAATTCAACCAGATAGAGAATAACATATATATGTTAATAGCACATCAACTAGCATTTGAAATATCAATAATGTTTAATTCACCTCTGAGAAAGCAAAATCTAATCTCATCTATGGGTTTGGTCAAAATATCTGCTAGTTCCAATTCAATTCTGATGTAACTCACATCTATATCCCCTTTTGCCACACGATCTCTTATAAAATGGTGCCGTATTTCAATGTTCTTACTTCTAGAGTGTTGAACATGATTATTTGCAATTTTAATGGCACTTTCATTATCACACAAGAGTGGCACTTTTTCAAATATAATTCCATAATCCAAAAATGTCTGCTTCATCCACAAAATTTGAGCACAACAACTTCCTGCAGATACATATTCTGCTTCAACGGTGGAGAGAGCTACAGAATTTTGTTTCTTAGATGACCATAACACTAATGATCTCCCCAATAGCTGACAGCTACCAGATGTGCTTTTTCTATCAATTTTGCAACCCGCATAATCTGAATCCGAATATCCAATCAATTTAAAGTTTGCATTTTTCGGATACCAAAGACCTAGGTTGGGGTAGCATTTTAAGTACCTAAGGATTTTTTTAATAGCAATCAAATGACATTCCATAGGGGCTGACTGAAATCTAGCACATAAGCAGACGCTAAACATGATATCAGGCCTAGATGTAGTGAGATATAGCAAGCTACCAATCATAGACCTATAAAGTTTAGAATCGACCGATTTTCCATTGTTGTCCATATCCAGATGTCCATTTGTGGCCATGGGAGTTTTGATTGCTTTAGCATCTTCCATCCCAAAGCGCTTGAGCAAGTCCTTCACATACTTCGTTTGACTCACGAACGTACCGTTCTTGAGTTGCTTGATTTTAGGTCCAAGGAAGAAGCTTAGCTCGCCTACCATTGACATCTCAAATTCCCTAGACATCATTTCTCCAAACTCATGACAGAAGTGTTCATTAGTAGATCCAAAGATAATATCATCAACATATATCTGACAAATGAACAAATCTTTTTCAATCATTTTTGTAAAAAGTGTTGTGTCAACCTTCCCAATTTTAAAACCTTTTGATAAAAGAAAGTCTCTAAGTCGTTAATACCAAACTCGAGGGGCTTGCTTGAGACCATAGAGAGCTTTAGACAGTTTAAACACATGGTTTGGAAATTTTGAATCTTCAAAACCGGGAGGTTGTTCCACAAAAACTAGTTCAGATATCTCTCCATTGAAAAAGGTACTTTTTATATCCATTTGAAATAATTTAATATTAAAGTTAGATGCATAAGCAAGAAGTATATGAATAGCTTCAAGTCTTGCTACCGGTGCAAAGGTTTCACCAAAGTCTAAACCTTCAACTTGAGTAAAACCTTGTGCAGCTACCCCATTTTCATCTTGCTTATTTCTAAAAACCCATTTTGTTCCAATTACATTATGATCCTTGGGTCTTTCTACTAAAGTCCAAACTTTATTCCTAGAGAAATTATTAAGTTCATCATGCATAGCATTTACCTAATCAAGATCACTAAGAGCTTCATCTACATGTTTAGGTTCTAGAGATGATACAAAAGAATGATGCTCACAAAAAGAAGCAATACAAGAGCGAGTTTGAACACCCTTACTGACATCACCCAGTATTTGATCTAGAGGGTGATCCTTGGTGATGGTTTGATGTTGCCTTGGTGCTTCTTCTTGTGCAGCTTCTTCTTGATCTTGCTCTGGTGGATCAATATGAGGTGATGATACATGTTGATCATCATCCTCTATATTTTCATCATCTTCTTGATCATCTTCTCTTGGTTTGATGTCTCCAATGGTAATGTTCTTCACAGCTTCTTGAAGATCTTCACCTGAAACTTCACAAGAGTCTTGCCCCTTTTGAGAGCCATTAGTTTCATCGAATTCTAAATTACAAGATTCTTCAATGCAACTTGTATTTTTGTTAAAAACACGATAGGCTTTGCTAGTTGTGGAATATCCAACTAGAAAGCCTTCGTCAACTCTTCTTTGAAATTTACCACCAAAGTTTCTTTTTCTAAGGATGTATCATTTACAACCAAAAACTCAAAAATAAGAAACATTTGTCTTACGCCCAATAAGAAGTTCATAGGGAGTTAAATTCAGAAGAGGATGCAAATAAAGATGATTAATAGAATAGCAAGCAGTATGCACGGCTTCAGCCCAAAAGCGAGTAGGAGTATCATACTCATTCAACATTGTTCTTGCCATTTCTATTAGTGTTCAATTTTTTCTTTCCACAACTCTATTTTGCTGTGGAGTGTAAGAAGTAGAAAATTCGTGTTTAATGCCAAAGAGTCACAAAAATCAACTAGAGTTGAATTAACGAATTCTCCACCATGATCACTATGGATTTTCTTGATGGAAAGTTCGAATTCATTAGAAACACGTTTTGCAAAACTTTTGAAAACATCAGGAGTTTCAGATTTTTGTGAAATAAAGAAAACCCAAGTATAGCGAGTAAAATCATAAACAATAACAAAACCATAGTTGTTACCCCCGATACTTTGGAACTCAGAAGGTCCAAATAAATCCATATGCAATAGTTCCAAAGATTTGCAAGTTGAAAGAACACACTTAATTGGATGTGAAGTAGCTACTTACTTGCCAGCTTGACAAGCGCTACAGGGTTTATCCTTTTGAAAATTCACATCTTTTAAGCCAACAATCAAATCACGTTTCAAAAGTTTTTTAAGTTGATGCATTCCAACATGTGCAAGTCTTCTATGCCATAGCCAACCTTTTGAGGTTTGAGAGACAAGACATGTTGAGAGGGATGCATCTTTAGAGTGAAAATCAATAAGATAAAGATTTCCACAACGAAAGCCTTTAAAGATCAAAGAATTATCTTTTAAACTTTCAACTAAAACTTCCTTCGGATAAAAAATGCAACGAAATCCAAGATCGCAAATTTGTGCAACAGAAAGCAAATTAAAATTCAGAGATTCAATAAGTAAAACATTCGAAATTGAAAGATCATTTGATATTGTAATTTTACCCAAGCCTACCACACTTCCTTGACGATTGTTGCCAAAGGTGATCTTTTGGTTTTCTCTTGAGTTGTCTTCTAATGAGGTTAACAACTTCTTGTTACCGGTCATATGCTCGGAGCATCCACTGTCAAGCACCCAATGTTTTCCACCGGTTTTGTAGTTCACCTGCAAAAACAAAAGAATCAAGTCCTTTTAAGTACCCAAACCTTTTTGGGTCCTTCGATGTTAGCAATCAAAGCTTTGGACACCCAAATTGATTTCTTCATTTTATTTAGCATGGGTGCACCAACAAACTTTGCTATAGTATATCCTTTCTTTGACCTTTGAAGCATGTAGCAAGTATCAAAATAGTTTGAAGTCATTAAAAGACACGCTTCATACGAATGACCAGTTTCATGGCATTTACAAGAAAATGTGTTGCGTGCTTTTACAAAAATGGTTTTTGTATTTAGTTTCTTTCCTTTCTTCGGAAACTATCCAAGTCCTTCTTTTCTAAATGAGCATTTTTGTTTACTAAGAATAGATCGAGAGATACTTTTCCTTTATAGCAATTTTCTAATCCTTTTCCAAGCTTCTCAATTTGTGCCTTAAGTTCATTATTTTCATTTAAGATTGTTTCATTTGAAGCACATGGTATATCAAGAAAACTTTGAGAAGAATTATCATTTAGATCACATGAAATGGCTACATCTACCTTAGATGGAGCATTAGTAATATCTTTAATGAGGAGACTTTCATATGACTCTTTTAATTCTGAGTATTGAGTGTGTAAGGAAGAATGCTCTTCTTTAAGCGCTCTATACTTCTTTTTAGTAATTTCAAAAACTTCATTCAATTCAGTGATAATTTCACAAGTTCATCATATGAAGGTCATTAGAATGTACCTTTTCATCACCGTTAGCCATAAGACAAAGGAATGGACTAGTCGAAGTGTTGCCGAGAGCAAGTCCGGCTAACTTCTTGGAGCAACCTCCTTCATCATCGAAGTCGGAATAAGAGCTCTCTCCTCCAGACATCCATTCTCCGAAATAGGCTTCTTTGGTCGCAACATTATTCTTCTTGAAGAATTTCTTCTTCTTGTCCCAAGTCTTGTTCTTGTTTGGACATCTTGAGGCTATGTGTCCCTTTTCGTGACATCCGTAGCATATGATGTCCTTGAAGTTCGATTGCTTTGTTCCCTTTGGTCGTGTGTTGATGTTGACTCCTTTCTTGTGTAACCTGCGAAGAATTTTTTGAGTGTTCTTTACCATAAGAGCTAGATCTTCGTCGGAGGAGTCGTCGCTTGAGTCCTTTTTGGAGCCGGCTTTGAAAGCCAACGCCTTCTTCTTCGTCTCCGAAGATTCGGCCACTTCCTTCTTCTCCTTTCGATGCATCTCATGAGTAATGAGGTTCCCATAGAAATTCATCGGTGTGGTGGTCGATAGGTCGGAGTTGGTTAGTACCGTCACCAGAGTGTCAAAATTTTCTAGAAGAGCCCTGAGCATTCAATATCGATGTCAGTAAAAACAACTCCTAGCCCCTTGAGTTCATTTACAATGTTGCTCAACCGAGTGAACATGGAATCCATGGACTCGGTTGACAACATGGTGAAGTCTCATATCGTTGCCTTATCATTAGCAACATTGCCTCTTTGACTTTAGTAGTGCCCTCATATATTTCTTCGAGGGTGGTCCAAACCTTATGAGCGGTGGTGAGATTGCTCACATGGTTGAACTCATTTAAAGATAAGCCGGCAAAGAGAGTATTTTTTGCACAGACGTTTAAGTGGAGTTTTCTCCTATCGTCATCAGAGTGATTTGCCGGATCATCCGGAGGAGTAAACCCAAGCTTAACAATATCTTATACATCAAGCCTCATGACCTCTAGAAATACCCACATGCGCACTTTCCAATAAGGACAGTTAGTCCCATCAAAGATAGGCGCACGGCCAGTATGACCGAGATGAAATCCCTCATTTGACGTCATCCTCTCTCTAGGCGGTAAAGCATATTTAATTGAGAGACCACGCTCTGATACCACGTGTAGGATCGAAGATGCCGACTAAAGGGGGTGAATAGGAGGCTTTAAAACTTTTAAAATAAAACAACTTTTGCAATGAGAAGAACCAAAAACAATTTAACAAAATATTGCACAATTAAATAGAAGAGAAAAAGAGAACAAACACAGAGATTTTTCCCGAGGTCTCGGAGACTCGCCCTGTCTCCCCTACTCCTCGTTGAAGCACTCAAATGAATGAGTCTTGCTTTAATATCCACGAAGGATATTTCTCACTAGTGGTTTCTCCCTGTCCACTCTGGAAAGGCAAGCGCCGATGTCTTTTACAATCATGCCGAGCCTCTTCAACGGTCTTTGAACAGGAGAGGTCAACGGCCATGTCACCAAACCGTCTAGGTGAGGGCATTCACCAAGAGTAATTAACAAGCTGCAAGGTCTCTTCTAGACCTCCAACACGCACTGAGAAACTCTAAGTATGCAGATGATATGAACGAAAGCACTCGGTGGACCACAAAACTCAAAACTTGATCAACACATCAACATTTTTAACTCTAAAACAAATGCTCAAGTGTATGTATGAGAAGGAGGCTGCTTGATGTTAGAAACAATAGCTCAAAGCCTCTATTTATAGCCCAAATGAGCAAAAGAGCCGTTGTGCTCGAGCTGGAAAAGTGACAGTGCATGCTGACAGTCAGCATAGACCACGAGCAGAAACAAGCAAATCTCGGAGAAAACTCAGCTAGCCGTTGTGGTCGAAAAAGGAAACAAATTAGCACATACTGACACTCAGCAACACATGCTGACAGTCAGCATCCACAACCACAGCTCGACAAAAATCATGGATAAAACTTAGCTAGCCGTTTGTGGTAGCATATGGAAAGAAGTCGCTCATGCTGACAGTCAGCATCACATGCTGACAGTCAGCATCGACCACAAAAACGACCAGCTAAAACAAACTTAAAAACAAAACACCTTGAGATCGAAACTCATGCTGACAATCAGCAACACATGCTGATAGTCAACGTAAATCAAAAAAATTCAGCTCAAAAAACACACTCTCTGGACAAATGTCAGCAACAAAACTGACATTTTATGCTGACAGTCAGCACCACATGCTAACAGTTAGTGTGGATAAAAATAGTCATAATTTTTGATCCAGAGGTCCGATTGAAGTGTTTTATAGTTCGTTTGAAAGATAATTTAAAGGGCTATAATTTTATCAACAGAAGTAAAACCCAGATCATCCTAGATCTTTCTATAAAATACAAAAATACTTCTGCTATAAAAAAAACTCATCTGAAAAACCAAATCAAATCCAACCGGAAAGAATGAAATGCAGTGACCTAATAGTTTCTCGGTTTATACTGGAAATGTAGAGAGGACTTGCAACCCCTCTTTATAGTATGGTTGAAACTAAGAAACAAATTTTCTATAAATTGATCAACCTCCAAACACCAAGTTCAGTAAAATAAATACACATTTTACCTTAAGTCTTTTGCAGCTTCAATCTTGGCGATCTTGCGCTTGCGACCATGGCTCGCGACCTTGGACTTGCAACCTCGGACGACACTGCGACCTTGTGCTTTCAACCTCGACTCATGACCTTGTGCTTGCGACTTGCAGATCCTCCGGATAGCTTAGGTCTCTGCGGTTTTCTTCTTGCCAACCTTGTGCTTGCAACTTTGGCAATACTGTGACCTTAGGCAAAATAGCTCTTAGGTCTCTCAGGTCCTTTGCATCTTTTATCTTGCGATTTACGTCTCGTCTTTGTACTTTGCGACTTGTGGTTGACCTTTTTCACGTTGGGCTCATCTTGATCATCTTGCATATCTTCCCAACAAAACTCTGCATCAAATATCTCAAAAACACAATTAGTCTGAAACACTTATTTTCATTAATCATCAAAATCAGGCATAACGGCCTAGATGCAACATTCATTAATTGAAATGGCCTATCGGCGTACTACAAGGGGACCGCGCCCCCAGCGCAGGGCATGAGGGATCTCCTGCGGACCTCAACACTACAAAGATAGCCTCGACCCCAACCAGAGGATCCACGCTTCCCAGCAAAGCCCATTCACCTCCGAAGAAAGCCGACAGCACCCCGCCCTTGCCTCGAAGGTGCGCGCTCAATCCCCAGGAAAAGGAAAGGGCAAAGGCAAAGGGCCGAAGGGACAGCCAGAGAGGTTTAAGAACGAGTTCCCACTCTTGGCGGAGGCAGCTTTGCACAAATTGGATCAAAAAATCAGAGACCTCCACGAGTGGTATATACACCGGGCCCGGCACAATCTGAACTTCTTAGTTCCCTTCAGGCCTAGGCAGTTCCACCTTGAGCCCGAGAGCATATCCGTGGCACACAAGGATCTGTTCGACCTCTTCAACTGGCAGGAGCTCGATATGTCCATCATACGAACTAGAGTCCTGTGAGTTTGCTGATCCTATATATTGTTGTAGTTCATTTAAAATGTAGTAACTTTCTGTGCAATACTAATGTCGTCCTTTGCGTGCAGGTGCATGTACAGGCTAGCATCGGAGGCCGCGTGTGACAAGGTCGGTTTCCTCGACCCAGAGAAAATAAGCCTCACGATGCTAGAACAGGACGCAGCACACGCCGAGCAGTACATATCCAGGGCGCTGATGGCGTAGTAGGATAGGGAGTTCATTCTAGTGTCATACCACCAAAGGTTAGTGTATTTATACTAATTTAACTCAATCGTGTATGTTACACCTGAGATATACTTTAAGCTAGCAGTTCTCTTTTACGTACAATATAGGGGCCACTAGGTCCTCCTCGTGATCTGTCCGTGGAGGAATGAGGTGTACTACCTCGATTCGATGGTCGACAGGTTACCAAACGAATACATGGTCAAGGGGAATATGGACGCGTAAGTAAAATATTTGATTTAAATTGTGACCTCACTAGCTAATGATAACACATTAACCGGCAATGCTAACTGAAATACAGGGCTTTCGAAAATTATGTGTCCACAGGAGGGAGGCATGCCGCACCGCAAAGCACCCCAATTTCTTGAAAAGAATATGAGGTACTCACGAGTCTTTTAGTTTATGCTTAATTAGTTTATGGAAAGGATAGCTAACATGTCTTCACATATGTAATTATCTCAATGCCATCAATAACCAAACTCGTGGGAATGTGGATTTTATGTGCTGTCGTATATGTATGACCTAGTCAGGACAAATTTTGCCAAATTCCCCCAGGTAAGCATCTTAGCTAACTCAAATTTGAAAATTGGATGCCACGTTCAAAACTAGGAAGTTAATTACTGAGTATTCACACATGCTTGTAGACCGCCATGTCCAAAGACAAATACAAAAATGCAAAGATTAGAGAGCTGCGACAAATCTGGGCTCAATATGTTATGGATGAAGTGGCGTGCAACCAACTGCCCTGACTAGCTTGGCTCACTTGTTGTAATTTTTCTCTTTTTCGTCTACTTTTTGTGAATTGGGCTCAAATGTGAATAATTGTGAATAACTGTCCATTGGTTAGCATTTGTATTAGTTCGTATATATGTGAATAAATTGAATGTGTGAATAACTATGAATAAATGTCAATCTGTTTAATGTATATATTTGTGAATGTACCTTTTTTTGTACCTGTATTGTATTGTGTATGGCTTTTCTAAAGGCTAAATAGCAAAGAACATTAGAAGACAACAACATTTTCTAACGGTTAACAGCAGGCTATCCGATAGAAAGAATAAAATCTTCTAACGGTAACTAGTACTGCACCGTTAGAAAAAACATAATATTCTCACGATTGTGTAGAACTATACCGTTAGAAAACCTTACAATGTTCTAACGGTATACTTCTACTTAACCATTAGAAAGTTGTAAGTTTTTCTAACGGTATACTTCTACTTAACCGTGAGAATACTGTGTTTTTCCTAACGATGAAGTACTAGATACCGTTAGAAAAAATTGATATGCTCTGACGGTGAACTAGAAACTAATTGTTAGAAATTGTAATATCGTCTAACGGTATTGTATTTTGAACCGTCAGAAAATATTGAAATGTTCTAACGGATAGTACTAGTTAACCGTTAGACTAGTTAGGTTTTTCTACCAATTATCTTAAAAAAAACCGTTAGAATATGCCACTTTTTCTAACAATTATTTACCGTTAGAAAATGTCTTATCTTTTTCTATCGTGTCTATCTCTAACAGTACAAAAACCGTTAGTATAAATTTGTTTTTTACTGTTAGAAGAAATCTTTTTTTTTTACTAGTGCATGCATGCAAGGAAGGAGAGGCTCAAAAGATGGCGCACATAAATGTACCAACATATATGCCATGCCCCAACCCATGATCTTGCTGTACCCTACCCTGTACAACTGCATCATTTTGTAAACATCACCACACATACACACAACTCGTGGGATAATCCGCTACAGTTGTAGTTAGGATTGTAACATGCAATTGTACATATTTTTGCACCATTTGATCGTAGAATTAACAGTTCGGACAAAAGTTTCAATAAAAAAAAAACTGCTTTCTCTATTTTTCTACAGTGATCCATCTGATATATGTATTGATTTTTGGTGCAACGGTCCGCACACGTATACTGGTGTAATATAATTGCAACAATTTCGAATCCACACAGCTCAACCATCTTTACTCGTTCTACTGTCTGGATTTTTCATTAAAATCCTATTAGTCCCTTAATTTTTGGACGGTCCATACCAAACCCTCGAACTCTCCAAGTTAGTGATGACTGGTCGAAACGACAAATAAGTCCACTTCTCTATTACTGAGAACTTAATAAGCTCGAGTAGTTTTCAATGAGGACCAAAATGGTACATGCTTTTAAAGTTCAAGGACAAAAAAAATACTCCTCTGATGAATATACATTTCCTACCTTTATTTATTTGTCCACACTTTATGTTATTTAAAATTAATTCATCAATGTTCTCTTGAACTAAGAACGTTTTTAATCCATATTCATGGTCAGAGACAAGTCTTATATTTTACAATAAAAAGAGTATCTTTAAAAATCCACTATCTCAAAACGGTCCTTGAAGGAGAACGGGTTGTTACTCTAACGGCAATTTCAAAACTTATTTATCCAAAAACCCAAGAACCAAGCAAGCAAGCAACGGTCATAGATTAGAGGTTTACCACTAGACACGTAAATGCAACTATACAGCAGTGGAAGAAGAGTTGATGTAGTATACTTCCAACACCGACTTCTAGGATCGTGACTCCTCACGATCAACCCAGCAACCAGATCATTCCAAGCAGTGCAACAGTAGCAGCCGCACTTCTACAGAAATCCACACGTCTGGGAAAGGAGCACCGCGTATTCGTGTGCTAGCACCAACACACACGACTAGGCTTTTGCGAAATTTATCTTGTGGATGGTGGTGACGGCCAGAATAGATCAGATCATTTTGCATGCTCACCTCACCTCCTTTTATAAGGTCTCGCAAAAAAATCCTGCTCTGCGAACCATAATCCTAATAGTAAACCCATTACCAATAAGGGACCCGTTTTGGATTCCATCTAAATTAATGCTCCAACCCGTTAAGTGTGTGACCCTATAGACTTGTGTATATTTGGGTGTGACCGGAAACAACTTCTCGAATCACAAGTCATAAGCGATCCTTAGCAAGACATTATGACTACCCACATATACATGAAGATCATATCCGACAAATTTATACAAATTATCATGGATTATCTCTTTACCTCACGTTACCGATCGAACTCAATGTAAGAAACATGTCATCCTTGAATAGCTCGGTTCTTTCTCGATCTTGTAATGAACTAACATTTTTCCGACATGTTCTTCAATAGTGTCTCAAGATGGGTCAATCCAACCAATATGTTCTCCAACATGTGTCCACGACATTGATTTGATATCTCATATCCATGATTCGTAAAACTTAACTATCAATCAATACTCGTACTGACTTATCTTGCATTATTATTCCATGTAATGCCAAAAATCAGAGATGTTTAGAATAAGTATCACTGATTATACCGTAAGTAATTTGAGACAATTCATATATTACTATAAAGAGTTCCACGAATAAGTCACATACTTATTGATCGATAAAAGTGATACTTTATTCAGGGAATGCAATAATATGTTTTTCATAAGAATTCATAGACATGTCATGATATAACCATCTCCACGATTGCCTCTAGGGCATATCTCTATCAGTCCTAACCCCAAAATTAAGGAGATGATTGGTTGTGTTTACGAACCTAACCTGGCTAACACATGTAGAATCTTTTGAGTAAGTGAGTGTTTGGTTGGTTGGGCTATATAAGTGGGTTAGACTGAGAGATGCAAAATAGTGGATTTGAGCTAGACCACAGAGAAGTTTGAATTGAGATATTTATATCACTAAGAAAACAATTACCACGTATTAAGAGTTTTTAGGATGGATTAAGATAGATTAAAAATTATTAACATATATTGATGGTTTCTTATGTGCAATAAAGAAAATTAATAATCTTAATAGTATTTTTTTAAACCTCATACATCATTACTTGCATCACCTATACAACTAACCAAACAATATCTCATCTCAGACTGCATCAGACCATCAACTCATACAACTAACCAAACAACTCTTAGTTACATAGATCTTCTTGTCTCGATTATACAAGCACATCCTATTAAATAAGATTAGACTCATGCAAACAATCAATCACCCTATAAATTATCAAAAATATATTTTTTTCCCGGTGCATTATTATGTAGTCATCACCAACACATACACGCAGCTCAACCCCTCTCCCCTCTCCCCTCTCTATTGTGGATGGCAATTCCAAAAACAAAAAGTATTAGTATTAGTATAGTATTTAGTAGTGACCATCACGTTGTCTCCACCTCCACCCTCTTCTAGTCTCCTCCCAAAATTATAATCCTTTCTGCCTGCCATTGTTGGACCCCCCACAACCATCTCTCCTTCTTGTTCTTTTTGGAGCTTTGCGCCCTGTTCCTTTCCCCTCCGTCCCCATCCAAATTCTTTGGCAAATTCTCTCCTTTTCGTGCAGTTTTCGGTGTCCGCGCCTATCCACGTCAATTCTTCCTCTCTTCTTGGTTCTTGGTCCTTGATCGATATATGCAACTCTGAGCAATCCGGCGCACCGCGACAATGTCGTCGTCGGCAGTCGGTGCCATCTCTAGCTCCAAGGATCCCTTGCCTGCGCCGGCTGAGGAGGCGAGGGACAAAGCAGACAAGAATGGCGCCGTGGAGAACGGCGACGGCGACCGTGTGGATGCTATAGACAGGAAGCTCAGCGTGGCGGCGCTGAGCCATGCCGAGGAGGAAGAGGGCGAGGACGAGGAGAAGGCGGATCCTAAGGCCATCGACCTCGGCCCCAGGATCAGCATCAAGGAGCAGCTCGAGAAGGACAAGGTTTCTTGTCTTCCTCGTACTCACATTCTTCTACAGTGATTCATCTACTGTTTATCACCTGGAGTTTTCTTTTTTCCTGTTTTCACGAGGATTTTTTCCGGTGAAATTCTAATGGATGCAAGTTTGATTTCTTTTAATGGTGGTTCTTTAGTTAGTGGTTAATTGGTTTGTTTCTTTAGGATGATGAGAGCTTGAGGAGGTGGAAGGAGCAGCTGCTTGGCACTGTGGATTTGAGCTCTGTGGGAGGTAAGATTGCATCCGAAAGATCTCAACTTTGCCAAACAGTTTCAAGTTTCTGTTCTGTTTGTTCCGTGTATTTGTTTGTTTATTTGTTCTTTGGGCATTGCATTTGTGTTTTGGTGACATGCAGATCTGTTTGCATGTGATCAGCAACTTTCCCTAACGTTCATGTGAACTGTTTGTTGCTTTTCTCTGCGTTTCTCAGCCATTTCTTGGAGTGAGTGGGGATTGTCTTGCTCCTGTGTTGAAGTAGGACTAGATTCCTTGCCTTTTTCTAATAATTTAAGTTTGTAAAAAAATTAGTTAATACATAAAATTTAACATGATATCAAAATTCTGAAGATCATATTTCAAGATCTGATAGTTTGGTGTTGAGATTAAACGGCCTTAGACAGACTAGGTTTGGGTTTATATAAGGCAATATCTTAGACTTACTCAAATCTAGATGTGAGGAGTGTCTAAGGGGTATTTGGTCGCGTTTTAATTTTTTAATGAACTAAATCACTATAAGCACAAGTCCTCTTTGAATTGAAAGTTCAAAATAAATATACTTGATGATGAAAGAGAATTTATTAAAGAAGTTTTAACTCAATCAAACACGTCTTAAATATGAGGCTATAAGCAGACTATTTGTTTTTGTCTAATATTTTATGCTTTTAGTTGAATTAATTATTGTATGAAGCTCAACAATATATATCCTATTAGTGTCATATTTTTTCAATAATTGAAGTATTTGAGTAAATTATTCAATACATGAAACTTGATATTGTATGATCCGACAAAAGGAGAGTAGAAAACGAAAAGTGAAAAGGGCCTCATGTTGGTGGTGCGACAGGGTTTTGTGTAGTGCTGCCGCCTTTTGATGCCAATCATTTCTAACAAAAGTTTGCGGCCATGTTTTCTGAATGCCCTCAGTTGGTACTTTATTGTGCGTTCTTTATTTTTATTGCGCGGGTATCTTAAAAGTTTGGGAAAATTTATTTATTTTATTGATTTTTTTCTAATATATATACTATTTTTTGACCGATTAACTCAAAAAAAATAATCAAAATACCCCTGTTAGTTACTCTTTAGTTAAGCCTAATTGTGGTTTTAAATAAATAGATAATAGAAAGGCTACAATACAAAATTTTCAATTTTTGAAATTTTGTGTTATAGTTTTCAAAGATTAGAAATTTTATATTCTGGTTTTTCTATTTATTTAAAATTATGATTAAGTCTAACTAAAAGACAATTGACATGTGTATTTTGATCATTTTTCAATTTGATAAGTTAAAATAACATATAACATTAGGCAAAAAATCCAATAACATATAACAGAAGATCCAAAAATTAATAACATATTTTATTAGATACTAAAGTTTAGTGGTATATAATCAATTTTTTAAAAAGTTTTGATCACTAATATCTAGGTTTCTAAGCATCAGGACAATGATACAGTGTCCTCCTAAGGTTTTCTCCAATAGTACAGACTCTTGCTTAATTCTTAAAAAGAATATTCCGTTTATGCGTGTGAGAAGAATTTCAGAGAGTCAAACAAGAGCCAAGCACTCCAATGACTTGGCTCTTGTTTAGTTTTATGTGATGAGACAATTAAATATTTAATGGATTTTTGTTAATCAATGAATTTTTGTATTAATATTATGTTAATAATATTTAGGGAATTTAATTTGACATTTAAGACAGAAAATAATAATTAATGAATTTTAAATTAAAAATTGCACTTGATGGAAAAATATTTTATAAAATTAGAATATTGGTACATGACATTGAGTGAACTAAACTAAAATTAACTTAACAAAAACATAATTTTGACAAACTAAGAAATACAATAAAATACTACTCATCGGTGTATTCCCTTCTGTAACATTGCCAAATCTGTTCGACAAGTCCCTTTTTAGTTGTGCATGTGTGGCTGAGCATGGATTGTAGTGTTTCTTGCAAGTACATCGGCAAAGATAGGCGTAGCCCCACTGTGATCATAGGCGGTACTACGGTAGATGTGCCCAGATGATCGTTGTAATCATAGTTCTCGGCATCATAGTCACGCGTATTCTCTATTATCATATTGTGTAAGATTATGTATGCTCACATGATCCTGGCGAGAGTTGAGCTTTGCCAAAATCATGTCGCACCATGCACGATGGCTAGGGGTGGAAACGGAGCCGGGTCGGGTCGGGTTCAACTCAGCTCCAGATCTGGACGAAGCCGGATACGGATATGAAAACTCTGATCGGACCCAGGTTCGGATGCGGATGCGGATGTAGTTTTTTTGAAAATTCCGGATGTGGATACGGAGTCGGGTTTCACTAAAATATACCGGATACGGATGCGGATACGGGTTCAACCCTGATCCGTATAATATATATAATATTATATCAGTGAGAGTGTGCGTATCAGTGTGCGTATATCCTCCTCTACGCCTTCGCGTCCAGCCGCCGCTGCCACCGCCCCCCCCTCAGCCTCCGCCGCCCGCGCCTCCTCCTCAGTGTCCAGCCGCCGCCGCCTCCCTAGGGCAGAGGTAGTTAATGACGGCCCAGCGGATGGCATGCGCGGACTTGTCGGACAGATCAACGGCTATGGCGATGTGGCCGTGGGAGGAGCCAAAGGGCGTTGCCGCCACCGCCTCCTCGACGGTAAAGAATACGCCAAGGGATTCCAGTTGCAGGGAGGCCGGTGGAGGCGGCCTCGGGGTAGGCCATGGGCGCCTTCACCGGCGATGGCGGCGAGGCCAAAGGGAGGTCGACGGAGGGGTTCGCCGGAGTCTGCATCGGAGATAGGGTTGTTACGCTGCGGGGATGGGAAGAGAGGAGAAGCTACTGGAAGAAATGGAGAAGTTTGGGAGGGCTAGAAGTAGAAGAAGAAGAAGAAGAAGAAGAAGAAGAAAGCGTCAAGTTGAAGTCTAAAGGGGATAAAACACGTTTGGAAGCTAAATTCCAACGCTCCCAGGGATAAGAAAATAGTTTTCCAAATCTGAAATCGAACGGTTTATATTAATTGCTTGGTTTACCGTATAAAACCATTCAAAATACTGTAAAATAATTTTGAAAACTTTCTGAAAAAATATTGGTCCCAGAATCTAATATTCTCTATAATATGACCAAATTTAATGTTCTAAATCATTCTAAAAAGCGGATATCTTATTCATACTGACTAGCTCTATATATATCGGATCTCGGATATCAGGCGATATATCAGATGATATTAAGTTTTCAAAAATCTAAATTACTTTCACATCTATAGTTAAATTATAGTATTTTGTGTGAATTATTTTTTAACTTAAATTTCTTATATCTATAACAATCCAAAATAATACAAATTTCTAAATATTTGGAAGAAATATAGACATATGTTTAGTATATCATAATTACATTAGTCATTTTTAATTTGAATATTGCAAATTTTGAACAAAAAAATCTAATATGTATTTGTCAAAATCATATTTACAAATATCAAATTTTGTAACTAAGATATCAGATATACAAATTGTGTATCGGTCTATACCAATTTTCCCTATAGTTATATATCAAATGATTTCAATATTTAGAACTTTGGGATGAAATAACTAAAAGTTATGTGAAGTGTTTTTGATATTTTCCAAAAAGCTAGTTGCATAATTTTTTTAAAAAATAAAAAGTCTGATTTGTAACTACCCACTGCACTACTATTAAGTGCATAATTTGAAGATTTATACAATTTAATTTTTAGAAAGTATAGAAGCATAACTAAAAAGTCATTGATCGGCTAAATTTGTTTTTTTTTTATCTCATATTCTATAACAACTTAGAAATTGAAATTTAGTCAAACTATAGAACATATCAAACTTTATCTTCATTATTTTTTAGAATTATTTTCATTTTTTAAGATTGTTGGGGGAAATATCCCGCTCCTCACCTCCCGGTGAGGGCTCTGGGCTCCGGCTCCCAAGAAGATCTTAGGTCTTCGATTTAATATCCGTGTCCATATCCGCTCTGAATTTGTTTAGTATCCGTATCTTTATCCGCAAAATATCTGCTCTGTATCTATATCCGTATCCGTTTTTTTCATATCCGTATCCGCATCCGCGTACCATCCGCATCCACATCTGTATCCGGAAGAAAGATGCGGATGCGGATATGGGTTTAGGTACTATCCGACCCGAACCCGACCCGTTTCCACCCCTGTCGATGGCAAACCGAGACTATAGGAGTTCAAAAACTCACTCAACATCTTTTCTTGCTCCTTCTTGATGTTGCGCAAACAACTTGTCGTTTACCGTCTGTGGGAGTGGTATTATCTTCACAAAGACATCCCACTTTGGGTATATACCATCGGCGAGATAATACCCCATGTTGTACTGTCGGCCATTGAGAGTAAAGTGAACTTGAGGAGTTTGGCCTTTCAATATATCGATGAATAAGGGCGAATGGTTGAGCACATTGATGTCATTGTTGGAACCAGCAACACCAAAAAGGCATGTCAAATCTAGAGGTCATAGAAGACTACTACTTCAAATATAATAGTTGGGACTCCATAATCTCCACGAGTGAATTGTCCCTTTCATATTGTTGGATAATTTCTCTATTCCCAGTGCATGTAATCAATACTTCCGAGCATACTCGGAAAGTCAAGGGCTCTCCTTGTTGCACTAGGCGATGGATATCTTCGACAGTGGAGCTGCGAAGATATTGATCGCCAAACTTGTTGATGACACTTTCTACAAATTACTCCAAGCATTGAATCACCGTGAACTCTCCACGTACTCATCAATAGCATTAGCAAGGCCACCATACATCAGCATACGCATTACTGCGGTGCACTTCTATAAAGGGAAGAGTTCCCTATGGTTAGTGGCATCTTTTCTTTCAGTGAAATAGGAGGATCACTCACCAAGAGCTCCAGCAATGCGAAGAAAGAGAGGCCTCCTCATCCGAAATCTCCAGCAGTAAATATTGTTGAGGTAGACCGGATCGTCAAAGAAGTAGTCCACGACAAGTAGTTGATGGTCATCTTCGTGGTCTCTCTCAATATATCTCTTACTACTTTGTCAACGGTGTCCACGGGATGAACAACCTTCCAACCGAGCATAAAGACCGGCGATAATACAATATTCTAATTTATCTTCGGCTTCCTCTTCCTCAAAAGATCCACCAAGAATTCTTCCATTCTGTTGATGGAATCCTCCTCGCAATGACATGTGCTAGAACTAGAGCTGGATGACATTTTGTGAGGGTACCAAAAAGAAGTTTGTGAAGAGCTATGTTGTTTGAGAAGAAAAGTTGGATTGTAAAGAGAACTTTGTGAGAGAGTTGAATATATAGACAAAGAGTTCAATGGCTAGTTTGTAACGACTGTATTCCAACAGTTACTTTCCAATAGCTATATTCCAACAACCACTTTTCAACAACTATATTACAATAGCTAGTTTCCAATAGTTAATTTTGAAGAGCAATATTTTAAATTTAATTGATCCGGGAGGATCTCCAAGTCCTGATCGCATACGGATTTGCGACCAAGTCCTGATCGCATACGGCTTTGCGACCTTAACCGTGTTCGGAAAGGTTTCGCGACCATGGATTGGTTCGCGACCAGGAAAAGGAATTCGTTCCCTGTTCGGAATTGTAATCCTATATATATAACTAAGCTTATCTGTTCAGGATTAGTTAAGTTAGTTATATGAGTCTAATACGTTTAGGATTACTAAGTCTGATACGTACTCATACGATTGGACTATAAATACCTTGTAATAGGTCTAGTTTAGATCATTGAAGAGTCATAGAACTTATTTGAGTTTTAGACACTTATAGTTCCTTCGACGTAGACAAGTGTGCCTAACGTTCAACGTGTAAAGCCCTCTTTGAAATAAAGAGTTATGCAATTACTTTGGGTTTCGGTATTTCCGAGTAAGATCCCGTTATTCTGCATATTAGAATCTGGGCGAGCCTAGTGCGAAAACCAAGACTAGGTCTCAAACGGATCAAGTTGGTATCAGAGCGACTTTCCTATCCTGTGGATGGTGAAGACTCGCCAGGGTTACAAAACTTCCGGCGAAATTCCAGGTGATCAATTGACGGTTCCTACAGCCGCATCTCTGACAATGTCTGACGATATCCCCGTTCAAGCTAACCTAGCCGAAAAAGTGGCTAAGCTCTCCACCGACATGGAAACTGTGCTTGCTTGGATTAAGCAGCAGGCCATGATTGTACCTCCTGAAGTAGGGAAGGTTATGGGTGAGAAGACTGGTGAAGACTTGTGCAGGGCAGACGAAGATGAAGACGAAGGCGACCACAAGACCGACGACCTCGCCAACACCTCCTTAGCTGTCGGATCTTTTAAAGTCGACGCTAAGATTGATATACCCATATATGATGGGGTGATCGATGCTGAGAAGCTGGATTCTTGGATCGACCAACTTGAGACCTACTTTGACCTGAAAGGGTTTAGTAGCGCTCAAAAGGTCAAATTTGCACTGTCGTGGTATTAAGAATACCCCGGCAGGTTTTGAAGACGATCCTAGCGGAGATTACGCAGCGCGGGTTGACCGGGTGGCCGGTCCTCCCCCGCCTGACAAACACAAGAATTGACACGTGGATTTATACAGGTTCAGGTCCCGGTGGGGGCCCTAGTCCTGTCGACGCGCTCCCGACCAGAGTCGGCTGGGGAGGCTCTCTCCGGGGGAGAGGCTTCCGGAGCACGTCTGTGATATTAGCTATTCCTAATAATAATGAACTGATCCTTTACAACAGAGGGGTACAAGGGCTATTTATAGCCCCAAAAAGAAACAAAAAGTCTAAACTACCCCGGAAGCCACAGTCGGATTGAAGGGTAGGACCGTCCTTCTCCCAGTCAAACGTCTTGGATACTTGACAGGTGGTCGCTGATTCCCGAGGCGTCCCTCGCGTGACCTGCACGTGATAAACAAACAGGGGTTTTACCTTTTAGGAGGGCGATGACGTCCGGGACCCCTTCCGGAGAGCAGGGTCCCGGGGACCCAAAAGGCGGCGCCCGGGGCAGGCACCGGAGGCCGCTGTCCCCGGGCCAAATGGCGGCGCCCGGGTCATGCCCGGGGGCCAGGCACCGGCGGCCACTGTCCCCGGGCAAATGGCGGCGCCCGGGACATGCCCGGGGGGCACGGTCCCGGGGGCCAAATGGCGGCGCCCGGGTCATGCCCAGGGGGCACGGTCCCGGGGGCCAAATGGCGGCGCCCGGGGCAGGCACCGGAGGCCACTGTCCCCGGGCACATGGCGGCGCCCGGGGCAGGCACCGGCGGCCACTGTCCCCGGGCAAATGGCGGCGCCCGGGACATGCCCGGGGGGCACGGTCCCGGGGGCCAAATGGCGGCGCCCGGGACATGCCCGGGGGGCGCGGTCCCGGGGGCCAAATGGCGGCGCCCGGGGCAGGCACCGGAGGCCACTGTCCCCGGGCAAATGGCGGCGCCCGGGACATGCCCGGGGGGCACGGTCCCGGGGGCCAAATGGCGGCGCCCGGAACATGCCCGGGGGGCACGGTCCCGGGGGCCAAATGGCGGCGCCCGGGACATGCCCCGGGGGCACGGTCCCGGGGGCCAAATGGCGGCGCCCGGGTCATGCCCGGGGGGCACGGTCCCGGCGGCCAAATGGCGGCGCCCGGGATATGCCCGGGGGGCGCGGTCCCGGGGGCCAAATGGCGGCGCCCGGAACATGCCCCGGAGGCACGGTCCCCGGCGCCCGGACTTACCTGGACTTGACCGCGTGGAGATTTCCCCCAACATGCACCTTTGAAGATGAAGGACCACGCCAAGACATGGTGGAAGGCCCTTGTCGCCAGTGGTGAAGCTGACGACCTTGCGTGGGATCAATTCAAACGACTTCTGCGACAAGAATTCTATCCGATGGGTTACCTTGAGGAGAGATGGGAGCGTTGGCACAGATTGTACCAACGGCGCGACCAGACCGCCCAAGACTATACGACAGAGTTTCGGCGACAAGCAATGGTCATTGGCATCTCACTATCCGACCCTCAGGTATTTCGGAAGTACACATCTGGACTTCAGAAATCGATCAGTACTGAGCTAAGTCTGTTCGGTGTCCAAGACATTGCGACCGCGAGCACAACTGCTATGGCGATCGAGAAGAAGAATAAATCCCGCAGCGACAAAAGCACGAAGGAAAATGCGACCTCGACAAAGAAAAAGACGAGTCCGAAGAAGAATGCTTCAAAATCAGGCATGGGTGCCTTTTGCGAAAATTGTCAAGTCGCGGGGCATACCAAGGACAAATGTTACAAGCTTCATCCTGAACTTCGACCAAAGAAAAACGGACCAGGGAAAAGAACAGCCACGGCTACTGCGACTTCACCCGACGAAGAAGTTGTCCGAGTGAATTCGGTTAATGAGGCGGATACGACCTTGTCTCTGATGGCAGTGCCGAAGGAGAAGGGTTCCGATCCACCGAACGACCATCACCCAACGGAGGACTTGTTCACCATCAACATCCAGGTGAAGCACGAAGTGGTCGCAGCGATATTCGATCTAGGAAGTCAGAAGAATCTGGTCTCCGCTGGACTGGTTCGGCGACTTGGTTTGAAGACAACCACACACCCGCGACCATATCCGCTGGGTTGGTTTACATCCGATGTGAACCAACAGATTACGAGTCAGTGTGTGTTGAAGTTTGCGATCTCTGCACGATATATCGATGAGGTGCAATGCGATGTTGTCCCTATCGATATCTGTCAGGTGATCTTTGGGAGTCCATATCTGTATGATCGAGACGCTCACTTCCATCGGCGAGCGCAAGAGTACGACCTCACCAAAGACGGAGTTAAGTTCGTGATCAGTAGAGACATCCACGTCAACACTTCGAACTTGATTACCGCAAATCAAGCCAAACGAATTGTTAATGCATGTCACAAGTATGTGCTTGTCATGATTCGACCCATTGATCAAGGTGAGGGTACTCGACCAGCATTGTCGCTGGCGTGCCGAGAGGATTCTGGTCGTTTGTCTGGACTGCTGGAGAAATACAGTGATCTGTTCGAGACTACCCAGGGTCGTCCGCCGAAACGTCCAGTCGAGCACGAAATTCAGCTTGTGTCCGATGCGACACTACCCAATCTGAGTATGTATCGCAACTTAGTATTGGAGAATGAAGAGATCAAGAGACAACTTGGTGAGTTGCTGAACAATGGTGTCATTCAACCGAGTAGTTCACCTTGTGGATCTCCTGTGGTGTTAGTACCAAAGAAAGATGGGACTTGGCGTATGTGCATCGACTATCGAGCACTGAACAAGATCACCATCAAGAACCGGTACCCCCTTCCTCGTATTGATGACCTGCTAGACCAATTGAAGCATGCTGTTGTCTTCTCCAAATTGGATCTTAAGTCAGGATATCATCAAGTCAGCATCCGAGAGGAGGATACATGAAAGACCGCGTTCAAAACACGGCAAGGTCTGTTCGAATGGCTGGTCATGCCGTTTGGTCTCTGCAACGCCCCGGCAACTTTCATGCAATTTATGAATGAGGTATTGAGACCGTTCATCGACGACTTTGTGATCGTGTATCTCGACCACATATTGGTTTATAGTCGTTCGTGGGATGAGCACCTCATTCATGTCGAAAAGGTATTCAAGCAGCTTTGGCAACATCGACTTCGCCTCAACCATAAGAAGTGCGAGTTCGGTCAGCAAACTCTACTTTACCTCGGATTCATAATCGGCAACGATACGTTGCAAATCGACCCGGACAAGGTCAAAGTGATTCGCGAATGGCCGCGACCGCGAACAGTTACGGATGTGCCTAGTTTTGTGGGAGCATGCCAATACCTTCGGAAGTTCATCTGACACTTCTCGATTATGGCTTCTCCGTTGCATGCATTAACCAGGATCGATCAGAAGTTTGAGTGGACAGGGAAACATGAGGACACGTTTCTCTTGCTGAAAAGGAAGATCAGCGAGGCGCCTGTGTTAGCTTTGCCGAATCTCCAAAAACCGTTCGAGCTAGAAACCGATGCCTCAGGTTATGCGATGGGCGCAGTGCTCATGCAAGAAGGTCGACTTGTGGCATATCACTCCGAGTTATTCCAGGGAGCTCAGAAGAACTACCCGACTTATGATAAGGAATTATGCGCACTGCATCAGGCCGTGAAACATTGGCGGTGTTATCTCTTGGGGAAAGAGACGGTTGTCCACACCGACCATCAACCATTGTAATATTTGCCAACTCAGTCCAAGCTACAGCAAGCTCGGCACATGAAGTGAATGTCGTATCTGCAGCAGTTTAATCTGGTGATTAAGTACAAGAAGGGCGTACACAACAAATTGGCGGATATGTTGTCGCGACCACCAGTTACAACCCTCTGTTTATCAGCGTTCATGCAGATCGAGCCATCATGTCATGATGACTATGTCACTATGTACAGTGAAGACCCTGATTTTCAAACAGCACTGACTGAGGTCGAAACAGGGAACCCTACAGAGTTCGTTCGTCAAGAAGGACTCTTGTACAAGGGCAATTTACTTTGCATACCTCGTGGAGCACCTCGAACTCAATGGATGCGAGAAGCGCACACATCGAAGGTAGCTGGTCACTTTGGGGTTACAAAGACGTTGCAAAATCTTCACCGACATGTGTTCTGGCCGCGTATGCAGCAAGATGTGGCTAGGTTTGTTCGAGGCTGCGGTCTCTGCAGCATCTCGAAACCGGCAAACCGAAAATTAGGTTTGTACACTCCTTTGCCAGTTCCATCACAACCATGGGAGAGCATATCCATGGATTTCTTGGGAGGATTGCCTAAGACCCGACGTGGCAACGACTATCTATTCGTGGTCGTTGATCTGTTCTCCAAAATGATTGTTCTCATACCTTGTCGGAAGATTATCACGGGAGAAGAGGCAGCTCGGGTATTCTTTCAACACGTTTGGACACACTTCGGACTGCCGACTTCTATTGTGTCTGATCGCGATACCCGGTTCCTTAGTCACTTTTGGCGATCGCTCTGGACGATGATGGACACCAAGCTAAAGAGGAGTACTGCTTTTCATCTGCAAACTGATGGTCAAACCGAGGTGGTTAATCGCACAGTCGTTCATCTCTTGAGAGGATATAACTCGAAGCACCCGAAGACCTGGGATGAAAGCATACCGTATCTACAGTTTGCTTTTAATCGAGCAGTGCATGGTTCGACTGGAAAGTCGCCGTTTGAGGTCTGTTTAGGATTTCTACCACAGAGTCCATTCGATATGGAGTTTGTGATCCCTACCTCAGCACAGAACAGCAAGGAAGCATCTGATCAGGATCGAGCACAAAAGTTCCTGGAAGGTTTTCAACGATTCCATCGTGAGGTTGAACAGAACTTGCTGAAAGCTCAACTCAAGTACAAGGCGCGACATGATCGGCACCGAGTTGATGCGCAATTTCAAAAAGGTGATATGGTATGGTTACATTTGAGTAAAGAGAGACTTAAAGGTGAAGGTAAGAAGCTCAAACCCATTCGTTATGGTCCTTTTCGGATTTTGCGGAAAGTGGGTAATAATGCTTGTCAGCTTGAGTTACCTCCATACATGGATATTTACTCGGTTGTCAATGTTGAGCACCTCAAACTCTTCGAGCCTTCAATGTTGGATGATGAGCCAGATACCATAGTACCATCCGTTGAAGACTTGGTCTATCAACGAGGCGAACCTTTACGTGACGATGTGATTCTGGAGAGGAAGGTGACTACCACCCGCAGTGGCACAAAGGAGACTTTTCGAATCGGTCGGAAGATCAACAAGCACGTGCGGCAAAGTGGTACACAAAAGAAGATGGACAAGCCCAATTTCCACATCTCCAGTTTGATCGAGAATTCGCAACGGGGGTTGGCTCCTTCTCAACAAGGGAGTCATGATCCGGGAGGATCTCCAAGTCCTGATCGCATACGGCTTTGCGACCTTAACCGTGTTCGGAAAGGTTTCGTGACCATGGATTGGTTCGCGACCAGGAAAAGGAATTCGTTCCCTGTTCGGAATTGTAATCCTATATATATAACTAAGTTTATCTGTTTAGGATTAGTTAAGTTAGTTATATGAGTCTAATACATTTAGGATTACTAAGTCTGATACGTACTCATACGATTGGACTATAAATACCTTGTAATAGGTCTAGTTTATATCATTGAAGAGTCATAGAACTTATTTGAGTTTTAGACACTTATAGTTCCTTCGACGTAGGCAAGTGTGCCTAACGTTCGACGTGTAAAGCCCTCTTTGAAATAAAGAGTTGTGCAATTACTTTGGGTTTCGGTATTTCCGAGTAAGATCCCGTTATTCCGCATATTAGAATCTGGGCGAGCCTAGTGCAAAAACCAAGACTAGGTCTCAAACGGATCATTAATTGAAGCATAGATTAATTAAAAATTTATAGATTAATAAAAATGATACATAAGCCAATAATTGGATACCTAAATAAATTGAAAAGCAAATAACTAATCTTGATTATCTTTGGCATTGATCCTCTCTCTGAGCATCTTCAGTCTTGCCACATGCTCCTCTCTCTGTACATCATCGAAGTTGGATCTGTCGAGCGCCATCATTTTCCAATACGCCTTGTACAAGATGGCTTTTTTCCTTCGATTTGCCCATGTCGCACAAGGACTCAGAGACAAAAACTACATCCTTTCTCTTTTCGGCCTGGTTAGCTGGAGCGTTGATGAAGGCAACAAGGTTTGCTCTCACTAACGTCGTAGAATCTTGCATTCCATCAATTTTTCTCTTACCTTTGCGTCTCTCCTTAGCATCATCTCATCCTTCCGGTCGTGTCTCCTCTTGTGGCACATCATCGTTGTTGGATGATGACATGTAGGCATCTGACTCAAACAACCTGCTTCTTTTGTTAGCAGGCTCGACATAGACTCTGGACTACTTAGGTTGACCACGAACTACTATCCACCAATGACACAAGACGAAAGAATGACCTATCTCCACCTTGTACACCTCACAGGCCTGCGCCATGAGTTGGTCGTCGAAACGACCCACTGGCATACAGTTCCTTAAGTCGGAGCCAAACACCATTGAATTGGACCACTTTCTTGTTGGTCCGTTGCCAATAGTCCTTGCAGTGTTTGGTTTCTCTTCTCCTGCTTCTCAGGATCATCTCGTTGTAGGCAGCTACAACATTCTCCTACTACATATCGCATTTCCTATGGTTTCCATCAATAGGATTGAGCAAATTGTTAAGCTAGGCGCGAATTTGCATGTTGTCAACCAAAAATTAATAATGTGGTAAGTAAAATATATTTAAGTCTAGTAAATATATTGTCCACCAAGCACTAATCTACATAAATAAAATTATTACCAGCTTTATGTCGTTGTTCGTCGACCATGGCAAATGCTTTGACTTCCCTCCAGCATTAGCAGCAGTAATGGTGTTGTCATCATCAATGACGATTTGCGCCACCAGATCAGTTGGAGTAGAATTCGGAGTGTCGGTGTTGGACACCGCCGTAGAGTGTGCATTGTCCCTAGGCGGTTGTGGTGGAGAGAATTGCAGATAATTCAGTGGCTTACCAACAAAATAAAAATTTTGCCCATATTCAGGAGGTTGTGGAAATGCGTGGCTGTGTGGATAGGGAGGATAATTTGGTGTGTATTGAGGGTAATTTGGTGGATATGAATAGTAGTTTGAAGGATATGGTGGCTGCGAAAAATTGAATTATTGTTGAGTGCTAGGATTTTCGGTGTTTTCACCGGGAGATTGGGAAAGACCGAGCCAGTTTAGGAAACCACCGGGTGGATTAGAATCCATATGAGATTTTTAGAAAATTTGGTAAGAAATTTGGAGTGAGTTTTGAGCTAGATGGATGAAGATTGGTGTGTGAAAATGAAACAACATAGTATTTATAGAGGAGGGAGTTGGGTAAGAATTCTGGAAATTTTTGGAATTTTTTGCTATTTTTTATGAATTTTTTGGCAAAAATCAATGGAATAATAACTCAATGACTATTTTTAACGGCCTTATTTTAACAATTTTTTTTGTGCCACTGACAGGTGGGACCCACTGCACAGTAAATTCCAAACATCATTTTTATAGAAAACAACAATCAGAAAATGACATGTGGGACAACACAACATCGGGCCCACCAGTCAGCCTCTATATGTGCAGCACGAATTTTTGCGAAAGATTATTTGATTTTTTAATTTAATCCAACGGTCAATTTTTGAATTATTTCACTTATAGGTGGGGTTAAGAAATAATGGACCTACTTGTCAGTCACTGATGGTGAAAGGCGTGTGCGTGGGCAAAGACAACGACGCAAGCGCACTCATGCGATTTACGAGTTTCGTGGGCTCTATACTCCTCAACTCTTGTGCGACGCACCTAGAATTTACTCACTCATTGACATGCGGGGACACAATTGGTAGGACCCAGCTGTCAGTGATACTGGGTAAGATTCGAGCGGTGCATGTGCACACTGACACGGAAGCACTCGTAGTAGTGGTGGGGCCCATGTGACTCGCTTTGTTTCACGCATGCACCGAACACCCTTCTCATTGACAAGTGGGGCTTTTTTTCCTCGACTCACATGTTAGAACTAAATTTTGGTGAGAAAGATTTGTCAGATTAAATTTGTGTGGGCCCGCAAAAACGTGTCTCTTTGTGTCGTCCTCGTCTCCAATGGTGACGATCCGCTCGACGCGCTCTCGCTGGCCACCCGCTTCCGCCCCGATAATGTGGCTGTTCCATCATGCCGAGCAAGCGTTAAGCATGCGTCTGCAACCGTCGACACGCACCGCTGCAACCATCGTCATTGGAGACCGCCTAACAGGGATAAAGTGAGCTCTGGAAAAGAATAGTGTATTGACTGTTGTTCACCTATACTTCTATGTTATTTTTCTCCTTCCTGTTTTAGTTCTCTATATAATTTTTAAAAATAATATATGATTATAATTCTATTTCTAATATTTATGATTAATATGATAAGTGTGTTATTTACATGCAAATAGTTAATGATTAAATAGGATAATGACTATGAAGGTACTTTAAGAATATAGTTATATTTTACCTCAAAAATATAAAATAATTTTTTTTAAGTACAAGTTCTTCTTACTAAAATACAAGTGTAGTGTCGACACATTTTTTGTATAGGATTAGCAAAAGAGTCCACATGCTAGGCTCATATTTTTTATTTTTAATCGCTCCATTTTAAAGTTATCCAAATTAGCCTTTCTACTTTAAAAACTACTTTATTATTTGTCCAACTATTAAATGGGGAAGCTAAATTTCTTCGGGGTATTTAACTAAGTTTCAGTTTAAATATATGAGTTTGTAACCTAAACCCAGCTTGTCTAAGGGTTTACTCCAAAAGTATAAACATTTATTGAACTATAAGCTAGTCATCAATAAGCAGTTGATAAAAAGAGGCTTATTGACATTATAAATTGAAACTCCAATAAACTATTTTGCTAAAAAAGTCTAAATTCGGCAAACACACTATAAGTTGCTCGCAAGGATAGGAACTACACATGATAAACATTTTGTGCCTTTATTCACAATCATTTTATGGCATCAAAGGTCCTTATATCTTGTGTTTTATTCACCTAGGTATATTAAATGAGAACTATTTTTAAAATAGGAAAATGCAAATTTATATTTGAGCAATCTGATCATTATTATAGAAGATTATCATCCGTTTGATCATAAAATGTTAACATTACTAGTTTTTCTAGAAAATTTCTAACATAACATCCCATAAGATTTAATTGGATAATTCAGATCCTAAATTTATATTCTTTTATTTTAAGAGAGTTCTCACCGGATGAACCCCTTATTCACATACATTTCATGACATCGATATATTACATGATGACAGAGAGACTGGAGCCTGAAGTGAAGATCATGAGCCTTTCGATCCTGTCACCGGGTCGGCCTGACATGTTCCTTCCTCTGCCTGTGGAGGCCAACTCCATCTCCAAGGGCGTGTGGTTCACCCTGAAAGAAGGCTGCGTCTACAAGCTCAAGTTCACCTTCTCCGTCAGCAGCAACATCGTCTCCGGCCTCCGATACACCAACACCGTCTGGAAGACCGGCATCAAAGGTCCTTGCTCCTTACACACACACACTCTTCTCTCCACTATCGATCATATTTTGAGCAACCGGACACTTTTACTTCGGAATTGGAGTACATCAAGATACCCATGAGCTATTCAGATAGGTGAAATCGCATCCCCTCCATCCAATTCTCTGTTACTTATGAGTATACTTAGTCGCCTGCATTTGGCTCAGCCCGCCCACTTATACAACATATTTTCTAGAGTTGGTGATTGGTTGATTAGTGTGCGAACCCGAACTAGTCTCTTGGGATGTAAGCGAGGGGTGTTTGGGATAGGCTACAAGGAAAGTTTAAGTTGAGTTTTTCACTGGGCTGAGTTCTCATAATAATATTATTAGAAAGGTGATTAACACATATTAAAAATTTTAGGATGAGATAAGGTGAATTAAAGATTATTAATATATATTAATTGTTGCAGTATGAAAAAAATAACAAATCAATAATTATAATAATATTTTTTAAATCTCATACATCATCACTTACATCACCCGTATAACTAATCCAACAATATCTGATCTCAACTCACATATACTCATGAAACCAACAAACAATCTCTAGTCGCATTCCTTCGTCCTGTTCCAACTATACAAACATGTCCTACTGAATTAGGTTGAATTCATGTGAGCAACTAATCATCATGTATATGAAGGAATTAGTCATTGACAGATGGGTTCCACATGTCAATTTTGATAGTCTGACCTCACATTTCAGTGACTCATTACATGAATGGAATTAATGGATAATTGTATTAATAGTGTTCATTGATCGAAATAGTTTACACGCACCACCAACATCAAATAGAATGGTTTGATTGCATAAAGTAGGTGTGGAGCTAGAATCTTTTTGAATTCAACTTACCTTTAAGGTTGTCTCTAACTCATCAGCGCTTCGCGAGGTGTTTTAACAGAATATTCTCTAGCATATTCTGTGCCACGTGTGCGAAGCACCACATGAAGCACCCCCTACTCCAACGCAAAGACGTTTCGCGAGGCGCTTCGCATGGGCCCACGAGTGGTACATCTAGGTGGTTTTAGTAAAATAGTAATAACTTTTAATTCAAAAATCTAATATATGTGATATTTGGTCTCTATATGAAGATAATTAAAAGATCTACAACTTTCTTAATATAATCAACATCTAATTTGAACTAGATTACGCATAAATCAAAAAACAAAATTGTATACAATTCAGCACGAAAATCAAGACAAAAAAATAAAAAATCCCAGGCACCCGGTTCCTTGCGAAGTGCCTCCTCTCTCCTCAATCGTTTTTTTAATAATTTTTCGTCGGTGGGGCCCGCTTGCAGAGCGACGAGGGGCCGGTATTGGAGATAGTCTAATATTATTGCCCCCCTTATCTATACATTTCTCGATACTGGGTTTGCCTAAAAAAAAGAATGGAATTAGAACTAAGGTTTCAATGCCTACAACCCCACCCTCTGCACCAATACTATTAGTAAATACACATGAAATCTATGTCAACAAAAAATTTGTTCATAACACATTAAATAAATGTGTAATAGAAATAACTATAGAAATAAATATTGTTATCCATCGTCGTGGGTTAATTAATTGTGTTGATGATTTAATAGGTGAATTTTAATATGATTGAGGTAGGAACAACTTAAAATATTAACTATTAGATATTTCTATTCAATGGCTAATATCATTTAGATCAGACAACTATAAAAAAATAATATTTAGATTTTCAAAACCCATACATCATATAATAGTATAGATATAGAAGTATGTTTTGTAAAAGGACAAGTTGGTCTAACGATTAGTTGCTCTATTTGGCAAGATGAAGTCAAGAATGTGTTCCTTTAAAATAGACAATCTACTATACAGAAACTGCTGTATACATTTTTACTCATCTGATTATGCAATATACGGCCCAAATTGAGTGCTTTAAATGCCTCAAAAAATAGAAAGCACAGAAAATATTTTTTTTATTAAAAGATCAATCTAGACCATTATTATTTGATTCAATAGTTGAAAATACATATATTATTTGTGCATTAGCTCCTCTATATTAGAGGAGCCAGTTCTGATGAGGTTATGGGTTTAAGGTCCAGCCACTCATTTGTGCAAAATTTTTATATTTTCTAGTTTACAACTCTTTTACACCTCTTTTAAGCATAAAATGTGATAGTAATTGGGTCTTTGACGTAAGTTCGTCTTTTTTCTCCCCTTATATTTCCTCAAATGATGCAAGATTGTTCACTTGTTTCAATCACTTCTCACAGTGGACAGCACCAAAGAGATGCTTGGCACATTCAGCCCTCAGCTTGAGCCGTACACATACCTGACACCTGAAGAGACCACCCCCTCTGGGATGTTTGCCCGGGGAACTTACTCTGCAAGAACCAAGGTAGCTTTTGCAACACTTATCACCAAAGTTTATCAGAATTGTTCAGAGATCACTGAGGGCAGTGTGTTTTCCTGTACATCAGTTTCTCGACGACGACTGCAAATGCTACCTCGAGATCAACTATACCTTCGACATCCGCAGAGAGTGGCCGTCGAGCTGATCATACTGTAATTTCATTCAGCTACCTGTTCAAGCCTTTCTGGCCTAAATTCTGATATGTGGCAGCCAAGTAGAAGAGAGATGCATCAGCAATAAGATCTGTGTTTAAGCTGTCTGCCCTACTTTCTCAGGTGTATGTATAGTGTTGTCTTGTTTGTAGACATTTGTCAGGTCACAGTCAGTACTGTGTGTGTTGCAGTTTCAGTTGTTTGTGGAGCTTCTTTGGGAGTCTTGTTTCTGAATTCTGAATGAACTGCCTGTTGAGTTCAGAGGAATGTAGCTGCATTTTCTTGTGAGGCATTCAAGAAAAAAAATATTTGGTGGTGTTTTAAGCTTGGAAAGTAGTCATCTGATCTTGATGGATTAAAAGTAACAGTTCTTGTTCAGTGTATCAACTTAGTATTTTTCAGGAACTTGCAAGCAATTCTTAGTAGATTATGGTGCATTTGTACTGGATTCATTTTTCATCAATACACTAAGACTTTAGGTACACTAGAAGGGAAAAAAAAACTTATAAAGATCTAGTCTCATAAAATCATATCAGATTCATTACTTGACTATTGAATGATGTGATTTGTGATTGAGATCTAAATGTATCTATTTGATATGAATCATAAAATACATCTTAATCATCTATTCATATAATCTAATAGACAAAAAATAAATTTTATATTATTAATGTGAGACCAAATCTTGTAGAATTTGCTTCTTGAGTAGAAGCCATGTAGGTTTGTATTTGTTTGGGCATAACGGTACTTGTTGCATGTTGCTAATAGTGTCATAAAGATCACTTTTTTTTCAAAAAAATTAATAATAAACTCACTGATCGAAGGGTCTCTCTCTTACAAAGCAGTAAAAGAAATCTATTTTTAAATTGAAATCACCTACTTTTTGAGATGCCAAAGAAAACAATTTTTTTTATTAAATTATCATTTTTAAAGAAAAATTTGTAAAGTGAGCCCAAAATAATTTTATTTACGTGAAATGAACCAAAAGAATGACTAACACCATACAATAGTGTTAAAATCCTCAAGAAAACACCATGATGGTGGCGTTAGTATCCAACCCCACGCTCTGTCTAACACTTTGTCCAGACATGCTTGATCTCTATTCATTTTTCCTTCTGTTGAATGAGATATTGAGATGAGTTGGTCAAGATGAAAGGCGATGGATACATCAAGTTATCTTCTTTTGCTGGAGGGTGCTTTCCAATGCAAATATGGTTCAAGAATTCTTTACAGGGTCCCATTCGGGTCGTAAGCAAGGAAAGACAAACTGATTATAGAAATGTGAGTTTGAGTAACTGATTTTACTAAAGGAGACTAATATCTCTTTATCAGGATGGATAGCAGGTTAAATCTAAGCAAATTTAACAATCTTTGTGTAAATTCAATCAAACTTTCCACGAGCATCCTTGACGTATTTAGGTTATTACATACAAATAGAATAGTTCAAGCAACATGCGCACGGAAAAATGATGTTTGAATAAGGCTGCAGCGTGGTATCAATTTGAAGCATCGTATCTGTAAATTCTACATAGCCTATTTTATGGGTACATCAAAACAATGCTATTATTTTTCTTTGTTCTCTTCACATATTCAGTTCTTTTTTGGAACGTCCGTTTCATGTCCCTTACAACAAAAATAAACTTATATTAATATTTTTTTACCAAAAATAAACTTAATAAACTTATAATGCACAATCACATTTCACTACGAAGACTAAAAAAACGGATCCATGGGAGAAAGGCACAATACTAGTTCTCAGTTTACTCAGCATTGTCATCATTCGCTTCTTGCTCTGCGGCAAGCATCAGCATCTCCAATCTCTTGTCAAACAATGCGGCACTCTCATCTCTCTTGTCTAGCTCAGCAGCCTCCGCTTCTAACCACTTCTCACGCAAGTCATCAAGAAGGTTGCCTTGGTCTGTGTTACCTGCGGTTCCTGGTGCACTGGGACGAGTTGTCCGCAATGAGTCGTCTCCAGACGGTGGTGGGAGCGTCAAAAGCAACGCCCGGAACTGTCGTGTCTGCAAACATCTCGAAATTGCAAGCAATTACATCCAAGCAATACTCCCTTATTTTAAGAACACCGTACCTGCATTAATTTGGTGGAAACATTGACCTTTAGTAAAACATTAAGGAATCAATCTAGTAACAGCACAAAACATCGAGAATGAGAACATACATACATATCTGACAACATCAACTATGATGCAGTGTAGTGACCCGATATTCCGATAGGTTCTATTTTGCGGAACGGATACGTTCACATTTCAAAGCTTCCAATCAGCGGGGATTGAGTCATTGTATTCGCTATACCCACACACCTGTCGTTATCAATTGTGCTCACGCCCGGATGACCATACCACGAAGGTTAATTCCTGTACGCAGTAGAAGAAACGAACAAGAACGATAAAGTACACAATCTGAATTTCAAAATGAACAAATTGAGGTTATCTTTCATCAAACCAGGTCCGAAAACACTACTCTGATAAACAATTGTCTCTCACAAAACAGGGAAGAACGTAGCAAATAACTTAAACGAAAAAGATAGGGGGTAGCAGTCATATGTAGCAAGTGTATGGCGGCCAGAGGTAGGCCACTGGACAGAGAACCCATCCCCACGTAACCCTAGAGATATACGGGCCTTAGGCCCAAAATAGAGGGGGCACAACACCCGATAGGTTCTGTCCACAGATTGTTTCATTGATTGTGAACAATCCAGAAGGAATTTGGCTATAGGCCCAAGCCCATTGGAAATGTGTCATCGTGGGTTTATCCGTGAAGCACTTATTTGCCATAAAATGACACCGTACGTGGTTTGAACATTCGTTTGAAATTGGACTGTTGCTGGATGACCGAACCAGATTCGTGGATGAATTGGGCTTGAACTTGGGCTGGACTTGATGCCTTCTGGGTTGCTCCGTATTGGGTGTGGCTCGCTAACCCTTCCGTGTAAACGGTTTGAATGGTTCAGCACATGGATTAATGCCGACTCATTGTCTTCCTTGATCTTTCAACGATGTAGTAGAGGTAGCGAAAGTAGTGCAGGAAATGAGAGGTGCCGTGTTCATGTCCGTGTTGGTGATGTCCTCATCATCCTCCCCTTCTTGAATTGGAGTCGTCCTCGACTCCACCACATTCTCCTACAAAAGGTTAGTAATAACACGAGACAAAGCAATAGGCAAAGCAACAAAAGGAGTTGTAGTCAAATCATTGCAACTAGAATTATCGTCCTCATGTAAAACAGTTTTAGTAGCTAGTAAAACAGCACCCTTCAATCTAATTTCAGATTGTGTAGAACTTGGTTCTTTCTTCTTTGGTGGGTTCAATTCTTTAGCTACACTTTTATCACACTCTAATTTACCTTTTTGAGCTCTTTCTACAACAATTTTTAGCAGTTCAGCAGAAGTCATGGGATCCAATATAATTTTCTTGCCTTTGAACATGAAAGTATATTGATTAGTTCTATTATGATGAACAACATCTCTATCATATATCAAGGTCTACCCAACAAAAGAGAGCATGCTTCCATAAGTACAACATTGCAATCAATATAATCATGATACGAACCAATAGAAAAAGGTACTCGCACAACGTGTGTTACCTTCAACTTACCACAGGAGTTAAACCATTCAAGATATGGAGTTGGATGTGGATTTGTGGTCAAGCCAAGCTTCTCGATCATGTCTTTGCTAGCAAGATTGTTGCAACTTCCGCTGTCAATAATGACTTGCATCGAGCGCTCATTCACGACAAATTTGGTTTGGAACAAGTTATGGCGTTGATTTTGCTCGGCGCGCTCAGGTTGTGCACTAAGTACATGCTGGGAAACAAGGGTCATGTACTTCTCCGACATTTCAACGGTCAAGCGTTCGACATCTTCTTCATTCTCACCTGTAGTGTTAGTTGCAACAAGAGCCAAATCATTCTCATCAACATCACTGGCACTAGTATACTCACCGTCTTCTCTCACAATGAGAGCACGCTGACTAGGACAATTACGCATCGTATGTCCAAAACCTTTGCAACGAAAACATTACAAGTCTCGGGATTGCCCTGTAGAAGTCACTGAAGAAGCACTTTTCGCAGGGGCTTGCACCGTGGTTGATTTGCTTGCATCTAGAGCACGTGACAGTGTAGAAGAAAGGGCAACCGATGGAGGTGTACGATCGGAGGTAGAGGATGGCGCCTTTGCAGCCCCAGGGGTTGGTCGTGATGAAGGAGAGCCTCCAAAGTTGCCTCGCGTCCTGAATGGCATCTCTATACTTCCCTTTTAGCTTTACAAGAAAGATGAAACAAACGGGTGATACTATGATAATCCTTGTACTCTAATATGTCCCGGATTTCGCGGTCTAAACCCCAAAAAATCTAGATATTTTTGTATCCTCTTCTTCTTGCACTTTACAACGCAACATACCAAATTATAACTCCTGATAATACTCTTCTATAGACTTATTATCTTGGTTCAAGCACTGCAAGTTATTCAATAAATCTCTAGCATAATATGAGAGTACAAATCTAGAACGCATTAATTATTTCAAAGCATTCAAAGTGGTAGGGGCAGTATCCGTTTGTTTAATTTCATGCCACCAATATGATGCAAAGTTAGTAAATTCGCTAGTGGCAAGTCTAATTCTATGTTCTTCCGAAACTTCAAAACATGAGAATTTTTTATCCGCGGTTAACTCCCATTCTAGATATTCATCCAAATTATAGCGATCCGCAAAAGATGGCATGGTAAATTTAACTTTAGAAAATGCGTCACTAACATTACCAGGATGTCGATGAACATTACCATAGTTACCTCTCATACCATGACAATTGCGGTGAAGACGATGGCGTAGCCGTGCCTCCTGTTCTGTGTCACTCTCTTCACCTTCATCATTCTCCATGTTGTTGGCGAGGGATGCTTCTTCATCTCCATGGGCAGCAAGGTTTCCTACCCTTCGACCACCATTGGGAGGGCTAGGAGCTGCAGGTGGAGGTGTCTGCATCTCACGGTGCTCCATTCTTGTGACGAGGTTGGCGATGCTCCGCTCGATTCGCTCCATCCTATGCTCATTGTCTTGAGCAAGTTTGGTGAGGTTGGCATCAATTCCTCTCTATGCGCTTTGATGATCCTCCACATACTTCATGAGCTCAATTCTTGTAACACAATCATCTCCCTCTGCATACTTCATGAGCTCAATATATCTCTATGCGCTTTGATGATCCTCCACATACTTCATGAGCTCAATTCTTGGAAGAAAGTGTAGTTTGGAAGGCTATATATTAGTAGCAAGGATTGGCAACAATTCAATTCAAAAATTGAGAAACTGACAAGTAGTTCCAAGTTAGTCTATGTCACCGACCTAAACTTGTGTCGGACATAGGTCAAGCAAAGCGAAACACACAACTCAACAAAGGACTCAATTCACTTCTGATTGATTTTTTTCTTTCAACAATTCACCTCTGATTTTTTTTTTTTGCAACAATTCACTTCTGTTTGTTTGTTTTTTTTTTGCAATTCGACCAAGGAATCATAAGCTTAAGGTTGGGAAACAAAGATCACACAAAGTTGAAACAAGAAAAACTCACACTAGATGCAAAATATCGACAAAAACAGTTACCGAAACTTCGGAGGCTGTTTTGAGGCCCTAAACGATGTTTTTTGGGGTTCGTTTGGCAGCGCGTACATGCACGTTAGTATGCTGTCGGAAGCCTACTGATCTGCACTTATGGATTTTCAAAAATAACTTTTTGTAAGCTTTCTAACGGGCCAAAGAACGCCCCGATCGGAGTTCGTATGCAAAAGTTATGACCATTTTACTGCAGGATGGTCAGATTCTGCCGTAGATGGTAGATCCGCTAAGAAACTCGACGACAAGACCTAAACCAGCAACATGGCGACACGTCAAGGGACCAAATTTCAGAAAAGCAAAACTGAAACTAAAATTGCAACAGGTTCAAAGGGTTTGGACAGCGGAGAATGAATTTTTTTTTGTAGGGTAAATTTTCTAGACTCTAGGACGAAGACATAATTAATCTAAACAAAGAGGGGATACAGTGTTACCTATCGGGCAACATTCGCTCTGATACCAACTGATGCGATAGTGACCCGATCTTCCGATAGGTTCTACTTTGCAGAACGGAGACGTTCGCGTTTCAAGACTTCCAATCAGCGGGGATTGAGTCCTTGCATTCGCTACACCCACATACCTGTCGTTATCAACCGTACTCACGCTCGGATGACCTTACCACAAAGGTTAATTCCTGCACACAGTACAAGAAACGAACAAGAATGATAAAGTACACAATCTGAATTTCAAAATGAAAAAATTGAGGTTATCTTTCATCAAACCAGATCCGAAAACACTACTTCGATGAACAACTCTCTCACAAAACGGGGAACAACATAGCAAATAACCTAAACGAAAAAGATAGGGTGGTGGTGGCCATATGTAGCATGAGTATGACAGCCAGAGGTAGGCCACCGGCCAGAGAACTCATCCCCACTTAACCCTATGGATACACGGGCCTTGGGCCTAAAGTAGAGGTGGCACAGCACTCGACAGGTTCAGTCCACGGATTGTTTCATCGATTGCGGACAATCCAGAAGGAATTTGGCCATAGGCCCAAGCCCATTGGAAAGGTATCATCACGGGCTTCTCTGTGAAATACTCATTTGCTCTAAACGGACTCCGTACGTGGCCTGAACATCCGTTTGAAGTCGGACTGCTGTTGGATGGCCGAACCAGATTCGTGGACGAATTGAGCTTGAACTTGGACTTGACTTGATGCCTCGTGGGTTACTCAGTATTGGGTGTGGTTCGCTGACCCTCCGGTGTAGACGGTTTAAATAGTTCAGCACACGGATTAATGCCGACTCATTGTCCTCCTTGATCTTCCGACAATGTAGTGGAGGTAGCGAAAGTAGTGCAAGAAGTGAGAGGCACCGTGTTCATGTCCGTGTTGGTGATGTCCTCATCAAACCAGTGGCATAATTCTGTGGGGGAAGCAAGTTCGAGATGTGGTAACAGCATATCTGCAACAACTCGCTTAAGAGGAAACAACAAGTATCTTGATGCAATGTCAAATAATTCTTCAGCATCTCATGGCGGCATTCCCAACTTCAGTTTCATCAACCATAACACAATCAAATCAGTCAAACTTTTATGAGAATAGGTAACAGACTAGTTCTTGCACATCTCACCTTTTTGGGATCCATTTGTTCTAGCGTATCGGTATACCTGAAATTAAAACAAGTAGAGAATAAGACAGAAAAAATTTATCAAACATAAATGGTTAAGCTAGAAACTTGTGTGAGGGAATCTTACATGTACTCAATCATCTTTTCAAAGGCTTCTGTACTCAAGTCATGCTCCTCAAGAAATGAAAGATTTTGAGATGCTTGTAGTTCACTGGCACCTTCGAGAAATCCCATTGTTCGAGATAGCCTGGCTCTAAAGTACTCTGATCTTGAGGCCAATATCACCTGATGGCATCGGAAAACCTTGTCACCTACTTTTATACAATGATCGGCGAGATCATCATCCTCTTGAGTTTTGGAATGTCTCACTTGATTCAGCAGTACCAATGCCTTCCTCTCTTGAGTTTGCTAGACAGTTCTGTAGAATATGCTGCAATGCTGATGGAAGGCGATCCTCCTCTGGCAAGGACTGCCCTCATAAAATGAACCGTTTTTGTGAGTTGTCCAAATCCACTTCTCGCAATGAGTTGTGATCCGCATACTTTTGATGCACCACTTCTTTCTCCAATATCCTTTGCAGCCCCTCGCACTTGCAAGCTTTGCATGTGCGCGCCAAGTCTTCCATGTCATCCACAGCTACTTCAAGTCTATCAGAATAGAAGAAATGGATAAGGCCGTAAAAGGCACCATAAGACAACTTTTGGTTAGAAAATCTCACTTCCTGCTTTTCCAGTCTGTCCAGAATTTCTTTCGAAAAAAAGGTGTTCGGGTGCTCAAAATGACCCGATGAGCTTCAATAGGTTTACCATCCACATAGAATGTAATATCCGGTGGGAACAAACTAGCTCTTGATCTATCATCCTTCGGTCCAAAGCCTGCTAAGTTCAATAAATATTAGAACATAATTTATTGTTACAACCCTTCATTTGCCAAATGAAATTCGAAAAAAAAAATCAGCTTTAGCTTACTCAATACTGTCATTAAAACATTATAGTAATGTTTGGCACATGCTACAAAAGGATGTTTGGCGAATACAAGAGCTTAGACATATGTTTGGCATGAATTGAACTAATATGACCTTCCTACTTTTGTTGATTGCATAGGACGACAGATGACACAATTGCAAAGCACTGATAGCATACCTAGTTCAATAAATGCATTGAAAAATTTGATCAACTCTAGCATAATTCCTGAATAAGACCCTCCAATGTGGTCTTCCTACTGTTGTTGATTGAATAGCAAGGACACATGACACAATCATAAAGTATTTATCGAGGACATACATAATTGAAGAATGCACGAAGAGCTTGATTCACACCGACATACAACTTGAACAAAATAATCACTACGAAGTAAAAGAACTGTCACATTGAACTGACTCAAACAACTCAACGGACCAAGCATTTCTTACTGGCATACATCAGTTATATGAGCTGATAGCAGTATAGCACTAAGAGCATTCCAAAAAATTGAATCTATCCTATGATAATTGCTAATCCTACACCATCCACATGATCAAAATTGTAACAAAAACCCAATCTTTGCACCTCAAATCAACAAACTCAGCACCAGAATGAGCAATCCAACAAAAAAACAACAAGCGCTCACCGGCGGCGGTGGCGGCACTCCCCTGCAGCATGAGCAGCTCGAGGAAGGCGGCGCGGTTGACGGCGCAGGGGAGGAAGGTCGCGCGGTACCATCTCAAAACACCAAGTAAGAGCCAAACACTCTTGCTTGGCTCTTAGCATGGGCCCCACACTCCTAACCACCAAATAAACACCAAGCAAGAGCCAAGCACTCCAATGACTTGGCTCTTGCTTGGCTCTATACAATTTAACAATTATATATTCAACGAATTTGAATCAATTCATGAATTTCAATATTAGCAATATATCAACATATTACTTACAAAATTAAATTCGACATTTGCGCCAAAAAAAATAAATTCGACATTTTGAATTTAAAAATTGCACTTGACAAAAAAAATAATAGATATTAAAATTCAAATAGTGGTACATTTCATAATTGCGAAATACACCAAAATTAAATTGCAAACAAATGCCTACTACGAAATTTGGTAAGATACTACTCGTCGGCGTTTCCTCCGAAACGTTGCCAAATGTGCTCGATCAAGTCTCTTTTGAGTTGCGTGTGCGTAGGTTGAGCACGGATGGCAGCATTTCTTCGAAATACATCTTCGAATAAAGGCGTACCCCCAGTGTAGATCATAGGCGGTACTACTGTGGATGTGTCCGGATTATTGTTGTAGTCATAGTTCTCGGCATTGCCTCTCGCATTCGTCCTCTATGATCATGTTGTGCAAGATGACGCAAGCCCGCATGATTTTTGCGAGGGTCGATTGTCTCCAAAATCTTGCCGCACCGTGCACAATGGCGAACCGAGACTGCAGAACTCCAAAAGCCCGCTCAACATCCTTTCTTGCTCCTTCTTGATGTTGTGCGAACAACCAGGTTTTCGCCGTCTGCGGGAGCGGTATCGTCTTTACAAAAACAGCCCACTCCGAGTATATACCATCGGCGAGATAATACCCCATGTTATACTGCCGACCATTGACAGTGTACTCAACACGAGGGACTTGCCCTTTCATTGCATCGGTGAACAATGGTGATTGATTCAGTACATTGATGTCATTGTTAGAGCCTGCCACACAAAAAAAACATGCCATATCCAGAGATCGTAAGAAGCCACCGCTTCAAGTATGATCATCGGGACTCCATAATCTCCACGCGTAAATTGTCCCTTCCATGCTACTGGGCAATTTCTCCATTCCCAGTGCATGCAATCAATACTTCGCAGCATACCCGGAAAGCCACGAGCCTCTGCTTGTTGCAGCAAGTGGTGGATATCCTCGACGGTGGGGCTGCGAAGATATTGCTCGCCAAACTTGTCGATGACGCCTTGCACGAAGTGCTCCAAACATTCAATCACCGTGGACTCCCCTATCCGCACGTACTCGTCGACGGCATCAGCGGGGCCACCATATGTTAGCATACGCATCGCTGCGGTGCACTTATGTAAAGGGGAGAGTCCACGGCGATTAGTGGCATCCCTTCTTTCAGTGAAATAAGGAGACCACTCACCAAGCGCTTCAACAATACGAACAAAGAGGGGTCTCCTCATTCGAAATCGCCGACAGAATATACCTTCGGGGTAGACCGGAGAGTCGGAGAAGTAGTTCGCGACGAGTCGTAGATGACCATCTTCGCGGTCTCTCTCAACATATCTTCTACTGCTGCGTCGGCGACGTCCACGGGAGGAAGCAGCATCAAATCGGGCATACAGACCGGCGATAATATGATCTTCCTACTCTTCCTCCTTGGCAAAGTCCACCAAGAAATCTTCTATTTTGGTGATGGCATCCTCCTCAGGGCTGTTTGTGCTCGAATTAGAGCTAGACGACATTTTGTGAGTGGCAACGAAGGTGAGTTTGCGAAGTGCTATGTGTTTTGCAAGAGAAGTTAGATTGTGAGGAGAACGTTTTGAGGGGGTTGAATATATAGACCAGGAGTCCAACGGCTATATTTGAATTGATAGGTTCCAACGGCTATATTTGAATGGGTAGGTTTCAACGGTTGGTTTCAAACAGCCATATTCCAACGGCTAGTTTCGACATGCCATATTCCAACGGCTACATACCCAACGACTATATTTTAACGGTCATATTCTAACAACAATGATACATTTAATTCATGCATTAATTAAAAAAGCGTCGCACATAGATTAACAAAGAAACGTACATGCTTGGCTATCCCAAGTAAATTCAAAACAACATAACTAATCTTCGTCCTCTAGAGCTTTAAGTTTATCTCTTATCATCTTCATGCCCGCCTTGTACTCCTCTTTCTGAGCATCGTCCATGGTGGATTTGTCGATGCCCATCATTCTCGAGTATGCCTTGTACAAGGTAGGCTTCTCCTTCGACTTCCCCAAGCTGCGCAATGACTCGGACACACGAACTGCGTCCTTCCTCTTTTCGACACGGTCATGGTGACTGTTGATAAAGGCATCAAGATCCTTTCGCATTGCCGCCGTAGAATCCTGCCCTGCATCAATTTGGCTCTTACCTTTGCGTTTCGCCTTAGCGGCGTCTCATCCTTCTGGCCGTGTCTCTGTAGGTGATACATCATCGTTGTTGGACGATGAGGTGTACGTGCCCGACTCAGACAACCTGCTTCTTTTGTTGGCGGCATTAACGTAGGCTGTGGACCACTTAGGTTGCCCATGAACTGCCGTCCACCAATGATCCAAGACGAACGGATGACCCATTTCCGTCTTGTACATCTCACGGGCTTGCACCATGAGTTGGTTGTCAGAACGACCGCTGGCGTAGACATCTTTTAGTTGAAACCAAACACCATTAAATTGGACCACTTTTTTATTGCTCCATTGCCAGTGGTCCTTGCAGTGTTTGGTCTCTCTTCTCCTGCTTCTCGAGACCGTCTCGTTGAATGCCGCTGCGACATTTGCCCAGTACATGTCGCACTTCCTGTTGTTACCATCAATGGGATCGAGCGAATTGCTGAGCCATGAACTGATCTGTGTGTTGTCAACAAAAATATTGAAAAACGAAGTCGAATGTAAGTATATTTCCCTCATAGTACTCCTGTACAAAAATCACGGACTTACCAGTTTTATGTCATCATCAGTGGACCACGGTAAGCGCTTCGTCTTCCTGGTAGCGTCGATCGAAGCATTGGTGTTCATGTCATCGACGACAACTCGGGCCACCAGATCAGGTGGAGCAGAGTCTGGAGTGCCGTTGTCGGAGACAGAGGCAGAGTGCGGTTGAGGTGGGGAAAACTGTGTACAGGCTGGCGGCATACCGACAAAATGCAAATTTTGGCTGTACTGTGTGGGTGGAGGAATTGCGTGGCCTTGTGGTGGATAGGGACGATAATTTTGGTAGTACTATGGATACGCTGGTTGGTAAGTCGGTGGATATGGCTGGTAATTCGGTGGATATGGCTGGTAGTTAGGGGGATACGGTGGCTGAGAAAAACCCTCCCGCTGTTGGTTGTTTGGGCTTTCGGTGTTTTCGCCGGGAGAATGGGATGAACCAAGCCAATTAATGAAACCGCCAGGTGGATTAGAATCCATATTGGATTTTAAAAAAAATTTGCAAGAATTTTGGAAGAATTTGGAATGGGTGTTGTTGTAGATGGATGGTGATTTTTGTGTGAAAATGACTCAAAACATGCCCTTTATATAGGAGAGGGATGGTAAAAATTTTCTGTGATTTTTGGGAATTTTTTTTGGAATTTTTTGGAATTTTTTAAGCCCAAAAACATTAAAAAAAGCAGTAACGGCTATTTCCAACGACTATTAATCCAGCAGGCATTTTTTTGTGACATTGACAAGTGGGCCACGGCAAAAAAACCTCCAACGGTCATTTTTTTGCTCTCCCGTCGCTTACATGTGGGCCAACAGAATTGGGACCCCACATGTCATTCTCTTTGGGCCATTTAATCCCCCACCGCAACATAGTTCACTGTTCACACGTAATCCAACCGGTTTTTTACCCTTCATTCAATGACATGTGGGCCCTAAAAGGCGTGAACCCACCAGTCAGCGAGCCACGCGTAACCTCGGGCATGTGCACGTATTAAACGAGGCAACGCACTCACGGGTTTTGTGCCACGCCGCTTCAATTACTCTGTGCAACTGACGTGTGGGGCCATAAATGATGGGACCCAGTTGTCGGCGTGTTGGGTTGGTTTTTTCATGGTGCGTGTGCAACCTGACATGGGCACAACGATCGTTGCGGTGGGGCCCACACCATTTATGCCGTTTACTCTCGAACCTAACACGCATTCTATGACATGTGGGCCTGTTAATTTTTGGGACCCACATGTCAGTTCAATTATTGCGCGGGTACGTTCGGCTGACGATTTTCTCGGCGGGACCGACAAAACACATGCGCTCGCGTCGCCTTCTTCTCCAACGACGACGCCGCGCTCGGCGCGAGCTCAACTCCCACTCGCCTCCGCCCATTGCACGCGGCCATCCCATCGCGCCGAGCAAACATCGAGCACTCCTCCGCCGCCGTCGACGCGAGCCGCGGCTAACGCCAGCGTTGGAGGTAGTCTAAAACGCTCATTTTATATAAAAATTTTTTTTCTAAAAAGGGTATCATAGTCTAAAATAAAAATACGACAACTTAAAATGATATAATCAGATAATTTAAAATAAAAATACGACTATCTTAACTATGAAAGTGTGACAACTTAAAATAAAAAATATTACAACCTAAAAGTAAAAAAATAATATAAAATGAGAATACGACAATATAAAATAAAAAATGTAACAAACTTAACTAAGAAAATGTGAAAATATAAAAAATGCAATAATCTAAAATAAGAAAGTACGATAATATAAAATGAGGCTAACGAGTTTGGGTGACACTATTCCCTCAGGAATTGTCATTGAAGAACTAATCTCATCGCCTACTTCCCTTACCAAGGACCAAGAGGATGCCGCCATGGAATCTGACGATTCATGGACCACCCCATTATGAGCCTATCTTTTAGGGCATTCTCCAAAAGATGACACCCAAGCTAACCGCCTGCATCTCAAGTCCAAGATGTGTCAGCTCATTGACGATGAACTCTATCACAAGAGTGTAGGTGGTGTGCTTCTCAGGTACATCGAATAAGCTCAAACCCTCGCACTCCTCTGGGAGATCCATAGTGGCACGTGTAGACATCATATCTCTACACGATCGCTTGTTGGCAAGGCTCATCGTCACGGGTTCAGTGGCCCACAACACTCACAGATGCCCGATGAGTGGTGGAGAAATGTGAAAACTGCCAATTTTATGGCAAGCTCAGCAGCGTACTGATAGAATTTCTCAGTGTTATACCACTCTTGTGGCCCTTTGCAGTCTATGGAATTGACATCTTGGGCCTACTACCCAAGGTCACCGGCGGTGGTCATAAATTTCTTTTCGTCGCCATCGACTACTTCACCAAGTAATTGAGGTCAACCAGACATGTCAATCACGAACAAAACCACTCAACGCTTCTTCTGGAAGAACATAATATGCCGCTTTGGCATTCCACGAAAAGTCATATTGATAATGGGAAGCAGTTTGACAACGTTTAGTTCAAGGAATTCTGCGACTTAGCAGTTGCCAAGTTTCACTTCACATCCGTGGTGTACCCTCAAACCAATGGTGTTGTGGAGCATGTTAATGGTTTAATGATTAGCAGACTACACCACAGGGTCTTCACAAGGCTGGAAAGCTGCTCATGGGCTTGAGTTGATGTGCTTCCTTTTGTCCTGCGGAGTCTCCGAACCACACCAAGTCGGGCAACTGGGGAAAAACCTTTCTACATGGTTTATGGCTCCGAAGCCATAATGCCCATCGACATACACTAAAGTCACTTTGAGTCGACAGCTACAGCGAAGAGGACAACAGCGAATGATGTCGAGATGAATTGAGCTTCATCGAGGAGCAACACGATAGAGCCCTTCTCAGGACAGGATCGTATCAACAAGTGCTTCGACACTACTACTTGATAAGTACTAAATTGGTATTTTTTTTACCCTAAGTTTGCTATTGAAAACGTGTAAAAACATGCTAAAAACTCCTTTGATGCGACATTTTATGCAAATTTTTATATTATTTTTACAATCCGCTTTCACGGCTATGTTTGCCATGTTTCAGGGATCAAACCTACCAAATTTGAGGAAATTTTGACTTCATTTGGGCCAAATTCGACAAAAGATACCAAAACTTGACAAAAAGGAACCCTGATATAATATTCCACAGTCAAAACAACCTGGTCGAACACACTTTAGGCGAGAAGGAACCATAATCGAACACACCTGGACAAAAAAGAGCTTTGATAGAACACGAAGGCACTTGCTTGAACAAAGTCCCGATCGAACATGAAGATATTTGATCGAAAAGAGTCCTGATCAAACATGAACACGAATGGTCGAAAAGAGTCCTAATCGAACACGACTATCGCTTGGTTGATTATTTGGCCGAGCGGAGCACGATCGAGGGCACGACCCGTGCACAGGTCGTGCTAGGCTCGGTTTCCAAAGGTATTATTGGTCGAAACTGGTTGAATTTGACTCGGATTTGTCCGTTCTGGCGCTGTTTGAAGTTGGATTTCGTCGCCTGCACGTCAAGGAGTTATATTTGGGCATGTTAACCCACTGTATCATAAATAGTGAAGCTTTTGGCTCAATTAGATATACAATCTTTGTGCTTTCATTTGTAGTTTTTAGGTAGTTTTAGATACTTTTCTTAGAAGAGTCCCCTTCTCTATTTTTTCTGCGTTTGTAAGCCGGAAAGGACGACATACTTACTTTTCAAGCAATCAAGTAAGTTTTCATTTATTTTTATTATTCCAGTATTTTTATGGCTTTTCGCGAGTAGTTTACTTCTAGCGTTTGGATGACTAAATTCGGAAAACATGATTTTCCCTCGGTCTCGATCTTAAGTTTTGCAGTTATTTCCTGATATTTTTTCCTCCAAACTTTAAATTCTCGTTTTGGCAACAGATGTAATAGTTGAGCGTTAGCAAGAATTTAGGGGAGTTCTTGAGTCCTTAGCTCTTTGACGTGGGATCCTGAACAGAAGAGAGGCTCTCGCCAAACGTCACTACTACAGAATACATCATCGCAGTCAGTTCAAAACAGCCATTATAGACGGTTCTGAACCATCAGTGATATTCGAGTCAGTGATAGTCCGAGTACTATCACTGACGATTCTGAACCGTCTGTGATTATGCCTATCACAGACGGTTTTGAGGTCAAAACCGTCTGTGATTTCTGAACCATCAGTGATATTCGAGTCAGTAATAGTCCGAGTATTATCACTGACGGTTTTGAACCGTCTGTGATTATTCCTATCACAGACGGTTTTCATCTCCAAACCATCTGTGATAATCTATTATCACACTGCAATAAGGAGACTATCATAGACGGTTTTGAGCTGAAAACTGTCTATGATAAGAAGACTATCACAGACGGTTTTTAGCTTATAACCAGCTGCGATAGTATGAGTATGACAGATGATTTTTGTTGAATCTTGAGCCCTAATTAGGGTTTTGGTGATTAATGACATCCGAAAGATTTGCGACTAACCTCTATGTGTGAGACCCAGGTAAATCAGAGGAGAAAGCATCAAGGAAGAGCAAAGCAAGGCTATCAAGACTCCATGAAGTGTAAACGACGAAAATCTCGACAAGAGTACAAATACCTAAACCTAGTACCTTCTTGTTTTTGAAAATTTCTAAGTTAGATGGTCGTACTATTAAGAGCGGTCTTAGCACAAGTCTCTTGATCGACCTTGAAGTTTTTAGAAGCATATTTGCATTTGCATTTGCCCTAAATCAAAATTGAGTAAAAAAATTCATAGTTCTGTTTTCGTTTTGTACTGGCCGGACAGTGTCTGAAGTGACCGGACAATGTCCGGCCAATACAAACAACTTCTGAACATTGCAAACAAGTGCAACAGAGACATATACATTTGTCCGGTGCATCTGTCCGATGAAGGCCGGACATTATCCGAAGTGACCGGACAATGTCCGGTCAATACAAATATTAACGGCATGTTAAGTTAAGACAAATGTATATGTCCGGAGTGTTTTGTCCGGACAAATAGATTTGTCCGGTGTGTACAAAATTTATTGAACAGGGGTGTTAACAGAGACAAATGCATCTGTCCGGACATTTCGTCCGGACAAATCCATTTGTCCGGCCTTCACATTTTGGTTCAAACGGCTACTAACACTCGAATTTCACGTGAATAACGGTCAAGTTTTTTGTACTGACCGGACAATGTCCGGCCAGTACAACTTTCGCCCAATTTTCTTGAAAACGACCGTTTTTGCTGAGAGTATAAATAGACCACTGTTGTAGATGTCACATACACACGAAATACATCTCTAAACCTTTGAGCAACAGTGTGCAAACTCTCTCACACCCATTCTCTAGCAATCGAAGTCAAAACTTGAGTGAATCTTGAGTGCTAGTTGAGTGAAGGTGATTTCAAGCCCTTGCATTTGCATTGTTGTTCTTCAAGCTTTGAGGTTGATCAAACAAGGTGCTAGGCTTGTTACTCTTGGTGATTGCCGTCACCTAGATGACCCGGGAGGTCCGGCGATCTCTCCATCGACGGTGTGTGTCAGAGAGGCCCGGCAATTGATTGTAAAGGTTTGGAGCTCGCCTATCCGGAGAGGAGAAGGGCTACCCTAGTGAAATCGAAGCATAAGCTCAAGCGAAGAGCGCTTCAACGAGGAGTAGTGGAAATCGGCAAATTTCCGAGACCTCGGGAAAAACTCGATCTCTTCGGTTACCTCTACTACTTGCTTAATTTTCTTAGTGATTAAATTGTTGCTATTAATCTTTTAGAAAGTGCAAAACTTGTATTGAATTGTCATTCACATCTTTAGAAGTTTGTTATTGCAATCTTAGGTTGTTAAACCCTAGTTTAGAAGAAAAATTTAAAAACTGCCTATTCACCCCCTCTAGTCGGCATCCTTCGATCAACACGTGGTATCAGAGCACTAGGTCTCTCATTTTAGGCTTAACCGTCTAGGGAGAGGATGTCGTCGATCAAAGATAACTATAATGGAAAGGTTCCCTTCTTCAAAGGTGACAACTATTGCTATTGAAAAATTAGGATGGCGGTTTATCTAGAATCCATTAGTCTTGATGTGTGGAGGGTCACTAGAGATGGTTTTAGAGCTCCAATTGATTTAGAAAATCTCACACCTCTAGAAGCAAAAAACCTTCAAGCAAATGCTCAAGCAAAAAATGCCATATTCAATGGTCTTGACTTGAGTGAGTTCAATCGCATTAGTAATCTTGATACATCTTATGAAATGTGGAAAACCTTAGAAGTAATTCATGAAGGTACATCTAAGGTCAAAGAAGCTAAGCTAATTAAATTAACTAGAGAATACAACTCCTTCTTCATGCTTGAATCTGAAAATGTTAGTGACATGTATACTCAACTCAATCTATTAATCAATGATCTCAAGGTTTTAGGTACAAAATTTGAAGATATTGATGTTGTGCGTAAAATGCTTATGATTTTACCATCGAGCTTTGATACAATTGTGACAGTGCTTATCAATGGTGATCTCTCTTCCACAACTCCTACCGAGCTCTTGAGTACTCTTATTACCCATGAAATGCAATAAGAAGAGAAGAAAGGGATTGTGGAAGCATCCGGATCAAAGAAGAAAAACTTGGCATTTAAAGCAAATGTCGAGGAAGCTAAGGTGGACAGTTCGGATGAAAGCTCCGATGGAGATTTAGCTCTTCTTGTTAGAAAAACCCGGAAGCTCCTAAACAAGATAAACAAAAGGGGGTTTGAGTTTGACAAAAGGCGAGGACCGCACAAGAAGACCGGATTCAAGAACATTACATGCTATGAATGTAATGAGAAGGGACACTTTGCCTCAAGATGTCCAAATAAGACGGGTGATCATCAAAGACCACATGAGAGGAAAGATGATGGTGAAGGGTCAAAAGGTAAAAAGAAGCTCTTCAAAAAGTTCTATAACAATAGAAGCAAGGGCCAAGCCTATATCGGTGAATGGTACTCCAGATCGGAGGAATCCGAATCGGAGGATGAAGTACCATCATCTTCTAAGAAAATGGCGGGAGTTGCTATCGGAGAAGCCACTTCGTTTGAAGACAAGTCATCATTGTGTCTTATGGCAAGTGATGATACTAAGGTATCGGATCTCGAACCTTCTTATGAGGAACTAGTTGATATGGTTATGGAATTAAATGAGGCACTAGGTAAAATAACTAAGGAAAACAAAATGCTTAAGACAGAATATTCAACACTTAGTGATTTATATGTCGAACTAAATGACTCACATGAGGCACTTCTAGTAAATGAAATTATCAATTCTAAACCAACTAGTGATATAGGAATTACTTGTGATATTCTAGATGAATCAACTCATATTGTCTCTCATTCAAAATCAATCACTTGTAATGCTTTAGAAATTGATCATGAAAATATTTGTGATGAAATTGTTGATAAAAACTCAAACTTGATTTTAGAAAATTTAGAACTCAAGGCACAAGTGGAAAAACTTAATCTAGGATTAGCACAATGCTTTAAAGGAAAAGAAATCTTAGACAAACTTCTTAGTGAGCAGCGATGTTCGTTTAGAAAGGAAGGTTTAGGATATGAACCGAACAAAAGAAAGAAGTTAAGTACTAAAGTGACTTTTGTTAAGGCCACTAATATGTTTTGTCACAAATGTCATGATGTAGACCATATGCCGAAAAATTGCCCTTCAACTTCTAGAGCCAAAGAAAATAAGTATCACTCCCATTACATGTTAAAGAAAACAAAATACAAAAAAATAATTGCAAAATTCATTGGTTTACCTTATCGAAATAAACATAAAAAGAGAATTTGGGTTCCAAAAACCCTTGTTGCTAACTTTCAAGGACCCAAACAAGTTTGGGTACATAAAAGCGTCTAACACTTCTTTTAGGTGAACTACAAAACCGGTGGGAGGCATTGGGTGCTTGATAGCGGATGCACCCAACACATGACCGGTGATGGAAGTCGGTTCTCTTCATTTGAGAATGGTTGCAATGACATTGATAAAATCACGTTTGGTGATAATAGCAAAGGAAAGGTAATTGGATTAGGTAAAGTCGCAATCACAAACAATCTTTCCATCTCAAATGTATTACTTGTTGAATCTTTGAATTTCAATTTTCTTTCGGTTGCAAAAATTTGTGATTTGGGTCTTAGATGCATTTTTGAACCAAATGGGGTTATCATTGAAAGCTTAGAAGACAAGTCTTTAATTTTCAAAGGTTTTCGATATGGAGATTTGTATTTGGTGGATTTCGGGTCAAAAGATTCTTGCATTTCAACTTGTTTGGTTGCCAAAAATTCTTTGGGATGGCTTTGGCATCGTCGCTTGGCTCATGTTGGGATGCATCAATTGAACAAACTGTTAAAAAGAGATTTGATCTTAGGTATGAAAAATGTAAAGTTTGAAAAGAATAAACTATGTAGTGCTTGTCAAGCGGGAAAACAAGTTGCTAGTACTCATCCCGCTAAAAACATTTTGTCAACATCTAGACCACTTGAGCTTTGGATATGGACTTGTTTGGTCCATCGGAAACTCAAAGTATTGGTGGTAGTAACTATTGCTTTGTCATTGTTGATGATTTCTCTTGATTTACTTGGATTTTCTTCTTAAATCATAAATCCGATGCTCCAAGTGTGTTTAAAAGATTTGCAAAACGTGTTGAAAATGAATTTGAATTCTCCATCAAGAAACTTCGAAGTGATCATGGTGGAGAATTTCAAAATTCGGACTTTGTTGAGCTTTGTGATGAATATGGAATTAAACACGAATTTTCCATACCATATACTCCTCAACAAAACGGTGTTGTGGAAAGAAAAAATCGAACATTAATTGAAATGGCTCGAACTTTGTTGGATGAATATAAAACCCCCACTAAGTTTTGGGCCGAGGCCGTCAATACTGCTTGTTATGCCATAAATCGGCTTTATACTCATCCATTGTTAAACAAAACTCCTTACGAGCTAATTATTCGAAGAAAACCAAACATTTCATATTTTTTAGTTTGGTTGCAAATGTTACATTCTTAAAAAACGCATGCATCTTGGAAAATTTCAAAAACGTGTTGATGAGGGCTTTCTTATTGGATATTCATCAACTAGTAAAGCTTATCGTGTTTTTAATGTCATGACCGAATGCATTGAAGAAACGTGCAATGTTGAGTTTGATGAATCTAATGGCTCTCAAGAAGAGTATGAAGATGTTGAGAATGTAGGAAATGAGGAATTACAAGAAGCTATGAAGAACATGACGATTGGAGACATCAAGCCTAAAGATGAAGATTCAAAGTCACCCGATCAAGAAAATGAAATAGCTTCTATGATTCCGGAGGCTCCTACTCAAGTTGATCTTGATTCAGAAATAAAGAAAAATGAAGATCAAACATTGCAAAATCCAAGACTTCATCAAACCATCACTAAGGATCATCCCGTCAACCAAATAATAGGTGATGTTGGTAAAGGTGTCCAAACTCGCTCTAGAATTGCATCTTTTTGTGAACATGCATCTTTCATTTCTAGTATTGAGCCTAAATGCATTGATGAAGCATTAGCAGACCCGGATTGGGTAAATGCTATGCATGATGAGTTAAACAACTTTACTAGAAATAATGTTTGGGAACTTGTAGAACAACCTCTTGATCACAATATAATTGGTACAAAATGGGTCTTTCGAAATAAGCAAGATGAGAATGGCATAGTTGTAAGAAATAAAGCTAGATTAGTAGCACAAGGTTATTCTCAAATTGAGGGATTAGATTTTGATGAAACTTTTGCTCCCGTAGCTAGACTAGAAGCCATTCGCATCTTACTTGCATTTGCATCATGTTTTGAAATCAAACTATTTCAAATGGATGTTAAAAGTGCTTTCTTAAATGGTGAAATTTCGGAACTTGTATTTGTAAAGCAACCACCGGGTTTTGAAGATCCAAAATATCCAAATCATGTCTATAAACTCTGAAAGGCTCTTTATGGTCTTAAGCAAGCCCCTAGGGCTTGGTATGAACGATTGCGAAATTTCCTAATTTCACAAGGTTTTAAAGTTGGAAAAATTGATACAACTCTCTTTACCAAAATCATAGACGATGACTTCTTTGTTTGCCAAATCTATGTCGATGATATAATTTTTGGTTCCACTAACGAATCTCTTTGTCAAGCTTTTGGTGAAACCATGTCCAAGGAATTTGAGATGTCTATGATAGGAGAATTGAGCTTTTTCCTCGGACTTCAAATTAAGCAAATCAAAGAAGGTATATTTGTGAGTCAAAGCAAATACGTGAAGGATTTGCTCAAAAGATTTGGTATGGATGATGCAAAATCAATCAAGACTCCCATGGCTACAAATGGGCATTTGGACTTGGACGAGGGAGGTAAACCGGTAGAACTCAAATTATATCGTTCTATGATTGGTAGTTTATTATATCTTACTGCTTCTAGACCCGATATTATGTTTAGTGTATGCATGTGTGCTAGGTTTCACGCTGCTCCTAGAGAGTGTCACTTAACTGCAGTAAAAAGAATCTTTAGATATCTAAAACATACACCAAACATAGGACTTTGGTATCCTAAGAACGCTAGTTTTGATCTCATAGGATATTCAGATTCTGATTATGCTGGTTGTAAAATTGATAGAAAAAGTACTTCTGGTGGATGTCAACTTCTAGGAAGATCATTAGTCTCTTGGACTTCAAAGAGACAAAATTTGGTTGCACTCTCAACCGCCGAGGAGGAATATGTTTCGGCCGGTAGCTGTTGTGCACAACTTCTTTGGATGAAGCAAACTTTGTTAGATTATGGTCAATTGTGTTCCACTCTTATGTGATAATGAGAGTGCCGTTAAAATTGCTAACAATCCCGTTCAACACTCTCGAACAAAGCACATTGACATTAGACATCACTTTCTAAGGGATCATGATCAAAAAGGGATATAGTGATTAGTCATGTTTCAACCGAAAATCAATTAGTGGACCTATTTACTAAACCCTTGGATGAGTCAAGATTTAGCAAGTTAAGAAATGAATTGAATGTTATTGACATTTCAAATGTTATTTGATCTCTTGCTTATCTTGAATTGGTTTTTAGTTTGATTGTATCTAGCATATATACTCTTGCCTATATATATATAAATATATATATATATATTCAATCATGTAGGCATCTATGCCAATCACTTCCTATTTTGAAGAAAAAGACCAAAAGTTCACCACTTTGTCATTTTTCAACAAAACTTGGAGAACACATTAAGGGGGAGCAACTTCAAGATCTTTGAATGCTTGTATATCCAAAATTGTGTACAAAAAGGAAAAATATGCATGTTGTTTATCAAAAAGGTCATTTTTAAATCAAAAGGGCTAAAAAATGCCAAAATGTTCAAAACATATAAAAATAACATAAAATCTTCAAAAATAACTTTCAAATATGTTCTCAAAGGTTTTGAAAGTGAAAAGAAAGGATTTCGAGCCAAAATGTTGAATTTTGACAAAATTGAACATCTAGAGATCTTGTTTTGGCCTAAAATGACTTATTTCCATAAATTAAAATCGGTTCAGTTTTGACAAATATTTTCTACATGAAACACTTAGAGATCAATTATTCGAAGATAGTTCATGTTGAACTTTTTCTCAAAAGACCTATGGTTTGCAAATTATCACATTTTTTAAGTCGCCTGAAAACGAGCCTTGACACGAAAATACCCAAAACGTGCATTTTGTGAGTTTCGCTGTTTGAGCCATGATCTCTTCCATGTTTTGGCTTGAAATAGTATTTAAAACTCATACAAGGCCAAACATCTTAGAAAAATTCAAGTTTCATGGAGATTTGACAAATTGGTGAAAACCCGTTCTATTTTACCCGTTTTACCCTAAAACGTGCTTCGGAGGCTCATTCTAAGATCGTTCTCTCTCATATTCATCTCAAGGTTATCTGGATATATTCCCAACATGGTATTTGAGTTTATCCAACATTCAAACCTCTGTTTGAGTCAATTTTGCGAAAAATGCAAAAATTCAGCAGTTTCAGAAACTTATCTGAACTGACCGGACAGTGTCCGCTCAATTCGGACTTTGTCCGGTCACATCGGACAATGTCCGGTCAGATCAGACTTTGTTCGGTATGTGCATAATGGTTCAGTTATAAATTTCTCCCGAAGTCTTCTTCTTCCCCAAATCGTGTTTTGCCCTTTTGTTCATCCTCTCACCATTGTTCAATCCTTCTACTCCGGACACGAGGGTTCATCCGACCATCTTCCGTCCGGCCTCAGATTTGATCTCCTGTGCATCTCCTCCTTCCTTGGATTAGGTCAGTTTCTCCTATTTCCTTCTCTGGTTCATGCATTACATCTCATGTCATATTAGGGTTTGAAATTGACTAAGTGTTGATGCATGTCTATGTTATCTACAAATTCTTGAAATTGACATCTAGGAATGATCGCATATCAATTGATTCTGGCAAAATAGAAGTTTTTCATAAACATGCATGGTATAAGTCAAAAACATGCCTTCTAGGGTTAGGTTTTGGGATAAAATCAACTATGCTTCTTATGGAAATGTGATGATCAAATTGAATCAAATCTGTAGGGTTAAATGTTGGATTCATATCGGATTTGTTCAAATTATTTACTATGCACAAGATAAGTGATTAGATCATGAGTATATCGTAGGAGATTTCCTTGATTGCATTAGATTCTTGGCTGTGATCAAAGCAAATTAAGTAAAGCAAAGTTGAATCAATGAGCAGAAACAGATAATGTGAAACATAGGCCAACCTCTATTAGTGAATGCATGAGTAAAATTGAACAATATAAGGACTAGGTCATGCACTCATTCACACATGAAGATCAGTTCATGCATCTCTTGTCACCTTCATTGAGTCATATCTTGATCAAAATCCCTATCTCTTCTTTTACCAGAGTCATTATGTCTGGAAGAATGAAGCAAACTAGCCGTCGTCATGGGCCTGGATCTTCTCAACAGGCTCAACCCATTGACTGGGATTCCTTAGCTGTTGATGAGGATGATGCAGCTCCAGCATCTCCCATAGGGTCTCCCATTAATGATTCTGACTCAGATGATAGCAGCAGCAGCAGTAGTGATGAGCAACCTAGAGGCCATCAGACTTTCACCGCTAGGGCTATTCGGCGTCTTCGTCGAAAGAACCCGTACGAGCACCCGAGGACATGTACCGAGAGGAACTTCTAGAATACTTTTCAGATGTCTCAGTATCACACCAGATTCTCCTCCGCCAAAGTCTTTGGGCATCAGGCCATTGATTGGAACTTGATCGAGAGCAAAGTTAACTATCCTTTAAGAAGCAAGTTCATGGCAGTCAGTTTGCTCTCTTTCACCGAGATGAAGGAAGACTGGAAGTGGAACGTGGACATCATCTGTTCGTTCTTCGCATCTCTTCATGTTGCCTCGGATCGATCCCACGTCATCTTCATGAACAACAACTCTAAGAGGACTCTCACAAAGGTACAGTTTGAAGAGGCTCTATAGATCGAGCATGTCGACAACAGCCTTTTCGCCTTTGATGAAGTTCGAGTTGAAGACGTTGATCACCTCTTCGACAATCCAGATCCAAATATCGGTAAAGCCTCTCAACTGATCCCTCCGGTGGCAATTCTTGAAAAACTAAACCGCATGACCATCTTGCCAAAAACCGGAGATCGCGGGGCTGTCACGTCTACCATGCTACGACTTTTGAGAGCCCAAGTTGACGAGACACCATTCGACATTGTGGAGTTCATGTTCCATGAGATGCAAGAAGTCCAGATGGATTCGAAGAGGCTCTTGCCCTTCGCACCCTTCATCGCTCACACTCTGACCTATTTTGGACTGCATCGAGCTTCTCGCCCCACTTCTATGGAGTATTATCGAATGAAGAGCCTGGGGATCCTCATTCGCTACGAGAACCAAGTTGGATCACCAGCTCATGGAGATGAGCCCATGTCTCCGATCGCGGGAGCTCCCTCTCCACTTCAATCCTACTCCATTTCTCAGAGTCCTGACGTCTCAGCTCCGTACATGATGATCATGGAGCGGCTGGACCAGATGTCCATGCGATTCGAGACTCGCTTCGATGAGGTTGACTCCAGATTGAGCTCCATCGACCATCGCCTCAATGTCATCGAGCCACACATCGATTCTATGAGTCAGGATGTCTCTGAGCTGCGGGGACGATTCGACGCAGGCCAGTATCAGTGTTGTTGTCGCGGCGATTCTTCTTCCGATCATCCTCCGCAGTCTTAGATTGTCTTACTCCTGTATCTTTGTTTCTTGTATCTATGTCCTCTCCCTTTAAGGGTGTTTGATGACAAAGGGGGAGAGTTATGTTATGGTTCATGGATATGGATATGTGTTATGTTGTGTTATGTCGTATGTCATATTGTGGATATGTGGTATGTTGTTATGTTGTATGTCATATTGTGGATATTATTATGGATATGTGTGTAGATGTATTTATGTCATCGTTTATTGTTTATTGATGTATGGATGTATGATCATGGATATTCATGAACATGGATATATTATGAAATGAAATTGTGTTTGGTTTCATACATGTGGATTCATATATCTTGTTGTGGACTCATTCATGAGCATGGGTATAAGATTCAGGGGGAGCACTATTTGCTCATATTCATATTTTCGATATCCATATGTTTTATGCATAACGGTTGTCATCAATCACCAAAAAGGAGGAGATTGTTGAATCTTGAGCCCTAATTAGGGTTTTGGTGATTAATGACATCTGTAAGATTTGCGACTAACCTCTGTATGTGAGACCCAGGTAAATCAGAGGAGAAAGCATCAAGGAAGAGTAAAGCAAGGCTATCAAGACTCCATGAAGTGAAAACGACGAAAATCTTGACAAGAGTACAAATACCTAAACCTAGTGCCTTCTTGTTTTTGAAAATTTCTAGGTTACATGGTCGTACTATTAAGAGGGGTCTTAGCACAAGTATCTTGATCAACCTTGAAGTTTTTAGAAGCATATTTGCATTTGCATTTGCCCTAAATCAAAATTGAGTAAAAAATTCAGAGTTCTGTTTTTGTTTTGTACTGGCCGGACAGTGTTTGAAGTGACCGGACAATGTCCGGCCAATACAAACAACTTCTGAACATTGCAAACAAGTGCAACAGAGACATATACATTTGTCCGGTGCATCTGTCCGATGAAGGCCGGACATTGTCCGAAGTGACCGGACAATGTCCGGTCAATATAAATATTAACGGCACGTTAAGTTAAGACAAATGTATATGTCCGGAGTGTTTTGTCTGAAGTGACCGGACAGTGTCTGGCCAATACAAATACTGGGCTATTGATAGTGCATGTGTTAACAGAGACATATGTATTTGTTCGGACATTTTGTCCGGATAAATCCCATATGTCCGGCCTTTACAATTAACAGGGGTGTTTTAATTCGGGTGTCAACAGAGACAAATACATCTGTCCGGACAAATAGATTTGTCCGGTGTGTACAAAATTTATTGAACAGGGGTGTTAACAGAGACAAATGCATCTGTCCGGACATTTCGTCTGGACAAATCCATTTGTCCGGCCTTCACATTTTGGTTCAAACGGCTACTGACACTCGAATTTCACGTGAATAACGGTCAAGTTTTTTGTACTGACCGGACAATGTCCGGCCAGTACAACTTTCGCCCAATTTTCTTGAAAACGACCGTTTTTGCTGAGAGTATAAATAGACCACTGTTGTAGATGTCACATACACACGAAATACATCTCTAAATCTTTGAGCAACAGTGTGCAAACTCTCTCACACCCATTCTCTAGCAATCGAAGTCAAAACTTGAGTGAATCTTGAGTGCTAGTTGAGTGAAGGTGATTTCAAGCCCTTGCATTTGCATTGTTGTTCTTCAAGCTTTGAGGTTGATCAAGCAAGGTGCTAGGCTTGTTACTCTTGGTGATTGCCGTCACCTAGACGACTCGGGAGGTCCGGCGATCTCTCCATCGACGGTGTGTGTCGGAGAGGCCCGGCGATTGATTGTAAAGGTTTGGAGCTCGCCTATCCGGAGAGGAGAAGGGCTACCCCTAGTGAAATCGAAGCATAAGCTCAAGCGAAGAGCGCTTCAACGAGGAGTAGTGGAAATCGGCAAATTTCTGAGACCTCGGGAAAAACTCGATCTCTTCGGTTACCTCTACTACTTGCTTAATTTTGTTAGTGATTAAATTGTTGCTATTAATCTTTTAGAAAGTGCAAAACTTGTATTGAATTGTCATTCACATCTTTAGAAGTTTGTTATTGCAATCTTAGGTTGTGAAACCCTAGTTTAGAAGAAAAATTTAAAAACCGCCTATTCACCCCCCCTCTAGTCGGCATCCTTCGATCAACAATTTTGAGCTGAAAACCGTCTGTGATAGTCTCCTTATCACAGACGGTTTTCAGCTCAAAACCGTCTGTGCATATTAACTTTTTTTAAAAGATTGGTCTGTTTTTGTGGCTAGCCTCAGGAGTCACGCTAGTCATGCCCTCTGTACAATAGCATTTCATATATACAACTCATCATTTCATATATACAACTCAGCATTTCATTTCATATATACACAGAACTCAGCTTTTAAAACATACACAATCTCGGCATTTCGGACACATACACGAAAACAATGAATCGATCAAATTGTAAGTTTCATGCAACATTTCAGAAATATGTACAATTGAGATTGAACAAATAAAAATAATCGACAATTAAAGTCAGCATGTTAGATATGTATTACTGTACTAGTCTCAGTTAGTAAGGACCGCACTAATACAAACCGAGCGGGTCCCTAAACAGCCCCTTAGGTGCTATGACTTGGTCCATGAAAAATGTAGCGAGCATCCCTTGGACTAAACCAATCTGCAGAAGATCAAATCTTTTCGAAGGGAAGTCGACCCCCTGTAGCAAGAGTTGCTTCAGAAAAATTAGCTCAATGCAGCTGTAAATTTTGCTAAACCGATACAAGGGCGGCAGTTGTATACCTCGGGGAAATTCGGCCGGTAAGGGGTGATGAGGTCATACATGTGGTGCATCACGTAGAACCTACCCACATGTATTGTTGTCCGGCTGTTGATGGCACTGCCAATATACAAATTGAGAGTTAGCTGGGGAGACGTTATAAAGTAAAATAGATGCCGGTTGAAATTTGTACTGGAAATTGTATCCACTGAAACTTATCGGCTCGCCGCTTGTGCTGTTGCCCTCCCTCGACAAAGTAGTTTGTGAAAGCCCTACAGATAATTGATATTGACAATTTGAGGACTGTAAATCTAGATGTAACATGGGTCCACATGACTATCATAAAACATGTTAACCTTTCGATTACATCTCGTGCACCGTCATACTTGTATCCTTTCCTCTGCAATGAATCAAGGTAGAACATCTTGTTCCATTTCGAAATAAGCACTAGAATCCAGTGGTAGCTGCATGTTACGCGTAAAGAATTTATAATTTAATCCAAGTCTGAGGTGTGCATATGGAGACACTAATCTACAGATAAAGTACTGATGAAAGTACTCACCTCTGGTTGTAGGGTACAAGTATGTACTCCTTGTCAACCTGAGCAAGCAACCCTCTTTTGATGTAGTCGACAATGAAGTCCGCGGCGCTCTTAAACATCACCTTGGCAACCAGCAGGGGGTCCAGGAAACCGACAGGTTCCCGTTTAGCTGGCATATCAGGTCATGCAGCTGCACGAAACTAACCAATTAATAAATGACAATATCCATATATGCACGAACAGGCGTAGGATAGTAGATACTTACAGCACCCAAGACCATAGGATTGACACGTCGAGCTCGTCTTTGTTGAATAAATTGTGAAGATCTTCGAAGGTTACTGGATAGGTCTCGACGTCGTTATGGAACTCTGCCACAGTGTACTTAATCATGAAGTGCGTCGGATGCTGCGTCCTGGTCTCATTTGTTTTCTGCATGTACCATGCATGCAGGCTCTGGCATGCGAGACCATGCTCCGAATTGTCGTATCAGGGGCCATGGGCATCCCCAGAACGAACGGCATGGGAGACGGCGTGCTCTTCTCACTCTCCTTCATCGTGGTCTTCTTTGGTTTTCTCTTGGAAGCCAGCTTCTTGCTGCCTTGCCTCCTAGTCGACGTTAGCTTCGTCGTCTGACTTGTTGGCTGGCTTCTCGGAGGAGGGGTCGGCTGGCTACTAGGCTAAGTGTCGGTGTGCGTAGGGGTAAGAACCTACGTATAGTAATGGTCACTAACTCTGAGGGCTATTATTACAGTACAAAATTATGAAACCGATGGGGGAATTACCTCGTCCAGGACGATGTTCTTCTTGGGCCATTCCACGAACATGTGCACCGCAGCCCCGAGAATGGTAATCTCATCGTTCGACAGCTTGTCCAATGGAAATCTCTTGCAATGTTCGAAGACAATGTCCACCTGGACCCATGCAAAACCCTTAGATAGAGGGACACCGTGGATCGTCATCCCCGCTGTGCATAGTTGTGCCATCTCACAGCCAGCCTCGATCGGGAAGAGACCGGCCCACACCATAAGCTTGCAGGAGGCGGGTTCCTACAAACAATGCACATTAAGATGACATCAGGGTACGCATTGAATTTTACTTTCGAATGAATTAACAAATAAAAGCGGTCATTACCAGTAGAAAGTCCACCAAATAATGTCGAGGGGACTCCGGATGCGAATCCCCCGGCGCGGATGCGCAGCTGCTACGGTGGGCAAGACCGGGGCTCTGTAAGTCCGCTGTTGCAGGGGGGATGCCCTGGAACTATCTTAATTCCTCATACATTGCCTGCATCTCCGCGAACTCCTGCCTGAACTCCAATCGGATCTTCTCCTTGATCTGTTCGTCGCGGGCTTTGTAGGATCTCTTTCTCCTCTTAGCAGCCTCCTCATCATCACCAAAACCTGCCCTCCAAGGCACAGTGGTTCGCGGCCCGGGTGCTCCTTATTTCTCAACGCCGTTGTTAGGATATCCCTCTCCTTGCTAGGCATGAAAGATCGGGATGACTCCTATGCACTCAGTGCTGCTTGCAACAGGAGAACTTAGCAATACAATGCATTGCATGCGTGTTTCGAGGATAGTAAGTTGGAGATCTTACCAGCCGGTTGATCACTTCTCTGTCCGTAGGGTTATTGACCGAGACGCTTCCGAAAGGGGTCATCTTCGATCTTGCTCGACACCAATTGCGGCCGCGCACGTCTGTTATCCCCGCATAAGGAGCAGAGGCCGAAGATTGCGAAGCCTCCTCGTCCTGTTTCCTCCATAGCGCCTTCTTCCCCACATACCCACTGGTGCCTAGACTGTGTGGGTGGGTATTCTTCGCTTAGTTAGCCTTGCCCTTCTCACTAAGCGCCTGAAACTCAGGTGTGCCCTTCTTCTCCATGAACTACTACCATGCCTCGGGAGTCACGAAAGGGTAGTCATTGAAGGGGCTCTTCGACTTCTTCATATAGTGCTTGACAAGATGGCTCTTGAAGCTTTTCCAGGCCCTATTTATTGCCATCAGTGCTGCCCAGCGGATGGTGAATCGACGATTCTTGGGAATGTCAAACTTCGCATGCACTTCTTCCCACAGCTCTTCCTTGCACTCTCGGGGCACTTCACGCCAGCCGAAGGTGGTGATGGCACCCACTCCCTTTCCACTTTGCCCCATAGTGAGCCGTATTGACTGACTAGTTTCTGCGGAGTTTCCGGCAGCCCGTTGTCATTGAAGTCTATGTGCTACTCTTTCCGCCTATTGAGACGTGCACATGTCGTCTGGCCTCGCCCCTTTCTCTTCTGCGGTTGGGCCACGGTGGACGGGGCGACATCCGGCACAAGCGTCTGATCGCCAGAGAGGTCGCACTGACTCCCAACCAACTCATTTCGTCACCGGACATATGGTTACTAAAATTTCTTTTGTGTAGATCTTCTGTAAAATATATAGCAAATTTACATGTAAAAATTACAAGAAATGCACAAAAAGGGAGAAGAAGAAGAAGAGGAGGGGGATGGTGATGCTGCTGCTGCCGATAATATAGGTCAGGGAGAGGGAGGAGGGGCACCTGAGACTAGCTGGAGGAGGAGGCGCCGGAGGTGGTCGCGCCGGACAGCGGGGGGCCGAAGAGAGGCAGTGCACGCAGCCGCCGGGGAGCTAGGGCAACTGAAGTGAAAAGTGGCAAAATGTGGAAATGAGCGGGACGAAGCCCGCCTTAAATTTTGATAGAGATATTATCACAAACGATTGTGCTTTACAATCTGAAACTCAGAAATTTTGAATAAAGAAATTTCAATATCCGAAAAGCCTCAAATCTTTGCAAATGATGTCCAAATGCTCCAAAACTTGGTGGAAACCAAGAGACATATTTGGAGCATAGAGAAATCAAGTTTGAATGATTTTCGTGAAGAAATTTAAAGTTGGAAGCAATTTTGTGCTGTAGGTTTCATATTATCGGAAGAAAGGAATTCAAACACTAAGATATTGCAAATTAAGTCCAAATGCTCTGAAAATAGGTTACAACCTTAAGAGTCCCATGTGGAGCATGCTCAAATAAATTTTGAATAAATTTGACCAAAGATTTTGAATGTTCACTCAAATTTGCCTAAGGAGTGGTTTTTTATCGACCTTGACAAGGTAAAAACTCTGTTGCATAGACTTTTCATACATACATCCATCTCGAACGCCTAGTTTTTGCAACGTCTTGCCCATTTCTTTACATACAAATGGGGACTTTGACCGACAATTTGCACCTATGTACGTACACACCCATATTATTCTCAACTTTCCACTTGCCGTAGCCTTGCAAAGGTGAAAATTAGAGGATAAGCTATACCGATGGAAATAGAGAGATAAGGATGGTTCATTACCTTTAAAATATAACCCTTCCTGGTGATCCATATGCATGTAACTGGGTTAGTGACATAAATGACCTAAATGGCTTGCAAGTATGAATGGCTCATCTTTATAATCAGCTCAATTGAGATCCATAGAAGTGAAACTGTAACTGTTAACCTTCACACCCTGTGGGCTTTGGACCCATTAGCGTCAAAACAGGGGAATCTTGAACAATACGTAATTGAGCTCCCAAATTTCTTCTATGAACCTGTAGTATGAGTTCAATCCACGTACTACCCTTGTTGGACCTGTTTCGGTGAACTCCTCATGAAGAGCTTCTATGCTTACTCCATTATTTTGTATGGTGCTCTTTTGATCTTAAGTTTTCGTGTAAAATGTGTACCCATTGAGGTCGTATCCCTGCCATGTCTGTATAGTAAATGTTGGCCCTTTTGCCAACCATTTAAGATTCTGACTTGTGGACTCCTCGGTGAATCTCACTTTCATCCACGTGTTGAATCGACTGTTATGTTCTCTAGTGATCCAAACCTCTGATCGGCTAGGATTGTCTTGTCGTAGCATCTCCTTGTGCTCGTTGATGTACGGAGACACCTCTGTCATGTGTTGCAAGACCCAAAAATGTGCTTTTGAGTATATATCAAAATCAGGAGTGATTGCTCTCAGTCCAATAGTTCCAACGCCATCAAGCCTCCCCTCGTGACGAGACATAGAAACTCCTATTGCTTCTACCTCGGCCATGTAATTGACGCAGAACTCAACAACCTCTTTCTCTATATAACCTTCGACAATGCTGCCCTCGGGCCGAGAGCGATTCCTCACGTAGGCCTTAAGTACACCCATGTACCTCTTGAATGGATACATATAACGTAGGAACACGGGTCCACATATCTTGATTTCTCTGACAAGGTGGACAGTGAGATGGACCATTATATCAAAAAACGACAGAGGAAAATACATCTCAAGCTGACAGAGAGTTCGAACCACCTCGCTTTGCAGAGAATCTATTCTCTCAAGATCAATGACCTTGCAAGAAATTGTATTGAAGACATAACATAGCCTTGTGATTGTCTCTCTGATCTTATGCTGCAGAATACTCCGGATGGCAACAGGAAGCATTTATGTCATCAACACGTGACAATCGTGAGACTTCATACCAAGAAATTTCAAATCGTCCATGGACACAAGCTTTTTCATATTTGAGGAGTAACCCGATGGAACTTTAACACCATAGAGACACTTACAAAGTTCTGTCCTCTCAGCCTTGCACAAAGTATAGGAGGCAGGGGGAGGTATATATGCCCTTTTTCGTCCTCTCTCGGTGCTAGTTCGGGCCTGATTTTCATTTCGATTATGTCACGTCGCACATTGACGCCATCCTTTGTCTTCCCCAGAATGTTCAGCAATAGACCAATTAAACTGTCGCAAATATTCTTCTCTACGTGCATGACATCAATGCAATGCCGAACCTCTAAATGCTCCCAATACAGTAAGTCCCAAAATATCGATCTCTTCTTCCAAATGTTCTTCGTATGGGGTTTCAATTTATGACCCTTCCAAACACAACGTCTCTGTCCTTCACCCGTGAGTAAACTTCTTTCCCGCTCATAGGTTTCGGGGCTGAACCATCTTCCTTGTGGCCATCAAATTCCCTCTTCCTTTTACGATACGCATCATTCTTCGGAAGAAACCTACGGTGACTCATGTACACTATTTTCCTGCAATTTTTCAGCCACACGCTCTCAGTCTCATCTTCGAAGTGGGGACAAGCTTTGGCTCCTTTGTACTAAGGCCTGACAAATTTCCAAGGGTAGGGAAATCGTTGATGGTGCAGAATATCATAGCACGTAGGATGAAGTTCTCTCGTTTGTATGCATCTCATACCTACACCCCTTCGTTCCACATTGTTAGTAAATCCTCTATCAATGGTTCTAGGTACACATCAATATCGTTTCTGGGTTGTTTTGGCCCTGAGATAAGTAAAGACATCATGATGTACTTGCGCTCACTACCACAGAAACAGACATCCAGGACGGCACATTACAAACGGTTATAAACTTTTCAATAGAAAATTGTCCGTGAAGGCCTATCGAGAGAAAATGTTAAGTTATCACATACAGTTCTGAGGTCAGAACCGACTATGATAGTCCGATAGACGGTTTTGACCTCAGAACCGTCTGTGATAATATCACTATTACAGTCGGTTCTGACCTCAAAACCATTTGTGTTAATATGGTATTACAATCTGAAGCACACTCATTTGAGATGGTTCTGTAGTTAGAACCGTCTCTGATAATGAAAAACCGTCACTGATAATCATTATCAAAGACGGTTTTGAGCTGAAAATCATCACCGATAATGATTATCACAGACGGTTCTGAGCTCAAAACCGTCATAATGATTATCAGACGACTTTGCAACTTTTCACTTTGTGACTATAAAATTTAAGATGGGCTTCGTCCCGCTCATTTCCACACTTTGCGACTTTTCACTTCACTTGCCCTAGCTCAAAGTGGCACACTTTGCGACACTTCACTTCATTTGCCTTTGGATCCTCCACCATCCACTGCCGCCACCTCGTTGTCTCCTCGGTTGTGCCTACGCCGCGCCTCACCAAATAGCCACCTTCAACGCAACTCCATAGATCCAGCACCATCACGCCGCCTCACCTTCAAATCCTTCACCATCCACCACCATTCTACACTACACCGCCACTGTAACCCTAGATCCATGGCGATCCAAGCTTGACTACGCCACCACCACTCCATTTCCCACCATCATCTCGTCGGCCACGCCCCGTGGGCCGACGACTACTACAAGCAGCTCCCTCAACAACGACCATCTGAAGACCACTTCTTCTTCCATGGCCACGAGACAGGCGACGGTTTCATCACCTCTTCGGTTGTGGTCGAGCTATGGTGACCTCCTCCAGCAGCTTCCTCAAGTTCTTCTGTGGCCGCGTTCTTCAACACCATGGCATCATCTCTCCTTCAAGCCTCAGTGACAATTCCCTCTCTTAAACACTCTCTCCCCTTGCTCCCTGTTTCCTGGATGTTGTATAGTGACTAGTTTGTAGTTGTGTGATGAATAGCTGAATAGTGAAAATTAAAATCTGGTGTGAACTGAATCTTAGTTGATAATTGTTATGTTGAATCTGTTTGACCCATTCTCGGTTTGAATGTTGCCAATTCTTAGTTGATAATTGTTTATGTTTAATTGAAGCCCTTAGTGAATTTGATTGCAAATTTAAAACTATGTGTTGTCTTTGGTATCTAAAATCTGTGTTTTGGCTATTAACTGTGAACGGACTTATGAACTCTAAATTCAGTGTTTATGTGATGATTCAGTGATTTATATTTGAGCTGAAAACCGTCTGTGATAATCATTATCAGAGATGGTTTTGAGTTAAAAACCGTCTCTGATAATGATTGTCACAGACGGTTTTGAGCTCAGAACCGTCTATGATTATCATTGTCAAAGATGGTTTTTAGCTCAAAACCGTCTTTGATAATCATTATCAGAGATAGTTCAGAACCGTTAGTGATAGTACTCGGACTATCACTGACTCGAATATCACTGACGGTTTAGAACCGTCTATGACGACTGTTTTGAACCGACTGTGATGTTGTATTCTGTAGTAGTGGCTTCATACACAATCAAGGAGGAAGGTTGTAAATACACAAAAGAACCGGCCAAGTGCTATGCCGACTGCTTATGTTACCCAAAGGATTCATTCCATCTGTACTCAACCCGAACCTTATATTCCTCAATTCCGCTTCGAAGTTAACAAATTCCCTGTCGATGTTTCTCCACTGCGCAGAATCAGCGGGGTGTCTCAACTTTCCATCCTTCTTATGGTCTTCTGAATGCCAACGCAATAATTTTGCCTCTTTATGGTTTGCAAACAAACGCTTCAAGTGGGGAATGACGGGAAAATACCACAATGATGAGGACATCGCTGACAAAGTTGCGACCGCCGCTCCTTCCCCTACTACTTCTTCGACGCATAGAGGCCTCAATCCACAAGCCGTGCCTTTCAAGCCTTCATCAGTAGTCCAAAGCCTCATGCTAGAAGCCTCAATGCCCCAAGGAAGGTCCAACTCCAAGCCCAAGTCACCGTCGAAGCCCAAGTCGCAGAAAAGCCCGTTTCGGCAGCAGTCCAACTTCAAACGGCCGTAACTTTCGCGTCCGAAGTCCGTTTTTGACGATCCACCACTCCACGGAAAGCTTATCTCCTAAGCTTTCCAATGGTTCTGGTCCCACTGCCAGATTTGGCCAGGAATGACAGAAATCGCCAAAATACACCATGGGACAGAAACTACCAGGTGCTGCATCACCTCTTCTTTGGGCCAAAAGCCCAGGTATTCCTAGGGTTGCGTGTGTGTGGGTACCATCGTGGCCAGCGCCCCTCCTCTGGCCACTGCTCTATTTATGGCCGCCGCTACCCTTTTTCTTGCTCGGGTTTTGTTTTGTTTAGTTATCCACTGCGCGTGTGAGACTTCCTCGATTCCTTTTGTATCGGCTAGATCATCAGGAACGAGCTCGGAACCCAAACTGTGTGAGCTTAGTCTAATTCTAGCAAATTTAGTTGCTTTTATCTTGTTCTTGCTGTGTTTCTTTGGTTGCATCGCAGGAATCGACCTTCGTGATCAGGTCAGCCGTGTTTGGCATGGTTGATAACAAATTGTGATCGTTGTTTGACGATTGTCGGTGTCCACGCCTATCTGGATTGGTATCCGCTTCGCCTAGGTCACGTTCCACCCAACCAAACGTACCCTCTCACCAGAAGATCGGCATCCATTGGCGCATCAGTTGGTATCAGAGCTTCCGGTTGACTGGTGAGAATTTATCTTAGTTTAGTAGATTGATTTCATACCTAGAGTCCAGAAAATTGCCCTCCAAAAAGATTTATTTTCTGCTGTCCAAACCATTGTCATTAGTCTTGCATCATTCTTGTAAGTTTGCATCTTTGAATTTTAGTCCATCGTTGTCGAGTGCTGGTTTTTAATTTTAGTCTTGGTCTAGTTTTAGTCTTGCATCTAGTCGCGGAGTCAAATTGCACGTCGATCTCCTCGTCGTTGCGTCCAATTCGAATCTGCCGCTATCCAGTTCGTTGTTTTCATCATATCTTCTTCATACATACTCAGATTTTGACGTTCTTATATTTTCTGGAAACATCAGATCGTGCTCTACAACTTTTCTGTTGGGGATAAAGTCAGATTCGGCTTCCATCTATGAGATATTGGGCCGTTAATGATGACAGTGTAGAGTTCGAATCTAATACATTTGTTTCGGTATTTTCATCATAACTCTTTAATCTAAACTCGGATTGGGATAAACTTATACTTTCTGGAATCGTTGTGAGAAATCCCACAAAAAGTTAGTTGGGGTAATCTTCAAATTCAGCTGTTTTTATCACGCTAAAATTTGGGCAAAGTTAGTTGTGTAATCTTCAAACTCTAGTCCATCTTGGATTCAAATTGCTCAATCTGAGACAGCTTCGGTAAAATTGCCATATCTTTTGATTCCCAACTCTGTTTTGACGTTCTTGTACTTGTTGGAAAGATAAAAAGATCCTCTACAACTTTTCTGTTAGGTAGAGCTTCAGATTCGGAGCTTTTGGAGTCCGAAATTGCTAAACAACGTTTCTGTCCTAGTTGTGCAGCCCAAAAGAAAAAGGCAAAGTGCAACAAAAGCTGCACTATTCATAAAAAGAAAAGAAGTAAGAAAAAGGCAAGTGCACAAAAAAAAGAGCCGCACAAAAAAAATTAGAGTAGAAAAAAGTGTGTAGCAAAAGAGGAGAATTTTTTGTGGTGCATCGTTTGGTTCTAATCCTTTGTGTTGCTAGTTGCTTGCTTGAGCTAGGTCTGCATCTAGGCTAGTTCCAGCACATTGACTATTACTTTGGACTAATTTTCAATCTTGCATTATTGATCTTGAATTATTGCTACACATATAATAGCCTATCCAAGCTCCACCTTCTACTAACCAGCCAGGAACAGGGCCTTGCAATCGTTGAACTCACGTCTCAATTGGCTTATCATGAACCAGCCACCGGTTGAATCCTTCCTCATTGCGGCTGGTAAGAACGAGTAAGAACATGGTACAAGCATTAGCGTGTGAGCACTCCACATCCTAGTAGTTGGTAGGACGCACATATATTCTGTGTTTTCCTTTGTCTCCTACTAACAATGGCAGGATCTAATACAGAAGGGGATGATGAGTGCATCTTAAGATCAGAATTCAACAAGTACATGGAGGACAATCATAATGCGCTGAACAGCATCAGCACAAACCTCACCAAGCTTGCCCAAGACAGCGAGCAAAGGATGGAGCGCATTAAGCGGAGCATCTCCAACCTCGTCACTAGAATGGATCAGTTTGAGGGGGCACTGCACGCTGCTACCCCAAGACATTCGCCTCCTGTTGATGCTGCTGGACTTGCGGCCAATGCCGCATCCAATGCGGTTCCCGTTCAGCATAACCGCCACTCCTGGGCAGACGAGGTCGAAGAGTGTGAGAACGCTTACATTGTTGATACTGAGGTACATGATGGTTTCAATGTCCACAATGACCGTGCCCATCGTTGTCTTCGACACAACCACCAAGGTATGGCTAGAAATTCCAATCGAAATCCAAGAGAGGTAAATGATGATCCACTAGCTAAAGTCAAGTTTTCCATACCTCCTTTTGCTGGTCGATATGATCCTGATGTTTACCTGAGTTGGGAATTATCTATAGATCAAAAATTTGCATGCTTTATTTCTCTGACGATAGGAAAGTTAGTGCTGCTACTAGTAAATTCACTGATTTTGCATCCATTTGGTGGCATGAAACTTGTAAAAAACCAAATATACCTAGAACTTGGGAAGCACTAAAACGAGCTATGTGATCTAGATTTGTCCCTTCTTATTATGCTCGAGATTTACTTAATAAGCTGCAACGTTTGAACCAAGGTGAAAAATCTGTGGAGGAATATTATCAAGAATTGCAAATTGGCATGTTGCGTTGTGGCTTAGAAGAAAATAATGATGCTAAGATGGCTAGGTTCTTGGGAGGGCTCAATCGTGAGATATAGGATATTCTTGATTATAAGGATTACACTACTATCACTCGTTTGTTTCATCTTGCCTGTAAAGCTGAAAGGGAAGTACAGGGACGCCATCCCAAGACAAGAGGACACTTTGGAGGCTCTTCTTCCTCAGGCCAGACCCCGGTGGTGCATTCCAAGGCACCATCCACTACTTTCGGTCGTGCGCCTCCGCCTACTGCCACTACATCCACTCCTTCACGTGCTATCGAGGCAGCCGCACCCGCGAAGGGCGCTTCTTCTGTTGCTTCCACAGGACGTACTCGCGACACACAATGTTATTGTTGCAAGGGATTTGGGCATGTGTCGCGTAATTGTCCAAGTCAGCGTGCCCTCCTTGTGAGAGAGGATGGTGAGTATACTAGTGCTAGTGACATTGATGAAGAAGAATATGCCCTTGTTGCAACTAACAATGCAGGTAACACTAAACCACAAGAAGAGATCTTGAGTTTTGCATTGGTGGAGAAATACCCGGCCCTTGTTGTCACGCGTGCCCTTAGTGCACAATCAGTGCGTGCTGAACAGAATCAACGCCACAACATCTTTCAGACAAGGTTTGTTGTCAAAGAGCGTGCTGTGCACGTCATTGTTGATGGAGGTAGCTGCAACAATCTCGCTAGTGTGGACATGGTCGAGAAGCTTGGCTTGACCAAGAGTTCACATCCACACCCGTACTCGATTGAATGGTTAAATTCATGTGGTAAGCTCAAGGTAACTCAAACTGCGCGCGTACACTTCTCCATTGGTTCTTACCATGATCACGTTGACTGCGATGTTGTACCTATGGATGCATGTTCACTGCTATTAGGTAGGCCATGGTTATATGATAGAGATGCCATTCACCATGGTCGGACCAATCACTATAGTTTTATGGTCAAGGGTAAGAAAATTGTTTTGGATCCTATGACCCCTGCAGAGCTGCTAAACATTGATAAAGCGAGAGCCAAAAGAGAGAAACAGGAGTGTCATAAAACTGAAAATCAATGTGTAGCTCAACAACACAACCCACCAAACGAACTTGGAGTTAAACAATCTGAGATTAAATTGAAGGGTGCTGTTTTGTTAACTACACAAATTCCTTTGCATGATCCATTGACTAACAAGGCTTCATTGCAAGCATCTATTTCTTTGCCTCCTGTTGTTGCCACTAACCTTTTGCAGGAGCATGAGATGGAGTCGAGGACAACTCCAATTCAACAAGGGGAGGGTGATGAGGATATCGCTGACAAAGTTGCGACCGCCGCTCCTTCCCCTACTACTTCTTTGACGCATAGAGGCCTCAATCCACAAGCCGTGCCTTTTAAGCCTTCATCAGTAGTCCAAAGCCTCATGCCAGAAGCCTCAATGCCCCAAGGAAGGTCCAACTCCAAGCCCAAGTCACTGTCGAAGCCCAGGTCGCAGAAAAGCCCGTTTCGGCAGCAGTCCAACTTCAAACGGCCGTAACTTTCGCGTCCGAAGTCCGTTTTCGACGATTCGGACTCGGAGTCCTCAGCCGAACTTATGCAGAATTTATAACGGTGAGACCTTTCAAGATGACCCTTCGGGAAGGTATGCTGAACAACAGTGAACAGGAGCACAGAGAGTTTAGACAGGTTCGGGCCCTCGATGGTGGGAGTAAAAGCCCTACGTCCTGTTGAGATTTCACTAAGTGTGGTAAAAGGTTTACAAATGGAGGAAAAAGTCCTCACAGGCGAGGATTTTTTCCTGTAAGAGTGTACAAAGATAAGCCAAAGAAAGCTTATTAAAATGCTATATAAGATGTGCCGTAGACTTGGCTAACTTGGATTATCCTCCCTTTTTGATGTTCCATGCCATCCTTTTATACTGTTTGAAAGGGTGCCATGTAGAGGAAACTGCATCAAACGGTTGCATGGACGGTTGGATGCGGTTTTTTGGAACTGCTCTTTAACCTCCACGCAGGTTAAACACGTGTTATTCATGGATAACTGTATGCGTTAACCTTCTGACGGTTGATTTTCCACGTGTAAGAATCTTCGGGATACTTAGAATATCCTGTTGTACGGGCAACCGAAATAGATAGATCCCAAGTATTCTGATCGACAGATGTTCTGACCGCGGGATATTGGCTGACCGCGCAATATCCCGAATGTGTAGTTCGCGTATAGCTTACGAACTTCTGATCGCGGAAGGCTTACGGACTTCTGACCGCGGAAGGCTTACGGACTTCTGACCGCGCAAGGCTTACGGTCTGACCGCGTAAAACTGTGACCTGATCGCGTAAAGCTTGCGACCTCATGGTGATGCCCCTCAGGATAGCTTGAGTTCGCATCACCAGGTACATGTCTGGTTCGAACTTGTCTTGAACCAAAAGTTTATTAGAAATGACCCGGGTGTCAATCCTCGTCAGCTAGCCCCCAAATTCGAAGAAAATGAAGAGACGTGTTTATTTCGAATTTAAAAACCGTGCATTGGATTTTTAACCCGGCCCTTTAACTTCTCCACTTAGTGGTGCACTAAGTGAAAACGGTTGGTTTTTCAAGATGAGTTCTGACATTACGTGACGGGTAATGATAGCGCCGTAAAATTGTTTTTATCTCGAGGTAAAATTGTAAATGTTTTAGCAAAATCCGAGGCGTCTGGAATACAAACCGTCACCCAGGCGGCTATAAATACTAGACCCCTGGATATGTAAAGATCTACAATTTCCCTCTCACGTCTAAGTCTTTTTCTTGTTATCCTGCCTCCTTCCTTTTCACATACCCCTCCCAATGGCAGATCATGAAATCATCGAGATTGAGAGCGATGAAGGGGAAACTGTCGAACAAGGGTCTCAAACGAATGAAGTCCTGTCTCCCTTAAGGAAGAAACCCAAGGTTGACGAAGGATCTTCCAGTGGAACAAAGGTAAAGAACGTAGCGAGTTTCTTTCTTCCTTCAGTTCCTTTGACCCTCCCCGTTCATGCCTCTCGGCAAGTTAGGCCTTTATCCTTAGGAAAAGATCCTTTCACATCCAATTCCCCCATCCTTTTGGGTGATCAACATCCTGGTCGGCAAGCGGTGACTATCCCTCGATCAGATGATTGCCATATTGGGTTGGCGAAGCAATCTTCTTCTGGGGAGGTTGCTCTTCCACCATATGATGATCTTCCTCCCAAGATGGGTGTATCAACGGGTTACGCACCGGGATAGGTAACAATTCTTCTCCCTTTTTTGCTGATAATTTTAGTTAGTATGACTAACTTTTTGCAAAAATGTAGGAGGTAGGAGGCCCCAGCGATCAGCCTTCTGCTGCTCCATTCTTCCTTCCGGACAGACCCTTCTGGAAGAGAAGAATGCCCTGGAGAAGAAGACCGAGGAGATGGCCTCGAAGATTCTGCGTTTAGCAGAATGTCTTGATCGATCCCGAGAAGAGGCGCACCATTTCCGTCGAGAGAGGGACTTCGCTCAGCAACAGCGAGAACTCTCTGACTTGATTAGGGACAATAGTGCGTCTGTTGTTAGGGACGATATAGATAGACTTAGGGTAGTTGCTAGTTCCCTGGGGGTTGTCAGTGTAGATCCTACTGACAACAACATGTCCCTTGGGGAACTTTGTAAACTTCTTTCGGAGCAAGTCGATGTTTTGATCGACTGCATCCCTTTTGTATGTAAAGAATGTAAGAAATAAAAGTTCTTTATTTCTCATGAAATGTTCTCCACATCTTCTGTGCGAAAATATAGCCATGAACTTTACGTTCGTGACCATTTATACACAGGAAATTTTAGTTCTGCGATCAAAATCACTTTTAAGAAAAAAAGCACCGCGACCTGCCCTGATTCCGCGATCAGTTTCAAAGCCGCGGTCAGAACTAAGGTTCGACCAGAGTTGGGACTCGGTCAGGATGTCACTTCGATTAGAATCGAAGTTTTAGCCTAAAACACGATTTCGATAAAACCATAACCCAATTAGAAACACTTCAGTACGTTAAAAATTGGGTTACGTGATTTTTTCGAATAAAATGTTCAAAGTATAAAAAGGAAAAACGTCCTCTGGAAAGTACTGAAAATTTTTCAGTCCTTTTACACTTTCAGTTTCCAAAACAAAGAAGTCTTTTTGTTTCAGATCCGACGCCTGAGTACTTTATCGGGTCCATCAGAGACAGTATCCATTATGGGAAATGAATAAAGCATTCAATGGAACGTTTGAAATGAGCCGTTTACTCATTAATGCGTCGCCTTGGGTCTATAAAAAGAGCAGATGTCTTCTCAAAGAAGCCACACAGCTAAAAACCCTCATTATTCCCGCCGCTCAAAACCCTCATTTTCTTCAGCCTTCATCTTCCCCAAATCGCCAGCTTCCCCTTTGATTCTACACCAAAGATGGAGTCCTGGAGCAGATCCATTCATCATTCTGAGGAGAGCCTGATGGCGCTAGAGAAGGAGGAGATCCTTTCTCCGCGGCTGCTCATTAACTGGCGACCTGCGGAGAAGGACCAAGAAACCCCAACTGTCCAAGAAGGCGAGTTGGTGGTTTTTGAGGAGTATTTGCGTTGCGGGTTCCGATTCCCTGAGAGTCGGTTCCTTAAGGATGTCCTTGAACATTACGGGTGGGAACTGATCAACCTCCACCCCAACGCGATGCTGATCCTTGCAGTATTCCAGCATCTCTGTGAAGCCTTCGTCGGAATATATCCCAGCGTGGATCTTTTCCGACGATTCTACTTTTCGGCGTGGTCGAAGAGCACCAACGCCGCCGGATGCATCTACTTCCGGCTGAGGGATAAAAAGGAGTATCCCTCCCCACCCCTGCGAGACTCAGTGCACGGGTGGCACCAGAAATGGTTTTACTGCACCCCGCCGACCGAGAGCGGGTTGTGGTTTGAGAACTCGCGGCCGGAGAAGCCGAGCGAGTTGGATACTCTCCCGGCGATGAACGCGGAGTTCATGAAGCATGCCGAGGTGATCCTTCACTTAGTCGAACAAGGGTTGATGGCACGTGACGTCATCCGAGACTTTGTGAAGAACCGGGTGAGCCCCCTGCGTGAAAGGGCTCATCCGGCTTGGGAGATCAAGTCCATGGCGGACACTACCCTGGACTATAACGAAGGTATTCATTTCTGACATTGAAATCCTTTTATGTCATTTTTGAAATGTATCAATTTAACTCGTATCTAGGAACAGTCCTGCCCTCAGCTGAGATTGAGAGGCGGACTAACTACCTCCTCAGGGCGTACAACGCCGAGGTAGAGGGCCCCAAGGGATCGCCTCGCCCCCAAAGCTTGATTCATGCCGGCGACGACCTTAAACAGGAGAGCCGAAAGGTACACTTTCCACTTGGCCTCTGTTTTGCAGGTCTCATGTATGTCCAGCACTAATCAATCCCATTGGAATGAGAATAGCTCCTAGGGAGGTTTGCGGATGCGACATTCCCAAGTGAAAATGTCGGCTCTCTAAAGAAGCCGACGGCGAGGAACGTGAAGAAGGTCTCTCAGAGACCCAGGACAAAGAGTCCTACCCCTAAGAAGACCAAGCTGAACCCTGGGGAGGGGTCTTCACGAAGCGTTCCTTGTCCCGCAAGAAAGACTGCGGTAAGATATCACATTCCTGCTACTTTTTCAGGCGCGACATGGAATCACTTCTTCGTCGTACGGGGAGAGGGGAGCGAGGAGGAAGAGGATGAAGTTCCTCTGATCCTTCGAAGGAGGAAGATCGCGGATCTTCCATCCAGCGATGCCCCAAGCTGCCCCGCAGAGACCACAGCTGCCGAAGAGGTGGCCGTGGCTGACCCTGCGACCACCGAGGATCTTGTGGTCGCGGGTGACCTTCCAATTCCTGAAGCCCCCGAGGTTTCAGGGTCAATCATCTCTGCTTCCCTGGTCGAAGGGACGACTAACGTAAAGAATCTTTTCGATCATTCCCTCTATGGCTCTTTCTGCACATTTGATAAGTTAATGTACATACAGAGAGGAGAGCTTCCCCCTGGGACCACTGGGGATTCCAGAGAGGAAAATCCTCCTCCTCCGCAGGCAGAGGAGGAGGTAGACGAATAAAGGCCGACTGTGACGGTTCCAGCAACTCAGGAATCGCCAAGGCCTTCGGATGCAGCCCCACCAGTTAGTCCGGTGGCCCAGGTAAAGACCTATGTGTTTTTACCTGTTCCCTAAGAATATGCTTGTAACATGACATTTCTAGGGGGGTGCTGCCTTGTTTACCATAAGGAAGGCGAGAACTGGAGACGGCTCTCCTTCGCCAGGGGAATTTTCCCAGAAGTCCCAGGAACGAATGGGATTTCAAATAAGGTAAGAGCTCTTACTTGACAGTAATCTTAAATAAAAGTTGCCTGACCCATTCTTCCTGTTAGGCAAAAGAAGACAGCGCCTAACCCTTCAACCGCCACTGGGGAGGTTGAAATTAGGGCTGATGAGGGAGCCTCTAATGAAGAGCGCTCTGCTCCCGCGGTTCAGGAAGTTGTCCGGACCGCGGGAGGTGAAACAAGTACAGGGATCGGGTCACAACCAGTAGTCTCTGGGGGTGGCGTCCGGCCGGCACTCCCATCAACTGTCCCTGTCGCAGGCACTTCCGGCGCGCTAGCAAGGATTCTTGCTAGCATGGATGATGCCGCTTTAAATAAGTTTATGAAGGTATGATCACCCCTGTTTCGGCGCTTGAATTGCCTTTAGAGCATACTTAACTCTCTTGCTTTGTATCACAGGGCTTGTCATGGGTGACGGGTCAGTCGCATGCTGCAATGGCTAGCATGGCGGCTGTTCAAAAAGATCGTGACGGCTTGCGCAAGTGAGGATCGTCATTCTTCTGTTAATATAAGTAGGCTTTAATTGTGACTGACCTGATTTTGCTGCAGAGAGGTTACATTCTTGAAAAAAGAGTTAGCCAAGATGAGGCTGAACTCAGTTACAGAGTTCAAGAAACTACGGACTGAAATCAATAAACTTCAGTCTGAGAATGCTGGTAAGTCGATTCTCAACTTGAGAAGACTTAAAGCCGTTTCTTGTTAATAACCTCTTTTCTCTGTACAGCGCAAGCAGGTTGCATTACACAGCTCGGCCAGGACAAGATGATTCTCGAGTCCTCGCTCAACCATACCGACCGAGCGGTCAAAGAGTTGAGCCTACTGGTCTTCGAAAAACTGAAGGCCGTGGCCAGCCTTTTGAATACCAACGTGGTAGAGTTGAGGAAGGACGACCCAAGTGTCAGCGATTGGGCATCACTGCTCACAACTCAAGCAGAATCACTGCTCGAATATCTCCCTGGAGATTTACGGCGACGTGAAGAGATAATCAGGACGAGAGTCCGATCAGCCGCTTCTGCCGTACTCAGCCGGGTTCGACTTCACCATGGCCCAGATGCGAATCTGAGCGCGCTGGTGGGACCAGTTGAGGTCGAGAGTGAAGAACTGCTTGACGCCGTTATTGAAGAAGTTAAGCCCTTCGTTGACAAACTCTTGGCTGAGCTGAGGATCGAATGATCCTTACATTTTGTAACCCAACAATTGTAATTACAATGCCATGTATGTAAAACTATTTTTTCAAAAGAAAGTGCATATTCACATCTAAGTTTCATACTATAAGTATACTCCTCTAGCCCCCGCCTCTGTTTTGTGAATACTAGAGCCTTAGTATTTTAAGCAGAGGGGAAAACATAAGTATGATGACCAGGGATATGCGCTTCAAGCCGATGGTCAAGATTAAAATAACATTTTAACCTTATTGCAAACTAGTAGCCACCCAGATGACCGAAGACTTGCCAGATAGTCCCGTGTGCGTTGAGAAACGGCTTATTTAGGAGCGACTTATCTGGAAGTGATCATGAGATCGACCAGCGAATCCGGTTAAAAAATGCTGTAGTAACCTAACCGCCGGCGATCAACCCCAGGTCGAATTTGTATAATTTGGGCTTAAAGAAAACACTCATTGTATGAAAACAAGACATGTTTTTTATGAAAAAATGCTAATTGAACAGGGGAAAAAGTGATTGGAATACTTACACGTAAAACTTGCGAAGTTGATCGATGTTCCAAGTATTGGACAAAATCCGACCATCCTCCATGGCTAACCGTGCAGACCCTGGCCGCGGCACTGAGACGACAGTGTATGGTCCTTCCCACTTTGGGGAGAACTTATTGCGGTTAGACTGGTCTTGAATTTTTCGTAAAACCAAGTCGCCCACGTTGAGATCACGTGGTCGCACCTTTTTACTGTGATACTTGCGTAGAGCCTGCAAGTATACCGCGGACTTGATCAGGGCGCGATCACGCCGTTCTTCCAGGAGGATGAGATCTTGCGATCGCTGTTCGGATTGGTTGACCTGTTCGAATTGATTCGTGCGAACAGATCCAATACTGACTTCCATAGGCAACACAGCCTCGGCCCCATAGACCAAATGGAAGGGTGTCTCACCGGTGGCTCGACTAGAGGTAGTCCGTAGTGCCCATAGAACAGTATAGAGCTCGTCTGCCCAAGCCCCCGAGCGGGTCTTGAGGCGATCAAAAACACGTTTTTTGATGCCTTGCAACACTTGCCCATTGGCCCGTTCTACGGCACCATTGCTTTGTGGATGTGCCACGGAAGCAAAGCACACCTTAGTCCCAATCTGATCGCAGTAGTCTAGGAAGAGACCGCTAGCGAACTGAGAACCGTTGTCTGTGATGAGACGGTTTGGAACACCAAATCGTGCCACAATGTTCTTATGAAAGAACTTTTGTGCAGCTGATGCAGTAATATTTCGTACTGGTTCGGCCTCAATCCACTTTGTGAACGTGTCAATGGCTACGAACAGAAACTTGTATCCATTGACCGCTTGTGGCATAGGACCGACGATGTCCATTCCCCAGATCGCGAAGGGCCATGCGAGAGGAATAGTTTGCAATGCATAAGCAGGTTGATGAACCTGTCTCGCATGAAACTGACACTGTGGACACATCTTGACCATAAACTTGGCATCATCGAGTGCCGAAGGCCAGTAGAATCCCTGTCGAAAAACTTTTTCGGCCAGTGTTCGGTATGACGCGTGTGCACCGCATACACCGTCATGTATTTCTTTCAGGAGGGATTTTCCTTCCTCCTGAGATATGCAGCGCATGAATACTCCTTGAGTACCCTTTCTGTACATAACCCCATCTATGAGTTTGTACAGACGCGCCTTTCGAATTAATCGATCGCTTTTGGTTTCGTCCTCAGGTAGGGTCCCATGTTCAAGATAGACCCTCAATGGATGAGTCCAATCTTGTTCCTGACCGAGGTTGGCAACGAAGGCTATTGCCGGATCATCCTCGACCGAAGTCATGATCGAAGGATGGTCCAAGTGTTCAATGAACACTCCTGCCGGAGCGGATGAGCGTGAGGATCCAATTTTGGATAATTGGTCTGCGAGAATGTTGTCCTTTCACGGGATGTATTGGACTTCGAAGTGACTGAAGTGTTTTTCCAATCTCCTCACTTCCCCCAGGTAATGAGCCATTGTCTCATCGGAGGTGCTGTACTCCTTGTTTACCTGGTTTACGACCAGCTGTGAGTCCCCCCTCACCACTAATCGACGGACTCCGAGGAATTTTGCTGCCCGGAGCCCTGCAAGAAGACCTTCATACTCTGCTGCATTGTTGGTTGCAACAAAGTGTAGTTGAATGACATACTTAAGCTGTTCGCCCTGAGGCGTAACTAAGACCACTCCAGCCCCCGAGTGTTGAAAACTACGGGAGCCGTCAAAGTACATTGTCCAATAATCGGGGCACTCCAGTTCCTTCGCCAACTGCACGGGTGGCTCAGGGTTGGTCCATTCGACCACAAAGTCGGCCAAAACCTGAGACTTAACCGCCGTGCGAGGGGTGAAAAGGATTTCGAAGGCACCGAATTCGACCGCCCATTTAGCGATTCGACCAGATTTTTCTGGATTTCGAACAATATCCCCTAAAGGAAAAGAGGAGGGTACTGTGATCTTGTGTGCTTGAAAGTAATGTCGTAGCTTACGGGAAGCCATCAGTAGCGCGTAAAGTATCTTCTGGACCTCAGGGTAGCGCTCCTTAGGACCATGAAGTACTTCGCTCACATAGTAGACGGGTCTGTGTACTCCTTCCCTTTCCACGATCAGAACTGCGCTGACCGCGTGTGGGGTGGCCGCTAAATACAGAAGTAATGGTTCCTCCTTTTCAGGAGACACCAATACCGGCGGACTAGAAAGATATGTTTTTACCTCCTGAAACGCTTTTTCGGCCTCGTCGGACCACGTGAAGTTATGATGTTTCCGCAAGGCTTTAAAGAAAGGTAGTCCCCTTTCGCCTAATCGCGATATGAAGCGACTTAAAGCCGCCATGCGACCAGCCAGGCGTTGAACATCCTTCATGGTCGAGGGCGACCTCATTTGTTCAATAGCTCTGATTTTCTTTGGATTAACCTCAATGCCCCTGGAACACACAAGAAAACCAAGAAGCTTTCCTGAAGAAACCCCGAAAGAACATTTCTCCGGGTTCAATTTTATTCCAAAGCGATTCAAGTTACAGAAGGTTTCAGTAAGATCGTCCAAATGAGACAATCTTTTGGTGCTCTTTACAACCAAGTCGTCTACATATGCTTCGAGATTACGCCCTATCTAGGAAAGAAAGGTCTTTTGCATCAAGCGCTGGTACGTGGAACCAGCGTTCTTGAGACCGAACGGCATTCTGACGTAGCAGTATGTGCCGAACGGGGTGATGAAGGCAGTTTTCTCTTCATCGTCTTCTGCCATGCTAATTTGATGATATCCTGAGTAGGCATCCAGAAAACTCATCAGTTCGCAACCCGCAGTGGAGTCAACCAGCTGGTCGATGCGAGGAAGGGGAAAGTCGTCCTTTTGACAGGCACTGTTGAGGCTAGTATAGTCGACGCACATGCGCCACTTGCCATTTGACTTGCAGACCATGACCGGATTGGCGAGCCAGTCCGGGTGATTCACTTCGCGGATAAACCCGGCTTGTAAGAGTTTGTCTAACTCTTCTCGGATGGCTTCCTGTCGGTCGGTGGCAAAACGCCTGAGCTTTTGCTTTATTGGTCGTTGTCCAGGTCGAATTGCTAACCTGTGCTCAATTACTTCCCTTGGGACACCGGGCATGTCGGACGGTTTCCACGCAAACACGTCTGCGTTAGCCCGGAGGAAAGCAACGAGGTCGAGTTCCTATTTGTCATCCAGGGCTGACCCAACCCGAATTGTCTTGGATGGGTCATCTGGGTACAAGGGAACTTGTTTGAGTTTCTCATCTGGTCGAGGAGCAGCCCTGATCGCATCGGTGGCGACAGTGGCGACCTGAGCGTCCCGGAGGGGAAGTTGATCGACCATCTCCAAAGATAGCCGGTCGCACGTGAGCGCCACGTTGAGACTACCTCGGACTGAAATGACACCTTTGGGGCCAGGCAATTTCCCGCACTGATAAGCATAGTGCGTTGCCATCATGAACTTAGCAAGAGTCGGCCTGCCAAAGATTGGATTATAAGCTGAATCACAATCGATTACATCGAAAGTAACCAATTCTGTTTGGAAATTATCTGGTTCTCCCAGAGTGACCGGGAGGACCACTTGTCCCAATGGCATCATCGAGGGCCCTGGGATTATCCCATAAAACGGATGGATTATGGGCTTGATCTTCGAACGAGGAATTTGCATCTCGTCAAGTGTCTTGACCAATAAAAGATCAAGGGAACTTCCCCCGTCAATCAGGACCCTTTCGACTCTCGCGTTACTGATGATTGGGGTAATAACCAGAGGTAGCCTCAATGGTCGAGTTAGCCACACAGGACAGTCAGCGCGATCGAACGTCAAAGGTATATCCGACCAACGGGGATATTGAGGTTCACCAAGGGATGTCTCCATTTGGTTAACCTCTCGGCAAAAGGTTTTAAACTGTCTTTTGGAAACGAAAGAGGAGGAACCTCCGAAAATGACATTAACATGATTTTGAGGTACCTGGTAAGCCATTTCTTCGTCTCCATCGACGTCTCTAACCCCGCACGCCTGCTCTTTAGGCGGTAAGGTTGGCATTGGCCCAGCTCCTTGGTAGAAATCATCCAGCTGTTTCAACCAACTCCTGCAGTTTTTGAGATCGTGGCCTGCGGAATTGTGGAGTGGACACCACCTTTTGCCCTCCTGCGGATTAGTTGATTTTTCTGGCTGGTCGGAATCCCGGCCACCAGAAGCAGTTTTACTTTTAAAAGAAGACTTATTACCTTTGGTCGAAGGTGGTTTCTCCGCGACCGCGACCTCACGGTACTGTCCAGAGCGGTTCCTCTTCGACTTTTTTGACTTCCCACCCGGTGAAGACTCCGGCTTTTTGCTCGAATCTTCTTTCTTGGCGTGCTTGAAGCCTGGTTGGGGCGGTAGGTCCCCCTTGTCAACCATTCGGTTCCATTCGACTGCCTCGGCTGCATTGGAGTATCGATCAGCCATATCGAACAGATCGGCCACTGATCGAGGAGGGTGGATGAGCAAGTCTTCAGTGAATCTCCGGTATCGAACGGCATGCTTAAATGCCCTGATTACGGAGCCATCAGATATGTTCGGGATGGTATTTCTTACCCCGACAAACCTCTTGACAAACTGCCGAAGCGTTTCGGTCGAAGTTTGCCGCAGTCTATGCAAGTCGTCCTCCTTACCCGGCTTTTGGTAACAGTTTTGGAAATTGCTGAGGATGGCATCGCATAGCATTTCCCAATTATAGATAGAGCCCTCAGGCTGATTGAACAACCAGGTTCTAGCCGGTCCTACGAGGACTGTTGGCAGGTAGTTGGCCATGACCTTGTCATCGCCTCTTGCTGCTTGGATGGCAGTGATATAGATCTGAAGGAACTCAGATGGGTTTTGAGTTCCATCAAACCTCTCAATGGCCCCTGGTCGAAACTTATCGGGCCAAACGACTGCTCGTAGGCCAGGCGAGAAAGCTTTGCAACCAACGTAAGGACCGTGAACCGTCCTGCGACTTTCGGTCGGGTTTCGAGCAAACTCACTTAATGGCGAGGTTACTCGGAGTCCCAAACGAGAGTGAACGGGAACTCGATCCCTACTACGAGAGTCCTGCATTCGCCGATATTTGTCCTGTCGGGACGGTAAAGGTGGCGGGTAACTCCGTCGGCCAGAGCCAAAATGAGGACCATCTCGTTCACGGGGATGTGTCACTGAGCGGGAAGAAGCTGTTGGGGTCGCCTCGGATGCAACCTCGTCCAGTCTTTCCGCCAGGATCCTGAAAAAGGCCGGTCTCTGCGCATCCGTGACCGTAGGAGGAAAATTACGCATGACCTCCGCGATAGATCGCAGTCGACCATGGGTACTTCTCCTAGGGGCACCAGGTGTTAACTGTTTCTTCGTCCACTGGGAAATGCTCCGGTGGTAAGGAAGGAGTCTGGTCACGTCTACGACCACGCGACCGTCGAGAAGAACTCGAGGCAGCATCGTAACGAGCCTGCGCATTTTGAAGAGCCTCTAGGGCAGTTCTGCGTAGTTCGTTGTTCTGTTGCTCGAGATCTTGCCCCTCTTTCTGTTTGCGATCTTGTTCTTCCCTGGTAGCCTGTTGATCGGGAGTTTCCTCCGACAACGCAGCAAACTGCCTAGGGAGAGAGGTCGTCGATGGGGAGAACATCTCGGTTTGTTCCGAGTCAGACTCGAAATCAAAGAGGCGGTGGAGGTTATTAGGGTCGAACCTTCCTGGGCTAACTTCAGGGTCACCATCATATTTTCCCTCAGCGGGATCGTATGACGGGCCGGATTCATCGCCTAGCACATTAAGAACCTCTGCGGGTTCTGACCTTGTGCCAGTTACCTCCTGGTCGATTAACATGACTTGGGGAGATGATTCAACCTGTGGAAGATTCTGGCCTTCGACCTCTTCCATCGGAACAGGATCGCTTGGAGAAGGCATGGGTATATGGGCATAATCCTCGAGATCGAAATCATTCTCGGAATCATATGCTCCAGCCATGTTTCGGCGAACCTCCGAATTTCAATTAGGACGCCTTGAGAAAGGCCCCACGGTGGGCGCCAGCTGTCGACGATTCGGACTCGGAGTCCTCAGCCGAACTTATGCAGAATTTATAACGGTGAGACCTTTCAAGATGACCCTTCGGGAAGGTATGCTGAACAACAGTGAACAGGAGCACAGAGAGTTTAGACAGGTTCGGGCCCTCGATGGTGGGAGTAAAAGCCCTACGTCCTGTTGAGATTTCACTAAGTGTGGTAAAAGGTTTACAAATGGAGGAAAAAGTCCTCACAGGCGAGGATTTTTTCCTGTAAGAGTGTACAAAGATAAGCCAAAGAAAGCTTATTAAAATGCTATATAAGATGTGCCGTAGACTTGGCTAACTTGGATTATCCTCCCTTTTTGATGTTCCATGCCATCCTTTTATACTGTTTGAAAGGGTGCCATGTAGAGGAAACTGCATCAAACGGTTGCATGGACGGTTGGATGCGGTTTTTTGGAACTGCTCTTTAACCTCCACGCAGGTTAAACACGTGTTATTCATGGATAACTGTATGTGTTAACCTTCTGACGGTTGATTTTCCACGTGTAAGAATCTTCGGGATACTTAGAATATCTTGTTGTACGGGCAACCGAAATAGATAGATCCCAAGTATTCTGATCGACAGATGTTCTGACCGCGGGATATTGGCTGACTGCGCAATATCCCGAATGTGTAGTTCGCGTATAGCTTACGAACTTCTGATCGCGGAAGGCTTACGGACTTCTGACCGCGGAAGGCTTACGGACTTCTGACTGCGCAAGGCTTACGGTCTGACCGCGTAAAACTGTGACCTGATCGCGTAAAGCTTGCGACCTCATGGTGATGCCCCTCAGGATAGCTTGAGTTCGCATCACCAGGTACATGTCTGGTTCGAACTTGTCTTGAACCAAAAGTTTATTAGAAATGACCCGGGTGTCAATCCTCGTCAATTCTCATACTGATGCTTTGAGAAGTAAGGTTCGGTCTTTGAAAAAGGAGTGCGATGATCTTTTGAGCAAGAGCTCGAGCGGCTCTGATTCTGATTCTTGTGAGCTTTGTCTTTCTTTGCATTCTGAGATTAATTCTTTGAGGCTTTCACTTGGGTCTTTGCATTCTGAGCTTGATTCTGCACGTTTCGAGCTTGAGTCTTCCAAGTCGAGTTGCTGTGCTTCTTGTATTTCTTTGCAACATGACCTTGATGTCTTAAGGGCCACTCCATGCACCAAGTGTGCTGAACTTGAAAAGGAATTGGAATCCTTGACGGAGTCATTTGCCGATCGTCTTGAGAAGGAACTCAAGAACATGAGGACTAAAACATGTCCGTCATGTGAGAACCTCAAACTCAAAGAAAAAGTTTTGGAAGATTCGCTCGTTTCTTGCCCTGACTGTCTTCTTTTGATAAATGAAATTGAATATCTTAAATCTGTTTTGAAGAAGTTTTCTGATGGGGAAAAGAACCTTGATCTCATTTTGGACACATCGAAGTGTTCCTTTAACAAGGAGGGGATCGGGTACATGCCTAGTATGGTCGAAAAACCCCAAGTGCCTAAAGTTCATACTTCTTCTCGGGTTTCTTTCAAAGGCAAGTTAGGTCTCAAAAATTCTTCCAAAATTGGTTCTTCTGAGGGCAAGTCTGCTCCTAAATCACATGTTGCATCTTCCTCTCGTACCAATGTCTCTGTCAGACCGGTATATCATTGTTCATATTGTGGGAGAGATGGACATCTTGTGGGCTTTTGTTTTAGGAAGACAAGAGACTTGCATCGAGAGTTTGCTCATGATTCTTCCCACATGCGTCGACAACCCCGTGACACGTATGCGCGAGAAATACCCATGAGGCCGAGATTTGTTGATAATTTCTTTGATTCTTTCTCGAGTGGTGTTGGTCATGATCATGGACATAGAGGTCTTGGTTTCACATATGATCCACGGCATGGTGATTTTGTCTCTCGCTGTTCTCATGCTGGCCTTCCTCGTTTTGATCGAGGTACTCGCTCACGTCATTTCATAAGGCCTAGCAATGGTTCTAGACACATTCGTGATTCTTCTTCGAGTCTTAAGTCTTCATATTTTGCTTCTTCACGAGTGTCCAAGCTTTGGATCCCTAAGTATGTTCTTGCCAGCTTACCGGGCTCCAAGACTTGGATGCCCAACTTATCTTCTCATGTGTAGATGCGAGGGAGAGGGATGGAGAACAAATGGATCGTAGACTCCGGCTGCTCACGCCATATGACCGGAGATGCAAAATGGTTCTCCTCCCTCAACAGGCTCTCTGATGGTGGTTTCATAACCTTCGGAGATGACTCTAAGGGCAAAGTACTTGCAAAAGGTACAATTCGAGTCAATGACAGCTTTCTTCTCAAAGATGTTGCATTGGTTTCTTCTTTCAAATACAACCTTCTGTCAGTTTCCTCCCTTTTGGATGACGATTTTGAGGTTTGGTTTAAGAAAGAGGGTTCTAAGGTTCTTGATTCTTCTGAGGAGTTGGTTTTTGGGATTGATCGGACGGGCAAAATTTTCACCGTTGATTTTTCTAATTCTTATTCTTTTGCCCCCCGATGTTTGGTTGCTTTCACTGGCGCTTTGGAGAGTTGGCTTTGGCATCGCCGCCTTGGACATATTGGTTTTGATCATTTGACTCGAGTTAGCGGCCTTGACATTGTGAGAGGTCTGCCTAAACTCAAACGAGTCACAGATAACGTGTGTGCCCCATGTCGGCATGGCAAACAAGTTGCCATTCCACATCGTCCCATCATTGAGGTGAGGACTGAGGGACCGGGCGAACTAATTCATATGGACACTGTTGGTCCAGCTCGTGTCATGTCTGCTGGTGGAAAGTGGTATTGTTTGGTCATTGTTGATGATTTCTCTCGCTACTCTTGGGTGTTCTTTATGGCTTCCAAAGATGAGGTGTTTGGCCTTTTTCGGGATTTTGCAAAGAAGCTTCTTAATGGACTATCAGGTGCCATTCGAGCTATACGCACTGACAATGGCACTGAGTTCAAAAATTCACATTTCTCGGATTTTTGTGCTGAGTTTGGTATTGAGCACCAGTTCTCCTCCCCATACGTCCCTCAACAGAATGGCGTTGTGGAGAGAAAGAACCGCACCTTGGTTGAGATGGCTAGGACAATGCTTGATGAGTATAGCACACCTCGTAAGTATTGGGCTGAGGCAATGAACACGGCATGCTATATCTCAAATAGAGTGTTTTTGAGACCTGTTTTGAAGCGTTCTCCATATGAACTCCTTTTTGATCGCAAGCCGAGTGTTTCATATTTTCATGTTTTTGGCTGCAAATGTTTCATCTTGAAAAGGGGTCTTTTGGACAAATTTGAGTCTCGCACTTCTGATGGCATTTTTCTTGGCTATCCTGCTTCTTCCAAGGGATTTCGAGTGCTAAATGTTGCTACTAGTACAATTATAGAATCCTGTGATGTTACTTTTGATGAGACTAGCCCTAGTGCTAGATCAGACATTTCAGGTCCCACAGGTACATCTGATAGCATATTTGTGGAGGATGACGATGACGACGAGAGTATCTATCCAGAGCTTCCTCCTCCACTTCTTCAGCCAGACGAGCCAGCATCACCTCCTTTACCCATTGGATTTGCTCCTTCCACTCCTGAGCCTGAGGTGACTTCACCTATTGTCGTTGATCCAGGTCCTTCAGTTCCACGACACATCATTCAGAGGCATCCTCCAGAACAAATGATTGGGGGCATACATGAGAGGACTACACGATCACGGTTTGCTGCTTCTAGCTCTCATGTCGCATTTTCTGCATTTGTTGCCTCTTTTGAACCTCATGATGTCACCCATGCACTCACAGACACGAGTTGGATTAATGCCATGCATGAGGAGTTGCATTATTTTGAGCGCAACAAAGTTTGGATGCTTGTTGAACCCCCGGTTGGTCATAATGTCATTGGGACCAAGTGGGTGTTCAAAAACAAGCAGGATGAGCATGGTCATGTGGTTCGTAACAAGGCTCGCTTAGTCGCTCAAGGGTTTTCTCAAGTTGAGGGTCTTGATTTTGATGAAACTTTTGCTCCGGTTGCTAGACTTGAGTCGATTCGCATTTTATTGGCATTTGCTGCTTCTAAACATCTTAAAATTTTTCAAATGGATGTCAAAAGTGCATTTTTAAATGGTTTTATTAATGAAGAAGTCTATGTAAAGCAACCACCTGGCTTTGAAAATCCAAACTTTCCAAATCATGTGTTCAAACTTTCAAAGGCTTTATACGGTCTCAAGCAAGCTCCCCGTGCTTGGTATGATCGTTTGAAGTCATTTTTGTTGGAAAAAGGATTTCAAATGGGCAAAATTGATAAAACCCTTTTCATCCTCCGGCATGGTAATGATTTTCTTCTCGTACAAGTTTATGTGGATGATATCATTTTTGGGGGTTCATCTCACTCTCTTGTTTCAAGTTTTTCTGAGATTATGAGTAGGGAGTTTGAGATGAGCATGATGGGCGAGCTTATCTACTTCCTTGGGCTTCAAATCAAGCAAACGAAGCAAGGAACTTTTGTGCACCAGGCGAAGTACACTCGGGACCTCCTCAAGCGCTTCAAAATGGAGGATTGCAAGCCGATTGCAACCAATGGGTACAACAGTTGTGCTTGATCCTGATTCAGATGGAGAACCCGTAGATGATCGAGAGTACCGAAGCATGATTGGCTCCCTTCTCTATCTTATGGCTTCACGCCCAGACATTCAGTTTGCCGTGTGCTTGTGTGCACGTTTTCAGGCATCCCCTCGTGCATCTCATCGCCAAGCAGTAAAGAGGATCTTCAGGTACCTGCACCACACTCTTGACTTTGGTCTTTGGTATTCCTGTTCCTCTAAACTAGATGTTAGGGGTTTCTCTGATTCTGATTTTGCTGGGTGCCGGGTTGATAGAAAGAGTACTTCGGGCTCTTGTCACTTCCTCGGCACTTCTCTTGTCTCATGGTCATCTAGGAAGCAAAATTGTGTAGCGCAGTCCACAGCAGAGGCTAAATATATAGCAGCTGGTAGTTGTTGTGCACATTCACTTTGGATGATCTCTACTCTGCATGATTATGGTCTAAAAATTGAGAATGTACCTCTATTTTGTGATAACACTAGTGCCATAAATATTGCTAAAAATCCTGTCCAGCACAGTCGCACTAAGCACATAGATGTGAGGTATCATTTCCTTAGAGATCATGTAGAGAAGGGTGACATTGCATTACACTTTGTCGATTCTGAACACCAGTTAGCTGATATATTTACTAAACCTCTTGATGCTTCTAGATTCGCTCACCTTAGATCTGAACTTGGTATCATTCATCCATTTGGGTTGAGTTGAGGGGGAGGTTGTTGCATGTGTACATTTCTGCATTTGTAAAATTCCTGCATTTGCATGTTTCCCAATTCTACAATTTTCTGAATTTTTGAGTAGTTTTGCTCTATATGCCTATTAGATTGTGATTTGAGTGTTCGATATGCCACTTTTATGCATAGTTATCATTTCTAGGATTGCTTGATAGTTTAGGAATGTTTTGAGCTTCACATACTTGTTATTTATCTCTTCTAGCTAAATTATAGCAATAAGGGGCATTTGTGCAATAATTTCTGGACATATGCATTTTCTTGTTTCATTTAAGCTGAAACTTCTCTTTGCACATGCCTTGCACCATGTAATTGAAATATGCAACTTTTGTTTTGATTCCTATGCTCTCATGTAGTCTTGTGCTCTCTAGTCCAATTTTGAGCCCTTGAGTTAGTTGATTAAACCGGGCACCTGGACCGCAAATCTACGGTGCTCGCATCGATGAAAGCTACTCATGTTTGGAAAGCTCAAAAATAGTCTTTTCTTGCAAATAAGTGGTCTCAACCACATACAAACTCAATAAGCGGCATCGAATCCGCAATGAGCTGAAAAATCGCTCAAATGTGCATTTCAATAAAATTGAGTCAAAGATTTTGGTTCCACTTTGGACTTGGAGCATAGGACACATGTTTGCATTGATTCTTAGCGTAAGTAATGCATTTCTGTCTCAACATGGTCTTTGTATGTGTCTTTGTGGAAAATTAGCAATTTTGAACCTCAAAGTGTGTATTTCCCATGTGATTGCTTGGATTGCCCCGATTTTGCTTATTCTAGCTATTTTGTGATTTTTGCAAGAATGTTTTAGTTCATTTCACTCATCTACTATCTTGCTATCTCTAGTTATGATCACTTTGCATGGATTTAAGTTTATTGACGCTTCATTTCATGGTTTAAGGGCATATTTTCTAAAACTACTGTTTTCCGTTTTCACCAAAGAAACTTTCAAAAATCCAAAAACAATGCTTGGTACCTTTTCAATCTTCATGCATCATTAAAGGGGGAGGGCGCGCTTCCTTGATGATTAATTTGACAAAGGGGGAGAAAAAGAATGCATTTTGGGTTGAGGGGGAGTTTTACTTGTATCTATTTAATTCCTCTCCCTTGTGCATCATCTTCACGGTCATGTGTATTTATCATTCTTCTATATTTAGGACCATGTTTTTTTTTGAGCTTCATTTTCTATATTCAAAATTCAAATTAATTAAATTCAAAAATTGTCAAATCACTCATCAAGGGGGAGATTGTAAACCCCAGGTGATTGTCTCTTGAGTGATGTATGTTTTGACAATGTTTTGAATTGTTTGTGTTCGTTTATATTGTCATTATGTGTGAACAGTGCTATGTGATGGGTTTGTTTGGTTTTGGTGCATGTTGCAGGTATACTGGAGTTATAGTACGCTTACGGCAAGGTTGGGCCATCGGAGTAGTGCTCAGGGAGGAGCCGGAGACTTGACTGGTCCAAGAGATGCCGAAGGTGCTAGAGACTTGAGGGAACGCTCTACATGACTAATCCAACACCTGGATATGGCGTTGCACCAAGATTGTTGAAGTAGCTCGAGCCGATCGAAGTGTGGAGGTTGCCGGTCGGGGTCCGGAACGGGAGAGACTTCTCGGCATGTGGCGAGCTATTCAACATCGAGGTGGTCATGTGATGACATTATGGCGAGCACAAGTGGTGCTCATGATACCCGAGGAATCATCAAGATGGTTTATGAACTCCGAGTTGAAGCTTATGCGAAAGGTTCTGTTGGAGAGCTAATTCTGCACTGATATCGACTTGTTCTCAGAAAGGTGTCAACATAAAAGTTGTAGAGCTAGAAGTTAGCTTTCCAACAGATCCAAGAACATCAAAATTAGAGTTCATATGATGAAGTTATGACAGTTTTAGTGTCTGCTGTTCAGAAAATGCTGTAATTCTGAAATTGTAAATCCGAAAATTGTAAAAATAATTGATGAGAGTTGGGCTGAATTGGGATTCGGGCCCAACCTCTACCAGCTGTTAGTTTAGTCCCACATTGGTTGTGGAGACTACTCTAAGAGGGTTTTAGCTCTATATAAGAAGGGGAGTGCTAGGGAGAAGAGTTGCCCCTTTGAGAGAGAGTTTTAGGCTTTTGTGTTTAAGCCTTTGAAACTTTGTATTCTTGATCCTTTTCTTGGTTCTTGAATATTTTTAAGTTGTTGAAACTTCTCTCTCTTTTTTGCTTGTTTAAATACTCGCAATTGTTTGTTTAAATACTTGCAGTTTAAATACTCGCAATTGTTTGTTTAAATACTCGCAATTTAAATACTTGCAATTGATTGTTTAAATACTCGCAATTTAAATACTCGCAATTGATTGTTTAATTACTTGCAATTGATTAGTTCTTGTTTTCTTTTTATTTCTCTTTTTTTTGTGTTATGGAGATTTTTGAATATCAAGAGAGATGGTGCTATGATTGGGGATAGCTATATTTGAGATATCTGAGCACCCCTAGCATCTTTATACCCTCTCTTGTTTTCTTGTACTTGTCTCTTAAGTTTTATTTTGGAAAACCGATTCACCCCCCCTCTCGGTTCGCCATCCTGGTCTTTCACACATTGATAGTAAAACAAGCATAAATTTTGATCTAGAGATTCGATTGAAGAGATTTTTAGCTTCTTGGAAAGATAACTCAGAGCGCTACAATTTTGTCAACAGAAGCAAGACCTAGGTACGCTTAAATATTTCTAGGAAATTAAAAAATTTCCTACTGCCAAAATGTCCAACACAAATGTTATTTCTAAATGCAATTTGTCTATTTTTTTGTGGATATGTTTGCTGACACTCAGCAACGACTACGACCACACAGGTCAAACATCCGGTCGAAAACTGGTGGTCGAGTGGATTTGGTCGAGCGTATGCAAGCGAGCCGAAGATTGGTACGGCCAGCTCAAACTCCCACGACCATGACCAAACCTTAAACAGAAAACCGCCAAACGGGCGACACGACCACGACCACACTCCAAACAAGGATACGATAAGAATGTGCAAATACGATCACGACCAACTCTAGAATATAAACCAATTTAAATAGCTGGTGATCAAGATTAAGTGCAATTTTCAAAGCATTTTCTCTAATGCACCACAAACTACACTTAGACTCTCTAGTAATGCAAAAGGCGATAAAACACTAGTGCAAGATGATATGAATGCATTTGAGCTTCTACACTAGATAGATTCAAGCTACTAGTTTCCGAACCCTTTTAATAGTACGGTCAAACTAGCAAAAAGAATCCTATCAACCTGGTCTATCTCCAAACACTGAGACCGGTAAAAATCATATATATTCGTATATTATAAGGACATACGCACACGATCTATACTACACATGTCATGATGGCAATCAGATCAGATGACCAATATGATAAGCTCCCCCTCAGCATATTCATCGATGTCAAAACCTCAATAAGGAGCCATCAAACTTCAGGATTTATCTCATAACATTCTAATTTACACTTAGCACAAGATTGATGCAACCACCGAGCTCCCCCTCTACATATGCATCAAGGGGAGACATGAACCTGCAATCCTCTTTCATTTTCCAAATAGTTAGCAACTACCTGCCTGGGATAATTAGCTGTAGGCGCTAGAGATGCCACAACCACAACTTCATTGGCTTCTGATCTAAGAGCAACACACCGAGTACGAAGAGGCCTATCTGGGACTACAATTTTCTCTAGACCATGATGTAAAAATGGCATGGGATCAACTAGAAGTTTGCCATTTCTTTTGAAGAAGAACTGCTAATTGGAGGTGAAGAAATGGCTGTCAGAAGGTAGAGGTCTCCTTTGCTCAAAGAAGAAGGGCTGAAGAGTGGAGTGGAATGTGAACCATCAGTAATATTCAATTTCTTGAAAAAATTAGAGAAATCCTCAGAGAAAATCATTTGCTTGTCACCATCAACATGAATACCAATGGAAGGTTTCGAAACTCCAAACAAAAAATCATTAAACCCTCCACTAATTGGCTTCATAGCGTGAATGCCAATCGGATGCATAGAAAATTGGTCTTTGTGAAAGCACCCTTTGGGATATAAATCTTACATTTACTTTTGCCTTAATGCAGAATCTGCTAATATGGCCATAATTATAGCAAGTAAAACATCTGACAGAAGATAAACAGTCTCTCTTAAGATGACCAGATGCAAGAAATTTAAAACATCTCAAAAAAGTATTAGAGGTTGTACGACCACCTTTCTTAAGAAAATTTGGATCCTCCTGAACACCAATGTTAAGCCCATCTTGTCAGAAATGATACGAAGGTTTGCTTGAAACTACCTTACGAATAGCTTGTCGAACAGGAAAAGAAGACATGCTCGAAAGTATCCTACGACCAACTTGTCGAATAGGAACCAAAGATTTGGTTGAAGCAACCCCACGATCAGCTTGTCGAACATGAGACAAGGTTTTGGTCGAGAAAGCCCCAACTCCTTTTATTGACCATTCCCGATTATCCTCTAGAACTTTCTCTTTACCTTTCTGAGATGAAAACCAAATTGAAGATCTTTTTTTGACAAGTTTCCACTCCTTAGATTAATTGCTCAGAACTCCACTTAACAAACTCAGCTTGCCAATTAGGGCCTCCATCTCTCCAAAAGAAAAAAGATAAGGAAAACTGATCATGAATGATCTTAACAGAATTAAGAATTTTAAATCCAACCTTTTTATTAACCACTGAAAATCAGAAACCAAAATATGAGAATTGAACCACATTGAAACACTTAGCTTCACTCCCAAAGTGAGCAGCTAAAATTGACGAAGATTATTACTCGAGTTAGTCTCCATACCGTTCTATAGTCGCAAGGGTTGTAGAACGAGACTTAAATCACATGTATACCTTTCCATGATCGCAAAAACTTAGGAAAGAGACCATGATATGTTCCAAGGTCTTCTGGACATAATCTACTATGGTCTCGTAATTCTATGGTCTTAGTACCTATTGTCGCAATATGTACTGTTTTGTATACCTGCGAACATCATGGTCGTAGAGAAGCCTGCTTGCGACCATGGAGGTAACAGAGCCAATACCAATACATGGTCATAGTCCCTACGCGACCATGACTATTGAAGAGATATGTTTGACCTGAGTAGTGACTGAGCTTTTCCAGACACAATTCCAGGATAATATAACTTCCTCTCTCATTAACAAGATAGTGGTTAATAAGATAAGGATAACATGGGTAGTTACCCTTAATTGCACATCACAACCGTTGAGCGGATAAAGATGAATGTACTACCGTACTTCAGCAACTGCCAAACTTCCCTCTATTGGGCACCCTTTCGCCAAGTATAAAAAGGGAATCAAGTCAGAGGAAAGGGGGACGAACTTCAACTGAAAGAATAAGTTAGACAAATAGAATAGGAGATTATTAGCCTTTGCAATAATCTATCTTTCTCTGTAATCCTTTTTACTTATAGTAAAGATACAACAGGAGTAGGGTTATTACTCAATCTTTTGAGAGCCCGAACCTGTATAATTCTTGTGTCTCTAGATTATAGATACCCTAACTTACCTGGTACATGCCCGAAATTGCCTCCACATTATTCATTCTAAATTTGCATAAGTTTGACTAAGAGCCCTAGTCCCAATCGTCAACGGCTGGCGCCCACCGTGGGGCAATTTTCAAGGCATTGTTCTTTATCAGGAGTTTTGGTAAATTATGTCTAGAGCATACGATTCTGAGAACAATTTTGATCTTGAGGATTATGTTGACATTCCTATGCCCTTGCCTGACGATCCTGTTCCTATGGAAGAGATCGAAGACGAGGATGCCCTTGAGTCTGATCTCAAGAGAGAATCTTCTCCAGTTCTGGGTATGTCCATCGACTAAGAATTCGAGAAGACAGTATGCTCGCCTAATGTGAGTCATACCACATCTAAGGGCGAGTATGTACCACAACCCATCGTCCCAGATAGTACGGGTGATGAGGACCTTGAGTTTAGTCTGGAAATATTTGCTCCAGACAAATTGAACTCTCTTTTTGATTTTGAGTCCGACTAAGATCACGAAGAGATGCTTTCCCTATCTGCGACCTTCGCTCCACAGGAATTTGTTGCAATTTCCAAGGAAACTCCTGAGCAATGTATTTCCAGGGAAGAAAGAGAACGCAAATAGGAGGAGGACAAAGCTCATGAGCGGTGAGAGGCTGAGGTTCGTAAAGCCACAAAAGAAGCTCTACGGCTTGCGCAATCTCGCCACGATACCGCTACTCACGATGTTGGTCCGGGAACTTCTCGTCTGTGACATCGTGATGGTCATAGGCGGGATCAGACACCATTTTGAGCCCCAGGGTATTCCCCGGATGAAATGACAATATCTCCTAAAGCTCCCAGAAGGAGTACGCAGGATCGTATTCGCGCGATTGCAGATACACTTCACAATCTTTCTTCTGGTTTGGAGAATGAAGATAGAGAAAAATTTGCAAGAGCTCTCATGGATACTCTTGATGGGTTGCATCAGATGCCACTCCGACATCATCGTCGCGTTCGGTAACTCGTTCTGGAGAGCGGGGAAGCTCTTACCTAAGTCAGGGACGACGTAACCACGTACCGACGACATTGACTCATCACGACAAAGCCCGAAGAACTGGAAGTACTCACGAACGTACTCGCATTCTGGTACACTCGCATTTGGGGCCACGTCACGAGTTTCCTCAGGGTGATCATTTCTGTGACTATAGCGATGGTCGCGAGGATCAACAACCACATACTCCATACGTAGGTTGTAAAGCTTTCTCGCCAGGACTACGTGTAGTGGTCTAGCCAGATAAGTTCAAGCATGGTATGATCGAAAGATTCGATGGGACTCAAAATCCCTCAGAGTTTCTTCAGATTTACATTACTGCCATTCAAGCGGCAGGGGGGGACGACTGGGTCATGGCAAACTATTTTCCAACGGTTCTTGAAGGTCCTGCGCTACCTTGGTTGTTTAATCAACCTGAAGGATCGATATACAATTGGGAAATGTTGTGTAATGCTATCCTCAACAATTTCCAAAATTATTACGAGAAGCCTGGCAAGGAAGATGATCTTCATCGATTGCGCCAAACCTCAATTGAAACTCTTCAACGGTTTGTCAAGAGGTTTGTGGGGGTGAGTAATACCATTCCCAACATCATAGATGCTTCGGTTATCAGGGCATTTAAGCATGCTGTTCGATACCGATGGTTCACCAAAGATCTCAGTATCCATCCACCACAATCAATTTCAGATCTTTTTGATATGGCTGATTGGTATTCCGACACGGCCGAGGCCATAGAATGGAATAAAATGGTGGACAAAGGGAACTTACCGCCTCAACCAGGTCTCAAGACTGACAAGAAAGAAGATTCTAACAAGAAGTCAGAATCATCTGCGGGCGGGAAGTCTAAAAAGCACAAGAAGAATGGAGTAGGCTAGTCCGGTGAGGTCACCATCATAGACAAGCAACCACAAGGAAAAGGTAAAAAAGTTCCATTCAAGTCTAATAAACCTCCTTCGGGTAGTCGCGACAATGACCATACAGAAAAACAAACTAACCCACAGGGAAGTAAAAAATGGTGTCCATTGCACAACGTCTCTTCACACGACCTCAAGAATTGCCGTAACTGGTTGAACCAACTGGATGACTTCTACCAAGGTAATGGACCCATGCCGACTATACCGGAACAGGGACTATCCTGCGGAACCAAGGACGCGGATGGAGACGAAGATATGCCATATCAGGTAACCAACAATCATGTCAATGTCATTTTTGGTGGTTCTTCGTTTTATTTTTTCTAAACATCAATTCAAATATGTTTAATGTGAGCTAAATAAATTGAAGCTCCACTTGGAGAGCGTTAATTTCCCCGCTGGTCGGAGACTTCCCTGACCTTCAGCCGGGAGGATTGTCCTAAGGGAGTCTCGCGACCACGGTGACTCCCTCTGGAAATTTCCCCCACTATCAGCAATGCTAAAGTGGGACGAGTATTGGTCGACGGAGGCAGTGTTCTTGACCTCCTTTTTGCAAAAGCTCTTGATGAGATATGACGAGGATTGACACCCGAGTCAGTTCAAATAAATGCACTGTTGGTTCAGGACAGATTCGAGCCAGACATGTGCCTGGCGTTGCGAACTCAAGTCGTTTCTGGGAAGCATCAGCCCGAGGTCGCAGGCTTTGCGCGATCAGATCACAGCTAGTGTGCGGTCAGAAGTTCGTGTGCTGTGCGCGGACAGAAGGTCGAAGATGTTGCGCGGTCAACCAACATCGCGCGGTCAGAGCATCTTCGACCAGGGAACGTGGGAGTATTCTTTTCCTATAATAGGCATATCCCAAGTATCCCAAAGATTCTTCCACGTGGGGATCAACCGTCAGGAGGTTAATACGTGCAGTTATCCACAAATAACACGTGTTAAACCTGCGTGGGAGTTAAGAGCGGTTCTCCAAACCGCATCCAAGCAACTGCTTGATGCAGTTACGACTTGGCGCCCTTTCAAACAGTATAAAAGGGCGGCATGATGTATCAAATGAGAGAGATCGATCAAGAGATCAAGACACCACTCAAACAGCCAAGTCTACGGCCTAGAGTAGATAGTTTTTATAAGCCTCCCTGGCTTCTTTCTGTACACTTACATAGGAAAAACCTTCGCCTGTGAAGGTCTTTTCCTGCCATCTTGTAAATCTTTACTACGTATAGTGAAATCCCAACAGGACGTAGGGCTATTACTCCCACCATCGAGGGCCCGAACCTGTATAAATTTCTCTGTGCTCCAGTTCTCCATAGTTCTACATACCTTCCTGGAGGGTCACCCTGAAAGGTCTCACTATTATAAATTTTGCATAAGTTTGGCTGAGGACCCCGAGTCCGAATCGTCGACAAGACACAAATGCCTTGTTCCAAGATAAAACCAATGATTCACATGTTTTTGAGATAATTCCTGGCCCTTCAATGATGCCCATCGGATAGATTGTCTTGCCGGTGACACTCGGGGGACTAGAGAGTTTTCGAACAGAATTGATTACTTTTGATGTAATTGATTTTGATTCAGCATACAACGCTATTTTTTGTAGTGATATGGACACGCCGGTGAAGGATGCGTTCACGGAGGGTGGCCCGATCTTCACGGCGTAGAACCTGGATAATTAGTATTAGAAGATACCTGGATAACTAGTATCAGATGATACCAGCAAATAGTATCGGATGATACCTGGATAACTAGTATGACCTGAAGAAACGAGATAGCCAACCACTTGTAGAACAAGGATGTAACAGCCCAAAAATCTTACTTTGACACCCCCTCTTTTCAAATTTTTTTCTCAGATTAATCCTTTTCAAAATTCAGCTCGTTCCAATTTCAATTTAGCTAATTTCTTTATCTCTTCTCTATCAGCTTGTTTCTATCCATCTGTAAATCCCCCAATCATCAGCTCCATCTTATCTTCATGCATGCATATTTGAAGATCAATCATATCATAATTTTTATGCATAAAATAAAATGATTTATTCACATGAAATGACACTTTTTATTTAGAAGCATGCCTCTAGGATTTGTTTTAATTTCCAAAGTCCATACAAAATTGTTCTAAAAATTTTTATAATATTTTAATTGGCACAAGTAACCAGAAATGCTGCTTTTCATGCTAGCACTTTTTGCAAATCATTCCCCACAACTTTTTAAAATAACAAACGAGTCCATAGATAAGACTTTAGTACTATTTTATATGCATTTACCCTTCTAACCTCACCATTTGCACAGCCACTACAGTGTAGAGACTAAATTACCCTTGTTAGATGTATTACACCTCAGACCAAGGCTTCTCCAACAAGCTACACCCCAATGCCATTGCATATAAACCAAGACATAGAGTGTTTCACCTCATTTCTGCTCATCTTCACAAGGTAAAGTAGTAGGTTACTAGTTCTTACTCTTAGAAAGCATTAGCCTTTGAAATTTTTGCATTCCATGCATTTTTCACACATGAAATGATAGCTTGAAGCTCTCTGCTGCTCCTATCAGCAGGCCAGAGCGCGCTCTAGTGCTGGCAGCCACGGTGTTCGGCGTCGTTCTCCTAGCTCTGGCCACTTTCTACTTGTCTTGGTATGTCTCCAGTGTCCACTACACTTCTCTGAGTGTGTTTCACAACAGGAGTCCAGCCATTTGGTCGCCAGAGCTCCATTTTCGTTGCATGCAAGCTTGTTGCCGCTGGTCGCCGTTGATGTCTAGTCGATCCGGCAGTGCGCTTCCAGATCTGTTTGCGTCACCAGGTTCGCCTTGCTTCCAATCGTGTTCCTGTCAAGTTTCAGCCCTTCTCGTAGTCGTTCGCCATAGTTCTGCCGTCGACCTTCTTTTCTTCCTTGTTTCCGGCCGCTGTGGAGGTCCCGTCGATTGCAGCCGCCATTCTTTGATTTCTTTCTATTTCACCATCTCTAGCTTGTCTTCATCGCCATACCGAGCCATTCCGACCACCTCATCGTCCCCAGAGCGCTGTTGCCGTCGTCCTGGTCGCAGCATGCAGTGTGCCGTGCCGCCTCGCCGTGGAGAGCCATCTTGGCCACTTCTCCGGCCAAACCGACACCGCCATTGCCTTCCCTATACCTCCAGCATACTTGTAGACATTCTTTCTACCATTTTTGGTTGCTTTGCCGTCGTTTATGTCGCCAGTCGCCGCTGTGTGGACTTCGTCGCTGATCTGGTGCTCGTTGGCCGAGTGCTGCCTTCGCCAACCTTGTCAATCGTCTTTACTGTTGTCCAAGCCACGTAGCCAATGAAGCCTAGCCCTAGCCATGGTCCGGCTAGCCGCCGGCAAGCCTATGTGCCGCCTGTGCAAACGGCCGTGTCCAATGCCAGCCTCTGACACTACTATAGTGTGTACCTGTGTGTCTGTTCCACTGACATACAATGTCATTCTCAGCTTTAGGATGCTCTGATTAAAAATCCGACCGTGTCGTTTTGTTTGTCTCATCGTTTCCTTCAAGGATCTGTGATATGTTTTTCCATCCAATCTCCAGATCTCAGTTTTACTGTGTTAGGCTGTACTGTGACATCGACTTGATCTTGTCAAATCCAGCGTAGGGACTTCTGATCAAAGATCCGTCTGTGCCATTAGGTTCATCTCAGCCCAAACCTTTCATATATGTAATTTCCTTTAAGATCCAAATCTTGTATCTCATTTCCATCATTTTTGGATCGAGTTCTTACCTTGTTTTTACCCTAAATACTTTGTTTTCCAAAGTTGAGTGCTTCAGCCTTGATCAACTCCAATTCTTGGGCTATATTACCTAGACTTATTAGGATTTAGTACTTGCATCTTATAGTCTCATACTTATGCATGTTTTGATTGATTGATTGATTCGGTGTGCTTATCGCGTTTAGAAATCACTCGTTCCGAGCTCGAGGAGCAGCCGACCAAAGACGTTGCAGAAGATCCTGTCGCGAGAATTCAAGGAAAGTCACTATCTCCTTAAACATGTTGATCCTATGCTTTCAAATTAGTTAAGTATTTTGTTTTGTAAATACTATGCATTCTATTTGAGTAAAATTGTGTATGTCTGAATATACCTGCTTAGTTATGGTCATAAATTGAAAAGCCATTCTTGATTCTCAAGCCATGTATAACATCCTTGATGCCCAAGGTTAAGCTATAATAGTACTATGAATCATGAACAAGTAAAATAGTTTTCAAAAACTATGGATGTCTTTTAAAAATGTCTATTCTAGAGAGGAGAGGTAATCATTTGAGTCAGTAATTTTGGTAACATGATAATGTTGTGATCATTGTGTATAAAGAGAAGTAAAGTGGACTCTTCTCTTGAATAGTTAAGGACTAACCCATTTGTGCTGAACATCCAGTAGCATGTGTTATACCTCCACAAGCCTGGTATGGGACGGGCATGACCAAGTATCCTTGCCGAACTATTATCCTAGCTCTGCATAGTGTTAATAATAATTTGATAAGATGCACTAATCTTGCACAAGGTCAGTGAGGGGAGATCCCTCTTTACAGCACTTTACATTGACGGTTTGGGAAGATCCCAACCGATTTGTCTGAGATTCGTGGCGGATGTGGTTCCCGTGCACGTGTGCCAGATGTGGTTCCCGAGCAAAAACCCATCGTGTTCGCTCACTATTGGAGGAGAGGGAAGATTCCTACAATGCTTCACAACTGTATTAGGAACCCCAACCGGAGGTGGAATTCTTGAGACATCATCCGGTGGTGAACCTCTTGTAGGGTAGAGCTAGTATAATGGCAAGGTAGGGTGAAAAGCGTGTTATTCTCAACTCAGTGGCACGCTTAAAGCAACGTGATTGAACCTAGCATAGAAGTCTCATATGCTTAAAGTAGCATGATTGAGCTAAAACCTATAGTCGTGGTCAACAGTAATAAGTTGGGAAGTCTTGTGGGTAAAGCGGTACCCCTCTGCAGAGTTTAAAATATATTTAAATACTCCGTACTCCCGGTTTTTGGAGTATGTTATGGTCAATGGATTTAGTCCATGCTGCAAGGCACAAGTAGTTTTGAAAGAGTTGTTTTATCAATTGTCTTAAATTTCTTTACTCTCGAACTATTATGTAAGGTAAGTTTTCAAAGATTGTTTTAAATACTTTTCATGCTGATTAACTGTTAGGTTGTGAATATGGTTTGGAAAAGAACCTTAAACACCTTCTTCAAATTCCTTGTTGTGTTATATATTCTTGCATTTGTTATGTGGTGATTTGTTGAGTACCTCTTACTCACTCGTGACTGAACTACTCCACTAGAGGTTGAAGAGCCAATTGACTTGGGCTCACATGAGTATGAGCCTGAGCCTGAGCCCTTCGAAGACTTCGATTATGATCCAAATTTCTAGGCATCGCGTACCCCGGTCGAGCAACTGTGGGAGAAGAGTAGAGTTCTACTGCTTCCGCGTTTTGCTAAAAAGTTGAAAGGATATTTTGGACTTGTTTGCTGTTAACTTATGTAAGGCACTAATACCATTATCGACTGTGAACTTGTAATGTTTTGTATTATGTATCCTGCTGGTTGTGGTATTCATTTTTGGTTCACAACTGAATCCTAGGAAGTTGCAACAGGGGGGCGCTGTTCCGTATCGTGGTGTTTGGTGCGGGGTAGTGGTCCCCATAGGACATGACCCTAGATAGAAATGGCTACGTTAGTTACGTGTTTTAGGAAAAACCTAATTTCTTACAAGTAATTGCGAAAATCTATGTTGAAAAAAAAAACTACTATGCCTGGCCTGTAATCTTCTTTCCTTACCCTCTTCTTATCGTTCACTCTAGATAATTTTCATACTTATATTATTGGGTATGTTTCAAAGTTTTTGAAAAAGCCTTTCACTTCTCATTTTGAAAACAACATGTTGGACGCTTAGCTACGCGACGAAGATCAGAGGATGGACGTCATTTTGGTGGACGGTGCTTCAACTTCTCAGATTCCACAATCGGCCCTGCTTCTGTTGGGAAGGATGAAGAAGATGACTTGAAGACATAATTAAGATTAGGTTAAGAGTGGATAGAGGATTGGTTATGTACCCTTTCAGTCATCTAGTGCTGATTTTTTCTTTCTTCTCACTAGTAGCATGTCGTTTCCAATGGTTGCTTTGGGCAAATCTCTGCCAATTGCTTCCTTGGGAACTTGTAAAGCTAAACTATATGTGTAAAACTAATTGTAAGTGCAAAGTGTCTGCATATAGGTTATTAGGTGTCTCTTCTCACCTCCTTCCTATTCTCTTCTCTTCTATTCTATTCTCTTCCTACAACCTCAGCCTTAATACTTCTGGCAGTGACATGAAGGCAAGATGATAAACACAAGAAGTCACTCAAGGAATAGTGGACATGAGGCAGGTTCCCCATCACGAGGAAGAACAAAAATTGAAGAAGAGCAACAACCTCAATCCCAAGAGCGTGTAGATTCGCTTGGAGCATAGCCTAGTATGGCAGATGTTATGATGTGGATGGAGAGAAGCAGACAAGAAGCCCAAGCTTCCCAGAGCTAGGTGATGCAAACCATGCAAGCACAGATGTTGAAGGATAATCAAATAGCACAAATGCTAGAACAGAGACTGCAAAGGATACCAGTAGCCCAATTTGGAGGAACGGTGGTGAGCGCGAGGCTTGTAGATTTTCAGAAGACGTGCCCACCCACATTTTCTAGTAATCCTGACCCTATGATTGGCAACGATTGGTTGCGTGACATAGAGAGAAAATTAGAAACGGTACAATGCTCAGACACTGAGATGGTCCTGTATGCATCTCATCAACTTTCTGGACCAGCGGCATCTTTGTGGATCAACCACAAAAATATGCATCCCAATCCCGTAGGAATAACTTGGGCAGAATTCTCTGAACAATTCTGGAAAGTCCATGTGCCTGTCGGAGTAATGGCTTCCAAACGTAGAGAGTTTCGCAACCTGCGTCAAGGAGGAAAGATCGTGACAGAGTACCTCCATCAGTTTAATCAGTTAGCAAGGTATGCCCTTGAAGACATTGCCACCAAAGCAAGAAAGATAGAGCTTTTCAAGGAAGGATTGCAGCCAGTGTTGCAGGTGCTCATTGCGTCGCATGAGTTTACAGACTTCCAGACCTTAGTGAACCATTTTCTCAAGATCGAGGAGAAGCGTCAGTTGTGGATGACCATCGGAAGAGAAAGGAAAAGTACCAGTCAGCCAACCAAGGGAGCTCATCCCGAGGTCGTACTACAGCTGCACCACAGTATCGGCCAAATCTGTAGTACTCAAACCCAAGACCCATGGCAGCCAAGTGCCCGGCTTGTCACGGGAACCACTATCAGCATGATTGTCCTCGCAACAGAGTTAACTACTTCCATTGCGGATGATTCGGTCATCGTCGAGAGGATTGCCCTTGGAGGAATCTGCTAGGTCCAGTAGCAAAGGCAAGAAGTGAAGGTCAACAACAGCCTGCGTTCAAGACATCAATCCCAATGCCTGCCCCGATACAACAGTATGGACGAGGAACTCCAGTTGCAAGAGGGAGATTTCCAGCTAACCGTGGAAGAGGTTGAGGAGGCCAAGCGCCAGAACGAGGCAGACTCAACTACGTCACATCAGAAGAAGCGGGAGACGCATCAGACGTGGTGCTAGGTAGATTCTTGATCAACTATCAAGTTTGTTTAATATTGTTTGATCCTGGTGCCACACATTCTTTTGTTGCTAGAGTTTTTGCTGTTAAAAGTGGTTTGAATATGACTTGTCTAGAATATCCTATAGCTATCCAGTCTCTTGGCTCTAGGATGCCAGTAAAGTCAGTATGTAGGGGAGTGAAACTTATTATATGCAGAGAGGAGTTCTCTACTAAGCTTCTAGTTTTGGAGATACAAGGTTTAGATGTCATACTTGGGATGGACTGGTTGTCAGAACATAAGGGACAAATGGATTGTGAGTGTATGACCATTACCCTTACTAGTCCTAATGGGAAAGAAGTTCTGTTCCATGCTGAGAGGATGCTAGTAGAACACCCAGCCCAAAGTCTGCATAATTTGAAGAAGGAGGTGAACCAGGTTCTTGTAGTTGAAGAATACCTGAGTGTGTTTCCAGAATTGTTACCAGGAATGGCCCCAGATCGAGGTTTTGAACTCAGTATAGAATTGAAGCCAGGGATGGCACCCATATCAAAAAGGCCATATCGGATGTCAGTCAAGGAATTAGAGGAGCTTAAGAAACAGTTGGAGGAATTGGAGGCAAAAGGATTCATACAACCCAACATATCACCATGGGGAGCTCCAGTATTGTTTGCAAAGAAGAAGGATGGTGGACTTCGCATGTGTGTGGATTATCGAGTCCTGAATGAGGTTACAATTAAAAACAAGTACCCTTTACCAAGGATAGATGACCTATTTGATCAGCTCAGAGGAGCTGGAGTCTTTTCAAAAATTGACTTAAGGTGATATCAGTTGAAGCTAAAGGAAGAAGACATACCTAAGACTGCTTTCACTTCTAGGTATGGTCTCTGTGAGTTTATAGTAGTACCATTTGGATTGACCAACGCCCTAGCAGCTTTTATGAATGTGATGAACATGACATTTATGGATTACCTGGATAAGTTTGTAGTGGTGTTTGTTGATGACATCTTGATATACTCCAAAGACCAAGAGGAACATGCTGACCACCTACGAAAAGTTTTGGATAGGCTAAGGGAGCGACAGTTTTATGCCAAGTTGTATAAGTGTGAATTTTGGATGAAGGAAATTTCATTTTTAGGTCACATAATGACAACCGAAGGGATACAAATGGATCCAGCTAAGGTCGAGGCTGTGAAGGAATGGAAACAACCAGAATCAGTGACTGAGATCAAAAGTTTTCTAGGATTAGCTGGGTACTATCGCTGATTCATTGAAGGGTTTTCCAAGTTAGGCAAACCACTCACTAGTTTGTTGAAAAAGGATGTCCAGTTTGAGTGGACAGAAGATTGTCAAAAGAGCTTTGAAGAATTGAAATGAAGGCTAACAACCGCACCAGTTCTAGTACTCCCTGATAATAAGAAGAATTTTGAAGTATATTGTGATGCATCTAGGCACGGATTGGTTGTGTCTTAATGCAAGAAGGAAGAGTAGTTGCATTTGCATCCAGGCAACTGCGACCACATGAGGAGAATTATCCAACCCATGACATGGAATTAGCAGGAGTGATTCATGCACTCAAGATTTGGAGACACTACCTACTAGGGAATCGATGTGAAATTTATTCGGACCACACGAGCTTGAAGTATGTCTTTACCCAGCAGAACTTGAACATGAGGCAACGTCGATGGCTAGAGTTAATAAAGGACTATGACATAGGAATACATTACCATCCTAGTAAAGCCAATGTCGTTGCGGACGCCTTGAGTAGAAAGGTTTACTGCAGCACCACTATTGCACTAGAGTTAATGGAGGACTTGCATCGGCAACCGATTGAGTTGGTAGATCAAAGCATTGTGGCCGCATTGATAGTTATGCCTACTTTAGAAGAAGAGATTCGAAAGGCACAAGGAAGTGATGAAGGAATTTAGGAGATAAAAAAGAATATGAAGATTGGAAAAGCAGTAGAATTTTGGGAAGATGAGCAAGGTACCATCTGGCATGGTAAAAGGATATGTGTTCCAAATGTTAAGGAGATCAAGACACTAATTTTGAAAGAAGCTCACAACACTCCATACTCTATTGACCCCGGAAGTACTCAGATGTATTAGGACTTGACGAGTCAATTTTGGTGGAGTTGCATGAAGAGAGAGATTGCTGAGTATGTGGCAAAGTGTGACACATGTCAGAGGATAAAGGCCATCATAGACTGGCAGGATTGTTACAGCCACTACCCATACCAGAATGGAAATGGGAAGAAGTTGGAATGGATTTTATCATGGGACTTCCGATGACTAAGAATGGATATGACTCTGTATGGGTGATCGTGGATAGACTGACAAAAGTAGCGCACTTCATACCAGTGAGGACAACTTATGATGGTGCTAAGTTGGCAGAAATTTACCTGACTAAGATAGTAATTCTACATGGTATACCCAAGAAGATTGTATCAGACCGTGGAGCACAATTCACCTCAAGATTTTGGAAAAGTCTACATGAAGCCCTAGGAACGAGGTTGAACTTCAGCACAGCCTACCATCCCCAGACTGGAGGACAGATAGAACGAGTAAATCAAATACTTGAGGACATGTTGCGAGCATGTGTGCTTGAATATGGAATTTCATGGGAGTTATGCCTGCCATACGCATAATTCACATACAACAATAGCTATCAGTCTAGCTTACAGATGGTCCCATATGAAGCTCTATATGGTCGCAAGTGTAGAACGCCATTGCATCGGTTGGAAGTTGGAGAGAGACAACTAATCGGCCCAGAAATAGCTCGAGACGCATAGGCTCATGTACGAATCATTAGTGAGAAGCTAAAGACTGCGCAGTCAAGACATAAGAGTTATGCTGACAATCGACGATGTGATTTATCCTTTGAACCACACGACCATGTGTATCTCAAAGTAACACCTCAAAAGAGTATTACTAGATTCCATAAGAAGCAAAAGTTGAATCCCTGATATATTGGACCATACCAAGTGATAGAAAGAAGAGGAGATGTGGCTTGTCAACTTGAGTTGCCACCAGGAATGCAAGGAATCCATGATGTTTTCCATGTATCACAATTGCGTAAGAGCCTGAGGAAGCTAGAAGATCAGATACAGACAAACGACATCTCAATTCAACTGGATTTGACTTACCAAGAGAAACTGGCCAGAATTTTAGAGACTGCGGAATGTCAGCTCAGGAACAAAGTGATCAGATTCTGTCGAGTACAATGGTTGAACCACTCAGAAGATGAATTTACTTGGGAAAGAGAGTTAGAATTGCAGCAAGACTTTCCTCATCTTTTCTCTAATTCATTTGAATCTCGAGGACGAGATTCTTTTTAAAGAGGATAGGTTTGTAATAGCCCAAAAATCTTACTTTTGATCCCCCCCTTTTCAAATTTTTTCCTCAGATTAATTCTTCTCAAAATTCAGCTCGTTCCAATTTCAATTTAGCTAATTTCTTTATCTCTTGTCTATCAGCCTGTTTCTATCCATCTGTAAATTCCCCAATCATTAGCTCCATCTTATATTCATGCATTCATATTTGATGATCAATCATATCATAATTTTATGCATAAAATAAAATGATTTATTCACGTGAAATGACACTTTTTATTTAAAAGCATGCATCTAGGATTTGTTTTAATTTGCAAAGTGCATAGAAAATTGTTCTAAAAATTTTTATAATATTTTAATTGGCACAAGTAACCAGAAATGCTGCTTTTCATGCTAGCACTTTTTGCAAAGCAGCCCCCACAACTTTTTAAATCACAAACAAGTCCCTAGATAAGACTTTAGTATTATTTTACATGCATTTACCCTTCTAACCTCACCATTTGCACAGCCACTACAGTGTAGAGACCAAATTATCCTTGTTAGATGCATTACACCTCAGACCAAGGTTTCTCCAACAAGCTACACTCCAATGCCATTGCAAATAAACCAAGACATAGAGTGTTGAACCTCATTTCTGCTCATCTTCACAAGGTAAAGCAGTAGGTTAGTAGTTCTTACTCTTAGAAAGCATTAGCCATTGAAATTTTTGCATTCCATGCATTTTTCACACATGAAATGATAGCTTGAAGCTCTCTGCCGCTCCTATCAGCAGGCCAGAGCGTACGCTAGCACCGGCAGCCGTGGCGTTCGTCATCGTTCTCCTAGCTCCGGCCACTTCTGCTTGTCTTGGTATGTCTCCAGTTTCCGCCTCACTTCTCTGAGTGTGTTTCACAACAGGAGTCTGGCCATTTGGTCGCTGGAGCTCCATTTTCGTTGCATGCAAGCTTGTTGCCGCCGGTCGTTGTTGATGTCTAGTCGATCCGGCCGTGCGCTTTTAGATTTGTTCGCGTCACTAGGTTCACCTTGCTTCCAATCATGTTCCTATCAAGTTTTAGCCCTTCTCGTGGTCATTCACCGGAGTTCCGCCGTTGACCTTCTTTTCTTCCTTGTTTCCGGCCATCGTGGAGGTCCCGTCGATTACGGTCGCCATTCTTCGATTACTTTCTATTTCACCATATCCAACTTGTCTTCATCGCCATCCCGAGTCATTCCGACCACCTCATCGTCCTCAGAGCACTGCCGTCGTCATCCTTGACGAGGATTGATACCCGAGCCAGTTCAAATAAATACACGGCTGGTTCAGGACGGATTTGAACCAGACAAGAGCCTGGTGGTGCGAACTCAAGTCATTCCGAGAAGCACAGGCATGAGGTCGCAGGCCTTACGCGATCAGACCGTATCTAAGTGCGCGGTCAGGAGTTCGTGTGCCATGCGTGGACAGAAGACTGCAGATGGAGCGCGGTCAGCAAACATCGCGTGGTCAGAACGTCTTCGACTATAGGAAGTGGGATTATTCTGTTCCTGCGACACGGATTTGCCGAGTACCCCGAAGATTCTTCCACGAAGGAGGACAACCATCAGGAGGTTAATACGTGCGGTTATCCATGAATAACATGTGTTAAACCTGCGTGGGGGTTAGAGGCGGTTTGCTAAAACTGCATCCAAACAACTGTTCGATGCCGTTATGACTTGGCACCCTTTCGACCAGTATAAAGGGGTAGCCCAATGCATCAAACAGGGCCGGGATCAAACGATCGAACCACCAGATGATCAGATCATCAAACCAAAACAACCAGAAGACAGTAGTCTAAGTTAGATAGCCTTCACAAGCCTTCCAGGCATTGTTTTGTACAATTACATAGGAAAATCTTCTCCTGTGAAGATCTTTTCCATAACTCTGTAAATCCTTTTACCATACATAGTGAAATCCCAACAGGACGTAGGGCTATTACTCCCACCATCGAGGGCCCGAACCTGTATAAATCTCTTTGTGCTCCAGTTCTCTTTGAATCATCATACCTTTCTGAGGGACACCCTGAAAGGTCTCACACCCTACAAATTTTGCATAAGTTCGGCTAAGGACCCCGAGTTCGAATCGTCGACAGCTGGCGCCCACCGTGCGGCCTTTCTCAAGGCATCCTAATTTTCATCCGGAGGTTTGCTGAGTTATGGCTGGAGCATATGATTCCGAGAACGATTTCGATCTCGAGGATTATGCTCACATTCCGATGCCTTCTTCGAGCGATCCTGTTCCGATGGAGGAAACCGGAGGCGAAAATCTCCCAGAGGTCGAATCAACTCTCCAGGTCATGTCCATCGACCAGGAGGTGACTAACGTAAGGTCAGAACCCACTGAGGTTCTTAATGCATTAGAGGGTGAATCCGGTCCGTCATACGACCCTGCTGAGGGGAAGGATGATATCAACCAGGAAATCAGCTCGGGGAGGTTCGACCCTGATAACCTCCATCGTCTCTTTGATTTCGAGTCTGACTCGGAACAGACCGAGCTGTTTTCTCCCTCGGCGACCTCTCTCCCTAGACAGTTCGCTGCCTTATCGGAAGAAACTCCTGATCAACAGGCTGCTAGGGAAGAACAGGAACGCAAACAAAAGGAGGATCAAGATCTCGAGCAACAAGACAACGAACTACGTAGAACTGCCCTAGAGGCTCTTCAAGATGCGCAGGCTCGTTACGATGCTACTCCGAGTTCTTCCCGACGATCACGTGGTCGCAAACGCGATCGACCCCTTCTTTGCCTCCGGAGCGTTTCCCGGTGGACGAAGAGACGGTAACACCCGGTGCCCCTAGGAGGAGTACACATGGCCGGCTTCAATCTATCGTAGAGGTCATGCGTAATTTTCCTCCTACGGTCACAGATGCGCAGAAACCGGCCTCCACCAGAATCCTGGCGGAGAGGTTGGATGAGGTCGCATCTGAGGCGCCCCCTACGGCCTCTTCCCGGTCGGTGACACGTTCCCACAACCGAGAGCATTCTCACTCTGGTTCTGGTCGACGGAGTCACCCGCCACCTGTACCATCCCGCCAAGATAAGTCTAGGCGGGCGCAGGATTCTCGTGATAGGGATTGAGTCCCTGTCCACTCTCGTTTAGGACCACGAGTGGCTTCTCCATTGCGTGAGGTCGCCCGCGATCCGATCGAAAGTCACAGGACAGTTTACGGTCCCTACGTTGGTTGCAAAGCTTTCTCGCCCGGCCTTTGTGCGGTCGTTTGGCCAGACAAGTTTAGACCAGGGGCCATAGAAAGGTTTGACGGAACTCAGAACCCATCGCGAGTTCCTTCAAATCTACATTACTGCCATCCAAGCAGCAGGAGGCGATGACCGGGTCATGGCCAACTACCTGCCAACAGTCCTCGAAGGACCGGCAAGAACCTGGTTGTTTAATCAACCCGAGGGTTTGATCTATAACTGGGAAATGCTGTGTGATGCTATCCTCAGTAATTTCCAAAATTGTTATCAGAAGCCGGGTAAAGAGGACGACCTCCATCAACTACGGCAAACTTCGACCGAAACCCTTCGTCAGTTTGTTTAGAGATTTGTCGGGGTGAGGAATACCATCCCAAACATATCTGACAGCTCCGTTATTAGGGCATTTAAACATGCCGTTCGATATCAGAGATTCACCAAAGACTTGCTCATCCATCCTCTTCGATCAGTAGCCGATCTCTTTGATATGGCTGATCGGTATTCCGACGCAGACGAGGCTGTCGAATGGAACCGGATGGTCGATAAAGGTAACCTACTGCCTCAACCAGGTCTCAAGGACGCTAAGAAGGAAGATTCAAGCAAGAAGCCGGAATCTTCGTCGGGCGGGAAGTCGAAGAAATCAAAAAGGAATCGCTCTGGGCAGTACTGTGAGGTCGCAGTTGTAGAGAAGCCTCCTTCGACCAAAGGTAACAAGTCTTCGTTCAAAAATAAAACTGCTTCTGGTGGTCGTAGTGCCGACCAGCCAGAGAAGTCGACTAACCCGTAGGAAGGCAAGAAATGGTGTCCACTCCTGATATTTACTCGATTTGCCTTATTATTCTGTACATTCTCCTGATGCTTTCGCACATATTAGTCATTTTCTTCGGCATATATACCTTGATTATTTCAGATTAATTGCCAAATCGACCGGATTACTCTTTTTCCAATTTTTATAGCAGGTCGACGAGGATTGGATGGATTTTCGGCTAGCGGACGCGCGTCCTGGACTTAATCTGGCCATCGGACAATTCCTGATGGAAGTGCGCATTCCCGCTGTCGCGTAGGAACTGACCGCACTGAAATCGGAGTCTCCGGGGGCCCGGAATCCCAAACCCTAGCCACGAGGTTCCATTTCTAAATTTCCAAACCTCGAGGGCTTTTCTGCAAAAGTGCCAAATTCACCTTTTTACCTGGCCGCCGGCCACCTGAGGCATTTGAGCCCGGCTTTTATTTTTTTTCTTCCCTTCTTCTTCTTCCCCAAACCACTCTTCCACACCTCCCTCCACCTCGCCGTCGGCGGCCGGGCCATACGCCGGCGGTGCTCCATCCCCTCACCATTCTCCTCCACCGATCCGACGTTGCCGTTGCCCGAGATCCCGCCGCCACCGGATCTTCACGATCCGGCGCCTCCATAGCCGCCACAGTGGCGCACCTCCACAGCGCGCTGCAATCGCCGCGTGCGCCGCCGCCGGACCCGACTCCTCCTTCGCCGATCTACGCCGCCACCCCACGGCGCACCACCACCATTCCTCACCGGATCCGGCGCCTCCAGCGCCACCGCGCCGCCCTCATCCAGCGCCGCGCGACGCCACCGCCTTCCTCGGCAAGCCCGCCGCTCCACTCTCGCCGCCGGACTCCTCCACCGTTGTGCAGTCTCCGCGTGAGCTGCGCCATCCTGCGACGTTGAGCCCCTGCAGCTGCACGTGCGCCGCCTTCAGGTGCGCCCTCACCTCCACGCACCGATCTCCTACGGCTACACCCTCCTCCATTCATCTCGGCGCCAACTGCCCCGGACGCCGTTGGAGCCGGCGTCCTCTTCTTCATCCCGAGCTGCTGCAGCTTCGACGACGACTACGTCTTCATCATCCCCGGCCGTCTTCTCTACGTCGGCGATCTCATCGACCGGCAACTTCCCCGACTTCTCTGTAGTCTATAGCCACGAACTCTTCATCAACACACCTTCAGTGATCGATTTCTCCTCTCAAATCCCCTTCTCTTCTCCCCGTAAACTGTTTCCTGTGATGCTTGTATATAAACAGATGATCAGTTTAATGCTTGAGTAAATTCCAGTTAGTTGTGTTTTCATGATTGTGGTGTTTGCATAATGCTGCTGTGCTGCTGTCCAGATGATATCTCTGTCTGTCTTGTGATGATCTCTATGATTTTGCTTGATTCCAGTGTAGTCTAGTGCTGTTGATTGTTGAGAATTGAGTTTCGCTGTGCAGTAGAATTCATGGCTGTCATTATTCTGGAATTGCCAGTTACATGTTTGAGTTGATTATTGTCTGTGTGGTGGGAGTGGATTTGATTTGAAATTCTCAATTTCGGTAATTTGAATTAGCACCTACACTGATCTTAGTTGTTAAGCTTGAGTTAGTTTCAGCAGTGGTGAACTTTGAAATTAATCTTTTGTGTTGTTCCTGAGAGATTAAGTTTAAAGCTGTTTTCCCTGGTCTTGTGCAATTGTACACCGCTCGCCTGGGACATGATTGCAGAGTGATTTCCGCTAGTTGTATATCTGCTGGTGAGGCGAGTCGAGGTGGACCAACCCACATCCCTCTTGGCGGTTTTGTTTGATTTTCTGATTTGGATTTAGTTAGACATATTTTGCTCTCATCTAGTCCTTTGGGAGAGAATGACATACTCGCCTTCTACTGCGACCTCGTCCGCTTGCAAGGCCTCGTTTTAGGTGGTATCAACTCCACAACTCCGCAGGCCACAACCTCAAAAACTGCAGGAGTTGGTTGAAGCAGTTAGATGACTTCTACCAGGGGGTTGGACCGATGCCGACCTTACCGACTAAGGAACAAGCATGCGGGCTAAGAGACGCCGACGGAGACGAAGAGATGGCTTACCAGGTACCTCAATCATGTTAATGTTATTTTCGGAGGTTCCTCCTCTTTTGTTTCCAAAAGGCAGTTTAAGGCCTTTAATCGAGAGGTTAACCAAACGGAGACATCCCTTGGTGAACCTCAGTACCCCCGTTAGTCGGATACACCTTTGATGTTTGATCGCTCTGATTGTCCTGCGGGGCTTACTCGACCATTGAGACTCCCTCTGGTCATTACCCCAATCATTAGTAATGCGAGAGTCGAAAGGGTGCTGATCGACGGAGGAAACTCCTTGGACATTCTATTGGTCAAGGCCCTCGACGAGATGCAAATTCCTCGTTCCAAGATTAAGCCCATAATCCATCCATTTTATAGGATAATCCCTGGTCCCTCCATGATGCCGTTGGGACAGGTGGTCCTCCCGGTCACACTGGGAGAACCGAATAACTTTCGAACAGAATTGGTTACTTTTGATGTGATTGATTGTGATTCGGCTTACAATGCAATCTTTGGCAGGCCAACTCTTGCTAAGTTCATGATGGCAACGCACTATGCTTATCAGTGCGGCAAGTTGCCTGTCCCCGAAGGTGTCATCTCGATCCGAGGCAGTCGCAACGTGGCACTCACGTGTGACCGGCTATCTTTGAAGATGGTGGACCAACTTCCCCTCCGGGACGCTCAGGTCGCCACAGTGGCCGCTGACGCGATCAAGGCTGCTCCTCAACTAGATGAGAAACTAAAACTAGTTCCTTTGTACCCAGATGATCCGTCCAAGACAATTCAGGTCGGATTAGGCCTGGATGACAAATAGGAACTCGAGCTCATTACTTTCCTCCGGGCTAACGCAGATGTGTTTGCGTGGAAACCATCCGACATGCCCAGTGTCCCAAGGGAAGTAATCGAGCACAGGTTAGCAATTCAACCTGGACAGCGACCAATAAAGCAAAAGCTCAGGCATTTTGCTGTTGACTGGCAGGAGGCCATCCGAGAGGAGTTGGATATGCTCCTAAAGGCCAGGTTTATTCCCGAGGTCGATCACCCGGAATGGCTTGCAAATCCGGTCATGGTCCGCAAGTCAAATGGTAAGTGGCGCATGTGCGTCGACTACACCAGCCTCAATAGTGCTTGTCCGAAGGACGACTTTCCCCTTCCCCGCATCGACCAGCTGGTCGATTCAACTGCGGGTTCCGAACTGATGAGCTTCCTGGACGCTTACTCAGGATACCATCAAATTAGCATGGCAGAAGAAGATGAAGAGAAGACTGCCTTCATCACCCCGTTCGGCACCTATTACTACGTCAGAATGCCGTTCGGTCTCAAGAACGCAGGTTCCACGTACCAGCGCTTGATGCAAAAGATATTTATTTCCCAGATAGGGCGTAATCTCGAAGCATATGTAGACGACTTGGTTGTAAAAAGCACTAAGAGATTGTCTCATTTGGACGATCTCGCTGAAACCTTCTGTAATTTGAATCGCTTTGGAATAAAATTGAACCCGGAGAAATGTTCTTTCGGGGTTTCTTCAGGAAAACTTCTGGGTTTTCTTGTCTGTTCTCGAGGCATTGAAGTCAATCCTGAAAAAATCAGGGCTATCAAACAGATGAGGTCTCCCTCGACCATGAAAGATGTTCAACGCCTGGCTGGTCGCATGGCGGCTTTAAGTCGGTTCATATCACGACTAGGCGAGAGGGGACTACCTTTCTTCAAAGCCCTGCAGAAACATCACAATTTCGCATGGTCCGATGAGGCCGAAAAAGCGTTTCAGGAGGTGAAGGCATATTTATCTAGTCCACCAGTCTTGGTGTCTCTCGACAAAGGAGAACCATTACTTCCCTATTTGGCGGCCACACCGCACGCGGTCAGCGCTGTCCTGATCGCGGATAGAGAAGGAATACACAGACCCGTCTACTATGTAAGCGAGGTACTTCATGGCCCTAAGGAGCGATACCCTGAGGTCCAGAAGATACTTTACGTACTACTGATGGCTTCCCGTAAGCTATGACATTACTTTCAAGCACATAAGATCACGGTACCCTTCTCTTTTCCATTGGGGGATATTGTCCGCAATCCGGAGAAATCTGGTCGGATCGCAAAATGGGCTGTCGAGCTCGGTGCTTTCGATATCCATTTCACACCCTGCACTGTGGTTAAGTCTCAGGTCTTGGCCGACTTTGTGGTCGAATGGAACAATCCTGAGCCACCCGTGCGGGTACCCGAGGAAGTGGAGTGCCCCGATCACTGGACAATGTACTTCGACGGCTCCCATAGTTTTCAACACTTGGGGGCTGGAGTGGTCTTAGTTATGCCTCAGGGCGAACAGCTTAGGTTTGTCTTTCAACTACACTTTGTTGCGACCAATAACGCAGCGGAGTATGAAGGTCTTCTTGCAGGGCTCCGGGCAGCAAAATTCCTCGGAGTCCGTCGATTAGTGGTGAGGGGAGACTCATAGCTGGTTGTGAACCAGGTAAATAAGGAGTACAGCACCTCCGATGAGACAATGGCTCATTACCTGGGGGAAGTAAGGAGATTGGAAAAATACTTCAGTCATTTCGAAGTCCAATACATCCCACGAAAGGACAACATTCTTGCAGACCAATTATCCAAAATTGGGTCCTCACGTACATCCGCTCCGGCAGGAGTGTTCGTCGAACACTTGGAACATCCTTCGATTATGACTTCGGTCGAGGACGATCCAGTAACAGTCTGTGTTACCAACCTCGGTTAGGAACAGGATTGGACTCATCCATTGAGAGTTTATCTTGAACATGGGACCTTGCCCGAGGACGAAACCGAAAGTGATAGGTTAATTCGAAAAGCGCGTCTATACAACATCATAGAAGGAGTTTTATATAGAAAGGGTACTCAAGGAGTATTCATGCACTGCGTATCTCAGGAGGAAGGTAAATCCCTCTTGAAAGAAATACATGACGGAGTATGCGGTGCGCATGCGTCATATCGGACATTGGTCGGAAAAGCTTTTCGACAAGGATTCTACTGGCCTTCGGCACTCGATGATGCCAAGAATATGGTCAAGATGTGTCCTCAGTGTCAGTTTCACGCGAGACAGGTTCATCAACCTGCCTATGCATTGCAAACCATTCCCCTTGCATGGCCCTTTGCGGTTTGGGGGATGGATATTGTCGGTCCTATGCTACAAGCGGTCAATGGATAAAAGTTTCTATTCGTAGCTATTGACACGTTTACAAAGTGGATTGAGGCCGAGCCAGTATGAAATATTACCACAGCAGCAACACAAAAGTTCTTCGATAAGAACATTGTTGCTCGATTTGGTGTTCCGAATCGTCTCATTACGGATAACGGTTCTCAGTTCGTTAGTGGTCTTTTTCTGGACTACTGCGATCAGATTGGAACCAAGGTGTGCTTTGCTTCTGTGGCTCATCCACAAAGCAATGGAGCCGTGGAACGTGCCAATGGGCAGATACTGCAAGGCATCAAGAAAAGTGTTTTCGATCGCCTTAAGACTCGCTCGGGGGCTTGGGCAGATGAGCTCTACACCATTCTATGGGCACTACGAACTACTTCTAGTCAAGCCACCGGTGAGACACCCTTCCATCTGGTCTATGGGGCCGAGGTCGTGTTGCCTATGGAAGTTAGTATTGGATCTGTTCGGACAGATCAATTCAAACGAGTTGATCAGGCCGAACAGCGATCACAAGATCTCATCCTCTTAGAAGAAAAGCGTGATCGCGCTTTGATCAAGTCCGCGGTATATTTGCAAGCTTTGCGCAAGTACCATTACAAAGGGTGCGACCACGTAGTCTCCACGCGGGCGATCTGGTTTTACGAAAAATTCAAGACCAATCCAATCGCAACAAATTCTCCCCGAAATGGGAAGGCCCTTATACTATTGTTTAGGTGCCGCGACCAGGATCAGCTCGATTAGCGATGGAGGATGGTCGAATTTTGTCCAAAACCTGGAACATCGATCAAATACGCAAGTTTTACGTGTAAGTACCTAATCCCTTTTCCTTTTCAATTAGCATTGTTTAATAAAATGAGAGCCTTCTTGTTTCGTACGACGAATATTTACTTTTATGCCCATGTGTTATGAATTTGGCTCAGGGGCTGGTCGCCGGTGGTTATATCGCCACAATGCCCTAATCGGTTCACTGGCCAATCTCATGACCACTTCCAGACAAGATACTCCTCAATAAGCCGTTTCTCAACACACACGGGGCTTGCTAGCATGTCCTTGGTCATCAGAGTGGCTGCCAGTTTGCAATAAGGTTAGGCGTTGCATCGAGTATAATTGCTGGCCTGATCGCATACCCCTGGTCGTTACACCCATATTTTTTCTGTGCTTATAATACTAAGTCTCCAGTATATATAATCACAGGCGGGGGCTAGGGGAATATGGTTATATGAAACAACAAAAAATATGTTTTCTTTCGGAGTAAAACCAAAAATTGCATGCATTGCATTCTATAAATTGTATCTGTACAGGTACAAGGTTTACATAATCCTGAGCTCGGTCAGGAGTTTATCTATGAGAGGTCTAATTTCCTCCATGATAGCCTCAAGTTGTTCCTCACTCTCGATCTCTACCGTTCCTACCAGTGGATTCAGATCCAGATCTGGGCCATGGTGGAGACGAAACCGGCAGAGAATGGCGGAGGCTGCTGATCGGACTCTAGTTCTGATCGCCTCTTGTTGTCGCATGGTATCTTCAGGAAGATACTCGAGGAGTGATTCCGCTTGGGCTACGACCAGTTTAGACCAGTCACTTGGGCTAAGATTGTCTGTTGTGGTCTCGACCACATCAGCCCTTAGAAGACGGGCTACCATCTTCAGTTTTTTGAAGATGGATAGGCTCAAGTCTCTATTCACCCTTCGGATAGAGTCAATGGTCATCTGGAGGAATACCTTCTCTTTTCCAAGCTGGTTTATTTGACTTGCTTGCGCTGCAATAAGGAGATTGTTATAAATAGTCCAAATGACAAAGTTAAGTCGTTCTGTTCGGAAGTTGACTTACCTGAGAGCTGTGATCGCAGTTCTTTGAGCTCGGCCTCTAGATGTGAAATTGTGCTGGCTGCCCTGAGCTCGTCATTTTCCCGATCGACAAGGCTCTTCTTCAGGGAAGCGACTTTCCTGCAATAAAAAAGACAATGGTTATAGCAAGTTTGTATTCAAGCGGACTGAAGCACTTTTTTCTTACTCTTGCAAGCAATTCTTCTCCTCTTGTATGGCCTTGATACTTTCTACCATAGCTATCGATTTGGCCGTCATACGGGTCAGTTCCTGTGACATAGAGGGAAGTCAGTTGCAAATTCTGAGTATTCTATGCAAAACTCAGATATCATGAGGGATGTTCAACATACCTCAATATATTCCTGGAATGACTTGTCCTTCGGGATGGCTGGAGGCCTAGTCGATGGACTCGCCTCATCCTCATCAGGAGCAGCATACGAATGTCCCTGCTGGGCCCCGGTTGCAGGTCTCAATGCCTGCGATTCGGTCTTCACAACCAACTCGTCCCTAACGGCCCGGACGACTTCCTGGACCGGAGGGATAGAGCTTTCTTCGCCGGAGGCTTCAACACCAGCAGGAACTTCAACCCTCACCGAGGCTGTTGGAGGGTTCGGCACTGAATCTCTATGCCTAAGCTAGAAACGAAATCGTCAGTTTCTCTGATGGTTTCCACAACTTGATTCGATATAAACAGAAGGGAATTTTTACCTTAACTGAAATCCCATTAGCTTCTGGGACTTCGAAGATGGTTCCCCAAGAGAAAGAGGACAGTCGTTGTCCATCCTGGCCTTTCTCTTCGTAAACAAGACCTTTTATCCCAATGTATATCACCCTGTAAGCATATATATAAGGAATGATGAAGATCTGAATGGTAAGAACTCATACCGGAGTAACCTGCTCGGTTGGCAGGGATGCGCCCGAAGGTCTGGGTGTCTCCTGAGCCGCTGGAGCTGATACTTCATCTGTGACCCTGAGGTTGGTCGCGGAATCTTGCTCCGTTATTTCCGCTCCTGTCGCCAGGAGTGGAGTACTCGCCCCCCTAGGATTCACAAGGGTCGTAGGAGGAATTTCTTCTCCCTGTACAAGTGTGGCACGGTGAACACGCATACAGAAGAAATTGTAAATTCAGGACCGCGAGAAATCTTACCATGGTCGTCCCTTCGACCAAGGAGGGAGAAGTTACAGACCCTGAAGCCTCCATGGCTTCAGGAGTAGGGATCTCACCTGCGACCACAGGATTCCCAGTGGTTGCGGGGTTCGCTGCAGCTACCTCTGTCTCGGCAGGGCAAGGAAGTGTCTCACCGGATTGAGAAGTCACCACCTTCCTCTTCTGGCGAACTAGAGGAATGTCGTCTTCCTCCTCCTCGCTCCTTTCACCCTATACGATGAAGAAGTGATTCCAGTTTGTACCTGGGGTAACAGGAGGCACATGATATCTTACCGCAATTTTCTTCGTGGTAAGGGTGGTTTTGTGCGAAGAGCCTTTCCCAAGAATTTTCTTGGATTTCTTGAGGGTAGGTTCCTTCGCTCCAGACCTTGAAGAGACTTTCTTCACTCTCTTCGTCGTCGGCTTTCCCAGGAAACCGACGTTTTCACTCGGGAATGTCGCCTCGGCAAATCTCCCCAAGAGCTATGCCATTCCGGTGCCCTTATTAGTACAAGATGTACACATGACTTCCGGACAGAACTTGACGAAAGGTAACATACCTTTCGACGTTCCTGTTTAAGTTCATCGCCAGCATGGATCAAGCTTTGAGGGCGAAGCGATCCCTTGGGTCCCTCCACCTCGGCACTGTATGCCCTGAGGAGGTAGTTCGTCCACTTCTCGATTTCGGACGAAGGCAAAACTGTGTCACTAGCCAGTTAGCAAATTATGACAGAAAAGTGTAAGACTTCGTTGGCTAAGTCACATACCATTGTTATAGTCCAAGGTACTGTCTGCCATGGACTGTATCTCCCAAGCCAGATGAGCCCTTTCACGCAGGGGACTCACCCGATTCTTCACGAAGTCACGAATGATATCGTGAGCTATTAGTCCCTGTTGGACTAAGTGAAGAATCACCTCGGCTTGCTTCATATACTCTGCATTCAGAGCAGGGAGGGAATCCAACTCGCTAGGCTTCTCTGGCCGCGAGTTCAAGAACCACAACCCACTCTCAGATGGAGGGGTGCAGTAAAACCATTTCTGGTACCACCCGTGCACGGAGTCTCGCAGGGGTGGGAAGGGATACTCTTTCTTCTCCCTTATCCGGAAGTAGATACATCCGGCGGCATTGGTGCTCTTTGACCACACCGAGTAATAGAAACATCGGAAGAGATCCACACTGGGATACACTCCGACGAAGGCTTCACACAAGTGTTGGAAGACCGCCAAGATCAGGACCGCATTTGGGTGGAGATTCGCCAACTCCAACCCGTAATGCTCCAAGATCCCCTTCAGGAACCGACTATCGGGAAATCGGAACCCGCATCTCAAGTATTCTTCAAAAACCACCAGCCCGCCCTCCTGGACGATTGGGGTTTCTTGATCCTTCCCCGCGGGTCGCTAGTTGATCAGCAATCTGAGGGGAAGAATCTCTTCCTTCTCTAGTGCTATCAAGCTCTCCTCCGTGTGATGAACCGATCGGCTCCAGGATGCCATTTTTGGAAGAGATTGGAGGAGAAAGTTGGCGGCTTTGAGGGCGACGGAAGATGGAGAAACGAGGGTTTTGTGCGGCGGAAGTTCTAAGGTTGGGGGCTGGGTGTGTGGCTTCCTCAAGAAGCTATCTGTTCCTTTTATAGGCCCGAGGAGACACTCCACTAAGGGTAACGTTCCATTTAATATTCTATTCATTTCCCATAATGGATATTTTCTCTGGTAAACCCGCTATGCGCACCGAATCCAAAACAAAAGGACTTTTTTGTCTCAGATTTGAGGGTACAAAAATGTGAAGAGTTCTACAAAGGCTTTCGGAGGACATTTTCCTTCATGATTCTTGTAAACCTTCACGAATCGATCATGAAAATATTCTATGACCCAATTGTTGGACGTATGGATGTTTTTTGATCAGGTTACTGTGTTATCAGAACTATGTCTCTGACTGAGCTCCGATTCTAGTCGAAGTGATAGTCTGATCGAATTTCTGTTCTGGCCGCTGTAATCTTCCAGATCGAACTTCGGTTCTAACCGCGGTTTTAAGTCTGATCACAGTATCAGTACTAGTCACGGTATAACATTTAAATATGATTCTGGTCGTAGAACTGGAGTTTACCTGTGTATGAGTGGTCATAAAGACATTGCTTGTGGCCATATTTTAACACATAAGTTGTAAAGAATATTCATGTGATATGAAGAGAAAGAAATCTTTATTTCTGGCATTCTTTACATACAAAAGGGATACCGAAGACCAGAGCGTCGACCTGATCCGAGAGCAGTTTGCAAAGTTCTCCTAGGGACATGTTGTCATCCGTAGGATCTACGTTGGCGACCTCCAGGGAACTAGCAACTACTCTAAGCCTATCTACATCATCCCTAACAAGAGATGCGCTATTATTCCTAATCAAATCAGAGAGTTCTCGCTGTTGCTGAGCGTGATCCCTCTCCCGACGGAATCGGCACGTCTCTTCAAGGGATCTTTCAAAACATTCTGCCAGATGCAGAATCGCCGAAGACATCTCTTCAGTCTTCTTCTCCAGAGCCTCTTTTTCGCCTTGGAGAGTCTGTCCGAGGGGGGGACGCAGGATCTCAGTAGGCTGATCACTTGGGGGCTTCGATCTCCTACATTTGCAAATGTTAGTTGCACTAATTGTAACAATGAGCAAAAGGAGATATAGATAATCACCTGTCCTTGCAAGTGACAGGTTGATATAGGCATCCCAGAAAGTAGATCACCCGATAAAGATCGAGGGTCATCATATGGTGGAAGTGCGGCCTTCCCACCATAAGATTGCTTCCCCAACCCAAGTTGAGGATCATTTGGTCGAGGAGGAACAACCTTCCAACCAGAAGATTGATCACTCGAACAAAAACGGGGATCATTGGGATGAAATGGAGAAAGCTGAGAAGAACGTCCCTCCAAAGGTGGAGATGAAGGTTCGACCTGCCGAGGTGCATGGATAGGAAGAACTAGAGGAACTGAAGGAAGAAAGAACGATGATGCGCCTTTCACCTTTGTTCTGCTGGAGGATCCCTCGTCAACCTTGGGTTTCTTCCTTGAAGGAGACAGATCTTCGGGCATCTGTAAATGCTACTCGAAAACTTCTTCTTCATCACTCTCAATCTCGATGATGTTCTGCCATCGAGAAGTGTATGAGAAGAAAAGGGAAGATGGCTTTGAAAGAGACTTAGCCGGGAAGAGGAATTGTAAAGCTTTGAAATCCGAAGGCTTCGGTATTTATAGCCGCCAGGGTGACGGTTCAGTTTTCGAATGCCTCGAGTTTTTAAAGCATTTACAATTTTACATCGGGTTAAAAAATGTTTCAACGGCGCCATCATTACCCGTCACGTATTACCCAGAGGTTGTCTCGGGGAACCAACCGCCACACTTAGTGCACCACTAAGTGGAGGATTTGAAGCGTTGGGTTAAATGTCCGATGTAAGTCTTGAAATTTGAAGTAAACACGTCCCTTCGTTCTCGTCAAATTTGGGGGCTAGCTGACGAGGATTGATACCCGAGCCAGTTCAAATAAATACACGGCTGGTTCAGGATGGATTTGAACCAGACAAGCGCCTAGTGGTGCGAACTCAAGTCATTTCGAGAAGCACAGGCATGAGGTCGCAGGCCTTACGCGATCAGACCGTATCTAAGTGCGCGGTCAGGAGTTCGTGTGCCATGCGTGGACAGAAGACTGCAGATGGAGCGCGGTCAGCAAACATCGCGTGGTCAGAACGTCTTCGACTATAGGAAGTGGGATTATTCTGTTCCTGCGACACGGATTTGCCGAGTACCCCGAAGATTCTTCCACGAAGGAGGACAACCATCAGGAGGTTAATACATGCGGTTATCCATGAATAACACGTGTTAAACCTGCGTGGGGGTTAGAGGCGGTTTCCTAAAACTGCATCCAAACAACTGTTCGATGCCGTTATGACTTGGCACCCTTTCGACCAGTATAAAGGGGTAGTCCAATGCATCAAACAAGGGGATCGAATGATTGAACCACCAGATGATCAGATCATCAAACCAAAACAACCAGAAGACAGTAGTCTAAGTTAGATAGCCTTCACAAGCCTTCCAGGCATTATTTTGTACAAATACATAGGAAAAATCTTCGCCTGTGAAGATCTTTTCCATAACTCTGTAAATCCTTTTACCATACATAGTGAAATCCCAACAGGACGTAGGGCTATTACTCCCACCATCGAGGGCCCGAACCTGTATAAATCTCTCTGTGCTTCAGTTCTCTTTGATTCATCATACCTTCCCGGAGGGACACCCTGAAAGGTCTCACAACCTACAAATTTTGCATAAGTTCGGCTAAGGACCCCGAGTCCGAGTCATCGACAATCCTGGTCACAGCATGCAGTGTGCCGTGCTGCCTTGCTGTGTAGAGCCATCTTGGCCACTTCGCGGGCCAAATCGACACTGCCATTGCGTTCCCCAAATCGTAGAGATTCTTTCTACCATTTTTGGTCGCTTTGCCGTCGTTTCCATTGCAAGTTGCCGCCGTGTGGACTTCGTCGCCGATCTGGTGCTTGTCGGTTGAGCGCCGCCTTCGCCAACCTTGTCCATCATCTTCACTGTTGTCATAATATCTTGCTAGGGACCACTTGTGACTCGAGAAGTTGTTTCCGGTCACGGCCAAATATACACAAACCTTCAGGGTCACACACTTAACGGGTTGGAGCATTAATTCGGATGGGATCCGAAATGGGTTTCCTATTGGTAATGGGTTTACTATTAGGATTAGGGTTCGTATTTGAGTAGGACTTATCTACAAGACCCTATAAGAGATGGTGCGGTGGACATGAATCTATTCATCTAATCGATTCAGGCTGCCATCACCATCCACGAGATAGATCTCGTAGAACCCTAAACCGCGTGTACTGGTGCTGGCACACAAACACGCGGTGCTCCCTCCACGGACGTGTGGACTTTCGTAGAGGTGCAGCTGCCACTGCTGCATTGCTATTCACGATCCGGTTGCGACATCGAATCTTCTTCTGCTACTGCATTGTCGCATCCGCGCGTCTAGTGGTAAACTTCTAATCTATGATTTTATGCTTGCATGGTTCTTGGGTTTTCAGGTTAATTGTTGAAATTATTGCTAGAGTAGCTATCCTGTTTTCCAATAGTGAGGACTATGTCATGATGTACAGTGAAGATCCAGACTTCCGATTAGCACTGGCTGAGATCGAGACAAGGAAATCTACAGAGTTCGTTCATTGAGAAGGACTTCTGTACAAAGGCAACTTACTTTGTATACCTCGTGGAGCACCATGAATTCAATGGTTGCGAGAAGCGCACACATTGAAGGTTACTGGCCATTTTGGGGTTACAAAGACTTTGCAAAATCTTCACCATGTGATCTGGTCGCGAATGCAGCAGGATGTGGCTAGCTTTGTTTGAGGCTGTGGTCTCTGCAGCGTCTTGAAACCGGAAAACTGAAAGTTAGGTTTGTGATGAAGACACGGATTCCCGATCTTCTGGTGAGAAGGATAACTTCGATTTGATGGAGAGTGACCTTGGCGATCCGGCTACCAACCAAATAAGACTAGACGCCTTGGCAATCGCTAAACCACACTCAAGAGTCGTTATCAACCGTATCAAGAAGCAACTGACCTAATCACGAGGATCGATTCCTGCAAGCAACTGAAGAACAAGCAAGAACAAGATAAAAGCAATCTGAAATTGCAAATATGGATGAAGCACACGATAAATTTGAGGTTGTGTAACTTGTAGTTGTTGGTCTAGCCGACACAAGAATACAAGGATGAAGTTTCACACATGGGGAAAACTAATCTAAACAAAACCTGAAGAAGAATGGGACGGATGATGGCCATATGTAACAGGGGTGGCGGCCAAGGAGGTGGACGTGAAACCCTAGGGGTACACGGGCCTTGGGCCCAAATTAGAGGTGGCACAACACCTGGCAGAATCTGTCCGTGAATTGTTTCATCGATTACATGTGATCCAGATGGAATTTCGAAGTGGCACCAGATCCATTGGAAAGGTGGCATCGTGAGCTTCTCCGTAAAGTGCTTATTCACCCCAAACGGACTCTGTACATGGTCTGGGCATCCGTTTGAAGTTGGACTGCTGCTGGATGGCCGAGCTGGACTCGTGGGCGAGTTGGGCTTGATCTTGGGCTGGGCTTGATGCGCCGTGAGTTGCTCCGCCTTTGATGTAGCTCGCTGATCCTCCGGTGTGGGTATAGTGAATTTCTCAGCACATGGATTCATGCCAACTCGCCGCTCTCCTTGATCTTCTCGTGGCGGCGAGGAAGTAGTGGAAGTAGTGGAAGGAGTGGATGGAGCCTTGTTCATATCCGAGCTAGTGATGTCCTCGTCATTCTCCCCTTCTTGAAGTTGAGTCATCCTTGACTCAAGCATAATATCCTGCAACAGGTTAGTACCAACGCGAGGCAAAGCAACATGCATATACTCCCCTTCTTGAAAGCTATCATGTAGGTTCAAAGGAAAACTAGAGGAACTTGACGTGAAATGATTAGTGCTATGGCAATCCTCTAGTTGATCACATTGTTTCTTGTTATCACTTTCCTGCAAAAGATTAGTCCCAAGTGGGGACATGACAAGAGGCCGTTTTTCCAAAGAAAATTCTTCACCCTTGCAATTATAGACATTAATTTTAGATATATGTCTTTCATGTTCAATTTGATTTTCAGCCTCACAAGCAAGATTAAACAATTGAGAGAAAGAATTATATTCCTTAGCAACAAGAATGTCCTGAATTTCCTTATCAAGCACACCTATGAATCTAATCTCTTTAGCTTCCTTTGTTTCCTCTAAACCACAACGCAACAAGCATGTTTCTAATTCTTGGTAGTATCCTGTTACAGTGTTATTACCATGTTCTACATGTTGTAGTTTCTTAAACAAAAATGCAGCATAGAGTTTACTGAATTTTTTCCTAATAACCCACAAAAAAAAAACAAATTCAAAAAATAACCCAGACCTTTTAAATTTTGCAAAAATGACCCTCTGTTGCGAATTGGCGTGCACGACTGAAGACGTGGCACGGCCCAACACCCTGCTGGCCCAGGTGTCGTGCCACGCCAGCTTTCAGTCGCTAGGCCGGCTAGCGACTGAAACCCGCAACGTTTCAGTCACCAGCCCGGCTAGCGACTGAAATAGGTATTTAAACCACAGCCATCCCTTTCACAGTACGGCTGTTTTCAACTTTTCCGAAAATCCAGAAATTACTGAAATCTGTTTAGAGAGAGAGAAGGAAGAGAAGAGAAGAAAGAGGAGAAGAAAAATTACTATCGGTTATGAAATACTATCGGTTATGAACAGTAAACCGATAGTAGAGCTTAATTTCATATCGGTTTGGAAAATGAAACCGATAGTAGAAGACAATGTTATTGACCCTAAAGGGTTTTCCTGAGAACAATTACAGATGGGTCTCAGTACATCATTTTGCACTTGTAAGGACACGTGAAACCCCATGCAAATGACTTCCAATAATTTTGAAATAAATTAACAGTAAAGACCAATCATGGAATGAAAATTTGCAGTTTTCATATTGATTTGTGAAAAGAATCAATTATTGCTCAAATAAAGTACTCCAATTGAAATGAAAATTTGCATAAATGATTCTCAATGCATCACGTATGTTTTCCCAAAGAATTTTTGAAAAATGATTTGAAGAATTCTTCGATTAAAGATCCAAGTAATATACGTCACTTACATATTGCAAATTAGTCAAGAATGGTTGTCCACCCATAATCCTTCTTCGTGGTCGTCTCGCAGGTAACTTGTTTCGTCAATATCTTCGGTAGGGACAGATTGAAGAATTCCATCTAAAAATGGAGGTAGTTCGTCGAACTGATCATACTCTTATTCATCCACAACGTCTTCGACCCCAACAATACGTCTCTTACTGTGAAGGACAACGTGCAACTTTGGGTTAGCCGGGTCAATGATGTAGAACACCTGTGTGGCTTGCTCAGCAAGTATAAATAGATCATCTTGGTGTGCGACTCTACTGAGATCGATGAGAGTAAACCCATAATTGTCGACTTTAAAACCTCGAGAGATTTCGACCCATTGGCATCGAAACAGAGGAATCTTAAGTAATACATAATCGAGCTCCCATATTTCCTCAATAACACCGTAATCTCTGGTGACCCAAATCTCTGGTTTCAAAGGATTCTATTTTCGTAACATTTCCTTGTACTCGTGTATGTATGGCTCCACCCCCATCATGTGTTGTAAGATCCAAAAATGGGCTTTTGCATACAGATCACTAGAGGGGAGACTGCTTTAAATCCAATCGTTCTAATGCCCTGAAACCTGCCCTCATGCCGGGACGTAGGAACGCCAATTGGGTCAACCCCGGCCATATAGTTGGTGCAAAATTCAATCACCTCCTCAGCGGCATAACCTTCAATGATATTGCCCTCAGGCCGATGTCGATTCCTTACATATCCCTTCAAGATACCCATAAATCTCTCAAATGGATACATCTAGCGCAGGAACACGGGTCCACAAAACTTAATTTCTCTGACAAGGTGAACAATTAGATGGACCATAACATCAAAAAAAGATGGAGGGAAATACATCTCCAACTGACAAAGAGTTGTAGTCACATTGCGTTGCAAATTGTCCAGTCCATCCAGATCAATTACCTGCAAGGACACAGTTGCAGCAAATATTCAGATCCAAAAAATCTGACAAGTTCCACGAATGGAGCTAATTAACTTGCTAGGAGTACACGCTTACCTTGCCAGATATTGTGTTGAAGAAATAACATAGCTTTGTAATTGTCTCTCTGACTTTGACTGGGAGAATGCCTCTGATAGCAATGGGAAGCATTTGTGACATCAGTACATGACAATCATGGGACTTCATACCAACCAGTTTCAAGTCTTTCATGGACACAAGTTTTTTCAAGTTCGTAGAATACCCGCATGGAACTTTGACACCATATAGGCAGTGATAGAGTTCTGTTTTTTCTCTTTTTGACAAAGTATAGCAGGCCAGGGGGAGGTATGTACACTTTCCCTTCTCCAATGGTGCAAGCTCAGTCCTTATGCCCTTGTCGAGCATGTCACGGCGAACGTTGATGCCATATTTTGTCTTTCCTGGAATGTTCAACAACAAACCAATCAAATTGTCACAAACATTTTTCTCTACGTGCATGACATCAATGCAATGTCGAACTTGTAAGTGCTCCCAATATTGCAGATCCCAAAGAATCGATCTCTTCTTCCAAACATTTTTTCCTGGAGTTTTAGAACATTTACCGAACTCAACTTTGATGTCCTTCACGCGCAAGTAAAGCTCCTTACCAGTCACAAACACTGGGGCTGATCCTTTCTCAGGCTTCCCATTAAATGACTTCCTCTTCTTATGGTAGGCGTGATGCATCGGAAGGAATATGCGGTGACCCATGTACACTGTTTTTCTGCAGTTCGATAACCACATGCTTTCAGTTTCATCCAGGCAAATAGGACAAGCCTTGCCTCCTGTCGTACTATACCTCGACAAATTTCCATAGGTGGGGAAATCATTTATGGTGCAAAATATCATGGCCAGCAACATGAAATTCTCTCGCTTATGTGCATCCCACACCCGCACCCCTTCGATCCATAATTTATGTAAGTCCTCGACTAACGGTGATAGAAACACGTCAATATCATTCCCGAGTTGTCTGGGTCCTGAAATTAGTAACGACATCATGATGTACTTGCGCTTCATACATAACCAAGGAGGAAGATTGTAGATGCATAAAAGAACCGGCCAAGTGCTATGTCGACTGCTCATATTTCCGTGTGGATTCATACCATCCGTACCCAACCCAAACCTTATATTCCTCACTTCGCCGCCAAACTCACCGAATGTTCTGTTAATGTTTCTCCATTGAATAGAATTAGCTGGATGTCTTAGTTTTTCGTCTTGTTTTCGACCTTCAACATGCCAATGCAAGTACTTCGCATCTTTCGGATTTGCAAACAGCCGTTTCAATCTACGAATCACAGGAAAATACCACACAATTTTGGCCGGAGGCCATGTCTTTACCTCATCACATCCATTGTGATAAGTTCTGTCCCCATGCTTATACCTCGATGCACCGCATCTTGGGCAAACATGCAAATCCTCGTACTCGTTACGGTACAGAGCACAATCATTTGGGAATGCATGTATTCTTTCGATTTCCATTCCCAACGGACACAATAGTTTTTTGGCCTGGTAAACCGATCTTGGCAACTCATTTCCCTCTGGAAGCATGTCCGCTAATAGATCTAATAGTGCTGTGAAACTTTTATCGCTCCAACCGTTGCTTGCCTTCAAGTTATATAATCTCAACACAGAAGACAACTTTGTAAATTTTGCACATCCAAGGAACAAAGGCTTCTCAGAATCAACAATTAATTTCTCAAATTTAGCTAAATCATTTTCGTTGTAATCTTCTTGTACATCACGTAACATTTCATCTAAATTGTCGTCATCTACATGGACTTCCGAATGAACATTACCAATGTTCTGATGATCATCATTACTGCAATCCACTTCCGGGTGCTGCTGAGTGGTCGCGGTGCTCGTTTCCGCAAGATCTTCACCATGCCATATCCAACGGGTATAGCATGCGTTAAAACCACGACGAATCAAATGACTCCTAATCTGATCAGAGTTGCTGAACCTTTTTAAGTTCATACAATCTATACAAGGACAATGGTATCTTTCTCTCCCTTCTTCGCCTTTTCTTGCTCAGCAAATTTAATAAACCCATTCACACCCTCCAAATACTCAACAGTAGTACGTTTTATTCCATACATCCAATATTCTCGGTCCATCTACAATTATTTCACAAAATTGACAAATTGAAATAAATATTTAATGACTCAAAGCATGCATGCATGAAACATCATCAATTAGCTAGGCCATATGTGTGTACAGCTGCTTAATTACATTAAATGGATATGTATGAAACCCTAATTAACTTGATGCATTAATTGGAAGAGCCAGCTAGCTGGCTGCTTAACTTCAGCCATAAATCATTCCTAGCTTAACTTCAGCCATAAATCATTCCTAGCTTAACTTCAGCAAGCTATAGCTAGCTAGCCAACCTAGCCTTCTAGCTAGTTTGGAGCTACATGTATCTAGTTTAATGAATTGCAAGTAGAGAGAGAGGGAGAGTGTGAAAGAGTGATCGAGAGAGAGAGAGAGAGGTGATGAGAAGATGACAATACTGAGGGGGATTGAATTATCAACCTCTCAGCTAGCTTCTCCAGATCACTCTAGCTTGGAGCGTGGATGCACGTACGGTAGAAATGAATCGAGGATGCAGAGTGCAGAGCAGGGGTAGAGATAAGTTGTACAATTTTACTATCGGTTCAAAAAACACAACCGATAGTAAACTAAGGTCCCCACTGTCATAACCATTAGTTTATATGACGTCATTTTACTATCGGTTTGTTTTAGATAACCGATAGTAAAAGTTACTCTATTATATCGGTTGGTACAGTAGTAACCGATAGTAAAAATTTTATAATTTCACTATCAGTTATCAAAGACAAACTGATAGTAAAATTTACTCTATTATATCGGTTGGTACAGTATGAACCGATAGTATAAAGTCCGTAATTTCACTATGAGTTACGAAAGACAAACCGATAGTACTATTTCATATATTATATCAATTGGTACAGTAATGACCGATAGTAAAAAATATTTGCATTTCACTAACGGTGTACCAGAATATAACCGATAGTAAAAAACCTCTTCTCCACCGCTGTCGTCCTATTCTATCAGATTTTTCCAAGATTGCTTATAACCGTTAGAAGATATGGGTTAGTGGATTGTATTTCTGTAGTAGTGTTTGCTGTTCACCCTCCGAGCTTGATCTTCATATCCCTATATGACCATGAGGTAATTGCTAGTCGTATATAGAAGAATTTGAAGAGTAAGAACCCTTACCACAACAACCTTGGGGACAAATGCTGACTGGGGCACAGAAGGGATTGGGACATTCACTACTCCTTTTGTGACATCCACCTCCTTCTAGACCACAGTCGGTTCATTTTCAGTGGGCTGAGAAGTGGTCTAGTTTTTCCTGTGCATCCAATTTATAATTGGATAAGTTATTGCTAACTGAAGCAATGTTCTTGGAGATTTTTGGGAGCAATTTGTCTGGCCCTGGAAGAAGGTTGTATAGCTAATGGCCGTGGACTTACAGCCTATACGAAAAAGAGATGACCAGATTTTTCGCTCATACTCTTGGCCGAATCTTTGGAATAAAAAAATATCTTTACTAATTTTTCAACGAAGATCCACTGGATGATCCAACATCATCACTAGCTCGCTTCCTTTGAACTCCAGGACGCTCGAGCAACTACAAAAACCAAAATGCTTACTTTGGAAACTTATGCTCGAGAAAAAGAATTATACAGATTTTTCAAAAGAGAATTACCTTTTGAGACACCTGTGTAATGTCATCAACACTCGCAACCATGCCTTGCGGTTTCAATGCCTCTATATCGCCTTCTGCGACCAGACTTTCTTCTTTATCTCCAGTAAGTCGCTCTGGTTTATGGGATGCCATTATTGAGATGAGAATGGAGAAGACAAGAGAAGATTAGAAGATGAAGAGTCTAAGACTTAGAATCTCTGACGAAGGAACTTAGAAATTATGAAAAGCTTGAAGACTCTAAAACGTGAAGGCCAGTTATATAAAGTTCCGAAGGTGACGCTTCTAGTTCCCAGCCTTGGGACACTGAGAAATGCCTCGAGAATTTTTCAATGCCTGTGATAAAAGCCTGAAAACCACACCCAAAGTTTCTTCCTGTGGTCGTAGGACATAACGGGGAGAGATAATAAGGAAGTTCAAGATATTTTGGACTTAATCCAACCCTTATTTCTTATTACAGATGTTTTCCCTGTAATCTTAGTAGTTACGATCGTAAATCCCTATGGTCGTAACACTTACTATCAAAGAGTTCATAGTCGAATCAACTATGCTACCTATGACCATACTGGTTGTAGAGATATGGTCATCATTGACATTTGGTCGTAACCATTACACGACCAAATTGTATATCAGTTACCTTTTCCTTGTTGGAGAACCAAGACTTGGAAGTATCTTAAAAGGATTGGTCAAAGACTTATTTGCCGACCACGATCTGAAGGTTTGATGGTTATGTTGTCATGCTATCCGACCATAACCATCATTTCGACCGGTGCAATCCTTTGTTTTCCCAGGGACAATACAACTTCCTTATTGAAAAAGAAATTGTCAAGAAGATAAGGAAGAACATGCGGTTACCTATAACTGCGCAAGGAAACCGGCAAGGAGACAAGGATGAACGTGCGGTTGTCTAAACCGCACACAACACCTATCAAACCGCATAACTTCCTTCTTTTGGTGCCCTTTCAACCAGTATAAAAAGGGGGCAGATTCAAAAGAAGAGGGGGATCTGGCTTTGGATAGATTCGGTAGGAGATTGTTAGATTCTACAACACTTTCTCTCTGAAATCCATCATATTCATAATGAAAACACAACAGGAGTAAGGCTATTACTCAGTATTCGAGGGCCCGAACCTGTATAAACACTGTGTCATTTTTGGATCCATAGTTACCATGACTTCTTTGGTGGTTGTTTGGATTGTCTCCCCACTAAACAAAACTAAATTCGTGTAAGTTCAACTAGTGACCCTGGTTCCAATCGTCGAAAGTTCTGCATTGAAAAAACAAAAGAAGACCTCTTCTGTGACCAAAGGCTTGGCCTCATCCAGGGCTAGACAAACTGCTCTCCGTTCAAAGGGAATTCTTGTAACCACAAGAGCGGCCAAATCCATGGCCTGACAAACTGCTCTGCCCTCAAAAGGAGTTACTATGATCGTAGGGATGAGGATAGTAGTGAGTGAGCCAGCTCCTGCTGCGGTCAAGGCAACAACTGTCCTGAGGATTGCAGTGGTAAGGATTTCCACCCCTCAAACTTTGCCAAATACGACTAGGAATTACTTCATGGTCGTACAGGGAGATGGGAGCGATGTGGAGAAGGAAGAAGAAATTCCTTTGTTTATTTGGATGAGGAAAGGGTCCACAGTACCTCATGATAAACCCTCTCCGAAGGTGCTACCCTCGCTTTTATCTCCAGAAGGTGGGGCATTGAGTTCCCAAAATCTCTTGGGACTCAGCATCAAGTAAACACCTGTTTTCTCTCTAAGTCATATTACTTAGTTAGGAATAGCTTATCCAATTATAAACTGGATGTACAGGACTCCCTCAACCACCATAATGCGTGCTTCAGTATTTGAAACTGAACCAACTGTTGTCGAGAAGGTGGTGACTATTATGAAGGAGACACCTGCCATTAGAGAGGTTGCAGTAGAATCAACGGTTGCAGAAGAAGTCGCTGTATCCACTGAAGTCACCCCTTTGCAGGATGTCAAAAAGGATCCTGCAGCCATCATTGATTGGGTGGTTAAAGATATTCAATCTAGTGAACCCATCAATGATGGAGAAACTGACATCGCGGCTGTGACCACGACCATGGGAATGAGTGAACAGGTAGAAACTTCTAGTCCCCTCTAGTCGAAAAAACTACACCTCCTTCCTGTTCGAGAGAACAAGGAGAAGAGAGGCTAGAAGAAATGGTGATTCAACCCTCCGAAATCCAGCACCCTACTCCAGAAGTGAATCTTCAATCTCAGAAAACCAGACGGGTGTGGGATAACTTGGAGTCTACCAACGAAGCTACTGGGTCTGAGGATCTCGATGAGAGGTTCCTCGAAGAAGTTCTGGAGGTAAGTAAAATCCTCTTTCCATAACCTCAAATGTTTATCTGAGAATTATCTTCAAGTATTTTTTTCTTTTGTTCTTTTAAGAACACTGCTTGCAGAGCGGCCATGATTGGCTTGCTGGTGGAGCAATTTAAGGTCGCACAAACAGAACGCGAGCAACTAAAGTAATTAGTATCTTTCTTTAGCCTCACTCCTTTATGAACTATTGTTGTCATAGGGAAAACTTTGCTTTAATGAAGGAGGCTGCCAACGAGTGAAACATCAGGAAGGTTGCAGTGGCTGAAGCCCAAAAGGTGAATAGCGAAAACTTGCTGAAGTCCTGGCGACCCTGGAGCAGAAAACAACATTATGCAATTCTCTCCAAGGGGAAAACGAATGCCTCCTATTGGTTTGCAATCAATTGTGGACTAATGTAGATCGTAAGTTCATCTTGGCAGAAATTTACTTTTCCATTGTGAACTTTTAATGAACAAATTCAATTGAATTTGTTTCTTCCTCTACTAAGAGCAAAGAGAGAACTTCCAGTTGGTTGAAGATAAGAACCACTTTGGGCAAAAGTATATCGAGCGTGGAAACGACCTCGATAAAATTTATATTGTCATCGACTGCTATGAGGCGGCCAGCGAGAAAGCCCGGGAGACCGCAAAGCTCGCCCTTAATGAAAAGGGCGCCTTGGAAGCAATCATCAAGAGCTGCAGTCTTAGAAAGAAGGATACCCTCGCAAAGCTGAGTGAAGTTGCGGACTCACTTGATGCGGAGATTATCAACCCTAAGAAAGATGATTTATTTCTTGGTGAGTCCTGCAATCTGGTCGCGGCTCAAGATGATTCCTTGGTCGCAACTATTCCAAAATTTGCGAGGAGGCATAAGGAGGCACTGAAGACTGATGTCGGTGCTGTAGCCTCTGCCATCCTTTACAAACTTAGGCATTACCATGGTCTGAATTTAAATCTGAATCCAGTTGCGAAAGATGCGGCATTCGATAGTGAGGATCAGTTGAGCGCGACCAAGGCCAAGGTCAAGTCTTTAGTAGATAAATTATTACACGACCTCGACCTTGCTTGATGTATCTCCTCTCATTGTAATTTTTTCTAAAAATAATAATGGAAATGGAAATATTCACTTGGCTTATTGAAGTTTTTGTACCTTGAAAATACATATGATTAGCAGAAAAAATGAATGATAAAAAATGTAAAGTACTTAACTTTCTGACTTAATGCTATAATTATATTCCCCTAGCCCCCTCCTGTGAGCACTGATACTGAAGACTTAGTATAGTGATCGCAGGATAATCAACTTGAACTAAGAAGACCATGGCTCAAATGATCAGAAACATACTAGTAAGTATCTTATGTGTTGAGAAATGGCTTAGAAAGAGATGTCTTAGCTAGATGCGATCACAAGGTTGCAGGGATAAACGGCGTAGTACAAACGCATAAGCTTTTTGCTAATTGACAGCCACTCGAATGATCAGAAACATGCTAGTAAGTCTCTTATGCGTTAAGAAACGGCTTAGAAAGACATGTCTTAACTAGATGCAACCATGAGTTCGGCCAACGAATCCACTTAAACATCGTAATAAGGCACTTATCGCGACCAGCCCTTGGGCGTGGCCCAATAAAAGAATAAGGCTAAAAAATGGGAATGCTACCATAACATAGAGTGAAAAAAGTACTTATTATTAAGAAATTTACAATAGGAATGGAAAAACTTACACATAAAATTTACGCAACTAGTCTATGTTCCAAGCGTTTGATAAAATTCTTCCGTCTTCCATAGCTAATCGAGCCGATCCTGGTAGTGCATTGAGACCACAGTATAGGGGCCTTCCCATTGAGGGGAGAATTTGTTGTGACCAGACTAGTTTTGAAGTTTCTTAAAACCAAGTCTCCCATGTGTAGCATACGTGGTCGCACCCTCTTATTGTGATATTTACGAAGAGCTTGTAAATATGCCGCTAATCGAATTAGTGCTTGATCGCGCTTCTCTTCAAGAAGAGTAATATCATCTTCGCGGTTTTCATTTTGATTTATGATATCTAAGTGATCCACGTGAGCAAAGCCAATTTGGATTTCAATTGGCAACAAGGCTTCTGCACCTTAAACTAGTTGGAAAGGCATTTCGCCTATAGCCCTACTGAACGTAGTGCGCAATGCCCATAGAACAGAGTAGAGTTCTTCTATCCAAGCCACCGAGCGTAACTTAAGGCGGTCGAAAACGTGTTTCATGACCCCTTGTATTATCTTCCTGTTGGCGTGTTCAACTGCACCATTGCTTTGCGGATGAGCAACGGATGCGAAACAAATTTTGGTCCCAATATCGTCGCAATAGTCTAGAAAAAGACCGCTAACAAACTGGGATCCATTGTCTATGCTGAGACGACTTGGAACACCAAATCGTGTCACAATGTTAGTTTGAAAGAATTTCTTTGCCGCAGCGGCGGTAATATTTTGCATATGACCCACAATATCTATTCCCCATAGAGCAAATGGCCAAGTTAAAGGAATAGTTTGTAATGCATATGCTGGCTGGCAAACCTGCTGAGCATGGAATTGACACTGTGGGCATGCTTTGAGCAATTGCATGGCATCATTAAGTGCCGTAGGCCAGTAATAACCCTATCGGAAAACTTTTCCAACCAATGTCCTATAGGATGCGTGAGCACCGCACAAGCCTCCATGAATTTCTCTCGAAAGGGATTTTTCATCTTCTTGAGGAATACAACCCATTAGCACTCCTTGAGCACCTTTTCTGTACAGGGTTCCTTTGACCAATCTGTACATTCATGCTTTTTTAACTAACCGGTCACTCTCGGTTTCGTCCTCGGGCAAGGTCCCATGTGCAAGATAGATCCTCCATGGTTGGATCCAATCTGCGTCATGCTCGAGGGTGGCGATGTTAGTCATCGCCTCTGGTGCCTCTATGACGGTCGCGATCAAGGGATTTTTTAAGTGCTCACTGAACACTCCTACCAGAGCGGATGTACGTGAGGAACCAATCTTTGGCAATTGGTCTACGAGAATATTTTCTCTTCGTGGAACGAATTAGACTTCGAAATTTCTGAAGTATTTTTCCAATTTCCTCATTTCGTCCAGGTATAGAGCCATTGTCTTGTCGGAACATTGGTATTCCTTATTCCCCTGGTGTCGACGATTGGGAGTCGAATCCCTAGTCGATCTTATACAATATAGTGAAGTAGGAAATAGGACCTTTCAGGGTGCTCATCGGGTAAGTTAAGATAAGTATGAACTGATGACACACGGGATTATACAGGTTTGGACCCTTAACGGATTGAGTAATAACCCTACATCCTGTGTAGTTTCCACTATGTATAAAGGTGTTTACAGGGAAGAGGAGATTGTTACAAAGGCTAACAATCTCCCTCAATGCTTCTGTATACTAATTATTACTTGAAATGTTCAAGTCTAGTTGCACTCTAAATCAGGTTTCGATGATCTTGTGAGTCGATGTCCTCTTCTGTGCTTCTTTCCTTCCCTTTATATTGAATGAAAGGATGCCAATGCGAAGCAGTACGGACGGTTGCTAATGTACAGTTGCTTAACCACACTACAATCTTTATCTGTTCACCGGTTAATATGTGTAGTTATAACCACACATCTTAAGTCCTTGACAGTTGTCTTCACACATGGTGAGAAGAAGTTACCTTTATCCTGGAAACATGTCTGGTAGAACTCAAACACTCCTTAGACTAAATGTAATCCTAGGATCAACTCTGGTCGCGCACATCCTGCGGCCAAGTTGCACAAGTTCTGCAGTCAGCCCTTGTAATACACAGGAAGTGGCTTCTGTGACCAGAATGGCTGGTTCTACAATTAGACCTTTTGATACATAGGAAATAGTCTATGTGACCAGAATGACTGCTAATGCACTTTTTTATATATCATATTCGAAATATCTTAAATATGATACCTTCATACTCTGCTGCGTTATTTGTACCAACAAAGTGTAATTGTATGAGATATTGGAGTAGGTCGCCCTGGGGCGTGATTAAGACCACTCCAGCCCCCGAGTTTGTGAAACTCTGAGAGCCATCAGAATACATCGTTCAGTGGTCGGTATTTTCTAAATCCACAGGCTCTTGCGCAAGTGGTTCGGGATTAGTCCATTCGACCACAAAATCTGTTCGGGATTAGTCCATTCGACCACAAAATCTGCAAAAATCTGAGATTTGATTGCTACTCGAGCCATGAAATGGAGATCGAATGCTCCAAGTTCTACTGCCCACTTCACAACTCGACCCGTTACTTCCAAATTACGCAGAATGTCCTTTAAGGGAAAGGATGAGGGCACGGAAATCTTGTGCGCTTGAAAGTAATGTCGCAGCTTTTTGGAAGCCATTAAGAGAGCATAGAGTATCTTTTGGACCTCAGGGTATCTCTCATTTGGACCATGTAATACTTCACTTATGTAATAAACTGGTTGTTGCACCCCTTTCCTTTCTGCCACCAGAACAGTGATGACCTCGTAACGCGTAGCAGCCAAATAGATGAGTAATGGCTCTCCCGTGGTCGGGAAACCAATACTAGTGCAGTGGTTAAATATGTTTTTACTTCCTGAAAGGCTTTTTCGGCTTCATCCGACCACTAAAAACCATTGTGCTTACGTAGAACCTTAAAGAAAGGTAATCTATGTTCACCCAACCGCAAGATGCAACGACTCAAAGCTGCTATTCGACTGGTTAGGCTTTGTACTCCTTCGCGGTCGAAGGGGGTCACATTTTCTCAATGGCCCCTAATTTTCTCGGGATTAACCACAATGCCTCTCGAACAAACAAGGAAACCCAAAAGTTTACCAGAAGAAACAGCAAAGGAGCACTGACGATGCTTATAACTCGAGTTAGTCACCTTTATCGTTCTATAGTTGCAAAGGCAGCTGAACGAGATAGGAATTATTTACATACCCCTCTATTGTCTCAGGGACCTAAGAGGGAGACAATAGGACAATCCAAGAGATTCTGGACATAGCCTATTCTATGGTCTTGGCATGTATTGTTGCGGAATCTGTAATCCCACAATAATAATGTCGCAAGGTCCATGGTCTCACATACCCACAAGTACCTTGGTCACGGAGATATCTTCTTGTGGTTGCCCAGGTCGTGGAAAGTGAAAGAATAACAATCCATAGTCGGAGTTTATACGTGACCATAGAAATTGAAGAGTAAAAAATATCCAATGGCTATATGGTTAGACTCGATTCGACGATATCCAGTAATTAGACCTGTTTGACTACTGGTGCCGCCTTGGATACATTTACTTCTTTCATTGCCAGGAACACTACAACTTTTGGTAACCGTTAGGAAGATAAAAGCACAATCATAAACAGGCATAATTACTCATTATGGATGGCACACGTCTGCCTCCCGACAACCCTTCAATCCCGTAACCAGCAACCGGCGACGAGCTATAAAAGGAGGATCACCGAGGAGAGAAAGGACAGAGTCGAAGAAAAGACAGAGTCTATTAGGAAGAAGCCTAATCTAAGATCTGACCCTGATAGAGATAAACAATAGATAGTTATACACATTGCAATACAGAATAGGAGATTGTTCTTAGTTCATCTAGGAACACTTCTTATTCTTCTTTGTAACCATCATTGTCATAGTGAAATCCTAACAAGAGTAGGGCTATTACCCATCAGAGGGCCCGAACCTGTATAAATTTCTCTCTTCCATAGACATAGATATCTTGATTTACTTGGTACCTCACCTTAGATTTGCCTCCACATTTCTTCACATGTTTTAATATAAGCTCGACTTAAGGATAAAAAGTCCCGATCGTCGACAGCTGGTGCCCACCGTGGGGCTCAATTTCAAGGTGTTGTTTCTTCACCAAGAATCCTGGTAAGCCATGTCTGGAGTTTTCAATTCCAAAAATGACTTTGATCTTGCAGATTACGCTAATCTCAACATGGAGGATGAAACTCAATACATAGAAGAGAATGAAGTTCCCTCAGAGTCTTGTCATGAGGAGTATAATCAGCGTCTAGTCCCTGGCAAGGAGCCTGAACCGGCAATTCATTCACCTTCAGTGAGTCCTGCCACTTTGAAGGATGAATATGTGCCATAACCCATTAATGAGGATTATTACCCGAGCGAGTCACCTATTCATATCATGTTTAGGATATTTCAGATATGATATAAGTTCTTGTACATCAGTAGACACTTTGGGCGCAAAGGCTACTTTCCTACAACCAGATGATCGCGTGAGTCGGTACTGATTGATGGTCGCAGATTGTGCGACCATAGAATTGAGAAAGATACATTTAAACCTGAGTATTGACTGAGGTTTCCAGTCAAGGTTCCAGGATAAGATGATCTCTTCTCCCACATATGAATACAAGCGTCGAGAGGTTAAGACGTGCGGTTATCTATAACCACACATGGAAACGGGCGAGGAGGCAGTTTAGCAACTACACCTTGGCAACTGTCCAATTTCCCAGAACCGCCTTACATTGGCATCCTTTCGACCAGTATAAGAAGATAATTTTGCATACAGATGGGGGTGAATCGATAAAAGGACAAGTAGTCTAAGATAATAAGATATTATTAATCTTTGTAATAGTCTCTTCTCTGTAATCTCCCACACATATAGTGAAAGCAACACAGGGCGTAGGGTTATTACTCATTCATTTGAGGGCCTGAACCTGCATAATTCTCTGTGTCTCTACTTCATAGTTACTCTAACTTACCCGGTGGGCGTTTTGAATGGTCCCCATTTCCTACATCATCATATTGCATAAGATTGACTAGGGATCCGACTTCCAATCGTCGACAGCTGGCGCCCACCGTGGGGTTTTTCTCAAAACTCTTGTTTTTCTTCACTAGGAGTTTTGGTAAGCTATGTCTGAAATATATGATTCCGAGAACGACTTCGATCTCGAGGACTATGCTCACATCCAGATGCCCTCGCCTAATGACCTTGTTCCTATGGAAGAGGTCAATGACAATGTTACCCTCGAGATTCAACACGAGGAAGAATCATCTCCAACTTTGGTCATGTCTGTCAACCAAGAGTTCGAGAAAATGATACATTCACCTCATGTGAGCCTTGCCATGTCAGAGGCTAAATATGTCCCACAACGCATCGTCCCCAAGAATGTTGGAGATGATGGTCCTGAATTCAGTCCCGGGAGATTTGACCCGGACAATCTCCAAGCTCTTTTTGATTTTGAGTTTGACTCGGAGCAAGGAGAGATGTTTTCCCCGTCTGCGACCTCGGTCCCCTAGGAATTTGCTGCGCTTTTGGAGGAAACTCCTGAGCAACACATAGCCTGAGAAGAACGAGAGCGCAACCAGGAGGAAGATCAAGCTCGCGAACGGCGTGAGGATGATGTTCGCTGGGCCACTGAGGAAGCCTTACGCCTTGCACAATCTCACCAAGATGCCGTTGCTCGAGACCATGGTCCCAGTACCTCTCATCCGCATGGTCGCAAGCGCGAGCAGACACCATCTTTAGCACTGGGGTATTCCCCGGCGGTTGAAGAAACAGTAACTCCTATGGCCCCTAGAAGGAGTACACAAGATCGAATTCGTGTTATCGTAGAAACATTGCGGAATCCTCCTCCTGGTTTAGGGGATGCAGATAGAATGACTTCCGCCAGAGTCCTTGCGGACACAGTCAAGAAAGTTGCATTTGAGGCCACTCCAACAGCGTCGTCGCACTCTACGATTTGCTCTCATGAGAGGGACTACTCTTACTCCAGCCATGGGAGGCATTATCGATTGCCAGCAACGTCAACTCTACATGACAAGGCCAGGTGAGTTGGAAGTTCTTATGACCGCAATCGCGTACCAGTTCATTCTCACCAGGGACCACGGGGTACGTCTCCTCAAGGCAATGTCGCCCATGACCATATTGCAGGTCGCGATGTTGGACATTTCTGAAGTTCCTATGTGGGTTGTAAAGCTTTCTCACTAGGGCTCTGTGTGGTAGTCTGGCCAAATAAGTTTAAACCTGGTATGATCGAAAGATTTGATGGAACTCAAAACCCATCAGAGTTTCTTCAGGTCTACATCACTGCCATTTAAGCGACAAGAGGAGATGACCGTGTGATGGCAAATTACCTGCCAACAGTTCTTGAAGGACCGGCAAGAACTTGGTTGTTCAATCAACTAGAAGGGTCGATATACAATTGGGAGTTGTTGTGCGATGGTATCCTTAACAATTTCCAGAATTGTTATCAAAAGCCTGGTAAGGAAGATGATCTTCATTGATTACGCCAGACTTCGACTGAAACTCTTCGACAATTTGTCAAGATGTTTGTTGGGGTGAGGAATACCATTCCCAACATTTCGGACACTTCGGTTATCAGGGCTTTCAAACATGCTGTTTGATACTGAAGGTTTACTGAAGACTTGAGTATACAGCCCCCAAGGTCGGTGTTAGATCTATTCGATATGGTAGACCGCTATTCCGACGTGGCCGAGGCGGTGGAATGGAATATAAAGGTGGAAAAAGGGAATTTGCCACCTCAACCTGTTCTCAAGGATGACAAGAAGGATGATTCTAACAAGTGGTCAGAATCAGGTGGAAAATCCAAGATGCCCAAGAAATCGGGGGCTAGGCAGTACCGAAATGTGGCGGTTGCCGACAAACCACTACTCTTCTCTTTCTCTTGATTTTCTAGAAAGTTCTCTAGCATGCGCTTCATGTTCGATTGCTCAGGTTGTCGTTGGTTTGGAGGTCGATAAGGTTGCTGATTTTGTGGTTGAAACGGTGGCCTTTGAGCTTGATATTGGGGATTTTGTTGATGTATTTGCTGCTGTCCAAAATTTGGTTGTTGGCCTTGAGGTTGCTGATTTTGTCCTGACCATGCAAAATTTTGATTGTTGTGCCATCCAGAGTTATACGAATTAGGAAAATAATTACCTTGCCATTGTTGCATACCCTGAAAAGTGTTTGCCTACTCCATGGATGGGTTAAATTGGCATTCATGGCCATAGTGGCACTATATGCTGCACAGTTCACATATAGGTGCAATTGCATTAATAGATGAAGTAGAGGAAGATCCAAGAATCGATAATTTATCGGTCAAGAGTGCTACCTGCTCGGCTAATTTCAACATTACACTTACCTCCATGTTGTTGGTCAGAGCTTGTTGAGCAGCTCGTTCGGTTCCCCATTTAGTGTAGTTTTGAGTGATTCCTTCGATGAGGTTGTATGCTTCATCTACACTTTTGTTCATTAGTGTGCCGCCGGCTGTGGTGTCTATAGCCATCCGTGCATTGTAGTTCAATCCGCTATAGAACGTTTGAACTACAAGCCACTTCTCTAGTCTGTGATGCGGACATTTGATCAGCAAGTCCTTGTACCATTCCCAAGCGTCAAAAGTGATTCACCTACCTGCCGAGAAAAAGATGCAATCTGGTTGAGAATTTGAACAGTTTTAGGAGGAGGGAAAAACTTAGCAAGAAAAACCTGTGAGAGTTCGTCCCAAGTAGTGATTGACACAGGAGGAAGAGTGTATAGCCATGCCCTCGCTTTCTCGCGAAGCGAGAAAGGAAAGAACCTCAAACGAAGTGCATCCTGTGACACTCCATGAATCTTGAAAGTATCACAATGCTCAAGATACATATGTAAATGTAGTGATGGATCTTCAGGGGGAAGTGATGAGGACATCATACCTTCAGATACGCGCATTGAAACGGCCCTTGAAGGTCCCATAACAAGAGCTCGAGCACGACTACTTCCTCAATAGGTGAACTCGCTCCTAAGTGAATCGCATTGTATTTTCGAGGATGGATTGCTATTTAATGATGCTATTATACTTAGGAATCATGGAGAGGATCACCGCAGGCATGGAGACCAGCAAGGAAGCAAAGGAGGCCAACAACCACGTCGAATTCGAGTTGGAGGTGAAGCCCATCCGTAAGGAAGCAAAGGAGGCCAACAACCACGTCGAATTTGAGTTGGAGTTGAAGCCCATCCCGTCACCAATTCGAAGTTCGAGTCCACCTCGGAATCCAGGAGCAGTCTGCACTAAAATCATCGCCCAGGACGCATACGGACTCCGTTTTCAACGGTTTATATACCGTTGGAAAGCTAAGGAGATGAGCTTTCCAATGGAGCTGGTCCCACGTCAAAATTCCACCGGAGACAATGGGAATCGTCGAAATAAGTCAGCGTCCAGAATCTGTCAGGGTGCTGCGCCACCGTCTTTGGGCCGTTGGCCCATGTACCTCGTTGGAGCCCATTAGGGCGCGTCCAGGGTTCCTTGCCCACCCTAACACCTTATATTCAGTAGCCGTCATCTGAGTTAGGATTGGGTTTTTCTTAGATTATTCTGTCTTCGAACAGTTTCGCCGCTTGATCGGTTTGTGAGACCCCAACTTGTGAGATTAATCATTCGTATTTGCAATTCAGTTTGCTTTCTTCCGTGTTCTTGCTTGTGTTCTCGATTCGCAGCAAGGATAAGCCTTCTTGGCGAGGTCAATCACGCTCACACGAGATTGATAACCAACGGAGTAGTGGTGTTGCGATTGCGGGGTTCAGATCGTGCCTGATTTGAAGCCGGATCGTTCTACGTCGAAGCTCCACCAATAGATCTATCACGTACCTTTCGGAAGATCGGGCACCCAGTGTCACACCAAGAAGATCACTGAATTGGTTTTGTTGAACCAAATTCAAAAGAACAGGTTTTATCTAAAAATTGTTTGATTCAATCGGTGATCTAAGAATACCTGATTGCAATCCCAAGCTGAGTGGGGCTGCATAATCCTTGAGTCTTTTTTTGGTCCTCCATTGTTGCTTTTTGTTTGATGTCTTCGAAAAGTTGGGAGTTTTCCTCCGATCTTACCTGTTTTGCCTCATACCGAAGTTGGCGCGCGGTTTTGACAGGTTCTCCTGAGCTATCCAGCTTTGCACTACTATCCCTAAAAGGTTAGTGGTGCAAAGAAAAGAAAAAGAAAAAGAAAAATAGAAGCAAGATTGAGAAGTCAGATTGACTTATATCAGAGAAAATTAATCTAAAAAGATGAATTACCGTTGTTCCTCGACAACGGCGCCAAAAACTTGATCGCACCTAAAACGGTGTGATTTTGTAATACTGCAAGTGGACGGTTGCACGTTGAGCACTTGAAGGTCGAATTCCACGAGGAACAAGCGTATTCGTCTTTCTAGCTTAATGGATCACTGATCAAATCTAAACGAGTTGTGGGTTATTTTTCTATAACTAATTCTACTACTAAAGCTATCAATCTAGGTTTTAAAGCAGTAAATTGCAGGTATGAAATCTGGATTTATAAAGCAGGAATTAAAACCTAGGGCTCCGAGAATTCCAAAACCATCCAGCGTAATTCTATCCAAGGTCCGAGGATTGTGAGTTAATTTCCATTGTTTTCCAAGACAAATTAAGTTTCCAGTTCGGGGTGCTGGGTCAATAGTTAGAGGATCGCTTCCACTGTCACGTTTGGCGAGAGCCTCTCTCCTGTTCAGGGTTTCGCGTCAAAGCGCTAAGGACTCAAGAACTCCCCTAAATTCTAGCTAAGGCTCAACTGTTACGTCTGTTACCGAAACGAGAATTTAGAGTTTAGAGGAAGAAAACATTAGAAAATAACTCCAAAACTTGAGATCAAAACCAAGGAAGAATCACGCCTTTCGGATTAGGTCATCCCTAACCCTAGAAGGGGTCTACTCGCAAAAATCCATAAGAATGCAGAAATAATAATAAGAAATAAATAAAAACTTACTTGATTGCTTGAGAATTGAAGTTGCCGTCCTTGCCGGCTTACAAAAGCAATAAAATAGAGAAGGGGGCTTTACTAAACTAAAACTAAACTAAACCCTAATGGCTAGTATGTAGAAAAGCATGTCTAATTGAGCCAAAAGCTTCTCTATTGAGACTTTGAAAATCTTAAACTATACTTTAGAAAAACGTTATGTGTGGCGATCTTTCATGAGTCATCACTTTTATGACCAATATTATGTAAATCTTCCAAATACTACTTGTGCTGAAACGACGTGGATAGAATCCACCACGAGCAGACTCCATAACCTGGGAGAGTATACGATACTTTTTAAAACATTGCAAAGGTGTACCACTTTTAATCCACTTCCTCACTCAGCTTTCAAGTCGGTACCTCTCCATTCGACTTTTACGCATGTGACAAGACTGATATCACACAACGGTTTTACAGTCTATTATTAGCAATATCCCTGCCCGGTAAATAGACAGTTAAGTCTAAGATACCATTGTGGGTCGTCCCCACTGCCAATTCTACCTAGCCTCGGTCTATGGTCCCGCAAGACACATAGCCTGTGGATTCAGCTACGCACGACTCAGAATCCAAGCGTAGGGTGACTTCCTTCTAACACCTGATCCTCTCATTACCTCACACCGCTCGTGGCCCTCTATGGCCCACTAGTTTCCCGCAAGAAACCGGACCGACAAACCATGTAGGGAACGGCTAATACCAAGAAAGCTACTGTCGTGGTATTGCGAATACCCCGGCAGGTTTTGAGAATGTTCCTAGCGAAGATTACGCGGCGCGGGTTGACCGGATGACTGGTCCTCCCCCGTCGGACAAGCTCAAAAAATGACACACGGGTTTATACAGGTTCGGGTCCCGGTGGGGGCCCTAGTCCTGTTGACGCGCTCCCGACCAGAGTCGGCTGGGGAGGCTCTCTCCGGGGGAGAGGCTTCCGGAGCACGTCTGTGAGTTTAGCTATTCCAATAAAAGAACCGATCCCTTACAACAGAGGGGTACAAGGGCTATTTATAGCCCCAAAAAGAAGCAAAAAACCTAAACTACCCCGGAAGCCACCGTCGGATTGAAGGGTAGGACCGTCCTTTTCCCGGTCAAATGCCTTGGATGCTTGACAGGTGGTCGCTAGTTCCCGAGGCGCTCCTCGCGTGACCTGTACGTGATAAACAGTTCAAGACTTTACCTTTAGGAGGGCGATGAGGCCTGGGACGGCGCCGGAGGCCAGGTCCCGAGGGCCAAAAGGCGGCGCCCGGGGAGGTCCCGGAGGCCACGTCCCTGGGCCAATGGCGGCGCCCGGGACGGCACCGGAGGCCGCGTCCCGGGAGCCAAATGGCGGTGCCCGGGAGGGCACCGGAGGCCGCGTCCCGGGGGCAAAAAGGCGGCTCCTGGGGAGGGGCCGGAGGCCGCGTCCTCGGGCAAATGGCGGCGCCCGGGAGGGCACCGGAGGCCGCGTCCCGGGGGCAAAAAGGCGGCGCCTGGGGAGGGGCCGGAGGCCGCGTCCTCGGGCAAATGGCGGCGCCCGGGAGGGCACCGGAGGCCGCGTCCCGGAATCCAAATGGCGGCGCCCGGGAGGGCACCGGAGGCCACTTCCCGGGGGCCAAAAGGCAGCGCCCGGGGAGGGGCCGGAGGCCACGTCCCCGGGCAAATGGCGGCGCCCGGTACAGCACCGGAGGCCGCGTCCCGGGAGCCAAAAGGCGGCGCCCGGGGAGGCACCGCAGGCCACGTCCCGGGGGCCAAAAGGCGGCGCCCGGGGAGGGGCCGGAGGCCAGGTCCCCGGGCAAATGGCGGCGCCCGGGAGGGCACCGGAGGCCACGTCCCGGGGGCCAAAAGGCGGCGCCCGGGGAGGGGCCGGAGGCCACGTCCCCGGGTAAATGGCGGCGCCCGGGACGGCACCGGAGGCCGCGTCCCGGGAGCCAAAAGGCGGCGCCCGGGGAGGCACCGGAGGCCACATCCCGGGGGCCAAAAGGCGGCGCCCAGGGAGGGGCCAGAGGCCAGGTTCCCGGGAAAATGGCGGCGCCCGGGACAGTACCGGAGGCCGCGTCCCGGGAGCCCGAGGTGGGGCCGGAGGCCAGGTCCCCGGGCAATCGTGACACATCTTACCTGGACTTAGCCCCGCGGAGATTTCCCCCGACAGCAGCCCCCCATGCCCGCCGGGGACGATGCTCGAGTCCCCGGCGGGTATGGTTCAAGTCACTGGGAAGATCTCCGGGCCAAGTCACCGGAGCCGCGGCGCTTCGGTTTCCGCACCCCACGCTTAAAGCCGCGCTGTTTCGCCATAAATGCGCGCGCGGTTCGAACCGGTGCCTCGATTCACGCGCCCGTCCCTTCGTTTCCCGCGCACGGTTTGAACTTCTACTGTCCAGATTGATCCGCAGGTGCCACGTGGCGTGCATCTAGACCACGGCCCGCCCCTATAAATAGGACCTTGGGGGGGCCCGGAAGCTCATTCCAAATTTTCAGCCTCGACGATTTTTGCTCTCCCGGTAGCCCTCTCCCGGTAACCCTTTCCGGTAGCCCTTTCCGGTAGCAGGCGTCCGGGAGTTTCTAGTAGTAGCCTCCTGCAAAGTTAGCCACCAAAAAAGAACACTAACCTCATGGCTCCCAAGGGTCGAGCGAAGACCACGGAAGTGCCCCCGGAGGAAATCCCCTCAGATTTCCTCTGGGCGTCGGAGTTCACGGCCGAGGACGCCGAGTCCTTGGCAGAAAGAGGCATCGTCGCAGACGGGGACATCCGAGTCCCCGTGAAGAAGGACGGAGCCCCCCGCTCCAGGCCCGGAGAGGTCGTGGCCTTCGAGGCCTTCCTGGAGGCGGGGCTCCGGCTCCCGGTGCATCCCATGCTCTGGGAGTTTCTCAAGGAGTACGGGGTGGCTCTCAACCACCTCACCTCGAACGCGCTCGTCCGGATGGGCCTCTTCATTTGGCTCTACGAGATAGCGACCGGGCGGGAGCCCGACCTTCGCGCCTTCCGGTACTTCTACGAACTGGCGGCGCGGACCTCCCACCTGGTGAAGGGGGGCCCCAAGTCCCCCTTCGGTTCGGTGGTGGTCCAGATGTTGCCGGCCCGGGTAATCGACTACCCGGCGGCGGCCTCCCGGGACCACTGGGGGGATTGGGTCCGGAGGTGGTTTTACCTCCGCGTCCGGGACGACGCGGTAGTGTACGCCCCGGAGGCCCCCACCTACAGCCGGTCGTCCGCACCAAAGCGGCCGGTGTGGACGGACGAGGAGTACGAGCTCCTCGGCAAGGTGATCCTCTCCAAGAAGGCCCGCTCAATGCGGGACGCAGCTGAGGAGATGGCTCTCCTCCGGATCTCCCCCTTCACCGGTGGGAAGAGGGGGATTGGCATGGGCCCCGAGCAGCGGCCCCCGGTGAAGCCGGTGACGCGACGTAAGCTCTGGGAGTTCGCTGCATTGTACTTACGAATTTTTAATAAATTGACTAACTCTTTACCTCTTTCAGTCCGGCCATACCCGGCGGCGCGGGAGAAGGCGGAGAACCTCCTAGGGAGGTATTTCGCCGACGAGCACGAGCGCGTCGTGCGCGCGGTGGGGGAGGGCCCTCCCAAGAACTTGGTGGCGGCGGCCTACGGGCTGAAGCTGCCGGAGAGGAAGCCTCTCCCCACCCCCGGGTCGCACAAACGGGGGAAGGAGGCGGCCGGGGGCTCGGAGCCCAAAAATGCCCGGGTTCAAAAGACCCCCGGCCCATCGATGACGCCGGCGGCGACACCGGCGAAGCCCCGGGACGAGACCCCCGGGAGCGAACGTGCCCGGGCACCGTCCCGGAAGGAGGCAACACCTCCTCCCCCGAAGGGCCCCGTCGAGGCGCGGGGGAAGGAGGCGACCGTGGGAGGGGCGGCGTCCGACTCGGCGAACTGCGCCCCATCGCCGCTTATGGTGGAGCCCCTCCCGCCCCTTCCGGCTTCTTTGGAGCCGGAGAGGCTGGAGGTGAGATTCGCGGGGGCCTCGCCCCCGCGGGTTTGGCCGGTGGACGAGGGGGGGAGCCCCTCGGTCTACGAGGTTCCTCCGGAGGAGGCCCCGAGGACCTTCCGGCCCGGGGCAGGGAAAGGCCTGATGGTTCCCCCCCGGGCGGAGGCTCCCGCCGAGAGCTCCTCGACCACGTCTTCGGGGGGCACTACCTCGTCGACGAAGACGCCGGCCGCGTTACCGGACTTTGAGGTCCGGGGACCCCCCGCCGGCCGCGCTGGCGGCACCGGGCGGGAGACCCCTTTGCTTCCCGCGAGGGAGGTCGCCCGCTACTCGGAGGGCCTGGACACCCAGAAGGTGCAGGCCTTCGTCGTAGGAGGGATGCTCCATGAGCTTTTCGAGGGGCTTCAGTCCCTCGGGGCCCAGGTAATCCGAGTCGATAACGCCTTCGTTCATCCCCTGCACTTTGAAATTTTTCTAACTCATGTATTTTGCAGGTGGCAGCTGTTACCTGGGGCCTTGAGTAGCGGGTCGCCCGGCTGCTTAAGGAGGCGGAGGGCCAGGCCGCGGCCTCTGTAGGGCAGCGCGAAGAGGCCCTCTGGGAACGCGACGAAGCCCTCGCGGAATTGACCCGGGTATGGGCCCAGGTCCATCTTTCCGAGGTCGTCAACGGCTGCCTCCGGGAGGAGGACAAGGCGAGGGAGGAGGCGCTCCGGGAGCTCGAGAGCTCGAGCTTCCGGGCGGTGGCGGACGCGGGCCGCTCCGTCCGGTCGGCCCTCGAGGGCCTTGGCGTAAGCCTAGGCTCCGGGAGTGGGGAGGCACCCCGGCGACCCTCGCGGAGGCTGCCGACGTTCGGGCGTGGGGCCCCGCGATCCCCATCGTCGCGGCCGCTGCGGGGCTCGTTGAATTCCGGGGGGTCGGCGGCCGGGCGATCGGGGGCCGCATCCCCCGAAGCTTCCCGGACTCCTTCGAGCCTTCGCGCCGGGAGGTCGAGCAGCTTGCCGAGGGGTTCTACGACTGGATCATTCGGGCGTGGTTCCCAGCTCCGGCGGGAGACGTCCCAGCCCCGGCCTTAGAAGAAGCCCCCCCGGGGGAGGACGCCAATGAACATGTATGAGCCTCCCCCCGGGTCTTAGCTAGGGCCTTTTTTTGTTTTAGGACTTTTTGATTCCGGTAGCTTCTTAGAAGAAGCCCCGGGCACTTGTATAAAAACATTTTGAATGCAATGAAGTTAGAATTTTTTCTAAGTCTTTGAATTGAATTTACTGTTACCAGGGTTCCCGGGAGGTTGCTCCCGGGCGAAGGTCTGGGAGGGGCTCCCCGGGGGACGCCCAAGCGGCTTTAATTTTGCTAAGCCTTATCTCCGGGAATCGCGGCGAGGATAGTGTCCGGGAGCCGATCCTGTTGAGGTGGCGTCCGGAGTGGCACTTAGACAACTTTGACAATCATCATGCCGAACTGTCCCCTCCACGACCGGGGCTCCGAATGATCCCTCCCCTCCGGATACTTCCACCGGCGGGATACGAGTTCTGGCCTGAAGATGTGCTCCGGGACGCTCGGCGCCGCGTACGGGCGTTGTACCGGGACTTGACTCGGGAGCTAGCGGAGAGCCTCCGGGAGTATTAGGCGTAGGAGCCTTAGGGCGTAAAGAATCCCCCGGGTTAGAACCCGGGTTGTATCATTTCCGAAGCCCCACCGCAGGGGGAAGATGTCCTCCGGGTTTGAGAATTAATAAAGCTGTTGTTGTTTCCTTTCATTGCCTCTTTAGTTTCTTCTTGTTGGATGGTCTGGACGACTCATCTTAACAAGGATGAGCTAAGTTTCCTTGTGGGCGGTGCGATCGACACCCGGGGGTTCCTTATCTCCCCCGCCCACAGCGGGCCGGAGAATAGCTCCGCGCGCTGTGGGGGTAACAAGGCCCCCGGGGTAGAGGCCACCTGCAGGATAGGAAATTTTCTAAGTTAGAAAACTTTAAAACGAGGTTTTCAAGGAGAAGACCTTCCGGGAGACAATCGTCCGGTCGCCGTGAGAACGGGGAGCCGGGAATGAGGCCTCATGTGGAAGAAACATCCAAGAAAACCCGATGAGATTTCCAGAGGCGAACTTCTAGGAGACATTCGTCCGGTCGCCGTGAGGACGGGGAGCCGGGAATAGGGTCTTTGGGGAAGAAAATGCCCGAGAAATCCGTGCCTTCTCCGAGAGACAATCGTCCGGTCACCGTGAGAACGGGGAGCCGGGAATAGGGTCTCCGGGAGGCATTCATTCGGTCGCCGTGAGAACGGGGAGCCGGGAATAAGGTCGCTGGGGACCAATCGTCCAGTCGCTGTGAAAACGGGGAGCCGGGAATAACGTCGACTCCCGGAGGAGGAAGATAGATCCAATCAAGCCGCAAGGGGCCGATCTTCCGGTCGCCGTGAAAACGGGGAGCCGGGAATAACGTCGACTCCCGGAGGAGGAAGATAGATCCAATCAAGCCGCAAGGGGCCGATCTTCCGGTCGCCGTGAAAACGGGGAGCCGGGAATAACGTCGACTCCCGGAGGAGGAAGATAGATCCAATCAAGCCGCAAGGGGCCGATCTTCCGGTCGCCGTGAAAACGGGGAGCCGGGAATAACGTCGACTCCCGGAGGAGGAAGATAGATCCAATCAAGCCGCAAGGGGCCGATCTTCCGGTCGCCGTGAAAACGGGGAGCCGGGAATAACATCGACTCCCGGAGGAGGAAGTGCCCGAAGACGGGGCTTGAGTGTTTGGGCAGGGGACTAGTCTCCCAAAGTGACTCGTTACCACGGCCACTGTGACTGGGTTGCTGCTTACACCCTCAGTCCACGAGGGCTGATCGTAAGCCGCCCTACGGGAGTGGGGACTCCCGTTGTAGGGACTTGTTGGGCCTGGCCCACTTCCTCGCGGGGAGGGCATCCTCACGAGGAGGGCATCCTCGCGGCGAGGGCTTCCTCGTGGGGAGGGCATCGCCGCTAGGGGCGGTAATGAGGGAGACCTGCAATGAGACAGTTTGAAAAGCAAGGCCTATGTATTGCTAATAAAATGAAGTATAGGGCCTCCCCCTGCGAAGCAGCGAAAGGGGAGGAAAATACAGTGTCCCTCCTCCCCCTCCGGCGTGAACTCCCCGGGGGAGGGGACAGGCCCGTAAGGCTAAACATAGAACTTGCGAAGTGAACGCAAGTTTCATGTGTGCTTCAGCTCCTGCTCCTGAAGGTTAGAGAGCTTGTAGGCCCCCGAGCCCAGGATCGCAGAGATCCTGTAGGGGCCCTCCCACTTGGGGGAGAGCTTAGCCTGGGCCTGGGGGTCCGTCACGCGCTTGAGGACAAGGTCCCCAAGGCGGAAAGCTTTATCGCGCACGCGCTGATTGTACGCGCGTGCCATTTCTTGCTCGTAGATGGCGTGGCGGAGGAGCGCTCGGTCGCGTTCCTCCTCCACGAGGTCGGTCTCCAGACGCTGGTTGGCCTCGTTGGCCTGGTACGCTGAGGGCGTAGCTCCCTCCAGGAGCTCAACCCGCAGTGACTGGAAGCCGATCTCCGGGGGGAGGACTGCCTCCGCCCCATAGACCAGGGAGAAGGGAGTACGCCCCGTCGCCTGGGACGGGGTCGTGCGCATGGAGCAGAGGATGCTAGGGAGCTCCTCCGCCCATGCGCCCCGCTTAGAAGCGGTTTGCTCGAGTCTCCGGCGCAACCCCTGTAGGATCACGCCGTTGACCCTCTCGACAGCCCCATTGCTCCGGGGATGGGCCACCGAGGCGAAGTGGATGACGAGCCCCAGGCCTTCGCAGAATTCCCGGAAATAAGCCGAGTCGAATTGGGTCCCGTTGTCCACGGTGATTTCCCTGGGGACACCAAAACGACATACGACGTTTTTCCAGAAAAACCGCTGAACGGCCCGGGACGTGATGCTGGCCAAAGGCTCCGCCTCAACCCACTTTGTAAAATAGTCGACTGCGACTACCGCATACTTGTATCCCCCGGGCGCTGGGGGGAAGGGCCCTAAAAGGTCCATCCCCCAGCGCACGAAGGGCCAAGTGATGGGGATCGTCTGCAGCGCTATACGGGGGAGGTTCGAGCCCTTGGCCATCTTCTGGCATGCCTCGCACGCGGAGACAAGGTCTCGCGCGTCGCGCATGACTGTGGGCCAGTAGAAGCCCTACCGGAGGGCCTTGGCTGCGATGGCACGCGGGGCTAGGTGAGAACCACAGCTCCCCGCGTGGATGTCTTCGAGAAGTTGAAGTCCCTCCAGCCGGGGGAGGCAGCGCAGGAGGGCAGAAGCCCCCCGCTTGTAGAGCCTCCCCTCCAGCAGGAGATATGCCCGGGCTTTAGCCCGGAGGCATTTAGCCTCTGTCTCACTAGGAGGGTCCCCCTCCCCCTTGATGAAGGAGATGAGGGGGTCCATCCAAGACGGAGTCCGGGTGATCTCGGCGACCTCCGGGACATGAGGCTCGTCGCCCGTGTCCGGGGATGCCACCGAGGGCTTCGTGATGACCTCCAGAAAAGGCCCCTTGGGGAGCGATTCCCGGGTGCTTGCCGCCCGGGCCAAGGCGTCGGCCCGGTCATTGTCCCTACGTGGGATATGCCGGGCCTCGAGGCCGTCGAAATGCCTCTCCATCTTTCGCACTTCCCGCAAATAAAGACTTAAGTTTGCGTCATGGCACAGGTAAGACATGTCCATTTGGCAAACTACGAGCTGAGAATCTCCCTTGACTAGGAGGCGCCGGATCCCCAGGGAGCGCGCGAGGCGCATCCCGAGGAGCAAAGCCTCGTATTCGGCGACGTTGTTGGTTGCGGGGAACTCGAGCCGCGCGGCGTACTCGAGTTCCTTCCCCTCGGGGCTGCGTAGGACTACTCCCGCACCAGCCCCGGCGAGACACAGCGACCCATCGAACATAAGGGTCCAATGATCACTGCGTCGGGGCGGCACAGGGAGATCTTCGTCCCCGGGCCCAGAGGCGGGAGTCCACTCTGCGACGAAGTCGGCGAGGACCTGCGACTTGATGGCGGAGCGGCCAGTAAGGGACAAGGAGAAGGGGGACAGGGAGATCTTCCGGTGGCTTCTTTGTTCCGCAGTACCTCCCCGAGGGGGAGGGACGACGGGACGGTGATGGGGTGTCCCAGGAAGTAATGCCGAAGCTTTCGGGACGCCATGAGGAGGGCGTAGCAGATTTTCTCCATTTCCGTGTACTGAGTTTTGGCCCCTTGGAGGGCCTCACTCACGTAGTACACCGGACGCTGCTGCCCCCCTTGCTCCTTCACCAAGACCGCGCTGACAGTGACTGGGGTCGCGGCGAGGTAGAGGAGCAAGGGTTCTTCCGGAGACGGACTCACGAGCATTGGGGGGCTCGTGAGGTATTTCTTGAGGTCGTTGAAGGCTTCCTGGGCCTCGGGGGTCCAGCGGAACCCCTCGAGCCCTCGAAGGATCTTGAAGAACTGGAGGCCCCGCTCCCCCCACCGGGAGACAAAACGGCTGAGTGCGGCTAGGCGGCCGGAGAGCCGCTGGACATCCTTGACGGAGCGCGGCGGGGGCATATCTAGGAATGCCTGGATCTTCTCGGGGTTTTCTTCAATGCCACGCTGGGACACGAGGAAACCTAGGAGCCTCCCCCCGCGCACCCGGAAGGCGCACTTCTCCGGGTGGAGCTTGAGCCCGAACGCGCAGAGGTTGCGGAAGGTTTCAACCAGGTCGTCGATGTGGGAGGCTGCGCGGGGACTCTTGACAACCGCGTCGTCTACGTAGACTTCAACGTTGCGGCCGACTTGCTCTTTGAAAACCAGTGTCATGAGGCGCTGGAAGGTCGCCCCCGCGTTCTTGAGCCCGAAGGGCATATGGACGTAGCAGAAGGTTCCGAGGGGAGTAATAAAACTCGTCTTTTCCTCGTCCCCTTCCGCCATCCGGACTTGATGGTAGCCAGAGTAGGCGTCTAGGAAGCTCATGAGCTCGCACCCCGCAGTGGAGTCGACGAGCTGATCAATCCGCGGGAGCGGGAAGTTGTCTTTGGGGCAGGCGCGGTTAAGGTCGGTGAAGTCCACGCACATCCGCCACCTGCCAGTTGATTTCTTGACGAGGAAAGGGTTCGCGAGCCACTCGGGGTGCAGGACGTCCCGAATGAACCCCGCCTCTCAGAGCCGGGTGATCTCCGCCTTGATTCCCTCTTGGCGCTCGAGGGAGAGTTTCCGCAGCTTCTGTTTGACCGGGGGGTGACCGGGGGCCACTGCAAGCTTGTGCTCAATGACCTCCCGGGCGACGCCCTGCATGTCTGAAGGCTTCCACGCAAAAACATTGGAGTTTTCGCGCAGAAAAGCCTCAAGTTGCGCTGCATGTTCCTCGGGGAGCTCCGCCCCGATCCGGATGGTTTTGTCTTCGTTGCCTGGGGACAGCAGGACCTTCCGGAGGCCCCCTTCCGGACGCGGCTTGAGGAGGGGCCTCCCGGGCGATGGCGCAGCAGCATCTAGTTCCAGGGGAGAAGCCTCCCCCCCGGGCGTCTTTATGAGGTTGACGCTTCCGATTGTGGCCGCAGCGCGCTCGTATAGAGCACGGGCCATGTCTTGGTCTCCCCGGACGTTGATCACACCATGCGGCCTGGGGATCTTCATGCACAGATAGTTTTGATGGGTGGCAGCCCCCAGCCGGTTGATTGTCGTCCTCCCCATAATCGCGTTGTAGGACGAGGGGAGGTCCACTACGTCGAAGCGAACCAGCTTAGTCCGGTAGTTCTCCGGGGTGCCGAAGGTCATTGGAAGATCTACCTTGCCCACGGGGTGGATCGCCTTCCCCGGGACAAAACCTTGCAGGGGCCCGGCAGTGGGCTGTAGGAGCTTCTCATCCACCTGCATTTCTTTGAAGGCCTTCAGGAATAGGACATCGGCGGAGCTCCCGCCGTCCACCAGGATACGGGCCAGATGGCAGTTGTAGATGGTCGCGGAGACAATGAGCGCGTCGTCGTGGGGGAAGCGAACCCCCCGCGCGTCTTCTGCCGTGAAGGTGAGGGGGACGTCCGACCACTTTGGTGGCGGGGACGTGTGTAGCACCCCCACAACCTTGACCTCGTGCGCGTACTCCTTACGCTGGCGCTTAGAGTCCCGCCCGAAGGCAGATCCTCCCACGATGACGTTGATGTGCCGCTGCGAAGTTTGAAAGGGGAGAGCTTCTGAAGGCTCCCCCTCCTGCGTCTGCTGACCCCCCGTGGGAGCGGGAAGGGCCGGAACAGCTGGCCGAGGGAGCAAGGAGGCCGGAGTCCCCCCCTGCCTGCGCTGGTCGAGGAAGTCCGCGAAGTACTGCAGCAGCTGGCTACAATCTCGGGTAGCGTGGGTATTGGACCTGTGGAAGCTGCACCACGGTCCTTCCCGCCTTCTCCCCGCGGGGCCTTCCCGGCCGCGCGAAGACTGTCCTCCCCCATGGCCCTTCTGTTTGGGGGAGGGGCGGTTGGCCCTCGGGGGGTCGCGCGAGCCGCCTCCGCCCTCGAGGACAAAGGTGTCCCGAGGCCGTAGCTCGCTACGCCCCCCTTGTCTGGGGCGTTTGGGGGGATCCCTGGCCCCCCGGTCGACGGGGGCGGGAGCCCCCTGGGTCTTCTTCCAGATGTCATCTTCCTCCGCCCGAGCGTACTTTTCGAGCACGTTGAAGAGCTCGTCGGCGGAAGAGGGGCAGCACCGGGAGAGCCTTCGGTGGAGCTCCCCCGGGAGGATGCCGCTTTTGCAGGCTTCGATGACCGTAGAGTCGGGGACGTGGGCCACTTTGCTCTTCACCTGAGCAAAGCGCTTGAAGAAGCTTCTGATGGTTTCCCCAGTCCTCTGCCGGACAGTGTATAGCTGCAAGGAGTCCAGGGGACGCACGTAGTTCCCCTGGAAGTTGGCACAGAACTCCCGCTTGAGCTGCAAGAAAGACTTGATGGAGCCGGCCTTCAGGTTGTAGAACTAGGAGCGGGCAATGCCGGAGAGGTAGAGGGGGAAGACGTTGCACTGTACTGTCTCGTCCCCCCGGCCGCGGAGATGGCAGTGGAGTAGACCTGCACAAACTCGTAAGGGTCTGCCTCACCGTTATAGTGCTCGATGTGTGGAGGGTGGTAGGGCCGCGGCCACCGGATACTGCGAAGTCTTCGGCACAGGGGCTGGTTAGCCCCCTGCACTTCTCGGGGAGAGCCCCGGTCGCTGTCTTCCTTCACGGGACCTTCGTTGTCTGAGTCCGGAAGCGGTCCGCCAGAATGGCGGTGGCGACGCTTTTCCTCTGGACCAGGACTAAGTTCCCGGACGTCCGGGCTCTCCGCCGGAGAGGTTGGCTCTTCAGCGGGTCTCTTCCCCCGGCCGGTGCGAGAGCGAGGCTCCCCGCGCCCGTGGCCGGGGGGAAGTTCTTCCCCGCGCTCTGGTGAACGCATTCGCTCGACCTCCCCCGGGGCGAAACAGACCTGTCCCGCCGAGGGAGGGAGCTCGTGCGCTGTAGCTTCCGGAGCCGGTTGGGGGGAGCCCCCTGCGACGACCCCCGGGACCAGAAAGGGGGGAGCCCCTGTATCATCCGGAACCGGGGAGGGGGCGCCCGCGACGACGCCTGGAATCGAAGTTGAGGGGGCCCCAGTGGCCACGACCGGAACCGGGAAGGGGGCAGGCCCTGTAACACCCAGAACCGGCGAGGGGGGGGCCCCCGCGGCGACATCCGGAACCGGGGAGCCCATGCGGGGGGAAGTCTGCTGCAGCACGGGGGCTGCTCTGTCAACCGCCCCCGGTGCGGTAAACGCGACACGGGGGGCGGGACTGGCTCCCGGCGCAGGGTAAACCCCCGGCAAGAAGTGGGCTCCCGGCCTCGGGAATAGGCCGGGGACGGGGTACCCCCCCGGTGCCACGAAGGGCCCTGGCATGAAATAACCTCCCGGCACCGGGACGGGGCCGGGTGCCGGGAAAGGTCCGGACGTATATCCCGCAGGGGGAGGAAACCCCCCGGCAGGATCATACGGGGCGGACAACCCTAGGGAGGCCGGAGGGGCCGCCGAGTAACCCATAAACGGGGGCATGTTCCCCAGATACGGGTGTGACGCAAATGTGGGGGCCAGAGGCCGCGCCAACACACTAAGGAGCTCGTCCATAGAGCGCTGAGCGCGGAACTGGCCTTCCATGAGAGCTTCGAGCAGGGCGTCCCGGGGAGCCGGGGGAGCCGTCGAGGGGACGCTTGTCCCGGCCGAGGTCCCCGCGGTCACCGGGAACGACCTGGAGGTGGAAGCACCTAAGTTAAGAGGAAAGGAGGGAGGCGGTACCTGGGCCAGGTCACCTCCGGAAGGGACCGCCGGGACGGTAGTGTCCCGGGCGGACGGTGACGGGTCTCCGAGACCCAGATCACCGGGAAGGGTGCGAGCCCTTGTTCTTGGGGGAGCCATGGCGTCTTGTCACGAGTTCCCACGGACGGCGCCAACTGTCGTAGTATTGCGAATACCCCGGCAGGTTTTGAGAATGTTCCTAGTGAAGATTACGTGGCGCGGGTTAACCGGATGACCGGTCCTCCCCCGTCGGACAAGCACAAAAAATGACACATGGGTTTATACAGGTTCGGGTCTCGGTGGGGGCCCTAGTCCTGTCGACGTGCTCCTGACCGGAGTCGGCTGGGGAGGCTCTCTTTCGGGGGAGAGGCTTCCAGAGCACGTTTGTGAGTTTAGCTATTCCAATAAAAGAACCGATCCCTTACAACAGAGGGGTACAAGGGCTATTTATAGCCCCAAAAAGAAGCAAAAAACCTAAACTACCCCGGAAGCCACCGTCGGATTGAAGGGTAGGACCATCCTTTTCCCGGTCAAACGCCTTGGATGCTTGACAGGTGGTCGCTAGTTCCCGAGGCGCTCCTCGCGTGACCTGCACGTGATAAACAGTTCAAGACTTTAACTTTAGGAGGGCGATGAGGCCCGGGACGGCGCCCGGGACGGCACCGAAGGCCGCGTCCCGGGAGCCAAATGGCGGCGCCCGGGAGGGCACCGGAGGCCGCGTCCCGGGGGCAAAAAGGCGGCGCCCGGGGAGGGGTCGGAGGCCGCGTCCCCGGGCAAATGGCGGTGCCCGGGAGGGCACCGGAGGCCGCGTCCCGGGAGCCAAATGGCGGCGCCCGGGAGGGCACCGGAGGCCACGTCCCGGGGGCCAAAAGGCGGCGCCCGGGGAGGGGCCGGAGGCCACGTCCCCGGGCAAATAGCGGCTCCCGGGACGGTACCGGAGGCCGCGTCCCGGGAGCCAAAAGGCGGCGCCCGGGGAGGCACCGGAGGCCACGTCCCGAGGGCCAAAAGGCGGCGCCCGGGGAGTGGCCAGAGGCCAGGTCCTCGGGCAAACGGCGGCGCCCGGGAGGGCATCGGAGGCCGCGTCCCGGGAGCCAAATGGCGGCGCCCGGGAGGGCACCGGAGGCCACGTCCCGGGGGACAAAAGGCGGCGCCCGGGGAGGGGCCGAAGGCCACGTCCCCGGGTAAATGGCGGCGCCCGGGACGGCACCGGAGGCCACGTCCCGAGAGCCAAAAGGCGGCACCCGGGGAGGCACTGGAGGCCACGTCCCGGGGGCCAAAAGGCGGCGCCCGGGGAGGGGCCGGAGGCCAGGTCCCCAGGCAAATGGCGGCGCCCGGGACAGTACCGGAGGCCGCGTCCCCGGGCAATCGTGACACATCTTACCTGGACTTAGCCCAGCGGAGATTTCCCCCGACAGCTACTAAGTTGTGCCTGTCCCATACTAGGCAAGTGGTTAGTATGTTTTTCATACCGCATAGAAGCACAACACAAGGTTCTTGTCCTTATGAACCGTTAGTGAGGAGCCTTTCACATTCCCAATGTGCACACAGCACCACCCACTCAAACCATCCTCACTATCGATTCTAATCACATTTTCTTTCACAAAAGAAGTTTTAAGCACATTTTTCGGACACATGACCATTTAGCACTTAACAAATACATTTAAGCATAAGCATAACCTAAGCATGATATCCTAGGGTGACAAAGGTGCATGAGATGTACGATCATGAGGGGCTTTACAAGGAATTAGGTCATATCTATTCATATTATTCCAACATAGCACTTAATTTGAATATAAAGCATGCATATACTTGAACAACAATTAACTTTTATATTTATTTTAAAATACTAGGAGAGACATGGTCAAGGGGATAGAGACTTGCCTTGCAACGCGGGTTCTGACGGCTCTGTCTGAGAATGGCATAGACATGGTTTAAAAGGTTTTCAGTTGACAAAACAGGTTTGGATTAAGGCATTGGGTGCACAATGGGGTAATGTAACTGATTGACAAACTGGTTTCTACAGAAAAGTCCAGAAAATCAAAGAATTTGCAGCTAAGTCCCTGGCACAGAGAAAAAGAATGCCAATGTACTACAGTGCACAAGGGCTTGCGCGTCTGGACAATCCACGCATGCGCTTCTTCGATAACTTTGTCAAACATGTAGGTGAGATAGAAAGGGTGCTACTGACAAGGTTGATTGCAAAAAGGTGGCTTGACGGCGGCGAACGGTGAGGTTAAAGTCATTGGCCGCTAGAACCAAGGATGGGCTATGGTGACAGAGAACTGGGGCTGATAATTCTTGAAATTGATTGAGGGTTTTTGTTACTAGGGTGTTACTGATGGTGTTGGGATGAGGAATCGGATGGCAAAGATGTTTGGAGGCTCGCCGGCGCTGACTCCGGGCTTGAAGACAACGGTGAGATGAGGCGCCGTTGAGACAAAACAATGCTGGTCAATTGGCATTGGTTGCACCATCTAGGGGACACAGGGAAGGTGTAGGTTGGGCCAAAAGGGGTGGATACACGGAGAGGCGTGCCCGGCGACGTAACCGTCCACAGTAGCGCGCGAAGAAAAGGGGAGTTCACAACACGAGCTTCAATTTAAAAACTGGTTATACAGGCTTGTTTAGATTCTTCTGATGATTGATTTGTTCTACAAAAAGGGTTATTGAAAATGGCTGGAGAGAGTTCAATTGCAGGAACAGGGCATTTGGGTTTTTTGTCGATCACCGACGATGAGGTCCACCAAAGGTCAATTGTTTTGTAAGGGACAGAGAAGTAAGCACAGGGGACATACTTATGTAGTCAATTTGGAGTTTGGGGCTGTGAATTGCTCTGGCGATGTTTGCCTCTTCGGCGGCTCGCTGGGGAAGAAGAAGAAAGGAGAAGAAGGCGACGAAACAGGTTAACTTGGTTTCCCAACAATGGAACAAGTCGAGGGGGTTTAAATAGGATCGGAATGGAGTTTGCGAGGGAAAACCAGCAATGAAACTTGAGCCGGGGACGTGACTGGCTGGGCGCAGGAGTAACAGCGGTGGCGACGACGCGACAACGCACAGGCGGCTATCCAGTTCTTGCCAGCAACGGTCGGCATCGTTGGAACTTGGTCCAGGCCGGTGCAGAGGCGGAGGTGACGATGCTGTCCCAGCGAAGACATGTGCGCGCATGCAGATTCAAGTCTTCCCACTGGCGCGCGCTGCTGTGCTGCTGGTCGAGGGGCTGCCACAGCGGTTGGTTCTGGCATGAACATGAGCGCACATGCAGGCACAAACAAATACAAGCACAGGCGAGGGCAGGTGGCGAGGAAACATGGGGAAGAAGCACGGCGAATGCGCTGATCAAAAATGCTGGCGGAGCTCTGGTCGAAACAGCTGGGCAGCTCTAGTCGGAAAAGGGCTGAAAAGTCGTCTGGACTAAATTGCAATTACAAAAACTTGATTTTAGGATTGCTTTGTAAATCTGGCAAAAAGGTTTCGATTAAGCTGAGAATGACTTCACCAGATTGGCATACTAAACTCAACAAATACTTTAGCAGTGACAGATGACAAAATCCAAGGCTTTGATTAGGTTTTGAGCCAAAACGAAAACATGGTAATTAGGGTTTGGATTTTTTGCGAGGCTGAAAACTAAGACTTAGGATGACATTTTGAGATTCTCGCAGAAGGAGATTTTGCTCAGAATAGTGAATGGGAGATATTCCCTGAATCAAATCAAGATTTGCAGTTTGTCTGTGGCTTTTAGCCTTTTTGGGCCTCTGGAAAATCTGAAAAGGACTAATATGCTATACTTATGGGCTGATTTGTAAAAAAGGGTCTGAACGATGGAGTTCTACTAACAACTTTTTGGATTAAGGTATTGGCATACCTTGGATCATAATCCTCAAATAAAGATTTAGACCAGGCTAAGATTTGGGGAAAATCTGGGTTGTTACATTATGTCACTGGTCCTCAAGGACCAGATTGGCCACAACATAGAGGTTTACGTCGACAACGCAGTCGTCAAAAGCCTCTGTGTGGTCGCTTACCTCGACGACTTAGTAGAAACCTTCCGCAACCTCTGCGAGTACGGGTTGCAGCTTAACCCAGAAAAGTGCGCCTTCGGCGTACACAGGCGGAAGCTGCTTGGCTTCCTCGTGTCCCTAAGGGGCATAGAGGCCAACCCTGAGAAAATTCGGGATCTGCTGGACATGCCCCCACTGCGCTCCGTGAAGGATGTACAGCGGCTTACCGACCTCATGGCCACACTAAGCCACTTCATCTCGCGGTCAGGGGAACAAGGCGTGCATTTCTTCAAAATCCTCCGGGGCCTCGAAGGGTTCAAGTGGACTCCTGAGGCCCAGACGGCCTTCGACGACTTGAAGCGGTACCTCCAATGCTCACGAGCCCATCTCTGGAAGAGCCCCTTCTCCTTTACCTCGCGACCACCCCGGTTGCTATGAGTGCGGTACTGGTAAAGGAGCAGGTTGGGCAGCAGCGCCCCATGTACTACGTGAGTGAAGCCCTCCAAGCAGCTAAGACACATCCTGTATCTCACGATTGAGCCCTCCCAAGAACCTAGCCATCTTAGCATCATTATTTTCTTCTAAGCCACAACGCAACATGCCAGTTTGCAATTCTTGATAATATTCACAGATTTTTCACCTTGGTTCAAACGTTGCAGCTTATTAAGCAAATTTCGAGCATAATAAGAAGGGACAAATCTAGATCGCATAGCTCATTTTAGTGCTTCCCAAGTTCTAGGTATATTTGGTTTTTTACAAGTTTCATGCCACCAAATGGATGCAAAATCAGTGAATTCACTAGTAGCAGCACTAACTTTCCTATCCTCAGAGAAATTAAAGCATGCAAATTTTTGATCTACAGATAATTCCCAACTTAGGTAAACATCAGGATCATATTGACCATCAAAAGGAGGTATGGAAAACTTGACTTTAGCTAGTGGATCATCATTTACCTCTCTTGGATTTCGATTGGCATTTCTAGCCATACCTTGGCGGTTGTGTCGAAGACGACGATGGGCACGGTCATTGTGGACATTGAAACCATCATCTGCCTCAGTATCAGCAATGTACGCATTCTCATACTCTTCGACCTCGCCTGCCTAGGAGTGGCGGTTATGCTCAATGGGAACCGCATTGGATGCGGCATTGGCCGCAAGTCCAGCAGCATCAACACGAGGCGCATGTCTTGGGGTAGCAGCATGCAGTGCCCCCTCAAACTGATCCATTCTATTGACGAGGTTGGAGATGCTCGACTCAATGCGCTCCATCCTTTGCTCGCTGTCTTGGGCAAGCTTGGTGAGGTTTGCACCGATGTTGTTCAGTGCATTATGATTGTCCTCCACGTACTTCTTGAATTCTGATCTTAAGATGCACTCGTCATCCCCTTTGGTATTAGATCCTGCCATTGTTAGTAGGAGACAAAGGAAAACACAGAATACATGTGCGTCCTACCAACTACTAGGATGTGGAGTGCTCACACGCTAATGCTTGTACCAAGTTCTTGCTCGTTCTTACCAGCCGCAACGAGGAAGGATTCAACCGGTGGCTGGTTCATGACAAGCCAATTGAGATGTGAGTTCAACGATTGCAAGGCCCTGTTCCTAGCTGGTTAGTAGAAGGTGGAGCTTGGATAGGCTATTATATGTGTAGCAACAATTCAAGATCAATAATGCAAGATTGAAAATTAGTCGAAAGTAATAGTCAATGTGCTGGAACTAGCCTAGACTCAGACCTAGCACAAGCAAGCAACTAGCAACACAAAGGACTAGAACCAAAAGATGCACCACAGAAAATTCTCCTCTTTTGCTACAAACAATTTTCTTCTCTAATTTTTTTTTGTGCGGCTCTTTTTTTTTGTGCACTTGCCTTTTTCTTACTTCTTTTCTTTTTATGAACAGTGCGGCTTTTGTTGCACTTTGCCTTTTTCTTTTGGGCTGCACAACTAAGATAGAAACATTGTTTAGCAATTTCGGACTCCAAAAGCTCTGAATCCCAACAGAAACATTGTAGAGGATCTTTTTATATTTCCAACAGGTATAACAACGTCAAAAATGGAGTTGGGAATCAAAAGATATGGAAATTTTACTAAAACTGTCTCAGATTGAGCAATTTGAATCCAAATTGGACTAGGGTTTGAAGATTACACAACTAAATTTGCCCAAATTTTAGTGTGATAAAAACAGCCGAATTTGGAGATTACCCCAACTATCTTTTTGTGGGATTTCTCGGAACGATTCCAGAAAGTATAAGTTTATCCCAATCCGAGTTCGGATGAAAGAATTATGATGAAAATATCGAAACAAATGTATTAGATTCAAACTGTAGACTGTTGACATTAACAGCCCAATATCTCATAGATGGATTCCGAATCTGATTTTGTACTCAACAGAAAAGTTGTAGAGGACGATCTGGTGTTTCCAGAAAGTATAAGAACATGAAAATCTGACTTTATATGAAGAAGATATGATGAAAATAACGAACTGGACAGCGGCAGATTCGAATTGGACGCGACGACGAGGAGATCGACGTACAATACGACTCCGCGACTAGCTGCAAGACTAAAACTAGACCAAGACTAAAACTAAAAACCAGTACTCGACAATGATGGACTAAAATTCAAAGATGCAAACTGATAAGAACGATGCATGGCTAATGACGATGGTTTGGACAGCGGAAAATAAATCTTTTTGTAGGGCAATTTTTTGGACTCTAGGTATGAAATCAATCTAGTAAACTAAGATAAATTCCCACTAGTCAACTGGAAGCTTTGATACCAACTGATGCGCCAATGGATGCTGATCTTCTTGTGAGAGGGTATGTTTGGTTGGGTGGAACGTGACCTAGGCGAAGCGGCTACCAATCCAGACAGGAATGGACGCCGGTAATCGTCAAACCACGACCACAATTTGTTATCAACCGTGCCAAGCACGGCTGACCTGACCACGAAGGTTGATTCGTGCGATGCAACCAAAGAAACACAGCAAGAACAAGAGAAAAGCAACTAAATTTGCTGGAATTAGATTAAGCTCACACAATTTGTGGTTCCGAGCTCGTTCCTAATGATCTAGCCGATACAAAAGGAATCAAGGAAGTTTCACACATGCAATGGATAACTAAACAAATAAAAACCCGAGCAAGAAGAAGGGTAGCGGCGGCCATAAATAGAGTGGTGGCCAGAGGAGGGGCGCCGGCCACGATGGTACCCACACACAAGCAACCATAGGAATACATGGGCTTTTGGCCCAAAGAAGAGGTGACGCAGCACCTGGTACTTTCTGTCCTGCGGTGTATTTTGGCGATTCCCATCATTCCTGCCCAAATCTGGCAGTGAGACTAGAACCATTGGAAAACTTACGAAATAAGCTTTCCGTGGAGTGGTGGATCGTCAAAAACGGATTTCGGACAAGAAAGTTACAGCCGTTTGAAGTTGGATTGCTCCTGGACTGCCGAAACGGGCTTTTCTGCGACTTGGGCTTGGAGTTGGACCTTCCTTGGGGCGTTGAGGCTTCTGGCACGAGGCTCTGGACTACTGATGAAGGCTTGAAAGGCATGGCTTGTGGATTGAGGCCTCCATGCGTCCAAGAAGTAGTATGGGAAGGAGCGGCGGTCGCAACTGTGTCAGCGATGTCCTCATCAGACAATGACCTTGCCGATGCCTTGGCCCGGGCGGCCAGTGCCCAGGAACCTCTCCCCGGGGGTGCCTTCCTAGAGATCATCGTGAAGCGCTCAGTGACACCTCCCGGTGTGGACCCCGAGTCCCGTGACCCGAAGGTCTCCAATATCATCCGAGCCACTTCCTGGATGGACCCTCTTGTCTCCTTCATAAGGGGGAGGGGGAGCCTCCCAGTGACTCTGAGGCGAAGCTCCTCCGTGCCAATGCGTGGGCGTATCTCTTGCTAGAGGGGAAGCTCTACAAGTGGGGGGCCTCTGCCCTACTCTGCTGCCTCCTGCGGGCAGAAGGGCTCCGGCTCCTCGAGGACATCTACTCAGGGAGTTGCGGTTCTCACCTGGCCCTGCGTGCAGTCACGGCGAAGGTTCTCCGCCAAGGCTTTTATTTTCCTACTATGGCTCGTGATGCGCGAGGCCTTGTCTCCGCATGCGAGGCCTACCAGAAAATGGCAAAGGGCTCCAAGCTGCCCTCCACAACGCTGCAGACCATCCTCATCACTTGGCCCTTTGCGCGCTGGGGGATGGATTATTTCTCCAAGTGGGTGGAAGCTAAGCCCTTGGCCAGCATCACCTCCCAAGCGGTACAGCGGTTTTTCTGGAAGAATGTCGTATGTCACTTTGGGGTCCCCCAAGAAATCATTGTCGACAATGGGACCCAATTCGACTTGGCATATTTCTGGGAATTCTGCGAGGGCTTGGGGGCTACCCTCCATTTTGCCTCCGTAGCTCATCCCCAGAGCAACGGAGCTGTCGAAAGGGTCAACGGTGTGATCCTCCAAGGATTACAGCGGTGACTCGAGCAGACCACCTCTATGCAGGGCGCATGGGCGGTTGCTGCGAGTCGAGCTCTTAGACGGAGCTATGGCCGCAGCATACCAACGTAGCAATTCAGCGGCTAGAAGTCGACCTTGTCAAGGAAGAGCGCGACCGAGCGCTCCTCCGCCATGCCATCTACGAGCGCGAAATGGCGTGCACGTACAACCAACGCGTCCGCGCGAGAGCTTTCCGCCTTGGAAACAATGTCCTCAAGCGCGTGACTGACCCCCAAGCCCAGGACAAGCTTCCCCCAAGTGGGAAGTGATGAGGACATCACTGCTATCGGTCCTACAACTTCTATTGCTCCTCACCGCTCAATAGGACCGATCACTAGAGTACGCGCACGTCAACTTAATTGTCAGGAACCTCGATGTTGCTTTGGAGGACCGAACGGATCGATGGAGTTGTTGTTCGACCAACTAATTGGGATAACGGTGCTACAACCTGACGGTCGATCATACCATAACTATCTAGTTTAATTTTAGTTATGCTATGGTGCTGCGTCACCTTTTGGTTGGGTCAAGGCCCATATACCGAGTTAGAATTTGAGTAGGGAAAGAGTCCATGTCGGTTTCAGGTTTCCTTATCTGGCCACCGACCTCTTTTACCTCCTCTATATAATCTGGCTGAACCATTAGGGTTCCGTGGGTTTTGTTTAGTCATAGTCTTTCCATCGTGAAGCTATTGAGATATTCTTCTTGGTCGGCTAGATCAACATCAATATCAGTATTCCGAACCCCAACTCTTTTTCGTTATTCAATCTATATTTGCAATTTCAGATTGCTTGTTTATATTGTTCTTGCTTGTTCTTCGATCGCTTGCAGGAATAGATCTTCGTGATCAGGTCAATCGTGCTTCTAGTTCGGTTGATAACAATCCGAAGTTGGTTCAGCGATTGCCAGGGCGTATCAGTCGTGTACGGTTGATACAATCCGAAGTTGGTTCAGCGATTGCCAGGGCGTATCAGTTGTGAGAGTCGTCTTCACAAATCGATATTTTTTGTTCTCATCGAAAGATTGGACCACCCCACGTCCCATCAGGAAGGCCCCTATAGGATCTACACGGTCCTGGACTCGGGGGCTTATAAGCTCTCCAACCTTAAAGACCAGGAGCTGAAGCAAACGTGGAACGTAGACTTGCTCCGTAAGTTCTACATCTAGCCTCCGGGCTCACTGCCTCCCACAACGCCACTTCACAGGGGGAGGCGCTGTACTCACCATCCCCTCCCCTGCCGCAGTTACGCGGGGGGAGGCGTTGTACTTGCTTCTCTCCATTAATACTCTGGAATTTTTTCAGATTCTTAACTTATTTCCTCCAAGGCGATGCCCTCCCTGTGAGGATGCCTTCTTTGCAAGGATACGCTCCCCGTGAGGATGTAGGCTATTGCTGCCTAAAAGTCCCTACGACGGGAGCCCCACTCTTGTAGGGCGGCTTACAGTAACCCCTCATGGACTGAGGGGGTAAGCGGCAACCCAGTTCTTATGAACTGTGCTAACGAGTCAATTTGAGAGACTTCCCCCCTCAAACACTCAAGCCCGTCATCGGGCTCACCCTCCTCCGGGAGCGAGTTTCCCCCTCTGCGGATCATGGAATTCTCGGTTGTCTCAGAATTCTCAACAGACTCCCCGTTCTCATGGCGACCGAGGGAATTTCTTACCGAGTCTCGGGATTTTTCGACCGGGAAATTCTCGACTGGCTCCCTGTTCTCACGGTGACCGGGGGAATTTCTTACTGGGTCTCGGAATTTCTCGACTGGGAAATTCTCGACTGGCTCCCTGTTCTCACGGCGACTGGGGAATTACCGCTGGGAGGGTCTCAGGATTTTTCGATAAGAAAATTCTCGACTGGCTCCCTGTTCTCACGATTAGCGGGGGAATTTCTTACTGGGTCTCGGGATTTCTCAATCGGGAAATTCTTGACTGGCTCCCCATTCTCACGGCGACCGGGGGAATTTCTTACCGGGTCTTAAGAATTTTTTGACCGGGAAATTTCACGGCCGCGTCAAATCTCTCGATCGGCTCCCATTTTCACGGTGATAGGGGGAAATTTTCGACGAGGCCGTGGAATTTCTCTACCGGGAAAATCCACGGTTAGGTCTAAGAATCTTCGACTTGGGGCTATGCGACCCCCCGGCATGTATCGACGTCCGGACCTTTCGTTCCTTACCCACAGCACGCGGCGCTAAATTGCACCCCGCGGGGGTTGGGGGGCATAACCCGGACCCAGACAGAAGAAGAATTTTTCAAGGCAAAGCACTCAAGCAAATCCAAGGAACAAGCAAATTCAAACAGCTTTATTGATTGAACATTAAACTAGGGGACAACCCCTCCGGTGGGTTAAGCTGTCATCGGGACAACAATGCCCGGGTACAAACAAGATACAGCCGGGGGAGTTAGTCTCTCGCGGGAGACTATCGCGGAGGACAACCCCCTCCGGTGAGCAACTACGTCTATTATTCCCAGAGGCCTTCCTTGAGCTCCTGGGAAAGATCCTTGTATAAGCTTCAAACTATCTGAAAGGCGCTCCGGAGAAGGTCCTCCAGCCAATATTCATAGCCAGCGCGTATCTAAAGCAGTGGGACCCTCTGGGACGCCGGCTTCAAAGGGGACAGCTCGGGTGACAATTGTCAAAATTGTCCAAGTGCCACTCAGGGAGCCACCGCAGCCGAATCGGCTCCCGGAGAGCACCCTCTGATTCACCCTCGAAAGGAAGCCGGGGGCTGGGCAACTAGCATGTCCCCCGGTGGTGAAAAGGATCTAGGATATCGACTAGAGGGGGCCGTGAATAGGTGATTTTAGCAATTCTACAACTAATTAAAGAATTACCAACAATTAAGAGCAAATAGCTAAAAACAAGATGAATATCAAGCAACTTGACACAAGGATATATCCTGCGGTTTCGGTGATTTGCCGATCACCCCTAATCCACGTTGAGGCAAACTCAAATCTCTAACCGCTCCTCTATCTAGTCGACTTCTTCCCAAGAAGTGACCTAGATCTCGAGCCAGATTAGTATGATGAGTTATCCAAACCTCGATTTCACTAGAGATGCACTTTACCGCTCCGGCAAGGCGTGCTCAACCCCTTCACAAGTTGTTTTGAGGCTTCTTCACAATCTTCCTTGAAGAGCTCTCCAAAACCTTCCTTCTAGCCATCTAGGAGCCAGCAAGCTCCAAGAGTAACAAGCCGGTGATGATCACTTAATGCTCTTCTAGTGCTACAAGATTGATTTAGTGAACTAAATGCAATGCACTAGAAGATCTCAATTGCACACTCTCTCAAATTCAAGAAATTGAACACTAGAGTGTATGAAACGTGTTTAAGCTCTTAAGAATGAAGTCAATGTTCACACATATGCCAAAGATATTAAATAGGACCATGCATGGGAGTATATATACTCTCCTCAATAAATATAGCCGTCACAAGCCTTTGGAGGAAAAAGATCACCTGGCGGTCAGACCGCTGCAATTACAACGGCATTAAACAGTTGCAATAAATGCTCACCAACTTGTGTCGGCCACTCTCACCGTCAGACCGTGAAACCATCCAGAGACAACATCGTTTCCGGACACAATTTACGGTCAGGCCGAAAACTTCGGACAGACCGGCTACACGGTCAGACCGCAGTAAAAAAACTCGGTCAGACTGGTTTAGCGGTCAAACCGACTAACACACAAGTTTCACAAAATATGATCATGAAGCTCCAGGAGTCTGACCTAATGTTTAACCACGGACAGACTGACCATTTTAGGAAATAAAAACACTTCAACATAACTGACGGTCAGTCCAAAACAACTCTCGGTCAGACTGTTTTTGCGGTCAGACCGGCTAACACGTCAAACCGACAGAGACTGAACTTCGCTGATTTGAGAGGATAAAAGCATTTTCAAAAGATATAACCTTCTAGTATGCAATGCAAGTTGTTTTTATGACTTGTGGCACACAGATGAACTACGTCATGATATACCACATGCTCCTCTTAATAGTACGGCAACTATCCTACAATCCGGTCAAAATTCTTCTCTAACCACCTTAGACTGGTAAAAAAGGAAAAGTGTCCTATTCCGTACCTTTGCCTCTTTGCTCAATATCCTTTATTCAACATTTAGCTCTTTCTTTGCCTTTCATTATCCTGTCTTTTGAATTTTTTCTTTGACACAACTTAACAGGTATCGTTAGTTCAACATTTGTAATAGTCATGAATTACCAAAACACCTTTTAGGGGCCTAGAAGCTTCAGGTGGCAAGGCTCAGCAAGGTTGAGGCCGCTTGGGCACTCCCTGACCTACGCCACCCGGGGCTCGGGAACTCCCTCTCGCGAGTTAGTTCACGTGACACCTGCTTATGGTGGGACAAAACTTAGCAAAAATTCTCATTTCATTTCACCAATCAATCAAGGATTTACAATTTCTCCAGGGTTTCTTCTAAGAAGCTACAGCGAGCAAAAATCCTAAAAAGCAAAATCTATCTAAAGACCAGGGGGGGCTCACACTTGCTCGGTGTTGTCCCCCCCCCCCCCAAGGGAACCTCGGCTGCAGTTGCCGCCCCCACCGGTTGCGCGCTCCCCAGCTCCATTGCCCCGGAGACCCAGTCGAAGAGGGTCCCGACCAACTTCTTGAGCTTTTCTTGCCTGGCCTCAAAGTAGCTGGGGAAGTCCTAGGGGAGCAGCACCCGAAGACCCGGGCGCCCTCCCCGCGGTGCTTCACGAGAGCAGCCGCAAGGCATATCGCGGGAAAGGCGAGGCCTTAGGTCCTGACGTCCGCCACCACTGGGATCAAGGAGACCTGTGTATCCTGAAAATACGTGGCCTCCTGGATCTATGACGGTGTCGGGTCAAGGCTGCCCTCCGACACGAGCTCAAGCCCGAGCTCCTCTAGGGCGGGGCGGATCATCTTCCCCCAGGAGATGACCGCGAGAATGCCCGAGGCCTCCGCCTCCCAGTGGGCCTCCCACCCCGCATGCAGCTCCTTCCGGTGTTAGGAGGTGGTGTCCTCGACGGCCGCCAAGCACACTCAGGTCGGTGCCAGCTCCCCGAGCACCTTGTTCTTCTCTGAGCGATCGATGAGGGTGGCCTCCTTGGCGGCCTCCAGGTCCCTAAGCGCCTTCTCCTTCTTGGAGCGCTCGGAGGCTAGGGCCCCCCGGAGGCCTGGAGGCGCTCGGAGACCTGGGCCTCAAACTTCCAGACCAATGCAACGGTCTAAAAAAAAAGAGCGTTAGACGAAAAACGGAACACGAAGCCTAAGGCTTCGGTAAGTGGTACTTACCCAGAGCCCGGCCGACATAGCCTCCTCACAACCCCCCTCCGGACCACCCTGGGGGTGGCTCCACCGGGAGACCCCTCTGCCCGGAGCCGCACCATCCTCCGGTGGCTCACTGTCAGAGGAGTCGGACGACAGGTCCATCGTCGGGGCCGGGACACCTGGGCGGATGAAGAGTCCCTTGCCCTTCCTGGGCAGGGGTGGCGCTGATGCTGCCGGAGGGGAACCTCTGAGGCAGTACGGAGGCCATCGGGACGGTCCCTGGTGTCTTAAACTGGATGGAGACCCCTCCACACGGCGGTGGCGGGTGAATCTCCAGGGGCACCAGTATCGGAGAAGGAGTGTGAGCGTACATCTCCCAGTCCGACTCTTGGCTTTCCCGGGCCGCCACACACCTGGATGTCCTAGAGGGACCCGCATCCGGAGACACAGCAACCGGGGTCGTAGTAGTGCCGTCAAGAACACGGCCGATGCCCTCATCGGCATCTTTATGGGAGTCCCCGCTGGGGGGCCCGGGGGCTTCGCCCGGGCCTTTGCGGCGCTCTTTTGCGCACGAGCGCGCTTCAGAGGCCCCCCGGCTGCCTCTTCCCCCTCTTGTGCGAGCTGGTGGTGGGGAGGGGCGCCCGGGCGGGGAGCTGCAAGCCGAAGGCCTTCGCAACGATGTTGTGGGGAGGGCCCTCCCCGATGACGCGCACTACTCGTTTGTGCTCGTCCTCGTAATACCTCTCGAGGAGGTTGATCGCCACCTCCCAGGAGCTATCGTAGGAATGGACTGCAAAGAAGAAAAAGGAGTTAGAGAAAGTTTTGGTCACCACCTACCATGAGCTACTCCCTCCCGTGGGGCTCGAGTCCGGACACTGACACTGGTCCACTGTCGTCCGGGGCGGGCGGTGAGCCGCGCTCATCCCTGTCCCCCGGCGCAAGCTAAATGACGCCACCCGGAGGAGCACCAGTTCCTCCGCAAGGTCCCACGTGGACCTCTGAAGTCGGGCCTCCGCCATCCTGGTGGGGGGGTCCATCTCCCGCTCTGTCTACTACGGAGCCACTTGGCCGGTCGACAGGCAGCAAGACTATGGCTTCAGCTGGTAAGTCACCTCTGGGTCGCTCAGTCAGAGGTAGAACCACCTCCGGAGCCAGTTCCCCCAGTGGTCCCAGGAGGCCTGGACCGGATACTCGTCGGAGGGTGGGCTTCTCCATGGTGGCTATTTCACACAGCCACACGAACAAACCCATCTGGACGAGGGTGTTTGGGGTGAGGTGGTTGAGGGAGAGGCCATACTCCCAGAGAAAGTCCCAGAGCAGTGGATGCACTAGCTGCTGGAGCCCGGCTTCTAGAAAGGCCTCGAAGGCCACCACCTCTCTCTCCCAGGGGCTTGGCACCACCTCCTCCGGCCTGGCGATCCTGATGTCCCCAGTCGCAAAAAACTTCCGGTTGAGGAAGATCTCCATGTCGGGGGAAATCTTCGCGAGACAAAATCCAGGTAAGATGTGTCACGGTTACCCGGGGACATGGCCTCCGGGGCCTCCCCGGGCGCCGCCTTTTGGCTCCCGGGACGTGGCCTCCGGTGCCCTCCCGGGCGCCGCCACTTGCCCGGGGACGGGGCCTCCAGGGCCTCCCCGGGCGCCGCCTTTTGGGTCTCGGGACGTGGCCTCCGGGGCCTCCCCGGGCGCCGCCTTTTGGCTCCCGGGACGGGGCCTCCGGTGCCCTCCCGGGCGCCGCCACTTGCCCGGGGACGTGGCCTCCGGGGCCTCCCCGGGCGTCGCCTTTTGGCTCCCGGGACGTGGCCTCCAGTGCCCTCCCGGGCGCCGCCACTTGCCCGGGGACGGGGCCTCCCCGGGCGCCGCCTTATGGCTCCCGGGACGTGGCCTCCGGGGCCCTCCCGGGCGCCGCCAGTTGCCCGGGGACGGGGCCTCCGGTGCCCTCCCGGGCGCCGCCACTTGCCCGGGGACGTGGCCTCCGGGGCCTGCCCGGGCGTCGCCTTTTGGCTCCCGGGACGTGGCCTCCAGTGCCCTCCCCGGGCGCTGCCTTTTGGCTCCCGGGACGGGGCCTCCGGTGCCCTCCCAGGCGCCGCCACTTGCCCGGGGACGTCGCCTCCGGGGCCTCCCCGGGCGCCGCCTTTTGGCTCCCGGGACGTGGCCTCCGGTGCCCTCTCGGGCGCCGCCACTTGCCCGGGGACGGGGCCTCCCCGGGCGCCGCCTTTTGGCTCCTGGGACGTGGCCTCCGGTGCCCTCCCGAGCGCCGCCAGTTGCCCGGGGACATGGCCTCCGGGGCCTCCCCGGGCGCCGTCTTTTGGCTCCCGGGACGGGGCCTCTGGTGCCCTCCCGGGCGCCGCCACTTGCCCGGGGACGGGGCCTCCGGGGCCTCCCCGGGCGCCGCCTTTTGGCTCCCGGGACATGGCCTCCGGTCCCCTTCAGGGCGCCGCCATTTGCCCGGGGACGCCGCCTCCGGGGCCTCCCCGGGCGCCGCCTTTTGCCTCCCGGGACGTGGCCTCCGGTGCCCTCCCGGGCGCCGCCAGTTGCTCGGGGACGTGGCCTCCGGGGCCTCCCCGGGCGTCGCCTTTTGGCTCTCGGGACGGGGCCTCCGGTGCCCTCCAGGGCGCCGCCACTTGCCCGGGGACGCGGCCTCCGGGGCCTCTCCGGGCGCCGCCTTTGACCCGGGGACGTGGCCTCCGGCGCCGTCCCGGGGCTCATCGCCGTCCTAAAGGTAAAGTATTGAACTGTTTATCACGTGCAGGTCACGCGAGGAGCACCTCGGGAACTAGCGACCACCTGTCAAGCATCCAAAGCGTTTGACCGGGAGAAGGACGGTCCTGCCCTTCAATCCAACGGTGGCTTTCGGGGTAGTTTAGGTTTTTTGCTGCTTTTTGGGGCTATAAATGGCCCTTGTACCCCTCTGTTGTAAGGGATCGGTTCATTTTATTGGAATAGCTAAACTCACAGGCGTGCTCCGGAAGCCTCTCCCCCGGAGAGAGCCTCCCCAGCCGACTCCGGTCGGGAGCGCGTCGACAGGACTAGGGTCCCCACCGGGACCCGAACCTGTATAAACCCGTGTGTTATTCTTTGTGCTTGTCCGCTCGACCCGCGCCGCGTAATCTTCGCTAGGATCACTCTCAAAACCTGTTAGGGTATTCGCAATACCACGACACTCCATCTCCTGGGGGGAGAACTCGGTAGACCCGAGGAAGTCAAAGGTGACCTCCTCCAGGGGCAGTTTAGACACCTTGTTTCAATTTTTTGGTGCCATCATCAGGAAGTGGAAGTGTCCGGGAAAGACGAAGAAGGAAAGTGGCTACTGGGTAATCGAACTACTTGGAGAGTAACGCGCGCTACCGGGAGAGCAAGAGTTAGGGCTTGGGAAGTGGTGTGTCCCGGACCGGGGGGCCCCTCCTCCCATTTATAAGCGATGTTGGGGGCCTCAGATGGGCGCCACATGTTTCCAGGCCCATCTGGGCAGTTGATTTGAATCGTCGCGTAGATATTGAAGGGTTGCATGAAGATTGACGCGTCGTACGGCATGCATGCGAACCAAGTGTTAGCGTGGGAAAATGGTCTGGGAGTCGAAGCATCGCGCGCGGCTCGGGGTATGTCTCGGAAGGTGAAATGTCATCCGGGGCCAGGTCCTACCCATACCCTCCGGGCCACTCCGTGTCCTCAGGGGTCTAGGGGGCTGCTGTTGGGGGACATCCCGGATGTTCCCCGGGATTTGGCCCGGACATCTCCCGTGCATAGTCCCGGAGGGCTACCGGGGGAAGTCCCGAAGGGCTCCCGTGGCAAACCCCGGACGCATCCTATGAAATATCACGGAGGTCTCCCGGGAAAAGCCACGGAGGGCTGCCTTAGATGACCACGGGCACCTCCCGTGGAAAGTCCTGAAGGGCTCCCGTGGCAAACCCCGGACGCCTCGTGAAATATCACGGAGGCCTCCCGGGAAAGGCCATGAAGGGCTCCCATAGAAAACCATGGGCACCTTCCATGGAAAGTCCTGAAGGGCTCCCGTGGCAAACCCCGTACACCTCCCGTGAAATATGACGGAGGTCTCCTAGGAAAAGCCACGGAGGGCTCCCATAGAAAACCACGGGCACCTCCTGTGGAAAGTCCCGAAGGGCTCCCTTGGCAAACCCTGGACGCCTCCCGTGAAATATCATGGAGGCCTCTAGGGAAAAGCCATGGAGGGCTCCCGTAGAAAACCACGGGCATGTCACGTGGAAAGTCCTTGAGGGCTACCAGGGGAAGTCTCGGACGCCTCCCGTGGAATGTCCCAGAGGCCTCCCGGGAAAAGGCACGGAGGGCTCCCGCAGAGGACCACAGGCATCTCTCTGAACCCCGGACGTCTCCCGTGGCAAACCCCGGACACATCCCGTGAAATATCACAGAGGCCTCCTGGGAAAATCCATGGGGATCTCCCGTGCAAGGTCATGTACGGGTGACGTGAAGAGCGCCTTAGGAACTAGCATGGACACTTGTCAAGCATCCAAGCCCTTCGGCCGGTGAAATGGTGTCAATGCCCCTCGTTCCGACGGCCGTAGCTAGGGCTCTTTAGTCTTGTTGCTTCTTTTGGGTCTATATATACCCCCCCGTATTGCACTTGTAATAGATCAGACTTTCATTTTAACAGACACAAACAACATACATACTTTGGAGACCTCTCTCCCTGAGAGAGTAGCTCCCCAGCGGACTCACGGCCGGAGGGTATCGACAGGACTAGGGCCCTCACTGGGACCCGAACCTGTATAAAAATCACCGTGTCAATCTCTGTGTTGTCTAGCGGGAGGTGACCGGTCACTCAGTCAGCTCACGCCGCTGCTCTCGTGTCAAACATGTCTGTGAAATTTGCTGGTGGTATATTTTATGCCACGACACATAGTGAGTCAAGATCCATATTTCACTAAGTCCTAGTGAGCTTTGGCATCACCGCTAGAAACCTAGTTATTTAGGTAAGAAACTTTTGCTAATCATATCATATATGACACTTGTTTGTTGGGTTCCCGGCTCCCAATACCATGCCCCAAGGCCCAAAACCATTTTGATAGCCTTGTTAAGTGAAACTAATTATATGCGTATAAGTGTCCAACACTTATCCTGCCTTACCAATATAGTTAATGGCACCTTGATTTGTCAAGCTCACCAAATAACGATCGAGGCTTTGATAGTTGCAGCAATTGAAAAGGGCATCAAAACAACTTAATTTTGGGGACTTAACAATGTTTAGAACTTTCAAGCAACAATCAAAATAATCATCATGTAGATGATCTAACATGCACAAGTATGACTATATTTAACTTCCGTTGTAGTAACCTTGGCTAGGAAAGACCGCAACTGTTTTCGCTCACACCATGAAGGAAAGTGTTCCGTTGAGCGAGGCTTATTAAGAAAAACATTATGATGTGTTATTTCCTTTGACACCACAGTTAACAGCTTCTGGTTGTCAAAATAATCATTAATTATGTTGCATTAGGGATGATCTAACAGGTGCAACTACGACTATATTTAACTTCCATTGGCATTAACCTAGACTACTATACTAATAGCTAGATATGAATTTACATAAGAGTGCCAATCATCACACATACCGGCACGCAAGCTGTTATACAAAAAGAGACGACCATATCTACCATGGTTGAAATAAACGATTCACAGATCGTGGCAATTTCATGATCACATCACAAAAACATGCATAAGGGCCATATTTCTCATACAAATTCCTACAAAAACAAGTTAGATAAAGAATCCCATCCCATCAGCCACCTTATTGACCTTAAACAGTAAAAAGGGGTGACGGTGACCTTCGGTGGAAATTTTTTACCATTTACAGTCTGAACCGGCATTTTCGTCTATAGAACATCTCGTCGGATTGATCATATCAGCCCAACTTCTAAACCAATCTAATTGGTTGATATTTCTATTTATCGGCATGGTGATATTTTTAAAGATGTACCAAATCTTTTAGATCCGATCTAACAAAGATTCTGATTTTTAAAGATCTACCAAATCATTTAGATCTAATCTAACAAAGATTCTGGTCTCTGATCTTATTACTACCATGTTAGCTTTTACACCACCTCCCACTGGCCCGTGCAAGGATTCATAGTAGCAATCGTATTGGATGAGGACTCCATGTAAAATTGATCACATCAATTAAACAAGTCCACATCATGAGATATGGTTCACATCTATTATAGGTTAGGATGGGTTTCATCACATGAAACACCAACAGATCTAATTCTACTAATTCAGATCTTACATGCTATTGACAATTATTAATAGATCTAATCTATTAAATCACATGCATATATCACATATATGTTAACAATCTAGATCTATGCTATACAAGGAGGCTTTGATACCACTGTTGGATAATGGGATAGCTACTCTAGCAATAATTTCAAAAATTAACCCGAAAACCCAAGAACCATGCAAGCATAAAATCATAGATCAGAAGTTTACCACTAGACACGCGGATGCGATAACCACTACTACAGAAATGCTTTTCACTATCGGTTCAAAATCAAATCTACTATCGGTTCTCTTATCACTAGTGATCGGTACGATAGAAGAAACGTAGCACACCCCTATCGGTTAAAAACCGATAGTAAAATACCTACACCTCTAACGTTTCAGTAATCGCTAACGACAATTTTTCTATCGGCTCAATGATCTCAACCGATAGTGATGTTATATTTCTTGTATCGGTTATTCACTGGAAACTGATAGTAATGTATAGTTTTTTCTATCGGTTAGGTACTCGACACGGTTAGTACCACAACTTTCTTCTATCGGTTGTAGGATATGAACCGATAGTTTTACAAAGCATCATTAACAGATACAGAAATACAGTGATACACTAATACAACAAATTTAATTTATTCACAAATACACTAATTATTCAGAGATTTAATTTATTCACAAATACACTAATACAAAGATATACACATGCATTGGATAGATTGAATTTATTCACATATTGAGTTTATTCACAAATACACCAATGAATTTATTAACCTATTGAGTTTATTTGTAAATACACCAATGAATTTACACACATACACCAATCAACACATTCAATATATATTACACAAGCCATTTACGATCGATCGTTGATAGCCACTTCTTCCAGCACATATTGAACCCAAATTGTTCGTAGCTCCTTCAATTGAGGCAACTCATATTGCTCTTTCAACATGGCGCTCTGCATGCATGTATGAAGTTAGGAACGTACGAGACATCCAATGTTCGACTTTGAGTCAGGAAAAATGGTTACCTTAGGGAATTGGGCAAAAGTTTCTCCTGATCAGGTCATACATAAATCTCATGACATAGAAGCCACATTCCCACGATTGTGGCTGCTGATGGCACTGGGATAATTGCATATGCAAAGACATAAACCCACATTTACTCGAAAGAACTAATTAAGCTTAAATTAAAAGACTCATCATGAGTAGTTCTATCCATATTAATTACGTCATATTCTTTCCAAGAAATTGTTGTGCCCTTCGACGCGTCATGCCTCCCTCCAGCAGTAACATAATTTTTGAAAGCCCTGTATTTAATTTAGCATTGCCGGTTAATATGTTATCATTAATTAGCTAGTCAGAGAAAAATTTAAAACAACTGTGGTACTTACGCATCTATGTGCCACGTGAGGGTGAAAACATGCGCCACCCTGTCGCTCATTGAATCGAGGTAATAGACCTCATTCATCCATGGGCAAATGACGGCGAGGACCCAATGGCCCCTACATTGCATATATAAGCGAACCATTTCATACATATGTTAGGCGTAACATACAAGAATGAGTTAAATTAATACGAAATGCACTAACCTTTGGTGGTACGGCGCAAGAATGAACTCTCGGTCCTGCTGCGCTAGTAGTGCCCTTGATATGTATTCCTCTGCATGTGCTTGGTCGTGCTCTAGCATCGTGAGGCTTATTTTGTCTTGGTCGAGGAAACCCACCTTGTCACATGCCCTCATTGACGCCAGCCTGTACATGCACCTGGATGAAAAGTAGACATTAGTAAGTAGTGCATACAAAGTGGTTAGATTTATGAAATGAACTGTGATAACTTCACAGAACATCAAACTCACAGGACTCCAGTCCGTATGATGGACATATCAAGCTCCTACCAGTTGAGGAGGTCGAACAAATCCTCGTGGGCCACTGATATGCTCCCGGCCTCACGGTGAAAATGACCTGGCCTGAAGTGAACTAAGAAGTTGATGTGGCGCTTAGACCGGGTCAGGTACCACTCTTGGAGACTTTTGGTTATTTGATCCATATTGCACAGAAGGTACTCCGACACGAGTGGGAACCCGTTCTTGAACGTACCCGGCTGTCTTTGTTTCGCCTTGCCCTTGCCTTTGGGCGGGGAGCGAGTGTATACCTTCGAAGGTTGGGGCGCGGTGCCGCCGGCCTCATTTGTTGGCGAAGGGTTTGAGGCCGTCGGAGGAGGCATGGGGGCCGAAGGAGCTCGGTCATGCGTTGTGCTGGGGGTGGCGTCCTCAGGAAGTGAGCTGGCATCCATCGTCCACTTTATGTTATGAACGCTTAAGTTATATTTTGCAAATTGAGTATATTAACTGAGTTGTAAGCTAGAATGGCTAGGATTTACCTCCTGTAGTCTAACACCTTTCTTGGGCCACTGTATGTATGAGCCTAATGCCTCGCTAATTGTTCACATTTCATCCGTTGGGACGGGCAATGGAAAAGAGCTGTAGCCCGGGAGGGCCATGTCCACCTGTACCTTTGCGAATCCAGGCTCCAGAGGTACGCAGTGGATCCGGACATCCTCCCAAGACTGATATATGACCCCGTTTGCAACCACTACAGGTTTGTCGCATATGTTGATCAATAGGATACAGCTCTCCGGCTTCTGCAATTTGCAACAATTATAACAGGTTAGCGAAACAGTTCTAACGTAATGGGAGTGGCATCAACCAAACTGCATATATAGCTCAAGTGTTGCAATACCTCAATCAGGTCCTCCAGATCCACGTGAACCTTTGAGCCACAACTACTCGGCTTGGCAACGTCGGCCTCGGCAGCTGGATCTAAACCCTTGGATTGCACAACTCGGCTGAGGCGTTCATACTTCTCGTTCATTTGAGCGAACATGTCCGCGAATTGTGCAGTCACATCTGACCGTATCTTCTGGGACAGCTCCGATTCCCTTTCCTTCCAGATGCGAGCCTACTTCGCCTTTTGCCCGGGCTTCGAGAGGCCTTCCTTCCATGGCACCACAGCCCCCACGGTTCGCATCCGCCCTGAATGCTCCTTGTTCCCTAGAGCCCGGGTAAGGATGATGTTCTCCCTATGGGGAGTGAACAATCCCTCGGTCGCCTCCTTTGAGCAAGAGATCTGTTACATTCAAAGCTCTCCATTGTGAGGAAAAAATATATACAAACTTGTTCTCACACTAGTGATCATAGTTTTTTCTACCACACTCTATGATTCCAACCAGGAAGTTAGCCAACTTATGATTCGCTGCACGACCTCGACATCCCTGGGGTTTGGGAACTCCACTGTCCCCGTGGACGACACGGTCCCTCTGGCCAGCCACTAGCGCTTGCATCACGGATCGCGGATCTCGGAGAGCAGTAGGTCAGGGGAGTCAACAAAATTCGACGCCTCATCTTCAGCCTTCTTCCACTGCTCCTCCTTCCCCGCATAGCCGCGAGAGCCGAGCCGGTGCGGGTGGTCGTTCCTCCTCTGGATTGCCTTGTTCTTCTCGCTAAGGGCCTTCGTACCAGAAACAAGAAATTAATGCACCGCTGGTTACTGCATATACAATGGTGTAACCAAGCAAAGGAACCATACATACCTTGAACTCAGGGGTCCCCTTCTGTTGGGTGAATTGCTCCCAGACCTCCTCCGTTATGAAGTGGTACATCTCGCACGGAGATTTTCCTTTAGCGAGGAAGGTACTGACGAGGAAACTCTTCAAGGTTTTCCACGTGTTGTTCATGTGCTTCAAGCAAGCTATATTGGGACCATCGTCGGGGATGTTCCACTTGGCCTGTTTCAAATGGTGCATATAAGCAGGACTTACTTAATCTCTGGGATAAACCAAGGGAATGTGATTACTCAAGAGTTCAGTGATTTTGATTAATTTTAGCTTCACTTCCGTCCACAGCCTATCCCTCTCGTCGGCCTTAACGTCCTTCCAGCTCTAGACGGTGATCTTCACCCTTTCCTTCGCCAACAAACCAACATAGGCAGCGTACTAGCCGACGCTCTTCCCGATCGGTCTCCCGAACTGGTTGAACTCACATGAAAGATCTGCGCGTTTGGCCAAACGGCACAACATCGTCGCGCCTCGCGCCTTCCTCTTGCACTGGGACGAGACAACGTCATCTATGTTCGCCCTTGCCGAATCACTACTATCAGCCGAGGAAGATGCCGACATGGCTTTACCTAAAATTCCATGAACAGACCATCAATTGATATGAAGAAAGGTACGTGACAAAGTTCATAACTAAAATGGAATGGAAATGATGAACCACCTCTTTTTGTTAAAATGTCAAATTTTCATTCAAAAGGCCAAAAATCATCAATTCCTATCAACATGGTCTTCAAAATGGATTTAAAAGGTTTTTAGAGGCTTCCGACTATCTCACCGGAAAACTTGCTTTGACTCGAAATATCTTATATATGCAAAACTTGAGCTTCGGCTGTTTCTATGGTCTTTACTCGTGACCTTCGGCTCAAAATGATATGAATAATTGATTCAAGCTCTTTCGTGTCAAAAATCTCATGAAAATCAAATTTGAACTCAATTTGTAAAAGGTTGTCGAACTTCAACCTTCTTGCTTAACATAAAGATCATTTGACCATAACTCTTGATTGTAAAATCCTATTTGGAAAATTTTTTCAGAAAAATATATTTCATGCAATGAAAATCATTTCTGTAAATTTTCATTTCAAATGTATTTGATTTGAGCAATAGTTGATTCTTTTCACAAATCAAATATGAAATTTGCCAAATTCAAACTTTTCAATGTACTATCGGTTGACAATAACAAACCGATATGAGAGACCATATTTCCTATCGGTTCGACAATTAAAACCGATAGTATTCAAGTTTGTATTCAGGAAAATAGATAAGATTAGCAGCGCAAACTATGCTAGTCTCTCTGCAGGAACATAAAGAATCATGACTTTGTGATAAAAATTTAAATGAACTAAAATTTCAGATGAAAATTAGAAAATGGGAAATAATTAACAGAAAATTCAGATTATGGTCTTTTATCATCAGTTCAAAATAAGAAACCGATAGTGGATGACTATGTAATGAAAAATTCCTAGTGATTTTCATCAAGTTTGTAATTCTCATAGCTATCAAGTTTGTAATTCATGCACTTTTCATCTAGTTTTATATTTGTAATACATTGAACCACATATGAACTATTCAATATAAATTTAAGAAATTGACGCAAGCGGCAAGATCAATGATACTGCGTTTGGTCAAGAACACTTATAGTCGTTCGTGGAGTGGCCTATCATGGCGCAATGCAGTGGCCGAAGGCAATGGTGAACCCAATTGCGAGCGGCAATGGTGGCGCAGAGGAGCGAAAAAAGGAACGTCGTGGAGGCTAGGGTTTTCCGCGTGCGAGTATTTGGAAATGTGATCAGTTGCACTGGAGGGAAAATCGTATGAGGTTAACCTAATATATGAATCTTTACTATCGGTTAATAATCATCAAACCGATAGTAAATACAATGAAAGTTAGGGTTTGGAGTGTTGGCATTGTTCACTATCGGTTTTATGATTATTAACAGATAGTAAATTAATCCACTGTACAAGATCAAACTAAAATGTAGAACAGGGTCTCATAACACAATATGTATTACTATTGGTTGGGAACAAGAAACTGATATTAGATCTTAAATTCATATTAGTTTGGAAATTGAAACCAATAGTAGAATACAATGTTATTGACCCGAAAGGGTTTTCCTGAGAACAATTATAGATGGGTCTCAGTACATCATTTTGCACTTGTGAAGACACCTGAAACCCCATGCAAATGACTTCCAATAATTTTGAATTAAATTAACAGTAAAGACCAATCATGGAACATAAGGAATCATGCATATAGAAACTTTCTTCGAATAGCCAATCATGATGGAGATATCAAAATGACAAACCAGCCAAAAACCACGAGGAATCTGAACTTTGCAGTTTTCATATTGATTTGTGAAAAGAATCAATTATTGCTCAAATCAACTCCAATTGAAATGAAAATTTACAGAAATGATTTTCATTGCACAAAATATATTTTTCTGAAAAAATGTTCCAAATAGGATTTTACAATCAAGAGTTATGTTCAAATGATCTTTATTGCCATTGTATTTCACTATCGGTTTTATGATTATTAACCGATAGTATATTAATCCACTGTACAAGATCAAACCAAAATATAGAACAGGGTTTCATAACACAATATGTATTACTATCGGTTATGAACAAGAAACCGATAGTAGATCTTAAATTCATATCGGTTTGGAAAATGAAACCGATAGTAAAATACAATGTTATTGACCTTAAAGGGTTTTCCTGAGAACAATTACAAATAGGTCTCAGTACATCATTTTGCACTTGTAAAGACACCTGAAACCCCATGCAAATGACTTCCAATAATTTTGAAATAAATTAACAATAAAGACCAATCATGGAACATAAGGAATCATGCATATAGAAACTTTCTTCGAATAACCAATCAAGATGGAGATATCAAAATGACAAACCAGCCAAAAACCACGAGGAATCTGAACTTTGCAGATTTCATATTGATTTGTGAAAAGAATCAATTATTGCTCAAATCAACTCCAATTAAAATGAAAATTTGCAGAAATGATTCTCAATGCATCACGTATGTTTTCCCAAAGTATTTTTGAAAAAATGATTTGAAGAATTCTTCGATTAAAGATCCAAGTAATATATGTCACTTACATATTGCAAATTAGTCAAGAATGGTTGTCCACCCATAATCCTTCTTCGTGGTCGTCTCGCAGGTAACTTGTTTCGTCAATATCTTTGGTAGGGACAGATTGAAGAATTCCATCTCAAAATGGAGGTAGTTCATCGAACTGATCATACTCTTCTTCATCTACAACGTCTTCGACCCCAACAATACGTCTCTTACTGTGAAGGACAACGTGCAACTTGCTCAGCAAGTATAAATGGATCATCTTGGTGTGTGACTCTACTGAGATCGATGAGAGTAAACCCATAATTGTCGACTTTAACACCTCGAGAGATTTAGACCCATTGGCATCGAAACAAAGGAATCTTAAGTAATACATAATCGAGCTCCCATATTTCCTCAATAACACTTTAATATGAGTTGAGTTTCCTTACTGTCCTGGCATCCTCTGAAATAGCAAGTAGTGTCACTCCACTAAATTGTATAGTACTCTTCTCGTCCTGAGTTCTTGTGTAAAATGAATAGCCACTGATTTCATACCCCTGCCAAGTCCCTATAGTAAATCTAGGCCCTCTGGCCAACCATGTAACAACTTCATCTACGTTGCCCTCAGAAACTTGCAGGACTCTATTTTCGATCCACCCAGTAAACTTCCTGTTACGTTCTCTGGTGACCCAAATCTCTGGCTTCAAAGGATTCTGTTTCCGTAACATTTCCTTGTACTCTTGTATGTATGGCTCCACACCCGTCATGTGTTGTAAGATACAAAAATGGGCTTTCGCATACAGATCACTAGAGGGGACGACTACTTCAAATCCAATCGTTCCAATGCCCTGAAACCTGCCCTCATGTCGGGACGTAGGAACGCCAATTGGGTCAACCCCGGCCATATAGTTGGTGCAAAATTCAATCACCTCCTCAGCGGCATAACCTTCAATGATACTGCCCTCAGGCCGATATCGATTCCTTACATATCCCTTCAAGATACCCATAAATCTCTCAAATGAATACATGTAGCGCAGGAACACGGGTCTACAAAACTTAATTTCTCTGACAAGGTGAACAATTAGATGGACCATAACATCAAAAAAAGATGGAGGGAAATACATCTCCAGCTGACAAAGAGTTGTAGTCACATCGCGTTGCAAATCATCCATTCCATCCAGATCAATTACCTGCAAGGACACAGTTGCAGCAAATATTCAGATCCAAAAAATCTGACAAGTTCCACGAATGGAGCTAATTAACTTGCTAGGAGTACACGCTTACCTTGCTAGATATTGTGTTGAAGAAATAACATAGCTTTGTAATTGTCTCTCTGACATTGACTAGGAGAATGCCTCTGATAGCAATGGGAAGCATTTGTGACATCAGTACATGACAATCATGGGACTTCGTACCAACCAGTTTCAAGTCTTTCATGGACACAAGTTTTTTCAAGTTCGCAGAATTCCCGCATGGAACTTTGACACCGTATAGGCACTGACAGAGTTCTGTTTTTTCTCTTTTTGACAAAGTATAGCAGGCCGGGGGGAGGTATGTACGCTTTCCCTTCTCCAACGGCGCAAGCTCAGTCCTTATGCCCATGTCGAGCATGTCATGGCGAATGTTGATGCCATCTTTCGTCTTTCCTGGAATGTTCAACGACAAACCAATCAAACTGTCACAAACATTTTTCTCTATGTGCATGACATCAATGCAATGTCGAACTTGTAAGTGCTCCCAATATGGCAGATCCCAAAGAATCGATTTCTTCTTCCAAACATTTTTCTTGGAGGTTTAGAACCTTTACCGAACTCAACTTTGATGTCCTTCACGCGCAAGTAAAGCTCCTTACCAGTCACAAACACTGGGGCTGATCCTTTCTCAGGCTTCCCATTAAAAGTACTTCCTCTTCTTACGGTAGGCATGATGCATCGGAAGGAATCTGCGGTGACCCATGTACACTGTTTTTCTACAATTCGATAATCACATGCTTTCAGTTTCATCCAGGAAAATAGGACAAGCCTTGCCTCCTTTCGTACTATACCCCGACAAATTTCAATAGGCCGGGAAATCATTTATGGTGCAGAATATCATGGCCCGCATCATGAAATTCTCTCGCTTATGTGCATCCCACACCCGCACCCCTTCACTCCACAATTTATGTAAGTCCTCGACTAACGGTGATAGAAACACGTCAATATCATTCCCGGGTTGTCTGGGTCCTTAAATTAGTAACGACATCATGATGTACTTACGCTTCATACATATCCAAGGAGGAAGATTGTAGATGCATAAAAGAACGGGCCAAGTGCTATGACGATTGCTCATATTTCCGTGTGGATTCATACCATCCGTACTCAGCTCAAACCTTATATTCCTCACTTCGCTGCCAAACTCACTGAATGTTTTGTTAATGTTTCTCTATTGAATAGAATTGGCTGGATGTCATAGTTTTCCGTCTTGTTTCCGACCTTCACCATGCCAACGCAAGTACTTCGCATCTTTCGGATTTGCAAACAGCTGTTTCAATCTAGGAATCACAGGCAAATACCACACAGTTTTGGCTGGAGGCCCTTTCTTTACCTCACCACATCCATTGTGATAAATTCTGTCCCCATGCTTATACCGTGATGCACCACATCTTGGACAAACATGCAAATCCTCACTCGTTACGGTACAGAATACAATCATTTGGGCGTGCATGTATTCTTTGATTTCCATTCCCAACGGATACAATAGTTTTTTGTCTTGGTAAACTGATCTTGGCAACTCATTTCCCTATGGAAGCATGTCCGCTAACAGATCTAATAGCGCCATGGAACTCTTATCGCTCCAACCGTTGCTTGCCTCCAAGTTATATAATCTCAACACATAAGACAACTTTGTAAATTTTGCACATCCGGGGAACAAAGGCTTCTCAAAATCAACAATTAATTTCTCAAATTTAACAAAATCGTTTTCGCTGTAATCTTCTTCTACATCACGTAACATTTCATCTAAATTGTCATCATCTACATGCATATCCGAATGAACATTATCAATGTTCTGATGACCATCATTACTGCAATCCACTTCCGGGTGTTGCTGAGTGGTAACGGTGCTCGTTTCCTCAAGATCTTTACCATGCCATATCCAACGGTTATAGCGTGCGTTAAAACCACGACGAATCAAATGACTCCTAATCTGGTCAGAGTTGCCAAACCTTTTTCAGTTCATACAATCTATACAAGGACAATGCATATCTTTCTCTCCCTTCTTCGCCTTTTCTTGCTCAGCAAATTTAATAAACCCATTCACACCCTCAAAATACTCAATAGTAATACGTTTTATTCCATACACCCAATATTCTCGGTCCATCTACAATTATTTCACAAAATTGACAAAATGAAATAAATAATTAATGACTCAGGGCATGCATGCATGAAACATGATCAATTAGCTAGGCCATATGTGTGTACAGCTGCTTAATTACATTAAATGGATATATATGAAACCCTAATTAACTTGATGCATTAATTGGAAGAGCCAGCTAGCTAGCTGGTTAACTTCAGCCATAAATCATTCCTAGCTTAACTTCAGCAAGCTATAGCTAGCTAGCCAACCTAGCCTTCTAGCTAGTTTGGAGCTACATGTATCTAGTTTAATGAATTGGAAGTAGAGAGAGAGGGAAAGTGTGAAAGAGTGATAGAGAGAGAGAGATGTGATGAGAAGATGACAATACCGAGGGGGATCGAATTATCAACCTCTCAGCTAGCTTCTCCAAATCACTCTAGCTTGGAGCGTGGATGCACGTATGGTAGAAATGAATCGAGGATGCAGAGCAGGGGTCGAGATAAGTTGTGCAATTTTACTATCGATTTGAAACCACAACTGATAGTAAACTTTTCTCTCTATTAAGGTCCCCATTGTCATAACCATTAGTTTATATGACATCATTTTACTATCGGTTTGTTTTATATAACCGATAGTAAAATCTCCTCTATTATATCGGTTGGTATAGTAGTAACCGATAGTAAAAATTCCGTAATTCCACTATCAGTTACCAAAGACAAACCGATAGTAAAATTTACTCTATTATATCGGTTGGTACAGTATGAACCGATAGTAAAAAGTTCGTGATTTCACTATCAGTTACGAAAGACAAACCGATAGTACTATTTCATCTATTATATCGGTTGGTACAGTAATGACCACTAGTAAAAATGTTTGCGTTTCACTAACGGTGCACCAAAATATAACCGATAGTAAAAAGCCTCTTCTCCACCGCTGTCGTTGTACTCTATCGGATTTTTCCCAAATTGCTTATAACCGTCAGAAGATATGGGTTAGTGGATTGCATTTCTGTAGTAGTGAACATAGCAGCGGAAGAAGATTCGATGTCACAACCAGATCGTGATTAGCAATGCAGCAGTAGTAGTTGCACCTCTATGAAAGTCCATACGTCCGGGGAAGGAGCACCGTGTGTTCGTGTGCTAGCACCTATACACGCGGTTTAGGGTTCTAGGAGATCTATCTCATGGAAGGTGGTGGCGGCCTGAATAGGTCAGATAAGATGCATGCCCACAGCACCTCCTTTTATAGGGCCTTATAGATAAGTCCTACTCAAATATGAACCATAATCCTAATGGTAAACGCATTACCAATAGGGAACCCGTTTCGAATCACATTCGAATTAATGCTCCAACCCATTAATGTGTTGACCCTGTAGGTTCATATATATTTGGCTGTGACCGGAAACTACTTTCCGAGTCACAAGTCATAAGCGGTTCCTAGCAATACATTATGACTATCTGCATACACATGAATATCATATCCGATGAACCTATACAACTCGGGCTCGGCTCATTAACAAACGAGCCAAGTTCGAGCTGTCCTCGTAGCTCGGTTCAAAAACAAGCCGAGCCCGAGTCAGACCGTAGCTCGCTCGGGCTCGGCTTGGTATACACACACACACACACACACACACACACATAGTCCACCACTAGGTCCACCACACCTCTGGAGACCCCGCCGCACCAGGACTCCTCCGCCGCCCAAGCCTCCTCCGCCATGCCGGGGCTCTCTCCGCCGCACGAATCCCCCTCCGCCGCCCGAAGCCCTCTCCCCCGCCCCTCCGCCGTCCCGCCCCTCCGCCGTCCCATGCCCCTCCGCCGCCGCCCCTAGAGACCCCTTCGCCGCAGCCTCGGGGCCCCCTCCGTCGCCCCTCCGCCACCCTTGAGCTCCCTTTGCCGCCCGGGCCCCCCCGCCACCCTCGAGCTCCCTCCGCCGCCCCAAAGCTCCATCCACCGCCCCTCCGCCACCGCCCCGAGCCCCTCCAACGCCGCCTTGCGTCCCTCCACCGCACCGAGAAGTGTTGAAAATGAGTTGTCCAACTCTCGAGTTGGACAAAGCAGGGTTCGAGCTAGCTTCTCAGCTCGGTGAGGTAACCAAGCCGAGCCAAGCCAACTCGCCAGCCCGACCGAGCCCCAGCCGAGCCAGGGCTAGCTCGCTCGAACTCGGCTCGTTTCCAACCCTATATACAACTTATCATGGATTATCTCTTTGCCTCACGATACCAGATCGAACTCAAGGTGAGAAACGTGTCATCCTTGAATAGCTCAGTCCTTTCTTGATCTTGTAATGGACTAACCTTTGCATAGTTAACTCTCAACTATATTCGGCACGACCATGCACTTTCTTAATCCAATTACATCAAGGGGCCCAGAGATATCTCTCTCATGTTATGAGAGGGGCAAATTCCATCTCGACCATTCACTTTCAACCACATGGTTCATAACATATTTGTATGTCACATTTATGACTACTCGGTTAAAAGTAGCGGTTGATGACACCAAGTATGCTACTACATATGTATGAAACCGTGATGATCTTAGGTCTAAAGATAAACCAAAATAACTGTTAGAAACAAATTGATAACATAAAAAACTCAACAGTGTCTCAAGATGGGTGAATCCAACCAACATGTTCTCCAACATGTGTCCACGAAATTGACTTGATATCTCACATCCATGGTCTGTGAAACTTGACTATCAATCAATGATCGTGCTAACTTATCTTGCATTATTATTCCATGTAATGCCGAAAGTCAAGGATGTTTAGAATAAGTATCACTGATAATGCCTATAATTCATATATCATAATAAAGAGTTCTCCGAACAAGTCACATACTTGATTGATCAATAAAAGTGATACTTTATTCAAGAAATACAAGAACATTTTATTCGTAACAATTCAAAAACATATCATGATACAATCATCTCCATGATTGCCTCTAGGACAGATCTCTAACAATCTCCCACTTGCACTAGAGTCAATCATATAGGTATCAAATACCCATTGCTCTAGGGTATATCTCTAGTACCAACGACCCAGACGCTGCCAGAGGAAATTGGGAGCTATGGAGCCTTCCGGCTAGCCGACTGGGACGGCTCTCTAGGAACCTCCTCCAGTATCACCGGTCTGGACTGTGGGACCCTCATTTGAGAAGTTTGGAAGGGGAGAGCTTCTGAAGGCTCCCCCTCCTGCGGCTGCCCCTGCGCACCCCCCGCGGGAGCGGGAAGGGCCGGAACAGCTGGCCGAGGGGCCAAGGAGGCTGGAGTCCCCCCCTGCCCGCGCTGGTCGAGGAACGCCGCGAAGTGTTGCAGCAGCTGGTGGCAGTCTCGGGTAGCGTGGGTACTGGACCCGTGGAAGCTACACCACGATCCTTCCCGACTTCTCCCCGCGGGGCCGTCCCGGCCGCGCGAAGACTGTCCTCCCCGATGGCCTTTCGGCTTGGGGAAGGGGCGGTTGCCCCTTGGGGGGTCACGCGAGCCGCCTCCGCCCTCGAGGACAAAGGTGTCCCGAGGCCGTGGCTCACTACGCCCCCCCTGCCTGGGGCGTTTGAGGGGATCCCTGGCCCCCCAGTCGGCGGGGGCGGGAGCCCCCTGGGTCTTCTTCCAGATGTCGTCTTCTTCCGCCCGAGCGTACTTTTCGAGTACGTTGAAGAGCTCATCGGCGGAGGAGGGGCAGCTCCGGGAGAGCCTTCGGTGGAGCTCCCCTGGGAGGATCCTGCTTTTGCATGCTTCGATGACCGTAGAGTCGGGGACGTGGGCCACTTTGCTCTTCACTTGAGAAAAGCGCTTGAAGAAGCTTCTGATGGTTTCCCCAGTCCTCTGCCGGACGGTGTACAGCTGCGAGGAGTCCAGGGGACGCACGTAGTTCCCCTGGAAGTTCGCGCAGAACTCCCGCTGGAGCTGCGTGAAAGACTTTATGGAGCCGGCCATCAGGTTGTAGAACCAGGAGCGGGCAATGCCGATAAGGTAGAGGGGGAAGACGTTGCATTGTACCGTCTCATCCCCGCCGGCCGCGGAGATGGCTGTGTAGTATACCTGCACAAATTCGTAAGGATCGGCCTTACCGTTATAGTGCTCGATGTGCGGAGGGCGATGGGGCCGCGGCCACCGGATGCTGTGAAGTCTTCGGCATAGGGGCTGGTTAGCCCCCTGCACTTCCCTGGGAAAGTCTCGGTCGCTGTCTTCTTTGACGGGGGACACACCCCCGTTATTGGAGTCTGGGAGCGGTCCGAGAGGTCCGCCGGAGTGGCGGTGGCGACGCTTTTCTTCCGGGCCGGGGCTGAGTTCCCAGACGTCCGGGCTCTCCTCCGGAGAGGCTGGCTCTACAGCGGGTCTCTTCCCCCGACCGGTGCGAGAGCGAGGCTCCCCACGCCCGCCGCCAGGGGGAAGTTCTTCCCCGCGCTCAGGTGAATGCATTCGCTCGACCTCCCCCCAGGAGACACGGACCTGTTCCGCCGAGGGAGGGAGCTTATGCACTGTAGCTGTCGGCCCGGAGGCTTCCGGGGCCGGCTGGGGGGAGTCCCCTGCGAAAACCCCCGGGACCGGAAAGGGGGAAGCCCCTGTATTATCCGGAACCGGGGAGGGGGCGCCCACGGCGACGTTTGGAACCGAAGTGGAGGGAGCCCCCGTGGCAATGATTGGAACCAGAAAGGGGGAAGCCCCTGTAATATCAGGAACCGGCGTCGGGGGAGCCCACGGGGCGGCGTCCGGAGCCGGGGAGCCGATGCGGGGGGAGGTCCGCTGAGGCACGGGAGATGCTCTGTCGACCGCCCCCGGTGCGATAAACGCGACGCGCGGGGCGGGACTGGCTCCCGGCGTAGAGAAAATCCCCGGCACGTAATGGGCTGCCGGCCTCGGGAACGGGCCCGGGACGGGGTATCCCCTAGGCGCCACGAAGAGCCCTGGCAGGAAGTAGCGCCCCGACACCGGGACGGGCCTGAGTGCCAGGAAGGGTCCGGACGTATAGCCCGCAAGGGGAGGGAACCCCCCGGCGGGGTCATATGGGGCGGCCAAACCTCCGGAGACCGGAGGGGCCGCCGGGTGACCCATAAACGGGGGCATAGTCCCCGGGTATGGATGCAGCGCAAATGTGGGGGTCGGAGGCCGCGCCAACAAGCTGAGCAGCTCATCCATAAAGCGCTGGGCCCGGAGCTGGCCCTCCACTAGAGCCTCAAGCAGGGCGTCCCGGGGAGCCGGGGGAGCCGTCGGGGGGAGACTGGTCCCAGCCGAGGTCCCTACGGTCACCGGGAGCGACCTGGAGGTAGAAGCACCTAAGATAAGCGGGAAGGCGGGAGGTGGTACCTGGGCTTGGCCGCCTCCGGGCGGAAGCGCCAGGATAGCCGTGTCCCGAACGGGCGGTGCCGGGTCTCCGAGACCGCGTCACCGGGAAGGGTTCGAGCCCTTGTTCTTGGGGGAGCCATGGCGTCTTGTCACGAGTCCCCATGGTCGGTGCCAACTGTCGTGGTATTACGAATACCCCGGCAGGTTTTGTGAACGATCGTAGCGAAGAAAACGCGACGCGGGCTGACCGGGTAACCGGTCCTCCCCCGCCGGACAAACACAAGAATTGACACGAGGATTTATACAGGTTCGGGTCCCGGTGGGGGCCCTAGTCCTGTCGGCGTGCTCCCGACCGGAGTCAGCTGGGGAGGCTCTCTCGGGGGAGAGGCTTCCGGAGCACACCTGTGAGTTTTGGCTATTCCAATAATGAATCACTTGTCCTTACAACTGAGGGTACAAGGGCAATTTATAGCCCCAAAAAGAAGCAAAAAAGACTAAACTACCCCGGACGCTGCCGTCGGATTGAGGGGCAGCAACGTCCTTCTCCCAGCCAAGCGCCTTGGATGCTTGACAGGTTGTCGCTGATTCCCGAGGCGCTCCTCGCGTGACCTGCACGTGATCAAGAACCAAAGACTTTACCTTCGGAAGGGCGACGATGCCCGGGACATGCACCGGAGGCCAGGTCCCCGGGCCAAAGGCGGCTCCTGGGACCGACACCGGAGGCCCGGTCCCGGGAGCCAAAAGGCGGCGCCCGGGGCAGGCACTGGAGGCCACGTCCCTGGGCAAATGGGGGTGCCCGGGACCGGCACCGGAGGCCAGGTCCCGGGAGCCAAAAGGCGGCGCCCGGGGTAGGCACCGGAGGCGACGTCCCGGGGCAGGCACCGGAGGCCACGTCCCCGGGCAACTGGCGGCGCCCGGGAATGGCACCGGAGGCCAGGTCCCGGGAGCCAAAAGGCAGCGCGTGGGGCAGGCACCGGAGGCCACGTCCCCGGGCAAGTGGTGGCGCCCGGGATCGGCACCGGAGGCCAGGTCTCGGGAGCCAAAAGGCGGCGCCCGGGACAGGCACCGGAGGCCACGTCCCCGGGCAAATGGCGGTGCTCGGGACCGGCACCGGAGGCCAGGTCCCGAGAGCCAAAAGGCGGCGCCCGAGACCGGCACCGTAGGCCAAGTCCCGGGAGCCAAAAGGCGGCGCCCGGGGCAAGCACCGAAGGCCACATCCCCGGGCAAATCGTGGCGCCCGGGACCGGCACCGGAGGCCAGGTCCCGGGAGCCAAAAGGCGGCGCCCGGGACCGGCACCGGAGGCCATGTCCCCGGGTAGATGGCGGCGCCTGGGGCAGGCACCGGAGGCCACGTCCCCGGGCGCATGTGACGCAACTTACCTGGACTTAGTCTCGTGGAGATTTCCCCCAATAGTTCCATGCTTGTGAAGCATTTAGGGGCTAATGGGAAGCTACTGGGGGTTCAATTTACTCAGGGAATCACTGGAGAAGCTCAGCGGCGTTCTCCGGCGAACTGACAGAATCTGAAATTGGGAATTCAACGTTCGGGCCAAAATTGAGGATTCTAATCTTGCGGGCTTACTTCTCCTAGCTCACTGGACACTTTACTCTACTGGCACGAGGATCAATTTGGATTGACTCACTTAGCATTGGGGGAAAAGGGCAAAAGACAATTTCGGCGATCGCCGGCGCTAGGTCTCGCCGGGGTTCAATTAAATCATATGGAACAGAGAGGAATGTGAGAGGAACTCGCCGGTGAACTCAGGTCGAAGAAAGAAGCAGGGACTTGGGCTGGCGGCAAAAGCTCCTTCGGTGGCTCGTCGGGGAAGAAGACGATGGCAATCTCTGGAGCTAATGCTACGGGTGTCTGGTGAGGTGTGGTGTGTAGTAAAGCACATGGCGAGGGGGCTTTATATAGCCGTGGGGTTGGGTCCTCGCAAGCTGCTGAGAATCGAACGAGGATACTCATCTGGCGCTGGAGCAATCAACGAGGTGTGTTGGGACACGGCAGAAGCTCTGCCAAAGGTGAAGAAATCGCGCGATATCTGGATTTGCAGAACGACTGGATGGCGAGCCTCGGCATGGCAGCAAAGTGGCAGTAAATCTTTGACAGCAGCATGCACGCGCGCGCGAACGGTGATGCTGGCGGTCTCCGGTCATCGCAACGGTGGAGGTCCTTTGGCACGACGTGAACACGTGCGGACACGTAGGATTTGGCCGTTGGCGGAGGCGAACCTAGCCGGTGGTGAAGGTTTAAGGCGAATGGCGGTAGCCGCGGTCGAAACGACCTCTGGTCATGGTCGTGCACGCGAGGCTCAGCTCTGGTCGAATTCGAAAAAGGGCCAGGGACTAGTTTGCGAGGTTTTGGGCTGATTTGTGAAGATTCTTCTCGGGATTTAGGACTTGATTGCAAATTGGGGATTCTAAAGGGCTGATTTGCAATCTGACTTTGCATATGAGTGTTACCAAAATACTTGGACTCCTCTAGCAGGAAAAATGGCAAAATCTGATAAAATCTGGTGGTTTTGACAAAAATCAAAAACATGGTAAAATAGGGTAATTAGGGTTTGACATTTTTGTCGGGGCTGAAACTAGGGTTTCGGTTGAGATTTTTGAGTTCTTGCAAAAGGGAAAAATGTTCAGAAAAGTGAAAGAAAGATAATCATTGGATCAGATCAGAATTTGGAGGTGATATGAGACTTTTAGCCTTTTTGGGCTTTTTGGAAATTGCAAAAAGGGCTAATCTGAAATACTTTTGGACTGAAAAGTGAAAATGATCTGGGAGATGAAGTTTAGCTGCCAGCTTTTTAGGTTAAGGTAGTGGCATACCTAAGATCATGATTTTGAGATAAGCGATCAAAATAGGGTTGAGACACCTGGGATTCCAAAGAAGATATGTTGATTAGCAAGTAGAAAAGATAGCAAAAATTGGGATGTTACAATCTACCCTCCATAGGAATAATCTCGTCCTCGAGATTCTGATCAATCTGAGAATAGGTAGGGGAAATTCTGACGCAGCTCTTCTTCTCTTTCCCAAGTTGATTCTTCTTTGCTGTGGTTATTCCATTGGACTCTGCAGAATTTTATGGTCCTTGACTTTAATCTGCTCTCACTGATCTCTAACACCTTGATTGGGAAAGAAGAGCTGCGGACCCCTAGAGTCGCCGGATATTTCCCTTGATAGTGAGTTAAGACACGAGATGATAAAACCCCCATCCACTGAAACCCACCTAAAGATTGCCAATAGTTTGAGATGGTCCCCCTATTTCGGGGTAAAGCATTTACTTGAACGTTTAGTTTAGACAATGGTAACCTTCAACACTGATGAGCAGTTGTTTAAATTATTATATAGGGTTGTATCGGTGCAATTGATGGTACACATATCCATGCAAGAGTCCCAAAGTAGATTGTGACCGCATTTAGTGGTAGGAAGCACTACTCGATGCAGAATGTTATGGCTGCTGTGGACTTTGACCTCAGGTTAACGTACATACTAGCTAGTTGGGAAGGGTCAGCCCATGATGCTCTCATACTTGCTGATGCTTTACAGAGGCATGATGGATTAAGGGTTCCATCAGGTAAGTATATCGCAAAAAAATCATCGTATACTTTTTTTTGAGGGGAAACAATAGCAAAACCCTACTGTAAGAAATATATTATCAAGAAAATAATGAAGAAATACAATGACAAAGCAAAAGAAAATTACAAAAGATCAATCCATCTACTTAAACCCAGTTTAAAACCTAGTTTAACTTTGCATAAAACAAGATGTAAGTCAGAGATAAAGATCTTCAACCAATCTATTATAGCTCTTGATTGATTTTGAAATATAATCTCATTTCTTATTTTCCAAAAATTCCATAGAGCTGTGATCACCACTTCCCAGTATAAATCTTCAATTTCCTTAAATTGAGTTTTGGATCTTAATAGCATATCACTTAAATTATCCTCCACTGTCCAAGAAATACCAATTATCCTCCAACATGAAATTGCAAATGGACAGAGAAAAAATAAGTGAGCTTGTGTTTCTAACTCATTACTTTGACAACACATGCAAACCTGGTTATCCAAGTGAAAATGATTTCTTGCCAATAGATCTCTTGTGTTGAATCTATTAAGTAGGAAGATCCCAAAGAAAGTTTTTTGTTTAGGAAGACAACTATTCTTCCAACAAAATATGAAAATTCTATGAATGATCCGTTTGAGACCTAGTCTTGGTTTTCGCACTAGGCTCGCCTAGATTCTAATATGCGGAATAATGGGATCTTACTCGAAAATACCGAAACCCAAAGTAATTGCACAACTCTTTATTTCAAAGAGGACTTTACACGTCGAACGTTAGGCACACTTGCCTACGTCGAAGGAACTATAAGTGTCTAAAACTCAAATAAGTTCTATGACTCTTCGATGATCTAAACTAGACCTATTACAAGGTATTTATAGTCCAATCGTATGAGTACGTATCAGACTTAGTAATCCTAAACGTATTAGACTCATATAACTAACTTAACTAATCCTAAACAGATAAGCTTAGTTATATATATAGGATTACAATTCCGAACAGGGAACGAATTCCTTTTCCTGGTCGCGAAACCTTTCCGAACACGGTTAAGGTCGCAAAGACGTATGCGATCAGGACTTGGTCACGAATCCGTATGCGATCAGGACTTGGTCACGAATCCGTATGCGATCAGGACTTGGAGATCCTCCCGGATCATGACTCCCTTGTTGAGAAGGAGCCAACCCCCGTTGCGACCTCTCGATCAAACTGGAGATGTGGAAATTGGGCTTGTCCATCTTCTTTTGTGTACCACTTTGCCGCACGTGCTCGTTGATCTTTCCGACCGATTCGAAAAGTCTCCTTTATGCCACTGCAGGTGGTAGTCACCTTCCTCTCTAGAATCACATCGTCACGTAAAGGTTCGCCTCGTTGATAGACCAAGTCTTCAATGGATGGTACTATGGTATCTGGCTCATCATCCAACATTGAAGGCTCGAAGAGTTTGAGGTGCTCAACATTGACAACCGAGTAAATATCCATGTATGGAGGTAACTCAAGCTGACAAGCATTATTACCCACTTTCCGCAAAATCCGAAAACGACCATAACGAATGGGTTTGAGCTTCTTACCTTCACCTTTAAGTCTCTCCTTACTCACATGTAACCATACCATATCACCTTCTTGAAATTGCGCATCAACTCGGTGCCGATCATGTCGCGCCTTGTACTTAAGTCGAGCTTTCAGCAAGTTCTGTTCAACCTCATGATGGAGTCGTTGAATACCTTCCAGGAACTTTTGTGCTCGATCCTGATCAGATGCTTCCTTGCTATTCTGTGCTGAGGTAGGGATCACAAACTCCATATCGAATGGACTCTGTGGTAGAAATCCTAAACAGACCTCAAACGGCGACTTTCCAGTCGAACCATGCACTGCTCGATTAAAAGCAAACTGTAGGTACGGTATGCTTTCATCCCAGGTCTTCGGGTGCTTCGAGTTATATCCTCTCAAGAGATGAACAACTGTGCGATTAACCACCTCGGTTTGACCATCAGTTTGCGGATGAAAAGCAGTACTCCTCTTTAGCTTGGTGTCCATCATCGTCCAGAGCGATCGCCAAAAGTGACTAAGGAACCGAGTATCGCGATCAGACACAATAGAAGTCGGCAGTCCGAAGTGTGTCCAAACGTGTTGAAAGAATACCCGAGCTGCCTCTTCTCCCGTGATAATCTTCCGACAAGGTATAAGAACAATCATTTTGGAGAACCGATCAACGACCACGAATAGATAGTCGTTGCCACGTCGGGTCTTAGGCAATCCTCCCAAGAAATCCATGGATATGCTCTCCCATGGTCGTGATGGAACTGGCAAAGGAGTGTACAAACCTAATTTTCGGTTTGCCGGTTTCGAGATGCTGCAGAGACCGCAGCCTCGAACAAACCTAGCCACATCTTGCTGCATACGCGGCCAGAACACATGTCAGTGAAGATTTTGCAACGTCTTTGTAACCCCAAAGTGACCAGCTAACTTCGATGTGTGCGCTTCTCGCATCCATTGAGTTCGAGGTGCTCCACGAGGTATGCAAAGTAAATTGCCCTTGTACAAGAGTCCTTCTCGACGAACAAACTCTGTAGGGTTCCCTGTTTCGACCTCAGTCAGTGCTGTTTGAAAATCAGGGTCTTCACTGTACATAGTGACATAGTCATCATGATATGATGGCTCGATCTGCATGAACGCTGATAAACAGAGGGTTGTAACTGGTGGTCGCGACAACATATCTGCCAATTTGTTGTGTACGCCCTTCTTGTACTTAATCACCAGATTAAACTGCTGCAGATACGACATCCACTTCATGTGCCGAGCTTGCTGTAGCTTGGACTGAGTTTTGCAAATATTGCAATGGTTGATGGTCGGTGTGGACAACCGTCTCTTTCCCCAATAGATAACACCGCCAATGTTTCACGGCCTGATGCAGTGCGCATAACTCCTTATCATAAGTCGGGTAGTTCTTCTGAGCTCCCTGGAATAACTCGGAGTGATATGCCACTGGTCGACCTTCTTGCATGAGCACTGCACCCATCGCATAACCTGAGGCATCGGTTTCTAGCTCGAACGGTTTCTGGAGATTCGGCAAAGCTACACAGGCGCCTCGCTGATCTTCCTTTTCAGCAAGAGAAACGTGTCCTCATGTTTCCCTGTCCACTCGAACTTCTGATCGATCCTGGTTAATGCATGCAACGGAGAAGGCATAATCGAGAAGTGTCGGATGAACTTCCGAAGGTATTGGCATGCTCCCACAAAACTACGCACATCCGTAACTGTTCGCGGTCGCGGCCATTCGCGAATCACTTTGACCTTGTCCGGGTCGATTTGCAACGTACCGTTGCTGATTATGAATCCGAGGTAAAGTAGAGTTTGCTGACCGAACTCGCACTTCTTACGGTTGAGGCGAAGTCGATGTTGCCAAAGCTGTTCGAACTCCTTTTCGACATGAATGAGGTGCTCATCCCATGAACGACTATAAACCAATATGTCGTCGAGATACACGATCACAAAGTCGTCGATGAACGGTCTCAATACGTCATTCATAAGACGCATGAAAGTTGCCGGGGCGTTGCAGAGACCAAATGGCATGACCAGCCATTCGAACAGACCTTGCCGTGTTTTGAACGCGGTCTTCCATGTATCCTCCTCTCGGATGCTGACTGGATGATATCCTGACTTAAGATCCAATTTGGAGAAGACAACAGCATGCTTCAATTGGTGATCTTGTTCAGTGCTCGATAGTCGATGCACATACGCCAAGTCCCATCTTTCTTTGGTACTAACACCACAGGAGATCCACAAGGTGAACTACTCGGTTGAATGACACCATTGTTCAGCAACTCACCAAGTTGCCTCTTGATCTCTTCATTCTCCAATACGGAGTTGCGATACATACTCAGATTGGGCAGTGTCGCATCGGACACAAGCTGAATTTCGTGCTCGACTGGACGTTTCAGAGGACGACCCTGGGTAGTCTTGAACAGATCACTGTATTTCTCCAGCAGTCCCGACAAACGACCAGAATCCTCTCGGCACGCCAGCGACAATGCTGGTCGAGTACCCTCACCTTGATCAATGGGTCGAATCATGACAAGCACATACTTGTGACATGCATTAACAATTCGTTTGGCTTGATTTGCGGTAATCAAGTTCGAAGTGTTGACGTGGATGTCTCTACTGATCACGAACTTAACTCCGTCTTTGGTGAGGTCGTATTCTTGCGCTCGCCGATGGAAGTGAGCGTCTCAATCATACAGATACGGACTCCCAAAGATCACCTGACAGATATCGATAGGGACAACATTGCATTGCACCTCATCGATATATCGTGCAGAGATCACAAACTTCAACACACACTGACTCGTAATCTGTTGGTTCACGTCGGATGTAAACCAACCCAGCGGATATGGTCGCGGGTGTGTGGTTGTCTTCAAACCAAGTCGCCGAACCAGTCCAGCGGAGACCAGATTCTTCTGACTTCCTGGATCGAATATCGCTGTGACCACTTCGTGCTTCACCTGGATGTTGATGGTGAACAAGTCCTCCGTTGGGTGATGGTCGTTCGGTGGATCGGAACCCTTCTCCTTCGGCATTGCCATCAGAGACAAGGTCGTATCCGCCTCATTAACCGAATTCACTCGGACAACTTCTTCGTCTGGTGAAGTCATAGTAGCCGTGGCTGTTCTTTTCCCTGGTCCGTTTTTCTTTGGTCGAAGTTCAGGATGAAGCTTGTAACATTTGTCCTTGGTATGCCCCGCGACTTGACAATTTTCGCAAAAGGCACCCGTGCCTGATTTTGAAGCGTTCTTCTTCGGACTCAGCTTTTTCTTTATCGAGGTCGCATTGTCCTTCGTGCTTTTGTCGCTGCGGGATTTATTCTTCTTCTCGATCGCCATAGCAGTTGTGCTCGCGGTCGCAATGTCTTGGACACCGAACAGACTTAGCTCAGTACTGATCGATTTCTAAAGTCCAGATGTGTACTTCCGAAATACCTGAGGGTCGGATAGTGAGATGCCAATGACCATTGCTTGTCGCCGAAACTCTGTCGTATAGTCTTGGACGGTCTGGTCGTGCCGTTGGTACAATCTGTGCCAACGCTCCCATCTCTCCTCAAGGTAACCCATCGGATAGAATTCTTGTCGCAGAAGTCGTTTGAATTGACCCCACGCAAGGTCGTCAGCTTCACCACTGGCGACAAGGGCCTTCCACCATGTCTTGGCGTGGTCCTTCATCTTCAAAGGTGCAAATTTGACCTTTTGAGCGCTACTAAACCCTTTCAGGTCAAAGTAGGTCTCAAGTTGGTCGATCAAAGAATCCAGCTTCTCGGCATCGATCACCCCATCATATATGGGTATATCAATCTTAGCGTCGACTTTAAAAGATCCGACAGCTAAGGAAGTGTTGGCGAGGTCGTCGGTCTTGTGGTCGCCTTTGTCTTCATCTTCGTCTGCCCTGCGCAAGTCTTCACCAGTCTTCTCACCCATAACCCTCCCTACTTCAGGAGGTACAATCATGGTCTGCTGCTTAATCCAAGCAAGCACGGTTTCCATGTCGGTGGAGAGCTTAGCCACTTTTTCGGCTAGGTTAGCTTGAACGGGGGTATCGTCAGACATTGTCGGAGACGCGGCTGTAGGAACCGTCAATTGATCACCTGGAATTTCACCGGAAGTTTTGTAACCCTGGCGAGTCTTCACCATCCACAGGATAGGAAAGTCGCTCTGATACCAACTTGATCCATTTGAGACCTAGTCTTGGTTTTCGCACTAGGCTCGCCCAGATTCTAATATGCGGAATAACGGGATCTTACTCGGAAATACCGAAACCCAAAGTAATTGCACAACTCTTTATTTTAAAGAGGGCTTTACACGTCGAATGTTAGGCACACTTGCCTACGTCGAAGGAACTATAAGTGTCTAAAACTCAAATAAGTTCTATGACTCTTCGATAATCTAAACTAGACCTATTACAAGGTATTTATAGTCCAATCGTATGAGTACGTATCAGACTTAGTAATCCTAAACGTATTAGACTCATATAACTAACTTAACTAATCCTAAACAGATAAGCTTAGTTTTATATATAGGATTACAATTCCGAACAGGGAACGAATTCCTTTTCCTGGTCACGAACCAATCCATGGTCGCGAAACCTTTCCGAACACGGTTAAGGTCGCAAAGCCGTATGCGATCAGGACTTGGTCGCGAATCCGTATGCGATCAGGACTTGGAGATCCTCCCGAATCAATGAACTTGAGAATGACCCAACAAGGCCGTATAGACTTTTTTTGTTGAGAAATCCTTTCTTTGGTAATCCTTAAAACACCATTCATCATTTAATCCTCCAATAAGTTGAAGATTCTGATGCATGTGAGAAAGATGAATGAATTGTTGATGTGCGATAGGTGACAAGGGGAGCAAAAAGGAATTCGCCAGCTCTTCTTGTATCACAAAGTTTTCAACTGAGACTTCCTGATTAACCAAAGAGTATAGCTCTGCCCATTCCTGAGATAAAACATTGGGATGCCATAAGTTCATTGAAAGACTACATGTTGATCCCTTGCCTATGACACATTTAAATAATCCTTGAAAAAATGTAAGATTTTGAAGCACATCTTTCCACCAAAAGGATCCTTTGGCCCTAGACCATTAAGGTAGATTTTGCGAATAGTAGCTTTCCCATAACAAATTTACCCAAGGAGTATCCTTACGATTGAAGAAATTAAATAAGAATTTAATCAATAATACCATGTTTTGAACTTTAAGGTTTAACATTCCTAATCCTCCCTCTATTTTAGGTTTGCAAACTCTAGACCAAGCCACTAGACAATTTCCTCCAGCACATGAAGCTTGCCATTTCCATAAGAAAGCTCTTCGAATTTTATCAATTCTACTAATTACCTTCTTTGGAATCTTTAAAGTGCTCATAAAAAAACATTGGCAGAGAAGATAAAACTGAGTTCAGCAATGCTAATCTTCCTCATAGGGAAAGAAAAGAGAGGTGCTAGCTTGTAAGTCTTTTCTCAATCCTATTGATTAAACCATCAAACTCTGTCACTTTTGGTCGAGAGGTTCCAAGAGGGAATCCTAAATAAGTGAAAGGGAATGAGCCCAATTTACATCCAAGAATCCGGCTAGATTTACCACTGAATCATGATCACAATATACTGGAACTATAAAAGATTTATCAAAATTAATTTTCAATCCTGTTGATGAAGCGAAGGATTGCGAAGGGCTTTTATTAAGAAGATTTCTTTAGACGAGGCTCTTAAAAAAATAAGTGTGTCATCTGCATATGGGATGATGGGAAACTCTTGACAAGGTAAACCATCAATTGGAAGACTCAAGAGGCCTTTCCTTTGAGCCAAATTTAGTATACTTTGAAGAAGGTCTACTACCATTACAAAGAGCAATGTAGAGAGAGGATCTCCTTGTCTGCTCTTTTACACTGAAAAATCTTTCAAGGAACATTGTCTAGAAGAATTTTAGAGGATCCTATTTGCAAAATTGTGGAAATCCAATTCAACCATTTAGAACCAAAACCTCTAACTTTCATGACTTCCAGGATTGAATTATGCTCAATAGTATCGAAGGATTTCTCAAAATCAAGCTTGAGAAACACTATTGGACATTTCTTCACTTTACAGATGTGAATATATTCAAAAGTCCATGCCAAACAATCTTGAATAGATCAACTTTGGATGAAACCATATTGATTATTATGAATTGTATCTGTTATCACTTTCTAAAGACAAGAAGCTAGGATCTTTGTAATTAATTTGATAACACCATTAACAAGTGAAATTCGTCGAAAGTCATTAATCTTATGTTCTTCTCCCTTTTTTGGCAAAAGAATAATCCAGGAGGAATTTAATCTTTGTAGATCCACTAAGCCTTCCTAAAAAAGCTGAAAAGGCTTGTAGAAATCAGATATAATGATTTCCAAACATGATTTATAGAATTGACCATTAAAACCATCCGGTCCAGGGCTTTTACTATTAGGCATATGACAAACGACCAAGTCAATTTCCTCTAGTTGAAAAGGGCTTTCCAACTGAGAAAAATCTCTCTTAAAGTCTCAAAGTAATTCATCCAGATTAAAATCTAAAGTAGAAAATTTTGAAATGCCAAGTTTAATCTTGAAAGTAGACCACAAATGATCAGCCATCTCCTGATGTGATTTAAGAGAAAATATGAGTCATTTTTTAATGCAATAATAAAATTATTTCTGAAGTTCTTTGAAGCCACTGAATGAAAAAATTTAGAGTTTTCATCACCTAATTTAGCCCATCTAAATTTTCCTCTTTGCCTCCAATAATCCTTATCAGCTTTCAATAAGTGTTTCAAGTCAGCTTTTATCATAATTCTAAAATTGAATTCTAGAGCGCTTAAGGTTCTTTGTGTCGCACCCCGAAACTGGAACTACGACTACTTCCGTGGAGACCTAGCTTGCTGTAGCTAGTCTCATATATGCATACCTTTGACTTCCCAAGATAAGTCAAACACAGGAGTATATTCACATTGCAGCTGAAAAACTTACAAAATATTTAAGCAGTGTGGCCTGCTGGCCTTAATATTACATAAAGAGTATACAATACCTTCACGGCATTCAAGGTTTAGTTAAAACAAAATAAGAACTTCTACACAGCGGATGATGGGTGTCCCTTCCACAATAAGAAGTTGACGGCAAAACAACACATCAGGGATTTGGTAGTACTGGCTCTCCTTCATCTTGGTCCAAGAAGTTCTCCACGCCTTCTTCTTGATGATGGTACGCTCCATCTTCTGGGTTGAAGTTGCAAGGGTGAGTACTTACGTACTCAATAAGTCATAGGGAAGAGTAGATACATATAGTAGTATTGTTATGAACCTAGACTAGTCAAGAATTATGGATGTTTGTAAAATAATCTTTTCTTTCATATCTCATCTCATCTCATCATATGGCAGCACCTTTCATAACGTAGCATTGCTATTCATGGACACTAAATTATAGCACTACCGTGACACGTCGACACACGACAGCCAACGGTACCACCCCTTATCATGATAACACATGTCATTTGGGTAATCTTGACTTACCAAATTTTATTTAGAAAACATACTTGTGTCACACCCCGTGGATTTAATCCACCGCAGCAGACTCCTGTAAACCCGGGAGCTTGGAGTATTCGAATATGTTTTTAACTCTGCAGAGAGGTACCAATTTACCCACAAGATATTCCACTTTCAAGCCCATCCTATCAATATGATTAGACCCTTCCTCACAACCATGTGTGAGTGGCAAGGTGGAGATAACAAGAACTTTTGTTATGTTTTACTCACAATTCACCCCAGACCCTGCAGTTTTCTTCACACAAACCACAGTTGTGGCCGGATATACCCCCACCCCCAAGCCTCTTCCCATTACTGGGTCAGCGTGCATGATTATATTACGTGGAGGAGCCATATTCCATGAAATTAGTGTATTGTTTTCCATCTCATGCAGGGGTTTCATGTGCGATCCACATAAGTACTTGTTCAGGCCTGTCCCATACCAGGCTTACGGTTAGCACGTGTTTCATGCCACTAGATGCACAACACAAGGTTCTAGTCCTTATATGCCAGTGACCAGACCATCCACAACCATGCACCTTTCGTGCCTGCTATCCTCTGCAGTTAAGCACCTCCAGTGCTACAGCCATCCATACCAAAATTCTGGTCACGGCTAGGGGTTTTATTTCATGAATATATATAAGTACATATAATAGTTCATGGCTCACTAATTGATCTTTTCACATTTCATAGGCATCCAGCCTAGTACTGCCAATTCACAATTCAACCATTCTCATGCAATACTATTTATATTCAAGGTCTTATCATAGCAATTCATAAAATATAGGTTTAAGGTGATCAAGACTATGACTTGCCTTCCGCGTCGTAAGAGACAGTAGTTGATGTTGGGTCAGCACTGAAGTCCTCGAACTCTGGCTCTGACTCTGAGCAAAGATCAAACAAGCAACCAAGAATCACAACCTTTTCAATACATTATTATACTACATGCAATAATGCAAAGATGAAATGTCTCGATGATTCTGGAACAATTGGATTTAGAAGCTGATTAGGGCTAACCCATAGAATTAGGGTTGAAAATGGATGCTAGGGACTTTTAGGGTTCCAGAGTATGGAAATGACACTAAGTTCGCGGCTGGTTTGCCCAAAATCGATGAATGTCTTCAGGTTGACATTCGGTTCAAGGCATCGACAAAGGATCAATGGTTGATAGAGAGCTCAACTCAAGTTGTGACAGAAGAAGAAATTGTAGATCACAACATCAGGAGTCTAAGGCACAAAGTCATGCTCAAAATGCACATCTAGAAAGAAGTGAAAAGGGCTAATGCCACTGGCTGGCATAGACTGGCATTGGACTGACATGGTCAAAAACTAGGGCTTGCCATAACTTTTGATCTAGGGCTCCAATTGATGCACCAATTTTTCTGGGAGGTAGGCCTTGATAACAGGAACAATTCACTCAACAGGATCTAGGGTAGGAGATGGCCGGAAAGTGATGAAAACCGGCGATGAACACGGTGGCTGAAGTTTCAAATCATAGCACTGGATAGAGATTAGGGCATAGCTATAACTTCTGATTTAGACCGAATTGGAAGTCGAGCTAGTAGGCAAAAGTACTCAGGAGATTGAGGCACATCTAGAGGATAAGGTTTCTGGAGCTGGATCGGCCGGGGATAGATTTCCGGTGGCCAACGCCAGTGAAGATGACACGGGAATTGGCCATTTCTGATATAGGTTGATTGAACTCGATTCCTTACTCAAGGACTATCTAAGAGGTAAAAGGAAGTTGTTGGCACGGTTAATTTGGCCCGAGCATCACCGAAGAAGCCTGGCGACGAGCGCCGGTGGCTGGTGAAGCACAAACTTGAAAAAGCTTCGATTCAAGCTACATCCAAAAATCTGGATTCACTGGTTTGCTAAATGAAGTTCACTAATCATTTTACTCTACTGGATCGAAGGCTAATTCGAATTGAATCGAGTTGCAAAGCTAGAACAGGGGTTTTGGCATTTCCCAGATATCATCGGCAATGAGATGCACGAGAGTTCAATTAAATGCTACAACACAGATAATAAGATGTGGGGAACTCACTGGTGGCTTCAATTTGGAGTTTGGTGCAGTGGGTGAAGCTGGCACCGTGAGCCTCCATGCTGGACTCGCCGGAGAAGAAGACGACAGTGAAGAGAGTTTGGTTAAATTGCTGAGGAGATTTGGAAGGCAATGCTGGTGATAAGGGAGCTGCTTGAGACTGCTATTTAAGAGCTAGGACAGGACGAAGCTCACTGCTTGGAGGTTAAGAAGCTTGCGCCGGTGGAGACTTCGAGTTGAAGCAACGGCGAGCAACGAAGCTTCTCTCTGGCGTCCAGCTGCTGGTGAGATGGATAGGGACTGCCCCGGCAATGACTGAGGTGCAAACACGTGTGCGTGTGCAAAGGCGGCCGTGAACGAGCACTGGCAAGCGTGGCATTGATCGGCGGCAACGGCGCGGTGACACAGCGCAATGCGCACTGGTCGCGGTCGCACGACACTATTCAAAGCTATGCAGGTTGTGGTCGAAGTCGAAGACGAGTACTGTACACCGTTGGCCGAGGTCGAAGATGAGCACTGGTCGCAAACTGCTGCTGCTCTGGTCGTGAACAGTGGTTGTGGTCGAGCCAGGGACCTAATTGCAAGATTCTTTGTTTGCAACTTGGACTGATTTGTAATTTCTGATTTAGAGATAGTTGATTTGCAATTTGATTTCACAGATGAGTATAAACTTATACCTTATACGCATCTAGCAAGAGATTTGGTAAAATCTGGCATGATTTGATGGTTTTCGATATAACCCGAAAATAGGGTACTTTAGGGTAAATTAAGATGTGAGTTTTAATTGATTTCGAATTCTGGCCTCTAACATGAGATTTTGGAATCTGAACATAAGGGAAAATTGTATCAAATAGCAATTGGAAGAGATTTACTAAAGAAATTCTGAATTTTAAGTTAATCTGAAGATTTCAGCCCTTTTTGGGTTTCCGTATATCAGAAAAGGACTGATTTGCGATATAATTTGGACTGATATGTGAAAAATGCTTAGATAATATAATTTGGCAGCAAACTTTCTGGATTAAGGTATTGGAATACCCATGATCATAGTCCAAGAGTAATTTGGTCTGAATTAGGTCAAGACTTGACTAAATCTGAGTTCAAAGTATTTAGGGTAATTAAAATATTAATTAGAATCCTGTTTTCGAAAACAGAAAAGGATTGATAGATCTGGGAGTTAGAGATGGAATTGAATCTGGCTTCTGAAGGCTTTTATGCTCAAAGTAACTGATAAATCATATCCGAGAAATCTGATCTTGATTTGGGTTCACAGGGAAGATTTTGAGATTTTAGGGTTTGAGATAGATATTGATTTGGCTATTACTACAGATACATGCATGCATGATGTTCATGAGAAAGAAAGATTTTACCCCTAAATTCAGGGTGTTACACTTCGTTCCTCCAAACCATCTAACAAGGTTAGAACCAGGTTAGAGTTATCAATCCAGATCTTTAGTATATAAGTTTTGCTACTCCAAGATTTTAGGTCTTTACGAAGAGCTTTGAACTTGCTAACTATTCTGTTTGAAATATTATCCTCACAGTCGACTGAATTCCAGACATCTGTCATGAGTTCATTAAAGCCTGACCAATTTATCCAATGATTTTCAAATCTAAAAATGTGTCCCATAGGAGAATTAGAAATAATTCATAGGACACAAGGTGCGTGGTCAGATGTAGACTTGCTCAAAACAAACAAAAGAATTTGAAAAGCATCTATCCAAGCTCCATTTGCAAAGGCGACGGTTCGTGGCCTCGAGTTCCTAAACGCACTCACGTTTTTCCTCGAGAATTCATGATTACGTGTCAAGTTAAACCCAGAGTTTTTCTTGGGAAATAAACCGCCACTCGAAGTGCAGTACAACAGAGGACGGTGAAGCGTCGGGTACTGTATTTGAGAATTCTTAAATTTGAAGTTATAATCATTTTATAACTTCAAATTTGGGGGCTAGCTGACGAGGATTATTACCCGAGCTAGTTATTTATCATATTTAAGATATTTCGAATATGATATATGAATCTGTGCATCAGCAGCCATTTTGCACAGAAGCCACTTTCTATGTGCCAGAAGGTCTCGGGCGCAGAACCAGCCATTGATCGCAGGATGTGCATGACCAAGGTGATTCAAGGATCACATTTAGTCTGAGTAGTGTTTGAGTTTACTAGACACGTTTCCGGGATAAAGATATCTTCTTCTCCCATGTGTGAAGACAACCGTCAAGGAGTCAAGATGTGCGGTTATCTATAACTGTACATATTAACCGGCGAAGAGATAAAGATTGAAGTGCAATTACGCAACTGCATATTGGCAACCGTCCGAACTGCTTCACATTGGCAACCTTTCGTTCAGTATAAAAGGATGGAAGGAGCATAGAAGGGGAAATCTAATCTAATATGATCTGATCTGATCCAATATCAGATACAAGGCGACTAGACTTGAACAACTCAAGTAATAGTTAGTAGATATAAGCATTGAGGGAGATTATCATCCTTGGTAATAATCTCCTCTTTCCTGTAAACTATATATACATAGTAGAAACACAACAAGACATAGGGTTATTACTCAATCCGTTGAGGGCCCGAACTTGTATAATTCCTTGTGTCACCAACTCTTACGTACCTTAACTTACCTGATAAGCACCCTAAAAGGTCCCATTTGCTACAACATCATATTGCATAAGATTGACTAGGGATCCGACTCCCAATCATCGACAGTTGGCACCCACTGTGGGCATTCCTCAAGGTGTTTTCTTTTTATCAGGAGTTTTGGTAAGTCATGTCTGGGGCATACGATTCCAAGAACGATTTCGATCTCGAGGATTATGCTCACATCCAGATGCCCTCGCCTAGTGACCCCGTTCCTATGGAAGAGGTCCACGATAAGGTTACCCTCAAGATTCAACCCGAGGAAGAATCATCTCCTACTCTGGTCATGTCTGTCGACCAAGAGTGCGAGAAAATGATACATTCACCTCACGTGAGCCTTTCCACGTCAGAGGTTGAATATGTCCCACAAAGCATCGTCCCAGAGAATGCTGGAGATGATGGTCTTGAATTCAGTCCCAAGAGATTTGACTCGGACAATATCCAATCTCTTTTTGATTTTGAGTTTGACTCAAAGCAAGGAGAGATGTTTTCCCTGCCTGTGACCTCAATTCCCCAGGAATTTGCTGCGCTTTCAGAGGAAACTCCTGAGCAACGCATAGCCCGAGAAGAACGAGAGCATAAGCAGGAAGAAGATCAAGCTCGCGAGCGGTGTGAGGTTGATGTTCACAAGGTGACGTGAACCCCGTAGCAACAAAGTGGTGCGTAACTCAATGACCAAGACGGGGGATCCCAAGACTTCACGAAACAAGTTCAAACAGGTAGAATGGCACCACACAAAGACACCTGCGAGCCAAAGTGATAAGCCAGTTGAACGCCACAAGATCAAATCTTGCTAAGTTCAGAGAATCCTTTCAAGAAGGAAAGAAACAACCCATAGATAGGTATTTATAAGCTAGGAACAACCCTCCTAGGTAGGTAGGAAAAGAAAAGAGTTGCACCCTTTGGTAGGTATCAAGAGAAAGGAGTTGCACCCTTTGATAAAAGATATCATTATGGCTGCATGGCTGCAAGTGTGAACTCTAATGGATGCATCTTTTGGTTCGTTTGGTCCTTCTAACTTTCAGATTTCGTCACTCCACATGGCAGCGCATAAAAGAAGTGATTAACTCTTTATTCCACACATGCAACATCATATCTAGGGGCTGGTTATGATGTATAATGATAGTAGCCTTTATTTTGACTCGTTTGACTCATCATAGTGACTAGGATTAAGCTGGACGCCATGTCACTCATTGACATGTTACCGGTTTGCTGAATGACCATATATATAGCATCTCTGAATTGGTTTGCTCTTGCTCTTGTTATTGGTCCAGGTGGTAGCTGAAGTGTATCAGTTGTTGGATGCTCTGCATCACAAGGCCACTGAGGAAGCCTTACGCCTTGCGCAATCTTGCCAAGACGCTGTAGCCTGAGACCATGGTCTTGGTACTTCTCAACCACATGGTCGTAGGCGCGATTAGACGCCATCTTTGGCTCTGGACTATCCTACGGCAGTTGAAGAAACAATAACTCCTATGACCCCTAGAAGGAGTACGCAAGATCAAATTTACGATATCGGAGCAACCCTGCAAAATCCTCCTCCTGGATTAGGAGATGCGGATAGAACAACTTTCACCAGAGTCCTGCAGACAAGCTGGATAAAGTTGCATCCGAGGCCACTCCAACGACGTCGTCCCGTTCCACGATTAGATCCCATGAGCGGGATTATTCTCACTCTAGCCATGGGAGGCGTAATCGAATGCCAGCAGAGCCGATCCGGCATGATAAGGCCAGGCGAGTCGAAAGTTCCCACGATCGAGATCGTGTACCAGTTCATTCTCGCATGGGACCACAAGGTACGTCTCCTCAAGGTAATGTCACCGTGACCATATGGAAGGTCGCAGTGATAGACATTACCACAGTTCCTATGTGGGTTGTAGGGCTTTCTCGCCAAGCCTTCGTGCTGAGGTCTAGCCAGATAAGTTTAAACCAAGGATGATCAAAAGGTTTGACGGAACTCAGAATCCCTTAGAGTTCCTTCAGATCTATATTACTGCCATACAAGCGGCAGGGGAAGATGACTGCATAATGGCAAATTACTTACCAACAGTTCTCGAAGGGCCGGCAAGAACCTGGTTGTTCAATCAACACGAAGGGTCAATATACAATTGGTAGATGTTAGCATGATTTTGTTAAAAATAACATGTACTTCTTTTTTCGTGTTACATTATGGTTTAATTCCTAACCTTTGTCCCCCCGTTACCGAGCTGTGCTCTGGGGCTGGTCGCCAATGATCATCTTATTGTAATAATCAAGTTGGATTCATTGACCGATCTCATGGTCGCATCTAGATAAGACATCCCTAAATAAGTCATTTCTAAATGCATACGGGACTTACTAGCATGTTTCTGATCATTCGAGGGGCTATCAGTTCGTAATAAATTTTGGTATTATACTAAGGTCAGTATTGGTGCGACCAGATGGTCATACCTAGTTGAGACTTTTCTTTCTAAACCGTTTCTTAACGTATAAGAAACTCACTATGTATTCCTCAATCATCTTTAACCCGTATTTTTCCTGAGACTATAATACAATGCCTTTAGTATGTATGGTCTCAGGAGGAGGCTAGGGGAATATGGTCATAATATAAGATGAGATTAACTACAGTTTTTCCAAAATTAAAAGGCATGCATCTACATATTTTCTATACAAATCGTATATGTGCAGGTACAAGTCAAAAATAGGATCATTTTTCATTACAATAAGATTATGATAAGCCAAGTTCTTTTAAGAGACTCTCAACCAAAGGCCTAACTTCGTCCATCAAGGCTCCAACTTGGTCCTCACTCTCGAACACAGCATCTTCCGCCACTGGATTTAGATTCAGGTCTGGACCGTGGTGATGCCTAAGTTTGCACAAAATAGCACAGGCTACAGAGCCAACGTTGGTTTTTAGTGCCTCTTTCTACCTTTTTGTGTCTTCAGGTATGTGCTGGAGAAGTGAGTTGGTCTGAGCCATGACCAACTTGCATAATTCACTGAGGCTTAAGGAATCCTTCTGAGGATCAATGAGATTAGCCTTCAGTAAATCTGCAACCATCTCAAGTTTCTTGAAGGATTCTGACTGAATGCTGCTGCAGGTTGAGATTGTCGCCTTCAGGGTTTTCCTCTCCTCACATACAGCTTTGGTCATCTTTATGAATGATTCTATGGTTGCACTTTGATGCTCGATGGTTGCATGAAGTTGCCTGTTCTGAGTTTCCGCCTGGGCACACTTCTGTTTAAAGTCATTCCTTTCTTTGGACAGAGCGCTTATCTTCTCCTCTTGTACTGCATGAACAAGGTAATGATATTACAACAGTTCATGTAATGAAATAACATCCTTTGGTTGAAAGTAAACTTATAGGCAAGCCTTAATTGCGCCTCTTTGAGTTCTTTCTCCATAGAAGAAATCTTTACGGCCACAGCCTCTTCCTAACCCTTCTCCAATGAAGAGTTTTCCCTGCAACCATGGACGTAATCGTAAAGCTTGGATAACATTCAGGTCAGCATAAGCAGCATATGAATATACTTACTATTGTACGTGGCTGATTTTCCCTTGTGTGACCTCAATTTGCTTTGCTAAATCTTTCGACTTGGTCGACATTTGGGTTAGGCCCTGAAGTGCAGTAAAGTATGTTATTCAGACTTGAATATTTCCTAAGCCTTCAATTAGAGAAATGGTAAAATTTTTTACTTACCTCTAAGATATCGCTCAAGATTGTCCTCAGCAGGTTCCCAGATTCACCTGAAGGTTGAACCACAGGAACAGTTATCTCTATGACCACAGCAGGACTAGACGATGTTTCCTTAGCCCCCGTGGTCAAGTCAGATAATGCGGTTTCAACCCGTTTGGATTGAATGTCTGCAATTATTTCCTTCACAATGGCCTGGGTGTCTGTCTTAGCCATTGTGCCCGCATCTTCAGTGACCTCCACGGCAGTGTTTCATTGGGTGTTGGTGGGGTCGTCAAGATGCTAGGCACAGGGTTCCTGAAAAAATAAGAAACGCAATTTGCATTGTTAATAGCTTAGATTTTGAAAATCAAGAATTGGAATGCAACAATGGTTTTACCTGATTTGAAGCCTCATCATGTTTGTGAGGTTTGAGGACATGTTCCTTGGAGATAGGAGTGTGGTCAGCGATCCTGTTGCTGTATCATTGGAGTTTGTCTTTATCCTTCTAAACATGACAGTATCCTCCTCCTGTGGATTCAATAGGCAATTTGAATTTGCACTATTACAATTTTTATGGAGTGAAAAGATGCTTATCGCAGCAACTGCTTCCAAGGTTGTAGGGGGTGTCACTAGGCCGAAACTTGCTGAAGCTATGGCCGTGGGATCTTCCACGACCATTGCTGATGGGTTCATGGCCTCAGCGCTGATGATTTCACCTGTGGCCGTGAGTTCTTCCGTGACCACCTTGTCTGTCGTCACAATAGTAGTCTTTGCTATTGTGGTCACTAATGCAGGAGTATTGGGGGCTAACAAAGCTTCTGGAATGGTTAACTCCAGAGATTTGGAGCTTTTGGTCTTTCAACGAATCAGAGGAACGTCATTCTCCTCCTCATCGCTCCCCTCACCCTGTACAATTAAGAAGTGACTCCTATTCATACATGGTATAACAAAGGGAAGAGAAAACCTTACCACAGGAGTTTTCACAGTGGTTTTCCTCACCTTTGATGAAGCCCCTCCTATGATCTTTGATTTGGATGCTCCAGGGGTTGGTTTCTTCATCTTCTTGGCTTTGGGAGAGATTGCTTTTCTCTCTTCAATGCTGGCCTCCCAGAAGGTCCAGCATCGTCTCTGGGACATTTTGTCCCGATAGTTTGCCCCTTCAATAGCTGCATCATTTCATGATTTGCGATTTGGTGATCAATCAGTATTTATGGACAAGTTTCTCAAAACAAGGTTTACCTTTTGACGTTCTTGTCTCAAATCATCGCCGTTGTTGATCAAGCTCTAAGGACGAGGTGAACCTAGAGTTCCGCCGTTGCATTATATGACTTCAGAAGGTTGTTTTTCCTCCTATCAATTTTTGGTACGGACAAGACTTTTTCACAATCGCAATTACTTAGTATGACATTGATCATCAGTAATAAAGCGCATTTTGTGAACAAAGTAAAATTTACCATTATTATAGTCCAGGGTATTATCCGCCATGGACTGCACCTCCTAGGCAGGATGCTCCCTCTTCTTTAGATGGTTTATCCTATTCTTCACAAAGTCACGGATGATATCTCGTGTGGTCAATCCCTGATGGACTAAGTGAAGAATTACTTGCACTTGTTTCTTCAAGTCAGCACCTAATACTGGAACGACATCCATTTCGCTGGTCTTCTCTAGCCGTCGCTTCTGAAACCAACGCTGAGGAAGAAAAGGATACTCTTTCTTCTCCCTCAGGCGGAAGTATATGCACCCAACGGAAGTGGTACTCTTTGACCATGCGGAAAAGTAGAATCTCCTGAACAAATCTATGCATGATAGCACCCCAATGAATGCCTCGCACAAGTGCTGAAAAATAGCCAAGATCAGAAGGACATTGGGGTGTAGGTTCACCAATTCTAGATCAAAATGAGCTAGGATATCTGGAAGGAATTGGCTTTCTGGAAGTTGGAGCCCACTCCACAAAAAATCTTCAAAAACCACCAATTTGTTTTCCTGAACGATTGGGGTTTCTTCTTCTCCTGCAGGATGCCATTTGATCAATAGCCGAGAGGAAAGAATTTCTTCCTTCTCTAATGCACCCAAACTCTCGTCGCTGCAAAAGTTTGATGGAACCCAAGACGCCATTGCACTGACAAAATCCCTGGAAACAAGGAGGGTTTTTGGTGGCGCAGTTTGTGATGAGAAGAGGGTTTTTTGCGGCGAGGACGTAGATGAACAGAAGGGTTTCCTGAAGCTTCTCAAGTAAGGTAACGGCTTATATAGTCTTCAGCCCACTACTGGCTACTGTTCATTATTTTAATATATTTAAGTGGGTTTTCACGGGTCATACCCGAAATCATCTCTTGGACCCTAAAAGAATTTGAAACAAAATGAATCTTTTTGGAATCCGGAAGGTCATTTTATTTCACATTTGGGGGCTACGGTACAAGTAATTATATTGGAATTTTTTGAGGTTTTAGTACCTTATGGTCTCAGGGTAACCTCATAATTTCAGTATTGTTATGATCTCTAAGCAATTTGGTGGTCTTAGTACTATGCCTGATCTCAGTCCAAACGATGGTCGCAATGTTATTCTATGACCTCAGTATTGATTATGGTCTCAATGCTATCCTGTGACCTCAATATTGATTATGGTCTCAATGTAGTCCTGAGACCTCAGGCATTCATTACTTTATTTACTTGTGGATGTCATGGTCACAGAGGTTTTTACCTGTAACCATTTTTTTCACATAGAGATATTCATTCAAGAATTCCAGTTGATGATTATAGATTATATGTAATCATTAAAAGAATTCAAGATGTAAAGAAAAGGAATTTTATTTCTTACATTCTTTACACAGAAAAGGGATACAGGTGTCCAAAGCATCGACCTGATCCGAAAGTAAATTACAAAGTATCCCAAGGGACAAGTTGTCATCTATAGGATCAACACTAGCTGCCCCAAGGGAACTTACGATGTCCCTTAGTCTATTGACGTCGTCTTTTATTGATAGGAAGCCGTTGGCTCTAATCGCATTAGAGAGGTCTCTTTATTCTTGGATAAGGTCTCTCTCCTCGCGAGCCAACCTTGCATCCTCACGAGCCCTGTTAAAGCTGTTCATCAGGCGCTCAACAACCGTAAAGGTAGAAGTGAGGTTGTGACCCCTACTAGTGAAGTGCTCCTCGATCTTCTCTTTTTCTTCTTAGAGTGTTCTGCACAATGCAGTCTTCTTTTTCAAAGGAACTTGGATCTCAGCAAGCTATTCGCTGAGAACCCAGAGAGCCATGTCCTCCTGTGCATATATGGGTCAGTTCTAGAATTATGCAACATAGAGAGAGGATAAAGGTCATAACCTGGGTGGCAAGAGTTCCCTGAGATACTGAAGGACTTGGTGACAAAAGCACTGCAGATGCAGTGGTTGCTAATACTCTAGAAGTTGGATGCAAAACAGAAGCTTGAGGCAATGTGGCAACACAGACTTCAGTCTTCACTAATTTTGCTAAAGAAGTCCCACTTGATGATCCTGCATCATCTCCAGATCGCTTCATCGAAGGTGTCGAGACTTTGCTCATCTAAAGAATTCCAAAATGCATTACTTTGGAAGTATTTAAACCACGAAGAAAAATTCATGCAGATTTCTCAGAAGAGAATTACCATTTGAAGAGCATATTCAATATTGCCTTCTATCTCTATTTCTTCTTCATCAACAATCTTTTTGGAATCTCAGTTCTCCATTAAGATGGGAACAGAGAAGGAGAAGTGGAGTAAGAAGATGAGGAGAAGTGCTAAAGACTTAGCGAATGAAAATTTGAAAGTCTCATAACAAAGAACTTCGTTGTTTATAGAGCCCAGAGGTGACGGTTCGTGGCCTCGAGTTCTTAAACGCACTCACGTTTTTCCTCGAGAATTCATGATTACGTGTCAATTTAAACCCAGAGTTTTTCTTGGGAAATAAACTGCCACTCGAAGTGCAGTACAACAGAGGAAGGTAAAGCGTCGGGTACTGTATTTGAGAATTCTTAAATTTGAAGTTATAATCATTTTATCACTTCAAATTTGGGGGCTAGCTGACAAGGATTATTACCCGAGCTAGTTATTTATTGCATATATGATATTTAAGATATTTCGAATATGATATATGATTCTATGCATCAGCAGCCATTTTGGTCACAGAAGCCACTTTATGTGTGCCAGAAGGTCACGGGCGCAGAACCAGCCTTTGGTCAGAGGATGTGCGTGACCAAGGTGATTCAAGGATCACATTTATCTTGAGTAGTGTTTGAATTTTACCAAACACGTTTCCAGGATAAAGATAACTTCTTCTCCCACATGTGAAGACAACCGTCAAGGAGTTAGGATGTGCGGTTATCTACAACTGCACATATTAATCGGCGAAGAGATAAAGATTGAAGTGCAGTTATGCAACTGCATATTGGCAACCATCCGAACTACTTTGCCTTGGCAACCTTTCGTGCAGTATAAAAGGATGGAAGGAAGCACAGAAGAGGACATCTAATCTAATCCGATCTGATCTGATCCAATATCGAATACAAGGCGACTAGACTTGAACAACTCAAGTAATAGTTCATAGATAGAAGCATTGAGGGATATTATCAACCTTGGTAATAATCTCCTCTTTCCTATAAACTCTTTATACATAGTAGAAACACAACAGGACGTAGGGTTATTACTCAATACGTTGAGGGCTCGAACCTGTATAATTCCGTGTGTCACCAACTCGTACTCACTTAACTTACCTGATAAGACTGATGAGAACACGGATGCCCAATCTTTTGGTGAGAAGGATAACTTCGATATGATGGAGAGTGGCCTTGGTGATTCGGCTACCAACCAAACAAGATTGGATGCCCTGGCAATGGCTAAATCACACTCACGAGTGATTATCAACCATGCCAAGACACGGCTAACCTGATCACAAGGATCGATTCCTGCAAGCTACCGAAGAACAAGCAAGAACAAGATAAAAGCAATCTGAAATTGCAAATATAGATGAAGCAGACGATTAATTTGAGGTTGTGTAACTTGTAGTTGTTGGTCTAGCTGACACAAGAATACAAGGATGAAGTTTCACACATGGGGAAAACTAATCTAAACAAAACCTGTGGAAGAACGGGAAGGGTGACGGCCATATGTAACAGGGGTGGCAACCAAGGAGGTGGACGTGAAACCCTAGGGGTATAAGGGCCTTGGGCCCAAATTAGAGGTGGCACAGCACCCGGTAGAATCTGTCCGCCCATTGTTTCCTTGATTGCCGGTGATCCAGACGGAATTTGGTAGTGGAGCCAGATCCATTGGAAAGGTGGCATCGTGGGATTCTCTGTAAAGTGCTCATTCACCCCAAACGGACTCCATACGTGGCTGGACTCACGGACGTGTTAAGCTTGATCTTGGGCTGGGCTTGATGCGTCGTCAGTTGCTCCACCTTTGATGTAGCTCGCTGATCCTCCGGTGTGGGCGTAGTGAACGGCTCAGCACATGGATTCATTCCGACTCGCTGTTCTCCTTGATCTTCTCGTGGCGGTGAGGAAGTAGTGGAAGTAGTGGAAGGAGTGGATGGAGCCTTGTTCATATCCGTGCTAGTGATGTCCTCTTCATTCTCCCCTTCTTGAATTTGAGTCGTCCTCTACTCAAGCATAATCTCCTGCAAAAGGTTAGCACCAACACGAGGCAAAGCAACATGCATATACTCCCCTTCTTGGAAGCTATCATGTAGGTTCAAAGGAAAACTAGAGGAACTTGATGTGAAATGATTAGTGCTATGGCAATCCTCTAGTTGATCACATTGTTGCTTGTTATCACTTTCCTGCAAAAGATTAGTCACAAGTGGGGACATGGAAAGAGGCCGTTTTTCCAAAAAAATTCTTCACCCTTGCAATTATAGACATTAATTTCAGATATATGTCTTCCATGTTCAATTTGATTTTCAGCCTCACAAGCAAGATTAAACAATTGAGACAAAGAATTATATTCCTTAGCAACAAGAATGTCCAGAATTTCCTTATCAAACCCACCTATGAATCTAATATCTTTAGCTTCCTCGGTTTCCTCTAAAGCACAACGCAACAAGCATGTTTCTAATTCTTGGTAGTATCCTGTTACAGTGTTATTACCCTGTTTTATATGTTGTAGTTTCTTAAACAAAAATTCAGCATAGAGTTTACTGACAAATCTATCTCTCATAAGCCTTTTCATGTCTTTCCAAGTGTGAGGTAACTTATTACATGCACACAAATCCTTCCACCACATTGATGCAAAAATAGTTAAAGCACTAGAGGCACTCCTAATCTTTCGTTTATCACAGATTTTATATCGAGCAAAAATTTTGTCTACCGCTATTTCCCAATCAATATATGCATGAGAACAAAATTCGTTATAAGAAAGATGGTCTGGAATGATTTTACCCGTACTCGTGAGGAACGATGCAGCAATGGTGGTGTGGCTCTTTTGCAGTCTCTCCCTGTGGTAGAACATATCAATTTGTGTTTCAATCTCCTTCTTAAATTCATCACCTGCCATGATTAGTAGGAAACAAGAAACACACAAGAGTATATTTCCCTATCAACTACTAGGTGGCGGACAAGGAACAAAAGTCACTCCTACTCAAACTTCTTATCTAGGTCTTACAAGTTCTTACCGAAGCGAACATGCGATGCAACCGGTGGCTGGTTCGTGATAAATTAAACTCGAGTGTGAGCAAAGCGATTGTAAGGTGCCGTACCTGTATGGTTAGTAGATGGTGGAGCTTGGATAGGCTATTATATGTGTAGAAACAATTCAAGATCAATAATGCAAGATTGAAAATTAGTCCAAAGTAATAGTCAATATGCTGGAACTAGCCTAGATTCAGACCTAGCTCAAGCAAGCAACTAGCAACACAAAGGACTAGAACTGAAAGATGCACCAAAGAAAATTCTCCTCTTTTGCTACACACATTTTTCTTCTCTGATTTTTGTTTGTATGGCTCTTTTTTTTTGCACGTGCCTTTTTCTTACTTCTTTTCTTTTTATGAACAGTGCGACTTTTGTTGCACTTTGCCTTTTTTTTTTGGGCTGCACAACTAGGACATAAATGTTGTTTAGCAATTTTGGGCCCCAAGAACACCGAATTAGAGGATCTGGTCAACACCAAAGTCGTAGAGGATCGTTTTATCTTTCCAACAAGTATAAGAACGTCAAAAACGGTGCTGAAATCAAAATATATTGCAATTTTACCAAAGCTGTCTCAGATTGAGTAATTTTAAATCCGAATTGGACTAGAGTTTGAAGATTACACAACTAACATTGCCCAAATTTTAGCGTGATGAAATTGGCCGAATTTGAATATTACCCCAACTAACTTTTTGTGGGATTTCTCGCAATGATTCCAGAAAGTATAAATTTATCCCAATCCGTGTTCGGATGAAAGAATTATGATGAAAATACCGAAACAGATCTATTAGATTCAAACTCTACGCGGTCGACATTAACGGCCCAATATTTCATAGATGGAGGCCGAATCTGACTTCGACCTCAACAGGAAAGTTGTGGAGCACGATCTGGTATTTTCAGCAAGTAAAAGAATGTTAAAATCTGAGTTCATATGAAGAAGATATGATGAAAATAACAAACTGGATAGCGGCAGATTAGAATTGGACGCGACGACGAGGAGATCGATGTGGAATTTGACTCCGTGACGAGATGCAAGACTAAAACTAGACCAAGACTAAAACTAAGAACCAGCACTCGACAACGATGGACGAAAATTCAAAGATGCAAACTAAGAAGAACGATGCAAGGCTAATGATGATGGTTTGGACAGCGGAAAATAAATCTTTTTGTAGGGCAATTTTCTAAACTCTAGGTATGAAATCAATCTACTAAACTAAGATAGATAAATTCTCACCAGTCAACCGGAAGCTCTGATACCAACTGATGAGGACGCGGACACCCGATCTTCTGGTGAGAAGGATAACTTCGATTTGATGGAGAGTGACCTTGGTGATCCGGCTACCAACCAAACAAGACTGGACGCCCTGGCAATCGCTAAACCACACTCACGAGTTGTTATCAACCGTGCCAAGACACGGCTGATCTGATCATGAGGATTGATTCCTGCAAGCAACCGAAGAACAAGCAAGAACAAGATAAAAGCAATCTGAAATTGCAAATATGGATGAAGCACACGATAAATTTGAGGTTGTGTAACTTGTAGTTGTTGGTCTAGCCGACACAAGAATACAAGGATGAAGTTTCACACATGGGGAAAACTAATCTAAACAAAACCTGAGGAAGAACGGGAAGGGTGACGGCCATATGTAACAGGGGTGGCAGCCAAGGAGGTGGACGTGAAACCCTAGGGGTACACGAGCCTTGGGCCCAAATTAGAGGTGGCACAGCACCCGGCAGAATCTGTCCACGCATTGTTTTCTTGATTGCGGGCAATCCAGACGGAATTTGGTAGTGGAGCCAGATCCATTTGAAAGGTGGCGTTGTGGGCTTCTCTGTAAAGTGCTCATTCACCCCAAACGAACTCCATACGTGGCCTAGGTATCCATTTGAAGTTGGACTGCTGCTGGATGGCCGAGCTGGACTCGCGGACGAGTTGGGCTTGATCTTGGGCTGAGCTTGATGCGTCGTGAGGTGCTCCACCTTTGATGTAGCTCGCTGATCCTCCGGTGTGGGCGTAGTGAATGGCTCAGCACATAGATTCATGCCGACTTGCCGTTCTCCTTGATCTTCTTGGCGGCGAGGAAGTAGTGGAAGTTGTGGAAGGAGTTGATGGAGCCTTGTTCATATCCGAGCTAGTGATGTCCTCATCAAGCACTCTGAAAGGTCCCATTTCCTACATCGTCATATTGCATAAGATCGACTAGGGATTCGACTCCCAATCATTGACATCCTATATTAACTCTTCTTGTATTTCTTTTAGCAGTCAATCTCATAAGGTTGAAATCACCCATGACTAACCAATGCATATGGTCCAGCATTGAGATATGTTTAAACCATTGGAGGAATTCTTGTTTGCCTTGAGAGGTAGAAGGAGCATAAACATTAGTTATCACCCAAGTTAAATCCAAAAATTTGTGAAATAACTCCACTGTCAATGAGAACTTGTGTTCATATACTCCTGCCCCTTGGAAAATCCTAGTGTTCCACATAGTTAGAATTCCTCCCAATGAACCAATAGATGGTAAAAAGTCGAAACCCAGGAAGAACTTAGGGCAGTAGTTTTTTACAAGGTCTATGTCCACTAGTTCCATTTTCTTCTCTTGAAGACAAATGATGCCACACCTAGCTTCCTTTGCTTTGTTAAACACTACTCTTTTGTAGCAAAAGAGTTAAGACCTCTAATATTCCAATTAAGAATGTTATAGGTCTTGTTGTTATCCATAAGAAAGAAGATAAACATTTCAGTATTCCAGTACACACAATGTAATAGAAATGCTAAATAAGTTCAACATCAACCCTTCTGACTGAAATGAGCAAAACAGAGTATAGCACGACCACAAAATGAAGTAAGATCCACAGAGACAAAGATTTATCAAGACCCAAACAAGATTTGATCAATCATCAACATCCTCAACTACTGGCCCCAAAAGATGATCAGCTGATAACAACTCCACTGAAATCCCACAATTATGACCCAACGCTTGAATCATTGGCAATGAAAGAGTAGGTGCCACAAAAGTCTTGAAGTGATTGAATTTAACAGCAAGTCGAGGACTTCTTCTAAGGGTTACAGAGGAGAATGGAGTTACCTTTCTCTTCAACTTTTTCTTAGAAACACTCAGGCATTTAGATAAAGACTTTAGATTCTTCAGAGATAAATGCCAAGAATGAAAATGCCCAGAAGATTAGGAAGCTTCAATATTAAACAAAGTCCAAGACACCCTTAAACAGAGATTGAGATTCAGAGTTCTTTGATTAAAAGTCCATGATAAAATAGAATGATGAATACAAAACACCTCCTTTTTCCTCAAAGAAATAGAAAATGAGTCATCAACCAAGGTATTACCAACTGAGTCAACCGAATCAAAAAAATCTGAGAAAGACAAAGAACCAATTGACTCTTGGATTTCATCATTCCAAGGAGGTCAATCCTGATTATCTTGGTTTTGAGGTACCAGAGCGTCCCATATAGGATCTTCTTCTATGTCACCAATATCATCATGATCATCTTCGTCGTTGCCTTCATCTTCATTGTTATCTTCATCATGACCAGCATTATCATTTTGGTGCTCATCGCCGTCATTACCTCCAAGGCAAAAGTCAATAGGGTCATCTTCAACACCTTCCTGAGCTTCTGTATGATGCACATAACAAATGACAACTTGGACTGTCCAGGTAAGTCCCAAGTTTTCATCTTGTTCAGTAATTACCAAAAAAAATGAGGTATATCCACCAAGTCAGTGGCAAGGCACTTAATCAGAGAACGTGAGAACGGTCACCGTTAAGCTGATAACCTTTGTCCCATTCCTTCAATTGTCCAAAAGTGGATACAGCTTTGGCAAGATTATGCATTGACCAAAAGTCCAAAGGAAAATTAAGAAGCATAAGCCAAACAAAATGGTTGAAGCTCTTTTTCCGTAAGTCAGGCTCTTCATTGTCCCGGGCAATGAACATAAGGAGATCTTCTACAATGTGAAGGCCTTCATCTAGCATACTATCTCGATCAAAAGTAGAAGCAAAACATACCATAGCCGAGGCAGGACCTAATGTAGAAGGAGAAATATGGGCTTGTAAACCTCGCTCATTCAAAAAGTAATTGGCTATCACTGGCCGGGGATTAACAGCTTTAGGCACGAGCGAAGCCACCACCATGTCTTCGTTAGCTTTATTCCTTAGAGCAATGCATCTAATCCTGAGCGGTCTCCCTTGAACAATAACCTCTTCTAGTTCAGTACAAAGAAAAGGAGTAGGTGACGGAGATTATTACCCGAGTTAGTTTCCTGTGCCTTTCAGCGGTCGTGGGAGACCACGGAGAGAGATCTAAGTTACCTGTTTGTGCCTTTCCATGGTCGTAGAGACCATGGAGAGAGATTATAGGATGGTCCAAGATATTCTGGGCATAACCCATCATGGATGACTTTTACCCGTGATTTCAATATTTGTGGTCATGGAGCTTTGTGGTCTCAACGCCCAATGTTGCAGAATCCATGGTCTCATATATTACATTACCCACGAACACTATGATCACGGAGACATCTACCAGCGGTCATTCCGGTTGCGGAGACATGGTCAACACCAATGCATGGTCATAGTTAGTACGCGATCAGACAATAAGAGAATTATATTAAGCCTGGAAGGTTTGGTCGAGACTTACCGACCACGGTCTAAGGATTATGTGGTTACACTGTCATCAACCATAACCTCTCTATGACCCTTATGATCAGATTATTCCCAAGATAATATAAGTCTCTCTTCACTAACAAGATAACCGTCAACAAAATGAGGATAAATGTGCAGTTATCCATAAACCACACATCATAACTGGCGAATAGCAACCACTGGCAACCGCTGGCAACCGCCAGGTGTCCCTTTGATGAAACAACCGACTTCCTTTGGCAAGCTATAAAAGGGCGGAGATTCATAAGAGAAGGACAAGTCGAACAAGTCCGACAGAAGCACAATCCTTCTTGGAGGAAACTGTTAGACTTTACAACATACACTCTTTTTAATCAAGCATCCTCATGGTGAAAAGACAATATGAGTAGGGCATTACTCAATCTACAAGGGCCCAAACCTATATGAACTATGTGTTTCTTGTTCCATATTTACGGCAAATTCCTTTGGTGATTGATAGAAATTGTCTCCCTGCTCAACAAACTAAATTCGTGTAAGTTGGGGTTCAGACATTGTTCCAATCATCGATAGCTGGTGCCAACCGTGGGGAATCTACAAGCCATTTTCATCTTTACCCAGATTTCCCATATCTATGGATCTTACACTTTGTGCATATGATTTTGAGAATGACTTCGATCTCACCGGCTATGTCGATACCATGGGTGAAGACATCATTCCCATGGAAGAGATCGATGCCGCCCTCGAGTCTTATGCCGAGGAGAATATTTCTCTGGTTTTGATCACATCCATTGACCAGGAACCTGAGAAAGCAGTTAACTCGCCCTCTGTGAGTTTTGCCACATTTGAAGGCGAGTATGTGCCACAACCCGTCGCCCTAGCCAATGTGGGCAATGAAGATCCTAAATTAGGTCTAGAAGAATCTGTTCCAGACAATCTAAATTCCCTCTTTGACTTCGAGTATGACTCAGACAACGAGGAGATGTTCACTCCGTTTACGGTCTCTGCTCCACGGGAAGTCATTGGACTTTCTAAGGAGACCCCCGAGCAACGCCTTGCTAGGGAAGAAGGGGACCGCAAATGGCAAGAAGACGAAGCTCGCGAACATTGAGAGGCAGAAGTTCGCAAGACCACAGAGGAAACTCTACACCTTGCGCAATTTCACCATGTCTAGTGGACGTAAGCACAACCAGCCGCCGCTCAAAAATTTGGAGTGTTCCCCATCAGGTGAGGCAACAATGGAAAAAACTCCTTTGGCTCCCAGAAGGTGTACACAGGATCGCATCCATGTGATCACAGAGGCACTCCGTAACCCTCCTAATGGCTTCGCGAATGATAACGGGGTAGCATTCACAAGAGTCCTTGTAGAAAACCTCGATGGGGTTGGATTAGCTGTAACTCCAACCGCATCATCGTGATCGGTAACTTATTCCCAGGAAGGGGATAGTGCTTACCATGGCCAGAGATGACGCAATCATGCTCATGCTACATCAACCTGACACGACAAAGTCCAAAGGACTGATCGTCCCCGCAATCGCGATCGTGAACCGGTACGCTCGTGCTTGGGACCACATCGTGAGTTTCCTCAGGCCAACTCTTCTCGCGACCATGGCGATAGTTGCGATGATCGACAGTCACTTTTTTCTTATGTTGGCTGTAAGGCTTTTTCACCAGGACAATGAGTAGTTGTCTGGCCTGATAAGTTTAAGCCTGGCATGAACGAGCGATTCGACGGTACGCAAAGTTCATCTGAATTTCTCCAGATCTATGTCACTGCAATCTAGGCGGTAGGAGGAAACGAACGGGTGATGGCTAATTATTTGCCAATGGTCCTTGAGGGTCAGGCACAGACCTGGCTTTTTAATCATTCAGAAGGATTGATCTACAACTAGGAAATTCTATGTGATGCTATCCTCAGCAATTTGCAGAACTACTATAAGAAGCCTGGCAAGGAAGATGATCTCCATCGGCTACGCCAAACTTCAAATGAAACCCTCGAGCAGTTCATCAAGAGATTTCTGGGAGTCAGAAATACTATTCCTAACATCTCTGAAAATTCGGTAATCAAAGCTTTTAAACATGTCGTTCGATACCGAAGATTCACAGAGGACATTAGCATCCACATGGCTGATCGCTCTTCCGACGCAGCCGAGGCTGTGGAATATTATAGAATGGTTCATAAGGGTGATTCACCTCCTCAGCCTGGTCTCAATTTCGAGAAACACGATGGCTCTAACAGGAAAACTAAATCGTCTGCGGATGGGAAGTTCAAAAAATCGAAGAAGGATGGAGCAAACCAATTCTGAGAGGTCGCGAACATGGATAAGCGATTATGCACATGATTGCGCATTTACCTTCTTGACGGTTACCATGTCAGGGAGTTATGACATTCCTAGGGAAATAAAGTGTCACAGTATCCAAAGGGACGGTTGTGGTCGAATAAGCATAACCACAAAGCCGTTGGACCTTTAGACTGTGGTCGGCAAATAGGTCCTCGACCAGTCCTTTATCCTCAAGATGATTCTAGGTTTTGATTCACCAACAAAGTAAAGATAACTGGTATACATCTGGTTGTGTATTGGCTACGACCAAATGTTAGTGATTACCTTATCCCTACTATCAGAATGATCATAGGTAGCATAGCTCATTCGACTATGAACTCTTTTGATGATAAGTGTTACGACCATAAGGATTTATGATCTTAACTATTAAGATTACAGGGAAAACATCTGTATGTGAGTGATAAAAGTTGAGTTTAGTCTAGAATATCTTAGACTTTCTTATTATCTCTTCTTGTGATGTCCGACGACCATAGGAAGGAAGGTTGTTTGGCTCTCTCTTTCTTGTTGTCTCGTTCGACCACTGAAAGGTATAAGAAAATCTTTGTCAGCTAGCACCTGAATTTGAAATGACAAGGTTTTAACACAGTTACTCTGTCGCTTCAAATTCTAACGCAGTGATTCTGTCGCTTCGACTTCTAACACAACAACTTTGTCGTTTCGCCTTCCAACACAACAACTCTGTCGAAAAAATATTGCGATGTTCCATCGTGTGTCGCTACACAACCCAAGAAGAAACTTTGGGTGTGGTTGTCAGGCTATCATTGCAGGCATTGAAAAGATCTCGAGGGTTTTCACTGCGTCTCAAGCCATTGAAATGACCTTGAGATTTTCACTGCGTCCCAAGGCCGGGAACTCAAAGCATCTCTTCGTGTCTCGAGGCCGGGTTCTCAAAGCGTCTCTTCTGACCTCTATAAATAGCCAGCCTCCATGTTCCAAAGTCCTCAAGCTTTCACAGGTTTTCTATGTTTCAGACCCTTCGTATTCTATCCTTCTTCCTTCTCTTCCATTTTCATCTCAATGGCATCCCAGATCCTAGAGCGATTTGTTGGAGATGAAGAGGGAAGTCCAGTCGTAGAAGGCAATGTCAAGGCAACGAATCCACAAGACATCAGTGTTGATGATATTGCATAGGCATCTCAAAAGGTATTCTCTTTTGGAAGATCTCTACAAGTCTTTTTCTTGAGCAAAGGTTTCCAAAGCATTTTGGTTTTTGCAGTTGCTCGAATGTCCAGTAGCTTCAAAGAAGCGAGCTGGTGATGATGTTGGATCATCTGGTGGATCCTCATCGAAGAAACTACTGAAGATCTCTTCCACGGCTACACAAAGTGATTATCTCTTTTTGGAAGAGGCTGGGAGTCCACAACCATCAGCTGTATAGGCTCCATCCAAGGCCAGACGAATTGGTCCTCATTGCTTGACATAAACATCTGTCTTTTCTCTAACCAAGTTGAACTGCTTAGTTAGGAATGACTTATTCAATTATAAATTGGATGTACAGGACAAAGTGGACCACTTCCTTCAGAGCTAAACCAACTGTGGTCAAGAAAGAGGTCGATGTCACAAAAGGAGTAGTGAATGTCCCAAATCCTTCTATGGCCCAGTTAGCATCTGTCCCCAGGGTAAGGATTCTTACTCTTCGAATTTTTCTATATGAGACTTGGAATCATCTCATGATTCCACAAGGGGACGAAGATGAAGCTCAGAAGGTGATCAACGGACAATTTGCTGAGGCCCTAGCGTCCTTGAAGGAGAAGACTGCATTATGCAACTTCCTTCAAGGGGAAAAAGAGCGCTATGAGGAGAAGTTCATCAGGCGAGGCCACAACCTCAAAACTCTCCACAAGGACATCGACCGCTTAAAGGTGACCAACAAGAGGGCTTGGGAGACCACAAAGCTTGCTCAAGAGGCTAAGAAGCTTGTCCAAAATGAGAAGGATGCCTTGGATACAATTTTCAAAGGCTGTGGTCTCACTTAGAGGGCTACCCTCGAAAAACTGATGGAAGTTGCGGACTCTCTTGATGCGGAGATTGTTAATCCTGAGAAGTGTAACTTATCTCTTGAGGAGTCCTGCATTTTGGTTGCAGCTCAAGCTGACTCTCTGATCGCCAATATTCCAGAATTTGCAAAGAGGTACAAAGAGACACTGAAGACCAATGTTGGTGACGTGTTCTCTGCCATTCATTGAAAACTTAGGCATCACCGTGGTCCAAATTTAGATCTGAATCCAGTGGTGGAAGATGCGGCTTTCGACAGTGAGGATCAGCTGAATGCAACCAGGGCCGAGGTCAAGCCCTTAGTAGATAAATTACTACATGGCCTTGACCTTATCTGATGTATTTCCTCTCAGTGTAATTTTTGTAAAAATTAATAACGAAAATGGAAATACTTTTCTCTATCTTTGTACCTTGCAAATACATATGATTAGCCTAAAATAGATGATAATAAAAACTAAAAAAATGAATAATAATGAAATGCAAAGTACTTATCCTTTCCGACTTAATGCTATAGTTATATCCCCATAGCCCCCTCTTGTGATCGTTGATACCGAAGTCATAGTATAGTGGTCGAAAGATAGGTAATCTGGTCTAAGAAGACCAAGGCTTGAATGATCAGAAACATGCTAGTAAGTCTCTTATGCGTTGAGAAACGGCTTAGAAAGAGATGTCTTAACTAGATGCAATCATGAAGTCGTTCAGATAAACGGCTTAATAAAAAATGTACAAGCTCTTTGCTAACTGACAGCCACTCAGATGGTCAGAAACATGCTAGTAAGTTACTTATGCATTAAGAAATGGCTTACAAAGAGATGTCTTTTCTAGATGCGACTATGAGATCGGCCAGCGAATCCACTTAAACATCGTAGCAAGTCATTTATCACGACCAGCCCCTAGGCGTGACCCGAGAAAAAAGTAAGGCTGACACTATGAATGCAACCATAACATAGAGTGAAAAGGAAAAATACTTAATTTATATGAAATTATAATGGAAATGGAAAAACTTATACAAAGAACTTACATAGCTGGTCGATGTTCCAAGTGTTTGATAAAATTCTTCCGTCTTCGATGGCTAATCGAGCCAATCCTGGTCGTGGCATTGCAACCACAGTGTAGGGGCCTTCCCACTGAGGGGAGAATCTGTTACGAGCGGACTGGTTCTGGATTTTTCGTAAAACCACGTCTGCCACGTGTGGACTACATAGTCGTACCCTTTTACTGTGATATTTATGAAGAGCTTGTAAGTATGCCGCTGACCGAATTAGGGCTTGATCGCACTTTTCTTCGAGAAGAGTAATTTCATCTCCTCGTTTTTCCTTTTGATTTATGGTATCTAGGTGATCCACACGAGTAGAACCAATTTTGATTTCAACTGGTAACATGGCTTCTGCACCATAAACTAGTTGAAAAGGCGTTTCGCGTGTAGCTCTACTGGTCATAGTGCGCAATGCCCATAGAACAGAGTAGAGTTCTTTTACCCAAGCCCCCGAGCTTAACTTAAAGCGATCAAAAACACGTTTCTTAAACCCTCGCATTATCTACCCGTTGCACGTTCTATTGCACCATTACTTTGTGGATGAGCAACGGATGCACAACAGATTTTGGTCCCAATATTGTCGCAATAGTCTAAGAAGAGACTACTAACAAACTGGGATCCATTATCTGTGATGATATGACTTGGAACTCCAAACCGTGTCACAATGTTCTTGTGAAAGAACTACTTCGCCTCAGCGGCGGTAATACATTGGATTAGTTCAGCCTCAATCCATTTAGTAAACATATCAATGGCTATGAAAAAAAACCTGTATCCATTGACAACTTCGGGCATTGGACCCAGAATATCTATTCCCTATGTGGTGAACGACCAAGTTAAAGGAATGGTTTGTAATGCAAATGCTGGCTGGTGAACCTGTTGAGAATGAAACTGACCCTGCGGGCAAGTCTTGACCAATTGTGTGTATCTTTGAGTGCTGTAGGCTAGTAATAACCTTGTGGAAGATCCTTTTCGACCAGTGTTCTATAGGAAGCGTGCCCACTGCACATGCCTCCATGAATCTCTCTCAGAAGGAATTAATCATCTTCAGATATACAACGCTTAAGGACTCCTTGAGCACCTTTTTTGTACAGCATACCTTCGACCAGTCTGTACATTCACGCTTTTCTAACTAATCGATTACTTTCAGTTTCGTCCTAAGGCAAGATCCCATGTGCAAGATAGATTCTCAATGGATGAATCCAATCTGCTTCATGCTCGAGGGCGGTGACGTTAGTCATTGCCTCTGGTACCACTGTGATGGTCGCGATTGAGGGCTTTTTTAAGTGGTCAACGAACACTCTTGTTGGGGTGGATGCACGTGAGGAACCAATCTTTGACAATTGGTCTATGAGAATATTGTCTCTTCGCGGAACGAATTGGACTTCGAAATTTCTGAAGTATTTTTCCAATTTCCTCACTTCGTCCAGGTATAAAGCCATTGTCTCATTGGAGGTCCTGTACTCCTTGTTTACTTTGTTTACGACTAACTGTGAGTCTCCCCTCATCACTAATCGATGGACTCTAAGGGATTTGGCTGCTCGAAGCCCGCCTAAAAGATTTCATAGTCTGTAGTATTATTTGTAGCAACAATGTGTATGTCGCGCCCCGAATAGGGTACCACGACTACTCCCGTGGAGACCTAGCTCGCTGCAGCTGGCCTCATACATACATACCACTGACTTCCCAGGATAAGTCAAGCACAGGTGTTTATTGCAGCAGAGTAACTTTCAAATTATCATTCATAAACAGTATGGCCTGCTGGCCTGATACAATAAAATGGTGATACAATGCCTTCAAGGCACAAATGGTCTAAATAAAACAAATAACAACTATGCGGCGGAAGCTAGGCGAAACCCCCACAGTCGTAAGAAGTTGATAGCAGAACAACACACATCAAGGCTCTGGCAGAATTGGCTCTCCTCCTTCTGGATCCACGAAATCTTTCAAGCCTTTGTCTTGGTCATGAAGCACTCCATCTATTGTTGAAAGGTTGCAAGGGTGAGCACTTACGTACTCAGCAAGTCATAGGTAAGAGTAGAGATACGTATAATAGAGATGGCATGATCCTAGGCTATTGAGGGAAAGAGGTGAGAAGGTTTTTCAAAATACTTTTCTTTCAAGCTTTTCAAATCTCATGCTCATGGCACCATTTCATATACTTAGGGCACAATCCACGTGCCTCTTAGCTATCATATGATCACTAGATTATGGTACTATCGCGACACGTCAACACATGACAGCCCACGGCAGCACCCCTTATCATGACAACACATGTCATTTGGGTAATCTTGAGTTAACATATTTTAATTTATAAATCAATACTTGTGTCACACCCCGTGGATTTAATCCACCGCGGCATACTCCTATAACTCCGGTGCACGAAGTATTCGAATACATTTTTAACTCTGCAGAAGGGTACCAATTTACCCGCAAGATATATCCACCTTCATGCCCTTCCTATCACAAGGGTTGGACCCCTTACTCACTTCATATTATGAGTGGCAAGGTGGAGATAACAAGAACTTTTGCCATGTTTCACACAAAATTCACCCCAGACCCCGTGGTTTTCTTCACGCAAACCACAGTTGTGGCAGGGTTACACAACCCCCACTAAATTGGCATCTTCCCCTCAGGGTCAGTGTGCATTATCACATCCTGTGATATGTGTTGGAGCGCACCCTGTGTAAATCGTGAGTTTGTCATATAGGGGTTCCATGTGTGATCCACATACTACTTGTTCAGGCCTGTCCTATACCAGGCTTGCGGTCGACACGTTAATCATGCCACTAGACGCACAACACAAGGTTCTAGTCCTTATATGCCAGTGACCCGATCATACCATAATCCATGCACTTCCAGTGCGACCAAGCACATCCAGTGCTTCCACCATTCCATACCAAAATACTGGTCACGACTAGGGGTTTTATTTCATGAATATAAAATATATACATTGTCGTGGTATTAAGAATACCCCGGCAGGTTTCGAAGACGATCCTAGCGGAGATCACGCAGCGCGGGTTGACCGAGTGACCGGTCCTCCCCCGCTGGACAAACACAAGAATTGACACGTGGATTTATACAGGTTCGGGTCCCGGTGGGGGCCCTAGTCCTGTCGACGCGCTCCAGACCGGAGTCGGCTGGGGAGGCTCTCTCCGGGGGAGAGGCTTCCGGAGCACGTCTGTGAGATTAGCTATTCCAAATAGTAATGAACTGATCCTTTACAACAGAGGGGTACAAGGGCTATTTATAGCCCCAAAAAGAAGCAAAAAGCCTAAACTACCCCGGGAGCCACCGTCGGATTGAAGGGTAGGACCGTCCTTCTCCCGGTCAAACGTCTTGGATGCTTGACAGGTGGTCGCTGATTCCCGAGGCGTCCCTCGCGTGACCTACACGTGATAAACAAACAGGGGTTTTACCTTTTAGGAGGGCGATGACGTCCGGGACCCCTTCCGGAGAGCAGGGTCCCGGGGACCCAAATGGAGGCGCCCGGGGCAGGCACCGGAGGCCACTGTCCCCGGGCCAATGGCGGCGCCCTGGACACGCCCGGGGGGCACGGTCCCGGGGGCCAAATGGCGGCGCCCGGGGCAGGCACCGGAGGCCACTGTCCCCGGGCCAAAGGCGGCGCCCGGGACGCGCCCGGGGGGCACGGTCCCGGGGGCCAAATGGCGGCGCCCGGGGCAGGCACCGGAGGCCACTGTCCCCGGGCCAATGGCGGCACCCGGGACATGCCCGGGGGGCACGGTCCCGGGGGCCAAATGGCGGCGCCCGGGGCAGGCAACGGAGGCCACTGTCCCCGGGCCAATGGCGGCGCCCGGGACATGCCCGGGGGGCACGGTCCCGGGGGCCAAATGGCGGCGCCCGGGGCAGGCACCGGAGGCCACTGTCCCCGGGCCAATGGCGGCGCCCGGGACATGCCCGGGGGGCACGGCCCCGGGGGCCAAATGGCGGCGCCCGGGGCAGGCACCGGAGGCCACTGTCCCCGGGCCAATGGCGGCGCCCGGGACATGCCCGGGGGGCACGGTCCCGGGGGCCAAATGGCGGCGCCCGGGGCAGGCACCGGAGGCCACTGTCCCCGGGCCAATGGCGGCGCCCGGGACATGCCCGGGGGGCACGGTCCCGGGGGCCAAATGGCGGCGCCCGGGGCAGGCACCGGAGGCCACTCTCCCCGGGCCGATGGCGGCCCCCGGGACATGCCCGGGGGGCATGGTCCCGGGGGCCAAATGGCGGCGCCCGGGGCAGGCACCGGAGGCCACTCTCCCCGGGCCAATGGCGGCGCTCGGGGCAGGTACCGGAGACCACTGTCCCCGGGCAATCATGAACTTACCTGGACTTGACCGCGTGGAGATTTCCCCCAACAGCAGCCCCCCATGCTCTCCGGGGACGAAGCTTGAGCCCCCGGAGGGAATGGTTACGGTACCGGGAAAATCTCCGGACGAAAATCACCGGAGCCCCGGCGACGCTTCGGTTTCTGTGCCGGGCGCTTCATGGCCGCGCCGTTCTCGCAATAAATGCACGCGGGGTTCGAAACGGCGTCTCGATTTACGCGCCTGTCCCTTCGTTTCCCGCGCACGGTTTGAATCAGTGGTCCAGATTGCTCCGAGGGGGCCACGTGGCACGCATCTAGATCACGGCCAGCCTCTATAAATAGGGCCTTAGGGGGCCCCGGTAGCTCATTCCAAATTTTCCAACTCCAGCTTCAGCTCTCCCGGTAGCGCTCTCCCGGTAGCATTTCCGGTAGCCTTCTCCGGTAGCGAGCGTCCGGGAGTTGTAGCCGTAGCCACCTGAAAACTTAGCCACCGAAAAACAAAGAACTCACCTAATGGCACCCAAAGGTCGAGCGAAGACCACGGAGGTGCCCCCGGAGGAAATCCCCGCGGATTTCCTCTGGGCCTCCGAGTTCTCGGCCTCGGACGCGGAGTCCTTGGTCAAGAAGGGCGTCGTCGAAGAGGGGGACATCCGGGTCCCCCTAAAGAAGGACGGAGCCCCCCGCCCCAGGCCCGGAGAGGTTGTGGCCTTCGAGGCCTTCCTCGAGGCAGGGCTCCGGCTCCCGGTGCACCCGATGCTCCGGGAGTTCCTAAAGGAGTACGGGGTGGCGCTCAACCACCTCACCCCCAACGCCCTCGTCCGGATGGGTCTCTTCATCTGGCTGTACGAGATGGCGACCGGGCGGGAGCCCACCCTCCGCGTCTTCCGGTATTTTTACGAGCCGGCAACGCGGAGCTCCCACCTGGTGAAGGGAGGACCGAAGTCCCCCTTCGGCTCGGTGATGGTCCAGATGCTGCCCTCCCGGGTGGCGGACTACCCAGCGGCGGCCTCCCGGGACCACTGGGGGGACTGGCTCCGGAGGTGGTTCTACCTCCGGGTCCGGGACGAGGCGGTGGTCTACGCCCCGGAGCCTCCCACCTACAGCCGGTCATCCGCACCAAAGCCGCCGGTGTGGACGGACGAGGAGTTCGAGCTCCTCGGGAAGGTGGTGCTGGCGAAGAAGGCCCGCTCGATGCGGGACGCCGCGGAGGAGCTGGCGCTCCTGCGGCTTTCCCCCTTCTCACGCGGGGGAAGGGGGATCGGCATGGGCCCGGAGCAGCGGCCTCCGGTCAAGTCGGTGACGCGGCGTAAGTTCCCTGCATTTTTGTACTTGCAGTTTTTTGTGGGAAATTGACTAACTTTTTACCTTACAGTGCGCCCGTACCCGGCGGCGAGGGACAAGGCGGAGCACCTCCTGGGGAGGTACTTCGCCGACGAACACGAGCGCATCGTGCGCCTCGTGGGGGAGGGGCCTCCCCGGAACTTGGTGGCCGAGGCCTACGGGCTCAGGCTTCCGGAGAGGAAGCCCCTTCCCACCCCCGGGTCTCATAAACGGGGGAACGATGCTGCCGGGGGCTCGGAGCCCAAAAAGCCCCGGGTCCAAAAGACCCCAGCCCCGACGACGGCGCCGGCGACGACGCCGGTGAGGGCCCGGGATGCGGCTCCCGGAGCCGAACATGCCCGGGCGGCGCCCCGGGGAGAGGCGACACCTCCGCCCCCGGAGGCCCCCGTCGAGGCCCGGGGGAAGGAGGTTGTTGTCGATGGGGCGGGGTCCGATTCGGCGGACTACGCCCCGTCGCCAATTCGCGTGACGCTCCTCTCGCCTCTCCCGGCGGCATTGGCGCCGGAGAGGCTAGAGGTGAGGTTTTCGGGGGCGGCGCCCCCGGGCCTCTGGCCAGTTGATGAGGAGGGGGGAGCCCCTCAGTCTTCGAGGTCCCCCCGGAGCAGGAGGCTCCGAGGGCCCTCCGGCCTGGGGCGGGGAAGGGCCCGATGATCCCTCCCCGGGGCGGAGATCCCCGCCCAATCTTCGTCTTCGTCTTCGGAGGAAACTTTGTCGACGAAGACGCCGGCGACGCCGGCCGTGCTCCCGGATTCAGAGGTCCGGGGGCCCTCTCCCGGCCGCGACAGGAGGGCCGGGCAAGACACCTCCCTACTTCCCGCGGGTGAGGTGGCCCGCTACGCGGAGGGCCTGCACAACCGGAAGGTGCAGGCCTTCGTAGCAGGAGGAACGCTCCACGAGCGTTTTGAGGGGCTCGAGTCCCTCGGAGCCCAGGTAACTCGAGCTCTCAACACCTCGGCTTTTTTCCTGCACTTAAGATTTTTCTAACTCTTTATGCATTTTGTAGGTAGCGACTGTTACCTGGGGCCTTGAGCAGCGGGTCACCCGGCTGCTCAAGGAGGCGGAGAGCCGGGCCGCGGCCTGCGTCGAGCAGCGGGAGGCGGCCCTCCGGGAGCGGGACGAAGCTCTTGATGAGCTGTCCCGGGCCCGGGCGCAGGTGCACCTTTCGGAGGGCGCCTACATCCGCCTCCGAGAGGAGGCCAAGGTGCGGGAGAAGGCGCTCTGGGAGCTCGAGAGCTCCAGCGTCCGGGCGCTGTCGGACGCGGGCCGCTCCGTCCGCTCGGCCTTGGAAAGCCTTGGCGTTAGCCTGGGCTCCGGGAGCGGCCCGGAGGTGCCCCCGGCGACCCTCGCGGAGGCTGTGCGTTTTCTTAACGCACAAGTCTCCGCCATCCCGGAGGCTGCGGACGTCCGGGCACGTGGCCAGGCGATCCCCGTCATCGTGGCCATCGCGGGGCTCGTTGACTACCGTGGGGTCGGCGCCCGGGCGATCGGGGGGCGCATCCCCCGGGGCTTCCCGGAGGCCTTCGAGCCAACGCGCCGGGAGGTGGAGCTGCTGGCGGAGGGGTTCTACGACCGGATCATTCAGACGTGGTTCCCGACTCCGGCGCCTCCGGCCGCGGATGTCCCTGCCCCGGACATGGAGGAAGCTCCCCGGGGGGAGGACCCCAATGCCAAAGTATGAGCCTCCCCCGGGTCTTTAGCTAGGACCCCTTTTTGTTTTGTTAGACATTTTGATTCCGGTAGCTTCTTAGGAGAAGCCCCGGGCACTTGTACAAAAACATTTTGCAATGAAATATATTAGAAATTTTTCTAAGTCTTTGCAATGAAATGTTACCAGGGTTCCCGGGGGGTTGCTCCCGAGCAACGGTCCGGGAGAGGCTCTCCGGGGGACGCCCAAGCGGCTTTGATTTTGCTGAGCCTTGTCTCCGGGAGGCGCGACGGCGGTACTGCCCGGGAGCCTGTCCGGTTGAGGTGGCGCCCGGAATGGCACTTGGATAATTTTGACAACAGCCGTGCTGAATTAACTCCCCCGCGCCCGAAGACCCAGATGATACCTCCTCTCCGGATACTTCCGCCGGCTGGGTACGAGTTTTGGCCCGAAGACGTACTTCGGGACTCTCAGCGTCGCGTCCGGGCGCTGTACCGGGACTTGGCCCGGGAGCTGAGGGAGCGCCTCCGGGAGCTTTAGGCGTAGGGACCTTAGGCTCGTAGAAAATCCCCCGGGTTAGGACCCGGGTTGTATCATTTCCGAAACCCACCGGAGGGGGAGCGTGTCCTCCGGGTTTCCCGATAAATAAAGCTCCTTTCTGTTGATTGCTTTGTCTTATTTCTTCTTGGATGGTCTGGATGACTCATCTTAACAAGGATGAGCTAAGTCTCTTCGTGGGTGACCCCGGGGGCCCCCTGTCCCCCCCCGCCCACAGCGGGCAGGAGGAGGCCTCCGCGTGCTGTGGGGGAAACAGGGTCCCCGGGGGGAGCATAACCTCCGGAGGAGAGCTTCCCGGGAGGATTCGTCCGGTCGCCGTGAGAACGGGGAACCGGGAATAATGTATCTTCGTAAAGCAGTTGTCCGGTCGCCGTGAGAACGGGGAGCCGGGAATAACGTCGACTCCCGGAGGAGGAAGATAGAGCCAATCAAGCCGCAAGGGGCTGATCTTCCGGTCGCCGTGAGAACGGGGAGCCGGGAATATCGTCGACTCCCGGAGGAGGAAGATAGATCCAATCAAGCCGCAAGGGGCTGATCTTCCGGTCGCTGTGAGAACGGGGAGCCGGGAATATCGTCGACTCCCGGAGGAGGAAGATAGATCCAGAAAGCCATTAGACGTCCCGCTGAGGAGAGCGTCTACTCCCGGAGGAGGAAGTGCCCAGAGACGGGTCTTGAGTGTTTGGGTAGGGGACTAATCTCCCAAAGTGACTCGTTACCGCGGCCGCTGGGGACCGGGTTGCCGCTTACACCTCAGTCCACGAGGGCTGTTCGTAAGCCGCCCTTCAGGAGGGACTTGCTGGGGCAGGGCCCACTTCCTCACGGAGAGGGCATCCTCACGGGGAGGGCATCTTCACAGGGAAGGCATCCTCACGGGGAGGGCGTCCTCGCGGGGAGGGCATCACCACTAGGGGCGGTAAACAAGAACAACCTGCAGTGAGACAGTTGAAGAACAAAGGCTATGTATTTATTAACGAAATATACAAAGCCCCCCTGCGAAGCCGCGAAGGGGGAAAAAGGGAAGCTACAGTGTCCCCCCTCCCTCTCCGGCGTGACCGCCCCGGGGGAGGGGACAGGCCCGCTAGGCTAGACGTAGAACCTGCGAAGTAAACGCAAGTTCCAGGTGTGCTTCAGCTCCTGCTCTTGAAGGTTGGAGAGCTTGTAGGCCCCCGAGCCTAGGACAGCGGAGATCCTGTAGGGGCCCTCCCACTTGGGGGAGAGCTTACCCTGGGCTTGGGGGTCTGTGACGCGCTTGAGGACAAGGTCCCCAAGGCGGAAAGCTCTCTCGCGCACGAGCTGGTTGTATGCGCGCGACATCTCGCGCTCGTAGATGGCGTGGCGGAGGAGCGCTCGGTCGCGTTCCTCCTCCACGAGGTCGATTTCCAGCCGCCGGTTGTCTTCGTTGGCCCGATAGGCTGCGGTCGTGGCTCCGTTCAGGAGCTCGACCCGCATCGACCGGAAGCCGATCTCCGGGGGGAGGACTGCCTCCGCCCCCGTAGACTAGGGAGAAGGGAGCACGCCCTGTGGCCCGGGACGGGGTCGTGCGCATGGAGCAGAGGATGCTAGGGAGCTCCTCTGCCCACGCGCCCCGCTTGGAAGCGGTTTGTTCGAGTCTCCGGCGTAACCCCTGTAGGATTACGCCATTGACCCTCTCGACGGCCCCGTTGCTTTGGGGATGGGCCACTGAGGCGAAGTGGATGACGACCCCCAGGCCTTCGCAGAATTCCCGGAAATAAGCCGAGTCGAATTGGGTCCCGTTGTCCACGGTAATTTCCTGGGGGACACCAAAACGACAAACGACGTTTTTCCAGAAAAATCGCTGAACGGCCCGGGAGGTGATGCTAGCCAAGGGCTCCGCCTCAACCCACTTTGTAAAGTAGTCGACAGCGACCACCGCATACTTGTATCCTCCGGGCGCTGGGGGGAAAGGCCCTAAGAGGTCCATCCCCAGCGCACGAAGGGCCAAGTGATGGGGATAGTCCGCAGCGCTACAGGGGGGAGATTCGAGCCCTTGGCCATCTTCTGGCATGCTTCACACGCGGAGACAAGGTCTCGCGCGTCGCGCATGACCGTAGGCCAGTAAAAGCCCTGCCGAAGGGCCTTGGCGGCGATGGCACGCGGGGCTAGGTGAGAACCACAGCTCCCCGCGTGAATGTCTTCCAGGAGTTGAAGTCCCTCCGACCGGGGGAGGCAGCGCAGGAGGGCTGAAGCCCCCCGCTTGTAGAGCCTTCCCTCCAGCAGGAGATATGCCCGGGCTTTGGCCCGGAGGTGCTTAACCTCGGTCTCGCTGGGAGGGTCCCCCTCCCCCTTGATGAAGGAGATGAGGGGATCCATCCATGACGACGGCCGGACGATCTCGGCGGCCTCCGGGACCGGAGGCTCGGCGCCTGCGTTCGGGGAGGCCACAGAGGGCTTCGTGATTGTTTCCAAGAAGGCCCCCTTGGGGAGCGTTTCCCGGGCGCTTGCCGCCCGGGCCAAAGCATCAGCCCGGTCATTCTCCCTTCGCGGGATATGCCGGGCCTCAAGGCCGTCGAAGTGTTTCTCCATTTTTCGTACTTCCTGCAAGTAAAGACTAAAATTTGCGTCATGGCACAGGTAAGATTTGTCCATTTGGCAGACAACGAGCTGAGAGTCTCCCTTCACTAGTAGGCGCCGGATCCCCAGGGAGCGCGCAAGGCGCATCCCGAGGAGCAGAGCCTCATATTCGGCGACGTTGTTGGTTGCGGGGAACTCGAGCCGCGCGGCGTACTCGAGCTCCTTCCCCTCGGGGCTCCGGAGGACTACCCCCGCGCCAGCCCCAGCGAGACACAGCGACCCATCAAACAGCAGGGTCCAATGGTCACTGCGTCGGGGCGGCACAGGGAGATCTTCGTCCCCGGACCCAGAGGCGGGAGTCCATTCTGCGATGAAGTCGGCGAGGACCTGCGACTTGATTGCGGAGCGGCCGGTAAGGGACAGGGAGAAAGGGGCAAGCTCGGCCCCCCACTTCCCAATCCGGCCGGTGGCTTCTTTATTCCGCAATACCTGCCCCAGGGGGAGGGACGACGGAACGGTGATGGGGTGCCCCAGGAAGTAATGCCGGAGCTTCCGGGACGCCATGAGGAGAGCGTAGCAAATCTTCTCCATCTCCGTGTACCGAGTCTTGGCCCCTTGGAGGGCTTCACTGACGTAGTACACGGGACGTTGCTGCCCCCCTTGCTCCTTCACCAAAACCGCGCTGACGGCGACGGGGGTCGCGGCGAGGTAGAGGAGCAAGGGCTCTTCCGGAGACGGACTCACGAGCATTGGAGGGCTCGAGAGGTACTTCTTGAGGTCGTTGAAGGCTTCCTGGGCCTCGGGGGTCCAGCGAAACCCCTCAAGCCCTCGGAGGATCTTGAAGAACTGGAGGCCCCGCTCCCCCGAACGGGAGACGAAGCGGCTGAGCGCGGCCAGGCGGCCGGAGAGCCGCTGGACATCTTTGACGGCGGCGGGGGCATCTCTAGGAAGGCCCGGATCTTCTCGGGGTTTGCCTCAATGCCCCGCTGGGACACGAGGAAACCCAGGAGCTTCCCCCCGCGCACCTCGAAGGCGCACTTCTCCGGGTTGAGCTTGAGCCCGAACGCGCGGAGGTTGCAGAAGGTCTCTGCGAGGTCGTCGATGTGGGAGGCTGCACGGGGGCTCTTGACGACCGCGTCGTCTACGTAGACTTCGACGTTGCGGCCGACTTGATCTTTGAAGACCAGCGTCATAAGGCGCTGGAAGGTGGCTCGCGCATTCTTGAGCCCGAAGGGCATATGGCGGTAGCAGAAGGTTCCGAGGGGAGTTATAAAACTCGTCTTTTCCTCATCCCCCTCCGCCATCCGGACTTGATGGTATCCCGAGTAGGCGTCTAGGAAGCTCATCAGCTCGCACCCCGCGGTGGAGTCAACGAGCTGGTCGATTCGTGGGAGCGGGAAGTTGTCTTTGGGGCAAGCGCGGTTAAGGTCGGTGAAGTCCACGCACATGCGCCACTTGCCACTTGACTTCTTGACGAGGACGGGGTTTGCGAGCCACTCGGGGTGCAACACTTCCCGGATGAACCCCGCCTCCCGGAGCCGGGCTATCTCCGTCTTGATGGCTTCTTGACGTTCGAGGGACAGCTTCCTCAACTTCTGCTTGATAGGGGGGTGACCGGGGGTTACCGCGAGCTTGTGTTCAATAACCTCCCGGGCGACACCCCGCATGTCCGAAGGCTTCCACGCAAAAACATCGGAGTTTTCGCGCAGAAAGGCTGTGAGTTGCGCTGCATGGTCTTGGGGGAGCTCTGCCTCGATTTGGACAGTTTGGTCCCCGCTGCCCAGGGACAGCGGGACCTTCCGAAGGCCCCCTTCCGGACGCGGCTTGAGGAGGGGCCTCCCAGGGGATGGCGCAGCGACGTCTACGTCCGAGGGGGGAGCCTCCCCCCCGGGTGCCTTGATCAGGTTGACGCTTCCTATTGTGGCAGCAGCTCGCTCATATAGAGCACGGGCCATGTCTTGATCCCCCCGGACGTTGATCACGCCATGCGGCCCGGGGATCTTCATGCACAAGTAGTTTTGGTGGGTGGCAGCCCCCAGCCGATTGATCGTAGTCCTCCCCATAATCACATTGTAGGAGGAGGGGAGGTCCACTACGCTGAAGCGGACTAGCTCGGTCCGGTAGTTCTCCGGGGTGCCGAAGGTGATCGGGAGATCTACCTTGCCTACGGGGTGGATCGCCTTCCCCGGGACAAACCCTTGCAGGGGCCCTGCCGCTGGTTGCAGGAGCTTCTGATCCACCTGCATTTCTTTGAAGGCTTTGAGGAACAGGACGTCGGCGGAGCTTCCGCCGTCCACGAGGATGCGGGCCAAGTGGCAGTTGTAGATTGTCGCGGAGACAATGAGCGCGTCGTCGTGGGGGAAGCGAACCCCTCGCGCGTCTTCCGCCGTAAAGGTGAGGGGGACGTCCGACCACTTGGGCGGCACGGACGCGTGTAGCACCCCCACTACCTTAACTTCTCGCGCGTACTCCTTGCGCTGGCGCTTGGAATCCCGCCCGGAGGCGGACCCCCCCACGATGACGTTGATGCGGCGCTGAGAAGTTTGAAAGGGGAGGGCGTCTGAAGGCTCCCCCTCCTGCACCTGCTACCCCCCCGCGGGAGCGGGAAGGGCCGGAACAGCTGGCCGAGGGGGCAAGGAGGCCGGAGTCCCCCCCCCTGCCCGCGCTGGTCGAGGAATGCCGCGAAGTGTTGCAGCAGCTGGTGGCAATCTCGGGTGGCGTGGGTACTGGACCCGTGGAAGCTGCACCACGGTCCTTCCCGGCTTCTCCCCGCGGGGCCTTCGCGACCGCGCGAAGACTGTCCTCCCCCATGGCCTCTCGGCTTGGGAAAGGGGTGGTTGCCCTTCGGGGGGTCGCGCGAACCGCCTCCGCCCTCAAGGACAAAAGTGTCCCGAGGCCGTGGTTCGCTACGGCCCCCCTGCCTGGGGCGCCTGGGGGGATCCCGGGCCCCCCGCTCGGCGGGGGCAGGAGCCCCCTGGGTCTTCTTCCAGATGTCGTCTTCCTCCGCCCGAGCGTACTTTTCGAGCACGTTGAAGAGCTCGTCGGCGGAAGAGGGGCAGCTCCGGGAGAGCCTTCGGTGGAGCTCCCCCGGGAGGATGCCGCTTTTGCAGGCTTCGATGACCGTAGAGTCGGGGACGTGGGCCACTTTGCTCTTCACCAGGGCAAAGCGCTTGAAGAAGCTTCTGATGGTCTCCCCGGTTCTCTGGCGCACTGTGTATAGCTTTGAAGAATCCAGGGGGCGTACGTAATTTCCCTGAAAGTTGGCGCAGAACTCCCGCTTCAGCTGCGAGAAAGACTTGTTGGAGCCCGCCTTCAGATTGTAAAACCAGGAGCGGGCGATGCTGGTGAGGTAGAGGGGGAAGACGTTGCATTGGACGCTCTCGTCCCCCCCCGCCGCGGAGATGGCTGTGGAGTAGATCTACACGAACTCGTAAGGGTCCGCCTAGCCATTATAATGCTCGATGTGCGGGGGACGGTAGGGCCGCGGCCATCGGATGCTGCGGAGTCTTCGACACAGAGGCTGGTTCGCCCCCTGCACTTCTCGGGGGGAGCCCCAGTCACTGTCTTCTTTAACGGGGGACGCCCCCTCGTTATCCGAGTCAGGTAGCGGCCCAAGAGGGCCACCGGAGTGGTGGTGACGACGCTTCTCTTCCGGGCCGGGACTGATTTCCCGGACGTCCGGGCTTCCCTCCGGGGAGGATGGTTCTTCGGCTGGTCTCTTCCCCCGACCGGTGCGAGAGCGAGGCCCCCTGCGACAACGACCGGGGGGGAGCTCTTCCCCGCGGCTGGGAGAATGCATTCGCTTGACCTCCCCCCGGGAGAAGCGGACCTGCTTCGCTGGGGGAGGGAGCTACCGGGACCTGCTGGGGGGAGCCCCCTGCGGCGGCCCCCGGGACCGGAAAGGGGGGAGACCCTGCACCATCCGGAACCGGGGAGGGGGCGCCCGGGGCGGCGTTTGGATCCGAAGAGGGGGCCCCCGTGGCAACGACCGGGACCGGAAAGGGGGAAGCCCCTGTGACATCCGGAACCAGTGGGGGGTGAGGCTCCTCGGCGACGTCCTGGGTTGGGGAGCCAATGCGGGGGGAAATTCGCTGAGGCACGGGAGCTGCTCTGTCGACCGGCCCCGGTGCGGTAAACGCAACGCGGGGGGCGGGACTGGCTCTCGGCGTAGGAATAGCCCCCGGCATGAAATGACCCCCCAGCCCCGGAAGCGGGCCGGGGACGGGGTACCCCCCTGGTGCCACGAAGGGCCCGGGCATGAAATAGCCTCCCGGCACCGGGACAGGCCCGGGTGCCGAGAAGTGTCCGGAAGTATATCCCGCGGGGGGAGGGAACCCCCCAGCGGGATTATACGGGGTAGACAGCCCCCCTGACGCCGGAGGGGCCGCTGGGTATCCCATAAACGGGGGCATGATCCCCGGATACGGGTGCGACGAAAATGTGGGGGCCGAGGGCCGCGCCAACACACTAAGGAGCTCGTCCATAGAGCGCTGGGCGCGGAGCTGGCCCTCCACGAGAGCCTCCAGCAGGGCATCTCGGGGAGCCGGGGGAGCCGTCGGGGGGAAACTCGTCCCGGCCGAGGTCCCCGTGGCCACCGGGAGCGACCCGGAGGTGGAGGCACCTAGATTGAGAGGAAAGGTGGGAGGCGGTACTTGGGAGTGGTCGCCTCCGGACGGAAGCGCCGGAACAGCAGCGTCCCGGACGGGTGGCGCCATGTCACCGGGACCGGCGTCACCGGGAAGGGCGCGGGCCCTTGTTCTCGGAGGAGCCATGGCGATTCGTCACGGGTCCCCACGGACGGCGCCAACTGTCGTGGTATTAAGAATACCCCGGCAGGTTTCGAAGATGATCCTAGCGGAGATCACGCAGCGCGGGTTGACCGAGTGACCGGTCCTCCCCCGCCGGACAAACACAAGAATTGACACGTGGATTTATACAGGTTCGGGTCCCGGTGGGGGCCCTAGTCCTGTCGACGCGCTCCCGACCGGAGTCGGCTGGGGAGGCTCTCTCCGGGGGAGAGGCTTCCGGAGCACGTCTGTGAGATTAGCTATTCCAAATAATAATGAACTGATCCTTTACAACAGAGGGGTACAAGGGCTATTTATAGCCCCAAAAAGAAGCAAAAAGCCTAAACTACCCCGGGAGCCACTGTCGGATTGAAGGGTAGGACCGTCCTTCTCCCGGTCAAACGTCTTGGATGCTTGACAGGTGGTCGCTGATTCCCGAGGCGTCCCTCGCGTGACCTGCACGTGATAAACAAACAGGGGTTTTACCTTTTAGGAGGGCGATGACGTCCGGGACCCCTTCCGGAGAGCAGGGTCCCGGTGACCCAAATGGCGGCGCTCGGGGCAGGCACCGGAGGCCACTGTCCCCGGGCCAATGGCGGCGCCCGGGGCAGGCACCGGAGGCCACTGTCCCCGGGCCAAAGGCGGCGCCCGGGACGCGCCTGGGGGGCACGGTCCCGGGGGCCAAATGGCGGCGCCCGGGGCAGGCACCGGAGGCCACTGTCCCCGGGCCAAAGGCGGCGCCCGGGACGCGCCCGGGGGGCACGGTCCCGGGGGCCACATGGCGGCGCCCGGGGCAGGCACCGGAGGCCACTGTCCCCGGGCCAATGGCGGCGCCCGGGACTTGCCCGGGGGGCACGGTCCCGGGGGCCAAATGGCGGCGCCCGGGGCAGGCACCGGAGGCCACTGTCCCCGGGCCAATGGCGGCGCCCGGGACATGCCCGGGGGGCACGGTCCCGGGGGCCAAATGGCGGCGCCCGGGGCAGGCACCGGAGGCCACTGTCCCCGGGCCAAAGGCGGCGCCCGGGACGCGCCCGGGGGGCACGGTCCCGGGGGCCAAATGGCGGCGCCCGGGGCAGGCACCGGAGGCCACTGTCCCCGGGGCAATGGCGGCGCCCGGGACATGCCCGGGGGGCACGGTCCCGGGGGCCAAATGGCGGCGCCCGGGGCAGGCACCGGAGGCCACTCTCCCCGGGCCAATGGCAGCGCCCGGGACATGCCCGGGGGGCACGGTCCCGGGGGCCAAATGGCGGCGCCCGGGGCAGGCACCGGAGGCCACTCTCCCCGGGCCAATGGCGGCGCCCGGGACATGCCCGGGCGGCACGGTCCCGGGGGCCAAATGGCGGCGCCCGGGGCAGGCACAGGAGGCCACTCTCCCCGGGCCAATGGCGGCGCCCGGGGCAGGTACCGGAGACCACTGTCCCCGGGCAATCATGAACTTACCTGGACTTGACCGCGTGGAGATTTCCCCCAACATACATATACTAGTTATGGCTCTCTACCAATCAATTCATTTTTCCACAGACAATCAGCCTGATGCTGCCATTTCATCTCTTTTCTCAACACATGCAATACTATTTTATAATCAAGGTAATATCTTAACAATTCTTAAAATATAGGTTCAAGTGTTCAAGAATATGACTTGCCTTCCGTGTCGTAAGAAACAGCAGTTGATGTCGGGTTTGCGACGAAGTCTTCAAACTCGTGCTCTTGCTCTGAACAAGGATCAAACAAGCAAACAGGCATTACAATCAATCCTACTCTTACTAATCCACTATATGCGATAATGCAAGGTGAAAGCGTCTCGGCGATACAAGATTTGGGGGAAGCGATTAGGGTTAAACTATGGAAACCAGGGTTCAGATTAGTTGTCAAAGGTCTACAAGGTTTCAAATGTCTCAAAATATCAGGATAATATCAAGATAGACATTGGTTCGCCAAAAAACAGCGAACGTCTTTAGGTTGACATTCGGTTCAAGGCATCGACATAGGGTCGATGGATGATAGAGGGCTCAACTCAAGTTGTGACAGTAGAAGAAAATGTAGAGCACAACATCAGGAGTCTAAGGGACAAAGTTATGTTCAAAATGCATGGCTGGAAGTAGGTGAAAAGGCTCAATGCCACTGGCTGACATAGGCTGACAAGGGTTGACATTGCCCAAGAATGGCATTGACATGGTTTGAATAGTTCCCAGTGGCCAAAATGGGTTTTGATTCAAGCATATGGTGCAAAAAGTAGTGAGGCAACTGTTTGACAAGGTAGTTTTTGGTTTGCATGACCAGAGGTGGGTGAACAGGGCTAATGCCACTGGCTGGCATAGTGTGGCATAGAGTTGACATGGCCAGAAACTAGGGTTTGCCATAACTTTTGTTCTAGGTCTCCAAATGATGCATCACTTTGTCTGGTAGTTAGGCATTTGTATCAGGAACAAAGTACTCAACAGGATCTAGGGCAGGAGATGGCCGGAAAGTGATGAAAACCGGCAAAGAAGTTGACTGGCCTGGAGCACATGCAACATAAACAGTACAGCAACTAGGACATAGCTATAACTTCTGTTCAACCCAAATTAGAAGTCGTGATAGAAGACAAAAATGTTTAGGAGGGTGAAAAACATCTAGATGGCAAAGTTTCTGGAGCTGGATTTGGAAGATACTCGCTGGAGAAAAGATGAACTCAAATCTGATTTGGGCATTTCTGATTTAAAGTGATTGAGCTTAATTCCTTGCTTGCATATGGTCCTCAGGGTACTAGAAATGCACTGGTGAAGTTGGATTAACAGATTACCCAACAGAGAAGCTTAATCAGCAAGCATAGTGAACATGCAAAGTTGCAAATTGGGGTTTTTCATATTTCAGTAGATTTGTCGATTTTGGTTGCTTAGGGATGTTAAGCAAGGTCTAGTGAGCATATTTGATTACTAGCTCGAAGGTTGAATCGATCTGGTTGAGGATTAATTGCTTGCCGGAGCTACTGGAGTAAAACTGAAATCGCCGGCGACTGAAGACATTTAAACTAAATTCCAAGCTTGAGAAGTATGAGGGAGATGAGAGAAGCTCACTGGGGGTGTTGGATTGAAGAAGGAGGCAGTGGAGAAGCTTGGCACTGTGCTCCCTCTTTGCTGCTCACTGGAGAAGAAGAAGGCACAGTGCAATGTGGCAATTTCTAGTGCTCTGGAGTGTAAGAAGTAACGCTATGCTCTGGTTGGTTTATATAGGCGTGGCTTGAGGCTCTCAACGGTTGGAAATGCTCGGGGAGTTGAAGCCGGCAAGGAAGTGACTGGATTGCGACTTCATGGCGTGCCGGTGATGGAATGACAGGATGCCAGCGGCCGTGAGGGCTTTTGCAGCTGGAGTTGCAGCGAACTGATGGCTGGGCGCGGCGAGGTCTCCACGTGGCAAAAAGTTCCTGCGTCGACCGTTGCTGGTGGCATGCAACGGGAAGAAATCAACTGGCCGTGATTCACGCTGGAGAAGATCCACAGTGGCCAACAGTACACACACACGTGGCACTGTTCGGCAGGAGGTCAAAGCTTGAGGCAGCAACAGTGCGTGCTCGAGGTCGAAGCTCCCGTGCTCATGGTCGCGTGAGAAGGGAGTTAAGAGCTGTGGTAGGGTCGATGGCACAAGCTCTGGTCAAAATTTGTTGCTACGGTCGAAGGCTGAAGATGTGGTCGATTGAACAGGCCTGGTCGAAGTCGAAATAGCCAATCTGGTCGGTTTGAGTAGCACTGGTCGTGAACAGCAGCCCGTGGTCGAACCAGGGATTGAATTATGAGAGTTTTTGATTTGGCTTTGGACTGAATTGCAAATCTGGGTTTAGAGAGGTTTAATTTGGGATTTGATTTCATGGCTGAGTATAATATTTCTATTAATACTCATTTAGCTCAAATTTGGAGAAAGTTTGATAAGATTTGAGGGATTTCACCTATTTTTGAAAATAGGGTAGAATTAGGGTAAAATAGATCTGGATTTTGTCGATCTCGAATTATGGTAATTGGAGTGAGATTTTGAAGTCTGATCAGAAGGGAAATCTGTATCAAATAGCATTTGGGAGGTGTTCCCATAAGAAATTCTGGAGTTGGAGTTGATTTGTGGATTTTAGCCTTTTCAGGCTTTCAGGTAAACAGAAAAGGACTTATTCGCAGTAAAATTTGTACTAACCTGCGAAAAGTGCTTAGATGTAACAATCTGGTTCCCAACTTTTTGGAGTAAGTTGAGTTTATACCTAGAAACATATTCCAAAAGACACTTGAGTCTGGATAGGGTTAAATCATGATAACTCAGTTATCTGGAAACTGGGGTATTTATAGTAAATCTGAATTTCCTGTTTTCGAAAACAGAAAGAGGCTTAGATACTGGGAGTTAGGGTTACAATTCAATCTGGCTCCTGAAGACTTTTATCTTCAGGGTAACTGGTAGGTCAAATCTGGATGGGCAGATCACAATCTGATCTAGAGAATAGATTTGAAGATTTTTAGGGTTTGAGAGAGATTAGGGTTCAGCTGATCTGGCTACAACTACAGAGATACATGCATGCATGATTTTTATGCAAAAACTTTTCACCCCCAAAACCAGGGTGTTACAAGCCTACCCTCCTTAAAAAAATCTCGCCCCGAGATTTACCTAGAGAAGAGAAAAGATGGTGATAGATCTGACGCAAATCTTCCTCTTTTTCCCAAGTGGCCTCTTGTTCCGAGTGTTTCCCCCATTGAACCTTGCACAGCTTGATCTTCTTTCTTTGAAGTTGACGCTCATCTCTGGCTACAATCCGGAGTGGTTGCTCAAGGTAGGTGAGGTTCTCTTGCAACGGAATACCAAGAGTTTCTTCCCGGTCCACGGGTTCTTCCAGGCATTTCCGAACACTAGTACAGAAATGCAGTCTACTAACCCCTATCTTCTATCGGTTATTAGCGATTTAGTAGAAAACCGATAGAAAATGTGCCTCGCGGTCATAAAAGGCCAACGGGTGTATTTTTCCTATCGGTTTGTAAGAAACTTACCGATAGAAGAAGCAGTATGATTTACTCTAGCGGTGATGAACATATTTGCCATTAGAAGAGATGCATAAGTACTAACGGGAGAATGTTGTGCGCCGATAGGACTGGTCGACTTCTACAACTAGATTTATTCTATCGGTACTGTATGCGTATACCGACAGAGTATGTACAAAAATTCCTATCGGCAATATGTAGTGTGCCGATAGAACCGTTCACCTTCTCCAAATATTTTTATTCCATCGGTAATGGATTCTTGTACTGTTAGAATATATCGAAAATTGCTTAGAACTGTTCGTCTTCAAATAGTTTTATTCTATCGGTAATGAATGTTTATACCGTTAGAATATAGCAAAAATATTTTAGAACTGTTCGCCTTCTACAACTAGTATTATTCTATCGGCAATGTACGTATATACCGACAGAGTATGTACAAAAATTCCTATCGGTAATATGTATTGTGCCGATAGAACCATTCACCTTCTGCAGATGTTTTTATTCTATCGGTAATTTATTTGTATACCGTTAGAATATATATGAAATTACTAACGGTATGCGGTTTTTTTACCGATAGAACTTATCTAGTACTATAAATACACGGGTATGTCTCTTTCATTCTCATAGTTCATCTGGCACTCGTAGTCCTAACCCGTAAGCTCCATGGACGGCCGGCGCACCTCTACAGGTGACTACTGCACCTCTGCACCTCCATCGACGCCCTCTAGACTTCGGCATCCCAAGCAAGATACGTAAAATTTCGGCAATATTGTTAGATTATTCTAATCCGATTATGGCAATTATTCTGCAATTTTTGTATCCTTTATTTTGATGTGTGTTCTTTTCAATATGATTATGATCTGTGTAGGTCCTTGGATGATTCTCATGAGGGGCAACGTATTTCACAGTTCTTCATCGCAGTACGCTGCCTACGTTGGCTTGTTGGCGAAAGAAACAGTGAAGATCACCGTCGAGAGCTGGAAGGACGTGAAGGGCGAGATCTTGGTTGGCTCGGTCGAGAAGATCCTTAAGCCCGGCGTGTTTCTCAAATCAGGACCTATAGAAAGCATCTTTCATTTGTTTGCATGCACCAGCTTGTGGCCAGATGCTTACCTGCTTGGAGAAGAAGAATTGTTGTCGTTTGCATAGCCATTCTACACCATCACTACACAGAACAACATCTTGGAAGGTAGGTTCTTTTTGTTAATGGAGTTGAGTTGAGTTGATCGAGTTTGAGTCCGAGGAAATCACCAATACAAGTGTAACTCGACGGCAGTTCCAGCTCGTCGGGCGTCTTCGAACTGAACTCCTATGGTTAAATCCAATGTGGTTCAGACATTTGTTGTTTTGGATGAATGGATTTGTGATGTATCAAGTTTAACTTGTAGTCGGTAGTTGCATTGTCGCAACCTGCAAAGGTTCTCTTTTATGTAAAATGTATGGGCCACTGGGTCCTCGTCGTGATTTGTTGTTAATTTCAGACGTGGCTTTTCTAATATACATCGAATGTGTGAATTATTGTATTTGTATATTGTTGTATATTTGTGTATCATGTATTGCTATTTGGGACATGAACTTGAATGTGTAGGGAGTATTTGTGTATTTAATTGTATTGGTAGGTAGGTGTGTATTTGTATTGCTGTTTCAGACATGCACTTGAATTTGTGAACTGGCATGTGTATGTTTGTACCTGAATTTGTGAACTGGCATGTGTAATTTCTTTGGCAAGATGAAGTCCCAAGTACCTAAGAAAAGTATTTTTGTGTCTCCTAGTTAATCCACAAATTAGCATTTCTTGAAATATTGCTTTATCTTCTAGTTAAGATCTGTTTAATGTAAGATCTGTTTGATGTTACATTGATATGATTTTTTGGATGTGAGAACTGGTGTCATGTGTGTCCCAGTTTGGTACAAGTACCTCCTCTAACGGTAAATACACATATTTACCGATAGAAAACACATATATTTGCTCAGTCATGCATCATCTAAGGGTAAATACACATGTTTACCGATAGAAAACACATATATTAGCTCAGTCATGCATCATCTAACGGTAAATACACATATTTACCGATAGAAAAACTGATGTTCGTGTGTCATGCATCATCTAACGGTTAATACACATATTTACGATAGAAAAACAAATATATTTGCTCAGTCATGCATCATCTAACAGTCAATACACATATTTACCGATAGAAAAACTCATGTACATGATGTGTCATGCATCATCTAACGGTCAATACACATATTACCAATAGAACAAGACCTGTACTTGCTCAGCAATGTATATTCTCTAACGGTATATGTGTGTTTTTACCGATAGAATATGTGAGCGGCAAATTACCTTACAAAGTCTAACGGTTATTTCATGTATTTACCGTTAGAAAAAGGTCCATTATAAGGAAAACCCCACTCAACCATTGCTGAGCTGCTCTTTTGTTCTGTTGCACTCTGTGTCCCTCTGTTTGTGATGAAAGTTCCACGCTCGTAGCTACACTGCTAGGGTGATCAGGGCAAGCTGGAGGGAAGTTGATTGCACCGCTCTCTTTAAGGTATGCTTAATTGTCGACACTTATCTCTCTCTCCCTCTAGATCTCCCTCCCTCTCTACTTGCAAGCTAGCTGTATTGTGTAGTTCGAAGTTTGTAGCTCTAAGCTTGGGAGCTAGCTAGCTGGAAATGCATCATGTTTCAGGAGCTAACTAGCTTGTATTGTGTAGTTAGCTAGGTTAATTAGTGTTAATTTCGTCAGGCTAGGGTTTAACACATCTGTTGTAAGAGGTTGTACATGTACATATACATAACTTAATCGGGCAGGTTTCATGCATTGCTGAGTCGTTAAATTTTGTTAATTGTAGATGGACAGGAAATATTGGATGTATGGAATAAAACGTACTACTCTTGAATATTTGGATGGTGTGAATGAGTTTATTAAATTTGCTGAGCAACAAAAGGAGAGGAAGGGAGAGAAAAATATTCTTTGTCCTTGTACAGATTGTATGAACTTGAAGAGGTTTAGCAACTCTGATCAAATTAAGAGTCATTTGATTTGTCGTGGTTTTAACGCGCGATACACCCGTTGGATATGGCATGGCGAATATCTTGAGGAAACAAGCACCACTACTACCAATCAGCAGGACTCGGATGTGGATTGCAATAATATCGATGATCATCCGAATTTTGATAATGTGCATTCCGATGTGCACGTAGATGATGATGATGACAATCTAGATGAGATGTTACGTGATGTAGAGGAAGATTACAACGAAAACGACTTCTGTGAATTTGAGAAATTGATTGCTGACTTTGAAAAGCCTCTGTTCCCTGGATGTGCAACATTTACAAAACTGTCTTCTGTGCTGAGATTATATAACTTGAAGGCAGGCAACGGTTGGAGTGATAAGAGTTTCACGGCACTATTAGATCTTCTAGCGGACATGCTTCCAGTGGGAAATGAGTTGCCAAGATCTACTTACCAAGCCAAAAAACTGTTGTGTCCGTTGGGAATGGAAATCGAAAGAATACACATATGCCCAAATGATTGTATGCTGTACCGTAACGAGTACTCCAGTTTGCATGTTTGTCCAAGATGCGGCGCATCGAGTATACGCGTAGGGACCGGAATGACAGTGAACGTCACGAGGTAAAGAAAGGACCTCCGGTAGGTAAAAACTGTGTGGTACTTGCCTGTGATACCTAGATTGAAGCGGCTGTTTGCAAATCCGAAAGTCGCGAAGCACTTGCGTTGGCATGCTGAAGCCCGGAAACAAGACGGAAAACTGAGACACCAGCTGATTCTATTCAATGGAGAAACATCAACAGAACATTTGCTGAGTTCGGCGGCGAACTTAGGAATATAAGGTTCGGGCTAAGTACAGATGGTATGAACCCACATGGTAATATGAGCAGTCGGCACAGCACTTGGCCGGTTCTTTTATGCATCTACAATCTTCCTCCTTGGTTATGCATGAGGCGCAAGTACATCATGATGGCATTACTAATCTCAGGACCCAGACAACCCGGAAATGATATTGACGTGTTTCTTGCGCCTTTAATCGAGGACTTACAGAAATTGTGGAGAGAGGGGGTGCAGGTGTGGGATGCATACAAGAAAGAGAATTTTATCTTGCGGGCCTTGATATTTTGCACCATAAATGATTTTCCGGCCTACGGTAATTTGTCAGGGTATAGTACGAAAGGAGCCAAGGCTTGCCCTATTTGCCTAGATGAAACTGAGAGCATGTGACTGCGAAACTGCAGGAAAACAGTGTACATGGGTCACCGCAGGTTTCTTCTGGTGCATCACACATACCGTAAGAAGAGGAAATCATTTAACGGGAAGCCTGAGAAAGGGATCAGCTCCAGTGTTTTTGACCGGTAAGGAGATTTAGTCGCGCGTGAAGGACATCAAAGCTGAGTTCAGTAAGTATTCTAAACCTCGAGAAAAAAATGTTTGGAAGAAGAGATCGATTCTCTGGGATCTATCGTACTGGGAGCACTTACAAGTTCGACATTGCATTGACGTCATACATGTAGAGAAAAATGTTTGTGACAGTTTGATTGGTTTGTTCTTGAACATTCTGGGAAAGACAAAGGATGGTGTGAAAGCTCGTCGTGACATGGTGGACATGGGGATAAGGACTGAGCTTGCACCTTTAGATAATGGAAAGCGTACATACCTCCCGCCGGCCTGCTATACGTTGTCCAAGAGCGAAAAACAAAACTCTGTCGGTGCCTGCACGATGTTAAAGTTCCATGTGGGTACTCTGCGAACTTGAAAAAACTTGTGTCCATGAAGCACCTAAGACTGGTTGGCACGAAGTCCCACGACTGTCATGTCTTGATATCACAAATGCTTCCCATTGCTATCAGAGGCATTCTCCCAGTTAAAGTCAGAGAGACAATCACAAACCTATGTTATTTCTTCAACGCAATATCTTGCAAGGTAAGTACGTGCACTCGTACTATAAGTTCATTACCTCTATTTGTGGAGCTTAATTAGAAGATTTTTCTGATATGAATATTTGGCGCAACTGTGTCCTCGTAGGTAATTGATCCGGATGGACTGGACGCTTTGCAACGCGATGTGGTTACAACTCTTTGTCAGCTCGAGATGTATTTCCCTCCATCCTTTTTTGATGTTATGGTCCATCTGATTGTTCACCTTATTAGAGAAATTAAGTTTTGTGGACCCGTGTGCCTGCGCTACATGTATCCATTTGAGAGATTTATGGGTGTATTGAAGGGATACGTAAGGACTCGTCGTCGACCCGAGGGGAGTATCATGGAAGGTTATGCCGCCGAGGAGGTGATTGAATTTTGCACAAATTATATGGCCGGGGTTGACCCAATTGGCATTCCTAGGTCCCGACACGAGGGTAGGCTTCAGGGCATCGAAACGATTAGATTCAAAGCTATCGTCCCCGCTCGTGATGTGTATGCAAAATCACATTTTTGGGTCTTACAACACATGACGGAGGTCGAGCCATACATACACGAGCACAAGGTAATGTTACGGTCATAGAATCCTTCGAAGTCAGACGTTTGGGTCACCAGAGAACATAACAGGAAATTTGCTGGGTGGATCCAAGAAAGAGTCACGCGAGCTGCCGAGGGCTCCGTAAGTGAAACTGTGACATGGTTGGCTAGAGGCCCAAGATTCACTGTAGGGACTTGGCAGGGGTACGACATCAATGGGTATTCATTTACACAAGAACTCAAGACGCCAAGAGTAGCACGCAATGTAGCGGAGTGACATTGTTTGCTATTTCCGAGGATGCAGGTCAGTAAGGGCGCTGAACTCATATTACGGTGCTATTGACGAAATGTGGGAGCTCAATTACGGATTACTTAAGATTCCCCTGTTTCGATGCCAATGGGTCGAAATCCTTCGAGGTGTTCAAGTTGACAGTTACGGGTTTACTCTCGTCGATCTTGGTAGAGTCGGACACCAAGACGATCCATTCATACTTGCAAAGCAAGCCACACAGGTATTCTACATCGTTGACCCCAGCCAATCCAAACTTGCATGTTGTCCTCCACAGTAAGAGACGTATTGTTGGGGTCGAAGACGTTGTCGACGAAGAGAAGTATAACCAATTCGATGAAATACCTCCATTTTTAGAGGACATTCAATCTATCCCTACTGAAGATATCGACGAAACAACGTATATGCGAGATGATCACGAAGAAGGATTATGGGTTGAGAACCATTGATGATTATTTTCTATTTCAGGGATAAATGCCAAGCAAACAGCCCACAAGTTGTGCAGCAAGGTGAGTAACTTTTCATTAATACATCAAGCAGTACATTTTTCTTTAGAATTTAATGATAAGCTAGTTCACAACATTAATATATCTCAATTTTACTCCACAGCATGAGTTCTAACATGTATAGTACCTTTATCCTGTAAGTACTTAATTCTTCCCTTCAAATAGCACTTGCAAAAATCTCATTGCAGCCTCTTGCTTCTTCAAATTAAGCTCTCCAAAAATCATTTTTCTGACGGTATTTTGTTATTTGTACCGATAGAAAAGGACATCCACTACTTTATGTGTCTCAGGCACTTCAAAAGTTTCGCTGCAAAAAATTTACTTATTCTATCGGTATTATTATGTTTTACATTTAGAATAAATTCGTTAGTGTCATGGTATTTTGTTGTCTGACGGTTTTTTGTTGTTTGTACCGATAGAACAATACTCTGGCGTTTTGAATTCTCAACTGTGTCGCCATGCGTCGCCTTGGAAATTCTATAAGTACCTCGCCATGTGTCACGGTATTTTGTTGTTTTTCTAATTCTCGAACGTTTCGACTCCTTATCTTCTCTTTCACAATGGCAACCTCAATGGGATCGTCATCCACTCCCTCCCCAGTAAGAACTCCTTATCTCCTGGGTTTACCCATGTATTGTTAATCCATGTTCAGTACATTCTTGACCTGTTGATTTGCACAGGGAATGCGAGCCATGGAAGACACTGGCAAAGTCAAGGCCGAGCTGAACTGGACGATCTCCTCCGGCGCATTCAGCGCATGAAGATGGCTGGTGACAATTCCAGGGTGAGGACGAGGCGTCTTCGCGAGGAGAAGCAAGCCGCAGATATTACCTTCGCTGGCTGCGGTTTAACTATGAAGGATACCATAGCAAAGCTGAGGGAGGTCGCAGGCCTTCTCGACGCGGTAGTAGTTGATCCTAGGGACAACTTGTCGCTAGAGGAGTCCTGCGTCCTGGCTGCAAGTCAAACTGACTCTATTCTACATGCAGCCAGGGCTAAGACCACCCCTTGACCTAGCATTTTGGGTTTTATTTTTTTTTATAAGTGATAAAACAACAATGAATGAACAATTTCTTTTTATGTCAATTTTCCAATTTTCCGACTATCTTCCCTCTTTCTTTATCATTCTGCAGCTTTCAAGCATGGTCTGTTTGATGTTAAATTGTGTGTACCTTTTCATTATTCTGATGGTATTTTGTTGTTTTTACCGATAGAAAAAGGGCACCCAATACTATAATCTCAGGCACTTAATTAAAAAATTTTTCTAGGGAAAATTGGTCTCACAGAATTTTATTGTTTATACCGATAGAAAAATGCATCCAGTACTTCAAATATTTTTCCGGGAAATTTACTTGTTCTATCGGTATTATTTTGTTTTACTGATAGAAAAGTACATAATTCTATCTGTATTATCTGGTTGTACTGATAGAAAAGGTCATCCACTACTTTATTACTCGTACACGGCCCTTGAGTTTCCCTCCAGTCGAACAGTTCCAACTTATAGCACTGCGTCTCTTCGAGAGCGAAGAAAACCACAACCTCCGCAGTGACCACTCACTTCCTCTCTCCCACACAACGATCGTCGGCTGGATACTGGTTCACCACTGCCACCGGTTCTTATTTTCGTCCTTCGCCGGCCGCCGCTGCGTTCTACACCGCCTCTCCATCACCACAACTGATTGCCGTAAATACCCTAATTCGTCGTTCTTTTTCCAGCATCTTCCTTATTTGATCCTAGTGTTTTGTACGTACTAATTCTTTGAGTTTTGCAATTACACTAGGGTTCCCTATTGTGTTGGATTATGTACATTCCGAAGGCAATGTTGATTTAAATTAGGGTTGACATAATATGTTCCAGTGCTGTAATGAACCTATTTTGAGATTTTAACTTATATATACTGCTGTATGTGTGATCAATTGTATCCAACTGCCATGTAATGCACATTGTATGTTGGAGGTGCTCTTACACATATTCTATCGGTATCTCCTATATTTGCCAATAGAAAAAATTTGTCTGCTCTATCGGCAGCTCATGTGTTTACCGATAGAAAATATTTCTGAACAAGTATTAAAACTTTGGATCTGGAAGGACATGAGCCATGCAATTGTAACACCCTAGTTTTGGGGGTGAAAAGTTTTGCATAAAAATCCTGCATGCATGTATCCCTGTAGTAGTAGCCATATCAGTTGAACTCTAATCTCTCCCAAACCCTAAAAATCTCCAAATCTATTCTCTAGATCCAGATCGAGATCTGACCATCCAGATTTAGCCTACCAGTTACCCTGAGGATAAAAGTCTTCAGGAGCCAGATCAAATTCTGACCCTAACTCCCAGTACCTAAGCCTCTCTCTGTTTTCGAAAACAGGAAAATTCAGATTTACCCTAAGTACCCCAGTTTCCAGATGATTGAGTTATCTTGATTTAACCTTATCCAGACTCAAGTAACCCCTGGAATATGTTCCTAGGTTCATCCTCAACTCACTTCAAAAAGTTGGGAGCCAAATTAATTCATCTAAACACTTTTCGCAGTTTAGTCCAAATTTTACTGCGAATAAGTCCTTTTCTATTTACCTGGAAGCCTGAAAAGGCTAAAATCTGCAAATTAATTCCAACTCCAAAATTTCTTCAGGAAACACCTTCCAAATACTATTTGATACAGATCTCCCTTTTGATCAGACTTCAAAATCTCTCTCCAATCACCAGAATTCGAAATCGACAAAATCCAGACTTATTTTACCCTAATTGTACCCTATTTTCGAAAATAGGTGAAATCCCTCAAATCTTGTCAAATTTTCGCTAAATTTGAGCTGGATGAGTACAAATAGAAATGTTATACTCAGCCATGAAATCAATTCTCAAATTAACCATCTCTAAGACAGAAATTACAAATCAGTCCAGATTTCAAATAAGAATCATTGCAATTTGGTCCCTGGTTCGACCAGAGACGCTGTGCACGACCAGCAGCTGTGCACGACCACGACCACCGCGCTGCCACGCCAGGAACTTCGTCGCCGGTGAAACCCCGTGGTCGCCACCCCTGCCACCGCGTTCCAGCCACGTGTGCGCACGCCGTTCGCCACCGTGGAGCCACCGCGGCCGCACCAGCACCTCCAATTTTGCCCGCGCGCGCACGCCATCGCTGCAGCCACTGCAGAAGCACGGTGCCACGTTGCAAGCATGCCGGAGGAGCCCGTCAGTTCACCGTTGCATCACCCGAGACAGCGCACGCCAGCCTGCAAAGCCGGCACGGCCGCTGGAGCACGTCGCTTCGCTGCTGTCCCGCACGACCGGTCAACTCACCATCGATTCGAGCTTCACTTCCCCGTGCAATTCCCGCCGTTGCAAGCCCTTTCTGTGCCTATAAAAGACGCCCCAGCCCAGCACGAAGACACTCACACCAGAACCACCCAAAACCTCTAACCACGCCGTCGTCTTCGTCTTCTTCGGCGAGCTCGAGAAGAGGCTCACGGTGCCAAGCCTGTACACTGCTTCCTCCTCGAATCCAGCTACTCCAGTAAGCTCCTCTTACCTCCCTCATCGTACTCGAGCATGTAATTGACTTCAAACCTCTCCAGTCGCCGGCAATTCCCGTTTCTCTCCAGCAACTCCGGCGAGCAATTAAACTCTATCCAGAACGATTTAGCTCTCGAGCCTTTAATCAAACATGATCAGTGGACCATTTAGAACACATCTAAGCAACCAGAATCGAAGAATTTGCTAAAATATGAAAAACCCCAAATTGGAACTTTGCTTGTGAACTGAGCTTGCTGTTCAAGCTTTTCTGGTGCATTTCTAGTTAATCTAACTTCACCAGTAGCTTAGTTATGCCCCAGAGACCATCACAAGCAAGGAATTAAGTTTATTTGCCCAAAATCAGAAATGCCCAAATTAGGTTTGAGTTAATCTTTTCTCCGGCCAATATCCCCTAAATCCAGCCAATCCAGCCATAGAAACCTTGCCATCTAGATGTTTTGGACCATTCTGAGCAACTTTGTCTTCTATCACGACTCCTAATTCGGCCTAGATTGTGAGATATAGCTATGCCCTAGTTTGCTGTACTGTTCACATTACCTGTGCTCCAGGCCAGCCAACTTCTTCGCCGGTTTTCATCACTTTCCGGCCATCTCCTGCCCTAGGTCCTGTTGAGACATTTGTTACTGTTACAAATGCCTAACCACCAGACAAAGTGGTGCATCATTTGGAGCCCTGAGTCAAAAGATATGGCTAACCCTAGTTTCTGGCCGTGTCAACCCTATGCCAGCCTGTGTCAGCCAGTGGCATTGAGCCTTTTCACCCACTTCCAGCCATGCACTTTGGAAATAACTTTGTCCCTTAGACTCCTGATGTTGTGATCTACACTTTTCTCTACTGTCACAACTTGAGTTGAGCCCTCTATCACCCATCGACCTTATGTCGATGCCTTGAACCGAATGCCAACCTAAGACATTCGCTGTTTTTGGGCGAACCAGTCACCACCTTGATATCACCCTGATATTTTGGAACCTTGTAAACCTTAACAACTAATCTTAACCCTAGTTACTGTAGTTAAACTCAAATCGCTTCAAAACCTTGTATCACCAGAGTATTTTCTCCTTGCATCTTTGCATGTAGTGAATTAGTAAGAATAGGATTGATTGTAATGCCTGTTTGCTTGTTTGATCTTGTTCAGAGCAAGAGTCCGGGGTTGAAGATCTTGTCGTTGAACCGTCATCGACTGCTGATACTTACGACGCGGAAGGCAAGTTATACTTTGAACATATTGAAACCCATATTTTATGAATTGCTATGCTATTCCATGAGTAGATATTTCATTAATATTGCACATGTTGAGATCAATGATATTATGGCAGTGATAGATTGAATACTTGAGAAATGTGAACTTGATAAGATAGCAAGCCACGAACTAATAAAAGTATAAACATGTACAATTATATTCATGAAATAGAACCCCTAGCCGTGACCAGTATTTTGGTATGGAATGGTGGTAGCACTGGAGGTGCTTGGCTGCACTGGATGTGCAGGCACTGAAGGTGCATGGTTGTGGTATGATCTGGTCACTGGCACGTAAGGACTAGAACCTTGTGTTATGCGTCTAGTGGCATGAAAAACGTACCAACCACTTACCTGGTATGGGACAGGCGCAACCTAGTAGCTTCTTAGTATTTTCAGTTCCCTGCATGGCTTGTCGATCCGGTTTCTCGCGTGGAAACTGGTGGGACGCAGTTCGTCCATGAGTGATGTGAGATCAGAAAAATTATGAGAGGATAAGGTGTAAAGAAGGAAGACGCCCTACGCCAGATTAAGTCGTGCGCGACTGTAATCAAAAGAGGTTATGTGTCCTGCGGGAACATAGACCCAGGCTAGGAAGTAAGGCAGTGGGGAGGACCCACAACGGTACTTGGGATGGTATTGTCCATTTACCGGGCAGGGATACTGTTAATACTAGACTGCAAAAACGTTGTGTGATCTCGGCCTTGTCACATGCGTATAAGTCGCATGGAGTTGGCCCGACTTGGAAGTCGACTGAAAAAGTGGATTTAAAAAGAGGTACATCTCTGCAGAGTTTAAAAATGTATTCGAATACTTCGTGCTCCCGAGTTCTAGGAGTATGCTGCGGTGGATTAAATCCATGGGGTGTGACACAAGTATTGTTTTATAAACTAAAATTTGTTAGCTCAAGATTACCCAAGTGGCATGTGTTGTCATGATAAGGGGCGTTGCCGTGGGCTGTCATGTGTTGACGTGTCGCGGTAATACCATAATCTAGCAAACATATGATATTTAAGAGGCATGTGGTTTATGCCCTGAGTTATGAAATATTGCTAAGATTATATGATTGAAAGACTTGAATAAGAGTAGTGTGATATGAGGATATATATCGCCTTGGATATGGGATATATGTATCACCATCAATATGATTTATTTACTGCCATGGGTATGATCAGAAGTTGAGTAAGAATTGAGAAAGAAATGTATTTTGGGAAAAACCTTTCACTCTTTCCCCAATAGCATAGGTTCATGTCATATATATATATATGTATCTCTACCTTCCCTATGACTTGCTGAGTACGTAAGTACTCACCCTTGCAACAACTCATCAATAGATGGAGCGTTCTACGACCTTGGAGGATACCCTGAAGATGCTGCGGACCCAGGAGATGATGAGCAGTTTCCTCCGGAGCCCTGATGCGGTGCTGTCTTGCTGTCAACCTCTGTTCCCTGTGGATTGCTTTTGGGCCTAGCTTCCGCCGACTAGATGTGTTATTTTGTTAGACCCTTGTGCCTTGTACGGCACTGTACCTCGTTTTGTACTAAGGCCTGATGGCCATACAATTATGACTATTGTACTATTTTGCTGCTGCTATGTAATCCTGTGATTGACTCATCCTGGGAAGTCAAGTGGTTTATGGGACCAGCTGCACCGAGCTGGGCCCCTCACAGGTGATGTCACAGTCGTGGCAGACGTGACATAAAATAGTGGTATCAGAGCAGCACAGACCTTGACGGTAGGACGGTACCCTTAGGGCTTGGTAGCGCCAGGACATCGTAAATTATATAAAAATTATTTCTGAAAAATTTTATTTTTGCAAAAGGTTGTTCTTGCTGTTATAAAAATGTTGATTTCAAAATCTTATTTTTGCTCCCAAAATTTCTCGGCAGGATGGCCAAGGAGCGTTTCAGCTACATCGAGCGTCTCGGTGGATGGGCCACATTGCTGTGGCATATTGCTCAATTCCTAGGGATTGATGAGCGGCCGATCTGCGAGACTATTTGGGACTATTATGAGGGGCGTCGCTATGGCTTCAAGGCCAAAGTGCTGGTGCACGCTCTCGATAGTCGGGAGGGACAGGTGATCAGAGTGGAGGCCAGCAGGGCAAGCCGACTGGATGCTATCCAGGACGCAGCTCGAGAGGCGGTGCATCGGGTACGCCAGGTGTACTCATGTCGGCTCCAGGAGTCACCTTTCCGTCACGTGCCTTCATCTCCCTCTGGGTTGTCACCCATCGTGGAGTACCCAGACCCGTGTCTGGCAGGCACCGTAGGTCTGTTGAGGACCCTCGACTCGCGCTACTCTACCTTGCTTGCTGAGCATCAGGAGCTCCGCAAGGAGTTGGAGGAGCAGAAGAAACGTGGCCGAACCGCTTCCCCGTCGTCGACTTCTCAGCCTGCAGCTCAGAGGCGGCGCTCAGTTGAGGAGGTTGCTCCGACAGTTGTCTCTCCAGCTCGTACCTTCGGACCCAGTGCAGGACCTAGCTTGATTCCTCGGAGGGTTGCTAATGCAGCTGGGTACCGACGCTCGTTCTCTACCCCTAGCACCCGCCGGGCAGAGGGCAGTGGGTCTGCGCTACTGTTCCATGAGTCTGGACCACCCGGGTTTGTCACTCTGGAGGAGTCCGACGACGAGATGGAGCCAGAGGAGGTTGAGCCCTATGGGAGTAGTTAGTTGCCTGTTCTTTTAGATCCTCAGGCTAGGGTAGATCTTCTAGGTTTGGTGATGCTTTTGGTTGTTATCATCGCCATTACTTGTATTTTGGTTGTATCAGACTAAGGCGCTTAGCCGCTTTTGTATTAACTACTTGTGCATTAATGAATCAGTTTCGCATTAATTTCTGCATTAGTACCTTAATTCTCTCTAGTTAGTTAGACCTGTCTGCTTCTCTCTTCAGAAGATCAGAATGGTTCACACAAGGAGAAGGACCCAAGATGACCAAGAGGGCCAAGACCCAGTTACACCACGAAGAGGAACCACACCTCATCCAGGATCGCAGAGCTCACTACCGCCACAAGAAGACTCACCAAGTCTCCAGAAAATTCTTCTTTCAATGGAGAGGAGCCGCCAAGAATCCCAGGCTGCACATACCCAGTTGCTAGCTCAAGTCATTCAGAAAATGCCAGGGACTGCTGAAGGTACTGCCGTCGGAACTCGACTCTCGGACTTCCAGAAGACGCGACCGCCAACCTTCGCAAGCGCGACCGACCCAATCGTCGCAGACGACTGGCTGCGGGACATTGAAAGGAAACTGGACACTGTTCGTTGCAATGATCGAGAGAAGGTGTTATTCGGATCACACCAACTCACTGGAGCAGCAACTGCTTGGTGGATGAATTATCAAGAAGCACACATGGACAAAGACAACATCACTTGGACGGAATTTAAGGATCAGTTCCGAAAATTCCATATCCCTACGGGCGTCATGGCAGCCAAACGCCGAGAATTCCGGAACTTGACTCAAGGGAATCGGACTGTCACTGAGTACCTGCACCAATTCCACCATCTAGCTCGGTATGCGTCCAACGACATCGACACGGAAGAGAAGAAGATTGAACGCTTCACCGAAGGACTTCAACACTATTTGCAGTATCAGATTGCCTCCCATGAGTTCACAGAATTCCAGACTCTGGTGAATCGAGTATTAAAGATAGAAGAAAAGCGAGGCCTCGGAGAAGAAAATCGGAAGAGAAAGATGATGCAACAGTCGCGACTGCCAGCTAGCTCATCTAGGGGAAGGGCCCCAACATCTCCAAATTTTCGTCCGCCCTACCCGGCGCCAAGACCACAATTCACGCCAATATGCCCCAACTGCAGAGGAGCACACTATCAACGGGATTGCCCTCAGGCAAGGACTCAATGCTATCATTGCGGACAGATGGGACACCGCAAAGACAGTTGCCCGTGGATCCAACTCCCAACGGCGATAGCAAGATCGCAAGCTGGAACACAAGCGATGGCACCTAGAACCACAGCTTCACCACCATTGCAGAGCCCCAGAGGAGGTTTGCCCAACAGAGGGGGAAATGCAGCAGGCCGAGGACGAGGGCGAGGAGGAAGACCAATGGCAGGCCGAGCAGGTCGACTGAACTTCACCTCCCTTCAAGAAGCAGACAATGCCTCTGACATTCTCCTTGGTAGATTCTTGATCCAATCTGCATCTGCTTTAATACTGTTTGACCCTGGAGCTACAAACTCATTCATATCAGAAGATTTTGCATTTAAAGTGGGAATACCTATGGTACCTCTAAAGTACCCTATGGCTATACAGACCCCAGGAGCTAAGCTGCCTGTATATTTAGCTTGTCGTCATATAACCTTCAGAATAGATGGGATAGAGTTCTGGGCTAATCTATTAGTCATAGAACTGCAAGGCCTAGACATTATAATAGGAATGGATTGGTTATCCCAGCATAAAGGTCTACTGGATTGTGAGAAGAAAACTCTAAGCCTTGTTAGTAACCAAGGGAAGGAAGTCCTATTCCATGCGGAAAGATCATCAGTCGAAAAATTGCAAGGATCAGTCCATGCACTTCAGGAAGTATGCTTGGATCAAGTGCCCACAGTACAAGAATACCCGGATGTATTCCCAGAAGAACTCCCAGGGATGCCACCTGACAGGGAGATAGAGTTTACTGTCGACGATTCGGACTCGGAGTCCTCAGCCGAACTTATGCAGAATTTGTAATAGTGAGACCTTTCAAGATGACCCTTCGGGAAGGTATGCTGAACAATGGAGAACAGGAGCACAGAGAATTTAGACAGGTTCGGGCCCTCGATGGTGGGAGTAAAAGCCCTACGTCCTGTTGAGATTTCACTAAGTATGGTAAAGGTTTACAAGTGGAGGAAAAAGTCCTCACAGGCGAGGATTTTTCCTGTAAAAAGTGTACAAAGATAAGCTAAAGAAGACTTAAAAATGCTATATGAGGTGTGCCGTAGACTTGGCTAACTTGGATCTCTCTCCCTGATTGATACTTCATGCCATCCTTTTATACTGCTTGAAAGGGTGCCATGTGAAGGAAACTGCATCAATCGGTTGCACGGACGGTTAGATACGGTTTTTGAAACTGCTCTTAACCTCCACGCAGGTTAAACACGTGTTATTCATGAATAACTGTACGTGTTAACCCCCTGACGGTTGATTTTCCACGTGTAGGAGTCTTCGGGATACTTAGAATATCCTGTCATATAGACAACCGAATAGATGGATCCCAGGTATCCTGATCGGTAGATGTTCTGACCGCGGGATTTGGCTGACCGCGTAATATCCCGAATGTGTAGTTCGCGTATAGGCCACGAACTTCTGACCGCGCAAGGCCTACGGTCTGACCGCGTAAAGCTGCGACTTGACCGCGTAAAGCTTGCGACCTCGTGGTGATGCCTCTCAAAATAACTTGAGTTCGCATCTCCAGACACATGCTCTGGTTCGAACCTGTCTTGAACCAGAAGTTTATTAGAAGTGACCCGGGTGTCAATCCTCGTCAGCTAGCCCCCAAATTCGAAGAAAACAGAGAGACGTGTTTATTTCGAATTTAAAAACCGTGCATTGGATTTTTAACCCGGCCCTTTAACTTCTCCACTTAGTGGCGCACTAAGTGAAAAACGGTTGGTTTTTCAAGATGGGTTCTGACATTACGTGACGGGCAATGATGGCGCCGTAGAGATTTTTATCTCGAGGTAAAATTGTAAATGTCTTTAACGAAACTCGAGGTGTCTGGGAGGCGAACCGTCGACCTGGCGGCTATAAATACCAGACCCCTGGACATGTAAAGATTCACAATTTCCCTCTCACGCCTAAGTCTTTTTCTTGTTACCTGGCCTCCTTCCTTTTCACTTACTCTTCCCAATGGCAGATCACGAAATCATCGAGATTGAGAGCGATGAAGGGGAAATTGTCGAACAAGGGTCGAATGAAGTCCTATCTCCCTTAAGGAAGAAACCCAAGGTTGACGAAGGATCTTCCAGTGGAACAACGGTGAAGAATGTAGCGAGTTTCCTTCTTCCTTCAGTTCCTTTGACCCTCCCCGTTCATGCCTCTCGGCAAGTTGAATTTTCATCTCCACCTTTGGAGGGATGTTTTTCTCAGTTTTCTCCATTTCATCCCAATACTCCCCATTTTTGTTTGGGTGATCAATTTTCTGGTCGGCAAGTGGTGACTATCCCTCGATCAGATGATTGCCATATTGGGTTGGCGAAGCAATTTTCTTCTGGGAACGTTGCACAGGGACAGGTAACAATTATTCCCCCTTTTTGCTGATAATTTTAGTTAATATGACTAACTTTTGCAAAATGCAGGAGGTAGGAGGCCCCAGCGATCAGCCTTCTGCTGCTCCATCTCTTCCTTCCGGACAGACTCTTCTGGAAGAGAAGAATGCCCTGGAGAAGAAGACCGAGGAGATGGCCTCGAAGATTCTGCGTTTAGCAGAATGTCTTGATCGATCCCGAGAGGAGGCGCACCATTTCCGTCGAGAGAGAGACTTCGCTCAGCAACAGCGAGAACTCTCTGACTTGATTAGGGTCAATAGTGCGTCCGTTGTTAGGGACGATATAGATAGACTTAGGGTAGTTGCTAGTTCCCTGGGGGTTGTCAGTGTAGATCCTACTGACAACAATATGTCCCTTGGGGAACTTTGTAAACTTCTTTCGGAGCAAGTCGATGTTTTGATCGACTGCATCCCTTTTGTATGTAAAGAATGTAAAAAATAAAAAGTTTCTTATTTCTCACGAGTATTCTTCATATCTTCTGTGCGAAAATATAGCCATAAACTTTACGTTTGCGACCATTCATACACAGGAAACTTTAGTTCTGCGATCAGAATCGTTTTTAAGAAAAAGGCATCGCGACCTGCCCTGATTCCGCGAGCAGTTTCAGAGCCGCGGTCAGAACTAAAGTGCGACCAGAGTTAGGACTCGGTCAGGCCGTCATTCCGATTAGAATCGAAGTTTCAGCCTAAAACATGATTTCGAAAAAACCATAACCCAATTAGAAACATTCCAGTACGTCAAAAATTGAGTTATATGATTTTTTCGAAGAAAATGTTCAAAGTATAAAAAGGAAAAACGCCTTCTGAAAAGTACTGAAAATTTTTCAGTCCTTTTGCACTTTCAGTTTCCAAAACAAAGAAGCCTTTTTGTTTCAGATCCGACGTCTGGGTACTTTATCGGGTCTATCAGAGACAGTATCCATTATGGGAAATGAATAAAGCATTCAATTAATGCGTCGCCTTGGGTCTATAAAAAGCAGTAGGTAGCTTCTTGAGGAAGCCACTCAGCCGCGAAAAACCCTTAGCATTCCCGCCGCTCAAAACCCTCATTTTCTTCAGCCTTCGTCTTCCCCAAATCGCCAGCTTCCCCTTTGATTCTACACCATAGATGGCGTCCTGGAGCAGGTCCATTCATCATTCTGAGGAGAGCCTGATGGCGCTTGAGAAGGAGGAGATCCTTTCTCCGCGGCTGCTCATTAACTGGCGACCTGCGGAGAAGGACCAAGAAACCCCAACCGTCCAAGAAGGCGAGTTGGTGGTTTTTGAGGAGTATTTTCGTTGCGGGTTCCGATTCCCTGAGAGTCGGTTCCTTAAGGATATCTTTGAGCATTACGGGTGGGAACTGATCAACCTCCACCCCAACGCGATGCTGATTCTTGCAGTATTCCAGCATCTCTGTGAAGCCTTCGTCGGAGTATATCCCAGCGTGGATCTTTTCCGACGATTTTACTTTTCGGCGTGGTCGAAGAGCACCAACGCCGCCGGATGCATCTACTTCCGGCTGAGGGATAAAAAGGAGTATCCCTCCCCACCCCTGCGAGATTCAGTGCACGGGTGGCACCAGAAATGTTTTTACTACACCCCTCCGACCGAGAGCGGGCTGTGGTTTGAGAACTTGCGGCCGGAGAAAACAAGCGAGTTGGATACTCTCCCGGCGATGAACGCGGAGTTCATGAAGCATGCCGAGGTGATCCTTCACTTAGTCGAACAAGGGCTGACGGCACGCGACGTCATCCGAGACTTTGTGAAGAATCGGGTGAGCCCCCTACGTGAAAGGGCTCATCCGGCTTGGGAGATCACGTCCATGGCGGACACTACCCTGGACTATAATGAAGGTACTTATTTCTGACATAGAAATCCTTTTGTCATTTTTGAAATGTACTAATTTAACTTGTATCCGGGAACAGTCCTGCCCTCAGCTGAGATTGAGAGGCGGACTAACTACCTCCTCAGGGCGTACAACGCCGAGGTAGAGGGCCCCAAGGGATCGCCTCGCCCCCAAAGCTTGATTCATGCTGGCGACGACCTTAAACAGGAGCGCCGAAAGGTAAACTTCTCACTTGGCCTCTGTTTTGCAGGTTTCGTGTATATCCAGCACTAATCAATTTCATTGGAATGAAAATAGTTCCTAGGGAGGTTCGCGGATGCGACATTCCCAAGTGAGAATATCGGCTCTCTGAAGAAGCCGGCGGCGAAGAACGTGAAGAAGGTCTCCCAGAGACCCAGGACAAAGAGTCCTGCCCCTAAGAAGACCAAGCTGAACCCTGGGGAGGGGTCTTCACGAAGCGTCCCTCGTCCCGCAAGAAAGACTGCGGTAAGATATCGCATTCCTGCTACTTTTTCAGGCGCGACATGGAATCACTTCTTCGTCGTACAGGGAGAGGGGAGCGAGGAGGAAGAGGATGACGTTCCTCTGATCCTTCGAAGGAGGAAGATCGCGGATCTTCCATCCAGCGATGTCCCAGGCTGCCCCGCAGAGACCACAGCTGCCGAAGAGGTGGCCGTGGCTGTCCCTGCGACCACCGAAGATCTGGTGGTCGCGGGTGACCTTCCAATTCCTGAAGCCCCCGGGGTTTCAGGGTCAGTCATCTCTGCTTCCCTGGTCGAAGGGACGACTAAGGTAAAGGATCTTTTCGATCATTCCCTCCATGATTCTTTCTGCGTATTTGACAAGTTAATGTACATATAGGAAGGAGAGCTTCCCCCTGGGTCCACTGGGGATTCCAGGGAGGAAAATCCTCCTCCTCCGCGGACAGAGGAGGAAGTAGACGAACGAAGGCCGGCTGTGACGGTTCCAGCAACTCAGGAATCGTCAAGGCCTTCGGATGAAGCCCCACCAATTAGCCCGGTGGTCCAGGTAAAGACCTATGTATTTTTAACTGTTCCCTAAGAATATGCCTGTAACATGATATTTCCAGGGGGGTGCTGTCTTATTTACCATAAGGAAGGCAAGAACCGGAGACGGCTCTCCTTCGCAAGGGGAGTTGTCCCAGAAGTCCCAGGAATGAATGGGATTTCGAATAAGGTAAGAGCTCTTATTCGACAGTAATCTTATATAAAAACTGTCTGACCCACTCTTCCTGTTAGGCAAAAGAAGACAGCACCTATACCTTCAACCGCCACTGGGGAGGTTGAAGGTAGGGCTGATGAGGGAGCCTCTAATGAAGAGCGCTCTACTCCCGTGGTTCAGGAAATCGTCCGGACCGCGGGAGGTGAATCAAGCACAGGGACTAGGTCACCACCAGTGGCCTCTGGGGGTGGCGTCCGACCGGCACTCCCATCAACTGTCCCCGTTGCAGGCACTTCAGGCGCGCTAGCAAGGATTCCTGCTAGCATGGATGATGCTGCTTTAAATAAGTTTATGAAGGTATGATGACTCCTGTTTCGGTGTTTGAATCGCCTTTAGAGCATACTTGACTCTCTTGCTTTGTGTCACAGGGCTTGTCATGGGTGACGAGCCAGTCGCATGCTGCAATGGCTAGCATGGCGGCTGTTCAAAAAGATCGTGACGGCTTGCGCAAGTGAGTATCGTCATCCTTCTGTTAATATAAGTAGGCTTTAATTGTGACTAACCTGATTTTGCTGCAGAGAGGTTACGTTCTTGAAGAAGGAGTTAACCAAGATAAAGCTGAACTCAGTTATAGAGTTTCAGAAACTACGGACTGAAATCAATAGACTTCAGTCTGAGAATGTTGGTAAGTCGATTCCCAACTTGAGAAGACTTAAAGACATTTCTTGTTCATAACCTCTTTTCTTTGTGCAGCGCAAGCAGGTCGTATTAAACAGCTCAGCCAGGACAAAATGCTTCTCGAGTCCTCGCTCGACCACACCAATCAAGTGGTCAAAGAGTTGAGCCTACTGGTCTTCGAAAAACTGAAGGCCATAGCCAGCCTTTTGAATACCAATGTGGTAGAGTTGAGGAAGGACAACCCAGATGTCAGCGATTGGGCATCACTGCTTACAACTCAAGCAGAATCACTGCTCGAATATCTCCCTGGAGATTTACGGTGACGTGAAGAGATGATCAGGACGAGAGTCCGATCAGCCGCATCCGCCGTACTCAGCCGGGTTCGACTTCACCATGGCCCAGATGCGAATCTGAGCGCGCTGGTGGGACCGGTTGAGGTCGAGAGTGACGAACTGCTTGACGCCGTTATTGAGGAAGTTAAGCCCTTCGTTGACAAGCTCTTGGCTGAGCTAAGGATCGAATGATCCTTGTATTTTGTAACCAAACAATTGTAATTACAATGCTATGTATGTAAAATTATTTTTTCAATAGAAAGTGCATATTCACATCATAAGTTTCATACTATAAGTATATTCCTCTAGCCCCCGCCTCTGTTTTGTGAATACTGAAGCCTTAGTATTTTAAACAGAGGAAAACATAAGTATGATGACCAGGGATATGTGCTTCAAGCCGATGGTCAAGATTAAAGTAACATTTTAACCTTATTGCAAACTGGTAGCCACCCAAATGACCGAAGACTAGCCAGATAGTCCCATGTGCGTTGAGAAACGGCTTATTTAGGAGTGACTTATCTGGAAGTGATCATGAGATTGACCAGTGAATCCGGTTGAAAAATGCTGTAATAACCTAACCGCCGGCGATCAGCCCCCAGGTCGAATTTGTATAATTTGGGCTTAAAGAAAAACACTCATTGTATGAAAACAAGACATGCTTTTTATGAAAAGATGCTAATTGAACAGGAAAAAAGTGATTGGAATACTTACACGTAAAACTTACGAAGTTGATCGATGTTCCAAGTATTGGACAAAATCCGACCATCCTCCATGGCTAACCGCGCAGATCCTGGCCGCGGTACTGAGGCGACAGCGTATGGTCCCTCCCACTTTGGGGAGAATTTATTGCGGTTAGACTGGTCTTGAATTTTTCGTAAAACCAAGTCGCCCACATTGAGATCACGTGGTTGCACCTTTTTACTGTGATACTTGCGTAGAGCCTGTAAGTATACCGCGGACTTAATCAGGGTGCGATCACGCCGTTCTTCCAGGAGGATGAGATCTCGTGATCGCTGTTCGGATTGGTTGATCTGTTCGAATTGATTCGTGCGAACAGATCCAATACTTACTTCCATAGGCAACACAGCCTCGGCTCCATAGACCAAATGGAAGGGTGTCTCACCGGTGGCTCGACTAGAGGTAGTTCGTAGTGCCCATAGAACAGTGTAGAGCTCGTCTGCCCAAGCCCCCGAGCGGGTCTTGAGGCGATCAAAAACACGTTTTTTGATACCTTGCAATACTTGTCCATTGGCCCGTTCTACGGCACCATTGCTTTGTGGATGTGCCACGGAAGCAAAGCACACCTTGGTCCCAATCTGATCGCAGTAGTCTAGAAAAAGACCGCTAGCGAACTGAGAACCGTTGTCTGTGATGAGACGGTTTGGAACACCAAATCGTGCCACAATGTTCTTGTGAAAGAACTTTTGTGCGGCTAATGCAGTAATATTTCGTACTGGTTCGGCCTCAATCCACTTTGTGAATGTGTCAATGGCTACGAACAAAAACTTGTATCCATTGACCGCTTGTGGCATAGGACCGACGATGTCCATTCCCCAGATCGCGAAAGGCCATGCGAGAGGAATAGTTTGCAATGCATAAGCAGGTTGATGAACCTGTCTTGCATGAAACTGACACTGTGGACACATCTTGACCATAAGCTTGGCATCATCGAGTGCCGAAGGCCAGTAGAATCCCTGTCGAAAAACTTTTCCGACCAGTGTTCGGTATGATGCGTGTGCACCGCATACACCGTCATGTATTTCTTTCAAGAGGGATTTTCCTTCCTCCTGAGATATGCAGCGCATGAATACTCCTTGAGTACCCTTTTTGTACATAACCCCATCTATGAGTTTGTACAGACGCGCCTTTCGAATTAACCGATCGCTTTTGGTTTCGTCCTCGGGTAGGGTCCCATGTTCAAGATAGACCCTCAATGGATGAGTCCAATCTTGTTCTTGACCGAGGTTGGCAACGAAGGCTATTGCCGGATCATCCTCGACCGAAGTCATGATCGAAGGATGGTCCAAGTGTTCAATGAACACTCCTGCCGGAGCGGATGAGCGTGAGGATCCAATTTTGGATAATCGGTCTGCGAGAATGTTGTCCTTTCGCGGGATGTATTGGACTTAGAAGTGACTGAAGTGTTTTTCCAATCTCCTCACTTCCCCCAGGTAATGAGCCATTGTCTCATCGGAGGTGCTGTACTCCTTGTTTACCTGGTTTACGACCAGCTGTGAGTCCCCCCTCACCACTAATCGACGGACTCCGAGGAATTTTGCTGCCCGGAGCCCTGCAAGAAGACCTTCATACTCTGCTGCATTGTTGGTTGCAACAAAGTGTAGTTGAATGACATACTTAAGCTGTTCGCCCTGAGGTGTAACTAAGACCACTCCAGCCCCTGAGTGTTGAAAACTACGGGAGCCGTCAAAGTACATTGTCCAACAATCGGGGCACTCCAGTTCCTTTTCCAACTGCACGGGTGGCTCAGGGTTGGTCCATTCGACCACAAAGTCGGCCAAAACCTGAGACTTAACCGCCGTGCGAGGGGTAAAGTGGATCTCAAAGGCACCGAATTCGACCGCCCATTTGGCGATTCGACCAGATTTTTCTGGATTTCGGACAATATCCCCTAAAGGAAAAGAGGAAGGTACTGTGATCTTGTGTGCTTGAAAGTAATGTCGTAGCTTACGGGAAGCCATCAGTAGCGCGTAAAGTATCTTCTGGACCTCAGGGTAGCGCTCCTTAGGACCATGAAGTACTTCGCTCACATAGTAGACGGGTCTGTGCATTCCTTCCCTTTCCGCGATCAGAACTGCGCTGACCGCGTGTGGGGTGGCCGCCAAATACAGAAGCAATGGTTCATCCTTTTCAAGAGACACCAATACTGGCGGACTGGATAGATATGTTTTTACCTCCTGAAACGCTTTTTCGGCCTCATCTGACCACGTGAAGTTATGATGTTTCCGCAAGGCTTTAAAGAAAGGTAGTCCCCTTTCGCCTAATCGCGATATGAAACGACTTAAAGCCGCCATGCGACCAGCCAGGCGTTGAACATCCTTCATTGTCGAGGGCGACCTCATTTGCTCAATAGCTCTGATTTTCTCTGGATTAACCTCAATGCCCCTGGAACACACAAGAAAACCAAGAAGCTTTCCGGAAGAAACCCCGAAAGAACATTTCTCCGGGTTCAATTTTATTCCAAAGCGATTCAAGTTACAGAAGGTTTCAGCAAGATCGTCCAAATGAGACAATCTTTTGGTACTCTTTACAACCAAGTCGTCTACATATGCTTCGAGATTACGCCCTATCTGGGAAAGAAAGGTCTTTTGCATCAAGCGCTGGTACGTGGAACCAGCGTTCTTGAGACCGAACGGCATTCTGACGTAGCAGTACGTGCCGAACGGGGTGATGAAGGCAGTTTTCTCTTCATCGTCTTCTGCCATGCTAATTTGATGATATCCCGAGTAGGCATCCAGAAAACTCATCAGTTCGCAACCCGCAGTGGAGTCAACCAGCTGGTCGATGCGGGGAAGGGGAAAGTCGTCCTTCGGACAGGCACTGTTGAGGCTAGTATAGTCGACGCACATGTGCCACTTGCCATTTGACTTGCGAACCATGACCGGATTGGCGAGCCAGTCCGGGTGATTTACTTCGCGGATAAACCCGGCTTGTAAGAGTTTGTCTAACTCTTCTCGGATGGCTTCCTGTCGGTCGGTGGCAAAACGTCTGAGCTTTTGCTTTATTGGTCGTTGTCCAGGTCGGATTGCTAACCTGTGCTCAATTACTTCCCTTGGGACACCGGGCATGTCGGACGGTTTCCACGCAAACACATCTGCGTTAGCCCAGAGGAAAGCAACGAGGTTGAGTTCCTATTTGTCATCCAGAGCTGACCCAACCCGAATTGTCTTGGATGGATTATCTGGGTACAAAGGAACTTGTTTGAGTTTCTCATCTGGTCGAGGAGCAGCCCTGATCGCATCGGTGGCGACAGTGGCGACCTGAGCGTCCCGGAGGGGAAGTTGATCGACCATCTCCAAAGATAGCCGGTCGCACGTGAGCGCCACGTTGCGACTTCCTCGGACCGAAATGACACCTTTGGGGCCAGGCAATTTCCCGCACTGATAAGCATAGTGCGTTGCCATCATGAACTTAGCAAGAGTCGGCCTGCCAAAGATTGCATTATAAGCTGAATCACAATCGATTACATCGAAAGTAACCAACTCTGTTCGAAAGTTATCTGGTTCTCCCAGAGTGACCGGGAGGACCACTTGTCCCAATGGCATCATGGAGGGGCCTGGGATTATCCCATAAAACGGATGGATTATGGGCTTGATCTTCGAACGAGGAATTTGCATCTCGTCGAGTGCCTTGACTAATAAAAGATCAAGGGAACTTCCCCCATCGATCAGGACCCTTTCGACCCTCGCGTTACTGATGATTGGGGTAATAACCAGAGGTAACCTCAATGGTCGAGTTAGCCCCGTAGGACAGTCAGCGCGATCAAACGTCAAAGGCATATCCGACCAACGGGGATATTGAGGTTCACCGAGGGATGTTTCCGTTTGGTTAACCTCTCGGCAAAAAGTTTTAAACTGCCTTTTGGAAACGAAAGAGGAGGAACCTCCGAAAATGACATTAACATGATTTTGAGGTACCTGGTAAGCCATTTCTTCGTCTCCATCGACGTCTCTAACCCCGCACGCCTGCTCTTTGGGCGGTAAGGTTGGCATTGGCCCAGCTCCTTGGTAGAAATCATCCAGCTGTTTCAACCAACTTCTGCAGTTTTTGAGATCGTGGCCTGCGGAATTGTGGAGTGGACACCACCTTTTGCCCTCCTGCGGATTAGTTGATTTTTCTGGCTGGTCGGAATCCCGGCCACCAGAAGCAGTTTTACTTTTAAAAGAAGACTTATTACCTTTGGTCGAAGGTGGTTTCTCTGCGACCGCGACCTCACGGTACTGTCCAGAGCGGTTCCTCTTCGACTTTTTTCACTTCCCACCCGGTGAAGACTCCGGCTTTTTGCTCGAATCTTCTTTCTTGGCGTCCTTGAAGCCTGGTTGGGGCGGTAGGTCCCCCTTGTCAACCATTCGGTTCCATTCGACTGCCTCGGCTGCATCGGAGTATCGATCAGCCATATCGAACAGATCGGCCACCGATCGAGGAGGGTGGATGAGCAAGTCTTCAGTGAATCTCCGGTATCGAACGGCATGCTTAAATGCCCTGATTACGGAACCATCAGATATGTTCGGGATGGTATTTCTTACCCCGACAAACCTCTTGACAAACTGCCGAAGCGTTTCGGTCGAAGTTTGCCGCAATCTATGCAAGTCGTCCTCCTTACCCGGCTTTTGGTAACAGTTTTGGAAGTTGCTGAGGATGGCATCGCATAGCATTTCCCAATTGTAGATAGAACCCTCAGGCTGATTGAACAACCAGGTTCTAGCCGGTCCTACGAGGACTGTTGGCAGGTAGTTAGCCATGACCTTGTCATCGCCTCCTGCTGCTTGGATGGCAGTAATATAGATCTGAAGAAACTCGGATGGGTTCTGAGTTCCATCAAACCTCTCAATGGCCCCTGGTCGAAACTTATCGGGCCAAACGACCGCTCGTAGGCCAGGCGAGAAAGCTTTGCAACCAACGTAAGGACCGTGGACCGTCCTGCGACTTTCGGTCAGGTTTCGAGCAAACTCACTTAATGGCGGGGTTACTCGGGGTCCCAAACGAGAATGAACGGGAACTCGATCCCTAGCACGAGAGTCCTGCATTCGCCGATATCTGTCCTGTCGGGACGGTATAGGCGGCGGGTAATTCCGTCGGCCAGAGCCAGAATGAGGACCATCTCGTTCATGGGAATGTGTCACTGAGCGGGAAGAGGCTGCCGGGGTCGCCTCGGATGCGACCTCATCCAGTCTTTCCGCCAGGATCCTGTAAAAGGCCGGTCTCTGTGCATCCGTGACCGTAGGAGGAAAATTGCGCATGACTTCCGCGATAGATCGCAGTCGACCATGGGTACTTCTCCTAGGGGCACCAGGTGTTATTGTTTCCTCGTCCACTGGGAAGTGCTCCGGTGGTAAGGAAGGAGTCTGGTCACGTCTATGACCACGCGACCGTCGAGAAGAACTCGGGGCAGCATCGTAACGAGCCTGCGCATCTTGAAGAGCCTCTAGGGCAGTTCTGCGTAGTTCGTTGTTTTGTTGCTCGAGATCTTGCTCCTCCTTTTGTTTGCGATCTTGTTCTTCCCTGGCAGCCTGTTGATCGGGAGTTTCCTCCGACAACGCAGCAAACTGCCTAGGGAGAGAAGTCGTCGATGGGGAGAACATCTCGGTCTGTTCCGAGTCAGACTCGAAATCAAAGAGACAGTGAAGGTTATCAGGGTCGAACCTTCCTGGGCTAACCTCGGGGTCACCATCATACTTTCCCTCAGCGGGATCGCATGACGGGCCGGATTCATCACCTAACACATTAAGAACCTCTGCGGGTTCTGACCTTGTGCCAGTTACCTCCTGGTCGATTATCATGACTTGGGGAGATGATTCATCCTGGGGAAGATTCTGGCCTTCGACCTCTTCCATCGGAACAGGATCACTTGGAGAAGGCATTGGGATATGAGCATAATCCTCGAGATCGAAATCATTCTCGGAATCATATGCTCCGGCCATGTTTCGGCAAACCTCCAAATTTCAATTAAGACGCCTTGAGAAAGGCCCCACGGTGGGCGCCAGCTGTCGACGATTCGGACTCGGAGTCCTCAGCCGAACTTATGCAGAATTTGTAATAGTGAGACCTTTCAAGATGACCCTTCAGGAAGGTATGCTGAACAATGGAGAACAGGAACACAGAGAATTTAGACAGGTTCGGGCCCTCGATGGTGGGAGTAAAAGCCCTACGTCCTGTTGAGATTTCACTAAGTATGGTAAAGGTTTACAAGTGGAGGAAAAAGTCCTCACAGGCGAGGATTTTTCCTGTAAAAAGTGTACAAAGATAAGCTAAAGAAGACTTAAAAATGCTATATGAGGTGTGCCGTAGACTTGGCTAACTTGGATCTCTCTCCCTGATTGATACTTCATGCCATCCTTTTATACTGCTTGAAAGGGTGCCATGTGAAGGAACTGCATCAATCGGTTGCACGGACGGTTAGATACGGTTTTTGAAACTGCTCTTAACCTCCACGCAGGTTAAACACGTGTTATTCATGAATAACTGTACGTGTTAACCCCCTGACGGTTGATTTTCCACGTGTAGGAGTCTTCGGGATACTTAGAATATCCTGTCATATAGACAACCGAATAGATGGATCCCAGGTATCCTGATCGGTAGATGTTCTGACCGCGGGATTTGGCTGACCGCGTAATATCCCGAATGTGTAGTTCGCGTATAGGCCACGAACTTCTGACCGCGCAAGGCCTACGGTCTGACCGCGTAAAGCTGCGACTTGACCGCGTAAAGCTTGCGACCTCGTGGTGATGCCTCTCAAAATAACTTGAGTTCGCATCTCCAGACACATGCTCTGGTTCGAACCTGTCTTGAACCAGAAGTTTATTAGAAGTGACCCGGGTGTCAATCCTCGTCATTTACCATTGAGCTTAAACCAGGAGCGGCACCTATAGCCAAGAGACCATATAGGATGCCGGTAACGGATTTAGAAGAGTTGAAAAACCAGTTAGAGGAACTGGAGGGTAAAGGATTTATCCGACCCAGTGCTTCACCTTGGGGAGCCCCAGTTTTGTTTGTAAGGAAGAAAGACGGAACTTTACGGATGTGCGTAGACTACCGAGCTTTGAATGAAGTCACTATTAAGAACAAGTACCCTTTGCCAAGAATTGATGACTTGTTCGACCAACTTCGAGGAGCCAAAGTATTTTCCAAGATAGATTTGAAATCTGGATATCATCAGCTGAAGATCAAGAAGGAAGATATATCGAAGACTGCTTTCACTACCAGATATGGTTTATACGAGTTTACAGTAGTACCCTTTGGATTGACCAATGCTGCGGCAGCTTTCATGAACATCATGAACAGTACGTTTATGGATTATCTTGACAAGTTTGTCATAGTATTCATAGATGACATTCTGATATATTCCAAGAGTACGGAAGAACATGAGCAACATTTACACCTAGTCTTGGGAAGGCTACGAGAGAGGCAATTTTATGCCAAGTTTGATAAATGTGAATTTTGGATGACAAGAATTTCATTTCTTGGACATGTGTTGACAGCAGAAGGAATTTCAGTAGATTCAGCTAAAATCTCTGCAATCAAGGAGTGGAAGCAACCTACCTCAGTTTCAGAGATTAGAAGTTTCTTGGGATTAGCAGGATATTATAGGAGATTCATTGAAGGATTTTCCCAAATAGCCAAACCCCTCACGAACCTGCTAAAGAAGGATGTTGCATTTGAATGGACCATCAAGTGTGAAGAAAGTTTTCAGAAGCTGAAGCAGAAATTGACCACAACACCGGTCCTCACATTACCGGACAGCAAAGAAGATTTTGTAGTTTACTGTGATGCTTCAAAGCAAGGAATAGGCTGTGTGTTAATGCAGCAAGGTCGAGTAGTAGCTTATGCTTCACGCCAATGGAGACCTCATGTGGAAAATTATCCGACTCATGATTTGGAGTTAGCGGCAGTGGTACACGCTTTAAAGATATGACGGCATTATCTCATTGGACATAAGTGTGAGATCTTTACAGATCATAAAAGCCTCAAGTATATCTTCACACAGACAGAGCTCAATATGCGTCAGCGCCGATGGCTCGAGCTGATCAAGGACTACGACCTCAGCATACTCTACCATCCAGGGAAAGCCAACGTAGTGGCAGATGCCTTGAGCAGGAAGGCTTATACCCTACAAGGAGCTACACCTAAGAACCCGTGCTTGCGGCAGGAATTTCAGAATCTTGAAGTAACCATAGTGCCATCTGGGATGTTAGCTACATTGACTGTGGAGTCTCGACTCCAAGAGCAGATTGAGGATGCTCAGAAAGAAGATGAGGAGATACATAAGATCAAGAGCCACATCAGATCAGGAAAAACCCAGGATTTCATTGAAGATCATCAAGGAATTGTGTGGTATCAGGGAAGGATTTGTGTACCCCGAAATACAGACCTTAAGGAATTAATTCTTTCCGAAGCTCATAAAACCCCATACTCACTACACCCTGGAAACACCAAGATGTACAAGGATCTGAAGACGCAATTCTGGTGGAATGGAATGAAGAGGGAAATCGCGGAATATGTCGCAAGATGTGACACTTGCCAAAGGATTAAGGCCGATCATCAGAAGATAGCCGGAAAGCTGCAGCCCTTACCAGTGCCAACTTGGAAATGGGAAGAGATTGGTATGGATTTTATCACAGGACTTCCCAGAACACAAGGGGGATATGATTCCATATGGGTCATTGTGGACAGACTCACGAAAGTTGCTCATTTTATACCAGTCAAGAAAACGTATAATGGCAACAAATTAGCGGAACTATACCTGCAGTGAATAGTGACACTGCATGGTATCCCGAAGAAGATCGTTTCAGATCGAGGAACACAATTCACATCCAAATTCTGGAACCGACTCCACGAAGCTTTGGGAACCCAATTGCAGTTTAGCACTGCATATCATCCACAGACAGGAGGACAGACGGAACAGGTAAATCAAATCTTGGAAGACCTTCTCAGAGCTTGCATCTTAGATTATGGAACCTCTTGGGAGGAATGCTTACCATTTGCGGAGTTTACTTATAACAACAGTTACCAAGCTAGTCTGCAAATGGCACCCTTTGAAGCTTTGTATGGGCGCAAGTGCAGAACTCCACTACATTGGGACGAGCCAGGAGAAAGGCAAGTCATTGGACCCGAACTCATCGAAGAAGCTGAAGCACACGTCAAGCTCATCAGAGAACGATTAAAGGCAGCACAGTCACGCCAGAAGAGCTATGCCGACAACCGAAGAAGGGAATTATCGTTTGCACCAGGCGAATCAGTTTATCTCAAGGTTACGCCGTTAAAAGGGATGAGAAGATTCCATCAGAGAGGAAAACTGTCCCCAAGGTACATTGGGCCATTCAAAGTCCTTAAGAGGAAAGGAGAAGTATCTTACAAACTGGATTTACCATCAGATCTTGGAGAAATTCATGACGTGGTTCATGTCTCGCAACTCCGTAAGTGCCTCAAGGAACCAACGGATCAGATAGAACACCAGGGAATTCCGCTTCAGAAGAATCTCACCTATCTCACTCAACCGCTGCAAATACTGGCTAGTGATGAGCGTCAACTCAGAAGGAAGAAAATCAAGCTTTGCAAGGTTCAATGGGAAGATCACTCAAAGGAAGAAGCGACTTGGGAGAAAGAGGATGATCTGCGGCAGGCTTATCCCTACCTCTTCCCTTCTCTAGGTAAATCTCAGGGCGAGATTTCTTTAAGGAGGGTAGGCTTGTAACACCCTAGTTTTGGGGGTGAAAAGTTTTGCATAAAAATCCTGCATGCATGTATCCCTGTAGTAGTAGCCAGATCAGTTGAACTCTAATCTCTCCCAAACCCTAAAAATCTCCAAATCTATTCTCTAGATCCAGATCAAGATCTGACCATCCAGATTTAGCCTACCAGTTACCCTGAGGATAAAAGTCTTCAGGAGCCAGATCAAATTCTGACCCTAACTCCCAGTACCTAAGCCTCTCTCTGTTTTCGAAAACAGGAAAATTCAGATTTACCCTAAGTACCCCAGTTTCCAGATGATTGAGTTATCTTGATTTAACCTTATCCAGACTCAAGTAACCCCTGGAATATGTTCCTAGGTTCATCCTCAACTCACTTCAAAAAGTTGGGAGCCAAATTAATTCATCTAAACACTTTTCGCAGTTTAGTCCAAATTTTACTGCGAATAAGTCCTTTTCTATTTACCTGGAAGCCTGAAAAGGCTAAAATCTGCAAATTAATTCCAACTCCAAAATTTCTTCAGGAAACACCTTCCAAATACTATTTGATACAGATCTCCCTTTTGATCAGACTTCAAAATCTCTCTCCAATCACCAGAATTCGAAATCGACAAAATCCAGACTTATTTTACCCTAATTTTACCCTATTTTCGAAAATAAGTGAAATCCCTCAAATCTTGTCAAATTTTCGCTAAATTTGAGCTGGATGAGTACTAATAGAAATGTTATACTCAGCCATGAAATCAATTCTCAAATTAACCATCTCTAAGACAGAAATTACAAATCAGTCCAGATTTCAAATAAGCATCATTGCAATTTGGTCCCTGGTTCGACCAGAGACGCTGTGCACGACCAGCAGCTGTGCACGACCGCGACCACCGCGCTGCCACGCCAGGAACTTCGTCGCCGGTGAAACCCCGTGGTCGCCACCCCTGCCACCGCGTTCCTGCCACGTGTGGGCACGCCGTTCGCCACCGTGGAGCCACCGCGGCCGCACCAGCATCTCCAATTTTGCCCGCGCGCGCACGCCATCGCTGCAGCCACTGCAGAAGCACGGTGCCACATTGCAAGCATGCCGGAGGAGCCCGTCAGTTCGCCGTTGCATCACCCGGGACAGCGCACGCCAGCCTGCAAAGCCGGCACGGCCGCTGGAGCACGTCGCTTCGCTGCTGTCCCGCACGACCGGTCAACTCACCATCGATTCGAGCTTCACTTCCCCGTGCAATTCCCGCCGTTGCAAGCCCTTTCTGTGCCTATAAAAGACGCCCCAGCCCAGCACGAAGACACTCACACCAGAACCACCCAAAACCTCTAACCACGCCGTCGTCTTCGTCTTCTTCGGCGAGCTCGAGAAGAGGCTCACGGTGCCAAGCCTCTACACTGCTTCCTCCTCGAATCCAGCTACTCCAGTAAGCTCCTCTTACCTCCCTCATCGTACTCGAGCATGTAATTGACTTCAAACCTCTCCAGTCGCCGGCAATTCCCGTTTCTCTCCAGCAACTCCGGCGAGCAATTAAACTCTATCCAGAACGATTTAGCTCTCGAGCCTGTAATCAAACATGATCAGTGGACCATTTAGAACACATCTAAGCAACCAGAATCGAAGAATTTGCTAAAATATGAAAAACCCCAAATTGGAACTTTGCTTGTGAACTGAGCTTGCTGTTCAAGCTTTTCTGGTGCATTTCTAGTTAATCTAACTTCACCAGTAGCTTACTTATGCCCCAGAGACCATCCACAAGCAAGGAATTAAGTTTATTTGCCCAAAATCAGAAATGCCCAAATTAGGTTTGAGTTAATCTTTTCTCCGGCCAATATCCCCTAAATCCAGCCAATCCAGCCATAGAAACCTTGCCATCTAGATGTTTTGGACCATTCTGAGCAACTTTGTCTTCTATCACGACTCCTAATTCGGCCTAGATTGTGAGATATAGCTATGCCCTAGTTTGCTGTACTGTTCACATTACCTGTGCTCCAGGCCAGCCAACTTCTTCGCCGGTTTTCATCACTTTCCGGCCATCTCCTGCCCTAGGTCCTGTTGAGACATTTGTTCCTGTTACAAATGCCTAACCACCAGACAAAGTGGTGCATCATTTGGAGCCCTGAGTCAAAAGATATGGCTAACCATAGTTTCTGGCCGTGTCAACCCTATGCCAGCCTGTGTCAGCCAGTGGCATTGAGCCTTTTCACCCACTTCCAGCCATGCACTTTGGAAATAACTTTGTCCCTTAGACTCCTGATGTTGTGATCTACACTTTTCTCTACTGTCACAACTTGAGTTGAGCCCTCTATCACCCATCGACCTTATGTCGATGCCTTGAACCGAATGCCAACCTAAAGACATTCGCTGTTTTTGGGCGAACCAGTCACCACCTTGATATCACCCTGATATTTTGGAACCTTGTAAACCTTAACAACTAATCTTAACCCTAGTTACTGTAGTTAAACTCAAATCGCTTCAAAACCTTGTATCACCAGAGTATTTTCTCCTTGCATCTTTGCATGTAGTGAATTAGTAAGAATAGGATTGATTGTAATGCCTGTTTGCTTGTTTGATCTTGTTCAGAGCAAGAGTCCGGGGTTGAAGATCTTGTCGCTGAACCGTCATCGACTGCTGATACTTACGACGCGGAAGGCAAGTCATACTTTGAACATATTGAAACCCATATTTTATGAATTGCTATGCTATTCCATGAGTAGATATTTCATTAATATTGCACATGTTGAGATCAATGATATTATGGCAGTGATAGATTGAATACTTGAGAAATGTGAACTTGATAAGATAGCAAGCCACGAACTAATAAAAGTATAAACATGTACAATTATATTCATGAAATAGAACCCCTAGCCGTGACCAGTATTTTGGTATGGAATGGTGGTAGCACTGGAGGTGCTTGGCTGCACTGGATGTGCAGGCACTGAAGGTGCATGGTTGTGGTATGATCTGGTCACTGGCACGTAAGGACTAGAACCTTGTGTTATGCGTCTAGTGGCATGAAAAACGTACCAACCACTTACCTGATATGGGACAGGCGCAACCTAGTAGCTTCTTAGTATTTTCAGTTCCCTGCATGGCTTGTCGATCCGGTTTCTCGCGTGGAAACTGGTGGGACGCAGTTCGTCCATGAGTGATGTGAGATCAGAAAAATTATGAGAGGATAAGGTGTAAAGAAGGAAGACGCCCTATGCCAGATTAAGTCGTGCGCGACTGTAATCAAAAGAGGTTATGTGTCCTGCGGGAACATAGACCCAGGCTAGGAAGTAAGGCAGTGGGGAGGACCCACAACGGTACTTGGGATGGTATTGTCCATTTACCGGGCAGGGATACTGTTAATACTAGACTGCAAAAACGTTGTGTGATCTCGGCCTTGTCACATGCGTATAAGTCGCATGGAGTTGGCCCGACTTGGAAGTCGACTGAAAAAGTGGATTTAAAAAGAGGTACATCTCTGCAGAGTTTAAAAATGTATTCGAATACTTCGTGCTCCCGAGTTCTAGGAGTATGCTGCGGTGGATTAAATCCATGGGGTGTGACACAAGTATTGTTTTATAAACTAAAATTTGTTAGCTCAAGATTACCCAAGTGGCATGTGTTGTCATGATAAGGGGCGTTGCCGTGGGCTGTCATGTGTTGACGTGTCGCGGTAATACCATAATCTAGCAAACATATGATATTTAAGAGGCATGTGGTTTATGCCCTGAGTTATGAAATATTGCTAAGATTATATGATTGAAAGACTTGAATAAGAGTAGTGTGATATGAGGATATATATCGCCTTGGATATGGGATATATGTATCACCATCAATATGATTTATTTACTGCCATGGGTATGATCAGAAGTTGAGTAAGAATTGAGAAAGAAATGTATTTTGGGAAAAACCTTTCACTCTTTCCCCAATAGCATAGGTTCATGTCATATATATATATATGTATCTCTACCTTCCCTATGACTTGCTGAGTACGTAAGTACTCACCCTTGCAACAACTCATCAATAGATGGAGCGTTCTACGACCTTGGAGGATACCCTGAAGATGCTGCGGACCCAGGAGATGATGAGCAGTTTCCTCCGGAGCCCTGATGCGGTGCTGTCTTGCTGTCAACCTCTGTTCCCTGTGGATTGCTTTTGGGCCTAGCTTCCGCCGACTAGATGTGTTATTTTGTTAGACCCTTGTGCCTTGTACGGCACTGTACCTCGTTTTGTACTAAGGCCTGATGGCCATACAATTATGACTATTGTACTATTTTGCTGCTGCTATGTAATCCTGTGATTGACTCATCCTGGGAAGTCAAGTGGTTTATGGGACCAGCTGCACCGAGCTGGGCCCCTCACAGGTGATGTCACAGTCGTGGTAGACGTGACAGCAATGTACTAGTTTGGTTGGGAATTTTTACTCACTTGGTATGAATATATGGCAATGTGGATGGGTCTTCGATGTATATGTTTCAAATGCCTATACATGACTTTTCCCAACCTAATAGATGTGAAGTCCTGATGACTTGCATACAGGTAATGCTAAAGATAACCAAGAGAGGGTGCTATAAACCATATTATTCCTTTTTTGGTTGTGACCTACTTTCTGTGCTACTTCAATATCTTTATATTCCATTAGCATTAGGTTTGTCAGATTATGCACAGTGGCACTTAGATGCTTGTGTGCATATTTAAGTGTGAAATAATAATGCTGGCCCATGAATATTAGTATAGCAAATCATGGAGAATGTTGTGTGATGACAGTGAATGGTGGCTTATCAACAAAATTCCATATATAGAGAACATTGTTATGTTCTATCGGTATCTCACGTGTTTGCCGATAGAAAATTTGTTATGTTCTATCGGCAGCTCATGTGTTTACCAATAGAAAACAATGTTATGTGTGAAATAATAATGCTGGCCCATGAATATTAGTTTAGAAAATCATGGAGAATGTTGACTTAAACCAAGACTATGTGATGCCAGTGAATGGCGGCTTATCAACAATATTCCAGAACAATATGTTATATCGGCATCTCGTATCTTTACCGATGGAAAACATTGTTATGGTCTATCAGCAGCTCATGTGTTTACCGATAGAAAATATTTCTGAACAGTTCAGAAAGTAATTTATGCTCATCTTTCTTTTAGTATTATTTCTTCGGACATCCCTTTTGCAGCCCTAATTAGTCTCCAGACCTGGGCTGAGTTATGGAACTCCAAGAAGAATTAATTGCCATATGTTGCCTGCTTCCTATATGAAAATGTGTAGATGAAAATGCTGAGAAATAGAATCTTATCTTCTATTGGTAGCTTCTGTGTTTACCGATGGAACAAATATTTAAAATAGGTCCTTTTGCTTTGTAAAATTATTTGGTTTGTGTTTCCATTAAATTTTTGATGGTTTGTTGATGGTTTTGTAGGGAAAGACATGTTGTCGTCTTCATCGGATGGTACTAGTGGTTCGACTAGGGCCAACCCCAACGTAACTGAAGATGCAGTTGTTACATCCCAGCGCAAGAGGGTGGGGCGAGGCGCGATGACGTTGGGCCGTTTGGCCAAACGCACGGATCTTTCTTGCGAGTTCAACCAATTTGGGATGCTGATTGGAAAGAATGCTGGGAAGTACGCGGCCTACGTTGGGCTGTTGGCAAAAGAAAGGGTGAAGATCACCGTCCAGAGTTGGAAGGACGTGACGGCGGACAAGAGGGATAGGTTGTCGGCGGAAGTGAAGGTTAAATTAACTGAAATCGCTGAACTCTTTCGTAATCACGTTCTCTTGGCTTATACTAAAGTTTAACTAATTCGTGATTAATTGTATGCATTTTTTGAAAACAGGCTAAGTGGAAAATCCCCGACGATACACCTAGGATGGCCTGCTTGAAGGACATGAACGGAACATGCAAAACCTTTAAGAGCTAGCTCGTCAGTAACTTCCTCGCTGCGGGGAAATCTCCTTGCGAGAAGTACCCCTTCATATTGGAGGAGGTATGGGAGGAATTCACGAAGCAGAAGGGGACTGAGGAGTTCAAGGCCCTTAGTGAGAAGAATAGGGCGATCCAGAAGAGGAATGACCACCTGCATCGGCTCGGATCCCGGGGCTATGCGGGGAAGGAGGAGCAGTGGAAGAAGGAAGACGAGCAAAATCCTGTCATCGACACCCCTGAGTTGGCGCTCTCCGAGATCCGGGATGAGAGGTGCAAATGATGGTGGAGGGGGAGGGGGTCCGTGTCGTCCACGGGGTCTGTGCAGTTCGCAACCCCTGGGGACGTCGACGTCGTGAGGTGAATGGTAAGTTGGCTAACCTCGTAAACTGTGTGCGCACAAGTGTATATAAGGCAATTTGTCTCACAGGGTACCTTTAAATGTAACAGATCTCTTTTGAGAAGGAGGCAGTGGAGGGATTGTTTACCCCGCCCGCAGAGGGAGAACGACATCCTCACCTGGGCTCTACCAAATAAGGAGCATCCCGGGCGGACACGGGCCGTGGGAGCCATTGTGTTGTGGAAGGCCGGTTTCGCAGATCCGGCTCCACCGAGGAAGAAGGCCCGCTCCTGGAAGGAAAAGGAAGTGGAGCTCTTCGATAAGATACGGGCTGAGGTACGGGTGGAGATACGGGCTGAGGTGCAGTCTGAGGTCACACAAATGAGGGAAGAGTTTGCACGGTTGAGAGATGCATTGCTGGCCAAGAGTGCAGATGCGGATCCCCAGGGCGACGGTACCCCGCGGGGTCGGATAAGCACTTAAGTCGATGCCACTCCCATTTTGTTAGAGTTGTTTCGCTAACCTGTTTTAATATTTACAAATTTGTAGAAGCCGGAGGGCTGCATCCTACTGAATCACCTAGGCGACAGGCAGGAAATGGTTGGACACAGCTTCGTATATCTGTCTGGGCCAGATGTCCGGGTCCACTGCGTATCTCTGCGGTTGGGGTTTGCAAAGGTACAGGTGGACATGGCCATGCCGGGCTACAACGATTCTCCGTTGCCAGTCCCTACAGAGGAACTACAGACACTTACTGAGGCAGTAGGCTCCTATGTACAGTGGCCCAAGAATTGTCTTCTAATACAACCGGTAAATCCTACACATTTATATTACATCCTACTCAGTACACTCAACTTGCAAAATCTAACATACGTGCTCATTAATTGAAGTGGCCTGCTGCCGGGCTACCAGGGGACTGTGCCCCTAGCTCGGGGCATGAGGCCCGATTTCGTGAGAACCTGGACACATCAAAGACGGCCTCGACCCCACCCAGCGCATCCACACCTTCACCTCGGAAGAAAGCCGCCATCACCTCGCCCTTGCCTTCGAAGGTACGCGCTCAGTCCCCGACAAAAGGCAAGGGCAAAGGCAAGGGAAAAGGGCGACAGGGACAGCAGGAGAGGTTCTGGAACGGGTTCCCACTCATGTCGGAGGCAACTTTGCGCAAATTGGATCAATCAACCAGAGACCTCCACGAGTGGTACCTACACCGAGCTCGGCGCAATCTGAACTTCTTAGTTCCCTACAGGCCTGGGCAGTTCCACCGTGAGCCCAGGAGTATATCCGTGGCACACGAGGATCTGTTCGACCTCTACAACTGGCGGGAGCTCGATATGTCCATCATACGGACTGGAGTCCTGTGAGTTTGCTGATGCTATGTATTGTTGTTTTCTAACTCTGTTTGCTAACTCTGCATTGTTGTAGTTCATTTGAAATGTAGTAACTTTCTTTGCAATACTAATGTCATCCTTTGCATGCAGGTGCATGTACAAGCTAGCATCGGAGGCTACATGTGACAAGGTGGGTTTCCTCGACCCAGAGAAAATAAGCCTCACGATGCTAGAGCACGACGCTGCGCACGCTGAGCAGTACATATCCAAGGCGCTGATGGCGCAGCAGGACAGGGAGTTCATTCTGGTGCCGTACGACCAAAGGTTAGTGCATTTCGTACTAATTTAACTCAATCTTGTACGTTACACCTGAGATATACTTTGAGCTAGCGGTCCTCTTTTACGTACAATGCAGGGGCCACTGGATCCTCATCGTGATCTATCCGCCGAGGAACGAGGTGTACTACCTCGATTCGATGCGTGATAGATTATCAATTGAATATGTGGTCAAGGGGAATATGGAGGATTAAGTAACTTATATGTTTGATTTAAATTTTGACCTCACTAGCTAATGATAATACATTAACCAGCAATACTAATTGAAATGCAGGGCTTTTGATAAATATGTGTCCGCTGGTGGGAGGCATGCCGCACCGCAGGGCTCCCTACTAACTTGGAAAGAATATGAGGTACTCATGAGACTTTTTGTTTATACTTAATTAGTTTATGGAAACAATAGCTAACATGTCTTCACATATGCAATTATCTCAGTGCCATCAACAGCCGCAATCGTGGGAATGCGGGTTTTATGTGCTGCGCTACATGTACGACCTAGTGCAGACAAACTTTGCCCAATTCCCCCAGGTAAGCATCGATAGCTAACTCAAATTTGAAAATTGGGTGTCACGTTCTAAATTAGGAAGTTAGTTACTTAGTATTCACACATGCTTGCAGATCGCCATATCGAAAGACCAATACAAAAATGCAAATATTAGAGATCTTCGACAAATCTGGGCTTAATATGTCATGGAGGAAGTTGCACCCAACCATCCGCCATGACAATTTTCTCTTTTTCGTGTACCCTGTGCATAGACTGTTTATATACATGTGAATAAATATATATGTGAATAAATGTCCACATTGGATAGCAATTTGTATTTGTCCATATATATGTGAATAAATGTCTAATGTGTCAATCTGTTCTGTGAATTTACCCTTCTTTGCATCTATACTGTATTGTGTATCCAATCTATTCTGTATTGCATCTGTACTGTATATGTGAATGTATGGTATTGTGAATGTAAATAATGTACTGTATATGTGAATGTTCTATCGGTAAATTCATTCACAACCGAGAGACTACTACCGCTTTTTCTGCCGGTGAACTCATACACAACCGAGAGAGTACAATCATTTTTTCTATCGGTAAACTCATTTCCAACCGAGAGAGTACTAAGCTTTGTTCTGTCGGTAAACTTGTAATTAACCGTTAGAATAGTGGTACTTTTCCTGCCGCTAAACTCATTCACAACCGAGAGAGCACTATATTTTTTCTATCGGTAAACTCTTTAACAAACGTCAGACTATGACGGGTTTTCTATCGGTACACTCCTAAGATGCCGATAGAATAGTGAAGTTCTTCTATCGGTTATTTACCAATAGAAAATGTTCTGTCTTGTTCTATCGTGTCTATCTTTATCGGTACAAAAACCGATAGTAGAAAGGTGTTTTTTACCGATAGAAGAAAGCTTTTCTGTACTAGTGGAAGTTGAGAGACATGGAACACATCATGCACTCCTCCAAGTTCTGATGGTAGTTCCAGTTTATAGGACACTTCGCCCTTTTTCTTGAGTATCTTGAATGGTCCGATATATCTTGGGGACAACTTACCTCTTACTTGGAATCTCCTTAGTCCCTTTAGTGGTGTAACCTTGAGGTAGACTAACTCGTCTGGCTCGAATGGCAATTCTCTTCGTCGGTTGTCGATGTAACTTTTCTGGCGTGACTGTGCTGCTTTCAACCGGTCTCTGATTAGCTTGACGTGGCCTGTACCTCTTTTACGACTTTAGGTCCGATTACCTTCCTTTCTCTTGGCTCATCCCAATGAAATGGGGTTCTGCACTTATGTCCATATAAAGCTTCAAATGGTGCCATTTGCAGACTAGCCTGATAACTGTTGTTATAGGTAAATTCTGCAAATGGTAAGCATTTTTCCCATTAAGTCCCATTATCCAAAATGCAAGCTCTTAGCAAATCTTCCAGGATCTGATTTACCTGTTCAGTGACCCACCTGTCTGTGGATGATATTCAGTGCTAAATTGCAACTGGGTTCCCAAGGTTTCATGAAGTTGGTCCCAAAATTTTGATGTAAACTGACTTCCACGATCTGAGACTATCTTCTTAGGGATACCATGCAACGTCACTATCCTTTGCATGTATAATTCTGCTAACTTGCTGCCGTTGTAGGTCTTCTTGACAGGTATATAAAATGTGCAATCTTGGTGAGTCTATCCATGATAACCCATATTGAATCGTAACCTCCTCTCATTCTGGGAAGTCCTGTAATAAAATCCATTCCGATTTCTTCCCATTTCCATGCTGGCACAGGTAGGGGTTGTAACTTTCCAGCTATCTTCTAATGGTCGGCCTTGATCCTCTGGCACATGTCACATCTCACAATGTATGCCTCAATTTCTTTCTTCATATCGACCTACCAAAATTGAGTTTTCAAGTCTCGATACATCTTGGTATTACCAGGGTGTATTGAGTATGGAGTTTTATGAGCTTCATGCAGAATCAGCTCCTTGTGGTCTGCACTTTGAGGTACACAGATCCTTCCTTGGTACCATACAATTCCTTGTTCGTCCTCAGAAAAATCCCAAGCCTTACCTAACCTGATTCAGCTCTTGATCTTGCAGATCTCTTTATCTTCCTTCTGAGCGTTCTCTATTTGTTCCTTGAGTCGGGATATTATTGTGAGAGTGGCTAACCTCCCTGACGGTACCACTCCCATCTCTAGTCCTTGCAATTCCTGCTATAAGTGTGGGTTATTCAACACAACTTCTTGTAAGGTGTAGGCCTTTCTACTCAAGGCGTCTACTACCACATTGGCTTTTCCCGGGTGGTAGAGAATACTGAGATCATAGTCCTTGATTAGCTCTAACCAACGATGTTGGTGCATATTGAGTTCTGCCTGGGTGAAAATATACTTGAGACTCTTATGATCCGTGTAGATTTCACACTTATTCCCAAGCAAGTAATGTTGCCATATCTTCAAGGCATGTACCACCACTGCTAACTCCAAGTCATGAGTAGGGTAGTTTTCCTCATGCGGCTTTAGCTGTCGTGAAGCATAAGCTACCACTTGGCCTTTTTGCATCAACACACAGCCTATGCCTTGCTTCGTAGCATGACAGAATACTACGAAGTCATCCTTACTATCTAGCAATGTAAGGACTGGTGTGGTTGTTAACTTTTACTTAAGTTTCTGGAAACTCTCCTCACACTTGGCGGTCCATTCAAAAGTGACTTCCTTCCTCAGCAGATTGGTAAGGGGTTTAGCAATCTGAGAAAATCCTTCAATAAATCTCCGAAAGTAACCTGCTAATCCCACAAAGCTTCTGATCTCTGACACGCTGGTAGGTTGTTTCCATTCCTTGATTGCTGAAATCTTGGCGGGATGCACCAAAATTCCTTCCTCTGTCAGAATATGTCCAAGAAATGAGATCTTTGTCATCCAAAATTCACACTTGTCGAATTTGGCATAGAAATGGCGCTCTCTTAGTCTTCTGAGGACTAAGTGCAGATGCTGCTCATGATCCTTCGGACTCTTGGAGTAGATGAGGATGTCGTCTATGAACACAATGACAAACTTGCCAAGGTAATCCATGAATGTGTTGTTCATGACGTTCATGAAGGCTGCTAGGGCATTAGTCAGTCCAAAGGGTACTACAGTAAACTCGTACAGCCCATATCTTGTAGTGAAAGCAGTCTTGGGTATGTCCTCCTTCCTGATTCTCAGTTGGTGATAGCCTGACTTTAGGTCTATCTTGGACAATATTCTGGCTCCTTGAAGTTGATCGAATAGGTCATCAATCCTTGGTTACTAACAAGGCTTAGGGTTTTCCTCTCACAATCCACTAGACCTTTATGTTGGGATAACCAATCCATTCCCACTATAATGTCTAGGCCTTGCAGTTCTAGGACTAATAGGTTAGCCATAAACTCTTCCCCTTCTATTTTGAAGGTTATATGATGGCAAGCTGAATATACAGGCAGCTTAGCTCTTGGGGTCTGTATAACCATAGAGTACTCTAGAGGTACCATATGTATTCCCACTTTAAATGCAAAATCTTCTGATATGAATGAATTTGTAGCTCCAAGATCAAACAGTATTAAAGCAGATGCAGACTGGATCAAGAATCTACCTAAGAGAATTTCGGTGGCGTTGTTTGCTTCTTGAAGAGAGGTGAAGTTTAATCGGCCTCCTCGGCTTGCCATTTGTCCACTTCCTCTTCCTTGTCCTCGGCCTACTATGGTTCCTCCACTGTTGGGTGAACTTCCTCTGGGGCTTTGCAATGGTGGCGAAGCTGTGGTCCTGGATGCCATCGTCTGTGTTCCAGCTTGCGATCTTGCTATTGACATTGGGAGCTGAATCCAGGGACAGCTGTCTTTGCGGTGCCCATACTGTCCACAGTGAAACACTGAGTTCTAGCATGAGGGCAGTCCTTTTGGTAGTGAGCTCCTTTGTAGCTTGGACAAGATGGCGTTGCCAGTGATCTTGGTGCTTGGTAGACTGATCAGAAATTGGGAGATGTTGGGGCTCTTCCCCTGGTTGGGTTGGCTGGCGGCCGTGCTTGCTGTAGCATCCTCCTTTTCCGACTTTCTTCCCCTACGCTCCTCTTTTCTTCCACCTTCAATACCCGATTGACTAAGGGTTGGAACTCTGAAAATTCATGGGAGGCAATATGGTACTGTAGATAGTGCTGAAGTCCCTCAGTGAAACGCTTGTTCTTTTTGTCCTCCGTGTCGGTGTCTCCTGGCGCGTAGCAAGTTAGATGGTTGAATTGGTGCAGATATTCTGTAACGGTCCGGCTCCCTTGTACCAAGTTTCCGAACTCCCAGTGTTTGGCGGCTATGAACCGGTGGGTACGTGAAATTTTCGAAATTGTTCTTTGAATTCCGTCCAGGATATGTTATCCTTATCAGGTGAGCCTCTTGATAGTTTATCCACCATGCGGCTGCTGCTCCTGTGAGTTGGTGTGATCTGAATAAAACTTTTTTTCAGTCGTTACAACGAACTGTATCCAATTTCCTTTCGATACCCCTGAGCCAATTATCGGCGATGGTGGGATCAGTTGCACTAGAAAAAGTTGGTGGCCGGGTCTTCTGAAAATCCGAGAGTCAAGTTCCAACAGCAGTTCCTTCTGATGTCCCTCCTGGCATCTTCTGAATGATCTGGGCCAAGAACTGGGTGTGGGCAGCTTGTGCCTCCTGCTTGCTCTTTTCCATGGAGAGAAGAATCTCTTGGAGGGTTGGTTGACCTTCCTGAGAAAGGTTTGATTCCTGGGGTCTCTGTTGAGATGAAGATCCTCTCTTGGAGGGTCTTCCCTGGGTAAAGCTTGCTCCCTGTCCTCTTGACTACCTTGCGACCTTCTCTTCGTATAAACCATACTGATTCTTCTGAAGGAAAGGCAGATAGGTCTAACTAACTAAGAGAGAACTTGGGCACTAATGCGGAAATTAATGCAACTATTTTAATGCACAAAACACTTAGGCTTCTAGCCATAGTAAACAAGTTAACCATTGCGAAAGCAACAGCGGAGCACAAAAGCTAGCAAGAGCATCCACCTGCTCTATCTATACTACCCCTTCCCGGCTAATCCTCCACAATGGTCGATTAACTACTCAAACAGGGTTCTACCCAAAGAACTAGGCTATGTGCCGTAGCAATGTAGCCCAATCCCTGGGGCACTCTATAAAAGCAAAACGCGCTCTCGCCATCTTGCCGAATTTTTAGAAAAAGCCAAGTAAGACTTTTGAAATCAAAACTTTTAGAAGCTACAAGGCTCCCTTTTTAAAAAATAAGGTTGTAGAAAATAGTTTTTAGATAAATTACGCCTTCCTGGCGAGCCAATTCCTAAAGTTATCATCCTACAGTCAAGTTCTCATGCTGCTCTGATACCACTTTATTTTGTCGCACCACGAATAGGGTACCACGACTACTCCCGTGGAGACCTAGCTCACTGCAGTTGGCCTCATACATACATACCACTGACTTCCCAGGATAAGTCAAGCACAGGAGTTTATTGCAACAGTGTAACTTTCAAATTATCATTCATAAATAGTATGGCCTACTGGCCTGATACAATAAAATGGTGATACAATGCCTTCACGGCACAAATGGTCTAAATAAAACAAATAACAACTACACCGCGGAAGCTAGGCGAAACCCCCACAGTCGTAAGAAGTTGACAACAGAACAACAGACATCAAGGCTCTGGCAGAATTGGCTCTCCTCCTTCTGGATCCATGAACTCTTTCAAGCCTTCGTCTTGGTCATGAAGCACTCCATCTATTGTTGAAATGTTGCAAGGGTGAGCACTTACGTACTCAGCAAGTCATAGGTAAGAGTAGAGATACGTATAATAGAGATGGCATGATCCTAGGCTATTGAGGGAAAGAGGTGAGAAGGTTTTTCAAAATACTTTTCTTTCAAGCTTTTCAAATCTCATGCTCATGGCAGCATTTCATATACTTAGGGCACAATCCACGTGCCTCTTAGCTATCATATGATCACTAGATTATGGTACTACCACGACACGTTAACACATGACAGCCCATGAGCACCCCTTATCATGACAACACATGTCATTTGGGTAATCTTGACTTAACAAATTTTAATTTATAAATCAATACTTGTGTCACACCCCATGGATTTAATCCACCGCGGCATACTCCTAAACTCGGAAGCACGAAGTATTCGAATACATTTTTAACTCTGCAGAGGGGTACCAATTTACCCGCAAGATATATCCACTTTCATGCCCTTCCTATCACAAGGATTGGACCCCTTACTCACTTCATACTGTGAGTGGCAAGGTGGAGATAACAAGTACTTTTGCCATGTTTCACACACAATTCACCCCAGACCCCGTGGTTTTCTTCACGCAAACCACAGTTGTGGCAGGGTTACACAACCCCCACTAAATTGGCATCTTCCCCTCAGGGTCAGTGTGCATTATCACATCCTGTGATATGTGTTGGAGCGCACCCCGTGTAAATCGTGAGTTTGTCATATAGGGGTTCCATGTGTGATCCACATACTACTTGTTCAGGCCTGTCCCATACCAGGTTTGCGGTCGGCACGTTAATCATGCCACAAGACGCACAACACAAGGTTCTAGTCCTTATATGCCAGTGACCAGATCATACCATAATCCATGCACTTCGAGTGCCACGAAGCACATCCAGTGCTTCCACCATTCCATACCAAAATACTGGTCACAGCTAGGGTTTTAGTTCATGAATATAAAATATATACATATACTAGTTATGGCTCTCTACCAATTAATTCATTTTTCCACAGACAATCAGCCTGATGCCGCCATTTCATCTCTTTTCTCAACACATGCAATACTATTTTATAATCAAGGTAATATCTTAACAATTCTTAAAATATAGGTTCAAGATGTTCAACACTATGACTTGCCTTCTGCGTCGTAAGAAACAGCAGTTGATGTCGGGTTTGCGACGAAGTCTTCAAACTCGTGCTCTTGCACTGAACAAGGATCAAACAAGCAAACAGGCATTACAATCAATACTACTCTTACTAATCCACTATATGCGATAATGCAAGGTGAAAGCGTCTCGGCGATACAAGATTTGGGGTTTTGGTAAGCGATTAGGGTTAAACTATGGAAACCAGGGTTAATATTAGTTGTCAAAGATCTACAAGGTTTCAAATGTCTTAAAATATCAGGATAATATCAAGGTTGTGACTGGTTCGCCCAAAAACAGCGAACGTCTTTAGGTTGACATTTCGTTCAAGGCATCGACATAGGGTCGATGGATGATAGAGGGCTCAACTCAAGTTGTGACAGTAGAAGAAAATGTAGAACACAACATCAGGAGTCTAAGGGACAAAGTTATGTTCAAAATGCATGGTTGGAAGTAGGTGAAAAGGCTCAATGCCACTGGCTGACATAGGTTGACAAGGGCTGACAATACCCAAGAATGGCATTGACATGGTTTGAATAGTTCCCAGTGGCCAAAATGGGTTTTTGTTGGGGGAAATCTCCGCGAAACTAAGTCCAAGTGAGTTGTGCCACATTTTCTCGGGGACCTGGCCTCCGGGGCCTCCCCGGGCGCGGCCATTTGGCCCCCAGGACTTGGCCTCCGGCGCTGTCCCAGGCGCCGCCATTTGCCCGGGGACATGGCCTCCGGGGCCTCCCCGGGCGCCGCCATTTGGCCCCCGGGACTTGGCCTCCGGCGCCGTCCCAGGCGCTGCCATTTGCCCGGGGACCTGGCCTCCGGGGCCTCCCCTGGCGCAGCCATTTGGCCCCCGGGACTTGGCCTCCGGGGCCGTCCCGGGCATCGCCATTTGCCTGGGGACCTGACCTCCAGGGCCTCCCCGGGCGCCGCCATTTGGCCCCCGGGACTTGGCCTCCGGCGCCGCCATTTACCCGGGGACCTAGCCTCCGGGGCCTCCCCGGGCGCCGCCATTTGGCCCCCGGGACTTGGCCTCTGGAGCCGTCCCGGGCGCCGCCATTTACCCGGGGAGGAGCCGCCATTTGGCCCCTGGGACTTAGCCTCCGGCGCCATCCCGGGCGCCGCCATTTGCCCGGGGACTTGGCCTCTGGGGCCTCCCCGGGCGCTGCCATTTGGCCCCCGGGACTTGGCCTCCGGCACATGTCCCGGGCCTCATCGCCCTCCTCAAGGTAAAGTCTCGAGTTGTTTATCACGTGCAGGTCACGTGAGGAGCGCCTCAGGAATCAGCGACCACCTGTCAAGCATCCAAGACGTTTGACCTGGAGAAGGACGTTCCTACCCCTCAATCCGACGGTAGCTTCTGGGGTAGTTTTGGCTTTTTGCTTCTTTTTGGGGCTATAAATAGCCCTTGTACCCCTCAGTTGTAAGTAGGTGATTCATTTGTTGGAATAGCTAAAAACTAACAGGTGTGCTCCGGAAGCCTCTCCCTCGGAGAGAGCCTCCCCAGCCGACTCCGGTCGGGAGCGCACTGACAGGACTAGGGCCCCCACCGGGACCCGAACCTGTATAAACCCGAGTGTCATTTCTTGTGCTTGTCCGGCGGGGGAGGATCGGTCATCCGGTCAACCCGCGCCGGTAATCTTCGTTAGGATCGTTCTCAAAACCTGCCAGGGTATTCGCAATACCACGACAGTTGGCGCCGACCGTGGGGACTCGTGACAAGACGCCATGGCTCCGCCAAGAACAAGGGCTCGCACCCTTCCCGGTGACGCCGGTCTCAGAGACCCGGCGCCGCCCGTCTGGGACACTGCTGTCCCGGCGCTTTCGCCCGGAGGCGGCCTGGCCCAGGTACCGCCTCCCTCCTTTCCTTTTAACTTAGGTGCTTCCACCTCCAGGTCGTTCATGGTGACCGCGGGGACCTCGGCCGGGACCAGTCTCCCCCCGACGGCTCCCCCGGCTCCCCGGGACGCCCTGCTTGAGGCTCTAGTGGAGGGCCAGCTCTGCGCCCAGCGCTCAATGGATGAGCTGCTCAGCGTGTTGGCGCGGCCTCCGGCCACCACATTTGCGTCGCACCCGTACCCGGGGACTATGCCCCCGTTTATGGGTTACCCGGCGGCCCCTCTGGCCTTCGGGGGTCTATCCGCCCTGTACGATCCTGCCGGGGTGTTCCCTCCCCCTGCGGGGTATCCGTCTGGACCCTTCCCGGCACCCGGGCCTGTCCCGGTGCTGGGAGGCTACTTCATGCCAGGGCCCTTCGTGGCACCAGGGGGGTACCCCGTTCCGGGGCTATTTCTGGGGCCGGCATCCCACTTCGTGCCAGAGGTTTTCCCTACGCCAGGAGGTAGTCCCGGCCCCCGCGTCGCGTTTACCACACCGGGGGCGGTCGACAGAGCAGCCCCCGTCCCTCAGCGGACTTCCCCCCGCACGGGCTCCCCGGTTCCGGACGTCGCCGCGGGGGCTCCCCCCTCACTGATTCCAGATGTTACAGGGGCTCCCCCCTTTCCGGTTCCGGTCGTTGCCACTGGGGCCCCCTCCACTTCGGTTCCAAACGTCACTACGGGCGCCCCCTCCCCGGTTCCGGATGTTACAGGGGCTTCCCCCTTTCCGGTCTTGGGGGTCTTCGCAGGGGGCTCCCCCCAGCCAGCCCCGGAAGCCTCCGGGCCGGCAGCTACAGGGCATAAGCTCCCTCCCTCGGTGGAACAGGTCTGTTTCGCCCGGGGGGAGGTCGAGCGAATGCATTCACCTGAGCGCGGGGAAGAACTTCCCCCCGGCCGTGGTTGCGGGGAGCCTCGCTCTCGCACCGGCCGGGGGAAGAGACCCGCTGAAGAACCAATCTCTCCGGAGAATAGCCCGGACATCCGGGAACTCAGTCCCGGCCCGGAGGAAAAGCGTCGCCACCGCCATTCCGGCGGGCCTCTCGGACCGCTTCTAGACTCATACGACGAGGGCGTGGCCCCCATCAAAGAAGACAGCGATCGGGACTCTCCTCGGGAAGTGCAGGGGGCTAACCAACCCCTGTGCCGAAGACTTCGCAGCATCCGGTGGCCGCGGCCCTACCGTCCTCCGCACATCGAGCACTATAACGGTGAGGCAGACCCTTACGAATTTGTGCAGGTTTACTCCACTGCCATCTCCGCAGCCGGGGCAGACGAGACGGTACAATGCAATGTCTTCCCCCTCTACCTCACCGGCATCGCCCACTCCTGGTTCTACAACCTGAAGGCCGGTTCCATCAAGTCTTTTACGCAGCTCAAGCGGGAGTTCTACGCGAACTTCCAGGGGAACTACGTGCGTCCCCTGGACTCCTCGCAGCTGTACACTGTCCGGCAGAGGACTGGGGAAACCATCAGAAGCTTCTTCAAGCGCTTTGCTCAGGTGAAGAGCAAAGTGGCCCACGTCCCCGACTCTACGGTCATTGAAGCTTGCAAAAGCGGCATCCTCCTGGGGGGGCTCCACCGAAGGCTTTCCCGGAGCTGCCCCTCTTCCGCCGACGAGCTCTTCAACGTACTCGAAAAGTACGCTCGGGCGGAGGAAGATGACATCTGGAAGAAGACCCAGGGGGCTCCCTCCCCCGCCGATCGGGGGGCCAGGGATCCCCTCAAGCGCCCTAGGCGGGGGGGCGTAACGAGCCACGGCCTCGGGACACCTTTGTCCTCGAGGGCGGAGGCGGCTCGCGCGACCCCCCGAGGGGCAACCGCCCCTTCCCCAAGCCGAAAGGCCTTGGGGGAGGACAGTCTTCGCGCGGCCGGGAAGGCCCCGCGGGGAGAAGGCGGGAAGGACCGTGGTGCAGCTTCCACGGGTCCAGTACCCACGCTACCCGAGACTGCAGCCAGCTGCTGCAGCACTTCGTGGCATTCCTCGACCAGCGCGGGCAGGGGGGACTCTGGCCTCCTTGCTCCCCCGGCCAGCTGTTCCGGCCCTTCCCGCTCCCGCGGGGGGTCAGCAGACGCAGGAGGGGGAGCCTTCAGGAGCTCTCCCCTTTCAAACTTCTCAGCGCCGCATCAACGTCATCGAGGGAGGGTCCGCCTCCGGGCGGGACTCTAAGCGCCAGCGTAAGGATTACGCGCGCGAGGTCAAGGTTGTGGGGGTGCTACACGCGTCCCCGCCACCTAAGTGGGCGGACGTCCCCCTCACCTTAACGGCGGAAGACGCGCGAGGGGTTCGCTTCCCCCACGACGACGCGCTCATTGTCTCCGAGACCATCTACAACTGCCACCTGGCCCGTATCCTTGTGGACGGCGGGAGCTCCGCCGACGTCCTATTCCTAAAGGCCTTAAAAGAGATGCAGGTGAATGAGAAGCTCCTGCAGCCCGCTACCGGGCCCCTGCAAGGTTTTATCCCGGGGAAAGCTATCCACCCCGTGGGCAAGGTAGATCTTCCTATGACGTTCGGCACCCTGGAGAAATACCGGACTGAGCTGGTCCGCTTCGACGTAGTGGACCTCCCTTCCTCCTACAATGCGATAATGGGGAGGACCACAATCAACCGGCTGGGGGCTGCCACCCATCAAAACTACCTCTGCATGAAGATCCCCGGGCCGCATGGTGTGATCAACGTCCGGGGAGACCAAGACATGGCCCGTGCTCTATACGAGCGCGCTGCGGCCACAATCGGAAGCGTCAACCTCATAAAGACGCCCGGGGGGGAGGCTTCTCCCCCGGAACTAGATGCCGCTGCGCCACCGCCCGGGAGGCCCCTCCTCAAGCCGCGTCCGGAAGGGGGCCTCCGGAAGATCCTGCTGTCCCCGGGCGACGAAGACAAAACCGTCCGGATCTGGGCGAAAACTCCGATGTTTTTGCGTGGAAGCCTTCGGACATCCGGGGCATCGCCCGGGAGGTCATTGAGCACAAGCTCGCAGTGGCCCCCGGTCACCCCCCGATCAAACAGAAGCTGCGGAAACTCTCCCTCGAGCGCCAAGAGGCAATCAAGGTGGAGATCACCCGGCTCCGAGAGGCGGGGTTCATTCGGGAGGTCCTACACCCCGAGTGGCTCGCGAACCCTGTCCTCATCAAGAAGTCGACCGGCAGGTGGTGGATGTGCGTGGACTTCGCCGACCTTAACTGCGCCTGCCCCAAAGACAACTTCTCGCTACCGCGGATTGACCAGCTCGTCGACTCCACTGCGGGGTGCGAGCTCATGAGCTTCCTAGACGCCTACTCGGGCTACCATCAAGTCTGGATGGCGGAAGGGGATGAGGAAAAGACGAGTTTCATAACTCCCCTCAGAGCCTTCTGCTACGTCCATATGCCCTTCGGGCTCAAGAACGCGGGGGCGACCTTCCAGCGCCTCATGACGCTAGTCTTCAAAGATCAAGTTGGCCGCAACGTCGAAGTCTACGTAGACGACGCGGTCGCCAAGAGTCCCCGCGCAGCCTCCCACATCGACGACCTAGCTGAAACCTTCCGCAACCTCCGCGCGTTCGGGCTCAAACTCAACACAGAGAAGTGCGCGTTCGGGGTGCGCGGGGGGAAGCTCCTAGGTTTCCTCGTGTCCCAAAGAAGATCCGGGCATTCTTAGATATGCCACCGCCGCGCTCCGTCAAGGATGTCCAGCGGCTCTCCGGCCGCCTAGTGTAACATCCTAGTTTTGGGGTGAAAAGTTTCTTTCTTAAAAATCATGCATTCATATGTCTCTTCTAGATCAACCAAATCAGCCCTAGTTTTATTCTGTTCTAGCCCTAAAATCTCCAAAATTTATCTTGTGACCCCAAATCAAGATCAGATTGCTCAGATGTGATTTATCAGTTATCCTAAACCTAAAAGCCTTCAGAACCCAGATCCAATTCTATCTCTAACTTCCAGATTTTTCAACTCCTTTCTGTTTTCGAAAACAGAAATATCTTATATTACCTAAATACCCTAAGTTTCAGAAATCCAAATTTAATCTAAATATTGACCAAGTTCAGACCAGATTATTTCTGGAACATGATCAAGGATATGCCAATACCTTAATCCAAAAAGTTGATAGCCAGATTTCACCATCTAGACATTTTTCTCAAATAAGTCCAAGAGTTATCGCAAATTAGTCCTTATCTGATATCTGAAAACCCAAAAAGGGTAAAATCTCCAGATTAACTCCAAATTCAGAATTTCTTCGGCAAATCTTCTCAAAATGCTATTTGCCACAAGTCTCTCTTCTGTGCCGATATCAAAATCAAACCCTAAATGCCAGAATTCGAAATCGACAAAACTCAAATCTTACTTTACCCTAATTTACCCTATTTTCAGTTTGTATCAAAAAATATTCAAATGTGTCAAATCTTATCAACTATCTTTGCCAAATGTTTTGTTGAATATATCTACCAGATTAGTGAAAGCAAATTCAGTTTAAACCTTCCAGAATTCCAGATTTACAATTCAGTCCAAATCAAAAACCTGAAACTGCAGTTCAGTCCAAATTCGACCAGGCCGTTTACTGTGCACACGACCAGAGTTGCTGTGCTTGTGCGCCGTAGCTGCTTGTCGCCGGCGAGGCTTCGCCGCACTTGTGACCGTGCATGCCGGTGCACACGTGTCCTCGCTCCAGCCGTGTCGTGGCAGCGCCACTGCAACGTCGACGACCAGCGCCTGCTCCCACGCGCGACCAGCAGCCTTTTGTCAGCAACTCACTGCCACGTTGCCTTGCCGCGCCAGTGTTGTCGCCACCGCTTGCTCCATCTTTGCAAAATCCCGATGAACGACTATGTGGACAGTTGCAGTCCTGCCGCCGTCGCAATCACCATTCTTCGCTGTGTCTTCGCCGCTAATATTCTTCATGCAATCCATAACATCTCTGGTGCCAAATCACTTCTCTGTCCCCTCTTTGCAAGCTTGCTTGACCTATTTAAGCCCCACTGTGCTCAGCAGTGTTGCATCTAGGCCTTCATGCCTAACCCTAATTTTGATGATTAATGAAAACAAAGTGTTCCGGACTAATTGTGCTATTGAGTTTATTTGATACAGAGTTGCGTTGGGAAGATATGCACGGAATACAAGACGAACCCGACGTAAAATAAAAGCACAAGTCGCAACAAATCATGAAGATGCGAAAGACCTCAGGTATTATGAGTTTTTATTTTTACCGATCTTGGCGTATGGAGATGATCGGTTAGGGATATTTTTTTTTCTAGTTTTAACCGTACTATAAAGAGGGGTTGCGAAAGTCCTCTTTTTATCTCCATCACAAACCGAGAAATCTAGGTCATTGCATTGCATCCTTTTTGGTTGGATTTGGTTTTGAACTTATTTGAAAAATCTGGTTTTTCAGTTCAATTTTTGACAGCAGAAGAGTATTTGCAATTTTCAGAAAGATCTAGGCAGATCTGGCTTTTGCTTCTGTTGACAAAATTGTAGCCCGTAAAATTATCTTTCCAACGAGCTATTAAACACCTCTTTTGGATATCTGGATTTAAAGTTATCTCTGTTTTTGTTCATGCTGACAGTCAGTTTGCTAAACTGACTGTCAGTTTGAATGTTAGTTCGTGTTAACTGACAATTGTCCAGAGAGGGTGTATTTTGTGCTCAAAATTTTTGTACTAAACTGACTGTCAGTTTGTCCATGCTGACTGTCAGTTGGGGTTTCGACCACAGAGATTTTAACTGAGTTTCTATTTGATTTTGGTCGAGTTTGTGGTCGAACTAACTGTCAGTTTGTGTAACTGACTGTCAGTTGTGGGTTTCAGTTTTCCTTTTTCGACCACGAACGGCTAGCAAAGTTTTCGTCCGTAAATTTTGTCGGCCGTTGTGCACTAAACTGACTGTCAGTTTGGGTTGCTGATTTTCAGCCCTAGCTCCAACGGTTCATTTGATTCTTGAGGCTATAAAAAGGGGCTTTGGGCATAAGTTTTTAACAAAAAAAACAGCAGCATTTCATATACACTCTTGAGCTTTAGTTTCTTATATAAAATCTTGATCTTTTGATCAAGTCGAGTGCTTTTCGATCCACCGAGAGTTTCAGTTCTTTGCATTTTGCATTCACTTAGCTTCTCGGTGCTTGGTTGGAGGTCTTGAGAAGACCTCGTTGCCTTTTACTCTTGGTGAGCGCCCTCACCTAGACGGTTCAGAGGCGTGGCCGTTGATCTCTCCGTTCGGAGATTGTCGGAGAGGCTCGGCAAGTGTGTACAAGGCATCGGTGCTCGCCTTTCCGGAGTGGACAACGAGCAACCACTAGTGATAATATCCTTTGTGGATATTGAGGCAAGACTCAAGTGATTTGAGTGCTTCAACGAGGATTAGTGGAGACTGGGCGAGTCTCCGATACCTCAGTAAAAATCATTGTGTTCATTCTCTTTCCCTTGCTTCTATTATTTGTTCTTGATTTGTTCTTTATTTGCTTTAAGTTTTAAAGTTTTTAAAAGCCTCCTATTCACCCCCCTCTAGTCGGCATCCCTGATCCAACACGTGGTATCAGAGCTTGGTCTCTCGATTCATTAGGCTTTACCGCCTAGAGAGAGGATGTCGTCAAGTGGAGATTTTCTTCTCGGTCATACCGGTCGTGCGCCTATCTTTGATGGGACAAACTATCCTTATTGGAAAGTGCGCATGTCGGTATTCCTAGAAGCTATGGGGCTTGATGTATGGGATATCGTTATACTCGGCTTTACTCCTCCGGTTGATCCGGCAAGTCAGTCTGAGGACGATAGGAGAAAGTTGCATTTAAATGCCTGTGCAAAAAATGCACTCTTTGCCAGTTTATCCTTAAACGAGTTCAACCGTGTGAGCAATCTCACGACTACTCATAAGGTTTGGACTACCCTCGAAGAAATTTACGAGGGCACTACAAAGGTTAAAGAGGCAAAATTGCTAATGGTGAGGCAAAAATATGAGACATTCACCATGTCATCAACCGAGTCAGTGGATTCCATATTTACTCGGTTAAATAACATTGTGAATGAACTCAAGGGTCTTGGTGTTGTTTTTACTGACCTTGAACTTGTGAGAAAGATGCTTAGGGCCTTGCCGGAAAGTTTCGACACCTTGGTCACGATTCTCACAAACTCCGATCTATCGACCACAACACCAACCGATCTTTATGGAAACCTCATCACCCATGAGATGCACAAGAAGGAGAAGAAGTGTCGTGGTATTAAGAATACCCCGGCAGGTTTTGAAGATGATCCTAGCGGAGATTACGCAGCGCGGGTTGACCGGGCGACCGGTCCTCCCCCGCCGGACAAACACAAGAAAAGACACAAGGATTTATACAGGTTCGGGTCCCAGTGGGGGCCCTAGTCCTGTCGACGCGCTCCCGACCGGGGTCGGCTGGGGAGGCTCTCTCCGGGGGAGAGGCTTCCGGAGCACGTCTGTGAGATTAGCTATTCCATTAATCATGAACCGATCCTTTACAACAGAGGGGTACAAGGGCTATTTATAGCCTCAAAAAGAAGCAAAAAGCCTAAACTACCCCGGAAGCCACCGTCGGATTGAAGGGTAGGACCGTCCTTCTCCCGGTCAAACGTCTTGGATGCTTGACAGGTGGTCGCTGATTCCCGAGGCGTCCCTCGCGTGACCTGCACGTGATAAACAAACAGGGGTCTTACCTTTTAGGAGGGCGATGACGTCCGGGACCCCTTCCGGAGAGCAGGGTCCTGCGGACCCAAAAGGCGGCGCCCGGGACATGCCCGAGGGGCACGGCCCCGGGGGCCAAATGGCGGCGCCCGGGACATGCCCGGGGGGCACGGTCCCGGGGGCCAAATGGCGGCGGCCGGGACATGCCCGGGGGGCACGGTCCCCGGGGCCAAATGGCGGCGCCCGGGACATGCCCGGGAGGCATGGTCCCGGGGGCCAAATGGCGGCGGCCGGGACAGGCACCGGAGGCCACTGTCCCCGGGCCAATGGCGGCGCCCGGGACATGCCCGGGGGACACGGTCCCGGGGGCCAAATGGCGGCGGCCGGGACAGGCACCGGAGGCCACTGTCCCCGGGCCAATGGCGGCGTCCGGGACAGGCACCGGAGGCCACTGTCCCCGGGCCAATGGCGGCGCCCGGGACATGCCCGGGGGGCACGGTCCCGGGGGCCAAATGGCGGCGCCCGGGGCAGGCACCGGAGGCCACTGTCCCCGGGCAAATGGCGGCGCCTGGGACATGCCCGGGGGGCACGGTCCCGGGGGCCAACTGGCGGCGCCCGGGGCAGGCACCGGAGGCCACTGTCCCCGGGCAAATGGCGGCGCCCGGGACATGCCCGGGGGGCACGGTCCCGGGGACCAAATGGCGGCGCCCGGGACATGCCCGGGGGGCACGGTCCCGGGGACCAAATGACGGCGCCCGGGACAGGCACCGGAGGCCACTGTCCCCGGGCAATCATGGACTTACCTGGACTTGACCGCGTGGAGATTTCCCCCAACAGCAGCCCCCCATGCCCTCCGGGGACGAAGCTTGAGCCCCCGAAGGGAATGGTTACGGTACCGGGAAAATCTCCGGACGAAAATCACTGGAGCCCCGGCGACGCTTCGGTTTCCGTGCCGGGCGCTTTATGGCCGCGCCGTTCTCGCAATAAATGCACGCGCGGTTCGAAACGGTGTCTCGATTTACGCGCCTGTCCCTTTGTTTCCCGCGCACGGTTTGAATCAGTGGTCCAGATTGCCCCGAGGGGGCCACGTGGCGCGCATCTAGATCACGGCCAGCCTCTATAAATAGGGCCTTAGGGGGCCCCGGAAGCTCATTCCAAATCTTCAACTCCAGCTTCAGCTCTCCCGGTAGCACTCTTCCGGTAGCTTCTCCGGTAGCGAACGTCCGGGAGTTGTTGACTTAGCCACCTGAAAACTTAGCCACCCAAAAAAGAACGAACAGACCTAATGGCACCCAAAGGTCGAGCGAAGACCACGGAGGTGCCCCCGGAGGAAATCCCCGTGGATTTCCTCTGGGCCTCCGAGTTCTCGGCCTCGGACGCAGAGTCCCTGGTCAAGAAGGGCGTCGTCGAAGAGGGGGACATCCGGGTCCCCCTAAAGAAGGACGGAGCCCCCCGCCCCAGGCCCGGAGAGGTCGTGGCCTTCGAGGCCTTCCTCGAGGTGGGGCTCCGGCTCCCGGTGCATCCGATGCTCCGGGAGTTTCTCAAAGAGTACGGGGTGGCTCTCAACCACCTCACCCCGAACGCACTCGTCCGTATGGGCCTTTTCATATGGCTCTACGAGACAGCGACCGGGCGGGAGCCCACCCTCCGCGCCTTCCGGTACTTCTATGAACCGGTGGCGCGGAGCTCCCACCTGGTGAAGGGAGGACCGAAGTCCCGCTTCGGCTCGGTGATGGTCCAAATGCTGCCCTCCCGGGTGGCGGACTTCCCGGCGGCGGCCTCCCGGGACCACTGGGGGGACTGGCTCCGGAGGTGGTTCTACCTCCGGGTCCGGGACGAGGCGGTGGTCTACGCCCCGGAGCCTCCCACCTACAGCCGATCATCCGCACCGAAGCCGCCGGTGTGGACGGACGAGGAGTTCGAGCTCCTCGGGAAGGTGGTGTTGGCGAAGAAGGCCCGCTCGATGCGGGACGCCGCGGAGGAGCTGGCGCTCCTGCGGCTTTCCCCCTTCTCACACGGGGGAAGGGGCATCGGAATGGGCCCGGAGCAGCGGCCTCCGGTCAAGCCGGTGACGCGGCGTAAGTCCCCTGCATTTTTGTACTTGCAGTTTTTTATGAGAAATTGACTAACTTTTTACCTCTTGCAGTGCGCCCGTACCCGGCGGCGAGGGACAAGGCGGAGCACCTCCTGGGGTGGTACTTCGCCGACGAACACGAGTGCATCGTGCGCCTCGTGGGGGAGGGGCCTCCCCGGAACCTGGTGGCCGAGGCCTACGGGCTAAGGCTTCCGGAGAGGAAGCCCCTTCCCACCCCCGGCTCTCATAAGCGGGGGAAGGATGCGGCCGGGGGCTCGGAGCCCAAAAGGCCCCGGGTCCAGAAGACCCCCGCCCCGACGACGACGCCGGCGACGACGCCGGTGAGGGCCCGGGACGCGGCTCCCGGAGCCGAACATGCCCGGGCGGCGCCCCGGGCAGAGGCGACGCCTCCGCCCCCAGAGGCCCCCGTCGAGGCCCGGGGGAAGGAGGTTGTTACGGGCGGGGCGGGGTCCGATTCCGCGGACTACGCCCCGTCGCCAGTTCGAGTGACGCTTCTCTCGCCTCTCCCGGCGGCATTGGCGCCGGAGAGGGTAGAGGTGAGGTTTTCGGAGGCGGCGCCTCCGTGCCTCTGGCCGGTCGATGAGGAGGGGGGAAGCCCCTCAGTCTTCGAGGTCCCCCCGGAGCAGGAGGCTCTGAGGGCCCTCCGGCCTGGGGCGGGGAAAGGCCCGATGATCCCCCCCCGGGCGGAGAACCCCGCCCGATCTTCATCTTCGTCTTCGGAGGAAACTTCGTCGACAAAGACACCGGCGACGCCGGCCGTGCTCCCAGATTCCGAGGTCCGGGGGCCCTCTCCCGGCCGCGACAGGAGGGCCGGGCAAGATGCCTCCCTGCTTCCCGCGGGGGAGGTGGCCCGCTACGCGGAGGGCCTGCACAACCGGAAGGTGCAGGCCTTCGTAGCAGGAGGAACGCTCCACGAGCGTTTTGAGGGGCTCGAGTCCCTTGGAGCCCAGGTAACCCGAGCTCTCAACACCTTGGCTTTTTTCCTGCATTTAAGATTTTTCTAACTCTATGTATTTTGTACGTAGCGACTGTTACCTGGGGCCTTGAGCAGCGGGTCACCCGGCTGCTCAAGGAGGCGGAGAGCCGGGCCGCGGCTTGCGTGGAGCAGCGGGAGGCGGCCCTCCGGGAGCGGGACGAAGCTCTTGATGAGCTGTCTCGGGCTCGGGCGCAGGTGCACCTTTCGGAGGGCGCCTACATCCGCCTCCGAGAGGAGGCCAAGGTGCGGGAGAAGACGCTCCGGGAGCTCGAGAGCTCCAGCGTCCGGGCGCTGACGGACGCGGGCCGCTCCGTCCGCTCGACCTTGGAAAGCCTTGGCGTTAGCCTTGGCTCCGGGAGCGGCCCCGAGGTACCCCCGGCCACCCTCGCGGAGGCTGTGCGTTTTCTTAACGCACAAGTCTCCGCGATCCCGGAGGCTGCGGACGTCCGGGCACGGGGCCGGGCGATCCCCGTCGTTGCGGCCGCCGCGGGGCTCGTTGACTACCGGGGGGTCGGCGCCCGGGCTATCTGGGGGCGCATCCCCCGAAGCTTCCCGGAGGCCTTCGAGCCAACGCGCCGGGAGGTGGAGCTGCTGGCGGAGGGGTTCTACGACCGGATCATCCGGACGAGGTTCCCGACACCAGCGCCTCCGGCCGCGGATGCCCCAGCCCCGGCTACGGAGGAAGCTCCCTGGGGCGAGGACCCCAATGCTAAAGTATGAGCCTCCCCCGGGTCTTTAGCTAGGACTTTTTATTTTGTTAGACATTTTGATTCCGGTAGCTTCTTAGGAGAAGCCCCGGGCACTTGTATAAAAACATTTTGCAATGAAATATATTTGAAGTTTTTCTAAGTCTTTGCAATGAAATGTTACCAGGGTTCCCGGGGGGTTACTTCCGGGCAACGGTCCGGGAGAGGCTCTCCGGGGGACGCCCAAGCGGCTTTGATTTTGCTGAGCCTTGTCTCCGGGGGGCGCGACGGGGGTACTGCCCGGGAGCCTGTCCGGTTGAGGTGGCGCCCGGAGTGGCACTTGGACAATTTTGACAACAGCCGTGCTGAATTAACTCCCCCGCGCCCGAAGGCCCAGATGATACCTCCCCTCCGGATACTTCCGCCGGCTGGGTACGAGTTTTGGCCCGAAGACGTACTTCGGGATTCTCAGCGTCGTGTCCGGGCGCTGTATCGGGACCTGGCCCGGGAGTTGAGGGAGCGCCTCCGGGAGCTTTAGGCGTAGGGGCCTTAGGCTCGTAGAAAATCCCCCGGGTTAGGACCCGGGTTGTATCATTTCCGAAACCCACCGGAGGGGGAAGATGTCCTCCGGGTTTGTTGATCAATAAAGCGTGTTGTTTCTTTTTATTGCCTCTATTTTCTTCTTCTTGGATGGTCTGGACGACTCATCTTAACAAGGATGAGCTAAGTTTCTTCGTGGGTGACCCGGGGGCCCCCTGTCCCCCCCCCCCCCCCCCCGCCCACAGCGGGCGGGAGGAGGCCTCCGCGTGCTGTAGGGGTAACAGGGTCCCGGGGGGAGCATAACCTGTAGGAAAATTTTCTAAGTTAAAAAATTGTAAAAACAGGATTTCCGAGGGAGGGACCTTCCGGGGTGCCCGGGGGCACCGGGAGAGGTTCATCTGGCCGTCGGGAGAGCGGGGAACCGGGAACAAGGCGCGGAAGGGGCTCATGAAAAAGCCAATAAGACCTCCGGAGGGGAGCTTCCCGGGAGATTTCGTCCGGTCGCCGTGAAAACGGGGAACCGGGAATAATGTTTCCGGGGGAAAATATATCCAAGAAATCCATATCTTCGTAAAGCAACTGTCCGGTCGCCATGAGAACGGGGAGCCGGGAATAAGGTCTTCGAGAGATAATCATCCGGTCGCCGTGAGAACGGGGAGCCGGGAATAACGTCGACTCCCGGAGGAGGAAGATAGATCCAATCAAGCCACCAGGGGATGATCTTCCGGTCGCCGTGAGAACGGGGAGCCGGGAATAGCGTCGACTCCCGGAGGAGGAAGAAAATCCAGAAAGCCATTAGACGTCCCGCTGAGGAGAGCGTCTACTCCCGGAGGAGGAAGTGCCCGGAGACGGGTCTTGAGTGTTTGGGTAGGGGAATAATCTCCCAAAGTGACTCGTTACCGCGGCCGCTGAGGACCGGGTTGCCGCTTACACCCTCAGTCCACGAGGGCTGTTCGTAAGCCGCCCTTCAGGAGGGACTTGCTGGGGCAGGGCCCACTTCCTCACGGAGAGGGCATCCTCGCGGGGAGGGCTTCCTCACGGGGAGGGCATCTTCAAGGGGAAGGCATCCTCGCGGGGAGGGCGTCCTCGCGGAGAGGGCATCACCACTAGGGGCGGTAAACAAGAACAACCTGCAGTGAGACAGTTGAAGAACAAAGGCTATGCATTTATTAACAAAATGTACAAAGCGCCCCCCTGCGAAGCCGCGAAGGGGGAAAAAAGGGAAGCTACAGTGTCCCTCCTCCCCCTCTGGCGTGACCGCTCCGGGGGAGGGGACAGGCCCGTAAGGCTAGACGTAGAACTTGCGAAGTAAACGCAAGTTCCAGGTGTGCTTCAGCTCCTGCTCTTGAAGGTTGGAGAGCTTGTTGGCCCCCGAGCCTAGGACAGCGGAGATCCTGTAGGGGCCCTCCCACTTGGGGGAGAGCTTACCCTGGGCTTGGGGGTCCGTGACGCGCTTGAGGACAAGGTCCCCAAGGTGGAAAGAGCTCTCGCGCACGCGCTGGTTGTATGCGCGCGACATCTCGCGCTCGTAGATGGCGTGGCGGAGGAGCGCTCGGTCGCGTTCCTCCTCCACGAGGTCGATCTCCAGCCGCCGGTTGTCTTTGTTGGCCCAGTAGGCTGCGGTCGTGGCTCCGTTCAGGAGCTCGACCCGCAGCGACCGGAAGCCGATCTCCGGGGGGAGGACTGCCTCCGCCCCGTAGACTAGGGAGAAGGGAGCACGCCCTGTGGCCCGGGACGGGGTCGTGCGCATCGAGCAGAGGATGCTAGGGAGCTCCTCTGCCCACGCGCCCTGCTTGGAAGCGGTTTGTTCGAGTCTCCGGCGTAACCCCTGTAGGATTACGCCATTGACCCTCTCGACGGCCCCGTTGCTTTGGGGATGGGCCACTGAGGCGAAGTGGATGACGACCCCCAGGCCTTCGCAGAATTCCCGGAAATAAGCCGAGTCGAATTGGGTCCCGTTGTCCACGGTAATTTCCCGGGGGACACCAAAACGACAAACGACGTTTTTCCAGAAAAACCGCTGAACGGCCCGGGAGGTGATGCTAGCCAAGGGCTCCGCCTCAACCCACTTTGTAAAGTAGTCGACCGCAACTACCGCATACTTGTATCCTCCGGGCGCTGGGGGGAAAGGCCCTAAGAGGTCCATCCCCCAGCGCACGAAGGGCCAAGTGATGGGGATAGTTCGCAGCGCTACAGGGGGGAGATTCGAGCCCTTGGCCATCTTCTGGCATGCTTCGCACGCGGAGACAAGGTCTCGCGCGTCGCGCATGACTATAGGCCAGTAAAAACCCTGCCGAAGGGCCTTGGCGGCGATGGCACGCGGGGCTAGGTGAGAACCACAGCTCCCCGCGTGAATGTCTTCCAGGAGTTGAAGTCCCTCCGACCGGGGGAGGCAGCGCAGGAGGGCTGAAGCCCCCCGCTTGTAGAGCCTTCCCTCCAGCAGGAGATATGCCCGGGCTTTGGCCCGGAGGCGTTTAACCTCGGTCTCGCCGGGAGGGTCCCCCTCCCCCTTGATGAAGGAGATGAGGGGATCCATCCATGACGACGGCCGGACCATCTCGGCGACCTCCGGGACCGGAGGCTCGGGGCCTGCGTCCGGGGAGGCCACCGAGGGCTTCGTGATTGTTTCAAAGAAGGCCCCTTTGGGGAGCGTTTCCCGGGCGCTTGCCGCCCGGGCCAAAGCATCAGCCCGGTCATTCTCCCTTCGCGGGATATGCCGGGCCTCAAGGCCGTCGAAGTGTTTCTCCATCTTTCGTACTTCCTGCAAGTAAAGACTTAAATTTGCGTCATGGCACAGGTAAGATTTGTCCATTTGGCAGACAACGAGCTGAGAGTCTCCCTTCACTAGTAGGCGCCGGATCCCCAGGGAGCGCGCGAGGCGCATCCCGAGGAGCAGAGCCTCGTATTCGGCGACGTTGTTGGTTGCGAGGAACTCGAGCCGCGCGGCGTACTCGAGCTCCTTCCCCTCGGGGCTCCGGAGGACTACCCCCGCGCCAGCCCCAGCGAGACACAGCGACCCATCAAACAGCAGGGTCCAATGGTCACTGCGTCGGGGCGGCACAGGGAGATCTTCGTCCCCGGACCCAGAGGCGAGAGTCCATTCTGCGACGAAGTCGGAAAGGACCTGCGACTTGATCGCGGAGCGGCCGGTAAGGGACAGGGAGAAGGGGGCAAGCTCGGCCCCCCACTTCCTAATCCGGCCGGTGGCTTCTTTATTCCGCAGTACCTCCCCTAGGGGGAGGGACGACGGAACGGTGATGGGGTGCCCCAGGAAGTAGTGCCGGAGCTTCCGGGACGACATGAGGAGAGCATAGCAAATCTTCTCCATCTCCGTGTACCGAGTCTTGGCCCCTTGGAGGGCTTCACTGACGTAGTACAAGGGACGTTGCTGCCCCCCTTTCTCCTTCACCAAAACCGCGCTGACGGCGATGGGGGTCGCGGCGAGGTAGAGGAGTAAGGGCTCTTCCGGAGACGGACTCACGAGCATTGGAGGGCTCGAGAGGTACTTCTTGAGGTCGTTGAAGGCTTCCTGGGCCTCGGGGGTCCAGCGGAACCCCTCGAGCCCTCGGAGGATCTTGAAGAACTGGAGGCCCCGCTCCCCCGAACGGGAGACGAAGCGGCTGAGCGCGGCCAGGCGGCCGGAGAGCCGCTGGACATCTTTGACGGAGCGCGGCGGGGGCATGTCTAGGAAGGCCCGGATCTTCTCGGGGTTTGCCTCAATGCCCCGCTGGGACACGAGGAAACCCAGGAGCTTCCCCCCGCGCACCCCGAAGGCGCACTTCTCCGGGTTGAGCTTGAGCCCGAATGCGCGGAGGTTGCGGAAGGTCTCTGCGAGGTCGTCGATGTGGGAGGCTGCACGGGGGCTCTTGACGACCGCGTCGTCTACGTAGACTTCGACGTTGCGACCGACTTGATCTTTGAAGACCAGCGTCATCAGGCGCTGGAAGGTGGCTCCCGCGTTCTTGAGCCCGAAGGGCATATGGCGTTAGCAGAAGGTCCCGAGGGGAGTTATAAAACTCATCAGTGAGATTCAGCACGTTCTTCTTTCCCCGCGCCGTCAGCTGATATACGCTCCGTATATCATGGCGGTGCTTCTTCATATCCGGGCCGTCGACACTGAGCTGCCACGGCCCCATCATCCTCTTCTCTTCTATCCTCCGGGCCAGGCTGATCGCCGGCTTGGTGCTCGCCCCGCTGCAGCTGCTGGCCCTGTTCTCCCGAATCAGATGATGATGCTGCGGGGGAGTCAGAGGACGAGGCTCCTGCTCAGGAGTCTTCTCCAGCTCCGGCTACAGGGACTGGCACCGGATCTGCGTCTTCTTCATCTCAGCTTCAGGAGATTCTTCAGGTGCAGCAGCAGATCCTCAGCACCCAGGCGGAGCATCATCAGATGTTGCTTCGCTTGCTTTCTCAGCAGGAGGAGATTCTGCGTCGCCTGCCTGGTTCAGGTTCTCCTGCTCCTCGCAAGAGGGCCCGCCTGGCTTCGTCTTCCCCGAGCACACCTTCAGGACCTGCTGATCCAGCTCCTGCGGTACCTGCTCCGGTTTCAGCTGCTCCTGCTTCAGCAGCTACTCCTCCGGCGTCTCCAGCCATCGACCCGACTGCATCTCCAGATGGCTCCGGAGATACAGCCGTCCTAGGATTCTCTTCAGATGATGAGCATTAGGCTCTGATGTGTATTTGATTTTGCCTCCCTTTTTGTGCTTGATGCCAAAGGGGGAGAAGTATTTTGGTATTTTGGATATTAGAGTCTTTTGCTGTATTGAACAGATGTTTATTTTTCATATAATTTCATATATATGGAGATGTTTTTCTTTATCATATATGTCTGTGTGTGATATGTTTATCTGTGTAGCTCTGTGTAGTTCTGATATCTTGATTGATATATATATGTGACTTGGTTTCTTGAGATGATGATTTTGAGCTCTGATACTTTGATATATATGATGTCTTGATTTTGAGATGTGTATGCACTAATATGACTTAGTGATATTTGCACATTTATGACTTGGGTACCCTGATGTATATGTATTAATTTATGCTCTGATTTGATGAGATGCATATACTCAGGGGGAGCTATCTCATTTATTTTGTTATTGAACACTTGTTGTCATCAATCATCAAAAAGGGGGAGATTGTTGCATCTAGGCCTTCATGCCTAACCCTAATTTTGATGATTAATGAAAACAAAGTGTTCCGGACTAATTGTGCTATTGAGTTTATTTGATACAGAGTTGCGTTGGGAAGATATGCACGGAATACAAGACGAACCCGACGTAAAATAAAAGCGCAAGTCGCAAAGAGCAGGAACAAGACGCAAATTATGAAGATGCGAAAGACCTCAGGTATTATGAGTTTTTATTTTTACCGATCTTGGCATATGGAGATGATCGGTTAGGGATATTTTTTTTTCTAGTTTTAACCGTACTATAAAGAGGGGTTGCGAAAGTCCTCTTTTTATCTCCATCACAAACCGAGAAATCTAGGTCATTGCATTGCATCCTTTTTGGTTGGATTTGGTTTTGAACTTATTTGAAAAATCTGGTTTTTCAGTTCAATTTTTGAAAGTAGATGAGTATTTTCAATTTTCAGAAAGATCTAGGCAGATCTGGCTTTTGCTTCTGTTTACAAAATTGTAGCCCTTAAAATTATCTTTCCAACGAGCTATTAAACACCTCTTTTGGATTTATGGATTTAATGTTATCTCTGTTTTTGTTCATGCTGACTGTCAGTTTGCTAAACTGACTGTCAGTTTGAATGTCAGTTCGTGTTAACTGACAATTGTCCAGAGAGGGTGTATTTTGTGCTCAAAATTTTTGTACTAAACTGACTGTCAGTTTGTCCATACTGACTGTCAGTTGGGGTTTCGACCACCGAGATTTTAACTGAGTTTCTATTTGATTTTGGTCGAGTTTGTGGTCGAACTAACTGTCAGTTTGTGTAACTGACTGTCAGTTGTAAGTTTCAACTTTCCTTTTTCGACCACGAACGGCTCGCAAAGTTTTCGTCCGTAAATTTTGTCGGCCGTTGTGCACTAAACTGACTGTCAGTTTGGGTTTGCTGATTTTCAGCCCTAGCTCCAACTGTTCATTTGATTCTTGAGGCTATAAAAAGGGGCTTTGGGCATAAGTTTTTAACAAAAAAAACAGCAGCATTTCATATACACTCTTGAGCTTTAGTTTCTTATATAAAATCTTGATCTTTTGATCAAGTTGAGTGCTTTTCGATCCACCGAGAGTTTCAGTTCTTTGCATTTTGCATTCACTTAGCTTCTCGGTGCGTGTTTGGAGGTCTTGAGAAGACCTCGCTGCCTTTTACTCTTGGTGAGCGCCCTCACCTAGACGGTTCGGAGGCGTAGCCGTTGATCTCTCCGTTCGGAGATTGTCGGAGAGGCTCGGCAAGTGTGTACAAGGCATCGGTGCTCGCCTTTCCGGAGTGGACAAGGAGCAACCACTAGTGATAATATCCTTTGTGGATATTGAGGCAAGACTCAAGTGATTTGAGTGCTTCAACGAGGATTAGTGGAGACTGGGCGAGTCTCCGATACCTCGGTAAAAATCATTGTGTTCGTTCTCTTTCCCTTGCTTATATTATTTGTTCTTGATTTGTTCTTTATTTGCTTTAAGTTTTAAAGTTTTTAAAAGCCTCCTATTCACCCCCCCTCTAGTCGGCATCCCTGATCCAACAAGCAGCTCCCTCCACACTTCACCAGAAACCAGCCAAGTTCCAGAATTTCCTGTTTCAGTCATCTTCTCCGGCAAGCCATCGAGGAGGCTCACGGTGCCAGCACTCTACAGATCATCTCCTGCCAAATTAACAACACCAGTGAGTTCCCCTACTCATTCTCTCTGTGTGATATCATCTAACTGCTCCCCGGTGAACTCTAACGCCGGCGATCACCGGAAATTGTCAAAATTCGAAGAATGCCCTGTTCCGGCAATGTAGCTCGAATTACCCCAAATTAGCTTTCGTTTCTGTAAACAAATTTGATCAGTGAGCCGTTTCCAGCAAGCCTGTGTACTTAGATCTCCAGATTGAGCTTCCATCGAAGCTTTCACCAATTTTGAACTTCACCCGTTGCTGGCGATCGTCGCCAGGCTTCTCCAGCCATCCTCTAATAAAATTGACCATCCTAGTAGCTCCCTTATACTCCACAGATACTCCCTGAGCTTGGAATTATGTTCAAACCCCCTACAGCAAAAACCCCCAAATCCTATGTCTTCTTCTCCGGCACAGTTCACCGGAAAAGTTTTCCCGGCCGTTTCAGCTCAAATCACTTTGTCCAGCGTGTGTGTCTTAACCCCCTGAGTATTTTTGTCTTCTAGCCCGACACCTAAATCAGCCTAGATCAAAAGATATAGCCATGCCAAGATCTTGTCCAGAACTGCTCCAGTGCAGCCAGTTCACCTCAGTTCATCACTAAATTTCATCACTTTCCAGCCATTTATTGCCCTAGATCCTGTTGACTTAATTGTTCCTGTTATCAATGCCTACCTCCCAGACAAAGTGGTGCATCATTTGGAGCTCCCGACCAAAAGTTATGCTAAGCCCTAGCTTCTGGCCATGTCAAGATCAATGCCAGGCTATGTCAGTCAGTGGCATTAGCTCTTTTCACTCTCTTCCAGATGTGCATTTTGAGCATAACTTTGTTCCTTAGATTCCTGAAGTTGTGATCAGTATTTTCTTCTTCTATCACAACTTGATTTGAGCCCTTGAATTATATTTGCCGCTAAACCCTAATTTTTGACACTGCCTCAGTGCATGCCAGCCAATGGCATTGGCCTTGTTTACCCACTTCTGATTGTGCATTTTGAAAGCCACTTTGTCCACTGAATTTATAGAGTTATGATCTATACTTTCTTCTACTGTCATAACTTGAGATAAGCTCTCTAGTTTTCCCTGAGGTTATGTCAGAACCTTGATCCGAATGTCAATCTGCTGACATTCGTTGTTTTTGATCCAACCAACCGCAAAACTGATGTTCTTATTGCAACCTTGAGATCCTAAGAGCATCTAACACCCATCCTTAGCCAATTCCTTGAAACCCTAGACTCTCGACTCAGTTCAGCTTGCAATCTCAATTATCTCCAGTATCGTTCAGTTATCCTTGTTAAGCATATCTGCATATAGATCCTAAATCATTTTAATATATAAGTAATAATTGTGTGTATTGTTTGTTTGTCGCCGAGCAGATCCAGAAACCGAGTTCGAGGACTTCACTGCGGATCCGACGTCAACTGCTGTTTCTTACGACCCGGAAGGCAAGTCATATCCTTGGTCATCTTGAACCTATATTTTAAATGTTGCTAAAACATAACCTTGAATATAGATAATATTGCATGAGAAAGATTGAGAATGGTTGATTTATGAATTGGCAGTACTAGACTGGTTATCTGTGAAATGTGAAATAAACAAGTTTTGAGCCATGAACTATTATATGTACTTATATATTTATATTCATGAAATAAAACCCCTAGCCATGACCAGAAAAATGGTATGGAATGGTGGTAGTACTGGAGGTGCTAAACTGCGAAGGAATGCAGGCACTAAAGGTGCAGGGTTGTGGATGGTCTGGTCACTGGCATATAAGGACTAGAACCTTGTGTTGTGCGTCTAGTGGCATGAACAACGTGCTAACCGCAAGCCTAGTATGGGACAGGCCTGAACAAGTACTTATGTGGATCGCACATGACACCCCTGCTGGAATTGTGTAGTGAAGCACGGAAAACACGGAGTGCGGCTCCCACACATATCACTGAAGGTGATCTCGCACGTTGATCCAGTAATGGAAATATATGTAGGGGTGGAGGTTATGATACAGCCTACCACAACTGTGTTTCGCGGAGAGCCACAGGGTCGGGGGTGAATTGTGAGTGATACATAACAAAAGTTCTTGTTATTTCCACCTTGCCACTCACAATATGAAGTGAGTCAGGGGTCCAATCATTTTGTTATGATAGGAAAGGCTTGAAAGTGGAATATCTTGCGGGTAAATTGGTACCTCTCTGCAGAGTTAAAAACGTATTCGAATACTCCGAGCTCCCGGATTTATAGGAGTCTGCTGCGGTGAATTAAATCCACGGGGTGTGACACAAGTATTATTTTCTAAATAAAATGTGTTAAATCAAGATTACCCAAATGACATATGTTGTCATGATAAGGAGTGCTGTCGTGGGCTGTCGTGTGTCGACGTGTTGCGGTAGTGCTATAATTTAGTGAACATGAATGATGATGTTATTTTGTGAAAAGTGCTGCCATGAGATAAGATGTGTTGAGGCATGAAAGAAAAAGATTATTTTATAAACACCCATAATTCTTGACTAGTCAAGGTTCATATCATCACTACTATATGTATCTACTCTTACCTATGACTTGCTGAGTACGTAAGTGCTCACCCTTGCAACCTACAAATCAGTAGATGGAGCGTTCAATGATCAAGATGAAGGCATGGAGAACTTCTTGGATCCAGAAGGAGGAGCGTCAATTCCGCCAGAGCCCTGATGTGTGTTGTTCTGCCGTTCACTTCTCCTTGTGGGTGGGTCACCTATCTTCTGCTGTGTAGATGTTATTTTGCTAAACCATGTATGCCGTGAAGGCATTGTAATCTTCTTATGTAATATCAAGGACAGCAGGCCACAATGCTTAACTATTTTGTAAGTTACTCTGCTGCAATGTGAATATACTCCTGTGCTTGACTCATCCTGGGAAGTCAAGGGTATGTGTATGCTATGCATATATGGGACTAGCTGCAGCGAGCTAGGTCTCTACAGGAGTAGTCGTAGTCCCAGTTTCGGGGCGCGACACCTAGCCGCGCATAGCCGCTTCGTCTCCCGGTCGGGGGAGCGGGGCCTCCAGTTCTTCAAGATCCTCCGAGGGCTCGAGGGGTTTCGCTGGACCCCCGAGGCCCAGGAGGCGTTCAACGTCCTCAAAAAGTACCTCACGAGCCCTCCAATGCTCGTGAGTCCGTCTCCAGAAGAGCCCTTGCTCCTCTACCTCGCTGCGACCCCCGTTGCCGTCAGCGCAGTCTTGGTGAAGGAGCAAGGGGGGCAGCAGCGTCCCGTGTACTACGTGAGTGAGGCCCTCCAAGGGGCCAAAACTCGGTACACGGATATGGAGAAGATCTGCTACGCCCTCCTGATGGCGTCCCGGAAGCTTCGCCATTACTTCCTGGGGCACCCCATCACCGTCCCGTCGTCCCTCCTCCTGGGGGAGGTACTACGGAACAAAGAAGCCACCGGCCGGATTGGGAAGTGGGGGGCCGAGCTCGCCCCCTTCTCCCTGTCCCTTGCCGGCCGCTCCTCCATCAAGTCGCAGGTCCTCGCCGACTTCGTCGCAGAGTGGACTCCCGCCTCTGGGTCCGGGGACGAAGACCTCCCTGTGCCGCCCCGACGTAGTGATCATTGGACACTCATGTTCGATGGGTCGCTGTGTCTCACCGGGGCTGGTGCGGGAGTAGTCCTCCGGAGCCCCGAGGGGAAGGAACTCGAGTACGCCGCGCGGCTCGAGTTCCCCGCAACCAACAACGTCGCTGAATACGAGGCTTTGCTCCTCGGGATGTGCCTTGCGCGCTCCCTGGGGATCCGGCGCCTCCTAGTCAAGGGAGATTCTCAACTCGTAGTTTGTCAAATGGACAAGTCTTACCTGTGCCATGACGCAAACTTAAGTCTTTATTTGCAGGAAGTGCGCAAGATGGAGAGGCATTTCGACGGCCTCGAGGCCCGGCATATCCCGCGAAGGGACAATGACCGGGCCGACGCCTTGGCCCGGGCCGCAAGCGCCCGGGAATCACTCCCCAAGTGGACTTTCCTGGAAGTCCTCACGAAGCCCTCGGTGGCCTCCCCGGACACGGGCGACGAGCCTTATGTCCCGGAGGTCGCCGAGATCACCCGGACTCCATCTTGGATGGACCCCCTCATCTCCTTCATCAAGGGGGAGGGGGACCCTCCTAGTGAGTCCGAGGCCAAACGCCTCCGGGCTAAAGCCCGGGCTTATCTCCTGCTGGAGGGGAGACTCTACAAGCGGGGGGCTTCCGCCCTCCTGCGCTGCCTCCCCCGGCCGAAAGGACTTCAACTTCTCGAAGACATCCACGGGGGGAGCTGTGGTTCTCACCTAGCCCCGCGTGCCATCGCGGCCAAGGCCCTCTGGCAGGGCTTCTACTGGCCCACGGTCATGCGCGACGCGCGAGACCTTGTCTCCGCATGCGAGGCATGCCAGAAGATGGCCAAGGGCTCGAACCTCCCCCCTATAGCGCTGCAGACAATCCCCATCACTTGGCCCTTCGTGCGTTGGGGGATGGACCTCTTAGGGCCCTTCCCCCCAGCGCCCGGAGGATACAAGTATGTGGTAGTCGCGGTCGACTATTTTACAAAGTGGGTTGAGGCGGAGCCTTTGGCCAGCATCACGTCCCGGGCCGTTCAGCGGTTTTTCTGGAAAAACGTCGTATGTCGTTTTGGTGTCCCCCAGGAAATCACCGTGGACAACGGGACCCAATTCGACTCGGCTTATTTCCTGGAATTCTGCGAAGGCCTGGGGCTCGTCATCCACTTCGCCTCAGTGGCCCATCCCCGGAGCAATGGGGTTGTCGAGAGGGTCAACGGCGTGATCCTACAGGGATTGCGCCGGAGACTCGAGCAAACCGCTTCTAAGCGGGGTGCATGGGAAGAGGAGCTTCGTAGCATCCTCTGCTCCATGTGCACGACACCATCCCGAGCGACGGGGCGTACTCCCTTCTCCCTGGTCTATGGGACGGAGGCAGTCCTCCCCTCGGAGATCGGCTTCCGGTCACTGCAGGTCGAGCTCCTGGAGGGAGCCACGCCCGCAGCGTACCAGGCCAACGAGGCCAACCAGCGTCTGGAGATCAACCTCGTGGAGGAGGAACGCGACCGAGCGCTCCTCCGCCATGCCATCTACGAGCAAGAGATCGCGCGCACGTACAATCAGTGCGTGTGCGAGAGAGCTTTTCGCCTTGGGGACCTTGTCCTCAAGCGCGTCACAGACCGCCAAGCCCAGGGGAAGCTCTCCCCCAAGTGGGAGGGCCCCTACAGGATCTCCGTGGTCCTGGGCTCGGGGGCTTACAAGCTCTCCAACCTTCAAGAGCAGGAGCTGAAGCACACGTGGAACTTGCGTTTACTTCGCAAGTTCTATGTTTAGCCTTACGGGCCTGTCCCCTCCCCCGGAGCGATCACTCCGGAAGGGGAGGAGGGACACTGTACTTACCTTTTCCTCCCCTTTTGCGACTTCGCAGGGGGAGGCACTGTACTTCATTTTATTAGCAATACATAGGTCTTGCTTTTCAACTGTCTCATTGCAGGTTCTTTTCATTACCGCCCCTAGCGGCGATGCCCTCCCCGCGAGGACGCCCTCCCTGTGAGGATGCCCTCCCGCGAGGAAGCCCTCCCCGCAAGGAAGTGGGCCCAGACCCAGCAAGTCCCTCCTGTAGTGTCGGGGGAAATCTCCGCGGGACTAAGTCCAGGTCACGCGAGGGGCGCCTCAGGAACTAGCGACCACCTGTCAAGCATCCAAGGCAATTGACCGGGAGAAGGACGGTCCTGCCCTTCAATCCGACGGTGGCTTCCGGGGTAGTTTAGGTTTTTTGCTGCTTTTTGGGGCTATAAATAGCCCTTGTACCCCTCTGTTGTAAGGGATCGGTTCTTTTATTGGAATAGCTAAACTCACAGGCGTGCTCCGGAAGCCTCTCCCCCGGAGAGAGCCTCCCCAGCCGACTCCGGTCGGGAGCGCGCCGACAGGACTAGGGCCCCCACCGGGACCCGAACCTGTATAAACCCGTGTGTCATTCTTTGTGCATGTCCGGCGGGGGAGGACCGGTCATCCGGTCAACCCGCGCCGCGTAATATTCGCTAGGATCACTCTCAAAACCTGCCGGGGTATTCGCAATACCACGACAGTTGGCGCCGTCTGTGGCGACTCGTGACAAGACGCCATGGCTCCCCCAAGAACAAGGGCTCGCACCCTTCCCGGTGATCCGGGTCTCGGAGACCCGGCGCCGTCCGCCAGGGACACTGTTGTCCCGGCGCTCCCTTCCGGAGGCGACCTGGCCCAGGTACCGCCTCCCTCCTTTCCTCTTAACTTAGGTGCTTCCACCTCCAAGTCGTTCCCGGTGACCGCGGGGACCTCGACCGGGACAAGCGTCCCCCCGACAGCTCCCCCGGCTCCCCGGGACGCCCTGCTCGAAGCTCTTGTGGAAGGCCAGCTCCGCGCCCAGCGCTCTATGGACGAGCTCCTTAGCGTGTTGGCGCAGCCTCCGGCTCCCACATTTGCGTCGCACCCATATCCGGGGAACATGCCCCCGTTTATGGGTTACCCGGCGGCCCCTCCGGCCTCGGGGGGCTTGTCCGCCCCGTATGATCCTACCGGGGGGTTCCCTCCCCCTGCGGGATATACATCCGGACCCTTCCCGGCACCCGGGCCCGTCCCGGTACCGGGAGGTTACTTCATGCCGGGGCCCTTCTTGGCACCAGGGGGGTACCCCGTCCCCGGCCTATTCCCGGGGCCGGGAGCCCACTTCTTGCCGGGGGTTTACCCTGCACCGGGAGCCAGTCCCGCCCCCCGCGTCGCGTTTACCGCACTGGGGGCGGTTGACAGAGCAGCCCCCGTGCTGCAGCGGACTTCCCCCCGTATGGGCTCCCCGGTTCCGGACGCCGCCACGGGGGCTCCCCCCTCGCCGGTTCCGGGTGTTACAGGGCCTGCCCCCTTCCCGGTTCCGGTCGTGGCCACTGGGGCCCCCTCCACTTCGATTCCAGGCGTCGCCGCGGGCGCCCCCTCCCCGGTCCCGGATGATACAGGGGCTTCCCCCTTTCTGGTCCCGGGGGTCGTCGCAGGGGGCTCGCCCCAACCGGCTCTGGAAGCTATAGCGCACGAGCTCCCTCCCTCGGCGGGACAGGTCCGTTTCGCCCCGGGGGAGGTCGAGCGAATGTGTTCACCAGAGCGCGGGGAAGAACTTCCCCCCGGCCGCGGGCGCGGGGAGCCTCACTCTCGCACGGGCCGAGGGAAGAGACCCGCTGAAGAGCCAATCTCTCCCGCGGAGAGCCCGGACATCCGGGAACTCAATCCCGGTCTGGAGGAAAAGCGTCGCCACCGCCATTCTGGCGGAACTCTCGGACCGCTTCCAGTCTCACACAACGAAGGTCCCGTGAAAGAAGACAGCGACCGGGGCTCTCCCCGGGAAGTGCAGGGGGCCAATCAGCCCCTGTGCCGAAGACTTCGCAGCATCCGGTGGCCGCGGCCCTACCGCCCGCCACACATCGAACACTATAACGGTGAGGCGGACCCTTACGAGTTCGTGCAGGTCTACTCCACTGCCATCTCCGCGGCCGGGGGGGACGAGACAGTACAGTGCAACGTCTTCCCCCTCTACCTCTCCGGCATTGCCCGCTCCTGGTTCTACAACCTGAAGGCCGGCTCCATCAAGTCTTTCTCGCAGCTCAAGCGGGAGTTCTGTGCCAACTTCCAGGGGAACTACGTGCGTCCCCTGGACTCCTCGCAGCTGTACACTGTCTGGCAGAGGACTGGGGAAACCATAAGAAGCTTCTTCAAGCGCTTTGCTCAGGTGAAGAGCAAAGTGGCCCACGTCCCCGACTCTACGGTCATCGAAGCCTGCAAAAGCGGCATCCTCCCGGGGGAGCTCCACCGAAGGCTCTCCCGGAGTTGCCCCTCTTCCGCCGACGAGCTCTTCAACGTCCTCGAAAAGTACGCTCGGGCGGAGGAAGACGATATCTGGAAGAAGACCCAGGGGGCTCCCGCCCCCGTCGACCGGGGGGCCAGGGATCCCCCCAAACGCTCCAGGCAGGGGGGGCGTAGTGAGCCACGGCCTCGGGACACCTTTGTCCTCGAGGGCGGAGGCGGCTCGCGCGACCCCCCGAGGGCCAACCGCCCCTTCCCCAAACCGAAGGGCCATGCGAGAGGACAGTCTTCGCGCGGCCGGGAAGGCCCCGCGGGGAGTAGGCGGGAAGGACGTGGCCGAGGAGCTCTCGGCGGGAGCCTCCGCCCGGGGGGCAACCATCAGGCCTTTCCCTGCCCCGGGCCGGAAGGTCCTCGGGGCCCCCTCCTCCGGAGGAACCTCGTAGACCGAGGGGCTCCCCCCCTCGTCCACCAGCCAAACCCGCGGGGGCGAGGCCCCCGCGAATCTCACATCCAGCGTCTCCGGCTCCAAAGAAGCCGGAAGGGGCGGGAGGAGCTCCACTGTGAGCGGCGACGGGGCGTAGTTCGCCGAGTCGGACGCCGCCCCGCCCGCAGTCGCCTCCTTCCCCCGCTCCTCGACGGGGCCCTTCGGGGGAGGAGGTGTTGCTTCCTTCCGGGACGGTGCCCGGGCACGTTCGCTCCCGGGGGTCTCGTCCCGGGGCTTCGCCGGTGTCGCCGCCGGCGTCGTCGATGGGCCGGGGGTCTTTTGAAGCCGGGCCTTCTTGGGCTCCGAGCCCCCGGCTGCCTCCTTCCCCCGTTTGTGCGACCCGGGGGTGGGGAGAGGCTTCCTCTCCGGCAGCTTTAGCCCGTAGGCCACCGCTACCAAGTTCTTGGGAGGGCCCTCGCCCACGGCGCGCACGACGTGCTCGTGCTCATCGGTGAAGTACCTCCCCAAGAGGTTCTCCGCCTTCACCCGCGCCGCCGGGTACGGCCGGACTGCAAGAGGTAAAAATTCGTAAGTACAATGCAGCGAACTCCCGGGGCTTACGTCGCGTCACCGGCTTCACCGGGGGCCGCTGCTTGGAGAGGATCACCTTGCCGATCCTCCTCTTCCCGCCGGTGAAGGGGGAGATCTGGAGGAGAGCCATCTCCTCAGCCGCGTCCAGCATCGAGCGGGCCTGCTTGGAGAGGATCACCTTGCCGACGAGCTCGTACTCCTCGTCCGTCCACACCGGTGGCTTTGGTGCGGACGACCGGCTGTAGGTGGGGGCCTCCGGGGCGTACACTACCGCGTCGTCCCGGACCCAGAGGTAAAACCACCTCCGGACCCAATCCCCCCAGTGGTCCTGGGAGGCCGCCGCCGGGTAGTCGATTACCCGGGCCGGCAACATCTGGACCATTACCGAACCGAAGGGGGACTTGCAGCCCCCCTTCACCAGGTGGGAGGTTCGCGCCGCCGGTTCATAGAAGTACCGGAAGGCGTGAAGGTCGGGCTCCCGCCCGGTCGCTGTCTCGTAGAGCCAAATGAAGAGGCCCATCCGGACGAGCGTGTTCAGGGTGAGGTGGTTGAGAGCCACCCCGTACTCCTTGAGAAACTCCCGGAGCATGGGATGCACCGGGAGCCGGAGCCCCGCCTCCAGGAAGGCCTCAAAGGCCACGACCTCTCCGGGCCTGGGGCGGGGGGCTCCGTCCTTCTTCACGGGGACTCGGATGTCCCCGTCCGCGACGATGCCTCTTTCGGCCAAGGACTCGGTGTCCTCGGCCGTGAACTCCGACGCCCAGAGCAAATCTGAGGGGATTTCCTCCGGGGGCACTTCCGTGGTCTTCGCTCGACCCTTGGGTGTCATGAGGTTAGTCTTCTTTTTTGGTGGCTAACTTTGCAGGAGGCTACTACTAGAAACTCCCGGACGCCTGCTACCGGAAAGGGCTACTGGAAAGTGCTACCGGGAGAGGGCTACCGGGAGAGCAAAAATCGTCGAGGCTGAAAATTTGGAAAGAGCTTCCGGGCCCCCCCAAGTTCCTATTTATAGGGGCGGGCCGTGGTCTAGATGCATGCCACGTGGTACCCGCGGATCAATCTGGACCGTAGAAGTTCAAACCGTGTGCGGGAAACGAAGGGACGGGCGCATGAATCGAGGCGCCGGTTCGAACCGCGCGCGCATTAATGGCAAAACGGCGCAGCTTTAACCATGTGACACGGAAACCGAAGCGTCGCGGCTCCGGTAACATGGCCCGGAGATCTTCCCGGTGACCTGAACCATTCCCACCGGGGACTCGAGCATCGTCCCCGGCGGGCATGGGGGGCTGCTGTCGGGGGAAATCTCCGCGGGACTTAGTCCAGGTCACGCGAGGGGCGCCTCGGGAACTAGCGACCACCTGTCAAGCATCCAAGGCATTTGATCGGGAGAAGGACGGTCCTGCCCTTCAATCCGACGGTGGCTTCCGGGGTAGTTTAGGTTTTTTGCTGCTTTTTGGGGCTATAAATAGCCCTTGTACCCCTCTGTTGTAAGGGATCGGTTCTTTTATTGGAATAGCTAAACTCACAGGCGTGCTCCGGAAGCCTCTTCCCCGGAGAGAGCCTCCCCAGCCGACTCCGGTCGGGAGTGCGCCGACAGGACTAGGGCCCCCACCGGGACCCGAACCTGTATAAACCCGTGTGTCATTCTTTGTGCTTGTCCGGCGGGGGAGGACCGGTCATCCGGTCAACCCGCGCCGCGTAATCTTCGCTAGGATCACTCTCAAAACCTGCCGGGGTATTCGCAATACCACGACATGTAGGGCGGCTTACGATCAGCCCTCGTCGACTGAGGGTGTAAGCGGCAACCCGGTCCCTAGCGGCCGCGGTAACGAGTCACTTTGGGAGACTAGTCCCCTACCCAAACACTCAAGACCCGTCATCGGGCACTTCCTCCTCCGGGAGTAGACGCTCTCCCCAGTGGGATGTCTAATAGCATTCTTGGATATTTGGTTCCCGGCGACTTTATTCCCGGCTCCCCGTTCTCACGGCGAATGGATGATTGCCTACCGGAGACCCAATTCCCGGCTCCCCGTCCTCACGACGATCGGACGATTGTCTCCCGGAGAGTTACGGATTTCCAGGACATTTCTTCACCGGAGACCCTATTCCCGGCTCCCCGTTCTCACGGCGACCGGATGACCATCTCCTAGGAAGCCCTTCTCCAGAAATCTCATCGGGTTTTCTGGGATGTTTCTTCCACACGAGGCCTTATTCCCGGCACCCCGTTCTCGCGGCGACTGGACGATTGTCTCCCGGAAGTTCTTTCCCTTGGAAACCTCGTTTTAAAATTTTCTAACTTAGAAAAATTTCTATGCTACAGGTCACTTCCACCCCCGGGGCCTTGCTACCCCCACAGCGCGCGGAGCTACCCTCCGGCCCGCTGTGGGCGGGGGGGGATAAGGAACCCCCGGGTGTGGACCGTATCGCCCATGAGCAAACTTAGCTTATTCTTGTGAAAAGGAGTCGTCCAGACCATCCAAGAAGAAAAAATAAAAAGACAATGAAAGAAGGAAGCAACAACACAACTTTATTCATCGTAAAACCCGGAGGACATCTTCCCCCTCCGGTGGGCTTCAGAAACGGTACAACCCGGGTTCTAACCCGTGGGATCCTCTACATCCTAAGGCTCCTACGCCTAATACTCCCGGAGGCTCTCCGCTAGCTCCCGGGTCAAGTCCCGGTACAATGCGCGCACGCGGCGCTGAGCGTCCCGGAGCACATCTTCGGGCCAGAACTCGTATCCCGCCAGGGGAAGTATCCGAAGAGGAGGTATCATTCGGAACCCCGGACGCGGGGGGGGGGGGGGCAACTCGGCGCTATGATTGTGAAAATTGTCCAAGTGCCACTCCGGATGCCACCTTAACCGGACGGGCTCCCGGACGGCGTCCCGGCTGCGCTCCCCGGAGATGAGGCTTAGCAATATTAAAGCCACTTGGGCGTCCCCCGGAGAGCCCCTCCCGGACCTTCGCCCGGGAGTAACCTCCCGGGAACCCTGGTAACATTGCATTCAATTCAAAGACTTAGAAAAATTTCTAACTCTATTGCATTCCAAAATATCTTTTTACAAGTGTCCGGGGCTTCTTCTAAGAAGCTACCGGGATCAAAAATCCTAAGAAAACAAAAGGGTCCTATCCAAAGACCCGGGGGGAGGCTCATTGTCGCGCCCCGAAACTGGGACTACGACTACTCCTGAAGAAACCTAGCTCGCTGCAGCTAGTCCCATATATGCATAGCATACACATACCCTTGACTTCCCAGGATGAGTCAAGCACAGGAGTATATCACATTGCAACAGAGTAACTTACAAAATAGTTAAGCAGTGTGGCCTGCTGGCCTTAATATTACATAAGAAGATTACAATGCCTTCACGGCATGCAAGGTTTAGCAAAATAACATCTACACAGCAGAAGGTAGGTGACCCACCCACAAAGAGAAGTGGACGGCAGAACAACACACATCAGGGAAATGACGGGACTGACGCTCCTCCGTCTGGATCCACGAAGTACTCTATGCCTTCATCTTGATTGTTGATCGCTCCGTCTATTGATTTGTACATTGCAAGGGTGAGCACTTACGTACTCAGCAAGTCATAGGTAAGAGTAGATACATATAGTAGTGATGATATGAACCTAGACTAGTCAAGAATTATGGATGTTTGTAAAATAACCTTTCTCTTTCCTGGCTCAACTCATGGCAGCACCTTTCTATAATATAATATCGTCATTCATGTTCACTAAATTATAGCACTACCGCGACACGTCAACACATGACCGCCCACGGCAGCACTCCTTCTCATGACAACACATATCATTTGGGTAATCTTGATTTAGCATATTTTATTTAGAAAATAATACTTGTGTCACACCCCGTGGATTTAATCCACCGCAGCAGACTCCTATAAACCCGGGAGCTCGGAGTATTCGAATACGTTTTTAACTCTGCAGAGAGGTACCAATTTACCCGCAAGATATTCCACTTTCAAACCTTTCCTATCATAACAAAATGATTGGACCCCTGACTCACTTCATATTGTGAGCGGCAAGGTGGAAATAACAAGAACTTTTGTTATGTATCACTTACAATTCACCCCCGACCCTGTGGATCTCTCGCGAAACACAGTTGTGGCAGGCTATACCCCCACCCTTACTCATTTCCCCATTGCTGGGTCTAATGTCAGATCACCTTCAGTGATAGTGGGAGTCAGCCTCCATATCAATCATCACAACACATCTCATGCAGGGGTTTCATGTGCGATCCACATAAGTACATGTTCAGGCCTGTCCCATACCAGGCTTGCGGTTAGCACGTTGTTCATGCCACTAGACGCACAACACAAGGTTCTAGTCCTTATATGCCAGTGACCAGACCATCCACAACCCTGCACCTTCAGTGCCTGCATTCCTTTGCAGTCTAGCACCTCCAGTGCTATAGCCATCCATACCATTTTCTGGTCACGGCTAGGGGTTTTATTTCATGAATATAAGTATATAAATACATATAATAGTTCATGGCTCAAAACTTGTTTATTTCACATTTCACAGATAACCAGTCTAGTACTGCCAATTCATAAATCAACCATTTCTCAATCTTTCACATGCAATATTGCCTATATTCAAGGTTATGTTTTAGCAATATTTAAAATATAGGTTCAAGATGACCAAGGATATGACTTGCCTTCCGCGTCGTAAAATACAGCAGTTGATGTCGGGTCAACAGTGAAGTCCTCGAACTTGGGCTCTTGATCTGCTCTCCAATCAAACAAACAACCAATAATCACAACCTTTTCAATACACTAATATACTATATGTATTGATGCAAAGATGAAGTCTCGAAGATTCTGAAATGATTGGGTTTAGAAACTGATTAGGATTAGGTTAGTTGCTGAAGGTTTACAAGGTTCCAAATGTCTCAAAATATCAGAATGGTATCAAGGTTGCGACTGGTTCGCTCAAAAACAGCGAACGTCTTTAGGTCGACATTCGGTTCAAGGCATCGACATAGGGTCGATGGATGATAGAGGGGTTATCTCAACTTGTGGCAGTAGAATAAAATGTAGAGCACAACTCCACAAGTCTAAGGGACAAGGTTATTTCTAGTTTGCACAATTGAAAAGAGGTGAAAAGAGCTAATGCCACTGGCTGGCATGCTCTGGCATTGATCTTGACATGGCCAGAAACTAGGGCTTTCCATATCTTTTGATCTAGAGCTCCAAATGATGCACCACTTTGTCTGGGAGATAGGCATTGATAACAGGAACAAATCATTCAACAGGATCCAAGGCTGAAAATGGCTGGAAAATGATGAAAACCAGCGAAGAAGTTGACTGGCCTGGAGTACCTGCAGCACAAACAGTGCAGCAACTAGGGCATAGCCATAACTCCTGTTCTAGGCCGAATTAGGGGTCGTGGTAGAAGACAAAGTTGCTCAAAATGGTCCAAAACATCTAGATGGCAAGGTGGTTTGAGCTGGAGTGGCTGAATTTAGAAGATATTGGCTGGAGGAAGGATGAACTCAATCCTGATTTGGGTATTTCTGTTCTAGGGCAAATGAACTCGAGTCCTTGCTTGAGGAGGGTCTCTGGGGCATAACAAAGCTAGGTGTGAAGTCAATTTAACTGGAAAATCACCACAGAAGCTTAACGGCGAGTCCCAGTTTGCATGCACGGTGTAAATTTGGGGTTTTCCAAGTTTTAGCAAAATTGGTGATTCTGGTTGCTTAGATGTGTTAAGCTAGGTTTACTGATCCTATTTGATCACTGGCTCGAGAGCTAAAAGGGCTTGGTTAGAGTTTAATTGCTCACTGGAGGTTTTTGGGGAAACCGGCGATCACCGGCGACAGAAGGCAAGAGAACTCGATTCCAAGCTTAGATACACTCAAGAGGGGATGGGAAACTTACTGGGAGGCTTGGATTGCTGAGGGGAGCAACGGGTGAGGCTGGCACCGAGAGCTCCGGAAATGGCTCGCCGGGGAAGAAGATTTCACCGCGGAGCTGCGAGCTTAGGTGGTTTCTGGCGCTGGGTGAAGATGCAACGGCTACAGGAGGCTTTATATAGGCACGGGTGTAACACCCCTGTTTTTGCTAAACCCTAAAATAGCCAAAATCCACATCTGGACCCCAAACCCTAATCTGCTTCAGCCATTCCCTTCTAAATGTTGTTCAGAACATTTTTCCCTTCGGGACCATCTCCAAAATCTCACCCTAAAGCTGAGTTTCAAGCCTTGCTTTTTTTTTTAAAAAACCCTAATTACCCTAATTACCCTAAACTGTTTTCCCCAATTTTGTCGAAACCCTTCAGATCTTGCCTGATCTTACCAAACTTTGGTCAGATAAGTTCTAATAATCTTTTGCGACTTAGCTGCGAAATCAGATTTCAGATCGGATCCTCAGATCTCCAAATTTGCAAACAGGCCCAAGTCCTATTCAAATTATCCTCACAGAACAGCCCCTGGAACAAGTTTTAGAAATTTCAAATCGGCCCAAACATTCTTTTCAGGCCCTTTCGACCAGCTCTGGTCGTTGCCACGACCAGTGCACGAGCCCGTTGCAGCGCCGTGGATTTCTCGCCGTGCTTGCTCGCCGCCGGCCACCGTTTCTGTCACCTGTGCCTGTGAGTTGCTGTGCCACCCCGTGCGCACGTGCCAGCAGTGCATCGCCTCGCCCAGCGGATAAACGGCCGCGCTCCCGAGCCTCGTTTTCGCGCGCGCTCCCGTTGCCGTGGCAATTGCATGTGTGTACGTGTCGTTGCCGGAGCTACGCTGTCGCCTCCACATCTGCGCCGTCCCGGACGAAGTCCCAAGGCAACTGGCAAAGCTGCAGCACCGCCTGAAGCGCGATCACGTCGCCGTCGCCGTCGTTGCGCCTGCGCCCGACAAACTTCTCCCCGGCGCAAGCAACCGTTGTCGCGTTCACCCTCGCAAGCTCCGTCCCCGTGCCTATTTAAACCCCCTCAACGCTGTGAAGAAGCACAAGCTCAGGACTTAGCCAAATTCCCAGTTAATTTCTCACCGCCGTCGAGTTTGCTTTCTTCTCCGGCGAGCAACCTCTGAGCTCACGATGCCAGCCTAATCTACTGCACCATTCTTCAAACCAAAGCCACCAGTGAGTTCCCCTCTTCCACCTGTTCGTGTCATAGCACCCAATTGCACCCCGGCGAACCCTAACGCCGGTGATCACTGGAAAAGCTCAAAACCCCTGTTCCTGCAATGCTACCTGATTTAAACCAAATTAGCCGTAGTACCAGTAGAAGAAATTGATCAGCATACTCTTTGTAGCAGGGCTACCAATCTAGTTTTCAAAATCGAGCTAAGATCATAGCTCTCCCCAAATCGCGCGCCACCAGTGAACTGGCTCTCGTCGCCAGGCCACGCCGGCGATCCTCCGGCCAAATTAACCTCCCCAGTAGCTTTGTTGTACCCTAGAGATCATTCCCAAGCTTGGAATTGAGCTCATTCGCCCTGAATCGAAAACCCCCTTTGTCCAGTGTCGTCTTCTCCAGCGCCGGTCGCCGGAATTTGTTCCCGGCCGATCCAGCACCTGAAACCTTGTTCCTTAGATAGATTCCAGTACCCTGAGCAATATTGTCCACTAGCTCGACACCTGGATCTGCCTAGATTGTGAGTTATGCCTATGCCAAGATTACTGTCCAGTAGCCCAGTTCATGTCCAGGCCACCGTAGTTCATCGCCGGATTTGGCCACCCTCCGGCCACTTTCAGCCCTTGTGCCTGTTGAGTATATTGTTCCTGTTAGTAATGCCTACCTCCCAGACAAAGTGGTGCATCATTTGGAGCCCTAGATCAAAAGTTAAGCCATGCCCTAGTTTCTGGCCATGTCCAGCACTATGTCAGTGCATGTCAGCCACTGGCATTAGCCTTGTTTGACCCCTTCTGGTTGAGCAATTGAAATGCCACCTTGTCCCTTAGATTCCTGGAGTTGAGATCTACAATTTTCTCTACTGTCACTTCTCCAGAAAACCATCCTAAGACTAGTTTCCAGTTATGTCAAAGCCTTGAACTGAATGTCGACCCTTCGACGTTCAATCCTTTTTAGCCGTTTCTTCGACCAGAGCCCTTGCGACCTTACCCTAACCTTTTCCCCTGCATACATGACTTATTTCCTTAATACTTCCTATAGAAACTATTTTCAGTATGCTTATGTGGTATGTGTTTGTGTGTTGCCTGATTGCCGCAGAGTCAGAAGCTGAAGGAGCAGAAGAAGTCTTTGAAGATCCGTCTGAGTTTTTAGACCCCACATTGCAAGGCAAGCCTCATTCCTTTGATCATGTCTCACCCAATATTTTCATATGAAGTATATTCACTGTTTCTTACTATGCATGCTTAATTGAAATACAAGTTATGTTTGAATGACATGAGTAGATATTACCTAATGGATCATGAAACCCTTTTTGTTATTGAACCTTCGTGTATATATGCTCTTGTCACCCTAGGACTCATATATTGAATATCCACATTAAACTTGAAATGGTCAAATGCATGAGAAGTTATAATGAAAACCGTTTTGACAAGAAAAATGATAAAAGGGATCAGTAGTGAGGATTGGATTGTATGGAGAGGGTGCGGTGCGCACCAGGGAATGTGAATGTTCCTCACTAGTGGTTCATAAGGACAAGAACCTTGTGCTGTGTCTCTATACGAATTGTGAACGTACCAACCACTTGCCTGGTATGGGACAGGCACAACTTAGTAGCTTTTTGGTATTAGCAGTTCCCTGCATGGTTTGACGATCTGGTTTCTCGCGTGGAAACTGGAAGGCCAAGGTTCGGCCATGAGTGATGTGAGCCAGAAAAATGATGAGAGAAAAAGGCGTTAATGAAGGAAGGCGCCCTAGACCTGATTAAGCCGTGAGCGGCTGTAATCTTAAATGGTCGTATGTCTCGCGTGGACATAGACCAAGGCTATGTGTCCTGATGGAACATAGACCAGAGAGGCTAGGAAGTAAGGCAGTGGGGAAGACCCACAACGGTACTTGAGACTTAATTGTCTATTTACCGGGCAGGGATACTGTTAATACTGAACTGTAAAGCGTTGTGTGATCTCGGCCTTGTCACATGTGTATAAGTCACATGAAGCTGATCCGACTTGAAAGCCGAGTGAACCAGTGGATTTAAAAAAAGGTACACCTTTGCAAAGTGTAAAAGAAGTATCCGATACTCTGTACTCCCAGGTTCAGGAGTCTTTTCGCAGTGGATGTTATCCATGGGTTATAGCACAAGTAATGTTTTGGAATGTTTTCATAATGCGGTTAACAAAGTAGTGACTCATGGGAGACCACTACATCTAATGTTTTATTGAAAACCTGTTTAATGTTTTAAAGTATCGTTTTCATGATAAAGTTCTGTTTTAACAAACAAATGACTTGGAAATCTATATATCTCTATCCATATGAAACCAAAACCCCGGAATCATATATTTCACTCTCATATAAGTACAATTGCATTAATCCCCGGAATGAGTGTTGCTGAGCACCAAGTGCTCACCCTTGCATTTTACATCCAACTGTAGAAGAGGGATTCGAGGATCCCGATTCCTTCAGTTATGAGTTCCCGGCAGAAGATGGAAGTGCCCCGGACGAGCCCACGTTCTAGAAGGATTGCGCACCAAGTCAAGTCAGATGTGGGAGGAGCCACTTCAACCCCGCTGCGGATGGAAATCAAGCTTTTTATCGTTGCTTTGTGCTTTATGCTGTGTGTTCGGTACTTAGATACCGACTCTGGTTCTGATAAACTTGTTATTTTCTTAGCAACTCTACTTAGCGCCATTTTTGGTGCTTTGGCTATGTAATATTGGCCATGTTGGCCTGATACTTGTTTAATGATATTACTATGCTTGTGTGGTATGGAGCTCATGTGTCATCCTGCTGTGTGTAACCTACCTGGGCGGTTACCAAGGTGATCCTCAAATGGGGGTCTCACAACGGGCGAGGCAAAAGGGCCGACAATTTGGAGTGTTGCTGCCACAAGGTGACTTTGAAGCGACGGGACGGGGTGGTGATGGCGAGGCGACTGACGGCGCGGCGTTGCAGCTTTGCAACTGGACGGTGCAGGTGCAGGCGACGAAGGCAACGGCGAGGAGACATCTAGCTCGAGCATGGCTGCGACGTGTCAAGCGTTCTCTACGGTGCTGCGCTGCTGCAACTAGCGCGCGCGCTGTGCGCGGGGAAAACTTGCAGCAATTGCGCGGTTGAGGTGGCTTCCACGGTGGCGAACGGCGAGGGCACACATGGCAGCAGGGGCACAGGCGACTGCCACAGCAGAGTGAGCACGGCAGCTGGTCGAGGTCGCGCACAGGAGGTTCTCTGGTCGTGCGCAACTGGTCGAACAGGGACTGGAAAAGAAGGCTCGGGCTGATTTGCAATTTTGAAACTTGCTCCAGGGACTGATCTGCGAGGAAAAGTTTGAATAGGAAAAGGATCTGATTGCAAATCTAGAGATCTGGAGGGCTGATCTGAAATCTGATTTCAGGAATGAGTTGCATGAGATTAATGGAACTCATCTAGCCAAAGTTTGACAAGATCGGGCAAGATCTGGAGGGTTTCGACAAAAGTGGGGAAAACGACTTTAGGGTAAAACAGGGTAATTAGGGTTTCAAAAACGGCGAGGGTCGAAACTTAGGTTTAGGGCAGGATCTGGAAATTCTTCCAGAAGGGAAAAATGTTTAGAATAGTGAATGGGAGATATTCACTGAATCAGATCAAAGTTTGGAGGTGATTTGCAACATTTTGCCTTTTCAGGCTCCTGGAAAATCTGGAAAAGGACTGATCTGCGAAAAAGGTTCAGATGGTGAAATCTTGCTGCCAACTTTTTGGATTAAGGTATTGGCATACCCTTGATCATAATCCAGGAATAATCTGGTCTGAACTTGGCTAAGATTTTGATTAAATCTGAATTTCTGAAACTTAGGGTAAAAGATAATAACAGATATTCTGTTTTCGAAAACAGAAAAGAGTTGATAATTCTGGAAATTAGGGATAGAATTGAATATGGGTTCTGAAGGCTTTTAGGTTTAGGGTAACTGATAGATCAAATCTGGCAAGTCAGATCTTGACTTGGGGTCACAGGATAGATTTGGAGATTTTAGGGCTAGAACAGAATAAAGCTGAGGCTGATTTGGTTGATCTAGAAGAGACATATGCATGCATGACTTTTAAGAAAGAAACTTTTCACCCCAAAACTCAGGATGTTACACTCATACTCTTTCATTGGCGTCCTCCCCCCGGGGGGCTTCCTCCGAGGTCGGAGCTGGGGCGTCCACGGCCAGAGGCGCGGTGCCGGGAATCTCACCCGGACGATCCGGTCGTAGAAACCTCCGGCGAGCTGCTCCACCTCCCGGCGCGCGGGCTCGAAGAACTAGGGGAAGCTCCGCGGGATGCGGCCCCCGATCGCCCGGGCGCCCACTCCCCGGTGCTCGACGAGCCCGGCTGCGGCCGCGACGACGGGGATCGCCCGGCCTCGCGCCCGGGCGTCCGCTGCCTCCGGGATCACGGAGACTTGTGCGTTAAGAAAACGCACAGCCTCCGCGAGCGTGGCCGGGGGCACCTCCGAGCCATCCCCGGAGCCTAGGCTTACGCCAAGGCTCTCGAGGGCCGAGCGGACGGAGTGGCCTGCATCTGCCACCGCCCGGACGCTCGATCCCTCGAGCCCCCGGAAGGCCTCCTCCCTCGCCTTCGCCTCCTCTCGGAGGCAGCCGTTCACCGCCTCCGAGACGTGAACTTGGGCCCGGACCCGGGCCAACTCCTGGAGAGCTTCGTCCCGCTGGCCCAGGAAGGAGGCGGCCCTGTCCTCCACGTCCTTGAGCAGCTGGATGATGCGCTGCTCGACGCCCCAGGTAATTGCCGTCCCCTACAAATTCCAGAGTTAGAAAAATTTCGGATGCAGGGAACCAAGAGAAAGCGACAACCGCTTCGGGTGAATACCTGGGCTTGGAGGGACCGAAGCTCCGCGAAGCGATCGTGGAGCGTCCCCCCCGCAATGAAGGCTTGGACCTTCGTGGTCTGCAGGCCTTCCGCATAGCGTTCGACCTCCCTTGCGGAAAGCAGGGGGGTCTCCCGCCCGGTGCTTGTCCCGCCGCAGCTGGTAACGGGCTCCCGGACCTGGGCGCCCGGTACGACCCCGGTCGGGGTGGCGGTCGTCGTCGTCTTCGTCGCCGAAGTCCCCCCTGAGGAAGTGGCCGAGGAAGCTTCGAAGGGGGTCCCGTGCCAGGGGGGATCATCAGCCCTTTCCCCTTCCAGGGCGGCAGGGCCCCCGGGGCCCCCGCTTCCGGCGGGACCTCATAAACCGAGGGGCTCCCCCCCTCGTCCACGGGCCATTCAACTCGCGGAGGCGAGGTCTCCGCGAACCTCACCTCTGGTTTCTCCGGCTCCAAGGGTGCCGGGGGCGCCGGGAGGACTGCTACTGAGGGCGGCGACGGGGCATAGTCCGCCGAATCGGATGCCGCCCTGCCCGCTGCCAGCTCCTTCCCCCTGGCCGCAACGGGGCTCGTCGGGGGAGGGGGTGTTGCTTCCTTCCGGGCCGGCGCCCGGGCGCGCTTGGTCCCGGGGGTCTCGTCCCGGGGCTTCGCCGGCGTCACTGCCGGAGTCGTCGACGGCCGGGGGTTTTTTGGACTCTGGCCCTCTTAGGCTCAGAGCCCCCGGCCGCGTCCTTCCCCCGCTTGTGTGACCCGGGGGTGGGGAGGGGCTTCCTCTCCGGGAGCTTCAGCCCGTAGGCCTCAGCCACCTGGTTCCGGGGAGGGCCCTCCCCCACGAGGCGCACGACGCGCTCGTGCTAGTCGGCGTAGTACCTCCCCAGGAGGTTCTCCGCCTTCTCCCGCGCCGCCGGGTACGGCCGAACTACAAGAGGTAAAGAGTTAGTCAAATTTTCAAAAATTTGTAAATGCAATGAAGCAGGTCACCGGAACTTACGTCGGGTCACCGGCTTGACCGGGGGCCGCTGCTCCGGGCCCATGCCGGTCCACCCTCCTCCCGCGCGCGAAGGGGGAGATCCTCAGGAGTATCATCTCCTCGGCGGCGTCCCGCATAGAGCAGGTCTTCCGGGAGATGATCACCTTGCCGAGGAGCTTGAGCTCCTCGTCCGTCCAGACCGGAGGCTTCGGTGCGGACGACCGACTGTAAGAGGCGGGCTCCGGGGCGTACGTCACCTCGTCGTCCCGGACCCAGAGGTAGAACCACCTCCGGATCCAGTCGCCCCAATGGTCCCGGGAGGCTGCCGCCGGCTAGTCGGCCACCCGGGACGGCAGCATCTGCACCATCACCGAGCCGAAGGGGGACTTGGGCGCCCCCTTCACCAGGTGGGAGCTCCGCGCCGCCGGCTCGTAGAAATACCGGAAGACGCGTAGGGTGGGCTCCCTACCAGTTGCCGTCTCGAATAGCCAGATGAAGATCCCCATCCGGACTATGGCGTTCGGGGTGAGGTGGTTGAGCGCCACCCCGTATTCGTTCAGGAACTCCCGGAGCATGGGATGCACAGGGAGCCGGAGCCCCGCCTCCATGAAGGCCTTGAAGGCCACGACCTCTCCGAGCCTGGGGCGGGGGCTCCGTCCTTCTTCACGGGGACTCGAATGTCCCCGTCCTCGACGACGCCGCGTTAGACCAAGGACTCGGCGTCCTCGGCCGTGAACTTGGACGCCCAGAGGAAGTCCGGAGCGACTTCCTCCGGGGGCACCTCGGTCGTCTTCGCTCGACCCTTCGGTGCCATCAGGTTTGTTTTTTCGGTGACTAACTTTTCAGGAGGCTAAGCCTAAAAGTCCCGGACGCTCGCTACCGGGCGCTAGCTACCGGGAAGAGCTACCAGGAGAGAGCTACCGGGAGTGCTAAAATTTGCGAGCCGTGGAAGTTTGGAATGAAGTCACCGGGCCCCACAAGGCCCTATTTATAGAGGCTAGCCATGATGTAGATGGGAGCCACGTGGCACCCCGCGGATCAATCTGGACCGTTGAAGTTCAAACCGTGCGCGGGAAATGAAGGGACTGGCGCGCGAATCGAGGCGTCGTTTCGAATCGTGAGCGCATTTATGGCGAAACGGCGCGGCCACAAGCGTCCGGCACGGAAACCGAAGCATCACGGCTCCGGTGACTTGGTCCGGAGATTTTCCCGGTAACATGTACCATACCCACCGGGGACTCGAGCATCGTCCCCGGGGGGCATGGGGGGCTGCTGTTGGGGGAAATCTCCGTGAAACTAAGTCCATGTGAGTTGCGCCACATTTGCCCGGGGACCTGGCCTCCGGCACCATCCCGGGCGCCGCCATTTGCCCGGGGACATGGCCTCCGGGGCCTCCCCGGGCGCCACCATTTGGCCCCCGGGACTTGGCCTCCGGCGCCGTCCCGGGCGTCGCCATTTGCCCGGGGACCTGGCCTCCGAGGCCTCCCCGGGCACCGCCATTTGGCCCCCGGGACTTGGCCTCCGGCGCCGTCCCGAGCGCCGCCATTTGCCCAGGGACATGGCCTCCGGGGCTTCCCCGGGCGCCGTCATTTGGCCCCTGCGACTTGGCCTCCGGTGCCGTCCCAGGCGCCGCCATTTGCCCGGGGACATGGCCTCCGGGGCCTCCCCGGGCGCCGCCATTTGCCCGGGGACCTGACCTCCGGGGCCTCCCCGGGCGCCGCCATTTGGCCCCCGGGACTTGGCCTCCGGCGCCGTCCCGGGCACCGCCATTTACCCGGGGACATGGCCCTCCGGGGCCTCCCCGGGCACCGCCATTTGGCCCCCGGGACTTGGCCTCCGGCGCCGTCCCTGGCGCCGCCATTTACCCGGGGACCTGGCCTCCGGGGCCTCCCCGTGGGCCGCCATTTGGCCCCCGGGCCTCATCGCCCTCCTCAAGGTAAAGTCTCGAGTTGTTTATCACGTGCAGGTCACGCGAGGAGCGCCTCAGGAATCAGTGACCACCTGTCAAGCATCCAAGACGTTTGACCGGGAGAAGGACATTCCTACCCCTCAATCCGCCGGTGGCTTCCGGGGTAGTTTAGGCTTTTTGCTTCTTTTTGGGGCTATAAATAGCCCTTGTACCCCTCAGTTGTAAGTAGGTGATTCATTCGTAGGAATAGCTAAAAACTAACAGGTGTGCTCCGGAAGCCTCTCCCTCGGAGAGAGCCTCCCCAGCCGACTCCGGTCGGGAGCGCACCGACAGGACTAGGGCCCCCACCGGGACCCGAACCTGTATAAACCCGAGTGTCATTTCTTGTGCTTGTCCGGCGGGGGAGGACCGGTCATCCGATCAACCCGCGTCGCGTAATCTTCGCTAGGATCGTTCTCAAAACCTGCCGGGGTATTCGCAATACCACGACAGTTTTGATTCAAGCATATGGTGCACAAAGTAGTGAGGCAACTGTTTGACAAGGTAGTTTTTGGTTTGTGTGACCAGAGGTGGGTGAACAGGGCTAATGCCACTGGCTGGCATAGTGTGGCCTAGAGTTGACATGACCAGAAACTAGGGTTTTCCATAACTTTTGATCTAGGGCTCTAAATGATGCATCACTTTGTCTGGTAGTTAGGCATTTGTATCAAGAACAAAGTACTCAATAGGATCTAGGGCAGGAGATGGCCGAAAAGTGATGAAAGCCGGCGAAGAAGTTGACTGGACTGGAGCACATGCAACATAAACAGTACAGCAACTAGGGCATAGCTATAACTTCTGTTCTAGGCCGAATTAGAAGTCGTGATAGAAGACAAAAATGTTCAGGAGGGTGAAAAACATCTAGATGGCAAAGTTTTTGGAGCTGGATTTGGAAGATACTGGCTGGAGAAAAGATGAACTCAAATCTGATTTGGGCATTTCTGATTTAAAGTGTTGGAGCTTAATTCCTTGCTTGCATATGGTCCTCAGGGTACTAGAAATGCACTGGTGAAGTTGGATTAACAGATTACCCAACAGAGAAGCTTAATCAGCAAGCATAGTGAACATGCAAAGTTGCAAATTGGGGTTTTTCATATTTCAGCAGATCTGTCTATTTTGGTTGCTTAGGGATGTTAAGCAAGGTCTAGTGAGCATATTTGATTCCTAGCTCGAAGGTTGAATCAATCTGGTTGAGGATTAATTGCTCGCCGGAGCTACTGGAGTAAAACTGAAATCGCCGGCGACTGAAGACATTTAAACTCAGTTCCAAGCTTGAGAAGTATGAGGGAGATGAGAGAAGCTCACTGGGGGTGTTGGATTGAAGAAGGCGGCAGTGGAGAAGCTTGGCACCGTGCTCCCTCTTTGCTGCTCACCGGAGAAGAAGAAGGCACAGTGCAGTGTGGCGATTTCTAGTGCTCTGGAGTGTAAGAAGTAAGGCTAAGCTAAGGTGGGTTTATATAGGCGTGGCTGGAGGCTCTCAACTGTTGGAAATGCTCGGGGAGTTGAAGCCGGCAAGGAAGTGACTGAATTGCGACTTCACGGCGTGCCGGTGATGGAATGACAGGATGCCAGCGGCCGTGAGGGCTTTTGCAGCTGGAGTTGCAGCGAACTGACGGCGAACTGATGGCTGGGCACGGCGAGGTCTCGACGTGGCACAAAGTTCCAGCGTCGACCGTTGCTGGTGGCGTGCAATGGGAAGAAATCAACTGGCCATGATTCACGCTGGAGAAGATCCACAGTGGCCAACAGTACACACACACACGTGGCACTGTTCGGCAGGTGGTCGAAGCTTGAAGAAGCAACAGCGCGTGCTCGAGGTCGAAGCTCCCGTGCTCGTGGTCGCGTGAGAAGGGAGTTGAGAGCTTTGGTAGAGGTCGATGGCACAAGCTCTGGTCAAAATTTGTTGATGCGGTCGAAGGCTGAAGATGTGCTCAATTGAACAGGTCTGGTCGAAGTCAAAATAGCCAATCTGGTCGGTTTGAGTAGCACTGGTCGTGAACAGCAGCCCGTGGTCGAACCAGGGACTGAATTGTGAGAGTTTTTGATTTGGCTTTGGACTGAATTGCAAATCTGGGTTTAGAGATGTTTAATTTGGGATTTGATTTCATGGCTAAGTATAATATTTCTATTAATACTCATTGAGCTCAAATTTGGAGAAAGTTTGATAAGATTTGAGGGATTTCACCTATTTTTGAAAATAGTGTAGAATTAGGGTAAAATAGATCTGGATTTTGTCGATCTCGAATTCTGGTAATTGGAGTGAGATTTTGAAGTCCGATAAGAAGGGAAATCTGTATCAAATAGCATTTGGGGGGTGTTCCCAGAAGAAATTCGGAGTTGGAGTTGATTTGTGGATTTTAGCCTTTTCAGGCTTCTAGGTAAACAGAAAAGGACTTATTCGCAGTAAAGTTTGGACTAACCAGCGAAAAGTGCTTAGATGAAACAATCTGGTTCCCAACTTTTTGGAATAAGTTGGGGATATACCTAGGAACATATTCCAAAAGATACTTGAGTCTGGATAGGGTTAAATCATGATAACACTGTTATTTGGAAACTGGGGTACTTAGGGTAAATCTGAATTTCCTGTTTTCGAAAACAGAAAGAGACTTAGATACTGGGAGTTAGGGTTAGAATTCAATCTGGCTCCTGAAGACTTTTATCTTCAGGGTAACTGGTAGGTCAAATCTGGCTGGGCAGATCATAATCTGATCTAGAGAATAGATTTGAAGATTTTTAGGGTTTGAGAGAGATTAGGGTTCAGCTGATCTGGCTACAACTACAGAGATACATGCATGCAGGATTTTTGTGCAAAATCTTTTCACCCCCAAAACCAGGGTGTTACAGTGATTTGTACGACATACTAGAACTGGTCGCCCTGGGGTGTAATTAAGACCACTCCAGCCCCCCGAGTTTGAAAAACTATGAGGGACATCAAAATAGATCGTCTAGTGGTCGGTATTTTCCAAATCTACAAACTCTTGTTCATGTGGTTCGGGGTTACTCCATTCGACCATGAAATCTGCAAGAATTTGAGATTTGATTGCTACTCGAGCTGTGAAATGGAGATCAAACGCTCCAAGTTCCACCGCCCACTTCACAACTCGACATGTTGCTTCCGGGTTACAGAGTATATTCCCTAAGGGAAAGGACGAAGGCACAGTAATCTTGTGTGCTTGAAAGTAATGTTGTAACTTCCTTGAAGCCATTAAGAGGGCATAAAGTAACCTTTTGACCTCAGGGTAACGCTCCTTTGGTCCATTCAGTACTTTACTTACGTAGTAGATTGGTCCTTGTACACCTTACCTCTCTGCAACCAGAACAGCGTTGACCGCATGAGGGGTAGCAGCCAAGTAGATGAGTAGTGATTCTCCCACAATAGGGGAAACCAGTATCGGAGCACTAGTAAGATATGCTTTAAACTCCTGAAAGGCTTTATCGGCTTCATCCAACAACTGGAAACCGTTGTGCTTTTGTAGAACCTTAAAGAAAGGTAATCCACGTTAGCATAACCTCGAAATGAAACAACTTAAAGCCGTCATTCGACTAGTTAGGACCACGAAGGAGGTCGCATTTGCTCAATGGCCCGAATTTTCTCGAGATTAACCTCAATGCCCCTCGGACAAACAAGAAAACCCAAAAGCTTACCCGAAGAAACTCCAAAAGAGCACTTTTCAGGATTCAACTTAATTCCATGTTTATTCAAGTTACAGAAAGTTTCAGCTAAAACATCTACATGACTAGAACTTTTGAAGCTCTTTACAACCAAATCATCAACATAAGCTTCTAAATTTCGCCCTAATTGAGCCTTAAAGGTCTTTTGCATCAAGCGCTGATACGTGGTACCAGCATTCTTGAGCCCAAATGGCATTTTGACGTAGCAGTAAGTGCCAAATGGTGTGATGAAGGCAGTTTTCTCTTCATCTACTTCTGCCATGCTAATTTGATGGTACCCTGAGTAGGCATCTAGGAAGCTCATTAGTTCACAACCTACTGTTGAATCGACCAGCTGATCGATGCGGGGAAGGGGAAAATCATCCTTCGGGCAGGAATCGTTAAGACTGGTGTAATCGACGCGTATGCGCCACTTACCATTAGATTTCAGGACCATGGCCGAGTTTGCAAGCCATTCTGGATGGTCAACCTTGCGAATGAAGCCAGCTTCTTGGAGTTTATCCAACTCCGAACGAATAGCTTCTCTCCAATCAGGGGCAAAGCATTTGAGCTTTTGCTTTATTGGTCACTGTCCAAGCTGAATAGCTTGCCTGTGCTCGATCACTTCCCGTGGGACTCCAAGCATGTCGGATGGTCCCCACGCAAACACATCTGCATTAGCTTCAGAGGAAAGTGATGAGCGCAAATTCCTATTTGTCATCTAGTCCTGACCCGATCCGAACAGTTCTAGATTGGTCGACTGGGAATAAAGGAACTTGTTGCAGTTTTTCATTGGGTCATGGATTTACCTTGACTGCTTCTAGTTCTTTGATCGCAGCCTTGTCATCCCGAAGGGGAAGCTGATCGACCAATTATAGGGATATGCGATCACAAGTAAGGGCCGTGCTTTGACTGCCTCTAACCGTGATTACACCTTTTGGTCCCAGTACCTTAACGCACTGATAAGCATAATGTGTTGCTGCCATAAATTTGGCAAGTGAAGGTCGACCAAGTATTGCATTATACACTGACTCAATCAATTACATCAAAGGTAATTAACTATGTTCGGATATTCTCTGGTTGCCCGGGCGTTACCTGCAACACCACTTGACTGATTTGCGGCAATTCTGGAGGTCGTGTCCCAGAGCTTGATGCATCGATCACCACTTCTTGTTTCCCTGTGAGCCATTTTGCTTCCCTACATGGTCACTAGAGCGTCCACCAAAATACGGCTTGTTAATCTTAAATGAAACTTCGTTGCCTTTGTTTTGTGGTTGCTTTTCCAGGTTTGCAACGTCTCAATGTTGATCAATTCCATCTTTCTTTGATTTCTTATTCTTCCTACCTGTAGATAGCCCAGACTTCTTGCCAGAACTATCATTCTTGTTTGTGCTGAGACCAGGTTGAGAGGGTAAATCACCCTTATCCACCATCCTATTCCACTCCACAGCCTCGGCTGCATCTGACTATCGATCAACCATGTTAAAAAGTTCTGACACTCATCATGGTGGATGGATGTTTAAGTCCTCTATAAACCTTCGGTATCAAACACCTTGTTTAAAGGATCTGATAACCGAACTGTCAGAGATGTTGGGAATAGCATTTCTTACTCCCATGAATCTCTTAACGAATTGCCAAAGGGTTTCGATCAAAGTCTAGCGAAGGCGATGAAGATCATCCTCCTTGCTGGGCTTCTCATAACAATTTTGGAAATTGTTAAGGATGGCATCACACAATATTTCCCAATTGTCAATCGATCCTTCTAGGTGGTTGAACAGCCAGGTCCGGGAATAGGTCATCGACCGCGATATGCAGTCGGAGTTACATCTAATGCAACTCCATCGAGGTTTTCTGGAAGAACTCTTGCGAATGTTACCCGTCATCATTGGTTAAACTAGAAGGAGGGTTGCGGAGTGCCTCGCGATCACACGGATGCGATATTGACTACTCCTTCGGGGAGCCAAAGGTGTTCTAGCCATGATTGCCTAAGCCGTTGGCGAACATTCTAGATCTGTAAGTGGCGTCTGACCGCGCTTACGTCCACCAAAATGTCATTGACGAGATGTCCCAGGGCCAAGGTCATGACCAGTGGTGTCTTGTTGAAGTCATGCTTGGTGTAGAGTTTCCTCTGTGGCCTTACGAACATCTTCTACCCACTGTTTGTGAGTCTCATTCTCTTGTCTTTTGTGGTCCAGCAACTTCCCGGGGAACTGAGACCTCAGACAGAGAAAACACCTCTTCGTCCAAGTCACACTCGAAGTCAAAGAGGGGATAAAGATTATCTGGAGCAGAATCTTCCAGACCCAACGCACGATGATCGTTAGGTTCAACCATCTCTGATGTTGAATCATCAGGATTCTCAACACCTGCATTAGTCAAGGTGATGGGTTGTGGCACATACTCACCTTCGGACGTGGCAGGACTCACTGAAGATGAGCAAATTGCTCTCTCCAGTTCCTGGTCGATGACGAGGTCTAGGGAAAGATTCTCCTCGACACAAGGCTAGGAGGTGACATTGTCTTCTTCCATTAGAAAAGTATCATCATCCATGTCGATATCGATGCAATCCTCGAGATTGAAATCATTCTCAAAATCATGTGGACAAGACATGATGATCTATAGATACTATAACCTCAGGTGATAAAGAAGAATGATTTGACGGAGCCCCACAGTGGGTTCCAGCTGTCGACGATTGGAACAAGGTTCCCAGCCAAACTTACACAAGATTTAATTATAACGTAGGGAAGCGACCTCTAACAATCACCCAAAGGAAATACTGTAAATATAGATGCACCGGCGCACGAGATTTATACAGGTTCGGGCCCTCAGAGACTGAGTAATAGCCGTACTCCAGTAGTGATTTCATTAAGAGTGTAAAGTAACTTATCTCTACTGAATGCACTAGATATCTCTCTACTAAAACTTACTGATCCTAGACCATGCCCTGCTCTCTCCGACAATCCCCCCTTTTATAGATTGTCGAAGGTCATCGGTTACAGAATTGAAGGGACGCTTGGAGGTGGAGTTGCATCGGTCATAATATGCGATTATGAATGGATGTAGATGATTGCGCATTTGCCTTCTTGACCGTTACCATGTCAGGGAGTTATGACATTCCTAGGGAAATAAAGAGTCACAGAATCCAAAGGGACGGTTGTGGTCGAATAAGCATAACCACATAGCCATTGAACCTTTAGACTATGGTCGACAGATAGGTCCTCGACAAGCCCTTTATCCTAAAGATGCTTCCAGGTTTTGATTCATCGACAAGATAAAGATAACTGGTATACATCTGGTCGTGTATCGGCTATGACCAAATGTTAGTGAGTACCTTATCTCTACGATCAAGATGATCATTGGTAGCATAGCTCATTCAACTATGAACTCATTTGATGATCGTAACTATTAAGATTACAGGGAAAACATCTGTAATGAGTGATAAAAGTTTGGTTTAGTCTAGAATATCTTAGACTTTCTTGTTATCTCTTCCTATGATGTCCCACGACCATAGGAAGGAAGGTTATTTGGCTCTCTCTTTATTGTAGTCTCGTTTGACCACTGAAAGGTATAAGCAAATCTCCATCAGATGCCTATCGGCCAGATTGTATTGCCGGTAATGCTCAAAGAACCAGAGAACTTTCGAATAGAATTGATCACTTTTGATGTAATTGATTTTGATTCAGCATATACTGTAATTCTTGGTAGGCCCTCGCTTGCCAAATTCATGGCAACAACGCATTATGCATATCAATGCGTCAAGGTGTCCGGACCAAACGGCGCAATCAAGGTAAGAGGTAGTCAAAATATGGCTCTCACTTGTGATCGCATATCCCTGGAACTGGTCAACCAGCTTCCCCTCAGGGATGTTAAGGCTACAACCAAGGGACCAAATGTGGTCAAAGTAACTCCGTGACCAGATGAAAAATTCAAACAAGTTTTCCTATTCCCAGACGACCCATCCAGAACCATTCGGATGGGGTCAAAACTGGAGAGCAAATACGATCTTGCGCTGCTCACTTTCCTCCAAGCTAATGCAGATGTGTTTGCGTGGAAACCATCCGACATGCAAGGAGTCGCAAGGGAAGTGATCGAGCAGAGGCTAGCTATTCGGCCTGGACAGCGACCAGTAAAGCAAAAGCTCAGGCACTTTGCCCCTGATCAGAGAGAAGCCATTCATTCAGAGTTAGATAAACTCCAAGAGGCTGGCTTCATTCGTGAGGTTGACCATTCCGAATGGCTTGCAAACCCAGTCATGGTCCTGAAATCTAATGGTAAGTGGCACATGTGCGTTGATTTCACCAATCTTAATGCTGCCTGCCCAAAGGATGATTTCCCCTTCCCCGTATCGATCAGTTGGCCGATTCAACAGTGGGTTGCGAACTAAAGAGCTTCCTAGATTCCTACTCAGGGTACCATCAAATTAGCATGGCAGAAGTAGATGAAGAGAAAACTGCCTTCACCACACAATTTGGCACATACTGCTACGTCAGAATACCATTTGGGCTCAAGAATGCTGGTTCCACATACCAACGCTTGATGCAGAAGACCTTTCAATCGCAATTAGGGCATAACTTAGAAGCTTATGTTGATGATCTGGCTGTAAAGAGCTTTAACAGCTCTAGCCATATAGATGACCTGCTGAAACTTTTTGTAACTTGAACAAACATGGAATAAAGTTGAATCTTGAAAAGTTCTCCTTTGGAGTTTCTTCTGGTAAACTTTTGGGCTTCCTTGTTTGTTCACGAGGCATTGAGGTTAACCCCAAAAAAATTCGAGCCATTGAGCAGATGCGACCTCCTTCGACCACGAAGTAGGTACAAAGCTTAACCGGCCGACTGGCAGCTTTAAGTCATTTTATTTCACGGTTGGGCGAACGTGGATTCCCTTTCTTTATGGTTCTACGTAAGCAAAATGGTTTCCAGCGGTCGGCCAAAGCCGAAAAAGCCTTTCAAGAAGTGAAAACATATTTAGCCAGTGCTCCAGTATTGGTTTCCCCGACCATGGGAGAGCTATTACTCATCTATTTGGTTGCTGCCCCTCACCCGATCAGTGCTGTTCTGGTCGCGAAGAGGGAAGGTGTGGAATGACTAGTTTATCACGTAAGTGAAGTAGTAAATGGACCAAAGGAGAGGTACCTTGAGGTCCAAAAATTACTTTATGCTCTCTTAATGGCTTCCAGGAACCTGCGACATTACTTTCAAGCGCACAAGATTTTCGTGGGTAGTAGAACTTGGAGCGTTTAATCTCCATTTCACAGCCTGAGTAGCAATCAAATCTCAGTTTCTTGCAGATTTTGTGGTCAAATGGACTAATCCTGAACCACTTACTCAAGAATGCTCGGATTTAGAAAATATCGACCACTAGATGATGTATTTTGATGGTTCTCAGAGTTTCACAAACTCGGGGGTTGGAGTGGGCTTAATCACGCCCTAGGGTGACCAGCTCTAGTATGTCATTCAATTACACTTTGTTGCTACAAATAATGCAACAGAGTATGAAGGTCTTCTATCCGCGCTTCGAGCAGCCAAATCCCTCATAGTCCATCGATTAGTGGTGAAGGGAGATTTACAGCTAGTCGTAAACCAGGTGAATAAGGAATGCCAATGTTCCAATGAGACAATGGCTCTATACCTGGACGAAGTGAGGAAATTGGAAAAATACTTCAGGAATTTCGAAGTCCAATTCGTTTCGTGAAGAGACAATATTCTCATAGACCAATTGTTAAAGATTGGTTCCTCACGTGCATCCACTCCGGCAGGATTGTTCATTGAGCACTTAAAAAAGCCCTCAATTGCGACCACCGCAGAGGCACCAGAGATGAAGAATAACGTCGCCGCCCTCGAGCATGGTGTAGATTGAATCCAACCATTGAGGATCTATCTCGCACCTGGGACCTTTCCCGAGGATGAAACAAAGAGTGACCGGTTAGTTATAAAAGCGTGCATGTACAGATTGGTTGAAGGAACCCTATACAAAAAAGGTGCTCAAGGAGTGCTAATGCGCTACATTCCTCGAGAAGATGGCAAATCCCTTCTAAGAGAGAACTTAGGGTTAATAGAGCTGACCAGAACAAAATCGGACACTGCAACATCCAAAACTTCCTTAAACGACCAGAGAAAGAAACTAAACGACCAAGGAAAGTGCAGCTTACGACCACCAACTCAAAACGACTAGAATTCCAAACAAAACTCCACTTGCGACTAAGAACAATCTGATACACGGAGATTACCACAAGACTTTCGAGCGACACTTCATACTGAATGAGTGTTGTACCAATGATAAATCTCTTATATCTATATTATTATATTTCTCATTTGTTAGGCAAGTTCTATCTAGTTGATGCTGGATATGCACTTCGACTAGGTTTCCTTCCATCATACAGAGTTGTTCAGTATCACTTGCAAGTGTACGGCAGAAGGAACTACCCACGTGATTGCAAGGAGTTGTTTAACTTGAGACACTCCTCCTTGCGGGTCGCTGTCGAATGTTCATTTGGGGCCCTGAAGAGCAGGTTTCGTATCCTAGACAACAAACCATTCCACCCATACAAGATGCAGGTAAAGCTAGTGCTAGCCTGTTGCATTCTCCACAATTGGGTAATTTCTCACGAGTACGAAAAGGTCATTCCACCAGAGGACAGTTGGGCTCCCAACCATGATGCGATAGAAGTATAGTCCGAGGTTGTCATTGAGAACAAAGCTTGGGCGCAAAAAAGGGACGATATGGACAATAGAAGTTCCTCTCGAGTGTAGATTAGAGTATCTAGACTTTGCCAAGTTGGTACCTATTTTTCATGTCAAACAATAGCTGTGGATGTATGTCTTAACTATGGTTTTCCATGTGTAACAGTAGTTGTTCATCTCGAGTGTTGTTTATTTAATTTGATGAAGTTGTTTGTTGTCTATTATGTTTACTCTTGTCATCATATGGGATTGTTTTTGTTGGTTGTTTCCACTATGATAGTTTCGTCTACTTCGCACCATGTACTAACTTGTATGCTTCTCATAATTTAGGCTATGGATGAATTTAGTGCAGAGGGTGGCGGAGAGGGGGATGGTACAAACGCATCCAGATGTTCCATGCGTTGGACAAATTCCATGTCGGGGTTTGTCCTACGACGCATGAGTGACATAGTAGCCTCTAGAGTTAGGGCTGACAAGGGTTTCAAGGAAGTCCTAACTGGGTGTGGTTTGGATACTAATTAGGTGTGGTATGGATCGTAATCGAGTGTGGTTTGAATAGTAATTGAGTGTGGTATGGATAGTAATTGGGTGTTGTTTGGATAGAAATTGGATGTGGTCCGGATAGTAATTGGGTGTGCTTTGGATAAGTATGGATAGTAATTGGATATGCTTTGGATAGTAATTAAGTGTGGTTTGGATAGTGTCGATGATTGGGAGTCGAATCCCTAGTCGATCTTATGCAATATAGTGAAGTAGGAAATGGGACCTTTCAGGGTGCTCGTTGGGTAAGTCAAGATAAGTATGAACTGAAGACACACAGAATTATACAGGTTCGGGCCCTCAACGGATTGAGTAATAACCCTACGTCTTGTGTAGTTTCTACTATGTATAAAGGTGTTTACAGGGAAGAGGAGATTGTTACAAAGGTTGACAATCTCCCTCAATGCTTCTGTATAATAACTATTACTTGAATTGGTCAAGTCTAGTCACACTCTGAATCAAGTTTTGATGTCAAATTGACCTTGTGTGTCGATGTCTCGATGTTAATCGAATTGTCCTCTTCCGTGCTTCTTACCATCCTTTTATACTGAATGAAAGGATGCCAATGCAAAGTAGTTCGGATGATTGCCAATGTGCAGTTGCTTAACCGCACTCTAATCTTTATCTATTCGTTGGTTAAGATGTGCAGTTATAACCACACATCTTAACTCCTTGACGGTTGTCTTCACACGTGGTGAGAAGAAGTTACCTTTATCCTGGAAATGTGTCTGGTAGAATTCAAACACTGCTCAGGCTAAATGTAATCCTGGGATCAACTCTGGTCACGCACATCCTGTGGCCAAGTTGCACAAGTTCTGCGATTAGACCTTCTGATACACAGGAAGTGGCTTCTGTGACCAGAATGGCTGGTTCTGTGATTAGACCTTTTGATACACAGGAAATAGTCTCTGTGACCCGAACGGATGCTAATGCACAGATTCATATATCATATTCGAAATATCTTAAATATGATACACTCAATCAACTAGCTCGGGTTATAATCCTCATCAGGTAGCCCCCAAACTTGAAGAGATAAAATGATTATAACTTCAAATAGAGATGCAACTTCAAGAGCAGCTAGGTCTAGAGGGAAGTTGTCATTTAAGAATTCTCAGATACATTACCCGATGCTTCGCCTTCCTTTGTTGTACGGCACTTCGAGTGGCGGTTTATTTGCCAAGAAAAACTCTGGGTTTAAATTGACAGGTAATCATGAATTCTTGAAGAAAAACATAAGTGCGTTTAGGAAGTCAAGGTCACAAACCGTCACTTCAAGCATCCTGGTATAAGGATAACCGAATAAACTCCAAGCATCCTGGTCGAGAATGTTCTGACCGCGGAATGTGGGCTGACCGCGCAACATCCCGGATATCCAATCCGCGTATAGCATACGAACTTCTAACCGCACAAGGCTGTCGGCCTGACCGCACGAAACCCGCGACCTGATTGCGTAAAGCTTGCGACCTCATGGTGATGCCCCTCAGAATGGCTTGAGTTCGCATCACCACATATATGTCTGGTTTGAACCTGTCTTGAACCAAAAGTTTATTAGAAGTGACCCGGGTGTCAATCCTCGTCAGCTAGCCCCCAAATTCGAAGAAAACGAAGAGACATGTCTATTTCGAATTTTAAAACCATGCATTGGATTTTTAACCCGACTCTTCAATTTTTCCACTTAGTGGCGCACTAAGTGAAAACGGTTGGTTTCCCAAGATGGGTTCTGACATTATGTGACGGGCAATGATAGCGCCGTAGAACTGTTTTTTATCTCGAGGTAAAATTGTAAATGCTTCGATGAAACCCGAGGCGTCTGGAATGCAAACCGTCACCCAGGCGGCTATAAATACCAGGCTCCTGGATTTGTAAAACTCCACAATTTCCCTCCACGCCTAAGTCCTTTTCTTGTTATCCTGTCTTCTTCCTTTTCACATACTCCTCCCAATGGCAGATCACGATATCATCGAGATTGAGAGTGATGAAGAGGAAGTTGTCGAAAAAGGGCCTCAAACGATTGAAGTCCTGTCTCCCTTAAGGAAGAAACCCAAGGTTGATGAAGGATCTTCCAGTGGAACAAAGGTGAAGAATGTAGCAAGTTTCTTTCTTCCTTCAGTTCCTTTGACCCTCCCCGTTCATGCCTCTCGGCAAGTTAGGCCTTTGTCCTTGGAGAAAGATCCCATCACATCCAATTCTCCCATCCTTTTGGGTGATCAACATTCTGGTCGGCAAGCGGTGACTATCCCTCGATCAGATGATTGCCATATTGGGTTGGCGAAGCAATCTTCTGATGGGAAGGTTCCACTTCCACCATCTGATGATCCTCCTCCCAAGATGGGTGTATTAACGGGTTATGCACCGGGACAGGTAACAATTCTTCTCCCCTTTTGCTGATAATTATAGTTAGTGCGACTAACTTTTGCAAAATGCAGGAGGTTGGAGGCTCCAGCGATCAACCTTCTGCTGCTCCATCTCTTCCTTCCGGACAGACTCTTCTGGAAGAGAAGAATGCCCTGGAGAAGAACACCGAGGAGATGGCCTCGAAGATTCTGCGTCTAGCAGAATGTCTTGATCGATCCCGGGAAGAGGCACACCATTTCTGTCGAGAGAGGGACTACGCTCAGCAACAGCGAGAACTCTCTGACTTGATTAGGGACAATAGTGCGTCTGTTGTTAGGGACGACGTAGATAGACTTAGGGTAGTTGCTAGTTCCCTGGGGGTTGCCAGTGTAGATCCTACTGACAACAACATGTCCCTTGGGGAACTTTGTAAACTTCTTTCGGAGCAAGTCGACGTTTTGATCGACTGTATCCCTTTTGTATGTAAAGAATGTAAGAAATAAAAGTTTCTTATTTCTCATGATATTCTTCACATCTTCTGTACGAAAATATAGCCATGAACTTTATGTTCGCGACCACTCATACACAGGAAACTTTAGTTCTGCGATCAGAATCGCGCTTAAGAAAAAAGCACCGCGACCTGCCCTGATACCGCGATCAGTTTTAGGGCCGCGGTCAGAACTAAATTGCGACCAGAGTCGGAATTCGGTCAGACTATTACTCCGATCAGAATCAAAGTTTTAGTCTAAAATACGATTTCGATCAAACCATAACCCAATTAGAAACATTCCAGTACGTCAAAAATTGAGTTACATGATTTTTTCGTAAAAAATGTTCAAGGCATACAAAGGAAAAACGTCTTCTGAAAAGTACTGAAAATTTTCAGTCCTTTTGCACTTTCAGTTTCCAAACAAAGAAGTCTTTTTGTTTCAGATCCGACGCCTGAATACTTTATCGGGTCCGTCAGAGACAGTATCCATTATGGGAAATGAATAAAGCATTCAATGGAACGTTTGAAATGAATCGTTTACTCACATTAATGCGGCGCCTTGGGTCTATAAAAAGAGCAGATGTCTTCTCAAAGAAGCCACACAGCCAAAACCCTCATCATTCCCGCCGCACAAAACCCTCATTTTCTTCAGCCTTCGTCTTCCCAAAATCGCCAACTTTTCTTTTGATCCTCCACCAAAGATGGCATCCTGGAGCCGATCCATTCACCACTCGGAGGAGAGCCTAGTGGCGTTAGAGAAGGAGGAGATCCTTCCTCCGCGGCTGCTCATTAACTGGCGGCCTGCGGAGAAGGACCAAGAAACCCCAACCGTCCAAGAGGGCGAGTTGGTGGTTTTTGAGGAGTACTTGCGCTGCGGGTTCCGATTTCCTGAGAGTCGGTTCCTCAAGGATGTCCTTGAGCACTATGGGTGGGAACTGATTAACCTCCACCCCAACGCGATGCTGATCCTTGCGGTATTCCAGCATCTTTGTGAAGCGTTCGTCGGAATATATCCCAGCGTGGATCTTTTCCGGCGATTCTACTTTTCAGCGTGGTCGAAGAGCACCAACGCCGCCGGATGCATCTACTTCCGGCTGAGGGACAAAAAGGAGTATCCCTCCCCACCCCTGCGAGACTCTGTGCACGGGTGGCACCAAAGGTGGTTTTACTGCTCTCCACCATCTGAAAGCAGTCTATGGTTCGAAAACTCGCGACCTGAGAAGTCGAGCGAGTTAGATGCTCCCGCGGCGATGAACTTGGAGCTTTCGAAGCATGCCGAGGTGATCCTTCACTTGGTCAATCAAGGATTGACGGCTCAAGATATCATCCGAGACTTTGTGAAGAACCGGGTGAGTCCGGCTCATCCGTCATGGGAGATTAGGTCCATGGCGGATAGTAACCTGGACTACAGCAAAGGTATTTATTTCTTTGGCGCTGAGCTTTCCCATTCTTGAATTGTGCAAATTCTGACTCGAACTTGGGAACAGTCCTGCCTTCATCTGAAATTGAAAGGCGGACCAACTCCCTCCTTAAGGCCTACAACGCCGATGTAGAGGGCCCTAAGGGATCACCTCGTCCACAGAGTCTGATTCACGCCGGCGACGACCTTAAACAGGAGCGCCGAAAGGTACATTCTTTATCTGGCCTCCATTTTTCAGGTCTTATGCATGTTCAGCATTAAACATTTCCATCACAAATGTGAATCAGCTCCTAGGAAGGTTTGCCGAGACGACTTTCCCGAGTGAGAACGTCGGCTCTCTTGGGAAGCCAACGGTAAAGAACGTGAAGAAGGTCTCCCAAAGACCCAGGACAAAGAGTCCTGCCCCCAAGAAGGCCAGGCCAAATCCCGGGGAGAGGTCTTCACGGAGCGTTCCTCCTACCGCGAGAAAGACAGCGGTAAGATATCACATCCCTTCTGTTTTACCAGGCGCAGATTGGAATCACTTCTTCGTCGTACAGGGAGAGGGGAGCGAGGAGGAAGATGATGATGTTCCTCTGGTCCTTCGGAGGAGGAAGATCGAAGATCTTCCATCCGGCGATGCCCCAAGCTGCCCCGCAGAGACCACTGTTACCGAAGAGGTGGTCGTGGCAGAACCTGCCACCGCGGAGAATCTTGGGGTCGCGGATGACCTCCAAGTTCCTGAAGCCCCCGACGCTTCAGGGTTAATTGTCTCTGCTTCCCTGGTCGAAAGGACGACCTCGGTAAGGATTCCTTACAGTCATACTTTCTTCAATTCCTTCTGTATATTTTGACGAGTCAATGTTTATACAGGGAGGAGAGCTTCTCCCTGCGACTACCATGAGTCCTAGGGAGGAAAATCCTCCTCTGCAGACAGAGGGGGAGGTAGTTGAGCAAAGGCCGGTTGCGGCGGCTCCAGCGACCCAGGAGTTGTCAAGGCCTTCGGATGTAGCCCCACCAGCTAGTACGGTAGCCCAGGTAAAGAACTTGCTTTTTGTCTCTACCTTTTTCTTAGAAATATGCTCATAGCTGAACACATCCAGGAGGGAGCTACCTTGTTTGCCATGAGGAAGGCAAGAACCGATGATGGTCCTTCTTCCCAAGGGGAACCTTCCCAGAAATCTCAGGAGCGAATGGGATTTCAAATAAGGTAAGAACCTTAAACTGGCAATAATCTTAAATAAAAATTGCTCAAATTGTCTTTCTTGTCAGGCAAAGAAAGACGACGCCCAGCTCTTCAACCGCCTCCGGAGGGGTTGAAGCAGTAGCTGGTACCGAAGCTTCCAACGAAGAACGCTCCACCCCTGTGGTCCAGGAAGTCGTCCAGACCGCAGGGGAAGGAATAAATGTAGGGACTCAGTCACAACCGATGACTACTGGGGGTAGTGCCCAGCCGGCACTCCCACCAACTGTTCCTGTAGTAAGCACATCCGGGGCTCTAGCGAGGATCCCCGCTAGATTGGATGATGCTGTCTTACAAAAGTTTATGAAGGTATAATGAACCTCCGCTCTCATGCCTGAATTGTACTTAGGACACTTTTGATCCTCTTCCTTTGCATCACAGGGATTATCCTGCCTAACCGGCCGGTCGCATGTTGTGATGGCCAGTACAGAAGCCATTCAGAAAGAACGCGACAGCTTACGCAGGTGAGGATCATTACCCTTTGGTTTGTATGGGTGCATTTTGGTTGTGACTGCCTTGATTTTGCTGCAGAGAGGTTACATTCTTGAAGAAAGAGGTGGCCAAATTAAGGCTCAGTTCAGTCTCAATGTTTAAGAAACAAGAGACTGAAATCAACAAACTTCGATCAGAAAATGCTGGTAAGCCGATTCCTGATTAAGCAGACTTGAATCCATAATATGCAAATAATCTCCTCTCTCTGTACAGCGCAAGCAGGTCGAATTACACAGCTTAGTCGGGACAAGGGGATTCTTGAATCCTCGATTCGCCACACCGATCGGGCGATCAAAGAGCTGAGCCTTCTGATCTTCAAAAAACTGAAGGTCGTGGCTGATCTTTTGAAGACCGATGTGGTAGAACCGAAGAAAGACAACCTCAGCGTAAGTGACTGGACATCGCTGCTCACTGCCCAGGCAGATTCATTGCTTGAGTATCTCCCTGGAGATACACGGCGATGCGAAGCGGTGATCAGAACTAGGGTTCGATCAGCCGCAGTAGCCGTACTCAGCCGGGTTCGACTTCACCATGGCCCAGATGCAAATCTAAGCGCACTGGTGGGTCCGGTTGAGGTCGAGAGTGAAGAGCTGCTCGATGCAGTCATGGAGGAGGTCAAGCCCTTAGTAGATAGGCTCCTGACTGAGCTGGGGATCGAATGATCCTTATTTTTGTATCTAGACAATTGTGTATAATGCAATGTATGTAAAAAATCATTTTTGACAGGAAGTACATATTTTGCATTTTTATATTATGAGTTCCATACTATAAGCACATCCCCCCTAGCCCCCGCCTCTGCTTATGAATACTGAAGCCTTAGTGTTATAAGCAGAGGAGAAAACATAAGCGTAACGACCAGGGGTGTGCGTTTTAAACCGACGATCAGGATCAATGTAACGTCTAATCTTATTACGAACTGGTAGCCACTCAGATGACCAAGGACTTGCCAGATAGCCCCGTATGCGCTGAGAAACGGCTTATTTAGGAGTGACTTATCTGGAAGTGGTCATGAGATCGACCAGCGAATCCGATTAGATCGTTGTAATGATCTGACCGCAGGCGGTCAGCCCCCAGGTCGAATGCTTATGATACGGGCTTAAAGAGAAAAACTCATTGTATGAAAGCAAAACATATTTTATTTTATCAAAAGATGCTAATTGAACAGGAAAAAAGTGATTGGAATACTTACACGTAAAACTTGCGAAGTTGATCGATGTTCCAAGTATTGGACAAAATCCGACCATCCTCCATAGCTAACCGCGCAGATCCTGTTCGCGGCACTGAGACAATAGTATAAGGACCTTCCCATTTTGGGGAGAATTTGTTGCGATTAGACTGGTCTTGAATTTTTCATAAAACCAAGTCGCCCACGTTGAGATCACGTGGTCGCACCTTTTTACTGTGATACCTGCGTAAAGCTTGCAAGTATGCCGCGGATTTAACCAGGGTGCGATCACGCCATTCTTCTAAGAGGATGAGATCTTGCGCCCGTTGTTCGGACTGATTAATCTGTTCGAACTGATCTGTCGAAACAGAACCAATACTTACTTCCATAGGCAATACCGCCTCGGCCCCATAGACCAAATGGAAGGGCGTCTCACCGGTGGCTCGACTAGAAGTAGTCCGTAATGCCCATAGAACGGTATAGAGCTCATCTGCCCAAGCCCCCGAGCGGGTCTTAAGGCGATCAAAGACGCGCTTTTTAATGCCTTGCAGTATTTGCCCATTGGCCCGTTCTACGGCACCATTGCTTTGTGGATGTGCCACAGAAGCAAAGCACACCTTGGTCCCAACCTGATCGTAGTAGTCCAGGAAAAGACCGCTGGCGAACTGAGAACCATTGTCTGTGATGAGACGGTTTGGAACATCAAATCGTGCCACAATGTTCTTATGGAAGAAATTTTGTGCGGCTGATGCGGTAATATTTCGTACTGGTTCGGCCTCAATCCACTTTGTAAATGTGTCAATGACTACGAACAGAAACTTGTACCCATTGACCGCTTGTGGCATAGGACCGACGATATCCATCCCCCAGACCGCGAATGGCCATGCGAGAGGAATGGTTTGCAACGCATAGGCAGGTTGATGAACTTGCCTTGCGTGGAACTGACACTGGGGACACGTCTTGACCATATGCTTGGCGTCATCAAGTGCCGAAGGCCAGTAGAATCCTTATCGAAAAGCCTTTCCGACCAGTGTCCGATATGACGAGTGCGCACCGCATACACCGTCATGTATTTCTTTCAAGAGGGATTTTCCTTCCTCCTGAGATATACAACGCATGAATACTCCTTGAGTACCCTTTCTGTACAAAATCCCATCTATGAGTTTGTACAGACGCGCTTTTCGAATTAACCGATCACTTTCGGTTTCGTCCTCGGGTAGGGTCCCATGTTCAAGATAGACCCTCAATGGATGAGTCCAATCTTGTTCCTGACCGAGGTTGGTAACGAAGGCTATTACCAGATCATCCTCGACCGAAGTCATGATCGAAGGATGGTCCAAGTGTTCAATGAACACTCCTGCCGGAGCGGATGAGCGTGAGGATCCAATTTTGGATAATTGGTCTGCGAGAATATTGTCCTTTCGCGGGATGTATTGGACTTCGAAATGACTGAAGTATTTTTCCAATCTCCTCACTTCCCTCAGGTAATGAGCCATTGTCTCATCGGAGGTGCTGTACTCCTTGTTTACCTGGTTTACGACCAGCTGTGAGTCTCCCCTCACCACTAATCGACGGACTCCGAGGAATTTTGCTGCCCGGAGCCCTGCAAGAAGACCTTCATACTCTGCTGCATTGTTTGTCGCAACAAAGTGTAGTTGAATGACATACTTAAGCTGTTCGCCCTGGGGCGTAACTAAGACCACTCCAGCCCCCGAGTGTTGAAAACTACGGTGCCGTCAAAGTACATTGTCCAGTAATCGGGGCACTCCAGTTCCTCTGCCAACTGCACGGGTGGCTCAGGGTTGGTCCATTCGACCACAAAGTCGGCCAAAACCTGAGACTTAACCGCCGTGCGGGGTGTGAAATGGATCTCGAAGGCACCGAGTTCGACCGCCCATTTGGCGATTCGACCAGATTTCTCCGGGTTTCGGACAATATCTCCCAAAGGAAAAGAGGAAGGTACTGTGATCTTGTGCACTTGAAAGTAATGTCGTAGCTTACGGGAAGCCATCAGTAGCGCGTAAAGTATCTTCTGGACCTCATGGTAGCGCTCCTTAGGACCATGAAGTACTTCGCTCACATAGTAGACGGGTCTATGTATTCCTTCCCTATCCGCGATCAGAACGGCGCTGACTGCGTGTGGTGTGGCCGCCAGGTAAAGAAGCAACGGTTCTCCTTTGTCGGGAGACACCAATACTGGAGGACTGGATAGATATGTCTTTACCTCCTGGAATGCTTTTTCGGCCTCATCCGACCATGTAAAGTTATGATGCTTCCGCAAGGCTTTGAAGAAAGGCAATCCCCTTTCGCCTAATCGCGATATGAAGCGACTTAAAGCCGCCATGCGACCAGCCAGGCGTTGAACATCCTTCATGGTCGAGGGCGACCTCATTTGTTCAATGGCCTTGATTTTCTCAGGATTAACTTCAATGCCCCTGGAACACACAAGGAAACCAAGGAGTTTTCCTGAAGAAACCCCGAAAGAGCATTTCTCTGGGTTTAATTTTATTCCAAAGCGATTCAAATTACAGAAGGTTTCAGCGAGATCGTCCAAATGACACAATCTCTTGGTACTTTTTACAACCAAATCGTCTACATATGCTTCGAGATTACGCCCTATCTGGGAAAGAAAGGTCTTTTGCATCAAGCGCTGGTACGTGGAACCTGCGTTCTTGAGACCGAACGGCATTCTGACGTAGCAGTATGTGCCGAACGGGGTGATGAAGGCAGTCTTCTCTTCATCGTCTTCTGCCATGCTAATTTGATGATATCCTGAGTAAGCGTCCAGAAAACTCATCAGTTCGCAACCCGCAGTCGAGTCGACCAGCTGGTCGATGCGGGGAAGGGGAAAGTCATCCTTCGGACAGGCAGCATTGAGGCTAGTGTAGTCGACGCACATGCGCCACTTGCCATTTGACTTGCGGACCATGACCGGATTGGCGAGCCATTCCGGGTGATCCACTTCGCGGATAAACCCGGCTTGTAAGAGTTTGTCCAACTCTTCTCGGATGGCTTCCTGTCGGTCAGCGGCAAAACGCCTGAGCTTTTGCTTTATTGGTCGTTGTCCAGGTCGAATTGCTAACCTGTGCTCAATTACTTCCCTTGGGACACCGGGCATGTCGGACGGTTTCCATGCAAACACGTCTGCGTTAGCCCGGAGGAAAGCAACGAGGTCGAGTTCCTATTTGTCATCCAGGGCTGATCCAACCCGAATTGTCTTGGACGGGTCATCTGGGTACAAAGGAACTTGTTTGTGTTTTTCATCTGGTCGAGGAACAGCCTTGATCGCATCGGCGGCGACGGTGGCGACCTGAGCGTCCCGGAGGGGAAGTTGATCGACCATCTCCAAAGATAGCCGGTCGCACGTGAGTGCCACGTTGCGGCTACCTCGGATCGAGATGACACCTTTGGGGCCAGGCAATTTCCCGCACTGATAAGCATAGTGCGTTGCCATCATGAACTTAGCAAGAGTCGGCCTGCCAAAGATTGCATTATAAGCTGAGTCACAATCGATTACATCGAAAGTAACCAATTCTGTTCGGAAGTTGTCTGGTTCTCCCAGAGTGACCGGGAGGACTACTTGTCCCAATGGCATCATGGAGGGGCCTGGGATTATCCCATAAAACGGATGGATTATGGGTTTGATCTTTGAACTCGGAATTTGCATCTTGTCGAGTGCCTTGACCAATAAAAGATCAAGGGAACTTCCCCCGTCAATCAGGACCCTTTCGACTCTCGCATTACTGATGATTGGGGTAATGACCAGAGGTAGCCTCAATGGTCGGGTTAGCCCCACAGGACAGTCAGCGCGATCGAATGTCAAAGGCATATCCGACCAACGGGGGTATTGAGGTTCACCAAGGGATGTCTCCGTTTGGTTAACCTCTCGGCAGAAGGTTTTAAACTACCTTTTGGAAACGAAAGAGGAAGAACCCCCGAAAATGACATTAACATGATTTTGAGGTACCTGGTAAGCCATTTCTTCGTCTCCGTCGACGTCTCTAATCCCGCACGCCTGCTCTTTAGGCGGTAAGGTTGGCATTGGCCCAACTCCTTGGTAGAAATCGTCCAGTTGTTTCAACCAACTCCTGCAGTTTTTGAGGTTGTGGCCTGCGGAGTTGTGCAGTGGACACCACTTCTTGCCCTCCTGCGGATTAGTTGATTTTTCTGGCTGGTCGGAATCCCGACCACCAGAGGCAGTTTTACTTTTAAATGAAGACTTATTACCTTTGGTCGAAGGTGGCTTCTCTGTGACTGCGACCTCGCGGTACTGTCCAGAGCGGTTCCTCTTCGACTTCTTTGACTTCCCACCCTGTGAAGACTCCGGCTTTTTGCTTGAATCTTCTTTCCTGGCGTCCTTGAAGCCTGGTTGGGGTGGTAGGTCCCCCTTGTCGACCATTCGGTTCCATTCGACCGCTTCGGCTGCATCGGAAAATCGATCAGCCATGTCGAACAGATCGGCCACTGATCGAGGAGGGTGGATAAGCAAGTCTTCAGTGAATCTCCGGTATCGAACGGCATGCTTAAATGCCTTGATTACGGAGCCATCAGATATGTTCGGGATGGTATTCCTCACCCCAACAAACCTCTTGACAAACTGCCGAAGTGTTTCGGTCGAAGTTTGCCGCAGCCTATGCAGGTCGTCCTCCTTACCCGGCTTTTGGTAACAATTTTGGAAATTACTGACGATGGCATCGCACAGCATTTCCCAATTGTAGATGGAACCCTCGGGTTGATTAAACAACCAGGTTCTAGCCGGTCCTGCGAGGACTGTAGGCAGGTAGTTGGCCATGACCTTGTCATCGCCTCCCGCTGCTTGGATGGCAGTAATATAGATCTGAAGGAACTCGGATGGGTTCTGAGTTCCATCAAACCTCTCAATGGCCCCTGGTCGAAACTTATCGGGCCAAACGACTGCTCGTAGGCCAGGCGAAAAAGCTTTGCAGCCAACATAAGGACCGTGAATCGCCCTGTGACTCTCGGTTGGGTCTCGAGCGACCTCACGCAATGGCGAGGTTACTCGTGGTCCCAAACGAGAGTGAACAGGAACTCGATCCCTATTACGATAATCCTGCATTCGCCGGTATTTGTCTTGTCGGGACGGTACGGGCGGCGGGTAACTATTACAAGGTTACTCGTGGTCCCAAACGAGAGTGAACAGGAACTAGACCTATTACAAGGTATTTATAGTCTAATCATATGAATACGTATCAGACTCAAGAACCTAAAATGTAGTAGACTCATATAACTAACTAACCCTAAACAGATAAGCTTAGTTATATCTATTCGGATCAGATTACAATTCAGAACAGAGAACAAATTCCCTTTCATGGTCCCGAACCAAACCGAACACGGTTAAGGTCGTGAAGCCGTGAACGACTCGACCTGAAGATCCTCCCGGATCAGAGTCTCACTTTCCTTCTTTTTCTTTAAATCTTCTAGGTACTTCTTACAATTCCTCTTCCAATGGCCAAATTCCTTGCAATAGAAGCATTCGGTAGTAGGGGTGGCACTTGGCTTAAGACTTTCCTTTGGAATTTGGCTTAGCGCTAGAGGACCTTTCTCAAGTTTTGCCTTTTCCCTTAGCCTTGCCTTTTCCCTTCTTCTTAAAGCTTTCCCCTTTTGAACCATCATTACATTATTTGGAATTTTCTTAATGTTCTGTTCCGTTGTTTTAATCATCGCATGCAATTCGGTCAATGATTTCTCCAGATTATTCATGTTATAGTTCATGACAAACAGATCATAGCTCGGAGGGAGCGATTGGAGAATCATATCAGTAGCCAAGCTTTTCCAAATTCTCAATGTAACCAATCATCTTGATCACATGAGGACTGACCGAGCTCCCTTCTGCCAACTTGCAATCATGCAATTTCTTGGTGGTTTCATATCTTTCCACCCTGGCCTGCTCCTCGAATAAGTTTCTAAGAGACACGGCCATGTCAAAAGCTGTCATGTTCTCATATTGCTTCTGAAGCTTAGAGTTCATGTTGACTAGCATTAGACAGCTGGCATCAAGTGCGTCATCGGTATGTTTTTTGTAAGCATCCTTTTGAGCACGTGGAGCACTAGTGGCTAGTTCATCAGGTATAGGAGTCTCTAGAACATAGTCCTTTTTCTCTTGTTTGAGAACAATTCCCAAGTTTCTATACAAATCAATAAAATTTGTTCCATTGAGCTTTTCTTTATTAAGGACATATCGCAAACTGAAATTGTTTGAGAAGCTACCACTATCCATGGTCTACAATAGTAAAGAAATGCAAAATTTTAGCATTATATTTATGAAAAATCTTTTACTAAACAATTCAATAAAAGATATACCAACTATATATTTTAGAACAAAAATCCCTTAATAAATATATATAGTAGGCCAAGATCCATATTTCATTAAGTTCTAGTGAGCTTTGGCATCACTGCAAGAAACCTAGTTATTTAAGTAAGCAACTCCTTACTAATTATATCGTATATAACTCTTGTTTGTTGGGCGTCATCCCATACCATGGCTCCCAACACCATGCCCCAAAGCCCAAAACCGTTTTGATGGCCTTGTTAAGTTAAAGCAATTCTATGCTTATGAGTGTCCAACACACATCCTGCCTTATTAAGATGATTGATAGTGTCCTGATTTGTCAGGTCCACCAAGCAACAATCAAAATCTTGACAGGTGCTACAATTGGAAGCATAATAAACACTTAATTTTTGTGAGGGGTTAAAACATGGCAAAACATCCATATGCACGAAAATAACCATCAGCTAGATGATCTAACACGTGCAACTTTGACTATATTTAACTTCCGTTGGCAGTAACCTTGGCCAGGAAAGACCGCGAATGTTTTCGCTCACACCATGAGGAAAGTGTTCCGCTAAGTGGGGCTTATTAAGAAAAACTTTATGATGTGTTCTTTCCTTAGCCACCAAAGTTGACAGTTTCTGGTTATCAAGTATAATCTTTATGTTTTATGAGGGCTTAAAAGATGTCACAACATCTACATGCATGAAAATAACCATCAGTTAGATGATCTAACATGCATAACTATGACTATATTTAACTTCTGTTGGTAGTAACATTGGCCAGGAAAGACCGCGACTGTTTTCGCTCACACCATGAAGGAAAGTGTTCCACTGGGCGGGGCTTATTAAGAAAAATCTTATGATGTGTTCTTTCCTTAAATACCAAAGTTGACAGCTTCTGGTTGTCAAGTATAATCATTTTTTTAAAAAACAAAATATTAATATATTAAATTAACCACATTAATCAAATTTTCGAACCAATCTGATTGGTTTAAATCCCCTTATGCCAGTCATATTAACTCCAATATGAATATCTAGAATAGGCAGCTAATGTCATATAAACCCTAACATCACCTCCCTCTGGCCCATGCTAGGATCATTAGACATCAGTTCATATTAAAGTCGGCCAAAAAGTAGTTCATCACAACACTTGGATGTCAAAATAAACATGTATAACAAAACTTATACGGTAACAGATTGAATAAACTAGTAGATTTAGTCTACTATAACTTCATATATCACATATATGTTATTAATCTAGATCTAATACTATATATACAGGATGGCTCTGATACCACTATAGAAAACCGAGTAAGCTACAAGTAATAGATCATAGATTAGATTGTTATCAACAGTGGAAGCAGATTTGGTGAGCGATCAAATGTTCACAGCAACCGTTTGTGGATCATCTTGATCAGCAGATGTAGATGACAATGACCGCTCACCGATTGTTCTAATCAGCACAGCAATTGCAGCAGTGTCTCTGCTGGTATCCACACGTACCGGGATGGAATGTCATACGATGGTGTGCTAGCACCAATGCGCACGACAAGGGTTTAGGGGCTATTTAAAGGAGATGGCAGCTATGACTTTTGTGATGTGCTCAAAGCCCATCATACCTCTCTTTATATAGAGCCATGCAGAAGAAATCCTAACAGATTAGGTTTCCTGATGTGATACGAATCTTATCCGAATTGCCCATGCAGAAGAAATCCTAACAGATTAGGTTTCCTAATGTGATACAAATCTTATCCAAACTGCCCATGTTGAAGAATCCAAACAGATGAGGTTTCCTTATGTGATATGAATCTTATCCGAACTGCAGGATTAAATTTTCGTATCTGATACGAAAACTCCATAACAAAAAAGACCGTGGAGAAAGATACTGTGGTAAGGTTTTCTTTTCCTCAAAATATGCCAAGTACGATCAGGAATTACTTCTTAATTGTACAGGGTGATGGGAGCGATGAGGAGGAGAATGACATTCCTCTGATTGGTCGGAGACAAGAAGCTCCTAGGCCTATGGAGTTAACCATACCAGAGGCTTTGTCAACCCCCGATGCTCCTGTAGCAGCGATCACAATAGCACAGACTGCTATTGTGACGACAAACACAGTGGTCACAAAAGAACTCGTGGCCACGGGGGAGATTTCCAGTGCTGAGGACATGAACCTATCAGCGATGGTCGCGAAAGATCCTGCAGCCATAGACTCAGCAAGTCCTGGGCTGGTGAGACCCCCTGTAAACGTGGAAGGAGCTGTTGCGGTAAGCCTCTTTTCACTCCATAGAAGTCATAATAGTGCAAATTCAAATTGCGTATTGAATCTTGAGGAGGAGACTGTCCTGTTCAAAAGGAGAAAGACAAGCTCCAATGAGACCGCAACAGGGTCGCTGACCGAACTCCTGTCTCCGAGGTACATGTCCTAAGCTTCACAGACATAATGAAGTTCTGAATCAGTTAGAGTCATCGCTTCATTCCAATTTCTGATTTTCAAAAATTGAAGCTATCATGAACGCAAAATTGCGGTTTTTGCTTTTCAGGAACCCTGTGACGAGGATTGATACCCGAGCTAGATCAAATAAATGCACGACTGGTTCAAAGACAGATTTGAACCAGACAAAGTGTCTGTTGGTGCGAACTCAAGTTACTTCGAGAAGCGCAAGCATGTGATCGCAAGCTTTACGCGATCAGACCATAAACGATGTGCTGTCAGAAGTTCGTATGCCATACACGAACAGAAGACTGCAGATGGTTCGCAGTCAGGTAACAACGAACAACGCGCGGTCAGAACATGATGCGTCCTTTGGTCCCGATCTTCACGGCGTAGGATCACGAACACGATAACTTACTGAAAACAGCCACGGTAACTAGTGCAACCTGACAAATAAAACTCGAAGCCAACCACCGTCGCAATACGGCAACCTGAATCAAGGATTCGTCCAATCACACAACCTGTAATCAAACGGAGCAGGAGCACCGATTGGGAGTCGATCATGCGACCGCTTCTGTAATTTCGCGAGGAAATCACAAGAGCAAAGGGGTAGAGATCACTCTCAGAAATTGTTAGCACACAGCTGAACAAAAGGGACTGGTGTTTGCTTCTCCAAAAAAATTCCTCTTAACACAATACATAGTGGATATTCATACTAGAGAACAACCCTTCTAGTTAGGAGTGAAAAGACTCTTAAGACTCTGAAGATAAGCTAGCTGAAAGGTCACCACGAAGTAATTCGCGCGCGGCTGTTTGGGTTCTGTGCAGCCAGCACTAAAATGGTGATTACTCCTAATTGGGAAGTCCAAAAGACGAGCCATTTCTTGCATTGGAAAGTAGACTCGATAAGCTTTCCATCCATGTGCATTATGCATCCAGAAACGTCAAAATATTGAGTCGTACGACTTGTGTAATTTGCAGTACTTGTCACGTGACACGTCTCAACTTTGGGCAGCACCCATGTTTGCCTCCACGCAATCTTCCTTATCCTCCCTGTCCTCCATGTAGGCCTTCTTATCTGGACCATCTTCTATTTCCTCGTATGTGAACCTAAGTAGCAAAAGTGTAGAACTTTTAGGTAGTATAAAATTCTCATCATTTGTAATGTCAATTTCAGCAAGGAGTGAAGTCACCTCTTGTTGTAGATTCTTTGCACGACGTCGAGTGATCAGTCCATTGTATTCTTGATCAGATCTTTGGTCTACATGCGAAGGTGCAAGACGTGCTGGGATGACCTCATCAGAACACCTTCGACTAGGGGACGCGGGATTGTTCCATCCCTACAACAGGGATATCCCGTGTATCCCGAAGATCCTTCCATGTATGGAGACAACCATCAGGAGGCTAATATGTGCGGTTATCCATGAGTAACATGTGTAAAACCTGCGTGGGAGTTAGGGGCAGTTGCCAAAACTGCACCCGAGCAACTGTTCGATGCCGTTATGCCCTGGCACCTTTTCGACCAGTATAAAAGGGTAAGCCAGTGCATCAAAGCAGGGGATCGAAAAAAGAGATCGAGAGATCAAGCAATCAAAACACCCAAAGAATCAAAAGACAATAGTCTAAGTGAGATAGCTTTCACAAGCCTTCCAGGCATTGTCTTGTACAAACACATAGGAAAAATCTTCTCCTGTGAAGATCTTTTCCATAACTTTGTAACTCTTTCTACTATACATAGTGAAATCCCAACAGGACGTAGGGCAATTACTCCCACCATCGAGGGCCCGAACCTTTATAAATTTCTTTGTGTTCTAGTTATCTTTGATTCATCATACCTTCCCGGAGGGACACCCTGAAAGGTCTCACAACCTACAAATTCTGCATAAGTTCGACTAAGGACCCCGAGTCCGAATCGTGGACAGCTGGCGCCCACCATGGGGCCTTTCTCAAAGCGTTCTAATTTTCATCCGGAGGTTCGGTGAATCATGGCTGGAGCATATGATTCTGAGAATGATTTCGATCTCGAGGATTATGCTCACATTCCGATGCCTTCTCCTAGAGATCCTATCCCGATGGAGGAAACCGGAGGCGAGGACGTCCCAGAGGTCGAATCAACCCTCCAGATCATGTCTATCGACCAGGAGGCAACTAACGCAAGGTCAGAACCCACTGAGGTTCTTAATGCGTTAGAAGACGAATCCGGTCTGTCATACGACCCTGCTGAGGGGAAGGATGATGTCGACCGGGAAATCAGCCAAGGGAGGTTTGATCCTGATAACCTCCATCGTCTCTTTGATTTTGAGTCTGACTCGGAACAAACCGATATGTTTTCTCCCTCGGTGACCTCTCACCCTAGACAGTTCGCTGCCTTATCGGAAGAAACTCCTGATCAACAGGCTTCTAGGGAAGAACAGGAACGCAAACAAAAAGAGGATCAAGATCTAGAGCAACAAGACAATGAACTACGCAGAACTGCCCTAGAGGCTCTTCAAGACGCGCAGGCTCGTTACGATGCTGCTCCGAGTTCTTCCCGTCGATCGCGTGGTCGCAAACGCGACCAGACGCCCTCTTTGCCTCCGGAGTGTTTCCCGGTGGACGAAGAAAGGGTGACACCTGGTGCCCCTAGGAGAAGTACACATGGCCGGCTCGGATCTATCGTGGAGGTCATGCGTAATTTTCCTCCAACGGTCATGGATGCGCAGAAACCAGCCTTCACCAGAATCCTGGCTGGGAGGTTAGATGAGGTCTCATCTGACGTGACCCCTATGGCTTCTTCCCGATCGGCGACACGTTCCCACAACCGAGAGCACTCTCACTCTGGTTCTGGTCAACGGAGTCACCCACCACCTATACCATCTCGACAGGACAAGTCCAGATGGGCGCAGGATTCTCGTGATAGGGATCGGGTTCCTATCCACTCTCGTTTAGGACCACGAGTGGCTTCTCCATTGCGGGAGGTTGCCCGCAATCCGATTGAGAGCCGTAGGACAGTTCACGGTCCCTACGTTGGTTGTAAAGCTTTCTCGCCCGGCCTTCGTGCGGTCGTTTGGCCAGACAAGTTCAGACCAGGGGCCATAGAAAGGTTTGCTGGAACTCAGAACCCGTCCGAGTTCCTTCAAATCTACATTACTACCATTCAAGCAGCAGGAGGCGATGACCGGGTCATGGCCAACTACCTGGCAACAGTCCTCGAAGGACCGGCAAGAACTTGGTTGTTTAACCAACCCGAAGGTTCGATCTATAATTGGGAAATGCTGTGTGATGCTATCCTCAGTAATTTCCAAAATTGTTATCAGAAGCCGGGTAAAGAGGATGACCTCCATTGACTACGGTAAACTTCGACCGAAACCCTTCGTCAGTTTGTCAAGTGATTTGTTGGGGTGAGGAATACCATCCCAAACATATCTGATAGCTCCGTTATTAGGGCATTTAAACATGCCGTTCGATATCGGAGATTCATCGAAGACTTGCTCATCCATCCTCCCCGATCAGTAGCAGATCTCTTTGATATGGCTGATCGATATTCTGACGCAGCCGAGGCTATCGAATGGAACCGAATGGTCAATAAAGGTAACCTACCGCCTCAACTAGGTCTCAAGGATGCTAGGAAGGAAGATCCAACGAAGAAGCGGGTGTTGGATCAAGGATGCCGACTAGAGGGGGGGTGAATAGGAGGCTTTTAAAAACTTAAAACTTAAAGCAACTTAAATGCAAATCAAGAACAAATAATGTAAGCAAGAGAAAGAGAGAACGAACACAATAATTCTTACCGAGGTATCGGAGACTCGCCCAGTCTCCACTAATCCTCGTTGAAGCACTCAAATCACTTGAGTCTTGCCTCAATATCCATAAAGGATATTATCACTAATGGTTGCTCCTTGTCCACTCCGGAAAGGCGAGCACCGATGCCTTGTACACACTTGCCGAGCCTCTCCGACAATCTCCGAACGGAGAGATCAACGGCCACGCCTCCGAACCGTCTAGGTGAGGCCGCTCACCAAGAGTAACAGGCAGCGAGGTCTTCTCTAGACCTCCAAACACGCACCGAAAAGCTAAGTGAATGCAAATGCAAAAGAACTGAAACTCTCGGTGGATCAAAAAAAACACTCGACTTGATCAAAAGACCAAGATTTTAAGTGAAAAACTAAAACTCAAGAATGTATATGAAATGCTGCTGCTTGTTCTATAAAACTTATGCCCAAAGCCCCTTTTTATAGCCTCCAGAAGCAAATGAACCGTTGGAGCTAGGGCTGAAAATCAGCAACTCAAACTGACAGTCAGTTATGCAAACTGACAATCAGTTACATACACAACGGCCGACAAAATTTGCGGAATAAACTTTGCTAGCCGTTCGAGGTCGAAAAAGGAAAGCTGAAACCCACAACTGACAATCAGTTACACAAACTGACAGTCAGTTCGACCACTAACTCGACCAGAAACAAATAGAAACTCAGTTAAAAACACTGTGGTCGAATCCCCAACTGACAGTCAGTATGGACAAACTGACAGTCAGTTTAGTAATAAAATTTTGAGCCCAAAATACACCCTCTCTGGACAATTGTTAGTTAAAACAAACTGACATTCAAACTGACAGTCAGTTCAGCAAACTGACAGTCAGCTTGAACAAAAACAGAGATAACTTTAAATCCAGAAATCCAAAAGAGGTGTTTAACAGCTCGTTGGAAAGATAATTTCAAGAGATACATTTTTGTCAACATAAGAAAAAGCCAGATCTGCCTAGATCTTTCTAGAAAATCGAAAAACTCTTCTGCTGTCAAAAACTGAACTGAAAAACCAGATTTTTCAAATAAGTTCAAAACCAAATCCAACCAAAAAGATGCAATGCAATGACCTAGATTTCTCGGTTTGTGATGGAGATAAAGAGAGGACTTTTGCTACCCATCTTTACAATACGGTTTAAAACTAGAAAATAATTTCCCTAACCGATCATCTCCAAACGCCGAGATCGGTAAAAATAAAAACTCATAATACCTTAGGTCCTTCGCATCTTCACGTTTTGCGTCTTATCTTTGCTCTTCTGCATCTTGTGCTTCACTTTAAGTCGGGTTCATCTTGATCATCTTGTATTTCTTCCCAACTGATCCCTGTATCAATTTATCTCAAAAGCACAATTAGTCCGGAACACTTTGTTTTCATTTATCATCAAAATTAGGGTTAGACATGAAGGCCTAGATGCAACAGCGGGAATCTTCATCAGGCAGGAAATCGAAGAAGTCGAAAAGGAATCACTCTGGACAGTACCGGGAGGTCGCAGTTGCAGAGAAGCCTCCTTCAACCAAAGTTAACAAGCCTTCGTTTAAAAATAAAACTGCTTCTGGTGGTCGTAGTGCTGACCAGCCAGAGAAGTCGACTAACCCGCAGGAAGGCAAGAAATGGTGTCCACTCCACAACTCCGCAGGCCACGACCTCAAGAACTACAGGAGTTGGTTGAAGCAGTTAGATGACTTCTACCCGGGGTAGGACCGATGCCGACCTTACCAACTAAGGAACAAGCATGCGGATTAAGAGATGCCGACAGGGACAAAGAGTTGTCTTACCAGGTACCTCATAATCATGTTAATGTTATTTTTGGAGGTTCCTCCTCTTTTGTTTCCAAAAGGCAATTTAAGGCCTTTTATCGAGAGGTTAACCAAATGGAGACATCCCTTGGTGAACCTCAGTACCCCCGTTGGTCGGATATACACCTTTGACATTTGATCGCTCTGATTGTCCTGCTGGGCTTACTCGACCATTGAGGCTTCCTCTGGTCATTACCCCAATCATTAGTAATGTGAGAGTTGAAAGGGTCCTGATTGACGGAGGAAGCTCCTTGGATATCCTATTGGTCAAGGTGCTCGACGAGATGCAGATTCCTTGTTCGAAGATCAAGCCCATAATCCACCCGTTTTATGGGATAATTCCTAGTCCCTCCATGATGCCGTTGGGACAGGTGGTCCTCCTAGTCACACTGGGAGAACCGGATAACTTCCTAACAGAATTGGTTACTTTTGATGTAATTGATTGTGATTCGGCTTATAATGCAATCTTTGGCAGGCCAACTCTTGCTAAGTTCATGATGACGACGCACTATGCTTACTAGTGCGGCAGATTGCCTGGCCCCAAAGGTGTCATCTCGATCCAAGGCAGTCGCAACGTGGCACTGACATGTGACCGGCTATCTTTGGAGATGGTGGACCAACTTCCCCTCCGGTACGCTCAGGTTGCCACAGTCGCCGCTGACGTGATCAAGGCTGCTCCTCGACCAGATGAGAAACTCAAACTAGTTCCATTGTACCCAGATGATCCATCCAAGACAATTCGGGTTGGATCAGGCCTGGATGACAAATAGGAACTCGAGCTCATTACTTTCCTCCGGGCTAACGCAGATGTGTTTGCATGGAAACCATCCGACATGCCCGGTGTCCCAAGGGAGGTAATCGAGCACAGGTCAGCAATTCGACCTGGACAGTGACCAATAAAGCAAAAGCTCAGGCGTTTTGCTGTTGACCGACAGGAGGCCATCTGAGAGGAGTTGGATAAACTCCTAAAGGCCGGGTTTATTCGTGAGGTCGATCACCCGGAATGACTTGCAAATCCGATCAGGGTCCGCAAGTCAAATGGTAAGTGGCGCATGTGCGTCGACTACACTAGCCTCAACAGTGCCTGTCTGAAGGATGACTTTCTTCTTCCCTGCATCGACCAGCTGGTCGACTCAACTGCGGGTTGTGAACTGATGAGTTTCCTAGATGCTTACTCAGGATATCATCAAATTAGCACGGCAGAAGAAGATGAAGAGAAGACTGCCTTCATCACCCATTCGGCACCTACTGCTACGTCAGAATTCTGTTCGGTCTCAAGAACGCAGGTTCCACATACCAATGCTTGATGCAAAAGACCTTTCTTTCCCAGATAGGACGTAATCTTGAAGCATATGTAGACGACTTGGTTGTAAAAAGCACTAAAAGATTGTCTCATTTAGACGATCTCGCTGAAACCTTCTATAATTTGAATCACTTTGGAATAAAATTGAACCCGGAGAAATGTTCTTTTGGGGTTTCTTCAGGAAAACTTCTGGGTTTTCTTGTTTGTTCCAGAGGAATTGAAGTCAATCCTGAAAAAATCAGGGCTATCCGCCATAGCCATCGATCTGGTCGCCATGCGAGTCAATTCCTATGTCATGGAAGTGAATCAGTTCCAAAATCTGAGTAATTCAATGCAAAACTCAGATACCATGATATTTACTTGATTCGTCTTATTTTTCTTGTATATTTTCCCCATGATTTTGCGCATATCAGTCATTAACCTCGGCATATGTCTAGATTATTCCAGATTTGTCGCCAAATCGAGCGGATTACTCGTTTTGCAATTTTTATCGCAGGTCGGCGACGATTGGATGGATTTCTAGCTAGCGGTCGCGCCTCATCGACTTATCTTGACCTTTGGTCGATTCCAGATGGAAGTGCGCGTTCCCGCGGACGCGTGGGATCTGACCGCACCGAAATCGGAGTCTCCGGGGGCCCGGAATTCCAAACCCTAGCCACGAGGTCCCATTTCTAATTCTCCAAAACCTCAAGGGCTTTTCTGCAAAGGTGCCAAATTTCCCTTTCTTCTCCTGGCCGCCGGCCATCTGAGGATTTTCGAGCCCGGCTTTTATTTTTTTACTTCGTTCTTCTTCTTCCCCAAACCACTCTTCCACACCTCCCTCCACCTCGCCGCCGGCGGCCGGGCCATACGCCGGCGGTGCTCCATTCCCCTTCCTCCCCTTCTTCTTCCTTTTTCTTGTTTTCATCTTCTCCATTTCATCACTACAAACTCCACCAAATCCACCACTTCAAGCCCCAAAGCCACTGGATCTACACCGGGCCGCCACACCGCCATCTTCCTCGGCCGGATCTGGCCGGATCCGAGTCCTGAGCCGGCGCCGCCCAAGCCGCCGGTCTCCTCTTCGTGCCGGCGCCTCCCCAGATCCACCACAGCCGCCACCTCGCTGACTCGGACCCGATCCACGCGCCACGCCGCCCGATCCGGTCCCGAGCCGTGCCTCCCGCGCCGGCTCACCGCCGGAACCACCTCCCGCCGCGCTGCACCTCCGTCCCGAGCCGCACCTCCACAGCACCGCTGACCGATCCCGCCTCCACACCACCGGACCAGCAATCAGCGCCGCCGATCTGCCGCCACGCCGGATCCGGCTGGATCTGGCCGATCCCGCGCCTCTCTCGTCCTCCCGATCCCGCGCCATCTCCACCGTGTCGCGGCGCTGCGCCCCCGAGCTCTCCACTCCGGTCGCCGCCACCTTCCTTGGCCGCGCCGCCTCCACAGCCGCGCCTCCCGCTTGCGCCGCGCCACCACCTTCCCTCCGGTGCCGCGTCATCACTCCACACCACCTCTCCCTCGGCCTTCTTCGCACCGCGGCGCCTCCCCAGATCCACCACTCGGTGCTGCGCCCCCGAGCTCGCGCCTCTCGCCGCTCCACAGCCGCCGATTGTGCCTCCCGTGCCGTGCTTCCACAGCGCCGCCGCCACCGATCTGCTCCGACAGACTCCCCGCGGCGCCTTCTTCCTTTGTTGTGGAGTCGACATCTTTTTCGCCGTGAAGCTCCACTTCGACGTCTTCCTCGACACGGCTGCAGCTCCCTTGACCACGGCCATCTCCTTCGACCAGCAACTCCAGCGGCTATAATTACCGGTTCAATCCTTCTCACCCTCTTTGTTCTTGAATTCTGATGAACTGATGAAGAGCAACAATGCATGTATGAGATAATGAATGCGTGTAAAGAACCAAATTGAATTTTGATTGATTCCCCATCCAACTGCTCTTCTATTTCTTCAGGTTGATTTGAACTTTCTGCATTGCTATGTATTATATTGGTTGAATGCTTGCTGGAGGTTGAACTGAATTAATAGTGATAGACTGAAATTGTTCTTGATTAGTTTCCATCTTATGCTCCATTTGCAATGTTCTGAATATCTTAGTTCAGAGTCCTGTGTGTTGACTTGTATTGATCGGTAACCTGACTGCACTGATTTCTGAGTGATATTTGTTTAATTCTCTGCCTCCAATTGATTGTGATTGTCGAAATCTATCTTTGGTGAGTCAAGCTTATTGATGTGCAAATCCCTATCTGTGTCATTCCAATGGAGGTTAGTTGCAAATTGCTACTGTTTAGCTACTACTTTTGCCTTCTGTGCCTTTGCTATCTTAGTATTTTGAAGCTGACATCAATATCTGAGACTTTGGGTTTTTGTGTGTGCTGATTGCGGGGTTGTTTCTCTGGATTCTTTTCTATGTGGTCAAGAGAAGTTGCGGGTGGCTGGTGTTTGTTTTGTTCTTGTTGTTCATTGATACTCGTTGTAGAGTGTAATCGTTAATAGTAGTCCGCTCTTCCACTCATGCGAGATTACTACTCGACTACTACTCTTCTACGTGTACTCACGAATCATAGGTTCATAACGAACACTAGTTGCTTGTCGAGGCGACCTACTCTTTCTCTCTTCTCATTTCTTCTCTTTCGTCTGATTTATTTTCACTTGTGACCGATTTAGTCTAGTTCCTCACGTTTTGCTTCTCTAGTCCCTGTGGAAAGAACGACAGAATACTCGCCTACTGCATCGTCCTCGTTCTATTGTGAGACGGTCTAGGCCGGTATCAATTTTTGGCGCCGTTGCCGGGGACTAGATGAAAGTGAATGTGTTTAACTAGATTAAATCATTTTGTTTTTGTTTTTGTTTTTGGTTTTTGTTTGCATCTTTTCCCGCCCCCTTTTCCCTCCCAGTTCTTTTATTTCTTGCACTTCCTCTTGTCCTTTTCTCGTTGATTGATTTTTGTTGATTGAGGATATGGATGGTTCGCAGTCTTTTTGTGATGCATGTGACAATCTCAGTGCTAAACTAGATGATTTGCCTCGTCAGATGGATAAAGCCCTTCGTGGATTATTTTCTCATATTAGTGTTGCTCCTATATGTTCTATTTGCGGTATTCGAGGTCATTCGCCCGCCGCTTGTCGGCGTGGTCGAGCATCCACTATATATCATCCTGGATGGCCTGCATACCCAAATTCATCATATAGGAACAACCACCCTGTTATCTCATCATCTTCTCCTAGTCAACTTTCGCAGGGTTTTAGGTACGGAGAGCAGCTTCCATGCACATCATATCAGTCTCCATACTTGGCACATCAGCAGTACTCACCGCAGCCTCCTGCATACGAGGACACATCTAGGCTTGAGGTGATGTTTGAGCGTCATTTGAAAAAGGTGCATGAGTTTCTACATCCGCTACCACAGTCGCCTCCTGAAGTTGAGGATACATCCAGACTTGAGGCACTGATGGAGGGCTTGGTTAAGCAATCTGAGCGACTCATGACCCAGCATTCAAGGGATGTGGAGTTATTGCGGACTGAGATGCAAGGTGTGCGATCCTGCATAGCTGAGTTCAGAGGATATCGAGATCCAGTCCACATCTTGCCATCTCAAGTACCCGCATTTGAGACCATCACACCTCCGTTGAGTGTCCCGGAGCCCATCCATGACACCTATCTTGGAGACCCTCACGGAGAGACCACAGTATTGAGCGACGAGCTTTGACCCGATCTTATTCCTTCGACGTCGCATCAATCACCTCCGCCTCCTATTGATTTGATCATGTTTGATGATGATGATGGAGAGCTTGTTTTTGAGACTCCTCTACGTCCGTTTGGACCGTTTTCTTTTGATGATCCATTGGCAGACGGACCAGAGATGGAGAGTGTCAGTTTTGACGTTGCAGACCTTTTGGACTACTCCTTGAGCCACGAGATCGAGAGGGAGACATTCTTATTTGCTGATGAGGGACTTCCTTCTGACATAGGGGTGCCAGTTCATCCTGCTCTACCAGACACGACCCCCGTGGAGGTCCTTCCTACCCCAGACTTCACGCCATCCACTATTCAGGTAGACTCAAAACCCCTCTCGTATCATTATGAGTTGTCTAGTTCTGACGAGGTTATTCATATTCCTTTGAGTTGTCATTCATCCTGCATTATTATATGCCATCCTCATGATATGTATAGTCAGTCGATCTACGAGAAAGGATTTTCGTCAGCTGACCTTCTGGAGGGCTTTGTCCCTACCATACACACGTGCTTGGTCTTTCTTTATCTTATTTGCAGGTTAGCACGTGTGGCTTCTCGACCGCGAGCAAACTTGCTCCGAGTCGACATTCCTTGGGATCCTGGTGGATTCCCAAGTATGCTGCTTTCGACAGTATGCTGCTTTCGACAGGAGGGTGGACGTGGAGCTTCTACTACGTTCCATACTTGCCTCTCCTTCCACACTCGCGCTTCAACGCTATATCCTTTGAGGGTCGAGCTTCCGACCTAAAAGAAGCGCTTTTCGGGAGGCAACCCGAGTGTTTTCTCTCTTTCTTTCTTTTCGTTATTTATTTTCCTTTATTTTGTAGGATTGTTCTTAGTTTCTTCTTTGGTTGTTCTTTTAGGGCATCATCCTCATATGGCGGCTTGGCACATTTGGGATACTTTGGATGGCTCATCGCAGCGTCATCGTCTCCATTCTTCACCCGGTGAGCTATTGCGGACCTCTCATATGACCCTTGTGCATGAAATTTATTTTGTGTTCTCATCTCCATGTGTGATCCATCTCATATTGTTGCATTGTGGACTATGCAACCATTTAAGCTTGGGGGGAGGAATGCATTTCTTATTGTGCTGTAATTCTGAAAATATGGGTCAAATTTTTCAAAATTGAGCTTTTACGTGCAAGTTTGTGCTTATGTATGAGATCTGTGGTATGTAATTGTTTATCTTATGTTGTGAATGATCTCTATCCAGCCTTGTGGGCTTGTTTATGTTTTGATATGACCTGTTGTATACTTGTGTTGTTTGGATTGCAAGAAAAATCTAGAAAGGTCATGTTGAAATTTCCTGGAAATTCTAGACTTGTGCGGATTTGTATCTATATGTGAGTGTTGTGGTTATGACTATATGTGCTTTCATTTTGCGTTTCATTGTTCTCATTCGGCTTCTAAGAGCCCTTTGCATGTTGTGTTGAGTTGTATGCATGCTTTAGCGGCTCGACGATCTATTATAGGTTGAATTGTGATTAACGATCTTCTAATGGTACTAAAATTGCTTGTACTTAGTTTCATTGTGGATATTGTGGAAATTTGAATGCTTACTGATATCTTTATTACCGCATTCTATCTTGTATACTGAAATGTCAATTGTGAACCTGATCTCTACACACATGTTTAGAACACGAGTCTCCTAAACAATCATATAACTTGTGTAAACCAGATTTGAAAAAAAAAAAATAAAAAAAAATAAATCTGGCTAATAAGGTCGCATTTGTTTGTTTTCTACCTTGTAGACACTGCCAAATTTTCTTTTCTTTTGAATAAAAGCTCTTCTGCTTCGTTGCTCCTCTGAGTCTTCGATATGTAAGCATGGTTTGCACATTTTCAAATCTAATAAGTGCACAAGCCTTCCCGCTACATCTTTTGACTCATGAGCATGTTTATAAACACTCTAGTGGACTACCTACCCTAGAGCGAAGTACGGAGAGATCCGCCTAAATAAGTCGAAGGGTAGAGACTTACATGTGCACCAGATTTTGTTTTTCAAATAAAGAGAGCTCAGAAATTAATAAGGTTGAAACTGTTTATTTGATGTTTATGGAGACTGTAGTTCTTCGATGCTTGTGTATTGTTTATGCTCACTTTGAATTTCTATATACATGTATGGATGTAGGTGGTATGAGTAGAATTAAGCATTCTTATTTCCTCCGTATCTAGAACTAAGCTAGTTACTTGCAATTTCAGTGCAATTATTAGATGGTTAAGCGCTTGAAACATATCTTAGTTTGCCGAGTTTACTATATGCTGCATTTTACTCTTTCATGACATTTGGTTGCTTGCTTGACTCCTTGGATTTATTTCTTGTCACATTGCTTGAGGACAAGCAAAGAATTAAGCTTGGGGGGATGATATTTACTTGATTCGTCTTATTTTTCTTGTATATTTTCCCCATGATTTTGCGCATATCAGTCATTAACCTCGGCATATGTCTAGATTATTCCAGATTTGTCGCCAAATCGAGCGGATTACTCGTTTTGCAATTTTTATCGCAAGTCGGCGACGATTGGATGGATTTCTAGCTAGCGGTCGCGCCTCATCGACTTATCTTGACCTTTGGTCGATTCCAGATGGAAGTGCGCGTTCCCGCGGACGTGTGGGATCTGACCGCACCGAAATCGGAGTCTCCGGGGGCCCGGAATTCCAAACCCTAGCCACGAGGTCCCATTTCTAATTCTCCAAAACCTCAAGGGCTTTTCTGCAAAGGTGCCAAATTTCCCTTTCTTCTCCTGGCCGCCGGCCATCTGAGGATTTTCGAGCTCGGCTTTTATTTTTTTACTTCGTTCTTCTTCTTCCCCAAACCACTCTTCCACACCTCCACCTCGCCGCCGGCGGCCGGGCCATACGCCGGCGGTGCTCCATTCCCCTTCCTCCCCTTCTTCTTCCTTTTTCTTGTTTTCATCTTCTCCATTTCATCACTACAAACTCCACCAAATCCACCACTTCAAGCCCCAAAGCCACTGGATCTACACCGGGCCGCCACACCGCCATCTTCCTCGGCCGGATCTGGCCGGATCCGAGTCCTGAGCCGGCGCCGCCCAAGCCGCCGGTCTCCTCTTCGTGCCGGCGCCTCCCCAGATCCACCACAGCCGCCACCTCGCTGACTCGGACCCGATCCACGCGCCACGCCGCCCGATCCGGTCCCGAGCCGTGCCTCCCGCGCCGGCTCACCGCCGGAACCACCTCCCGCCGCGCTGCACCTCCGTCCCGAGCCGCACCTCCACAGCACCGCTGACCGATCCCGCCTCCACACCACCGGACCAGCAATCAGCGCCGCCGATCTGCCGCCACGCCGGATCCGGCTGGATCTGGCCGATCCCGCGCCTCTCTCGTCCTCCCGATCCCACGCCATCTCCACCGTGTCGCGGCGCTGCGCCCCCGAGCTCTCCACTCCGGTCGCCGCCACCTTCCTTGGCCGCGCCGCCTCCACAGCCGCGCCTCCCGCTTGCGCCGCGCCACCACCTTCCCTCCGGTGCCGCGTCATCACTCCACACCACCTCTCCCTCGGCCTTCTTCGCGCCGCGGCGCCTCCCCAGATCCACCACTCGGTGCTGCGCCCCCGAGCTCGCGCCTCTCGCCGCTCCACAGCCGCTGATTGTGCCTCCCGTGCCGTGCTTCCACAGCGCCGCCGCCACCGATCTGCTCCGACAGACTCCCCGCGGCGCCTTCTTCCTTTGTTGTGGAGTCGACATCTTCTTCGCCGTGAAGCTCCACTTCGACGTCTTCCTCGACACGGCTGCAGCTCCCTTGACCACGGCCATCTCCTTCGACCAGCAACTCCAGCGGCTATAATTACCGGTTCAATCCTTCTCACCCTCTTTGTTCTTGAATTCTGATGAACTGATGAAGAGCAACAATGCATGTATGAGATAATGAATGCGTGTAAAGAACCAAATTGAATTTTGATTGATTCCCCATCCAACTGCTCTTCTATTTCTTCAGGTTGATTTGAACTTTCTGCATTGCTATGTATTATATTGGTTGAATGCTTGCTGGAGGTTGAACTGAATTAATAGTGATAGACTGAAATTGTTCTTGATTAGTTTCCATCTTATGCTCCATTTGCAATGTTCTGAATATCTTAGTTCAGAGTCCTGTGTGTTGACTTGTATTGATCGGTAACCTGACTGCACTGATTTCTGAGTGATATTTGTTTAATTCTCTGCCTCCAATTGATTGTGATTGTCGAAATCTATCTTTGGTGAGTCAAGCTTATTGATGTGCAAATCCCTATCTGTGTCATTCCAATGGAGGTTAGTTGCAAATTGCTACTGTTTAGCTACTACTTTTGCCTTCTGTGCCTTTGCTATCTTAGTATTTTGAAGCTGACATCAATATCTGAGACTTTGGGTTTTTGTGTGTGCTGATTGCGGGGTTGTTTCTCTGGATTCTTTTCTATGTGGTCAAGAGAAGTTGCGGGTGGCTGGTGTTTGTTTTGTTCTTGTTGTTCATTGATACTCGTTGTAGAGTGTAATCGTTAATAGTAGTCCGCTCTTCCACTCATGCGAGATTACTACTCGACTACTACTCTTCTACGTGTACTCACGAATCATAGGTTCATAACGAACACTAGTTGCTTGTCGAGGCGACCTACTCTTTCTCTCTTCTCATTTCTTCTCTTTCGTCTGATTTATTTTCACTTGTGACCGATTTAGTCTAGTTCCTCACGTTTTGCTTCTCTAGTCCCTGTGGAAAGAACGACAGAATACTCGCCTACTGCATCGTCCTCGTTCTATTGTGAGACGGTCTAGGCCGGTATCATACCATGAGGGGTGTTCGACATACCTCAGTGTATTCCCAAAATGACCTGTTTTTCGGGATGGTTGGAGGCCGAGTCGATGGACTCACCTCATCCCCATTGGGAACAGCAGATGAATGTCCCTGCTGAGCCTCGGTCGCAGATTTCAATACCTGCGGTTGGGCCTATGCATCCAACTGGTCCACAACGGCCTGGACGACTTCCTAGACCGGAGGGATAGAGTTCTCTTCACCAGAGGCCTCAGCACCAGAGGGAACTTCAACCCTCACCGAGGCTGTTGGGAGGTTTGGCGCTGAATCTCTACGCCTAAACAAGAAAAGAAACCGTCAGTTTCACAGATGGTTGCCACCGCCCAATCCGGTATAAACAGAAGGGAATTCTTACCTTAATTGAAATCCCATCTGCTTCTGGGATTTCAAAGACGATTCACCCAGGAAAAGAGGACAGTCGTCATCTATTCTGGTCTTCCTCTTTGTGAACAAGACCTTGTCTTTTCCTCCCTGTGTGTACCAACTTGTAAGCACATAGAGGAGGAATGATGACGGTCTAAGTGGTAAGGATTCTTACCGGGGTAACCTGCTTTGTTGGCAGGGATGCATCCAATGGTCTAGATGTCTCATGAACCACCGGTGCTGGCATCTCATCCGCGACCATAAGATTGGGAGTGGTCATGGGATCTTGCTTTGTTATTCCCACCCCTGTCGACAGGAGCGGAGAGCTCGCCTCCCTAGGACTAACAGGAGTCTTAGGAGGAATTTCTTCTTCCTGTGCAAACGTGGCTTGATGAACACGAACATGTACAGATGAATTGTAACGCTCAGGATTGCGAGGAATCTTACCGCAGTCGCCCCTTCGGCCAAGGGGGGGAATTTACAGACCCTGAAGCCTCCCAGGCTTCAGGAGCAGAGGTCTCACCCGCGACCATAAGATTCTCGGTGGCCGCGGGGTCTGCAGTAGCTGTCTTTGTCCCTGCAGGCTGAGACAGCACTTCACCGGCTTCAGGAGTGATCTCCGTTCTCTTCCAGTGAACCAGAGGAATGTCGTCTTCCTCCTCCTCGCTTCCTTCACCCTATACGACGAAGAAGTAATTCCAGTTCGCACCTGGGGTAACAGGAGGCACATGATATCTTACCACAGTCTTCTTCGTGGTAAGGGGCGTCCTACGCGAGGAGCCTTCCCTGAGAAGTTTCTTGGATTTCTTGGGGGCAGGATCCCTCTCTACAGGCCTTGAAGAGACTTTCTTTACTCTCTTCATTGTCGGCTTTCCCAGGAAACCGACGCTTTCACCTGGATACGTCGCCTCGGCAAATTTCCCCAAAAGCTATGCCGTTCCAGTGCCCTTGCTAGGACAAGACATACATATGACTTACAGACAGAACATAATGAGAGATGACATACCTTTCGACGTTCTTGTCTAAGGTCGTCGCCGGCATTGATCAAGCTTTGGGGGCGAGGCGATCCCTTGGTTCCTTCATCTTTGGACGAAGGCAAAACTGTGTCACCATCAGACCAGTTATCGAACATGAAAGAAAAGTATAAGACTTCGTTGGCTAAGTCACATACCATTGTTATAGTCCAAGGTGCTGTCCGCCATGGACTGTATCTCCCAAGTCGGATGAGCCCTTTCGCACAGGGGGCTCACCCGATTCTTCACGAAGTCATGAATAATATCGAGAGCTGTTAGTCCCTGCTGGACTAAGTGAAGAATCACCTTGGCTTGCTTCTTTTGCTCTACATTCAGAGCAGGGAGGGAGTCCAACTCGCTGGACTTCTCTAGCCGCGAGTTCACAAACCACAACCCGCTCTCGGACGGAGGGGTGCAGTAGAACCATTTCTGGTACCACCCGTGCACGGAGTCTCGCAGGGGTGGGAAGGTATACTCTTTCTTCTCCCTTATCCGAAAATAAATGCATCCGGCAGCGTTGGCGCTCTTCGACCACGCCGTATAGTAGAAGCGTCGAAAGAGATTCACACTGGGATACACTCCGATGAAGGCTTCGCACAAGTGCTAGAAGATGAGGAACGAGGATCAGGACAGCATTTGGGTGGAGATTAACCAACTCCAACCCATAGTGCTCCAAGATCCCCTTCAAGAACCGACTATCAGGAAATCGGAACCCGCACCTCAGGTATTCTTCGAAAGCCACCAACTAGCCCTCTTGGACGATTGGGGTTTCTTGATCTTTCCCCGCGGGTCGCCAGTTGATCAGCAATCTTGGGGAAAGAATCTTATCCTTCTCTAGCGCCATCAGGCTCTCCTCCGTATGATGAACTGATCGGCTCCAAGATGTCATTTTTGGAAGAGATTGTGAGGGAAAAGCTGGTGGCTTTGGGGGCGATGGAAGATGAGGAACGAGGGTTTTGAGCGGCGGAAGTTCTAGGGCTGGAGGCTGGATGTGTGGCTTCCTCAGGAAGCTACCTGCTCCTTTTATAGGCTTGAGGAGATGCACCACTAAGGATAACGTTCCATTAAATTTTCTATTCATTTCCCATAATGGATGTTTTCTCTGGTAAACCCATTATGCGTTCCCTGCACCGAATCCGAAACGAAAGGTCTTCTTTGTTTCGAATTTGAGGAATTAAAAATGGGCACAAAAACGTGAAAAGTTCTACAAAGGATTTTCGGAGGATATTTTCCTTCTTTTTCATTGTAAACTTTCACGGGTTGATCATAAAGATATTCTATGATTCAACTGCTGGCATACGGTTGTTTTTTCGATCAGATTGTTGTATTATCAGAACTATGTTTCTGATCGGATTCCAATTCTAGTTGAAGTGGTGGTCTAATCGAATTTCGGTTCTGATCGCGGTAACCTTCCAGCTCGAATTTCAGATTCTGACCGTGGCTTTAAGTCTGATCGCGGTATCAGCACTAGTCGTGGTATAACATATTAAATGCGTCTCTGGTCGTAATACTGGGACTTATCTGTGTATGAGTGGTCGTAAAAACACTACTTATGGCCACATTTTCACACAGAAATTATGAAGAATCTTCTTGTTATGTAAGGTAAAAGAAATCTTTATTTCTGACAATCTTTACATACAAAAGGGATACCGGCGACCAGAGCATCGACCTGATCCGAGAGGAGTTTACAAAGTTCTCCTAGGGACATGTTGTCATCAGTAGGATCTACACTGACGACCCCAAAGGAACTAGCAATTACTCTAAGTCATCTACATCATCCCTAACAAGAGACGCACTATTATTCCTAATCAAATAGGAGAGTTCTCGCTACTGTCGAGCGTAGTCCCTCTCCAGGTGGAATTGGTGCGCCCCTTCGCAGGATATTTCAAAACAATCTGCCAGGTGCAGAATTACCAAAGAAATCTCTTCGGTCTTCTTCTCCAGGGCCTCTTTTTCCCCTTAAAGAGTCTGTTCGAGGGGAGGAGGTTGAACTTTAGCAGGCTGGTCGCTGGGGGCTCCAACAATTTTCATCTCCTACATTTGCAAATATTAGTTTCACTAACTATAACAACAAGCAAAGAGAGATGGAAGTAATTACCAATCCTCGCAAGTGACAGGTTGATGTACTTCCCCCAGAAAGTAGATCACCTGATAAAGGTCGAGGATCATCAGATAGTAGACGTGCAACCTTCCCACCAGAAGATTGCTTCCCCAACACAAGTTGAAGATCGTCTGGTCGCGGAAGTACAGTTTGCCAACCAGAAAATTGATCACTAGAACAAAAATGGGGATCATTGGGATGAAATGGAGAAAACTGAGAAGAATGTCCCTCCAAAGGTGGAGATGAAGGTTTGACCTGCCGAGGTGCATGAACAGGAAGAACTACGGGAACTAAAGGAAGAGAGAGCAATGATGCATCTTTCACCTTTGTTCTGCTGGAGGATCCATCGTCAACCTTGGGTTTCTTCCTTGAAGGGGACAGATCTTTGGACATCAGTAAATCCTGCTCGAATTCAAGTGAAACTTTTTCTTCATCACTCTCAATCTCAATGATGTTTTGATCTGCCATCGAGAAGTGTATGGAAGAGAAGGGAAGATGGCTTTGAAAGAAAGACTTGACCGGGAGAAGAGTTGTGAAGTTTTGAAGTCCAGAGGCTTCGGTATTTACAGCAGCCAAGGTGACGGTTCAGTTTCCAAACGCCTCGAGCTTTTAAAACATTTACAATTTTACCTTGGGTTAAAAACACTTTCTGCGGCGCCATCATTACCCGTCACATATTACCCAGAGTTCGTCTCGGGGAACCAACCGCCGCACTTAGTGCGCCACTAAGTGGAGGATTTGAAGTGTCGGGTTAAGTGTCCGATGTATGTCTTGAAATTTGAAGTAAACATGTCCCTTCGCTCTCTTCAAATTTGGGGGCTAGCTGACAAGGATTGATACTCGAGCTAGATCAAATAAATGCACGACTGGTTCAAAGACAGATTTGAATCAAACAAAGTGTCTGTTGGTGCGAACTCAAGTTACTTCGAGAAGCGCAAGCATGTGATCGCAAGCTTTACACTATAAGACCATAAACGATGTGCGGTCAGGAGTTCGTATGCCATACGCGAACAGAAGACTGCAGATGGTGCGTGGTCAGGTAACAACAAACAACGCGTGGTCAGAACACCTTCGACCAGGGGACGCGGGATTGTTCCATCCCTACAACAAGGATATCCCGTGTATCCTGAAGATCTTTCCATGTATGGAGACAACCGTCAGGAGGTTAATACATGCAGTTATCCATGAGTAACATGTGTAAAACCTGCGTGGGAGTTAGGGGCAGTTGCCAAAACTGCACTCGAGCAACTGTTCGATGCCGTTATGCCCTGGCACCTTTTCGACCAGTATAAAAGGCTAAGCCAGTGCATCAAATCAGGGGATCGAAAAAAGAGATCGAGAGATTAAGCAATCAAAACACCCAAAGAATCAGAAGACAATAGTCTAAGTTAGATAGCTTTCACAAGCCTTCCAGGCATTGTCTTGTACAAACACATAGGAAAAATCTTCGCCTGTGAAGATCTTTTCCATAACTTTGTAACTCTTTCTACTATACATAGTGAAATCCCAACAGAACGTAGGGCTATTACTCCCACCATCAAGGTCCCGAACCTGTATAAATTTCTCTGTGCTCTAGTTATCTTTGATTCATCATACCTTCCCGGAGGGACACCCTGAAAGGTCTCAGAACCTACAAATCCTGCATAAGTTCGACTAAGGACCCCGAGTCTGAATCGTCGACACCCTGTGCCTAGCACCTTGACGACCCCACCAAGTCTCAGTGAAACACATGCCGTGGAGGTCACTAAAGACGTGGGCACAGGCACAATGCCTGGGACAGATCCTCAGGCCATTGTGGAAGAAATAGCTGTGGACATTCAATCCCAACGGGTTGAGACCGCATTATCTGACTTGACTGCGGGGGCCAATTTGCAGGAAACACCAGATGTTCCCGCCGCAGTTGAGGAAATAATTGTTCCCGCCATTCAACCTTCCGGTGAATCTGAGAACATGCTGAGGACGATCTTCAGCATTGTCTTAGAGGTAAGTAAAAAATTTTTACCATCTCTCTAATTGAAAACTTAGGGAATATTCAGGTTTAAACAACATACTTCACTGTGTTTCAGGGCCTAACCCAAGTGTCGACCCAGTCGCAAGATCTGGCCAAGCAAGTCGAGGTCGCACAAGGGATAATCAGCCAACTGCAACAGTAAGTATTCATATGCTGCTTATGACAACTTGAATGTCATCCAAGCTTTATGGTTATGTTCATGGTCGCAGGGTAGGCTCTTCATTGGCAAAGAGTCGAGAAGAGGCTGCGGTCGAAAGGATTTCTTCAATGGAGAAAGAACTCAAAGAGGTGCAATTGAGGCTTGCCTGTAAGTTTACTTTCAACCAAAGGGTGTTATTTCATTACATGAACTGTTGTAATCTCATTACCTTGTTCATGCAGCACAAGAGAAACAAATAAAGAGCCTTTGCAAGAAGAAAGACGACTTCGAGCAGAAGTGTGTCCAAAAAGATACTCACATCGGACAACTTCGTGCATCCATAGAGCGTCAGTATGCAACCAATGAAGAAATCAAGAGGAACGCTGAGACTGCATGCAAAGAGAAGAGAGTTCTGCAACAAACAATCTCAAAATGTAGCAGCATTCAGTCAGAGTCCTTCAAGAAACTAAAAATGGTTGCGATTTGCTGAAGGCCGACATTATTGATCCCCAAAAGGACAATCTGAGCCTCAGCGAATCCTTTAAGCTAATTGCGGCGCAAGCTGATTCCCTCCTTGACCACATTCCTGAGGACACGAATAGGCAAAAAGAGGCATTAAAGACCAATGTTAAATCTATAGCCTCTGCCTTTTTGTGTAAACTCAGGAATCACCATGGCCCAGATCTTGATCTGAAACCAGTGGCAGAAGAGGCCGTATTCGAGAGTGGAGATCAACTTAACGCTATGATGGACGAAGTCGGGCCCTTGATCGAGACTCTCATGAAGGAGCTCAACCTAGCCTAGTGTTCTTTCTTCATTTTTTCTCTTACCATTGTAAAGAAAACAATGATGAATACAAAGCTCTTTTAATTTGTTCAAATTTGTGTACCTGCATACAAGTCTAGTAGAAAATATGCAGATGCATGCCTTTCAATTTTACCAAAAAACTGTACTTAATCTTGTCTCATATTATGGCCGTATTCCCCTAGCCCCCTCCTGAGATCATATATACTGAAGACATAGTATTTATAATTTCAGGAAAAAGTGCAAGCTAAAGATGATCAAGGAATACCCAGTGAGTTCTTATACGTTAAGAAACGGTTTAGAAAGAAAAGTCTCAAGTAGGTTTGATCATTTGGTCACATCAATACTGATCTTAACATAATACCAAAGTTTATTACGAACAGACAGCCACTCGAATGATCAAAAACATGCTATTAAGTCCCGTATGCGTTTAGAAACGACTTATTTAGGGATGTCTTATCTAGATGTGATCATGAGATCTGTTAGTGAATTCAACTTGGTTATTACAATAAGATAATCATTGGTGACCAGCCCCCGAGCGTAGCTCAGTAATGAGGACAGAGGTCAAGAATCAAACCATAATGTAATGCGAAAAAAATGTACATATTATTTTTAACAAAAATAACGCTAATCGAAAAGGACAAAAGACTTGGAAAAACTTACACGTAAAACTTGCGTAGTTGATATATGTTCCAAGTATTAGACAAGATTCTTCCATCGCTAATCGGGCAGATCCTAGCCGCGGCACTGAAATCACAGTATAAGGGCCTTCCCACTGAGGGGAGAATTTATTGCGGTTAGACTGGTTTTGGATTTTTCGTAAAACCAAGTCGCCCACGTGAAGAATATGAGGCCGCACCCGCTTACTATGGTATTGATGCAAAGCTTGTAAATATGCTGTGACTTAATCAATGCCCGATCGCATTTCTCCTCAAGGAGGGTAATGTCTTGGACACGTTGTTCATGCTGATCAGAATGATCAAATTGATTCACACGAACAGAGCCAATACTTATTTCCATAGGTAAGACAGCCTTAGTACCATATACCAAATGGAAAGGCGTCTCACCCATAGCCCAACTACATGTAGTGCGTAGTGCTGATAGAATGGAGTAGAGTTCATCTGCCCAAGCCCCCGAGCGTAACTTAAGGCGATCGAAAACTCGTTTCTTGATGCCTTGCAATATCTGCCCGTTGGGCCGTTCAACGGCACCATTGCTCTGTGGATGAGCCACAGATACAAAGCACAGTTTGGTTCCAATATCGTCGCAATAGTCTAGAAAAAGACCTCTAACAAATTGGGAACCGCTGTCGGTAATAAGAAAACTTGGAACACCATATCGTGTTATAATATTGTTATGAAAGAATTTCTTCGCCACAGCGGTAGTAATGTTGCAGACTGGCTCAACTTCAATCCACTTAATAAACGTGTTAATGGCTACGAACAAAAACTTGTATCCATTGACCGCTTGGGGCATAAGGCCCACTATATCTATTCCCCAGACTGCAAAAGGGCAAGTTAGAGAAATAGTTTGTAAGGCATATGTAGGCTGATGAACTTTCTTTGCATGAAATTGACACTGTGGGCATGTCTGCACCAATGCATGGCATCATTAAGTGCCGAAATCCAATAAAAACCCTGTCGGAAAGCTTTCCGACCAGCGTCCGATAAAATGCATGTGCACCACACACCCCATCATGAATTTCTTTCCAGAGAGATATACCTTTCTCTTGAGATACACATCGCACGAACAATCCTTAAGTACCCTTTCTATATAAGACTTCATCGATTATCTTATATAAAAGCGCTTTTCGAATTAACCGATCACTTTCGGTTTCATTCTTGGGCAAGGTCCCATATTCAAGATAGATCCGCAATGGTCGGGTCCGATCTTCTTCTTGTCTAAGGTTGGCGACGCAGACTATCACCAGATCATCCTTGACCGAAGTCATGATCGAAGGGTATTGTAAGTGTTCAACGAACACTCCTGCCAGAGCGGATGTACGTGAGGACCCAATTTTAGATAATTGGTCTGCGAATATATTATCCTTTCGCGGAACAAATTGGACTACGAAATGACTGAAGTGTTTTTCCAATTTCCTCACTTCTTCCAGGTAATGAGCCATTGTCTCATCGGAGGTCTTGTACTCCTTGTTTACCTGGTTTACAACTAGTTGTGAGTCCCCCCTCACCACTAATCGACGGACTCCAAGGGATTTGACTGCTCAAAGCCCAGCAAGAAGACCTTCATACTCTACTGTGTTGTTGGTCGCAACAAAGTGTAATTGAATGACATACTTGAGTTGGGCACCCTAAGCCATAATTAAGAGCACTCCAACCCCCGAGTGTTGAAAACTACGAGAGCCATCAAAAAACATCGTCCAATGGTCGGTGTCTTGTAAATATTCACACTCTTGCGCAGGAGGATCGGGAGGATTAGTCCACTCAACCACAAAATCTGCAAGAATTTGAGATTTCACTACGATATGAGGAGTGAAATGGATGTCAAATGCTCCAAGTTCCACTTCCCATTTCGCAATGCGACCAGATTTTTCCGGATTCCGGATAATATCCCCTAAGGGAAAGGACGAAGGCACAGTAAGCTTATGTGCTTGAAAGTAGTGTCGAAACTTGCGGGAAGCCATCAAAAGAGCGTAAAGTAACTTCTGGACTTCTGGGTAACACTCCTTTGGTGCATGAAGCAATTCTCTTACATAATAGACTGGTTGTTGTACCCCTTCCCTCTCCGCAACCAAAACTGCATTGACCGCGTGAGGGGTAACCGCCAAGTAAAGGAGTAATGGCTCATCCAAAATTGGAGAGACCAATACTGGCGGACTAGACAAATATGCTTTGACCTCTTGAAAGGCTTTCTCGGCTTCATCCAACCAGGTAAAATCATTGTGCTTGCGGAGAACCTTAAAGAAAGGCAATCCACGTTCGCATAGTCGCGATATGAATCGGCTGAAAGCCGCCATGCAACTTGTAAGGCTTTGAACGTCCTTCATGGTTAAAGGAGACCACATTTTCTCAATGGCCACGATTTTCTCAGGATTAACCTCGATTCCTCTCGAACAAACAAGGAAACCCAATAGTTTACCAGAAGAAACTCCGAAGGAGCACTTTTCAAGATTCAACTTTTTTCCATGCTTTTTCAAATTACAAAAGGTTTCAGCAAGATCATCTATCTATATGACTAGAGTTTTTCAAACTCTTTACAACCAAGTCATCAACGTAAGCTTCCAGATTACACCTTAACTGGGAAAGAAAGGTCAATTGCATCAAACACTGATATGTGGAACCAGCGTTCTTGAGAACAAATGGCATTCTGGCGTAGCAATAAGTGCCAAATGGTGTGATGAAGGCAGTCTTCTCTTCATATTCTTCTACCATGCTAATTTAACGGTATCCTGAGTAGGCATCCAGGAAACTCATCAGTTTGCATCCCGCTATAGAATCGACCAACTGATCGATGCAAGGAAGGGGACAATCATCCTTCAAACAGGCACTGTTTAGGCTAGTGTAATCGACGCACACGCACCACTTACCATTTGACTTTAGGACCATGACCGGGTTTGCAAGTCTAGTCGCACTCTAACTCCGGTTAATATGTGCAATTATAACCGCACGTCTTAACTCCTTGATGGTTGTCTTCACATGTGGTGAGAAGAAGTTACCTTTATCCTGGAAACGTGTTTGGTAGAACTCAAACACTTCTCAAGCTAAATGTAATCCTGGGATCAACTCTGGTCGCGCACATCCTGCGGCCAAGTTGCGCAAGTTATGCGGTCAGCCCTTCTAACACACAAGAAGTTGCTTCTATGACTAGAATGGCTGGTTCTGCGAGTAGACCTTCTAATACACAAGAAGTAGCCTCTGTGACCAGAACGGCTACTAATGCACAAATTCATATATCATATTCGAAATATCTTAAATATGATACACTCAATCAACTAGCTCGGGTAATAATCCTCGTCAACTAGCCCCCAAATTTGAAGAGATAAAATGATTATAACTTCAAATTTAAGAATTCTCGGATACAGTACCCGACGCTTTGCCTTTCCTTGTTGTTCTGCACTTCGAGAGGCGGTTTATTTCCCAAGAAAAACTCTGGGTTTAACTTGACAGGTAATCATGAATTCTCGAGGAAAAACGTAAGTGCGTTTAGGAACTCGAGGCCACGAACTGTCACTTATTGGTTATATAAACAGCGAAGTTCTTTGTTATGAGACTCACAAATTTTCATTTGCTAAGTCTTTAGAACTTCTCCTCATCTTCTCATTCCACTTCTTCTCTGTTTTCATCTCCATGGCAACCTGAGATTCCAAAAAGATTGTTGAGAATGACGAAGAAGAAATAGAAGACGAGATTGAACATGCTCTTCAGAAGGTAATTCTCTTCTGAGAAATTTGCATGAATCTGTTCTTTGTGGTTTAAATGCTTCTAAAGTAATGCATTTTGGAATCCTTCAAATGTTTGAAGTTTCAACATCTTCGAAGAAGCGATCTGGAGATGATGCAGGATCATCCAGCGGAACTTCTTTATCAAAATTGGAGAAAAGTGAAGTTTGTGTGGCCACGTTGCCTCAAGCTTCTATTTTGCGTCCAACTCCTGAGATGTTAGGTGCTACTGCATCTGCAGCACCTTTGTTACCAAGTCTTCCTCCTCCCTCAACTCTTGCCACCCAGGTTATCATCCTTATCATCTCTCTTCATTGCATAATTCTGGAACTGATCCATATATGCATAGGAGGACAAAGCTCTCTGGGTTCTCAGCGAACAGCTTTCTGAGATTCAGGATCTTCTAAGGGAGAAGACTACTTTGTGCCAAACTCTTCAAGAAGAAAAAGAGAAGATCGAGGAGAGCTTCCTCAGTAGAGGTCGCAACCTCACTTCTACTTTTATAGTTGTTGAGTGCCTAATAAACAGCTTTTACAGCGCTCATGAGGACGCAAGATTGGCTTGCGAGGAGAGAGACCTTGTCCGAGAACAAAGAGACCTCTCCAATGCGATTAGGGCCAACTGCTTCTTGTCCATAAAAGACGACCTTAGTAGGTTAAGAGACGTCGCAAGTTCCCTTGGGGCGGACAAAGTTGATCCTATAGATCACAACTTGTCCCTTGGGATACTTTGCAATTTACTTTTAGATCAGGTTGATGCTTTGCTCACCTGTATCCCTTTTCTATGTAAAGAATGTAAGAAATAAAATTTCTTTTCTTTACATCTTGAATTCTTTTAATGATTACGTAAAATCTATAATCATCAATTGGAATTCTTGAATAAATATCTCTGTGTGAAAAAATGGTTACAGGTAAAATCCTCTGTGACCAAAACATCCAAAGGTAAATGAAACTATTGAACCCCGAGGTCTCAGAACTACAGTGAGACCAAAACCAGTACTGAAGTCACAGGATAACATTGAGACCGAAACCAGTACTAAGATCATAACAATACTGAAATTATGAGGTTACCCTGAAACCAACAGGTATTAAATCCTCAAAAAATTCCAATATAATTATTTGTACCGTAGCCCCCGATGTGAAATAAAATAATCTTTCGGATTCCAAAAAGATTCATTTTGTTTCAAATTCTTTTCGGGTCCAATAGAGGATTTTGGGTATGACCTGTGAAAACCCGCTAAAATATATTAAAATAATGAACAGTATCAGGTAGTGGGCTGAGGATTATATAAGGCGTTACCTTGCTTGAGAAGCTGCAGGAAACCCTTCTGTTTATCTACTTCCACTGCCCTATCTTGAGAAAAGCACTCTAAAGCCAACAAAAGCCATGTCAGGCCTTGAACAGAATGTCGATCTGTTGACATTCGCTGTTTTTTATCAAACCAGCAATGAACCCTATGTCGATTTTGATGTCTTGAAACTTTAGTAACCTCCAGTACTCAATCTTAGCCCAGATTCCTTGAAACCCTAGAATCTTGACTCAGTTCAGCTTGTAGTCTCAATCATCTTCAGCATCGTTCAGTTATTCTTTTTTAAAAAATATCTACATGTAGATCATAAATATTTTAATATAGTTAGCAATCATTGTGTTTGTTTGTCGCCGAGCAGATCCAGAAGCTGAGTTTGAGGACTTCACTGTTGACCCAACAACAACTGCTGATTTTTACGACGCGGAAGGCAAGTCATATTCTTGAACAACTTGAACCTATATTTTAAGAGTTTCTATAATATAACCATGAATATAATTAGCATTGCATGTGAAAGAATGATTGAGTTATGATATGAAATGGCAGTAATAGGCTGGATGCTGAGAAATATGAAATGATCAAGTATTGAGCCATGAACTATTATATGTGTATTTATGTATATTCATGAAATAAAACCCCTAGCCGTGACCAGAATTTGGTATGGAATGGTGGTGGCACTGGATGTGATGATGCACGCTGACCCAGTCAATGGTATCCATGTATGGGATCAGCTGCAGCGAGCTGGATCTCCCTGGGAGTAGTCACATCTAGTGGATTTAATCTACCGCAGCAGACTCCTATAAACCCAAGAGCTCGGAGTATTCGAATACGTTTTTAACTCTGTAGAGAGGTACCAAATTACCTGCAAGATATTCCACTTTCATGCCCATCCTATCAAGATGATTAGACCGTTCCTCACTACAAAGTGTGAGTGGCAAGGTGGAGATAACAAGAACTTTTGCTATGTTTCACTCACAATTCACCCCTGACCCTGTGGTTTTCACACAAACCACAGTTGTGGCAGGCTATACCCCCACCCCATATTGCATCTTCCCATTACTGGGTCAGCGTGCATCATCACATCCAGTGATATGTGCACGACCCGCACTCCGTGCCAATGGTGTACAACTTTCCATCTCATGCGGGGGTTTCATGTGCGATCCGCATACTTACTTGTTCAGGCCTGTCCCATACCAGGCTTGCGGTTAGCACATTTTTCATGCCACTACATGCACAACACAAGGTTCTATCCCTTGTATGCCAGTGACCAGACCATCCACAGCCACGCACATGCGCCACTTACCATTTGAGTTTAGGACCATGACCGGGTTTGCAAGCCACTCAGGATGATCGACTTCTTGAATAAATCCTACTTTCTGGGGTTTGCCTAACTCCGTACGAATGGCTTCTTGTTGGTCAACAACAAAGTGTCTGAGCTTGTACTTTATTGGTCGCTGTCTAGGATGAATTGCTAGCCTATGCTCAATTACTTCCCTTGGGACTCCAGGCATGTCGGATGGTTTCCACGCAAACACATCTGTATTAGCTTGGAGGAAAATAACGAGCTCGAGTTTCTATTTGTCATCCAAACCTAATCCAATCCGAATGGTTCTTGATGGATCATCTGGGTACAACAGAACCAACTTCAGTTTCTCTTCTGGCCGCGGGGCAACTTTGATCACATCTGAGGCCGTGGCAGCAACTTGAACATCCTGAAGGGGAAGTTGATCCACCAACTCCAAAGATAGGCTATCACAAGTAAGAGCCGTGTTACGGTAGCCTCAGACCGTAATATTGCCCTTTGGGCCGAGTAGCTTGACGCATTGATAAGCGTAATGCTTCGCCGCCATGAACTTAGCAAGTGTCGGCCTGCCAAAAATAGTGTTATATGCAGACTCACAATCAATTACATCAAATGTAATTAATTCTGTCCGAAAATTATCTGGTTCTCCCAATGCCATCGGCAATACAATCTGCCCCAGTGGCATCATCGAGGGACCAGGTATTATCCCATAAAACGGATGTATTATGGGTTTAATTTTTGAGCGAAGAATTTGCATCTGGTCCAAAGTTTTGACCAACAGTAGGTTCAAAGAACTGCCCCCGTCAATCAGAACCCTTTCGACCATTGCATTGCTAATTATAGGGGTTATGACCCAAGGAAGTCTCTATGGTCATGTAAGCCCCTTGGGACAATCATCCAGGTCGAAAGTTATGGGAGTTTCTGACCAACAAGGGTACTGAGGCTCCCCAACTGGAGTCTCAACCTTATTTACCTCACAGTAAAAAGATTTAAATTGATGCTTAGAAGCATATGAAGAACCACCAAATATAACATTAACATAATTTTGGGGTACCTGGTAGGACATTTCTTAGACTCCATCAGCGTCTTTAACCTCACAGGCCTGGTCTTGCCGCGGTATGATCGGCATAGGTCCATTCCCCTAGTAGAAGTCATCCAAGCTCTTCAACCAGTTGCGACAATTCTTGTGATCATGTCCTGAAGAATTGTGCAATGGACACCACTTCTTATTTCCCTGCGGGTTAGCCAGATTTCCCGAATGGTCGCTGTCGCGGCCACCAGAAGAAGTTTTAACTTGAAATGGAAACTTGTTACCTTTGCCTGGTGATGGTTTGTCAGCAACGATGACGTCTTGGTATTGTCCAGCCCCTTTCTTCTTGGGCTTTTTTGATTTCCCGCCCGATGATGACTCCAGCTTCTTGCGACCATCCTTCTAGTCATTAGTGAGACCAGGTTGAGGCGGCAAATTCCCTTTATCCACCATCTTTTTCCATTCTACAATCTCGGCCGCATCGGAATAACGTTCTGCCATGTCAAATAAATCTGACACTGACCTCAGTGGATTTATACTCAGGTCCTCCATGAACCTCCGGTATCGAACAGCATGCTTCAATGCGCTGATCACCAAAGTGTCTGAAATGTTGGGGATGGTATTCCACACCCCAACAAACCTCTTGACAAAATGTCTAAGAGTTTCGGTTGAAGTCTAGCGTAATCGATGAAGATCATCTTCCTTGCCAGGATTTTGATAACAATTTTGGAAGTTGTTAAGGATAGCATCGCATAACATCTCCCAATTGTAAATTGACCCTTCTGGTTGATTGAACAACCAGGTTCTTGCCGGGCCTTCAAGGACCGTTGGCAAGTAGTTAGCCATTACACGGTCATCTCCCCTTGCCGCTTGTATGGTAATGATATAGATTTGAAGAAACTCTGAAGGATTCTGAGTTCCATCAAACCTCTGGATCATGTCAGGTTTGAACTTATCTGGCCAAACCACTGCACGGAGGCCTAGCGAGAAAGCCCTACAACCAACATAGGCACTATGGAAATGTCTCTCACCGCGTCCTTCCATATGGTCGCGGATGACATTATCCTGAGGAGATGTTCCCCATGGTCCTAGGCGGGAATGAACTGGTACACGATCTCACTCACGAGAACTTCCAATTCGCCTGGCCTATCATGCCAGACCGATGTGGTTGGCACTCGATTGCGCCTCCCATGGCTAGAGTGAGAATAATCTCGCTCATGGGAACAAATCGCGGAATGGGATGACGCCGTTGGAGAGGCCTCAGATGCAACTTTATCCAGCGTGTCCGCAAGGACTCTGGCAAAAGTTGTTCTGTCCGCATCTCCTATACCAGGAGGAGGATTCTGCAGGGTTGCTGCGAAGTCACGAATCCGACCCTACGGTGGGCGCCAACTGTCGATGATTGGGAGTCAGATCGCTAGTCGATCTTATGCAATATAGTGAAGTAGGAAATGGGACCTTTCAGGGTGCTTGTCGGGTAAGTTAAGATAAATATGAATTGGAGACACACAGAATTATATAGGTTCGGGCCCTCAACGGATTGAGTAATATCCTACGTCCTGTGTAGCTTTCACTATGTATGAGGAATTTACAGGGAAGAGGAGATTGTTACAAAGGTATACATTCTCCCTAAATGCTTCTGTATACTAACTATTACTTGAATTGTTCAAGTCTAGTCGAACTCTGAATCAAGTTTCAATGTCTCGATGTTAATCGAATTGCTTCTGAACCAAGTCTGTGCTATTGTGATTGCTGCCGCAGGAGTATTGGGGGTTGACAAAGCCTCTGGTATGGTTAACTCCAAAGGCCTTGGAGTTTCTTGTTTCCAGCAAATCAGAGGAACGTCATTCTCCTCCTCATTGCTCCCCTCACCCTGTATGATTAAGAAGTCTAGTCGCACTTATATTATGGACGTATTCCCCCCAGCCCCCTCCTAATACACAGGAAGTGGTTAACTCCACTTCCTGTATGATTGAGACTCTGAATCAAGTCTATGCTATTGTGATTGCTGCCACAGGAGTATTGGGGCCTGACAAAGCCTCTGGTATGGTTAACTCCAGAGGCCTTGGAGTTTCTTGTTTCCAGTGAATCAAAGGAACGTCATTTTCCTCCTCATCGCTCCCTTCACCCTATACGATTAGGAAGTCTAGTCGCACACATATTATGGCCGTATTCCACCTAGCCCCCTCCTGACACTATATATACTGAAGACATAGTATTATACTATTAGAAAAAATATGGGTTAGAGCTGATGAAGGAATACCTAGTGAGTTTCTTATACGTTAAGAAACAGTTTAGTAAGAAAAGTCTCAACTAGGTATGATCATTTGGTCACACCAATACTGATCTTAACATAATACCAAACTTGATTACAAACTGACAGCCACTTGAATGATCAGAAACGTGCAAGTAATTTTGGTGTTCACACCTTTCTCCAATCTTATGACTTGAACACATCAACATTACCACCGCTACGACTAGACTTAGTACTGGTCAGAACTCCTGACAAAAATTCATCCCTATACCGCACATGACTTACCCCACTTACCGCAGGATTTGATATTGTCTCTCTCTCCATTCTTAACTGGTGATGATCTCAGACCAATTATGAAAGAATTTCTTCACCGTAACGGCGATAATGTTGCTGGCTGGTTCAGCTTCAATCCACTTAGTAAACGTCTCAATGGCTATGAACAAAAACTTGTATCCATTGACCACTTGGGGCATAGGGCCCACTATATCTGTTCCCCATATTGCAAAAAGGCCAAGTTAGAGGAATAATTTGTAAGGCATATGCAGGGTGATGAACTTGCCATGCATGAAATTGACACTATGGGCATGTCTTGACCAAATGCATGGCATCGTTAACTGTTGAAGACCAATAAAAGCCCTGTTGGAAAGCTTTTCCGACCAATGTCCGATAAGATGCATGTGCACCATACACCCCATCATGAATTTCTTTCAAGAGAGATATACCTTTCTCTCGAGAGACACAACGCATGAATACTCCTTGAGTACCCTTTCTATATAAGACTCCATCAATTATCTTATATAGATGCGCTTTTCGAATTAACCGATCACTTTCGATTTCATCCTTTGGCAAGGTCCCATGTTCAAGATAGATCCGCAATGGTCGGGTCCAATCTTCTTCTTGTCCAAGGTTGGTGATGCAGACTATCACTAGATCATCCTTGACCGAAGTCATGATCGAAGGGTATTGTAAGTGTTCAACGAACACTCCTGCCGGAGCGGATGTACGTGAGGACCCAATTTTAGATAATTGGTCTGTAAGTGTTTTTCAATTTCCTCACTTCTTCCAAGTAATGAGCCATTGACTCAGCGGAGGTATTGTACTCCTTGTTTACCTAGTTTACGACTAGCTGTGAGTCCCCCCTCACGGCTAATCGACGGATTCCAAGGGATTTGGATTACCAGAACTCCTGAGGAAATTGGATTACCAGAACTCCTGAGGAAGCATTTAATATGTAGTTTCTACTATCATATTAACCTTGTGGGGCCTTCCTCGGGAATTCATGTTTGAGTTCTACCAGACACGTTTCTAGGATAAAGGTAACTTCTTCTCACCACGTGTGAAGACAACCGTCAAGGAGTTAAGATATGCAATTATAACTGCACATATTAACCGGTGAACAGATAAAGATTGGAGTACGATTAGGCAACTGCACATTGGCAATCGGCCGAACTGCTTTAGATTGCCATCCTTTCATTCACTATAAAAGGATGGTAAGAAGCACAGAAGAGGACAATTCAATTAACATCGAGACATCGACACACAAGGTCAATTGACATCGAAACCTGATTCAAAGTGCAACTAGACTTGAACATTTCAAGTAATAGTTAGTATACAGAAGCATTGAGGAAGATTGTCAGCCTTTGTAACAATCTCCTCTTCCCTGTAAATTCCCTATAAAGTTATTTTAATATATTTTAGCGGGTTTTCATGGGTCATACCCGAAATCCTCTTTTCGACCCGAAAAGAATTTGAAACGAAATGAATCTTTTTGGAATCCGAAAGATCATTTTATTTCACATTCGGGGGCTACGGTACAAATAATTGTATTGTAATTTTTTGAGGATTTAATACCTTATGGTTTCAGTGTAACCTCATAATTTTAGTATAATTATGATCTCAGTACTATGCCTGATCATAGTACTGGCTCTCGGAATCGTGGGGTAAGTCATGTCCACTTAAGTCATGTCTGTCGATCTTATGTAAGCGTCTGGTTTTGGTCTCAATGTCCCACTTACCAAAACTCCTGACTAAAAGAGATCAGCTTGAGGAAGTCCCCACGGTGGGACTTACTAGCATGTTTCTGATCATTCGAGGGGCTTTCAGCACCTCCGATGAGACTATGCTAGTAAGTGGGACTTACTAGTTTAAATTGCATAAGCTGGCGCCCACCATGGGGCCTTCTTCAAGGTGATCTCTTTTCGTCAGGAGTTCTGGTAAGTCATGTCTGGGGCATACAATTCCAAGAACGATTTTGATCTCGATGACTATGCTCACATCCAGATGCCCTAGCGACCCCGTTCCTATGGAACAGGTCCATGACGAGGTTACCGTCGAGATTCAACCCGAGGAAGAATCTTCTCCTACTCTAGTCATGTCTGTCGACCAAGAGTACGAAAAGTAATACATTCACCTCACATGAGCCTTTCCACGTCATAGATTGAATATGTCCCACAACTCATCGTCTAAGAGAATGCTGGAGATGATGGTCTTGGATTCAGTCCCAGGAAATTTGACCCGGACAATATCCAATCTCTTTTTGACTTCGAGTCCGACTCGGAGCAAGGAAAGATGTTTTCCCCGTCTGCGACCTCGGTTCCCTAGGAATTTGCTGCACTTACGGAGGAAACTCTTGAGCAACGTATAGCCCAAGAAGAACGAGAGCGCAAACAGGAAGAAGATCAAGCTCGTGGACAGCAGGAGGATGAGATTCGTAAGGCCGCTAAGGGAGCTTTATGCCTTGTGCAGTCTCGCCTACATGCCATTGCTCGTAATCTTGGTCCCGGTACTCTCAACCACATGGTCGCAGTCGCGACCCGACGCCATCTTTGATTTCGGACTATCCTCCGGCGATTGAGGAGACAATAACTCCTATAGCTCCTAGAAGGAGTACCCAGGATCGGATGTGTGACACCGTAACAACCCTGCGGAATCATTCTCCTGGTATAGGAGATGCGGACAGAACAACTTTTGCCAAAGTCCTTGCGACACGCTAGATAAAGTTGCGTCCGAGGCCTCTCCAACGGCATCATCCCGTTCCGCGATTCATTCTCATGAGCGGGATTATTCTCACTCTAGCCATGGGAGGCGCAATCGAGTGCCAACCACGTCGGTCCGGCACGATAAGGCCAGGTGAATTGGAAGTTCTCACTAGTGAAATCGTGTACCAGTTCAGTCCCGCCTGGGACCACAGGGGACGTCTCCTCAGGACAATGTCATCCGCGACTATATGGAAGGGCGCAGTGAGAGACATTTCCGAAGTGCTTATGTAGGGTATAGAGCTTTCTTGCCAGGCCTCTGCGCTATGAACTAGCCAGATAAGTTCAAACCAGGCATGATTGAAAGGTTTGATGGAACTCAGAATCCCTTAGAGTTTCTTCAAATCTATGTCACTGCCATACAAGCGGAAGGGGGAGATGACCGCGTAATGGCTAACTATTTGTCGACAGTCCTTGAAGGACCGGCAAGAACCTGGTTATTCAATCAACCAGAAGGGTCAATATACAATTGGGTGATGTTTTGCGATGCTTTCCTTAACAACTTGCAAAATTGTTATCGGAAGCCTGGCTAGGAAGATGATCTTCATCGATTACACCAGACTTCGACCGAAACTCTTAGACAGTTTGTCAAGAGATTTGTTGGAGTAAGGAATACCATCCCTAACATTGTGGACACTTCGGTTATTAGGGCATTCAAGCATGCCGTTCGATACTGAAGGTTCACGGATGATTTGAGTATAAATCCACCAAGGTCGGTGTCGAATTTATTCGACATGCCAGACCGCTATTCCGACGCGGCCGAGGCAGCAAAATGGTATAAGATGTTAGATAAGGGGAATTTTTCGCCTCAACCTGTTCTCAAGAACGACCAGAAGGATGGTTCTAGAAAGAAGCCGGAGTCCTCATCGGGTGGGAAAGCAAAAAAGCCCAAGAAGAAAGGGGCTGGACAATACCGAGACGTCGCCGTTGTGGACAAACCACCACCAGGGAAAGGAAACAAATTTCCATTTAAAGGTAAAACTCCTGGTGGCCACGATAGTGACCATTCAGGAAATCTAGCTAACCCACAGGGAAATAAGAAGTGGTGTCCATTGCACAATTCTTTGGGACATGATCTCAAGAATTGTCGCAACTGGTTGAAGAGCTTGGGCGAATTCTACTAGGGGAATGGACCTATGCCGACCATACCGCGGCAAGACCAAGCATGCGAGATTAGAGACGCTGATGGAGACGAAGAAATGTCCTACCAGGTACCCAAAAATCATGTTAATGTTATATTTGGTGGTTCTTCTTCATATGCTTCTAAGCGTCAATTTAAATCTATTTACCGTGAGGTAAATAAGGTTGAGACTTCGGTTAGGGAGCCTCAATACTCTCGTTGGTTAGAAACTCCCATAACTTTCGACTGGAACGATTGTCCCAAGGGGCTTACACGACCATTGATACTACCTTTGGTAATAACCCCTATAATTAGCAATGCTATGGTCAAAAGGGAAACGATCGACGGGGGTAGTTCTTTGGACCTACTATTGGTCAAAACTTTGGACAAGATGCAAATTCCTCGTTCAAAAATTAAACCCATAATACATACGTTTAATGGGATAATACCTGGTCCCTCGATGATGCCACTTGGGTAGATTGTATTGCCCGTGATATTGGGAGAACCAGATAATTTTTGGATAGAATTAATTACATTTGATGTAATTGATTGTGAGTCCGCATATCACGCTAAGTTCATGGCGGTGACACATTACGCTTATCAATGCATCAAGCTAACCGGCCCCAAGGGCATTATTTCAGTCCGAGGCAACTGTAAGATGACTCTTACTTGTGATCGCCGATCTTTGGAGTTGGTGAATCAACTTCTCCTTCGGGATGTTCAAGTTGCTGCCACGGCCTCAGATGTGATCAAAGTTACCTCACGGCTAGAAGAGAAACTGAAGTTGGTTCCATTGTACCCAGATGATCCATCCAGAACCATTTGGATTGGATCAGGTCTGGACGACAAATAGGAACTCGAGCTCGTTATTTTCCTCCGGGCTAACGCTGATGTCTACAATGGATGATCTTCCGCGACCATCGCTAATAGGTTCGTGTCCTCAGCCCTGACAATTTCCCCCATGGCCACGAGTTCTTCCGTGACCACTATGTCTGTCGTCACAATGGTAGTCTATGCTATTGTGATTGCTGCAGCAGGAGTATTGGGGACTGACAAAGCCTCTGGTATGGTTAACTCCAGTGGCGTTGGAGTTTCTTGTTTCTGGTAAATCAGAGGAACGTCATTTTCCTCCTCATCGCTCCCCTCACCCTATACGATTAAGAAGTAATTCCTGATTGTACTTGGCATAGTTTGAGGAAGAGAAAAACTTAATGCAGTATTTTTCACGGCGGTCTTCTTCAGCCTGGATGAAGCCCCTCCTATGGTCTTTGATTTGGACTCTCTGGGGGTTGGTTTCTTCATCTTCTTGGCCTTTGGCGAGGTTACTTTTGCCTTCTTCGATGCTGGCCTCCCAGCGTCCTGACAGTTTGCCCCTCCAACAGCTGCACCATTTCATGATTTGCGATTTGGTGATCAATTGGCATTATTATAGTCAAAGGTATTGTCCGCCATGGACTACACCTCCCAGGAGAGGTGCTCCCTCTTCTTCAGAGGGCTTATCCTATTCTTCACAAAGTCACGAATGCTATGCCGCGCGGTCAATCCTTGATCGACTAAGTGAAGAATGACCTTCTCTTGTTTCTGCAAGTCAACACCCAACACTGGGACGACATCTATCTCGATGGTCTTATCTGGTCGGTGATTCTCGAAGCAGAGACTGCTTTCTGCTGGGGTGGCACAGTAGAACCACTTCTGGTTCCATCCATACATCGAGTCCGACAGAGGAAGAGTATTTCTTCTCCCTTGGGCGGAAGTAAATGCACCCAGCAGAAGTGGTGCTCTTTGACCATGTCGAGAAGTAGAATCGCCGAAACAGATCCACGCATGGAAGTACCCCAACAAAAGCCAAGCAAAGATGCTAGAACATAGCTAAGATCAAAACGGCATTCGGATGAAGGTTTACTAGTTCTAGATCAAAGTGTGCCAGAACATCTCGCAGGAATTGGCTTTCTGGTAGGCAGAATCCGCATCGCAGAAAGTCTTCAAGAATCACCATCTCGTTCTCTTGAACAACTAGGGTTTTTCTTCCTCCCCCGCAGGCCACCATTTGATCAACAGCCGGGAGGGAAGGATTTTTTCCTTCTCCAACACAGCCAAACTCTCGTCTCTGCAAAGGATGGATTGATTCAAAGACTCCATTGCACCAAAAGTCTCTGGAGAAAAAGATGGTTTTTGGTGGTGGAGTTTGTGACGAGAGGAGGGTTTTTTGCGGCGAGGAAGTAGATGAACAGAAGGGTTTCCTGAAGCTTCTCAAGCAAGGTAACGCCTTATATAGTCCTCAGCCCACTACCTGCTACTATTCATTATTTTAATATATTTTAGAGGGTTTTCACGGGTCATACCCGAAATCTCTTTTGGACCCGAAAAGAATTTGAAACAAAATGAATCTTTTTGGAATCTGAAAGATCATTTTATTTTACATTGAGGGCTACGGTACAAATAATTATATTGTAATTTTTTGAGGATTTAATACCTTATGGTTTCAGGGTAACCTCATAATTTCAGTATAATTATGATCTCAATACTATGCCTAATCTTAGTATTGGTTTTGGTCTCAATGTTAGCCTATGACCTCAGTACTGGTTTTGGTCTCAATGTAGTTCTGAGACCTCAGGGGTTCAATAGTTTCATTTACCTGTGGATGTATTGGTCACAAAGGATTTTACTTGTAACCATTTTTTAACACAGAGATATTTATTTAAGAATTCCAATTGATGATTATAGATTTTACGTAATCATTAAAAGAATTCAAGATGTAAAAAAAAGAAATTTCATTTCTTACAGTATTTACATAGAAAAGGGATACAGGCGACCAAAGCGTCAACCTGATCCGAAAGTAAATTGCAAAGTATCCCGAGGGACAAGTTGTCATCTATAGGATCAACTTTGTCCGCCCCAAGGGAACTTGTGACGTCTCTTAACCTATTGACATCGTCTTTTATGGACAAGAAGCAGTTGGCCCTAATCACATTGGAGAGGTCTCTTTGTTCCCAAACAAGGTCTCTCACTTCACGAGCCAATCTTGTGTCCTCACGAGCCCTGTTAAAGCTATTCATCAGGCGCTCAACAATAGTGAAAGTAGAAGTGAGGTTGCGACCTCCACTGAGGAAGCGCTCCTCGATCTTCTCTTTTTCTTCTTGAAGAGTTTTGCACAAAGCAATCTTCTCCCTTAAAGCAGCCTGAATCTCAGCAAGCTGTTTGCTGAGAACCCAGAGAGCTTTGTCCTCCTGTGCATATATGGATCAGTTCTAGAATTATGCAATGAAGAGAGAGAATAATTATGATAACCTGGGTGGCAAGAGCTAAGGGAGGAGGAAGACTTGGTAACAAAGGTGCTGCAGATGCAATAGCACCCAACATCTCAAGAGTTGGGCGCAAAATAGAAGCTTGAGGCAATGTGGCCACACAAACTTTAGTTTTTGCCAATTTTGCTGAAGAAGTTCCACTGGATGATCCTTCATCATCTCCAGATCGCTTTTTCAAAGATCTTGAAACTTCAAACATCTGAAGGATTCCAAAATGCATTACTTTCGAAGCATTTAAACCACGAAGAACAAATTCATGCAAATTTCTCAGAAGAGAATTACCTTCTGAAGAGCATGTTCAATATCAACTTCTTCTTCATCATTCTCAACAATCTTTTTGGAATCTCAGTTCGCCATTAAGATGAGAACAGAGAAGGAGAAGTGGAGTAAGAAGATGCGATGAAGTTCCAAAGACTTTGCAAATGAAAGTTTGTAAGTCTCAAAACAAAGAACTTCGTTATTTATATAACCAAGAAGCGACAGTTCGTGATCTCGAGATCCTAAACGCACTTACGTTTTGCCTCCAAAATTCATGATTACCTGTCAAGTTAAACCCAGAGTTTTCTTGGGAAATACACTGCTACTCGAAGTGCAGTACAACAAAGGAAGGCGAAGCGTCGGGTACTATATCCGAGAATTCTTAAATTTGAAGTTATAATCATTTTATCTTTTCAAATTTGGGGGCTAGTTGACGAGGATTATTACCCGAGCTAGTTGATTGAGTGTATCGTATTTAAGATATTTCGAATATAATATATTAATCTGTGCATTAGCAGCCGTTCTGGTCATAGAGACTATTTCCTGTGTATCAAAAGGTCTAATCGCAGAATCAGCCATTCTGGTACCTCTCCAGTTCATGTGTATCAGAAGGTCTAACTACAGAACTTGCGACGTCTCTTAACCTATTGACGTCGTCTTTTATGGACAAGAAGCAGTTGGCCGTAATCGCATTGGAGAGGTCTCTTTGTTCTCGGACAAGGTCTCTCTCCTCGCAAGCCAATCTTTCATCCTCATGAGCGCTATTAAAGCTGTTTATCAAGCACTCAACAACTGTAAAAGTACAAGTGAGGTTGCGACCTCTACTGAGGAAGAACTCCTCGATCTTCTCTTTTTCTTCTTGAAGAGTTTTGCACAAAGTAGTCTTCTCCCATAGAAGAGCCTGAATCTCAGAAAGCTGTTCGCTCAGAACCCAGAGAGCTTTGTCCTCCTATGCATATATGGATCAGTTCCAGAATTATGCAATGAAGAGAGATGATAAGGATGATAACCTGGGCGGCAAGAGTTGAGGGAGGAGGGAGACTTGGTAACAAAGGTGCTGCAGATGCAGTAGCACCTAACATCTCAGGAGTTGGATGCAAAATAAAAGCTTGAGGCAACGTGGCCACACAGACTTCACTTTTCGCCAATTTTGATAAAGAAGCTCCACTGGATGATCCTGCATCATCTCCAGATCGCTTCTTCGAAGATGTTGAAACTTCAAACATTTGAAGGATCCAAAATGCATTACTTTAGAAGCATTTAAACCACGAAGAACAGATTCATGCAAATTTCTCAGAAGAGAATTACCTTCTGAAGAGCATGTTCAATCTCGTCTTCTATTTCTTCTTCGTCATTCTCAACAATCTTTTTGGAATCTCGGTTTGCCATTGAGATGAAAACAGAGAAGAAGTGGAATGAGAAGATGAGGAGAAGTTCTAAAGACTTAGCAAATGAAAATTTTTGAGTCTCATAACAAAGAACTTCCCTGTTTATATAACCAATAAGTGACAGTTCGTGGCCTCGAGTGCCTAAACGCACTTATGTTTTGCCTCGAGAATTCATGATTACCTGTCAAGTTAAACCAAGAGTTTTTCTTGGGAAATAAATTGCCACTCGAAATGCAGTACAACAAGGGAAGGCGAAGCGTCGGGTACTGTATCTGAGAATTCTTAAATTTGAAGTTATAATCATTTCATCTCTTCAAATTTGGGGGCTAGTTGACGAGGATTATTACCCGAGCTAGTTGATTGAGTGTATCATATTTAAGATATTTCGAATATGATATATGAATCTGTGCATTAGCAGTCGTTCTGGTCACAGAGGCCACTTCCTGTGTATCAGATGGTCTAATCGCAGAACCAGCCATTCTGGTCACAGAAGCAACTTCTTGTGTGTTAGAAGGGCTGACCGTAGAACTTGTGCAACATGGCCGCAGGATGTGAATGACTAGAGTTGATCCCACGATTACATTTATCCTGAGGAGTGTTTGAGTTCTACCAGACACGTTTCCAGGATAAAGGTAACTTCTTCTCACCACATGTGAAGACAACCGCCAAGGAGTTAAGATGTGCGGTTATAACAGCACATATTAACAGGCGAACCAATAAAGATTGGAGTGCGGTTAGACAACTGCACATTGGCAATCGTCCGAACTGCTTTGCATTGGCAAACTTTCATTCAGTATAAAAGGATGGTAAGAAGCACAGAAGAGGACAATTCGATTAACATCGAGACATCGACACACAAGGTCAATTGACATCGAAACGTGATTCAGAGTGCGACTAGACTTGAACATTTCAAGTAATAGTTAGTATACATAAGCATTGAGGGAGATTGTCAACCTTTGTAACAATCTCCTCTTCCCTGTAAATTCCTCATACATAGTGAAAGCTACACAGGACGTAGGGTTTTTACTCAATCCGTTGAGGGCCCGAACCTGTATTGAGCGAGATTGTCAACCTTCGTAACAATCTCCTCTTACCTGTAAACACCTTTATACATAGTAGAAACTACAAAGGATGTAGGGTTATTGCTCAACCTGTTGAGGGCCCGAACCTGTATATTTATGTGTGTCTCCGATTCATACTTGTCTTAACTTACCCGATGAGCACCCTAAAAGGTCCCATTTCCTACTTCACTATATTGCATAAGATCGACTGGGGATCCGACTCCCAATTGTCGACAACTGTGTATAATAACTATTACTTCACTATATTTCCTACTTCACTATAATGTTGAGTAAGTTAAGATAAGTATGAACTGGAGACACATAGAATTATATAGGTTCGGGCCCTCAACGGATTGAGTAATAACCCTACGTCCTGTGTAGCTTTCACTATGTATGAGGAATTTACAGGGAAGAGGAGATTGTTACAAAGGTTCAATATCTCCCTTAATGCTTTTGTATACTAACTATTACTTGAATTGTTCAAGTCTAGTCGCACTCTAAATCAGGTTTCGATGATCTTGTGTGTCGATGTCTCGATGTTAATCGAATTGTCCTCTTTTGTGCTTCTTCCCATCATATTTTATACTGAGTGAAAGGATGCCAATGCAAAATAGTTCGCACAATTGCCAATGTGGAGTTGCCTAACCGCACTCCAATCTTTATCTGTTCACCAGTTAATATGTGTAGTTATAATCGCACATCTTAACTCCTTGACGGTTGTCTTCACACGTGGTGAGAAGAAGTTACCTTTATCCTGGAAACGTGTCTGGTAGAACTCAAACACTCCTCAGGATAAATGTAATCCTGGGATCAACTCTGGTCACGCACATCCTACGGCCATGTTGCACAAGTTCTACGGTCAGCCCTTCTAACACACAAGAAGTTGCTTCTGTGACCAGAATGGCTGGTTCTGCGATTAGACCATCTGATACACAGGAAGTGGCCTCTGTGACCAGAACGACTGCTAATGCACAGAATCATATATCATATTCGAAATATCTTAAATATGATACACTCAATCAACTAGCTCGGGTAATAATCCTCGTCAACTAGCCCCCAAATTTGAAGAGATAAAATGATTATAACTTCAAATTTAAAATCCTCGGATACAGTACCCTACGCTTTGCCTTCCCTTGTAGTACTGCACTTCAAGTGGCGGTTTATTTCCCAAGAAAAACTCGAGTGACGACATCCATCTCGCTGGTCTTATCTGGTCGGCAATTCTCGAACCAGAGTTTTTCTTGGGATATAAACCGCCACTCGAAGTGCAATACAATAAGGGAAGGCGAAGCGTCGGGTATTGTATCCGAGAATTCTTAAATTTGAAGTTATAATCATTTTATCTCTTCAAATTTGAGGGCTAGTTGACGAGGATTTTTACTCGAGCTTGTTGATTGAGTGTATCATATTTAAGATATTTTGAATATGATTTATGAATCTGTGCATTAGCAGCCGTTCTGGTCACAGAGGCTACTTCTTGTGTATTAGAAGGTCTAATCGCAGAACCAGCCATTCTGGTCATAGAAGCCACTTCCTGTGTATCAGAAGGTCTAACCGCAAAACTTGTGCAACTTGGCTGCAAGATGTGCGCGACCAGAGTTGATCCTAGGATTACATTTAGCCTGAGGAGTGTTTGAGTTCTACTAGACACGTTTCCAGGATAAAGGTAACTTCTTCTCATCACGTGTGAAGACAACGGTCAAGGAGTTAAGATGTGCAGTTATAACTGCACATATTAACCGGCGAACAAATAAAGATTGGAGTGCGGTTAGGCAACTGCACATTGGCAACCGTTTGAACTGCTTCGTATTGGCATCCTTTCATTCTATATAAAAGGAAGGAAAGAAGCACAGAAGAGGATAGGTCAATGAATATTGAAACTTGATTGAGAGTGCGAGTAGACTTGAACAATTCATGTAATAGTTAGTATACAAAAGCATTGAGAGAGATTGTCAACCTTTGTAACAATCTGCTCTTTCCTATAAATTCCTCAAACATGTTGAAAGCTACACAGGACGTAGGGTTATTACTCAATCCGTTGAGGGCCTGAACCTATATAATTCTGTGTCATTAGTTCATACTTATCTTAACTTACCCGACGAGCACCCTGAAAGGTCCCATTTCCTACTTCACTATATTGCATAAGATCAACTAGGGATCCGACTGCCAATCGTCGACAGCTGGCGCCCACTGTGGGGCCTTCCACAAGGTGATCTCTTTTCGGCAGGAGTTCTGGTAAGTCATGTCTGGGGCATACGATTCCAAGAATGATTTTGATTTCGACGACTATGCTCACATCCAGATGCCCTCGTCTAGTGACCCCGTTCCTACGGAAGAGGTCCATGAGGAGGTTACCCTCGAGATTCAACCCGAGGAAGAATCCTCTCCTACTCTGGTCATGTATGTCGACTAAGAGTATGAGAAACTAATACATTCACCTCACGTGAGTCTTTCCACGTCAGAGGTTGAATATGTCCCACAACCCATCATCCCACAGAATGCTGGAGATGATGGTCCTAGATTTAGTCCCAGGAGATTTGACCCAGACAGTATCCAATCTCTTTTTGACTTCGAGTCTGACTCAGAGCAAGGAGAAATGTTCTCCCCGTCTGCGACCTCGGTTCCCTGGGAATTTGCTACGCTTACGGAGGAAACTCCTGAGCAACGCATAGCCCGAGAAGAGCGAGAGCGCAAATAGGAAGAAGATCAAGCTCGTGAATGGTGGGAGGATTAGATTCGCAAGGGCACTGAGGAAGCCTTACGCCTTGCACAGTCTCGCCCAGATACCGTTGCTGGTGACCTTGGTCCCGGTACCTCTCAACCGCATGGTCGCAGACGCGACCAGACGCCATCTTTGGCTTCAGACTATCCTCCAGCGGTTAAGGAGACAATAACTCCTATGGCTCCTAGGAGGAGTACCCAGGATCAGATTCGTGACATCGCAACAACCCTACAGAATCCTCCTCCTAGTATAGGAGATGCGGACAGAACAACTTTTGCCAAAGTCCTTGCGGACACGCTGGATAAAGTTGCGTCCGAGACCTCCTCAACGGCGTCATCCCATTCCGCGATTCGTTCCCATGAGCGGGATTATTCTCACTCTAGCCATGGGAGGCGCAATCGAGTGCCAACCACGTCGGTCTGGCACGATATGGCCAAGTAAATTGGAAGTTCCCGCGAGTGAGTTCGTGTACCAGTTCATTCCCGCCTGGGACCGTGGGGGACGTCTCCTTAGGATAATGTCATCCGCGACCATATGGAAGGGCACGGTGAGAGACAATTCCCAGTGCTTATGTAGGTTGTAGGGCTTTCTTGCCAGGCCTCCGTGCTGTGCTTTGGCCAGATAAGTTCAAATTTGGCATGATCGAGAGGTTTGATGGAACTCAGAATACTTCAAAGTTTGTTCAAATCTATATCACTGCCATACAAGCAGTAGGGGGAGATGACCGCGTAATAGCTAACTACTTGCCAATGATCCTTGAAGGACCAGTAAGAACCTAGTTGTTCAATCAACCAGAAGGGTCAATTTACAATTGGGAGATGTTATGCGATGCTATCCTTAACAACTTCCAAAACTGCTTTGTATTGGCATCCTTTCATTCAGTATAAAAGGAGGGAAAGAAGCACAGAAGAGGACAGGTCAATGAACATCGAAACTTGATTCAGAGTGCCACTAGACTTGAATAATTCAAGTAATAGTTAGTATACAGAAGCATTGAGGGAGATTGTCAACCTTTGTAACAATCTCCTCTTTCCTGTAAATTCCTCATACATATTGATGTGTTCAAGTCATAAGATTATGTTGCTTCGTATTGGCATCCTTTCATAGTACTTCGACCAAGGTTCGCATAGTAACGAACCGGGCCGGAAAAAATGAACTGGGCCTACTCGGTTCGCATAGTGATGAACCGGGCCGTCACTATGCGAACGAGGGCACGTGGGTCTTGGCTAGGCGGGACGCGGGAGTGGGCGCGTGTGCATCGCCGTGTGGCCGAGAGCGGGAGGCGGGACACGGGAGCGGGACGCATGACACGGGAGTGGCCAAGCGGGACATGGGCACGTGACGAGGAGGGACGCGGGAGCGGGAGTGGGACACTGGACGAGGACCGGGAGGAGGCAGGTGGCGGGACTGGGGGGAGGCCGGACGCGGTAGTGCAGGAGGGCGGAGCAGGCGTGTGTAACACCCTGGTTTTGGGGGTGAAAAGTTTTTGCATAAAATCCTGCATGCATGTATCCCTGTAGTTATAGCCAGATCAGCTGAACCCTAATCTCTCTCAAACCCTAAAAATCTCCAAATCTATTCTCTAGATCCAGATCAAGATCTGACCATCCAGATTTAACCTACCAGTTATTCTGAAGATAAAAGTCTTCAGGAGCCAGATTGAATTCTAACCCTAACTCCCAGTATCTAAGTCTCTTTCTGTTTTTGAAAACAGGAAATTCAGATTTACCCTACGTACCCCAGTTTCCAGATAACTGAGTTATCATGGTTTAACCCTATCCAGACTCAAGTATCTTTTGGAATATGTTCCTAGGTATATCCTCAACTTACTTCAAAAAGTTGGGAACTAGATTGTTTCATCTAAGTACTTTTCGCAGTTTAGTCCAAATTTTACTGCGAATAAGTCCTTTCTCTATTTACCTGGAAGCCTGAAAAGGCTAAAATCCACGAATCAACTCCAAATCCAGAATTTCTTCAGGGAACACCTCCCAAATTCTATTTGATACATATTTCCCTTATGTTTAAACTTCAAAATCTCACTCCAATTTCTAGAATTCGAGATCGACAAAATCCAGATCTATTTTACCCTAATTTTACCCTATTTTCGAAAATAGGTGAAATCCCTCAAACCTTATCAAATTTTCTCCAGATTTGAGCTAAATGAGTATTAATAGAAATATTATACTCATCCATGAAATTAAATCCCAAATTAAACCTCTCTAAGACCAGAATTACAAATCAGTCCAGACTTCAACCAAAATCATCACAATTATGCCCCTGGATCGACCAGCCCCTCTGTTCACGACCAGAAGCTGTCTTCGACCAGCGCCTGGGGCTTCGACCACGACCAGGATCCAGCGCACAAGACTGTTGCTTCGACCTCGAGTACGCGCCGTTGTTTCAAGCTTCGATCACCTCACCTCGCCAGCTGCTACAGTAGCCCGTAGTCGTTGAAGCCAGCCCGTGGTCGCCATCTTCACCAGCTGAACAGTGCCACGTGTGCGAGCACTGTTGGCTACTGTGGATCTTCCCCGGCGCGACTCACAGCCAGTTGTTTCTCCCGTTTGCACGCCACCGGCAACGGCTCCAGCAGGAAAGCTTAGCCACGTGTAGTCCTTGCCGCGGCCAGCCATCAACTCGCCTTCACTTCGCAGCAGCTCCAGCTGCAAAAGCCCTCACGGCCGCTGAACTAGGTCACCTCGACGCCAGCTCGCCGTGAAGTCGCATCCCGTCTTTTCCTTGCCGGCTACAACTCCCCGAGCTTTTCCAACCGTTGAGAACCTCCAGCTTTACCTATTTATACCCTCTGGGACTTAGCCAACTTCACCACACAGCAAAAACACAAGAAAACCAGCAACAACACTGTGTCTTCTTCTTCCCCGGCGAGCAGCAAAGGGAGCTTCGGTGCTAAGCTTCTCCACTACTTCATACTTCGATCCAACACCCCCAGTGAGCTTCTCTCATCTCCCTCATGCTTTTCAAGCTTGGAATTTAGTTTAAATACCCTCAGTCACCGGCAATCGCCGTGTTTCATCTAGAACTCCGATGAGCAATTAACCCTCACCTAAATTGAATTGATCTTCGAGCCAGTAGTGAAAGATGCTTAGAATAGCTCACTTAAGACCCCTGAGCTATAGGTTTGAACAAATTCGTTGTAAAACAAAAACCCCCAATTTCCAGCCATGAACATGAACTTGTACTTACTGATTTAGCTTCTCTGTTGAGCAATCTGTTAATCTAACTTCACCAATGCATTTCTAGTACGCTGAGGACCATACACAAGCAAGGAATTGAGTTCAATCACTTTAAATCAGAAATGCCCAAATCAGATTTGAGTTCATCTTTTCTCCAGCCTGTATCTTCCAAATCCAGCCACTCCAGCTCAAACCACTTTGCCATTTAGATGTTTTGGACCATTCTGAGAAACTTTGTGTTCTATCACGACTTCTAATTCGGCCTAGATTGTGAGATATAGCTATGCCCTAGTTACTGCACTGTTTATGTTGCATGTGGTCCAGACCAGTCAACTTCTTTGCCGGTTTTCATCACTTCCCGGCCATCTCCTGCCCTAAATCCTGTTGAGACATTTGTTCCTGATACAAATGCCTAACTATCAGACAAAGTGGTACATAATTTGGAGCCCTAGATCAAAAGTTATGGCAAACCCTAGTTTCTGGCCATGTCAACTCTATGTCAAACTATGCCAGCCAGTGGCATTAGCCCTGTTCACCCACCTCTGGTCGTGAAAAACAGAAAATACTTTGTCAAATAGTTGCCTCACTACCTTGTGCACCATATGCTTGAATCAAAACCCATTTTGGCCACTGGGAACTATTCAAACCATGTCAATGCCATTCTTCGGCATTGTCAGCCCTTGTCAGCCTATGTCAGCCAATGGCATTGGGCCAGTTTGACCCCTTCTGGGCATGCAAACTGAACATAACCTTGTCCCTTAGACTCCTGATGTTGTGATCTACATTTTATTCTACTGTCACAACTTGAGTTAAGCCCTCTATGATCCATCGACCCTATGTCGATGCCTTGAACCGAATGTCGACCTAAAGACGTTCGCTGTTTTTGAGCGAACCAGCCGCAGCCTTGATATCATTCTGATATTTTGGGACATTTGGAACCTTGTAAACCCTTGACAACTAATCTTAATCCTGGTTTCCATAGTTTAACCCTAATCGTTTCTCAGAACTCTCAAATCTTGTATCGCCTAAGTGTTTCTCCTTGCATTATCGCATATAGTGGATTAGTAAGAGTAGGATTGATTGTAATGCCAGTTTGCTTGTTTGATCCTTGTTCAGAGCAAGAGTTCGAGTTCAAAGACTTCGTCGCAAACCCAACATGAACTGCTCTTTCTTACGACGCGGAAGGCAAGTCATATTCTTGAACATCTTGAACCTATATTTTATGAATTGCTAGAATATACCTTGATTATAAAATAATATTGCATGTGAAAGATTGAGAATAGTTGAATTATGAAATGGCAGCATCAGGCTGATGCCTATGAATTGTGAATTGATCAAATAATGAGCCATGAACTAATATATTATATATATATTTATATTCATGAAATAAAACCCCTAGCCGTAACCAGTATTTTGGTATGGAATGGTGAAAGCACTGGAGGTGCTTGGTCACACAGGATGTGCCAGCACTGGAAGTGCATGGATTGTGGTATGATCTGGTCACTGGCATATAAGGACTAGAACCTTGTGTTGTGCGTCTAGTGGCATGATTAACGTGCCGACCGCAAGCCTGGTATGGGACAGGCCTGAACAAGTAGTATGTGGATCACACATGAAACCCCTATATGACAAACTCACGATTAAACACGGGGTGCGCTCCAACACATATCACAGGATGTGATCATGCACGCTGACCCTGAGGGGAAGATGCCAATTAGTGGGGGTTGTGAAACCCTGCCACAACTGTGGTTTGCATGAAGAAAACCACGGGGTCTGGGGTGAATTGTGTGTGAAACATGGCAAAAGTTCTTGTTATCTCCACCTTGCCGCTCACAGTATGAAGTGAGTCAGGGGTCCAATCCTTGTGATAGGAAGGGCATTGTAACATCCTGAGTTTTGGGGTGAAAAGTTCTTTCTTAAAAATCATGCATGCTTATGTCTCTTCTAGATCAGCCAAATCAGCCTCAGCTTTATTCTGTTCTAGCCCTAAAATCTCCAAAATCTATCCTATGACCCCAAGTCAAGACCTGACTTTCCAGATTTGATCTATCAGTTATCCTAAATCTAAAAGCCTTCAGAACCCAGATCCAATTCTATCTCTAACTACCAGATTTATCAACCCATTTCTGTTTTCGAAAACAGAAATATCTTATATTACCTAAATACCCTAAGTTTCAGAAATTCAAATTTAATCAAAATCTTAGCCAAGTTCAGACCAGATTATTTTTGGATTATGATCAAGGGTATGCCAATACCTTAATCCAAAAAGTTGGAGCCAGATTTCACCATCTAAACCCTTTTCGCAAATCAGTCCAAGAGTTATTACAAATTAGTCCTTATATGATATCTGAATACCCAAAAAGGCTAAAACCTCCAGATTAACTCCAAATTCAGAATTTCTTCGGCAAATCTTTTCTAGATGCTACTTGAAACAAGTTCTTCTTCTGTGCAGATTTCAAGATCTCATCCTAATTACCATAATTCAAAATCAATTGAAACTCAGATTCAATTACCCTAAAAATACCCTATTTTCAGTCTGTATCAAAGACTACTCAAATGTGCCAAATTTTATCAACTGTTCTTGCCAAATATTCTGTTGAATATAATCTGCCAGATCAGTGCAATCAAATTCAGTTTAAACCTTCCAAAACTCCAGATTCGCAGATCAGTCCTTTTTCCAGATTTTCTAAAAGCCAGAAAAGGCAAAATATTGCAAATCATCTTCAAATTCTAATCTAACTCAGGGAACACCTCCCAAATGCTTTTCAACACAAATTCTTCTTATATGAGTATCTCAAAATCAAACACTAAATCCCAGAATTCGAGATCAATAAGTTTCAGACTTATTTTACCCTAATCTACTCTGTTTTCAGTTCATATCAAAAGTCATCCAAATGTCTCAAACTTTATCTTCTAGCTGTGCCAAATCATCTATTGAATTAAGTATACCAAAACAGCAGAATCAATTCCAGATCAAATCATCCAAATCTTCAGATTTACAATTCAGTCCAAATCAAGAAATCAAAAACTGCAAATCAGCCCTATTTCGACCAGAGCAGCAGCACCTGTACACACGACCAGTACTCGCCGTGTTTTGCTTCCTTGCGCTGTGCACGTTCGCCGCCGGCCAAGCTTCGCCTGCAACTTGATCGTGCATGCTGTTGCGCACGTGTCCTCGCCTCAGCCGTCACCGTGGCAGCGCCGCTGCAACGTCGACGACCAGCGCCTGCTCCCGCGTGTGACCAGCAATGACTGTTGTCAGCATCTTCTTGCCACGTCGCTTGCCTTGCCAGCCGTTGTCGCCACCGCTTTGCACCGCCCGACATGATTGAGTCCCAATGTAGCAACAGCTTTGCCTCGCCAGTGCGCCGTCGCGTCACCGTTCGCCGTTGTTACATCTGCGCCCGGCAACTCATATCAACTGACACCAAATTCAATGCTACTACCTCCTTGCAAGCTACGCCCACTGCTCTATTTAAACCACCAGTGCCTTGTATCATCTCCTCTTCACCAGGACTTAACCAAATTCTCAAACTTCTTCACTGTCGTCGTCTTCTCCGGCGAGATCAGCTCGAGGCCTCACGGTGCCAGCTTCACCCGCTGCATCTCTCACCAAATTAACAGCATCAGTGAGTTTCCCTCACCTCCCTCATCGTGCTGTACCAACTAATTTAACTCCCTTACACTTTATCGCCTGTGATCACCGGAAATGGCTGAAATTCGAAGAATGCCCTGTTCCGGCAAAGCAGGCCAAATTACTTCGAATTAGCTTTCGATTCTGTGGAAGAAAATGATCAGTGAGCCATTTCCAGCAAGCCTGTGCATCAAGATCTCCAGATTGAGCTTCAATCGAAGCTTTCCCCAATTTTGAGCTTCTCTAGAAACCGGCGATCGTCGCCAGGCTTCTCCGGCCATCCTCTAACAAAATTGACCATCCTAGTAGCTCCCTTATACTCCACAGATACTCCCTGAGCTTGGAATTAAGTTCAAACCCCCTACAGTAAAAACCCCCAAATCCTATGTCTTCTTCTCCGGCACAGTTCACCGGAAAAGTTTTCCCGGCCGTTTCAGCTCAAATCACTTTGTCCATCGTGTGTGCCTTAACCCCCTGAGTATTTTTGTCTTCTAGCCCGACACCTAAATCAGCCTAGATCAAAAGATATAGCCATGCCAAGATCTTGTCCAGAACTGCTCCAGTGCAACCAGTTCACCTCAGTTCATCACTGAATTTCATCACTTTCCAGCCATTTCTTGCCCTAGATTCTGTTGACTTAATTGTTCCTGTTATCCTTGCCTACCTCCCAGACAAAGTGGTGCATCATTTGGAGCTCTAGATCAGAAGTTATGCCAAGCCCTAGTTTCTGGCCATGTCAAGATCAATGCCAAACTATGTCAGTCAGTGGCATTAGCCCTTTTCACTCCCTTCCAGATGTGCATTTTGAGCATAACTTTGTCCCTTAGATTCCTGAGGTGTGATCAACATTTTCTTCTTCTATCACAACTTGATTTGAGCCCTTGAATTATATTTGCCGCTAAACCCTAAATTTTGACACTGTCTCAGTGCATGCCAGCCAATGGCATTGGCCTTGTTTACCCATTTCTGATTGTGCAATTTGAAAACCACTTTGTCCACTGAATTTGTAGAGTTATGATCTACACTTTCTTCTACTGTCATAACTTGAGATAAGCTCTCTAGTTTTCCTTGAAGTTATGTCAGAGCTTTGATCCGAATGTCAATCTGCTGACATTCGCTGTTCTTGATCAAACCAGCCACAAAACTGATGTTCTTATTGTAACCTTGAGATCCTAAGAGCATCTAACACCTATCCTTAGCCAATTCCTTGAAACCCTAGATCTCAACTCAGTTCAGCTTGTAATCTCAATTATCTCCAGTATCGTTCAGTTATCCTTGTTAAGCATATCTGCATATAGATCCTAAATCATTTTAATATATAAGTAATATTTGTGTGTATTGTTTGTTTGTCGCCAAGCAGATCCAGAAATCAAGTTTGAGGACTTCGCTGTTGACCCGTCATCAACTGCTGTTTCTTACGACGCGGAACGCAAGTCATATCCTTGGTCATCTTGAACCTATATTTTAAATGTTGCTAAAACATAAACTTGAATATAGATAATATTGCATGAGAAAGATTGAGAATGGTTGATTTATGAATTGGCAGTACTAGACTGGTTATCTGTGAAATGTGAAATAAACAAGTTTTGAGCCATGAACTATTATATGTATTTATATACTTATATTCATGAAATAAAACCCCTAGCCGTGACCAGAAAATGGTATGGATGGCTGTAGCACTGGAGGTGCTAGACTGCAAAGGAATGCAGGCACTGAAGGTGCAGGGTTGTGGATGGTCTGGTCACTGGCATATAAGGACTAGAACCTTGTGTTGTGCGTCTAGTGGCATGAACAACGTGCTGACCGCAAGCCTGGTATGGGACAGGCCTGAACAAGTACTTATGTGGATCGCACATGAAACCCCTGCATGAGATGTGTTGTGATGATTGATATGGAGGCTGACTCCCACTATCACTGAAGGTGATCTGACATTAGACCCAGCAATGGGGAAATGAGTAAGGGTGGGGGTATAGCCCGCCACAACTGTGTTTCGCGAGAGATCCACAGGGTCAGGGGTGAATTGTGAGTAAAACATAACAAAAGTTCTTGTTATTTCCACCTTGCCGCTCACAATATGAAGTGAGTCAAGGGTCCAATCATTTTGTTAGGATAGGAAAGGTTTGAAAGTGGAATATCTTGCGGGTAAATTGGTACCTCTCTGCAGAGTTAAAAACGTATTCGAATACTCCGAGCTCCCGGGTTTATAGGAGCGAGTCTGCTGCGGTGGATTAAATCCACGGGGTGTGACACAAGTACTATTTTCTAAATAAAATGTTGTCATGATAAGGAGTGCTGCCGTGGGCTGTCGTGTGTCGACGTGTCGCGGTAGTGCTATAATCTAGTGAACATGATTGATAATGTTATATTATGAAAGGTGCTGCCATAAGATGAAGTATGAAAGAAAAAGGTTATTTTATAAACATCCATAATTCTTGACTAGTCTAGGTTCATATCATCACTACTATATGTATCTATTCTTACCTATGACTTGCTGAGTACGTAAGTGCTCACCCTTGCAACATTCAACTCAATAGATGGAGCCTACCTTGATCAAGATGAGGGCGTGGAGGGCTTCTTGGATCCAGAAGGAGGAGCGTCAGTTCCGCCAGAGCCCTGATGTGTGTTGTTCTGCCGTCCACTTCTCTTTGTGGGTGGGTCACCTACCTTCTGCTGTGTAGATGTTATTTTGCTAAACCATGTATGCCGTGAAGGCATTGTAATCTTCTTATGTAATATCAAGGCCAGCAGGCCACACTGCTTAACTATTTTGTAAGTTACTCTGTTGCAATGTGATATACTCCTGTGCTTGACTTATCCTGGGACGTCAAGGGTATATGTATGCTATGCATATATGGGACTAGCTACAGCGAGCTAGGTCTCTACAGGAGTAGTCGTAGTCCCAGTTTCGGGGCGCGACAGGCATGAAAGTGGATATATCTTACGGGTAAATTGGTACCCCTCTGCAGAGTTAAAATTGTATTCGAATACTTCATGCTCCCGAGTTTTAGGAGTATGCCGCGGTGGATTAAATCCACGGGGTGTGACACTAGTATTGTTTTATAAATTAAAATTTGTTAGTTCAAGATTACCCAAATGACATGTGTTGTCATGATAAGGGGTGCTGCCGTGGGCTGTCATGTGTTGACGTGTCGCGGTAGTAACATAATTTAGTGATCATATGATAACTAAGAGGCATGTGGATTGTGCTCTAAGTATATAAAATGCTGCCATGAGCATGAGATTTGAACAGCTTGGAAGAAAAGTATTTATGGAAAAACCCTCTCACCTCTTTTCCCACAATAGCATAGGATCATGTCATCTCTACTATACGTATCTCTACTATTACCTATGACTTGCTGAGTACGTAAGTGCTCACCCTAGCAACTCATCAACAATAGATGGAGTGCTACAATACCAAGGCGAAGGCTTGGAAGATTTCGTGGATCCAGAAGGAAGAGAGCCAATTCTGCCAGAGCCCTGAAGTGTGCTGTTCTGCTGTCAACTTCTTACGACTGTGGGGGTTTCGCCTAGCTTCCGCCCAGTAGTTGTCTTTTTGTTTTAATTAGACCATTTGTGCCGTGAAGGCATTGTATTACTCTTTTATTGTACCAGGCCAGCAGGCCATACTGTTTATGAATGATATTTTGTAAGTTACTCTGCTGCAATGAACTCCTGTGCTTGACTTATCCTGGGAAGTCAGTGGTATGTATGTATGAGGCCAGCTGCAGTGAGCTAGGTCTCCACAGGAGTAGTCGTGGTACCCTGCTCGGGGCGCGACAGCGTGGGATGTGTGGCGCGCGTGGCATGGCGCACTGGCGCGTCGCACGCTGGAAGTAGCGCTGCCCATTGGGTTCACATTTTCAAAAATAGACGTTGGCGGGAGACCAGCCGTTTTTTGACCGTTTGAACCTTTAAAAATTCGGAAAAAATACCAAAAAATTCAAAAAATCCCAAATTTTTTCTATAAATCGGCATGCACCCCCTCCCCATTCAACCACAGCTCTAATCCCATTCTCTTCTCTTGATTTCAGACTAAAAATCGAGTTGTTTCTTGCTAATTTGTGCAAAATTTGAAATATTTTGCAAAAATATTTCTAATTTGCAAATTCAATAAGAGTGAGGAAAAAAGGTATGTTTCATTACAATGTTGTTTTTCAGTATTGTTTTTGTTCTCCATTTTTGTTTTAGTAATATGTATTTATTTTTTTTGCTATTGCTTAAAATGGCGGATGGAAATTCTCCGTTCGATGAATTTCCTGTTACTCAGTTCGGTTTAAGACCGGAGGACTATGAAGCATATGATCATAACATACCGATTACGGATGACTATGAATCATACACACAAGCAACCAGAGAAATACCCGCCCAATCTGTAGGAGGCTCATCATGTGCGGGGCTCTGATACGGTTGGAACAAAGCGAACTCGAATGAACCAGTCGGAGGTTTGGCAAGACTACGACGAGCTAAAGCAGAAGGTTAATGGAAGAGATGTCAGGTATGCAGCAAAATGTAAAATTTGTGGACAGGAATTATCGACAACACTGGGCACGGGCACGGGACACTTGAAGAGGCATGCCGCAGCGTGCAAGAAGAAGATAGGCGTTCAAATGAGACAGCAACAATTGAGGACCAACCCCGACGGTACTGTAATTAATTGGGAGTATAATCCCGAAGTAGCTAGAGAGGCTTTATGTCATTTAATTGCTACTGAAGATTTACCATTAGGATTTGGTGAATCCCCTGGTTTTGAAGAGTATATTAGGACTACTCATAATCCTAGATTTACTAGTGGTTCTCGTCAAACAACAACTAGAGAGATGAAAAAAATGTTTGACAGAGATAGGTTAAAGTTAAAAGAACAATTTAAAACTTGCACATTTTCTATTTCCTTAACATCTGACATCTGGGCTGGTAGAGCTAGAGAAGATTACCTAAGTGTAGTTGCTCACTTTGTTAATCAAAACTGGGAAATGGAGAAAAAAGTAATTGGACTAAAACTTATATATGTATCTCACACAGGTGAGAATATTGCTCAAAGTATTTTGAATGTTGTTCAGGAATTTGAAAAAAGTGATAAGATTTTCGCCATCACTTTAGATAATGCGTCATCTAATACAAGTGCTATGAATATTTTGACACCCATGCTTAATAAGTATGATGAGTCTTTCTTAATGCATCAACATTGTGCAACCCACATAACTAATCTTAATGTAAAAAGTGGAATAAAAAGATTACAATTTCTAAATAGCTCAAACATAAGAATTGCTACATGGAAGAATATTGTCGTGCAGCTGGGGTAAGACCTAGGAAATTTGGTTTAGATATGCCTATTAGGTGGAACCCCACGTACCTTATGCTTAAAACTATACTGCCATACAAGAATTGTCGACGATTCGGACTCGGGGTCCTTAGCTGAACTTATGCAGAATTTGTATGTTGTGAGACCTTTCAGGGTGTCCCTCTAGGAAGGTATGATGAATCAAAGAGAACTAGAGCACAGAGAGGTTTATACAGGTTCGGGCCCTCGATGGTGGGAGTAATAGCCCTACGTCCTGTTGGGATTTCACTATGTACGTTAAAAGGATTTACAGAGTTATGGAAAAGATCTTCACACGTGAAGATTTTTCCTATGTGTTTGTACAAAACAATGCCTGGAAGGCTTGTGAAGGCTATCTAACTTAGACTACTGTCTTCTGGTTGCTTTGTCTTGATGATCGAATGTAACATCCCAGTTTTTGGCAATCTTTTCTGCTCACGAGTCAGCATATCTTCTTTGGAATCTCTGATGTCTCAACTCTATCTTGATCTTAGGTATGCCACTACCTTAACCCAAAAAGTTGGCAGCTAAACTTCATCTCCCAGATCATTTTCACATTTCAGTCCAAAAGTGTTTCAGTTTAGTTCCTTTCAGAATTTTCAGAAAGCCCAAAAAAGCTAAAAGTCTCAGATCGTCTCCAAATTCAAATCTGATCAAGTGATTATCTTTCTTTCATTTTTCTAAACGTTTTTCCCTTCTAGAAGAACTCAAAAATCTCAACCGAAACCCTAGTTTCAGCCCCGGCAAAATGTCAAACCCTAATTACCCTATTTTACCCTGTTTTCGATTTTTGTCGAAACCCTCAGATCTTATCGGATCTTACCATTTTTCCTGCTGGATGAGTCCAAGTATTTTGGTAACACTCATCTGCAAAGTCAGAATTCAAATCAGCCCTCCAGATCTTTAGATTTGCAAATAGGCCCAAGTTCCCGAACCAAAATCCTCGCAGTTTAGTCCAAACCTTCGCAAATCAGTCCAAAACCTTGCAAACAAGCCCCTGGCCCTTTCTTCAACCACGACCAGAGCCGCGTGCACGACCACGACCTGAGGACATTCGACCGCAGCTGTTGCCGTTGCCGTGAACCACCGTAGCCTTCACCACCAGCCAGATTCGCCGCCGCCAACGGTCGAAACCAGCGCGTACCGCACGTGTTCGCGTCGTGCCAAGGAACGCCACCGTGGCAATGACTGGAGACCGTGGCTTCACCGTTCGAGCGCGTGCCTGCCATTGTCAGGACTTTACTGCCACTTGGTTGCCATGCCGAAGCTCGCCATCCCGTCGTCCTGATGAAGTCCCGATTTCGCGCAATACCCTATCTCTGGAGAGCTCCCGTCGTGTTCCCATGCACCTCGTCGACTGCTCCGGCGCCAGAGAGTATCCCCGACGATTGCTACCACTCCCGAGGACTCAACCCCGCGGCTATATAAAGCCCCCTCGCCCAGCATCTCTTCACACCACCCCGCAGCTGTATGCTTTAGCTTCTACCACTAGAGAGCAACCAAGCTCCTCAGCGCCGCCGTGAAGACCTTCTTCCCCTGCGAGCCACTTCTGAAGCTCACGGCGCCAGCTTCGCCCGCAGCTTCTCAATCCAAACCGACACCACCAGTAAGCTCCCCTCATCCCCCTGTGCGTGTCATAGCGCTTAATTGGCCCCCGGCGGACCTCAACAGCGGCAATCACCGGAAAAGCCATAATCCCCTGTTCCCCTAATGCCGAGCGATTCAAGCCAAATTGGTCCTCGTGCCAGTAGAGAATAGTGATCAGTAAGCTGGGAGGAGTAAGCCTACAAGTTTGGAATCGTCAATTTTGCCCCGAGCGTCGAATCCCCAAGTTCGAGCCTCGGCAGTTCGCCGGAGAACACCGCCGTGCTTCTCCAGCCATTCTCTGGCAAAGTTGAGTACACTAGTAGCTTCGTGATGACCCCTAGATGCTTCCCAAGCGTGGAATTGAGTTCAAACGCCCTGGAACGAAAACGCCCAAATCGGTGACTTCGTCTTCGGCTCCGATCACCGGAGTTCATTTTACGGCCAAACCAACCAATGAAACCTTGTCATCTAGCTAGGCCTCAACCCCCTGAGCAATTTACTTCACTGGCTCGAACCCTGAATCGGCCTAGACCAAAAGTTATGATCATGCCAAGATTACTGTCCAGTAGTTCAGGCCACCGTGTTTGCTCACCGGATTTGGCCACCCTCCGGCCACTTTCTGCCCTTGAGCCTGTTGAGAGTTTTGTAGCTGTTATCAATGCCTAAACTCCAGACAAGGTTGTGCACCAATTGGAGTCCTGAGTCAAAAGTTATACGATGCCCTAGTTTCTGGCCATGTCTAGCACTATGTCAGTGCATGTCCACCAGTGGCATTAGATGATTTAGACCTGTTACATTTGAGCAATTGAAATGCCACTTTGTCCACTAAGTGTTTTGAACCATGCTCTACAATATTCCCTACTGTTACATCTCCAGAAAACAAACCTAGAACCAATTTAGGGCTATGTCAAGCCATGAGCCGAATGTCAGCCCTTCGACATTCAAGTCCTTTTGAGCCCATCTCTTCGATCAATATCAAGTGACCTTGTCCAAACCCTTCCCCTGCATGCATGATGTATTTACGTATTATTTTCTAGTGCTTGTATGCTTATATAGTGTGTATGTGTTGTTTGTATCCGCGGTGGAACCAGACGTTGAAGGAACAGAAGAGATCTTCGAGGATTCATCTGAACAGCTAGACCCATCACTACAAGGCAGGTCTCAAACCCTTGATCATGTCTAGCCTAATATTTTGAAATGAAGTATGTGCATGCCTTAGATTCAAATAAGAGCTATGTTTCAATGAAATGATTAGATATGACCTAAATAACTATAAAGCCCCTTTTGACATTGAATATCGATGCACCCTTGTCACCTTAGAATACCATGCTTAGGTTATGCTATGCTCAAGATTATATGTTAAATGTTGAATGGTCACATATGAGAAAAGCATGTTCAAAACCCTTTTTGTGAAAGAAAATGTGATTGGAATCGATAGTGAGGATGGTTTGATTGGATGGTGCTGTGTGCGCACTGGGAATGTGAAAGACTCCTCACTAGAGATTCATAAGGACTAGAACCTTGTGTTGTGCTTCTATGCGGCATGAAAAACGTACCAACCACTTGCCCGGTTATGGGATGGGCGCAACTTAGTAGCTTTCTTTAGTATTAGCTTTTCCCTGCAATGGTTGTCGATCCAGTTTCTTGCAAGAGCTGGTGGGCCGCAGAAGGCCATGAGTGACGTGAGTTCAGAAAAATCATGAGAGGAAAAGGTGGAAAGAAGGAAGACGCCCTATGCCAGATTAAGTCGTGCGCGACTGTAATCAAGAGAGGCTATGTGTCTTGCGAGAACATAGACTCAGGCTAGGAAGTAAGGCAGTGGGGAGGACCCACAACAGTACTTGAAACTTGACTGTCTATTTACCGGGCAGGGAATAGTTAATGCTAGGACTGTAAACTGTTGTGTCATCTCGGCCATGTCACATGCGTAAGAGTCGCATGGAGAGGTACCGACTTGAAAGCCGAATGATCGTGGATTAAGGTGGTACACCTTTGCAAAGTTTAAAAAGTATCGGATACTCTGAGCTCCCAGGTTATGGAGTCTGCGCGCTGTGGATTCTATTCACGTCGATGCAGCACAAGTAGCTTTTGGAAAGTTTTTCACAAAATCTGAATGAAGTGGTGACTCATGAAAGACCGCCACACACAACATTTTCTGAAAACCTAGCTTAGGATTTTAAAAGCACCGCTTTCGAAAATAGAGGTCTTTTCTTCAACTAAGTGTGAAAATCTATCCTATATGTATGCAAAAAGCCAAAGAGCCATCCTTGAGAAATTCCCCCTCATCTAAGTATACTTGCATTCTTATTTGGGACTTGTTGAACACCATGTGGACAATGTGCTCACCCTTGCTTTCACAAACAAATTTAGAAGAAGGATTCGTCGACCCTGAATCTTATGGTCTTGAACCCAATGTGGAACAAGAAGAAGAAACTGAAGACCCAGCTTGTTAGAGGGTTATGTACCAAGGTGGAGTCCGATGTGGAGAAGGCCCGTACAACACCGCTGCTGCAGAAGAAGAAGACTGATGAAGTCCTTTTATTTTATTATTGTTGTTTTATTTTGTGTCGACCTTTGTGTCGAAAACTCCTTAATTTGTATCAACATTTAAATGCGTCATTTTGGCGCTAAGTTATTGTAATGTTGGTCCTTGTGATCAGCACTTGTTTTTAATTACTCGCATTTTTATATAATGCATCTTGTTGTTGTGAGCTGCAATGTGCCACTTCTGAGTGCAATCCACCTGGGCAGTTGCCACCGGATTCCTCAAATGAGGGTCCCACATCGAATCATCTAGTTGTTCGATCATTTCATCGTTCGATCCCCCTGTTTGATGCATTGGGTTATCCCTTTATACTGGTCGAAAGGGTGCCAAGTCGTAACGGCATCAAACAGTTGCTTGGCTGCAGTTTCGGCAACCGCTCCTAACTCCCACGCAGGTTTAACACGTGTTATTTATAGATAACCGCACGTATTAACCTCCTGACGGTTGTCACCGTACGTGGAAGAATATTCGAGATACACGGGATATCCCCGTTATAAGGGCAGATCAACCCCGTGTCCCTTGGTCGAAGGTGTTCTGACCGCGCGTTGTTCGCTGACCGCGCACCATCTGCAGTCTTCTATCCATGTATGGCACACGAACTCCTGACCGCGCACTAGCTACGATCTGATCGCGTAAAGCCTGCGACCTCATGCCTGTGCTTCTCGGAATGACTTGAGTTCGCACCACCAGGTGCTTGTCTGGTTCGAGTCTGTCTTGAACCAATCGCGTATTTATTTGAACTGGCTCGGGTATCAATCCTCGTCAGCTAGCCCCCAAATTTGAAGAGAACGAAGGGACGTGTTTACTTCAAATTTCAAGACTTACATCGAACATTTAACCCGACGCTTCAAATTCTCCAATTAGTGGCGTACAAAGTATGGCGGTTAGTTCCCCGAGACGGGCTTTGGGTAATACATGACGGGTAATGATGGCGCCATTGAAACATTTTTTAACCCGAGGTAAAATTGTAAATGCTTTAAAAACTCGAGGCGTTCGGAAACTGAACCGTCACCCTAGCGGCTATAAATACCGAAGCCTTCGGATTTGAAAGCTTCACAATTCCTCTTCTCGACTAAGTTTCTCCAAAACCATCTTCCCTTCCCTCTCATACACTTCTCGATGGCAGACCAAAACATCATCGAGATTGAGAGTGATGAAGAAGAAGTTTTCGAGCAGGATTTATAGATGTCGAAAGATCTGTCTCCTTCATGGAAGAAACACAAGATTGACGAGGGATCCTCCAGCAGAACAAAGGTGAAAGACACATCATTGTTCTTTCTTCCTTCAGTTCCTCTAGTTCTTCCTATCCATACACCTCGGCAGGTCGAACCTTCATCTCCACCTTTGGGGGGACGTTCTTCTCAGCTTTCTCCATTTCATCCCAATGATCCCCGTTTTTGTTCGGGTGATCAATCTTCTGGTTGGAAGGCTGTACCTCCTCGACCAAATGATCCTCAACTTGTGTTGGGGAAGCAATCTTATGGTGGGAAGGTTGCACTTCTACCATCTGATGACCATCGGCATTTGTCGGATGGTCTACTTTCTGGGATGCCTATATCAACCTGTCACTTGCGAGGACAGGTGATTATTTCTATCTCCTTTTGCACATTGTTACAATTAGTGCAACTAACATTTACAAATGTAGGAGATCGGAGCCCCCAGTGATCAGCCTACTGAGATCCTGTCTCCCCCCCTCAGACAGACTCTCCAGGGGGAAAAAGAGGCTCTGGAGAAGAAGACCGAAGAGATGTCTTCGGCGATTCTGCATCTGGCAGAATGTTTTGAAAGATCCCATGATGAGGCGCGCCAATTCCGTTGGGAGAGGGATCATGCTCAGCAACAGCGAGAACTCTCCGATTTGATTAGGAATAATAGTGCATCTCTTGTTAGGGATGATGTAGATAGGCTTAGAGTAGTTGCTAGTTCCCTGGGGGTCATCAGTGTAGATCCAACTGACGACAACATGTCCCTAGGAGAACTTTGTAAACTCCTCTCGGATCAGGTCGACGCTCTGGTCGCCGGCGTCCCTTTTGCATGTAAAGATTGTCAGAAATAAAGATTTCTTTTATCTTACATAACATGAAGATTCTTCATAACTTCTGTGTCAAAATGTGGCCATAAATAGTGTTTTTACGACCACTCATACACAGATGAGTTCCATCATTACGACCAGAAACGCACTCAAAATGTAATACCGCGATCAGACCCAAAGCCGCGGTTAGAAACGAAGTTCGATCTGGAAGATTACCGCAGTTAGAACCGAAATTCGATCAAACTACCACTTCGACTAGAATTGGAAGCCGATCAAAGACATGATTCCGACACTACAGCAATCTGATCGAAGAGCAACTGTGTACACGACAGTTGAATCATAGAATATCTTTATGATCAATTCATGAAGGTTTACAAGAAACATGAGGGAAATTGTCCTCCGAAAACCTTGGAAGACTCTTCACATTTTTATACGCATTGTTAACCCTCAAATTCGAGACAAAGAAGACCTTTTGTTTCGGATCCGGTGCACATAGTGGGTTTACCAGAGAGAATATCCATTATGGGAAATGAATAGAATATTCAATTGGAACGTTACCTTCAGTGGAGTGTCTCCTCGGGCCAATAAAAGGAGCAGGTAGCTTCTTGAGGAAGCCACGCACTCAGCCCCCAGCCCTAGAACTTCCACCGCACAAAAACCCCTCGTTCCTCGCCTTCCATCGTCCCCAAAGCCGCCAGCTTTTTCCTCCAATCTCGTCCAAAAATGACATCGTGGAGCCGATCGGTCCATCACACGGAGGAGAGCTTGATAGCACTAGAGAAGGAAGAGATCTTTCCCCTGAGATTGCTAATCAACTAGCGACCCGCAGGGAAGGATCAAGAAACCCCAATCGTCCAAGAGGGTGAATTGGTAGATTTCGAAGAATACTTGAGGTGCGGGTTCCGATTCCCTGAGAGTTGGTTCCTGAAGGGGATCTTGGAGTGTCGCGCCCCGAAACTGGGACAATGACTACTCCTGTAGAGACCTAGCTCGCTGCAGCTAGTCCCAAACCACAAACCTTTGACTTCCCAGGATGAGTCAAACACAGGAGTATATTACATTGCAACAGAGTACTCACAAAATATTAAGCAGTGTGGCCTGCTGGACTTAATATTACATAAAGGGATTACAATGCCTACAAGGCATTCAGGGTTTAGCAAAATATTTAACTACACAGCAGAAGATAGGTGACCCTCCCACATAAGAAGTTGATGGCAGAACAACACACTTCAGGGTTCTGCCGGAACTGATTCTCCTCCTTCTGGATCCACGTAGTACTCCGTGCCATCATCTTGATCAAAGTAGGCTCCATCTATTGAGTTGAATGTTGCAAGGGTGAGTACTTACGTACTCAGCAAGTCATAGGTAAGAGTAGATACATATAGTAGTGATGATATGAACCTGGACTAGTCAAGAATTATGGATATTTGTAAAATAATCTTTTTCTTTCTCATCTCATCTTATGGCAGCACTTTTCATAATATAACATCATCATTCATGTTCACTAGATTATAGCACTACCGCGACACGTCGACACACGACAGCCCACGGCAGCACTCCTTATCATGACAACACATGTCATTTCGGTAATCTTGATTAAACATATTTTATTTAGAAAATAGTACTTGTGTCACACCCGTGGATTCAATCCACCGCAGCAGACTCCTATAAACCCAGGAGCTCGGAGTATTCGAATACATTTTTAACTCTGCAGAGAGGTACCAATTTACCCGCAAGATATTCCACTTTCAAACCTTTCCTATCATAACAAAATGATTGGACCCCTGACTCACTTCATACTGTGAGCGGCAAGGTGGAGATAACAAGAACTTTTGTTATGTTTTACTCACAATTCACCCCCGACCCTGTGGCTCTCAGCGAGGCACAGTTGTGGCAGATTGTATCCAAACCTCCACCCCTTTGCTTATTCCCATTACTGGGTCAGCGTGCTTGATCACCTTCAGTGATATGTGTGGGAGCCGCGCTCCGTATTTATCGTGCATCACTACACATCTCATGCAGGGGTTTCATGTGCGATCCACATAATTACTTGTTCAGGCCTGTCCCATACCAGGCTTGCGGTTAGCACGTTGTTCATGCCACTAGACGCACAACACAAAGTTCTAGTCCTTATATGCCAATGACCAGACCATCCACAATCCTGCACCTTCAGTGCCTGCATTCCTTTGCAGTCTAGGACCTCCAGTGCTACAGCCATCCACACCATTTTTCTGGTCACGGCTAGGGGTTTTATTTCATGAATATAAGTATATAAATACATATAATAGTTCATGGCTCAAAACTTGTTTATTTCACATTTCACAGATAACCAGTCTAGCACTGCCAATTCATAAATCAACCATTCTCAATCTTTCACATGCAATATTGCCTATATTCAAGGTTATATTATAGCAACATTTAAAATATAGGTTCAAGATGACCAAGGATATGACTTGCCTTCCGCGTCGTAAAATACAGCAGTCGATGACGGGTCAACAGCAAAATCTTCAAAGTCAGCTTCTGAATCTGCTCGACGACAAACAAACACACAATGATTACTTATAATATTTAAAATGTTTTAAGACTTATATGCAGAAATGCTTAACAAGAATGATTGAACTATACTGGAGATAATTTGAACTGCAACTGAACTGAGATTCTAGGGTTTCAAGGAATTTGGCTAAGGATGGTGATTAGATAATCTTAGGGTTTCAGGATTGCAATAGGGATAACAATTTTGTGGCTGGTTTAATCAAAACAGCGAATGTCAACAGATCGACATTCGGATCGAAGCTTGGACATAGCTTTAAGAAAAGCTAGGATGCTTATCTCAAGTTGTGGTAGTAGAAGAAAATGTAGATCACAACTCTACAAATTCAGTGGACAAAGTGGATTTCAAATTGCACAACCAGAAGTGGGTAAACAAGGCCAATGCCACTGGCTGACAAGCTCTGGCATAGAGCTGACAATGCCAAAAACTAGGGCTTAGCATAACTTTTGATCTGGAGCTCCAAATGATGCACCACTTTGTCTGGGAGGTAGGCTTGAGTAACAGGAACAATTAAGTCAACAGGATCTAGGGCAAGAAATGGCTGGAAAGCAAGAAATTTGATGATGAACTGAGATGAACTGGATGCACTAGATCAGTTCTGGACAAAAACTTGGCAAAGCTATAACTTTTGATCTAGGCTGATTTAGATGTCGGGCTAGAAGACAAAAATGTTCAGGAAGTTAAGGCACACACAGTGGACAAAGTGATTTGAGCTGAAACGGCCGGGAACACTTTTCTGATCTTCGGCGCCGGAGAAGAAACGCTGCTGATTGGGGGTTTCTGCTACAGGCAACAAGAACATAATTCCTTGCTTGGAGAGCATCTAGGAGGTATAGGGAAGCTTCTGGTACAATTGTATTGGCCGGAGGATCACTGGAGAAGCCTGGCGATGATCGCCGGTTTTCTGGTGAAGCTCGGTTTAGGGAAAAGGTTCGATTCTTGCTTAATTTCGAAATCCAACTTCACAGGCTTGCTTGATTTAGCTCACTGATCAATTTTGTTTACAGAATCGAAGGCTAATTTGGAGTAATTCGTGCTACATTGCCGGAACAGGGCATTCTTCCAATTTTAGCAATTTCCGGTGATCGCCGGCGTTAGAGGTCACCGGGGAGTAATTAGACAGTACTACACAGATAGGATAAGTAGATGAACTCACTGATGGCTTTAATTTGGCAGGAGATGATGTGGGTGAAGCTGGCACCGTGAGCCTCCTCGATGGCTCGCCGGAGAAGACGACTGCAGCGAGGAAATTTGGAAATTGGTTAAGTCCTGGTGATGTGTGGAGGGAGCTGCTGAGCACAGGAGTGCTTATATAGGCCAGGCGAAGATGGCAAAGGGGAACAATGAAGAGATTGGTTGCTGTGACTTGACTGGTTGCGTGCAGGAGCAGTAGCGGCGAAGACACAGCAAGAGCGGTGATGCGACGGTGACAAGCTTTCAGCTGATCACAATGTCGCCTCATCGGGACCTGGCAAAGCTTGTAGCAAGCGGTGGCGACAAGTACTGGCGCGGCGAAGCTACGTGGCGATGAATTGCTGACAAAAGTCACTGCTGGTCGCGCGGGGAAGCAGGCGCTGGTCGTCGACGTTGCAGTGACGCTGCCACGGTGACGGCTGAGGCGAGGACACGTGCCAACAGCATGCACGATCAAGTTGCAGGCGAAGCTTCACCGGCGGCAAGCAACCACGGCGCAAGGAAACCACGGCGAGCCCTGGTCGTGTACAACAGTTGGCCTGGTCGAAAATGGACTGAACTGCAATTTCAATTCTTTGAGTTTTGGACTGAAATGTAAATCTGGAGATTTGGAAGGTTTAAACTTAAATTGATTTCACTAATCTGGTAGATTATTTTCAACAGGATATTTGGCAAAGATGGTTGATAAAATTTGACACATTTGAATAGTTTTCGATACGAACTGAAAATAGGGTAATTTAGGGTAAAATAAGGTTTAAGTTTTGTCGATTTCGAATTCTGGCATTTAGGGTTCGATTTTGATATCTGCACAGAAGAGAAACTTGTGGCAAATAGCATTTTGAGAAGATTTGCCGAAGAGATTTTGAGTTTGAAGTTAATCTGGAGATTCTAGCCTTTTTGGGTTTTCAGATATCAGATAAGGACTAATTTGCGATAACTCTTGGACTGATTTGTGAAAAGAGTCTAGATGGTGAAATCTGGCTATCAACTTTTTAGATTAAGGTATTGACATACCCATGATTATATTCCAGGAATAATCTAGTCTGAACTTGGTCAAGATTCGGATTAAATCTGTATTTCTGAAACTTAGGGTATTTGGGTAATATAAGGTATTTCTGTTTTCGAAAACAGAAGAAGTTGATAAATCTGGAATTTAGAGATAGAATTGGATCTAGGTTCTGAAGACTTTTAAGTTCAAAGTAACTGATAGATCACATCTGAACAATCTGATCTTAATTTGAGGTCATAGGATAAATTTTGGAGATTTTAGGGCTTGAGATAGAAACTGATCTGGCTATTACTACAGATACATGCATGCATGCTATTGATGAAAAAGGAAATTTTCACCCCTAACTCAGGGTGTTACAGATCTACCCTCCTTAAAGAAATCTCGCCCCGAGATTTACCTAAGACAGGAAAAGGTAAGGATAGGTTTTCTTAAGATCTTCTTCCTTCTCCCAAGTAGCCTCTTGCTCTGAATGATTTTTCCATTGAACTTTACACAATCTGATTTTCTTCCTTCTGAGCTGACGTTCATCAGTGGCTAGGATTCTGATTAGGTGCTCAAGATAAGTGAGATTCTTCTGTAATGGCACATCTTGTACATCTATCTGGTCAGTAGGTTCCTTCAAACATTTCCGGAGCTGAGAGACATGAAACACATCATGCACTCCTGCTAATCCCACAGGTAATTCCAATTTATATGATACTTCTCCCTTTCTCTTGATTATCTTAAATTGTCCAATGTATCTTGGAGATAACTTTCATTTCACTTGGAATCTTTGTAATCCTTTGAATGGTGTGACCTTGAGATACACAAAATCTCCTGGTTCAAATGATAATTCTCTCCGTCGTTTATCTGCATAACTCTTTTGTCGTGATTGTGCTGTTTTCAACCTTTCTCTGATGAGTCTGACATGAGCTTCTGCTTCTTCTACTATCTCTGGTCCTATGGCCTTTCACTCTCCTGGCTCATTCCAATGCAATGGAGTCCTACATTTACGTCCATATAAAGCTTCAAATGGTGCCATCTTTATACTAGCTTGATAACTGTTATTATATGTAAATTCTGCAAATGGTAAACATTTGTCCCATGATGTTCCATAATCTAGTATACAAGCTCTTAGAAGATCTTCTAGGATTTGGTTGAGTCTTTCTGTCTGTCCTCCCGTCTGCGGATGATATGCAGTACTGAAATCCAACTGGGTTCCTAGGGTTTCATGCAATCTATTCCAAAATTTGGAGGTAAACTGTGTTCCACGATCTGAGACTATCTTCTTAGGAATACCATGCAATGCCACTATTCTTTGCATGTATAACTCTGCTAATTTACTGCCATCATAAATCTTTTTGACTGGTATGAAATAAGCTACTTTAGTAAGTCTGTCCACAATAACCCATATGGAATCATATCCTCCGTGAGTTTTAGGTAATCCTGTAATGAAATCCATACCAATTTCTTCCCATTTCCATAATGGTATTGGTAGAGGTTGTAGCTTTCCTGCTATTTTCTGGTGTTCTGCTTTAACTCGTCGACATGTATCACAGTTTGCAATATACTCTGCAATCTCCCTCTTCATATTATCCCACCAGAATCTGGTCTTCAAATCTTGATACATCTTTGTGTTACCAGGGTGTATTGAGTATGGAGTTTTATGTGCTTCATGGAGAATTATTTCCTTAAGATCTGCGTTTTGAGGTACACAGATTCTTCCTCGATACCATACAATCCCTTGGTTATCTTCAGTAAAGCCTTGAGCCTTTCCTAACTTGATTCGACTCTTGATCTTACAAATTTCTTCATCTTTCTTCTGGGCATTTCCTATCTGTTCTTCAAGTTGAGATTTTATTGTTAAAGTAGCTACCGTTCCCTGCGGTACTATTTCCACTTGATGATTCTGCAACTCTTGTTGTAGGTAAGGGTTTTTCAACATAACCATTCCTTGTAGGTTGTAAACCTTTCTGCTTAGGGCATCAGCCACTACATTAGCTTTCCCTGGATGGTACTGAATACTAAGATCATAATCTTTGATCAATTCCAGCCATCGGCGTTGACGCATGTTGAGCTCTGTCTATGTGAAAATATACTTGAGGCTTTTATGATCTGTAAAGATCTCACACTTATGTCCAATGAGATAATGCCGCCATATTTTTAAAGCATGTACTACTGCTGCTAACTCCAAATCATGGGTCGGGTAATTTTCCTCATGTGGTCTCCATTGACGTGAAGCATAAGCCACTACTCGACCTTGCTGCATTAACACACAGCCTATTCCTTGCTTTGAAGCATCACAGTAAACTACAAAATCTTCTTTGCTGTCTGGTAAGGTGAGGACTGGTGTTGTTGTCAATTTCTGCTTCAGCTTCTGAAAACTCTCCTCGCACTTGGTGGTCCATTCAAATGCAACATCCTTCTTTAGCAGGTTCGTAAGAGATTTGGCAATTTGGGAAAATCCTTCGATGAATCTTCTATAATACCCTGCTAATCCCAAGAAACTTCTAATCTCTGAAACTGAGGTAGGTTGCTTCCACTCCTTGATTGCAGAGATTTTAGCTGAGTCCACTGAAATTCCTTCTGCTGTCAACACATGTCCAAGAAATGAAATTCTTGACATCCAAAATTCACATTTGTCAAACTTGGCATAAAATTGCCTCTCTCGTAGCCTTTCCAAGACTAGGTGTAAGTGTTGCTCATGTTCTTCCGTACTCTTGGAATATATCAGAATGTCATCTATGAATACTATGAAAAACTTGTCAAGAAAATCCAAAAATGTTCTGTTCATGACATTCATGAATGCTGCCGTAGCATTGGTCAAGCCAAAAGGTACTACTGTAAACTCATATAAACCATATCTGGTAGTGAAAGCAGTTTTCGGTATATCTTCCTTCTTGATCTTCAGCTGATGATATCCAGATTTCAAATCTATCTTGGAAAATACTTTGGCTCCTCGAAGTTGATCGAACAAGTCATCAATTCTTGGTTATGGATACTTGTTTTTAATAGTGACTTCATTCAAAGCTCGGTAGTCTACACACATTCGTAGAGTTCCGTCTTTCTTCCTCACAAACAAAACTGGGGCTCCCCATGGTGAAGCAGTGGGTTTGATAAATCCTTTGTTTTTCAAGTCTTCGAGTTGATTCTTGAGCTCCTCCAAATCTGTAACTGGCATCCTATAGGGACGTTTTGCTATAGGTGCTGCTCCTGGTTTAAGTTCAATACTGAATTCTATTTCTCTGTCAGGTGGCATTCCCGGAAGTTCTTCTGGAAACACATCAGAATATTGTTGCACTACAGGCACTTGTTCCAGGCATAACTTTTGCAATGCTTGAACAGATCTTAGCGGTTTCTTGACTGATGATCTTTTTGCATAGAATAGAACTCTCTCCCCTTGGCTACTGACAAGACTAAGGGTTTTCTCTTCACAATCTACTAGACCTTTATGTTGGGACAACCAATCCATTCCCAAAATAATGTCTAGTCCTTGCAGTTCTAGAACTAGTAGATTTGCCTCAAATTCTACCCCTTCTATATTGAAAGTTACATTTGGGCAGATCGAGTAAACAGATAATCTAGCCCCTGGAGTTTGTATAACCATAGAGTACTCTAGTGGTACTTGGTCTATATGCATTTCAACTTCAGATGCAAATGCTCTTGACATGAATGAATTTGTAGCACCAGGATCAAACAATATTAAGGCAGATGCAGATTGAATCAGAAATCTACCTAGAAGAATGTCGGTGGCGTTGCCCGCTTCTTGAATTGAAGTATAGTTTAATCTTCCTCCTTGGGTTGCAGCTGGTGCTCTACCTCTTCCTCTTCCTCGATTAGCCATGTTTCCTCCTCTTCCTACTGAATTTCCTCTAAAATTCTGCGATGGTGATGCTCTGGTTACTACTGGCTGTGTTCCTGCTTGAGATCTGGCAATGGACATCGGAAGTTGTATCCAAGGACAGAATTCTTTACGGTGCCCACGCTGTCCACAATGATAACACTCAACACGAGGATGAGGGCAATCCTTCTGAGAATGATTTCCTCGGCAGTTGGGGCACAATGTTGTTGCTGGTCTGGGATTCTGATAAGATGGTTGGAAATTGGGAGTGATAGGAACTCTTCCTCTGATTGGATTTGGCTGTGGTCGTGTTTGCTGGAACATCCTCCTCTTTCGGCTTTCTTCCCCCATATTCTTCTTCTCTTCCACCTTTAAAGCTCTGTTCACTAGTGTTTGAAATTCTGTAAGTTCATGAGAAGCAATTTGATACTGTAAATAGTGTTGAAGTCCTTCTGTGAAGCGCTCTATCTTCTTCTCTTCAGTATCCACATCTCCAGGTGCGTATCGAGCCAAATGAGTAAATTGGTGTAGATACTCAGTAACTGACTTACTTCCTTGAGTTAAATTCCGAAATTCCCGACGCTTAGCTGCCATAACACCAGTAGGTATATGAAATTTCCGAAATTGATCCTTAAATTCCCTCCAAGAGATATTATCTTTATCAAGGTGGGCTTCCTGGTAGTTCATCCACCATGCAGCTGCAGCTCCTGATAACTGATGAGATCCAAACAAAACTTTCTCTCGTTCGCTGCATCGGACCGTGTCCAGTTTCCTCTCGATATCCCGTAACCAATCATCGGCAACCATGGGATCGGTCGCACTAGAGAATGTTGGTGGACGTGTCTTTTGGAAATCTGTTAATCTCGCTCCTACAGCAGAAGTAGTTCCTTCTGTTGTTCTAGTAGGCAGTTTCTGAACTATCTGAGCTAACAACTGGGTATGAGCTATCTGAGCTTCTTGTCGACTTTTCTCCATTGACAATAAAATTTCCTGAAGACTGGGTTGTTCATTCTGAGGTGGATTGGAACTCTGAGATCCTTGCTGAAACAAAGGGTCTCTTGTCATAGTTTCTTCTTCCTGCGGAGTCTGACCCATATCTTCTCTTCCACTTCGAGATCTCCTTCTGGCGTCAACCATGGTGGCTCTGAAAAAGGTTTAGACGGATCTAACTAACTAAGGCCAACTAAGACAGCAATGCAGAAATTAATGCAACTACTTTAATGCATAAAATTACTTAGGTTATTAGCCATAATACACAAATTAACCATTGCAAAAGCAACAGTGAATCACAAAGCTATTAAGAGCATCCACTAGCTCTGTCTACACCAACCTCTAAGACACTCTGAAACAACAGAACGCACTCTCACAATCTTACCGAATTTTAGAAAATCCAAATAAAATTTTGAAATGAAGGTTTTTCAAGAGCTACAAAGCTCATTATTTTTACCAAAATAAAGTTTTCAACAATTAGTTTTCTTAATAAATTACGTTTTTCTGGCACGGCCAATTTCCTAAAGGTGTCATCCGACAGTCAAGTTCTCATTTTGCTCTGATACCAACTTTTCTGTCCCGCCCCGAAACTGGGACAACGACTACTCCTGTAGAGACCTAGCTCGCTGCAGCTAGTCCCAAACCACAAACCTTTGACTTCCCAGGATGAGTCAAACACAGGAGTATATTACATTGCAACAGAGTACTCACAAAATATTAAGCAGTGTGGCCTGCTGGCCTTAATATTACATAAAGGGATTACAATGCCTACAAGGCATTCAGGGTTTAGCAAAATATTTAACTACACAGCAGAAGATAGGTGACCCTCCCACAAAAGAAGTTGACGGCAGAACAACACACTTCAGGGTTCTGGCGGAACTGATTCTCCTCCTTCTGGATCCACGTAGTACTCTGTGCTATCATCCTGATCAAAGTAGGCTCCATCTATTGAGTTGAATGTTGCAAGGGTGAGTACTTACGTACTCAGCAAGTCATAGGTAAGAGTAGATACATATAGTAGTGATGATATGAACCTGGACTAGTCAAGAATTATGGATATTTGTAAAATAATCTTTTTCTTTCTCATCTCATCTTATGGCAGCACTTTTCATAATATAACATCATCATTCATGTTCACTAGATTATAGCACTACCGCGACACGTCGACACACGACAGCCCACGGCAGCACTCCTTATCATGACAACACATGTCATTTAGGTAATCATGATTAAACATATTTTATTTAGAAAATAGTACTTGTGTCACACCCCGTGGATTCAATCCACCGCAGCAGACTCCTATAAACCCGGGAGTTCGGAGTATTCGAATACATTTTTAACTCTGCAGAGAGGTACCAATTTACCCGCAAGATATTCCACTTTCAAACCTTTCCTATCATAACAAAATGATTGGACCCCTGACTCACTTCATACTGTGAGCGGCAAGGTGGAGATAACAAGAACTTTTGTTATGTTTTACTCACAATTCACCCCCGACCCTGTGGCTCTCAGCGAGGCACAGTTGTGGCAGGTTGTATCCAAACCTCCACCCCTTTGCTTATTCCCATTACTGGGTCAGCGTGCTTGATCACCTTCAGTGATATGTGTGGGAGCCGCGCTCCATGTTTATCGTGCATCACTACACATCTCATGCAGGGGTTTCATGTGCGATCCACATAATTACTTGTTCAGGCCTGTCCCATACCAGGCTTGCGGTTAGCACGTTGTTCATGCCACTAGACGCACAACACAAGGTTCTAGTCCTTATATGCCAATGACCAGACCATCCACAATCCTGCACCTTCAGTGCCTGCATTCCTTTGCAGTCTAGGACCTCCAGTGCTACAGCCATCCACACCATTTTTCTGGTCACGGCTAGGGGTTTTATTTCATGAATATAAGTATATAAATACATATAATAGTTCATGGCTCAAAACTTGTTTATTTCACATTTCACAGATAACCAGTCTAGCACTGCCAATTCATAAATCAACCATTCTCAATCTTTCACATGCAATATTGCCTATATTCAAGGTTATATTATAGCAACATTTAAAATATAGGTTCAAGATGATCAAGGATATGACTTTCCTTCCGCGTCGTAAAATACAGCAGTCGATGACGGGTCAACAGCAAAATCTTCAAAGTCAGCTTCTGAATCTGCTCGACGACAAACAAACACACAATGATTACTTATAATATTTAAAATGTTTTAAGACTTATATGCAGAAATGCTTAACAAGAATGATTGAACTATACTGGAGATAATTTGAACTGCAACTGAACTGAGAGTCTAGGGTTTCAAGGAATTTGGCTAAGGATGGTGATTAGATAATCTTAGGGTTTCAGGATTGCAATAGGGATAACAATTTTGTGGCTGGTTTAATCAAAACAGCGAATGTCAACAGATCGACATTCGGATCGAAGCTTGGACATAGCTTTAAGAAAAGCTAGGATGCTTATCTCAAGTTGTGGTAGTAGAAGAAAGTGTAGATCACAACTCTACAAATTCAGTGGACAAAGTGGATTTCAAATTGCACAACCAGAAGTGGGTAAACAAGGCCAATGCCACTGGCTGACAAGCTCTGGCATAGAGCTGACAATGCCAAAAACTAGGGCTTAGCATAACTTTTGATCTGGAGCTCCAAATGATGCACCACTTTGTCTGGGAGGTAGGCTTGAGTAACAGGAACAATTAAGTCAACAGGATCTAGGGCAAGAAATGGCTGGAAAGCAAGAAATTTGATGATGAACTGAGATGAACTGGCTGCACTAGATCAGTTTTGGACAAAAACTTGGCAAAGCTATAACTTTTGATCTAGGCTGATTTAGATGTCGGGCTAGAAGACAAAAATGTTCAGGAAGTTAAGGCACACACAGTGGACAAAGTGATTTGAGTTGAAACGGCCGGGAACACTTTTCCAATCATCGGCGCCGGAGAAGAAACGCTGCTGATTGGGGGTTTCTGCTACAGGCAACAAGAACTTAATTCCTTGCTTGGAGAGCATCTAGGAGGTATAGGGAAGCTTCTGGTACAATTGTATTGGCTGGAGGATCACTGGAGAAGCCTGGCGACGATCGCCGGTTTTCTGGTGAAGCTCGGTTTAGGGAAAAGGTTCGATTCTTGCTTAATTTCGAAATCCAACTTCACAGGCTTGCTTGATTTAGCTCACTGATCAATTTTGTTTACAGAATTGAAGGCTAATTTGGAGTAATTCGAGCTACATTGCCGGAACAGGGCATTCTTCGAATTTTAGCTATTTCCGGTGATCGCCGGCGTTAGAGGTCACCGGGGAGTAATTAGACAGTACTACACAGAGAGGATAAGTAGATGAACTCACTGATGGCTTTAATTTGGCAGGAGATGATGTGGGAGAAGACGATTGCAGCGAGGAAATTTGGAAATTGGTTAAGTCCTGGTGATGTGTGGAGGGAGCTGCTGAGCACAGGAGTGCTTATATAGGCCAGGCGAAGATGGCAAAGCGGAACAATGAAGAGATTGGTTGCTGTGACTTGACTAGTTGCGTGCAGGAGCAGTAGCGGCGAAGACACAGCAAGAGCGGTGATGCGACGGTGACAAGCTTTCAGCTGATCACAATGTCGCCTCATCGGGACCTGGCAAAGCTTGTAGCAAGCGGTGGCGACAAGTATTGGCGCGGCGAAGCTACGTGGTGATGAATTGCTGACAAAAGTCACTGCTGGTCGCGGGGGGAAGCAGGCGCTGGTCGTCGACGTTGCAGCGACGCTGCCACGGTGACGGCTGAGGCGAGGACACATGCGCAACAGCATGCACGATCAAGTTGCAGGCAAAGCTTCACCGGCGGCAAGCAACCACGGCGCAAGGAAACCACGGCGAGCCCTAGTCGTGTACAACAGTTGGCCTGGTCGAAAATGGACTGAACTGCAGTTTCAATTCTTTGAGTTTTGGACTGAAATGTAAATCTGGAGATTTGGAAGGTTTAAACTGAAATTGATTTCACTAATCTGGTAGATTATTTTCAACAGGATATTTGGCAAAGATGGTTGATAAAATTTGACACATTTGAATAGTTTTCGATACGAACTGAAAATAGGGTAATTTAGGGTAAAATAAGGTTTAAGTTTTGTCGATTTCGAATTCTGGCATTTAGGGTTCGATTTTGATATCTGCACAGAAGAGAAACTTGTGGCAAATAGCATTTTGAGAAGATTTGCCGAAGAGATTTTGAGTTTGAAGTTAATCTGGAGATTCTAGCCTTTTTGGGTTTTCAGATATCAGATAAGGACTAATTTGCGATAACTCTTGGACTGATTTGTGAAAAGAGTCTAGATGGTGAAATCTGGCTGTCAACTTTTTAGATTAAGGTATTGACATACCCATGATTATATTCCAGGAATAATCTAGTCTGAACTTGGTCAAGATTCGGATTAAATCTGTATTTCTGAAACTTAGGGTATTTGGGTAATATAAGGTATTTCTGTTTTCGAAAACAGGAGAAGTTGATAAATCTGGAATTTAGAGATAGAATTGGATCTAGGTTCTGAAGACTTTTAAGTTCAAAGTAACTGATAGATCACATCTGAACAATCTGATCTTAATTTGAGGTCATAGGATAAATTTTGGAGATTTTAGGGCTTGAGATAGAAACTGATCTGGCTATTACTACAGATACATGCATGCATGCTATTGATGAAAAAGGAAATTTTCACCCGTAACTCAGGGTGTTACATGGAGCTTTACGGGCTGGAGTTGGTGAATCTCCACCCGAATGCGGTCTTGATCTTGGCAATCTTCCAGCACCTATGCGAAGCCTTCGTCGGAGTTTATCCCAGCATGGATCTCTTCCGACGTTTCTATTACTCAGCATGGTCAAAGAGCGCCAACGCCGCCAGATGTATCTACTTCTGGATAAGAGAGAAGAAAGAGTATCCCTTCCCACCTCTGCGAGACTCCGTGCACGGGTGGTACCAGAAATGGTTTTACTGCACCCCTCCATCTGAGAGTGGGTTGTGGTTCGTGAACTCGCGGCCAGAGAAGCCCAGCGAGTTGGATTCCCTCCCTGTTCTAAATGCAGAGCAGAAGAAGCAAGCCGAAGTGATTCTTCGATTAGTCCAGCAGGGACTAACAGCTCGCGATATCATTCGCGATTTTGTGAAGAATCGGGTGAGCCCCCTGCATGAAAGGGCTCATCCGGCTTGGGAGATACAGTCCATGGCACACATCACCTTGGACTATAACAATGGTATGTGACTTAGCTAATGAAATCTTATGTTTTTCTGTCATGTTCACTAACTGATCTGCAGGTGACGCAGTTCTGCCTTCATCCAAAGTCGAGAAGCGGACGAACTACCTCCTCAGGGCATACAGTGCCGAAGTGGAGGGAACCAGGGGATCGCCTTGCCCCCAAAGCTTGATCAATGCCGACAACGACCTCAGACAGCGATGTCGAAAGGTATGTCATCTCTCGTTATGTTTTGTCTGTAAGTCATATGTATTTCTTGTACTAACAAGGTTACAAGAACGGCATAGCTTCTAGGGAAATTTGCCGAGTCGACCTGTCTAGGTGAAAGCGTTGGTTTCCTGGGAAAACCGACAATGAAGAGAGTGAAGAAGGTCTCTTTCAGGCCTGGAGCGCGGGATCCTGGCCCCAAGAAATCCAAAAAACATCTCAGGGAAGGTTCCTCGCATAGGACGCCTCCTACCGCGAAGAAGACTGCGGTAAGATATCATGTGCCTCCTGTTACCCCAGGTGCGAACTGGAATTACTCCTTCATCGTACAGGGTGAAGGAAGCGAGGAGGAGGAAGACGATGTTCCTCTAATTCGCCGGAAGAGGACGGTGATCCTTCCTCAGGCCGACGAAGGGCTGCCTCTACCCGCAAAGACAGCTACTGCAGACCCCGCAGCCACCGAAAACCTAGTGGTCGCGGGTGAGACCTCTACTCCTGAAGCCCGGGAGGCTTCAGGGTTTGTAACTTCTCCCTCCCTGGTCGAAGGGACGACCGCAGTAAGACTTCTCGCGGTCCTGAATTTATAATTTCTTCTGTATGTGTGTTCACCGTGCCACGCTTGTACAGGGAGAAGAAATCCCTCCTACGAGTCCTAGGGGGGCGAGTATTCCGCTCCTGGCAACAGGGGCGGAAATAACGGAGCAAGATTCCGCGAGCACTTTCAACCTCAGGGTCGCGGACGAAGTGCCAGCTCCGGTGGTTCACGAGACACCCAGACCATCGGGTGCATCCCTGCCAAACAAGCAGGTTACCCCGGTATGGGTTCTTACCATTCAACTCTTCATCATTCCTCATGTATATGCTTACAGGCTGATATACATAGGGAGAAAAGGAAAAGGTCTTGTTCACGAAGAGAAAGACCAGAACGGACAATGATTGTCCTTTTTCTCTTTGGGAACCATCTTTGAAGTCCCAGAAGCTAATGGGATTTCAGTTAAGGTAAGAATTCCCCTCCATTTATATCGGATCAAGTTGTGGAAACCATCCGAGAAACTGACGATTTCGTTTCTTGCCTAGGCGTAGGGATTCAGCGCCAAACCTTCCAACAGCCTGAGTGAGGGTTGAAGTTCTTGCTGGTGCTGAAGCCTCCGGCGAAGAAAGCTCTGTCCCTCCGGTCCAGGAAGTCGTCCGGGCCGTTAGGGACGAGTTGGGTGTGGAGGCCCAATCGCAGGCATTGAGACCTGCGATCGAGGCTCAGCAGGGACATTCATCTGCTGCTCCTGCCGGGGATGAGGTGAGTCCATCGACTCGGCCTCCCACTGTCCTGAAGGACAAGTTGCTTCGGGAATACACTGAGGTATGTCGAACACCTCTCATGATATCTGAGTTTTGCATAGAATACTCAGAATTTGCAACTGACTTCCCTCTATGCCATAGGAATTGTCCCGTATGGCGACCAGGTCGATGGCTATGGCAAACAGCATCGAGGCCATACAAAAGGAAAAGAATCGCTTGCAGGAGTAAGAAGAAAGTGCTTTAGTTTGCCTGAATACCAAATTGTTATGACAATCGTCTTTTTTGTTGCAGGGAAAATGCCTTCCTGAAGAAGAGCCTTGTCGATCGGGAAAATGACGAGCTCAGGGCAGCCACCATGATTTCACATCTAGAGGCCGTGCTCAAAGAACTGCGATCACAGCTCTCATGTAAGTCAACTTCCGATCAGAACGGCTTAACTTTGTCATTTGGACTGTTTATAATGATCTTCTTACTGCAGCGCAAGCAGGTCAGATAACCCAGCTTGGTCAAGAGAAGGTAGACCTCCAGATGTCCATCGACTTAGTCCACAGGGAGAACAAAGACTTGAGCATATCCATCTTTGAAAAGCTGAAGATGGTACCCGGTCTTATAAGGGCTGATGTGGTCGAGAACACAACAGATGACCTTAGCCCTAGTGACTGGTCTAAGTTGGTCGTAGCCCAGGCAGAATCACTTCTCGAGTATCTTCCTGAAGATACTAGGCGGCAACAGGAGGCAATCAGAACTAGAGTTCGATCAGCGGCCTCCGCCATTCTCTGCCGGTTTCGTCTCCACCATGGCCCAGATCTGGATCTGAATCCACTGGTAGGAGAGGTAGAGATCGAGAGTGAGGAACAACTTGAGGCTATCATGGAGGAAATTAGACCTCTCATGGACAAACTCTTGATCGAGCTCGGGATTATGTAAACCTTGTACCTGTACAGATACAATTTATAGAATGCAATGCATGCAAATTTTTGGTTTTGTTTCAAAACAAAAAGAAAACACTTCTTTTCATTTCATATTGTAACCATATTCCCCTAGCCCCCGCCTTTGATTATATATACTGAAGACTTAGTATTATAAGCACAGGAAAAAAATGTGGGTGTAACGACCAGGGATGTGCGATCAAGCCAGCAATTATACTCGATGCAATGCCTAACCTTGTTGCAAACCGGTAGCCACTCGGATGACCAAGGACATGCCAGCAAGCCCCGTATGCATTGAGAAACGGCTTATTGAGGAGTGTCTTGTCTGGAAGTGGTCATGAGATCGGCCAGTGAATCCGATTAGGGCATTGTGGCGATATAACCACCGGCGACCAGCTCCCGAGCCAAATTCGTAACACATGGGCATAAAAGGAAATATTCGTCGTATGAAACAAAAAGGCTCTCGTTGTATTAAACCATGCTAATTGAAAAGGAAAAGGGATTTGGTACTTACACGTAAAACTTGCGTAGTTGATCGATGTTCCAGGTATTGGACAAGATCCGACCATCCTCCATCGCTAATCGAGCTGATCCTGGTCGCGGCACCGAAACGACAGTATAAGGGCCTTCCCATTTCGGGGAGAATTTGTTGCGATTGGATTGGTCTTGTATTTTTTGTAAAACCAGATCACCCACGTGGAGACTACGTGGTCACACCCTTTTGTTATTGTACTTGCGCAAAGCTTTCAAGTATACCGTGGACTTGATCAAAGCGCGATCACGCTTTTCTTCTAAGAGGATGAGATCATGTGATCGCTGTTCGGCCTGATCAACTCGTTCGAATTGATCTGTCCTAACAGATCCAATATTAACTTCCATAGGCAATACGGCCTCAGCCCCATAGACCAGATGGAAGGGTGTCTCACCGGTGGCTCGACTAGAAGTAGTTCGTAGTGCCCATAGAACGGTGTAGAGCTCGTCTGCCCAAGCCCCCGAGTGAGTCTTAAGGCGATCAAAAACACGTTTCTTGATGCCTTGCAATATCTGCCCATTGGCACGTTCCACGGCACCATTGCTCTGTGAATGAGCCACAGAAGCAAAGCACACCTTGGTTCCAATCTGATCGCAGTAATCCAGAAAAATACCACTAGAGAATTGAGAACCGTTATCTGTAATGAGACGGTTTGGAACACCAAATCGAGCAACAATGTTCTTATGGAAGAACTTTTGTGCTGCTGCAGCGGTAATATTTCTTACCGGCTCGGCCTCAATCCACTTTGTAAACGTGTCAATAGCTACGAATAGAAACTTGTATCCATTGACCGCTTGTGGCATAGGACCGACAATATCCATCCCCCAGACCGCAAAGGGCCATGCAAGGGGAATGGTTTGCAACGCATAGGCAGGTTGATGAACCTGTCTCGCGTGAAACTGACACTGAGGACACATCCTGACCATATTCTTGGCATCATCGAGTGCCGAAGGCCAGTAGAATCCTTGTCGAAAAGCTTTTCCGACTAGTGTTCGATATGACTCGTGCACACCGCATACACCGTCATGTATTTCTTTCAAGAGGGATTTACCTTCCTCCTGAGATACGCAGCGCATGAATACTCCTTGAGTACCCTTTCTATACAAAACTCCTTCTATGAGTTTGTATAGATGCGCTTTTCGAATTAACCGATCACTTTCGGTTTCGTCCTCGGGTAAGGTCCCATGTTCAAGATAGACTCTCAATGGATGAGTTCAATCCTGTTCCTGACCGAGGTTGGTAACGCAGATTGTTACCAGATCATCCTCGACCGAAGTCATAATCGAAGGATGTTCCAAGTGTTCGACGAACACTCCTGCCGGAGCGGATGTACGTGAGGACCCAATTTTGGATAATTGGTCTGCGAGTATGTTGTCCTTTCGCGGGATGTATTGGACTTCGAAATGACTGAAGTATTTTTCCAATCTCCTCACTTCCCCCAGGTAATGAGCCATTGTCTCATCGGAGGTGCTGTAGTCCTTGTTTACCTGGTCCAGCGGTGAGTCTCCCCTCACCACTAATCGATGGACTTCGAGGAATTTTGCTGGCCGGAGCCCTGCAAGAAGACCTTCATACTCCGCTGCGTTATTGGTCGCAACAAAGTGTAGTTTAAAAAAAAACTTAAGGTGTTCGCCCTAAGGCGTAACTAAGACCACTCCAGCCCCCGAGTGTTGAAAATTACGGGAGCCATCGAAGTACATTGTCCAGTGGTCGGGGCATTCCAATTCCTCGGGTACCCGCACGGGTGGCTCAGGATTGGTCCATTCGACCACAAAGTCGGCCAAGACCTGAGACTTAACTGCAGTACGGGGCGTGAAATGGATATTGAAAGCACCGAGCTCGATAGCCCATTTTGCGATTCGACCAGATTTCTTCGGATTACGGACAATATCCCCCAATGGAAAAAATGAGGGTACCGTGATCTTATGTGCTTGAAAGTAATGTCGTAGCTTACAGGAAGCTATCAGTAGTGCGTAAAGTATCTTCTGGACCTCGAGGTATCGCTCCTTAGGACCATGAAGCACCTCGCTTACATAGTAGACGGGTCTGTGTATTCCCTCTATATCCGCGATCAGAACAGTGCTGACCGCGTGCGGCGTGGCCGCCAAATAGAGAAGTAATGGTTCTCCTTTGTCGGGAGACACCAAGACTGGTGGACTGGATAAATATGCCTTCACCTCCTGAAACACTTTTTTGGCTTCATCGGACCATGCGAAATTGTGGTGTTTCCGCAGGGCTTTGAAGAAAGTAGTCCCCTTTCGCCTAGTCGCGATATGAACCGACTTAAGGCCACCATACGACCTGCCAGGCGCTGAACATCTTTCATGGTCGAGGGAGACTTCATCTGTTCAATAGCCCTGATTTTTTCAGGATTGACTTCAATGCCTCCGGAACAGACAAGAAAACCCTGAAGTTTTCCTGAAGAAACCCCGAAAGAACATTTCTCTGGTTCAATTTTATTCCAAAGCGATTCAAATTACAGAAGGTTTCAACGAGATCGTCCAAATGAGACAATCTCTTAGTGCTTTTTACAACCAAGTCGTCTACATATGCTTCGAGATTATGGCCTATCTGGGAAAGAAAGGCCTTTTGCATCAAGCGCTGGTACGTGGAACCTGCGTTCTTGAGACTGAATAGCATTCTGACGTAGCAGTAGGTGCCGAACGGGGTGATGAAGGCAGTCTTCTCTTCATCTTCTTCTGCCATGCTAATTTGATGATATCTTGAGTAAGCGTCTAGGAAACTCATCAGTTCGCCGCCCACGGTTGAGTTGACCAGCTAGTCGATGCGGGGAAGGAGAAAGTCGTCCTTTGGACAGGCACTGTTGAGGCTGGTGTAGTCGACGCACATGCGCCAATTACCATTTGACTTGCGGACCATGACCGGATTTGCAAGCCATTCCGGGTGATCGACCTCGCGAATAAACCTGGCCTTTAGGAGCTTGTCCAACTCCTCTCGGATGGCCTCCTGTCGGTCAACAGCAAAGCGCCTGAGCTTTTGCTTTATTGGTTGCTGTCCAGGTCGAATTGCTAACCTGTGCTCAATTACCTCCCTTGGGACACCGGGCATGTCAGATGGTTTCCACGCAAACACATCTGCGTTAGCCCGGAGGAAAGTAATGAGTTCGAGTTCCTATTTGTCATCCAGGCCTGATCCGACCCGAATTGTCTTGGATGGATCATCTGGGTATAAAGGAACTAGTTTGAGTTTCTCATCTGGTCGAGGAGTAGCTTTGATCGCGTCAGCAGCGACTGTGGCGACCTGAGCGTCCCGGAGGGGAAGTTGGTCCACCATCTCCAAAGATAGCCGGTCACACGTGAGTGCCACGTTGCGACTGCCTCGGATCGAGATGACACCTTTGGGGCCAGGAAAGTTGCTGCACTGATAAGCATAGTGCGTTGCCATCATGAACTTATTAAGAGTTGGCCTACCAAAGATTGCATTGTAGGCCGAATCATAATCAATCACATCAAAAGTAACCAATTTTGTTCGGAAGTTATCCGGTTCTCCCAGTGTGACCGGGAGGACCACCTGTCCCAATGGCATCATGGAGGGACCAGGAATTATCCCATAGAACGGATGGATTATGGGCTTAATTTTCGAACGAGGGATTTGCATCTCGTCGAGCGCCTTGACCAATAGAATGTCCAAAGAGCTTCCTCCATCGATCAGGACCCTTTCGACTCTCGCATTACTGATGATTGGGGTAGTGACCAGAGGAAGCCTCAATGGTCGAGTAAGCCCCGCAGGACAATCAGAGCCATCAAACGTTAAAGGTGCATCCGACCAACGGGGGTATTGAGGTTCACCAATGGATGTCTCCGTTTGGTTAACCTCTCGATAAAAGGCCTTAAACTACCTTTTGGAAACAAAAGAGGAGGAACCTCCGAAAATAACATTAACATGATTATGAGGTACCTAGTAAGACATCTCCTCGTCCCCGTCGGCGTCTCTTAGCCCGCATGCTTGTTCCTTAGTCGATAAGGTCGGCATCGGTCCAACCCCCTGGTAGAAGTCGTCTAACTGCTTCAACCAACTCTTGCAGTTCTTGAGGTCGTGGCCTGCGGAGTTATGGAGCGGACACCATTTCTTGCCTTCCTGTGGGTTAGTTGACTTTTCTGGTTGGTCGGCACTACGACCACCAGAAGCAGTTTTATTTTTGAACGAAGGCTTGTTACCTTTGGTAGAAGGAGGCTTCTCTGCAACTGCGACCTCGCGGTACTGCCCAGAGCGATTTCTTTTCGACTTCTTCGATTTCCCGCCCGACGAAGATTCTGGCTTCCTAGTGTCCTTGAGACCTAGTTGAGGCAGTAGGTTACCTTTATCGACCATCCGGTTCCATTCGACAACTTCGACTGCATCGGAATATTGATCAGCCATATCAAATAGATCGGCTACTGATCGAGGAGGATGGATGAGCAAGTCTTCGGTGAATCTCTGATATCGAACGGCATGTTTAAATGCCCTAATAACGGAGTTATTAGATATGTTCGGGATGGTATTCCTCACCCCGACAAATCTCTTGACAAACTGACGAAGGGTTTCGGTCGAAGTTTGCTGTAGTCGATGGAGGTCGTCCTCTTTACCCGGCTTCTGATAACAATTTTGGAAATTGTTGAGGATAGCATCACACAGCATTTCCCAGTTATAGATCGGACCTTCGGGTTGGTTAAACAACCAAGTTCTTGCCGGTCCTTCTAGGACTATTGGCAAGTAGCTGGCCATCACCCTGTCATCGCCTCCTGCCGCTTGGATGGCAGTAATGTAGATTTGAAGGAACTCGGATGGATTCTGAGTTCCATCGAACCTCTCTATGGCCTCTGGTCTAAACTTGTCTGGCCAAACGACCGCACGAAGGCTGGGAGAGAAAGCTTTACAACCAACATAGGGATCGTGAACTCTCCTACGGCCCTCGATTGGATCGCGGGCGACTTCACGCAATGGAGAAGCCGCTCGAGGTCCTAAACGAGAGTGGACAGGGACTCGATACCTATCATGAGAATCCTGTGACCGCCTAGACTTGTCCTGGCGGGATGGTACAGGCGGCGGGTGACTCCATCAACCAGAACTAGAGTGAGAATTCTCTCAGTTGTGGGAACATGTCACCGACCAAGAAGAGGCTGTAGGGGTCGCCTCAGATGCGACCTCATCCAACCTCTCCGCCTGGATTCTGGTGAAGGTCGGTTTCTACGCATCCATGACCATAGGAGGAAAATTACGCATGACCTCCGCGATAGCTCGAAGCTGGCCATGCGTACTTCTCCTAGGGGCACCAGGTGTTACCGTTTCTTCATCCACCAGGAAACGCTCCGGAGGCAAAGAAGGGGTCTAGTCGCGTTTGCGACCACGTGATCGTCGGGAAGAACTCGGAGCAGCATCGTAACGAGCCTGTGCATCTTGACGAGCCTCTAGGGCAGTTCTACGTAGTTCGTTGTCTTGTTGCTCGAGATCTTGATCCTCCTTTCGTTTGCGTTCCTGTTCTTCCCTAGCAGCCCATTGATCAAGGGTTTCCTTCGATAAGGCAGCGAACTGTCTAGGGAGAGAGGTCGCCGAGGGAGAAAACATCTCGGTCTGTTCCGAGTCAGACACAAAATCAAAGAGACGATGGAGGTTATCAGGATCAAACCTCCCCGGGCTGATTTCCTGGTCGACATCATCTTTCCCTCAGCAGGGTCGTATGACGGACCGGATTCACCCTCCAACGCATTAAGAACCTCGGTGGGTTCTAACCTTACGTTAGTCGCCTCCAGGTCGATGGACATGACCTGAAGGGTTGATTCAACCTCTGGGAGATTCTCGCCTCCGGTTTCCTCCATCGGAACAGGATAGCTCGGAGAAGGCATCAGAATGTGAGCATAATCCTCCAGATCGAAATCGTTCGCGGAATCATATGCTCCAGCCATAATTCAGCGAACGTCCGGATGAAAATTAGGACGCCTTGAGAAAGGCCCCACGGTGGGTGCCAACTGTCGACGATTCAGACCCGGGGTCCTTAGCCGAACTTATGCAGAATTTGTAGGTTGTGAGACCTTTCAGGGTGTCCCTCCGGGAAGGTATGATGAATCAAAGAGAACTGGAGCACAGAGAGGTTTATACAGGTTCGGGCCCTCGATGGTGGGAGTAATAGCCCTACGTCCTGTTGGAATTCCACTATGTACGGTAAAAGGATTTACAGAGTTATGGAAAAGATCTTCACAGGCGAAGATTTTTCCTATGTGTTTGTACAAAACAATGCCTGGAAGGCTTGTGAAGGCTATCTAACTTAGACTACTGTCTTCTGGATGCTTTGGCTTGATGATCGAATCATCTAGTTGTTCGATCGTTTGATCGTTCGATCCCCGTGTTTGATGCATTGGGTTATCCCTTTATACTGGTCGAAAGGGTGCCAAGTCGTAACGACATCAAATAGTTGCTTGGATGCAGTTTCGGCAACCGCTCCTAACTCCCACGCAGGTTTAACACGTGTTATTTATAGATAACCGCACGTATTAACCTCCTGACGGTTGTCACCGTACGTGGAAGAATATTCGACATACACGGGATATCCCTGTTATAAGGGCAGATCAACCCTGCGTCCCTTGGTCGAAGGTGTTCTGACCGCGCGTTGTTCGCTGACCGCGCACCATCTGCAGTCTTCTATCCGCGTATGGCACATGAACTCCTGACTGCGCACCAGCTACGGTCTGATCGCGTAAAGCCTGCGACCTCATGCCTGTGCTTCTCGGAATGACTTGAGTTCGCACCACCAGGCGTTTGTCTGTTTCGAGTCTGTCTTGAACCAATCGTGTACTTATTTGAACTGGCTCGGATATCAATCCTCGTCAAGAATGTTTTTGGGAATTTTTTTAGAAATAACCTAATAAAAAAAAGAAATTTCAAAACTAACCTAAAACTTGAAAATATTGCAAAACTAACGTTCAGTCGCGAGTGGCATCGCGCGACTGAGCTTTAGTCGCTAACCTAGCTAGCAACTGAAGACGTGGCAGCGCGCCACGCACTGCTAGCCCAGCTTGCTCGCCACGTCAGGTTTCAGTCGCTAACCCGAGTAGCGACTGATACCCGTAGCCCTTCAGTAGCTAGCCCGACTAGCAACTGAAACCAATATATATTGCACTGGCAGCACGAAACAGTCACTTTCACAATTACCTTTTCACAGTTTTTTCGAAAAAAAACGGAAGAGAAGAGAAGAGAGGAGAAGAAAGACAAGACAAGACAAGACAAGACAAGAGAAGAAAAGAGAAGAGAAGAAAAGCAGTTTTTGAAAATTCGTTTAATTGAGGTACATTTTTTTAACTCGTAGATATTATGTACATTTAAATATTTGTTTAATATTATTTGAGAGTTTAGAAATTTAATTATTCTAGGGTTCCTGAGTTTTAGGGTTTAGAAATTGAGTTGTTCGCTTCAGGGTTTTAGGGTTTCAGGGTTTTAGGTTGTAGAAATTGAATTGTTTGATTCACCTAGGTATAAAAATTTAAATTTCTGCTTCACCGCTTCACCCTAGGACAGGTATTCGAGGGTTTTAGGGTTTCTGGGTTTTAGGGTTTCATCGTTTTAGGGTTTAGAAATTGAATTGTTCGCTTCACGCTATGTATAAAAATTTAAATTTCTGCTTCACCGCTTCACCCTAGGACAGGTATTCTAGGGTTTCAGGGTTTTAGGTTGTAGAAATTGAATTGTTCGATACACCTAGATATAAAAATTTAAATTTCTGCTTCACCACTTCACCCTAGGATAGGTATTCTAGGGTTTTAGGTTTCTGGGTTTTAGGGTTTCACCATTTTGGAGTTTAGAAATTGAATTGTTCTCTCCACCCTATGTATAAAAATTTAAATTTCTGCTTCACCCCTTCACCCTAGGACAGGTATTCGAGAGTTTTAGGGTTTTACGGTTTCTGCATTTTAGGGTTTAGAAATTGAATTGTTCATTTCACCCTATGTATAAAAATTTAAATTTCTGCTTCACCGCTTCACCCTAGGATAGGTATTCTAGAGTTTTAGGATTTTAGGGTTTTAGCGTTTCAGGGTTTAGAAATTAAATTATTCGCTTCACCCTATATATAAAAATTTAAATTGCTGCTTCACTGCTTCACCCTACTACAGGTATTCTAGGGTTTTAGGGTTTCAGTGTTTTAGGATTTAGAAATTGAATTGTTCACTCCACCCTATGTATAAAAATTTGAATTTCTGCTTCACCGCTTCACCCTAGGACAGGTATTCGAGGGTTTTAGTGTTTTAGGGTTTCTGGGTTTTAGGGTTTTAGCGTTTTAAAGTTTAGAAATTGAATTGTTCACTTCACCCTATGTATAAAAATTTAAATTTCTACTTCACCACATCACCCTTGGACAGGTATTCTAGGGTTTTAGTGTTTTAGGGTTCAAAAATTGAATTGTTCGCTTCACCCTACGTATAAAAATTTAAATTTCTACTTCACCGCTTCACCATAGGAAAGGTATTCTAGGGTTTTAGGGTTTCATCATTTTAGGGTTTAGAAATTGAATTGTTCACTTCACCCTATGTATAAAAATTTAAATTTCTACTTCACCCTAGGTATAAAAATGTAAATTTAAATTGAATTGTTCACTTCACCCTAACACATAATGACAAAACTGTTTAGGCTATGGAGCAATCTAGTATGGTTTGCGTTTACTATGGAGCTGGTATAATCCATAATGGATCAAATGGTGATGATCTGGGTGTGTGTATGCATATTTATGGTCAAATGGCACAACCACAATCAATGTCCTTCAATGATTTAGAGATGTGGTTAGTCGATTTGTTACAACTCAATCCTGCGACAGATACTCTTAGGGTTGAAGGCATGGTGCTGGAGGGAAATAAATGGGTGCTTAAGAGACTGAAAGGTAGCAAATGTTGGGGTTCGTTTGGATGATTTGTGACAAATCCAAGTTATGGCGGCGGATACATCATACTTTATGTTGAATCTTAAGCGCACATAGTTCGGTAGGAAGTCATTCCGTAGGAATCGGAGGTGGCACCACTAGTCTCAGTATTGAAGGTGGTACTGGCAGTGCCGCTGGCAGTACCACTACCAGTGTACCTGTGCAAACAGCAAGAGTTGCGCCTACAACTTAGTTTGGTGACCATCAAGTAGACGCAGCTGATGAACTGCCCAAATTGGAGGAGAATTTAAGTGAGGAGGAGTACACTAATGCGTCAAATATGTATGAATCTCCCAAGGAACCCACGGAACAACATAATCCTATAAATGAATGGACTGATCCATCATCTTTGATGTTCGCTGTGGTTCCTGATGAGTTGAATTCGCGATGGTCGTATAATGAAATAACCGTCCAGCTTGGACAGCTATTTCAGAGTAAGAAAGATGCGAAAAAAGCCATCAGTGCGTGGGCTATTTCACTGAATAGGCCATTCTGGATGGATAGATCAACTCCGAGCTTGTGGACTGTGAGGTGCTTGGTAGAGAATTGCCCAGGGTACGTACGTGTCACACGCCCACAAGACGAGCCTTTCTTTCATGTGACTAGAGTCGCAGACCACAGATGTCTGGTGGAGGGCATGGTGCAGCATCATAAAAATATCACCTCTAGTTTTGTTGCCAGCCTGGTACTAACAGCAGTAAAGGAAAATACGGCAATGGCACCGAAAGTAATTATTGCACATGTTGTGGAGAAGTATGGGTACAAGATCAAGTACGGGAAAGCATGGAGAGCTAAACAGAGGGCATTGGAGGAGCTTTTCGGCACATATGTTGAGGCATACAACTTCGTACCAAGGCTATTGCTGCGCATATGCGAAGCAAATCAAGGCACAGTCACCAAAATTGTTTATACGCCGGCAATCAGCTCAGAGGGTACTGTTATTCCTAAATGTATGGTACTGCGGAGATTTTTCTTGGCATTCCAGCCCAGCAGTGTGTTGCATCGTTTAGGTACATGAGACTCGTGCTCTGCATTGGTAAAACATTTTGACCAAAAATACCAGGGTACTCTACTGACTACCGTGGCAGCTGATGCCAACAACCAGCTTCTCCCCATAGCATATGCAGTGGTCGAGGGAGAGAACTACAGTAGTTGGCTGTGGTTCTTGGGCAAATTGAAGAATGAGGTTGTCAAAGATCAGGAATGCTAAGCGCGATCGAGTACATGCAATCGGGAGTGGATCCATCGCTGAGTTGGGATGACTTACAGAGTCGTTGGTGCTCTCGGCATCTTGGTGCAAATTTTCACACTCGTTTCAAGAGTAGGCATCTGATGCAGGTGTTCAAGCGGCTAGCAAAGCAGAACCAATAGTCCAAGTTCTCAGATATATGGAAGTCGTTGGACGAGAGTACGTTGAAGGAAATGCAAGAGCAAGGTGACCTAGAAGATGGTGGCGTTACCAGTGAGGGAAGCCGCAAAAGGCGTCTTAGTAGGAAAAGTGGTCGTTGCTACATGATAGAGGCGGGGCACAGTACAGAATCATGACGACCAATCTGACCGAGGTGTACAATTTCGCCCTGAAGGGTGTGCGATGTTTACCACTCACTGCCATAGTTAAGATGACATTCTATCACACAATAGCATACTACGACAGCAGGAGTTTGGCGGCATCAGCACTTGTGCACAACCCTTTAGTACACTGGCCCAAAAAAATTAATGATTACCTCGAATTTCGGAAGAGAAAGTCGTTGACACATGATGTCTCAGTGCTGAGTCATTTGAACAGAAACTACGAGGTTCGGCTAAAGCACAAACATGTCCACGGCACATTGAGAGTAGGTCGGGTCCACGAATGTTGAATTATAAATGCAGATGTCGTATGTACATGCAACAAGCATCAGATGCTGCACATTCCTTGCTCGTATGGTATCGCCGCCTGCTCCGTTCCTGGGATCGATCTGGCACAGTATATCTCAACTTATTATAGTTTGCAGTACCTGTGGAAAACTTTGGAGGGTGTCTTCCACAGGTTTGCGGTGAGGGGAAACCATCGGGAGCTATCGCCAGAAGATGTCATCGCGTGGATCCCAGAAAAGAGGCTTCTTGTGAGCCATGCCGGCAAATGTCGAGCTAGGAGGATACACAATGATATGGATGCAGTGGAGCATGAGGATGACCTATGTAGATGCATTGCTTGTAGGCAACCTGGGCACACACGAAACCGGTGCCCACAAGTGGCAGGCACGTCAACTACTCCGAGAAACTGAAGTAATTCACTTTTTTCTGTATGGGTTATTGTGAATTTTCTTAAATAAAACTGTAATGTTGCAATACATTGTTGTTAATTAAATATAATATTTCACTTTATCGACCAATATGTGATAACTGCAGGTATGGCAGACGATCATCAGCTTCCCGAGCTGATTGCACAGCACCATCAGAAGCGTCACCGTGCTCGACGCCTTCTACAGGGTATCGTTCTACCAGCTCTGCGCATGAGGACACCGCGAGAGATGTGGCCCCTGGATGAGCAGTTCACGCCTTATTTGCTCGAGGCCGGACTGCTGTCGTTTGCCTACATGGTAGATCAGGCTCGGCAATTCCCCTTCGATCGAGCCCTGGTTAGTGCACTCGTGGACCGATGGAGGCCCGAGACGCATACCTTCCACTTCAGTATCAACGAGCTCACTATCATGCTGCAGAACATCAGCGTGCTGCTCGGTCTGCCTATTCGTGGGGACATATATGTCCCCGCGGCCACTGACAGAGCTGCATGGCACCTGGATTTCTTGCAGAGTTTCGAGGGCGTAGGGCCAGTGGGAGGTTTTGAGCAGACTGCGGGAGTTCCCCAGAGCTATATGCGCACCATCCGAGATGCTCTGCTCCCCTTGGCCGCTCCAGAGGAGGTTTTTAGGCGCCACCTTGAGGCGTACTTGCTGTACCTGTTTGGGTGGTTGCTCTTCTCTGGCACCCACGGAGAATCTGCAAGCGGTAGTACGTTTAGCTCGCCAGGAGTATTACCAACTCTGACTTGGGGCACATGCCGTGGTTCAATTTCAGATCCGTAGTGCTCTGCCACACCTACACGGGGTTGTGCGATGCCACAAACAGAGACCAGGTGAGCTCTCTTTTCACTGGGTGCATCGTACTCTTGCAGATGTGGTCATACGATCATTTCCCAGTTGGCTAACCACTGGTGCCGAGGGATTAGTTCGCATTGGCCGGTGATGTGAGCGATGGCCCCATGATGGGATGGAGGTGGGCGAGTCTGAGTTTGAGGTGGACCACAGATCAGGCGCACCTCTGCTATCCTTCGTATGCCACGAGCTTCGATCTACTCCTCGACGATAGCATCATCTGGGATCCGTGGACTACCTCAAACTTGCAGTCCGTCGCACTAGTTGGCCTTTCTTCTCTTTGTACGCAAGATGCTATTTACTGGTGTACCCATGTTCTTCTAGTTTTCTCGCACATGGTTGAGGGGTACTCACCTGAGCGAGTTATGCGCCAGTTCGGCCTACGCCAGCATGTCCCGGTGCCGCCTCCTCGATAGACCCTGCACCATATTCACGAGTCTGTCAAATATGCATTACATTCGCACGTGACTTTATAAATGATTTCTATCACTAACTAATTTCTTTTGTCCACAGGCAATCGAGGAAGGGTCGAGTGAGGGATGATTTTGTTCTTCGGTAGTGGCCCTATGTGTAGTGAATGAATTGAGCCCACACACGCACGGTAGAGGAGAACAGGCCGTATAGCCACGACATCCATTTTTCATACCTGTCCTGGTACCAACCTCGCACGATCTACCAATTGCGGGTGGTCCACCAGCCGCGCTTGATGAGCCCATCCCTCCTACCACCATGGACGAGCGCTTTGACCGACGCCTTCCAGGGCGAATCCACTGTTTTGTAAGTTCCTAAGCTCTTTGCAACCTTACTTTCAAATGGCTTATCATTCTATAATTGCATTAATTTGTGTGCGCAGCTAGACACCCTCTGCACCGTCTCTGCTGGTGCACGGGACATAATGCTCAGGTCCCGCAATGCACCCACCATGCTCAGCGACGATGTGTACGCATATTGTGCAGAGGTCGAGTGGCAGGTCGATCAGATTGTGGTCGATTTTAGAGTGCTGCTACCACCTCACTTGACCGTGATTCCCCCATCATCACCGTCGGCGTCAGGTCCTTCATCGCATGTGCCGCCTCAGGACTGCCCCTCGTCGTCGCGCCCTCCACTTCTACAGCCATGTTTCATGCCTGTCGACAGTTCTTCATATGAAGAGCTCGATATTCCTATGTGGCACCAGTCTCTCGGCCAGACACAGCAGCATCATACGCAGCCGACATAACCTTCCCAGGCTCCACCATCTCCGCAGAAACCATGGGCGAGGAGATGGCGTGTTAGGGATTGTCAGCCCCCCTCTCGCTACACACCATCCGAGTATCAGGGCCAGCCATAGAGGGGGAGAAGGCATTAGTTTGACGTAGGGTTTTATCGTACTTTCCAGTTTTCCGTATGCATCTTTCATACTTTTGAACTTTTCTACATATTTATTTATGATATTTTGTATTAATTGCAGGTGATTACATATGTCAAATACATATATCTTCCATGGTTGTCCTCAAGAAACAGTATTAATATGTGTAACTAGCATAACTTTCAGAAACATATCCTAGCCTAACTGGTTTGGACCCTCCATGTTTGCCCGTTGGTCCTGGTTCAAATCCCACTCTGACCATTACCAACATTTGTCTTATTTTGCACTAGTTTGAGTCGCTAGCTGGGCTAGCAACTGAAGGGCTGCGGGTTTCAATCGCTAGCTAGGCTAGCGACTGAAACTTGACGTGGCGGGCGAGCTGGGCCAGCGGTGCGCTGTGTGCTGCCACTCCTTCAGTCGCTAGCTGGGCTAGCGACTGAAGCTCAATCGCGCGATGCCACTCACGACTAAACGTTAGTTTTGCAATTGTTTCATGTTTTGGGTTAGTTTTGAATTTTATTTTTTATTAGGTTATTTCTAAAAAAAATTTATTAATACGCAATATCCAACTCATGATGGGTCTGTACTTCTTACTGAATAGGTTTGGCAGGTATTAACCCATTTACATTCATTTCTAGAGGTTTTCTATGAGGCCACCCTTTCTGCCTCTACTGTCTATGAACCTACAATCTTGTACTATTATTCAAATTATTTATCTAGTTGCTAATCAATTGCGTGCCTATGATAGTGATGTTATTTTACATGATGCAGTTAGTCACATGAAAGCCAAATATCTAAAATATTGGAAAGATTCTGTATTTATATTCATTTCCTTTTTTGTTAGACCCTAGAGCAAAAACTGCAGGACTCACTAATGTTCTTTCGCTACTTGGTGATGTTCTTGGGATAGATTATTCTGGTTATTTCCGTGAAGTTAGAACTAAATTAAATGACATGTATGTAAAGTATGAGGAAAAGTATGCAGGAGTTCGTCAACAGCGGCCTCCAACAGCTCCCAAGATAGGCAGATCATCTTCATTCTGGAACACTGCCATGGGTAGGGCACCTCTTCGAGTGGCTCAAGTACCACATCTCAGCCCGCACCGGCACCAGCACGCGGTGCTGTTGGCGAGCTCACCTCATATCTGGCGAAGGACACCATCGATTATCAGGAGGAGGCGTTCCACATTCTCACGTGGTGGCAACAACACAACGGAACATATCCCGTGCTATTCATCCTAGCACGGGATGTGTTAAGTGTCCCTGTCTCTACGGTTTCACCAGAGTCTGCATTCAGTCTTGCCGGGAGAATACTTGAGGATAGAAGAACTTCCCTCCACAGTGACATGTTTGAAATTCTTCTAAGCACGAAGGACTGGGTGCTAGTAGAAAGAGGGCTCCAGAGCATGGCCGCCCAGAGTCAAAATCAAGACTTGGCGGCTGCGTTCGAGAACCTATATCTTGACGAAGAAGGTCCTTGAACATCCATGTATGTATTGTAGAGCTTTAGGCCGTACTCTTTTTTCTTTGCCAAGGTTTTCTTAATTCTGAGTTTTTTTACTTGACAAAATTTTTAACGAGGCAGCCATGAACACATCTATAATAATAAAGCTTTTCACTACATTTTTAAATATATTTTTCCATTTTCTAGAATATTTTTTCATTATTTTCACAATTTTTCAGGCTTTTTTTGAATTCTTCGGATTTTTCTGATTTTTTTAAGTTTTTTTTCGAAAAAACTAGCCTTAACGAACCAAACGAGCCAACCGGGCCAATCGTTGGCCCGCATAGTACCGGGCCAGCCCGCTTCGGTTCGGTTCATCCACGAACCAAACCTGGGCTCCAACCCTGACCCGGTGGCTCGATTGGCCCAATTCGCATAGTAACCGGGCCTTACCGAACCGTGCCGAACCGGGCGACCCAGTTGGCAACCTCTGGCGATTACATCCCTGACGGGCTGACGGCTGGACCCCTTAAATTGAGAGAGGAAGGATAACCACACCGACCCGTTTCATCCACTGCGATCCATCCCTCATAGAAACCCTCCTCCTCCGCTTGATCTGACCATGGGCGTCCACCGCATTTGCCTGCCAAGCCGTCTCGCTGTGGCATCCTCGATCTCGAGCTTCAGGCTTGGCACGTTACGTGGGAGTCTGCCCGTCCTGTGGCACTCGCCCCTGAAGATGCAAACGGGGACAACCCGCCTGCACCATGTCTTCCTCTCTCAGAAGGGCGCCGCCGATTAGCCATGCAAGCTCGGCTCGGCGGATGGTCCCATGGTAATTGCCACAACTCCTCTTCCATTCTGCCCTGCCGTGCCAGCTGCACACCCATCAATGGAAATTTCTGTGCATGCATACTTTTTAATTGGAATGTTTAGATGAGGGGTTTTTAATTCTTTGGGGTTTAGTTCGAAGGTTTTGAATCCGAGCCCCCCATCCAAACATGCCTTGGCAACCTATGCAAGGGGAGTATATAATTGCATTACTAATGCTTGCTTTTGGTGTTTGTGGTACTCCCTATGTGCAAAAGAGGACAAATATATCGTAAATTCTTTTGTTTGTCTGTACCGGTTGATGTGATCCTTTATTTGTTGCTAAATCTGATTTTGTTCAGGATGCGCACAGGATATACTTTGAGAGTATGGAGAAGTTTGAGAAGGATTATGCAGCCGCATTGTGTGCTTTACGTGATCCTAATCAGGATAATATGGTTTGATCCCGATCCTATCTGTGCTTCTTGTTTGCATCATTCATTTGTGATGTTTTGGTTAATAGCAGAGCATATGGTCGAGTAATCGCAATGGAGATCACATATTATTTGTTTGTCACTTTATATTTACGGGTCCTTTTTCTTTAATAGCAATTGCCAGAGAAGCACTCATATGGATTGTACTTTTATGTAACCAAAATTATATATATGTATCCCTACATATCCTTTAAGCCATACAACAACGAATTATTTAGTACCGCACCACTTAGAAACCAAAGTAAGGTCATGGTGAAATCAATAGAGCTAATGTTGCACTAAAATCAATAAGCCAAATTAAACTTCGTATGAAAGCTCAAGGACTATAGCTTTACCAGAATTGCGAGGTAAGAAATCCCAACCACCCACCTGTTGAGTCTTGAGCCCTAATTAGGGTTTTAGTGATTAATTACATCCGAAGTACGCAACTAACCTTTCCAATTGAAATTTAGGTTAAGGCATGGTGGAATCGACACAAAAGTGAAAAATGAAGATCGTCAAGACCTCTCGAAGCATGATCGATGACGCAACTTAGCATAAGGGCAAAATACTAAGTAATATGCGCGTTTTCTTTTGAAAATTTCTAATTTAAATGGTCATCACTTGATCAAACTCAGTGTTTTTGAAACAAAATTGCATTTGCATTTAGTCACAAATCAATTTTGAGTAAAATTGTGAAGTCTTGTTTTTGTTTTGCACAAGCCGGACATTGTCTGTGATGGCCGGACAATGTCCGGCCAGTACAAAATTCTCTCAGCACTTGCAAAACAAAACCAGAGACAGATAAATCTGTCCAGTGCATTTGTCTGGTATAGGCCGGACATTGTCCGTTATGGTCGGAAAATGTGCGGCCAGTACATATGTCGTGAGTTTTGATTTAAAATGAACCAGAGACATTTGAAACCGTCCGGGGGCTTCTGTCTGGGACGGGATGGCCGGACATTGTCCGACCTATGAAAATATCGTGAGCTTTAAATTGAACATGTAAACAGAGACACATTCATATGTCCGGGGTTTTTGTCCGGACAAATGGCTTTTGTCCAGTCTTCACAAAAATTTGTTAAAACAGTACCTGACAAGGTTGCCGTTGTGAGTAACGGTCACTATTAAATTGTACTGACCGGACATTGTCCGAAATGGCCGGACAATGTCTTGTACAAAATTGGCCCTATTTCTTGCAAACGGCTAGATTCTTTGAGAGCTATATATATACTTCGACCTTGGCAGGCAGCATTTTTCAAGTCATCATCTCAAAAACTCTGTGCAAAAGCTTGCCTAACCTCTCACATTTACTCTCTTGCATTTGGAGAAAAATCTTTGAGCAAATTGTTGAAAGCAAATTGAGTAGAGTTGCATTTGATCCATTTGCACTTGCATACTTGTTTTTCAAGATTTGTGTTTGATCAAGTGAAGTGCTCGGCTTATTACTCTTGGTGATTGCCGTCACCTAGACGACCGGGAAGGTCCGGCGATCTCTCCATCGATGATGTGTGTCGGAGAGGCCCAGCGATTGGGTGTAAAGAATCAGACCTCACCTATCTGGAGAGGAGAAGGGCTACCCCTAGTAAATCGAAGCAAAAGCTCTTGTGTAGAGTGCTTCAACGAGGATTAGTGGAAATCGGCAAATTTCTTATACCTTGGGAAAAATTCGATCTCGTTCGATTATCTCTATTGCTCGCTTCATATTTCTAGAAATTGTGATATTGTGTTTTGTCACCCTAGGATTGCAAAACTTAATTTGTGTCATCATCTAGATTATTTGTGAGTTGATATTGCAATCTAAGATACAAGCTAGTCAATAAAAATTTAAATTTGTAAAACCGCCTATTCACCCCCCCCTCCAGTCGGCATCCTTCAATCATCACCACCCACACACAAAGGAAACATCATGGGAGGCTTGCCTTCTACTACTACATATTAGAAAAACCATCAAAACTATTTTATTGTTGTTGTCTATTGTTGATGTTTGTTTTATTGTTTTTAATGCCTTCAATATTTCTGTAAAAACATGATCTCAGAGGATACATTGTTCCGTGAGGAGAAAGCCAAAGTTCAGCACTACTGGAGATAGCTTCCAACATATGCTTTTTGGTTAGTATTGTACATAATATGGTTTGCGAAATTACATATACATGTTTTCTTTTTGGTTAATATATTGAAAGTAATTTAGTACTAAAACAAGTGTCAACTTTTTCTTAGACCATTGGTTCATGTAGCCACTTTGCCCTCCGTTGATTTCTCAAAAGAAAATGGAATCATCCAATGCATTGTGACACTTTCAATAACGGATGAAAATTTTCAATATTGTATTTAAAGTTTAAACTAGTGTAGCATGCAAACATGAAAGTTGTAAATCTTGCATTAGTCTAAAGAAAAATGTTGTAGAAGAAATAAAACGTGTTACAGCATAAGTTATTACAAAAAAATATATAAAGTTATTTCTTGGCTGTTAGAGATGGCTCAGCATTACTCAGTTTTATGGCTTATTGACTTATTGTTTCATGCTTAAAAATGTGTGAGGTTTTATTTAATATATTGTATTGTTATTCCACAAAAATGGTGATGCTTCATAAAACTTCAAAATTTGTACATTGCCCTACTTGTCGTAAGTTTACATTCACTCCTCTGCTAAAATTGGTCGCATTGCAACTTTATTTGGTAATTTTGTTTGGTGAGGACTGCAATACAGCGAAGGAAGGGGGCTAGCACTATCTCTTTGTTCAAGAGCTGGAAAAGGTATCGATTTGGCCTCCAAAGTCATGGTAATTGTATTTTGACTGTCATTCTGTGATGCATGCACACATCTGCAGGTTTGTTTATTTTTGTTATCTTCTCACCAACCATTTCTTTTTGGTAAAAAAATAGGCTTATGCAGGTTTGAGAGCTAAAAGGCCAATGAAATTTTGTTGCATACAGTGGAGCAGGTTACATTTTTTGGGTTTTATTGGTATGTTGGATCGTATTTTTAAATTGTAATGGTGTATGTATTACAGTTTCCCCCCCAAAATGCAGACCATTCAGATGTATGTATCAACCTTTCTTTAGATTGCCGAGGACACATGCCATAGGAAGGTTGAGTAGACAAGTATTACTTCACTCCTTGGTGCTCTTGTGGCTGCGGTTAGCCATATCTTGTTTGAAGATGCTTTGGGCGCCTTAAATAATATTGAAGGTAGTTCATCAAATCACAGTCCAGATTATGATGTGGAGGCAATTAATTGCGAATTTTAGAAGATGAAAGATTTGGAAAAGAACTTTATGAAGGCTTCTCGGATTGAAGCATCTAAGGTATATCATTGGGTACAGAGTTTCCCCTTTCTTTACACTGTCATGCTAGTGTTGATCATTATTTGGTGTTTATCTTGCAGCTTCTGCATTCTACAGTACTTGATGCTATAATGCATGCAACATATTTCATAATCTCAATGACTCATCTTCGCAAAGAAGCACTAGCCCACCTCTTGGTTAAATTTATTTTACTTTGCTAATCTTATTTGTATGTAAATGATTTTTGCCTTATTAGGTCTAAATTCATGATTTGCAATGCAGGACACACCACGGGGGCTTCTAAAGCTTCCCAAAACGGCTGGGAACCTGATGCTTCAGCAGAGATGGGTCCTGATTCCCAGTGAGAGAGTGCCATTTCTCGAATGGTGGTCATGACACAGGCAGTGAGAACAGGTCTAAAAGTATATCTGTGGATTGCTCCATCCCATCGCCTATCTATCATGTATTTTGGCTGAATAATAATGATGCATGGTCGGTCTTCAGTAGAATAATAATTTATAGATGTTCTCTTGTACAAGTATTTGATATTAGGCTGAATAAATGTTCTATGACAAGTTCAGTTGAGTAATGAATAATTTCTTGACTCTTGCGTATGTATCTAATCTTGTGTATAGTATTTAGTTTCATTAGATACGATATCACTTCACGCTGACCCTGCAAAACTAGTGACACCAAGAGTTGTCTTCGGAAGCGACTAGACTATGCTATACTGTACCGAGGGCCGAGGGCCGAGGGCAACAAACGGTAGAGGTTGCAGTGTCGCAACGAATTGTACAGGTTGCAGCCCAGCCGATCCTTGCGCTGGTCGTTGGCTGCTGTCACCATCACATGTGCATGGAGCGCTGAGTACAAGATTCACACTGAGTTTTAGTAGGTTTCAAGTTTCATACATGGAGTTTTAGTAGGTTTCAAGTTTCATACTTGGAATCTCAAGAACAATGTACGCATTTGCATGAGTTTGAAGTTTCAACACAAGAACAAAGTACGCACTGGGGAGAATGTTGTTATTATTCTTCTTGCCGGATTCGCAACAGCATCACGGCTACAACTCTTAAACCCTTGAGCTAGGCCGAGCTCACACCTCCCCTAGACCCACTTTTAACTCAAACAGCAAAACACATCACATCACAGCATCTCAAGTTAAAAGAACAGACTACCGCGTATAGAAAGGTAGTGAACCCTAAGAGCAACTGCTTGAAGTACTCCTCAGAGTCACCTTCGTCGACGGCGTAAGGCACGACAGTTGGGTACGGCGGCAGACAGCGGTTGGGAGCACGAGCAGGAGAGACAAACATGTCCATCAGCTTCTTCAGCTCCTTGGTGGCCTCTACCACAGCGTCAGCAACCACGTACCCATTCTTTGCCTAGAGAGCCACTTGGCGAAGGTCCTCGCCGTATCATCTCCTACCAAAGGAGAATATTATTTATAAATAATCCAAAGTAAAAGAATAATTTGAAAAATAACACAATTTACTGAAATTGCAAAACTAACCTGCTGGGGTGCGATTAGCAAATTATCGCGGTGTGAAACGCGATAGAAATGTGTCTGTTATCTTTTCAATCTTGGAACCGCGATAGCCACCTTTTCCATCTTGGAGCCACGATAGCCACCTTTTCCATCTTGGAGCCGCGATAAGCAACGGCCCTAGACATGGTCGAGTCCAAGCTTTCGACCACAGGTGGCTCCTTCGACTGCGGGTCGTGTTTGTGTTCAAGTCCGAGTAAAATTCGACCGCAGGTGAGTAACTGATTGAGTTCGAATCGCATTCGACCACGACCTGCATTTTTCTTTCGACCAGGGCCTCTCATTCGACCAATCCTTCTCCTTCGACCAGACCGTTGTTGCCCTAATTTTGACCAGCAGATAGTTTTCTCTGTCCAATTTTTAAATGTGGTCAAATAGAGGTCAAATAAACTCCAAATTGACTCAAATAGGGGTCAAATGCCCCTGTTCACTCTAACTCCACCATGCCTACTCACCGCACCTTTTGTCTAACTCAACTATAGTTCAGCTAGCCTTAAAACATCTCCTCTACTGCATCCTCGATCGGCGTTGTTTTGCAGAATGAAATGACTGTACAATTCAAATACCACTTAACCAAGAATATATGGCACAATTTCGTACAAGGTACGGAGCTATGACACGTATACAAAATGGGTGAAGGTTCAAATTGGATTGATCCATAGTAGCACTTACATCAGTGTCCGCCCATGTCGTCCGGCCTCTTCAGGTTATTGATATTGAGTAAATTAATGGATGAACAAAACATGCATGAAGCACTTAGCTTGACCAATTTGACGATACGCCAACCATATGGAAGAGTAATCTGCTGTACATGGTTAATAAAGACAAGAATTCGAATGTCGCGCTAACATGCAAGGTTCGAAGATACAACTTCAGATTAAATGGAGAGTAAGGTTCAAAACGGCTTACGACTTAGGCTTATGGCTTAACCCTGTTTCGAAGAGCCAAAAGGCTTAGGCTTCTTGAAGACGTTTCTCGACAATTTTAAAGCCACTTCTCAAATCTCTCGATGCCCAATTGAACCAAATATTCCGTCTTCTTGAAACTGCTTTTCGAAGTTCTTGAAGTCCAGCCTTTAAGCCATTCTTCTCAGTCGAACTGAACGGGGCCTATATAGGAAGGGACTGCCTTAGAGTGAAGCCATCATGTAGACCAATCTCTTTTGTCAAGTTTATGCACTATTTTATGATTTTGCTAGAGTTTTAGGGGCTATAATACTATTTCGTAGCACTCTAGCAATTACTCAAACCTTAGGGACTAATATGGAAAGTCACCATCTTTCCGCCAAATCCTCATGCAATCTTTCCTTCCCGTGTCCTGTCAATTGTCATGGAAGAGTCTGCTGTGAAGCTAACTCTAGTTTGCTTTTTTCCTGGAGTCCATAGGCAGTGCCATCTCAAGGAAGTTGCTGCTGTGCAGTGCAGGGTGATTCTCAAGGAAGTTACTTGAGCTTTTCTTTGTACTTTTTTTCTCCCCTTACTTCAACATGCTGATCGATAGACCGATCATTAGATACATATCTGATTCTCATCTTAAATTATGTCCATCGCGAGCACCTACATGCAACTAAGCTAATGCATAACGTGCACTTTGACACCCGCTAATCCATATGCTTCACAACACTCATACTGACACGTCTACGGGACTTGCCCTTGTGTGTATGCATGCCTTGAACCAAACTGTTGGTCTCTCACAGATGCTTGTGGTTTCAGGTGGTGGGACAGAGAAGGTAGGCGCAGGAATGGAAACTGTGGTGGGGCCGTGGGTTGGGTGCAGGGCACAGAGGGCAGCCTTTGAACATCTCCTCTGGACAAAGCTTGCGCAGTTGGATGGTCGGTTAGATCTAGTGTAGTTTTTTTTTCTCCTTTAAGTTGTAGAAAAATAAGTAAAAATTATTTAAATATTATTATATGATATACATGACTTTGAATCTGTTTTTTCATAATAATATATTATTTTAAAAACATTCTAAGAGGTTAAATTGATCACATTGTAGCCATAAAATTACCCATAAAAAATTAGATTTGTCGTGATATTGTGAATACCCTGGCAGGTTTTGTGGAGGTCACCTAGCTATGGAAAGACGACGCGGGGTGACCAAGTGACCGATCCTCCCCCGTCGTACAAACGTAGCAAGTGACACGAATATTTATACAGGTTCAGTTCTCAGTGGAGACCCTAGTCCTGTCGACGTGCTCCCAACGGGAGTTGGCTGGGGGAGTTCTCTCCTGGGGAGAGTGCTTCTGAGCACGCCTATTCCTTTTTGTCTATTGATACAAAAATGAGTTGTTCTCCATTACGTGAGAGGGATACAAGGGCTTATATATAGACCCAAAAGATGCAAAAAGACTAAACTACCCCAGCTGCGGCCGTTGGATCAGAGGGCACTAGCGTCCTTCTTCCGACCGAGGGGGCTGGATGCTTGACAAGTGTCCTTGCCAATTCTCGAGGTGCTTCTCGCGTGATCCTCATGTGACCTGGCACCGGGGGCCTGGTCCCCGAGCAAACAGCGGCGCCTGGGACGGGGGGTCTCTAGGAGCCTCGACTCAGGGCAAACGGCGACGCTCGGGACGGGGGTCACCGGGAGCCTTTGCCCGGAGACGGGGGTCACCGGAAGCCTTGTCCCCGGGCACATGGCGGCGCCCGGGACGGGGGTCACCGGGGGCCTTGTCCTTGGGCAAATGGCGACGCCCGGGACGGGGGTCACCGGGAGCCTTGTCCTTGGGCACAGGAAATAGCAGCGCCCGAGACGGGGGCATCGGGGGCCTAGTCCCCGGGCCAATGGCGGTGCTCGGGACAGCGGTCACCGGGAGCCTTGTCCCCGGGCAAATGGCGGCGCTCGGGACGGGGGCACCGGGGGCCTAGTCCCCGAGCCAACGGCGGCGCCCGAGACGGGGGTCACTAGGAGCCTTGTCCCCGAGCAAATGGCAGCGCCCGGGATGGGGGTCACCCGGGGCCTTGCCCCTTACCTGGACTTGATCCCGCGGAGAATTCCCCCAACAACAGCCCCCCATGTCTTCCGGGGACACTGCTCGTGTCCCCGGAGGGGATGGCTCACATTACCAGGAACATCTCCCCCGGGAGCGACGTCCAGCGCTTAGCCGACGCGTTGGTTCTAGTGCTGATCATTTATGGCGGAGCCGCCGATCATCATGACGCCACCGGACTTTGATGGTCGCGCGCCATCCGCAATAAATGCCTCACGTGGTTCGAACTGTGGTCGCTTCGTCTCCCACTCGCGCCCTTTCGATTCGCGTGCGTCGTTTGAAACGGACAGCTGAGATTGATCAGGGTGAGCCACATGGCGCCCATCGGGGCTGCGCACAAGCTCTATTAATAGGGCTTCGAAGGGCTTCGGAGAGTCCATTCCAAACTTCAAGCCCTCCTCTTCCCTCTGGCGCTCTAGTTTCCTAGTAGCTCTTTCCCGGCAGCTTAGTTTACAGAAACCAAAGCGCCCAAGTCCGGTTCCTCGATAACTTAGCCACCCGAGGATCCCAATGGCTCCGAAGGGTTGCGGCAAGGCTGCCGATGTCCCCCCGAAGGAAGTCACCGCGCACTTCCTCTTGGCCTGAGAGTTCACCGCGGGGGACTTGAAGTCCCTCGTGGAGCGGGGCGTGGTTACGGACGGGGACGTCCGGAACCCCTAAAAGGAGACCGCACCACGCCCCCGGCCCGGAGAGGTCGTTGCCTTCGAGGCATTCCTCGAGGCTGGCCTCCAGCTCCCGGCAAATCCTTTGCTCCAGGGGTTCCTCCGGGAGTACGGCTGGGTCTCTTCATCTGGTTGTTCGAGATGGCCACCGAGCAGGAGCCGACGTTTTGGCATCTCCAGTACTTCTACGAGCCCTTCACAAGAGGCTCGTGTATCGTTCGGGGAGGGCCGAAGTCCGCCTACGGCTGCATCATGATGCAGCTTCTCCCTTCCTGGGTAGAGGAGTACCCGGTGGCAGCCTCCCGGGATCACTGGGGTGATTGGCTTCAGAGATGGTTCTATCTCCGGGTGCGTGACTCCGGGCTCACCTACTCCCCGAAGCCCCCTTCCTACTGCCGCTCGTCTGCTCCCAAGCTCCCGGTGTGGACTCCCGAGCGGTTAAGGCTCCTCGGCAAGGTCGTCGGCGCCCAAGGCCTGAGGTCAATGAGGGATGCCGCCGAGGAGCTGGCGCTCCTCAAGCTCTCCCCCTTCTCCCACGGGTGGAAAGGGATCGGGCTGTGCCCAGCTCTTCGGCCTCCGCATAGGACGGTCACCCGGCGTAAGTATCTGGTAACTCGACTGTTCACTTAAGAGTTTTTTGACTAACACTCGTTCTTGCAGTCCGGCCGTACCCATCTGCCCAGGAGAAGGCGGAGAACCTCCTCGGGAGGTATTACGCCAACGAGCACGAGCGGGTCGTGCGCGTCATTGGGGAGGGTCCTCCCCGCAACTTGGTGGCGGAAGCTTTCGGGCTGAAGCTGCCGGGGAGGCAGCCCCTCCCTACCACCGGATCCCACAAGTTGGGGAAGGAGGTCATCGGGTCCCCGAGCCGAAACGCGCTATGGCGCGAAAGGCCCCCGGTCCGATGGCTGCGTCGAACAGTCCACCCGGTGGGACACCTGAGGTGAACCCAGGGCCCGGACGCGCATGAGCCGCGGCGAGGGTCCGGGCGACGTCCCCCCGGCCTGAGGTGGAGCACGGCGCGCCCGCCGGCTCGGGCGAGAAGGCGAGGGCCGTGAACGAGGCAGCCCACTCGACTCAGCGGATTATCTTCCGTCCCCCTCTATGGCGGTTGCTTCCCTGGTAGAACCGGAGGCGGTGGCTCCGGAATGCCCGGTGGTTCGGTTTGCGGAGGTCTCACCTCCGTGCGTCGAGTGGCCGGTAGATTAGGGGGCGAGCCCTTCCGCCTATCCGGACCACGGCGCCTTGTGAGCTCCGTAGCACGGGACGGTAAGGGGCTCCTCATCCCCCCCCAAGGGCCATGTCCCTTCGGAGAGGTTGTCCTACGATTCTTCGGAGACCGAGTCGTCGGTGCCCGCGGCTTTGCCCAAGGCCAGCCCGGTCCGCATCGTCCCCAGGGACTGTTATAGGGGGCCCTCGGATGGGGATAGGGTCAGTGCCGCTGGGAGAGAGACCCTGATGCTATCTCTGGACAAGGCCCGGAGGTTTGCCGCGGGTCTTCCAACCCGGAAGGTCGTCAACGACGTCCAGAGGGTTCCTCCACTTCGCATACGCCTCCCAGCCGACTACGAATATTGGCCCAGGAGATTTCTCGAAGAAACTCAGCGACGCATAAGGGCTTTGTACCGGGACCTTTCTCGGGAGATGTCCGAGACCTCGGAGGGTATTAGTCATGTGTACTTCTCGGAGGGGGTTGTCTTCCGTAATAGTTTTTTCTTGACAGCTTAACTCCCCGAATTGTATCTTCATATTTGTCCGGGGCTTGTCGTCCCCGGGATGTCTTGACCTACCGGGGGGGTGTCCCCCGGTTAGATGCATCAGTGCCACTGGGGGGGATGTCCCCCGGTTGGATGTATCAATAAAGCTTAAGGTTGCTCGTTTGTTTCATTGCTTGTTTGTTTCGGTTCTTATTTTCTTATCTTCAAAGTATTAAAAAAAAAAGTGTACGGGTTTGTCCCCCCCCCCCCCCCCCGCAGCAGGCAGCAGCAGCTAATTTCCGGGAGAAAATCCCTGAAATCCCCGGGAATAATTTTTCCGGGAGGAAACCTTTTGGTCACAGTGAAAACGGGGAGCCGGGAATGAGATTTTAGGGAGAAAATCTCCGAAATCCTCGGGAATAATTTTTCCAGGAGAAAACTGTGAAACCCCCATTTGAGGATCACCTTGGTAACCGCCCAGGTAGGTTACACACAGCAGGATGTCACATGAGCTCCGAACCACACAAGCATAGTAATATCATTAAACAAGTATCAGGCCAACATGGCCAATATTACATAGCCAAAGCACCGAAAATGGCGCTAAGTAGAGTTGCTAAGAAAATAACTAGTTTATCAGAACCAGAATCGGTATCCAAGTACCGAACACACAACATAAAGCACAAAGCAACGACAAAAAGCTTGATTTCCATCCGCAGCGGGGTTGGAGGGGCTTCTCCCACATCTGACTTGACTTGGTGCGCAATCCTTCTAGAACGTGGGCTCGCCCGGGGTGCTTCCATCTTCAGGTGAGTACTCATAACTGAAAGAATCGGGATCCTCGAATCCCTCTTCTACAGTGGGATAAAAATGCAAGGGTGAGCACTTGGTGCTCAGCAACACTCATTCCAGGGATTAATGCAATTGTACTTACATGAGGGTGAAACATATGATTACGGGGTTTTAGTTTCATATGGATAGGGATATATAGATTCCCAAGTCATTTGTTCAGTAAAACAGTACTTTTGTCATGAAAATGATAGCTTAAACATTAAACAGGTTTTCAATAAAACATTAGATGTAGTGGTCTCCCATGAGTCACTACTTTGTTAACTGCATTATGAAAACATTCCAAAACATTACTTGTGCTATAACCCATGGATAACATCCACTACGAAAAGACTCCTGAACCTGGGAGTACAGAGTATCTGATACTTCTTTTACACTTTGCAAAGGTGTACCTCTTTTTAAATCCACTGGTTCACTCGGCTTTCAAGTCGGATCAGCTCCATGTGACTTATACACATGTGACAAGGCCGAGATCACACAACGCTTTTACAGTTCAGTATTAACAGTATCCCCGCCCGGTAAATAGACAGTTAAGTCTCAAGTACCGTTGTAGGTCTTCCCCACTGCCTTACTTCCTAGCCTCTCTGGTCTATGTTCCCTTAGGACACATAGCCTTGGTCTATGTCCACGCGAGACATACGACCATTTAAGATTACAACCGCTCACGGCTTAATCAGGTCTAGGGTGCCTTCCTTCGTTTACGCCTTTTTCTCTCATCATTTTTCTGACTCACATCACTCATGGCCGAACCTTGGCCTTCCAGTTTCCACGCGAGAAACCAGATCGTCAAACCATGCAGGGAACTGCTAATACCAAAAAGCTACTGAGTTGTGCCTGTCCCATACCAGGCAAGTGGTTGGTACGTTTACAATTCGTATAGAGACACAGCACAAGGTTCTTGTCCTTATGAACCAATAGTGAGGAACATTCACATTCCCTGGTGCGCACCGCACCCTCTCCATACCAACCAATCCTCACTACTGATTCCTTTTATCAGTTTTCTTGACAAAACGGTTTTTATCACAACTTCTCATGTATTTGACCATTTTAAGTTTAATGTGGATATTCAGTATCTGAGTCCTAGGGTGACAAAAGCATATATATGAAGGTTCAATAACAAAAGGGGTTTCATGATTCATTTGGGTCATATCTACTCATGTCATTCAAATATAACTTGTATCTCAATTAAACATGCATAGTAAGAAACAGTGAATATACTTCATATGAAAATATTGGGTGAGACATGATCAAAGGAATGAGGCTTGCCTTGCGATGTTGGGTCTAAATACTCAAAGACTTCTTCTGCTCCTTCAGCTTCTGACTCTGCGACAAACAACCAACACACAAACACATACCATAAGCATACAGAAAATAGTTTCTATAGAAAGTATTAAGTAAATAAGTCATGCATGCTGGGGAAAAGGTTAGGGCAAGGTCACAAGGGCTCTGGTCGAAGAAACGGCTAAAAAGGATTGAACGTCGAAGGGTCGACATTCAGTTCATAGCTTTGGCATGGCTTCAAACTAATCTTAGGATGGTTTTCTGGAGAAGTGATAGAAGGGAAAGATGTAGAACACAACTCCATGAATCTAGGGGACAAGGTGGCATTTCAATTGCTCAACCAGAAGGGGTCAAACCAGGCTAATGCCAGTGGCTGACATGCACTGACATAGTGCTGGACATGGCCAGAAACTAGGGCATGGCTTAACTTTTGATCCAGGGCTCCAATTGATGCAACACTTTGTCTGGGAGGTAGGCATTACTAACAGGAAGAAAATACTCAACAGGGACAAGAGCTGAAAGTGGCCGGAGGGCGGCCAAATCCGGCGATGAACTACGGTGGCCTGGACATGAACTGAGCTACTGGACAGTGATCTTGGCATTGGAATAACTTTTGATTCAGGTCGATTCAGGGATCGAGTTAGTGGACAATATTGCTCAGGGTACTGGAATCTATCTAAGGGACAAGGTTTCAGGTGCTAGATCGGCCGGGAAATAATTCCGGCGACCGGCGCTGGAGAAGACGACACTGGAGCTCGGGGATTTTTGATACAGGGCGAATGAGCTCAATTCCAAGCTTGAGAATGATCTGTGGGGTATGAGGAGGCTACTGGAGGGGTTAATTTCATTGGAGATCGGCCGGAGGGGCTCGGCGACGAGGTCCGGCGAACTGGTGGAGGTTCCAGTTTGGGATTTCTTCGATTTGAGCACAATTGGGGATCCTGATTCAACAGGCTTGCTAAGAAATGGCTAAGGATCAATTTCTACTACTGGGACAAGAGCTAATTCGGGATGAAATGGTTAGCATTGGGGAAACAGGGCAATTGGGCCTTTCCGGCGATCACCGGCGATGGGGATCGATCTGGTGCAATTGGTTGCTACTAAACAGAGAGGGGAACGAGGGGAACTCACTGGTGAACTTGGATTGGAGAAAGGGGCTGTGGAATGGGCTAGCACCGTGAGCTCACTCACTGGCTCGCCGGAGAAGAAAGCAAAAACGGCGAGAGCTCTGGAAAAATGGCTAAGTCCTGAGATGAGGCTTAAGCACAGCACTGGAGGGTTTAAATAGGTCCAAGGGCGGAGCTTGCGAGGGAAAACACGACAGCGGTTGCTTGCGCCGGGGAGAAATTTGTCGGGCGCAGGCGCAACGACGGCGACGGCGATGCGATCGCGCTCAGGCGGTGCTGCAGCTTTGCCAGTTGCATTGGGACTTCACCAGTGATGGCGCAGATGCGGAGGCGACATCGTAGCTCCGGCAACGACACGTACACGCATGCAATTGCCACGGCAACGGGAGCGCGCGCGAGAAACGCTACTGGAGCGCGGTCGTTTAACCGCTGGACAAGGCGAAGCAATGGTGCTGGCACGTGCGCGCGGGGTGGCTCAGTTGTTCACAACACAGGCGACAAGAAGCGGTGGCCGGCGGCGAGCAAACGCGGCGAAAACCGCGGCGCGGCAACGTCGACGTGCACTGGTCGAAAGCAACGACCAGGCGCTGGTCGAATGGACCTGAAAAGAAGTTTGGGCCGTTCTGCAATTTTTGAAACTTGCTCCAGGAACTGTTCTGCGAGGAAAATTTGAATAGGAAATGGACTTGATTGTAAATCTGGAGATCTAAGGGTCCGATCTGAAATCTGATTTCGCAGGTAAGCTGCAAAAGATTATTAGAACTTATCTGGCCAGAGTTTGGTAAGATCGGGAAAGATCCGAAGAGTTTCGACACAATTGGGGAAAACGGTTTAGGGTAAAATAGGGTAATTAGGGTTTTAAAATGGCGAGGGCTGAAACTCAGCTTTAGGGTGAGATTTTGGAGATGGTCCCGAAGGGAAAAATGCTCTGAACAACATTTAGAAGGGAATGGCTGAAGCAGATTAGGGTTTGGGGTCCAGATGTGGATTTTGGCTATTTTAGTGTTTGGCAAAAACAGGGGTGTTACAAAAACCTTCCAGTCGCCGTGAAAATGGGGAGCCGGGAATGAGATTTTAGGGAGAAAATCTCTGAAATCCCCGTGAATAATTTTTCCGGGGGGAAACCTTCCGGTTGTCGTGAAAACGGGGGGCCGAAAATGAGATCTCCGAGAAAGAATATTCGAGAATTCCGTCTCACTGAGGAGAAAATCGACTCCCGGAGGAGGATGAGCCCGATGATGGGTCTGAGTGTTTGGGGGGACTAGTCTCTCAAATTGACTCGTTACCTCAGTCCTTGAGAACTGGGTTGTCGCTTACCCCCTCAGTCCACGAGGGGTGATGGTAAGCCACCCTACGGGAGCGGGGCTCCCGTCGTAGGGACTTTTAGGCTACGATAGCCTACGTCCTCACGGGGAGGGCATCCTCAACAGGAGGGCATCGTCTGAGAGACGGTAAGGTAAGGACCTGCAACGAACTCAAGTTGGAGAAAAAGTCCAATTGTATTGATAGAACTTGCAATACAACGCCTACCCCCGCAAAGCCTCGGTGGGGGAGGGAAAGTGAGTACAACGTCCCCCCACGTCACCACGGTGGGGGACAATGTCTCCCCCTGCGAGGTCGCGAGGGGGGAGGGACAAGGCCCGGAGGCTAGACATAGAACTTGCGAAGCAAGTCTACATTCCATGTATGCTTTAGCTCTTGATCTTAGAGGTTGGTGAGCTTATAAGCCCCTGAGCCCAGGACTGCAGAGACGCTATAGCGGCCTTCCCACTTAGGGGAGAGTTTGCCCTGGGCTTGGGGTCGGTCACGCGTTTGAGGACAAGATCCCCAAAGCGGAAAACTCTCCCGCGGACGCACCGGTCGTATGCGCGCACCATTTTGCGCTCGTAGATGGCGTGGCGGAGGAGCGCTCGATCGTGTTCTTCTTCGATGAGGTGAACTTCTAGCTGTTGATTGGCTTCGTTGGCTTGGTACGTCGCAGTCGTAGCTCCCTCCAGGAGTTCGACCCGCAATGACCGGAAGCTGATCTCCGAGGGGAGAACTGCTTCAGCCCCATACACAAGTGAGAAAGGCGTGCGCCCCGTCACTCGACTCGGCGTCGTATGCATGGAACAGAGGATGCTCGGGAGCTGCTCCACCCATGCGCCCCGCCAGGAGGCAGCTTGCTCGAGCCTTCGGTGTAACCCCTGTAGGATCACGCCGTTGACCCTCTCAACAGCTCCATTGCTCTGGGAGTGAGCCACAGAAGCGTAGTGGAGGGTCTCCCAAGCCTTCGCAGAGTTCCCGGAAATATGCTAAGTCGAATTGGGTCCCGTTATCGATAGTGATTTCCTGGGGGACCCCAAAACGACACACGATATTTTTCCAGAAAAACCGCTGCACCGCTCGGGACGTGATGCTGGCCAAAGGTTCGGCCTCTACCCACTTGGTGAAATAGTCGACTGCGACCACCGCATACTTGTAGCAACCGAGCGGTGGGGGAAGGGATCTAGGAGGTCCATCCCCCAGCGCGCGAAGGGCTAAGTGATAGGGATAGTTTGCAGCGCTACGTGTAGCTTCTAGGCCCCTATAGAGTGTTTTGATAATTAATGACAACTACAAATGCTATACTAACGTTACCTGCCTAGTTGCATCAAGACGATACTTAAAAGACAGGTTAATGAAAGGCAAAGAAAGAGTCTCATGATGAAGAGAGGGCATTGATCAAAAGGGCAAAGGTACGAAATAAGATCTTTTCCATTTTTACCGGTCTAAGGTGATTAGAGAAGAATTTTGACCGGATTTTAGGATAGTTGCCGTACTATTAAGAGGAGCATGTGGTGTATCACAAAATACTTCATCTATGTGCCACAAATCATAAAATCAACTTGCATTGCATACTAGAAGGTCACATCTTTTGAGAATGCTTTTTCAGCTCATTTCTGTCTCAGTCGGTCTGACCGTTTGTTAGGCCGGTCTGACCGAGAAATCGGTCTGACCGAGTTGTAAACTACGGACTGACCGATTGGCCGGTCTGTCCGTAGTAGAGACCAAGGTCAGTCTCCTGGAACCTCTTGTTTTATCCTTCTGGTATTTTGAGCTATTACGGTCTGACCTTTTGTTAGACCGGTCTGACCGCGAAATCGGTCTGACCGTGTTTTTGAACTGCGGACTGACCGTTTGGCCAGTCTGTCCGTATATATCGGCCTAACCGTATAAGGTGTCCAGAAACTATGTCGTCTCTGGACAGTTTCACGGTCTGACCGAAATAGTATCCGGTCTGACCGTATGTGTGCCTGACAAGGGCAGTTGAGCATTTATTGCGCCTGTTTAATGCCGTTGCAATTGCGGCGGTCTGACCGAGCTTGTGCCTGCGGTCTGACCGCCAGGTGATCTTTTTCTCCCAACGGCCTGTAACGGCTATATTAATTGTGGGGGGTATATATACTCCCATGCACGGCCCTGTTCAGGACTTTTTGCATAATCTTGAGCATTGTCATCATCCTTGAGAGCCTAAGCTAGTTTCATACACTCTAGGGTTCAAATTCTCAAATTTGTGAGAGTGTGCATTTGAGATCTTCTAGTGCATTGCATTTAGATCATTGAATCAATCGTGTGGCACTAGAAGAAGGCAAAGTGATCATCACCGGCTTGTTACTCTTGGAGTTTGCCGGCTCCTAGACGGCTAGGAGAAAGGTTTTGAAGAGCTCTTCAAGGAAGATTGTGAAGAAGCTTCAAAACGTCTTGTGAAAGGTTGAGCACGCCTTGCCGGAGCGGTAAAGTGCATCCTTAGTGAAATCGAGGTTTGGATAACTCATCACACTAGTCCGGCTCAAGATCTAGGTCACTTCTCGAGAGAAGGTTGACTAGATAGAGGAGCGGTTAGAGATTTGAGTTTGCCTCAACGTGGATTAGGGGTGATCGGCAAATCACCGAGACCACGGGATATATCCTTGTGTTGGAATTGTGCTTTATTCATATTGTGTTATTTATTTGCTCTCATTATCCTTAAATTGTTTGATTATTTGCTAAATTGTTAAAATCGCCTATTCACCCCCCCTCTAGTCGATATCCTAGATCCCTTTCACTACGGAGGGGAGGTTGGAACCCTTGGCCATCTTCTGGCAGGCCTCGCACGCGGAGACAAGGACTCGTGCGTCACGGACCACTGTGGGCCAATAAAAGCCCTGACAAAGGGCCTTGACCGCGACGGCGCGCGAAGCCAGGTGAGACCCGCAACTCCCTGAGTGGATGTCCTCATGGAGTTGGAGCCCTTCCGACCGTGGCAGGCAGCGGAGTAGGGCGGAGGCCCCCCGCTTGTAAAGCTTCCCCTCCAGCAGGAGGTATGCCCGGGCCTTGACATGGAGGCGCTTAGCCTCGGTCTCATTGGAAGGGTCCCCCTCCTCCTTTATGAAGGAGATAAGGGGGTCCATCCAAGACGCGACTCGGGTGATCTCGGAGACTTTTGGGACGCAGGATCCATTGTCCCCATCCAGGGAGGTCACTGAGGGCTTCGCAATGATCTCCAAGAAGGCTCCCCCGGGGAGAGGTTCCCGGGCGCTGGCCGCCCAGGACAGGGCATCGGCCCGGTCGTTGTCTCTCTGCGGGATGTGCCGGGCCTCTAGGCTGTCAAACTGCTTCTCCATCTTACGTATCTCCTACAAGTAGAGACTCAAATTTGCGTCATGACACAAATAGGACTTGTCAATTTGGCAAAATACGAGCTGGGAGTCTCTTTTCACATGGAGGCGACGAATCCCCAGGGAGCGCGCGAGGCGCAACCCGAAGAACAAAGTCTCGTATTCGGCGACGTTGTTCGTGGCGGGGAACTGTTTTTGATATTGAGCTGTACCCAAAAATTTCATTACGACACGGAAAATCTGCATTGTGGTCATTGATCTGTTAATGATTCTTCCTCCAGAGTCCGTAGTAAGATATGCAAGGATGGCAGATATTAGGTATCCATTGAGGCAATCATGCATATATATTGAACTTCTTTGATGTGCCCAAACCTGCATTTGGAACCAAATATTAGAGTGCATTCCAAGGGAGAAAAAATAGCATGACAGCACTACCACACCACTAAATAAAATGGCTGCCTTTGTTGATGGTCCTTAAAAGTGCTACTACTCATCTCCAGAACAGCAGCTTAACTACAACTAATTGCTAACGACATCATAGCAAGCCACTCTAATTAAATGGACATTTAATTATAAAACTTTGGCAACTAAGAGAACCAGAATTCAGAAAGAATGGCGTACTTTTAGTAAAACCAATGCCTCTTGCAGGGTTTTCCAATCTGCAAAAGTGTTGCTGATAAATTCTGCATTTTCTTCCAAAAACATATCCTCCAAAATGCTACTGCTGTACTTTGGTGTGGCTAGATTTAGAACATCTGCAATGCAAATCCAATTAGCAAACTTAAAAAAAAAAGTAATTTTCATCTCAGTTAATGGCCAAAACTATGGTATAGTGTTAAATAGTTTCAAACCAAGAATACGCCACCAAAACATTATGATGAAAATGAAAACCTAAAGCAGCATTGCCAGCTACCAAAACACTATGATGAAAACGAAAATCTAAAACAGCATTACCTTTAGAATGTGCACGCACATCGTTTCTGTAGGAAATTGAGTAAGTTACACTAGCAGAATTTCTAAAAATTTACTCAAAAACTGCAAGTAATAGATCATAGATTAGATTGTTACCAGTAGCGGAAGCAGATTTGATGCAACGATCGAATGTTCGCAACAACCGTTTGCAGATCGTCTAGAACAGTGGATGTAGATGACAACGATCGCTCACGGATCGTCCTGATCAGCGCAGCAATTGCAGCAACGCCTCTACCGGTATCCACACGTACCGGGATGGAATGTTGTGCAATGGTGTGCTAGCACCAATGTGCACAACAAGGGTTTTTAGGGCTATTACTTTAGAGGAGGTAGCAGCTAGGGCTTTTCTGTCTTAATCCTCAAGGCCCATCATACCTCTCTATATATAGGGCCAAGCAGGAGAAATCCTAACAAATTAGGTTTCCTGATATTATACGAATCTTATCCGAACTGCCCATGCAGAAGAAATCCTAACAGATTAGGTTTCCTAATTTTATACGAATCTTATCCAAACTGCCATGCAGAAGAAATCCTAACAGATTAGGTTTCCTGATTTTATACGAATCTTATCCGTATTGCAGGATGAGACTAATATTAAATCTTCGTATTTGATACATTAATTTCATAATAGACCCAATCCGGATCTGATACGAAAACCCATCATAAACCCAATCCAAATGCATAAGGAGTCTAATATTAAGTCTCCGAGTCTGATACAGAAAAACCATATCAAACCCAATCCAAATGCATTAGAAGTCTAATATTAAGTTTCCAAGTTTATTACGGAAACTCATACCAAACCCAATCCAAATGCATAAGGAGTCTAATATTAAGTCTCCGAATCTGATACGGAAACTCCAAAATAGACTTAATCCGAATTGCATTATTCCAACCCGTTAAGTGTGTGACCCTGTAGGTTTATGTATATTTAGTCACGACCCGGGGACACTTACCCGAATTGTAAGTCTATAGTGGCCCCTAGCAGGACATAACGACTATCCAAATACACACAAAGATCATAATCAGCAAACCTATATAATGTTTTCATGTTGATCCTCTTGCCATACGATACCAGATTAAACCCAAAGTAGGAAATGTGCCACCCTTGCACAGTTCAATCCTTTCTCGATCTCATAGTGAATTGATCTTCTCGTAGTTGACACTTCAACCACAAACGGCATGGCCATGCACTTCTCAATTCATCTATATCGAGGGACCCAGAGATATCTCTCATTTTATGAGATATGCAAATTCCATCTTAACCATTCATATTTCTCCACATGGCTCATAGTATACCCGAATATTACCTTTATTACTACTTAATTAAAAGTAGCGTTTGGTACTATCAAAGTATAATACTACACATGTAGGAAACTATGATGGTATCAGGTCTAAGGATCAATTATAAACATTATTTGAGACCAACTGGTGACACTTAAATAACAAATCCAAACAGTGTCTCAAAATGCTTCTATCCAACATTATATTCTCCAATATATGTCCACATTATTGTTTTAATATCTTGTATCCATGGTCCGTGAAACATAACCATCAATCAATAAATGTACTGATCCATTAATCAATAATGTCCTATTTAAAGATAATGGATTAGGGACTATATTAGAATAATATAGTCAAATAAATTTAGAGTCTCACGAACAAGTCACATACTTGTTGATCAAACCAAGATGATAATTTATTCAAAAATAACATATTATTCAAATGTTCATAAATATAACAAAGATAAATACATCTCTGTGATTTGCTCTATGACATATCACTAACAACCTCCCGCTTGGACTAGAGTCAATCACAAATGTATCTAATACCTATTGTTCTAGTATGCACCTCATGCTTTGGTTGCGGGAGAGGCTTTGTCAACGAATCAGCAACATTCAAATCCGTGGACACTTTGCAAATCTTCACATCACCTCTATTCACGATTTCTTGGATGAGGTGATAATGCCTGAGTATATGTTTGGATTTCTGATGAGACCATGGTTCCTTGGCTTGCGCAATGTCTCCACTATTGTCACAATAGAGATTCACTGGACTTGAAATACTAGAAACCACACCAAATTCAGAGATGAACTTTTTAATCCAAATAGCTTCTTTAGCAGCTTCGGAAGCAGCAATGTACTCTGCTTCTGTTGTAGAATCAGCGACAGTTTCTTGCTTGGAACTCTTCCAGCTTACAGCTCCTCCATTAAGGCAAAATACAAAACCAGATTGCGATTTGAAATCATCTTTGTCGGTTTGGAAACTAGCATCGGTGTAGCCACTAACAACGAGCTCTTCCTCACCTCCATAAACCAAGAACACATCCTTAGTCCTCCTCAAGTATTTAAGGATGTTTTTTACTGCAGTCCAGTGACTCTCACCTGGATTTGATTGGTATCTGCTCGTAACACTTAGAGCATAGGAGACATCTGGGCGTGTACATAGCATGGCATACATAATAGATCCAACAGCAGAAGCATATGGAATCTTATTTATTCGGTCCCGCTCATCACATGTCGAAGGACATTGACTCTTGCTAAGACTAATGCCATGTGACATAGGTAGAAAACCTTTCTTGGAATCGTGCATATTGAATCTATTCAATACTTTGTCAATATATGTACTTTGGCTTAATCCAATTAGCCTTTTAGATCTATCTCGATAGATCTTAATACCCAAAATATATGCTGCCTCACCTAAGTCTTTCATAGAGAAGCTACTTTTCAATGAGGACTTCACAGAATCAAGCATAGGAATATCATTTCCGATCAGAAGTATGTCATCCACATATAAGACCAGAAAAACACGTGCGCTCCCATTTACCTTTTATAAACACAAGGCTCTTCTTCATTTTTGATGAAACCAAACTGTTTGACTACTTCATCAAAACGAAGATTCCAACTCCGAGATGCTTGCTTCAACCCATAAATGGATTTGTGAAGCTTGCATACTTTCCTAGTATTATCTGGATCGACAAAACCTTTAGGCTGTGCCATATACACATCCTCACTTAGGTTTCCATTTAGGAAAGCCATTTTGACATCCATCTGCCATATCTCATAATCGAAATAGGCAGCAATAGCTAGGATGATCCTGATTGACTTTAACATAGCAACGGGCGAAAAGGTTTCATCATAATCAACACCTTGAATTTGCTTGAAACCTTTTGCAACTAATCGTGCTTTATGGATATGCACATGACCATCCATGTCAATCTTTTTCTTATAAATCCATTTGCACTCAATGGCTTTTACACCATCAGGAAGATCAACCAAGTTCCACACTCGATTGTCATGCATGGATTCAATTTCGGATCTCATGGCTCGAAGCCATTTCTCGAGTCAGGGCTCATCATTGCTTCTTCGTAAGTCTTAGGTTGATCATTATCTATCAATAATACTCCACGCTGCTCCATTGTAAGGAGCATGTACCTTCCAGGTGCGTGACATACCCTTTCAGACCTACGTATAACCGGTGCTTTGTCCTGCATCATTTTCTACATTGTTTTGCAGGTCTTGCTGAGCTTCAGTGGGTGCTGAAACAATTTTCAGTGGTTTCTGAATTTCTTCAAGTTGCACTGTGCTCCAACTTACTCCTTTTGAAAGAAACTCTTTCTCTGAAAAGACACCGTTTCGGGCAACAAACACTTTGTTTTCTTCTCGATTATAGAAGTAATATCCTTTTGTTTCCTTAGGATAGCCCACAAAGAAGCATTTATCTGATTTGGGTTTGAGCTTATCAGACATTAAACGTTTTACATAAACTTCACAACCCCAAATCTTAAGAAAAGACAATCCAGGACGCTTTCCATTCCATATCTCATATGGTGTCTTTTCTATGGCTTTTGATGGAGCCCTATATAATGTGAACGCAGCTGTTTCTATAGCATATCCCCAGAAGGACAATGGAAGATCAGTTTGGCTCATCATTGATCGAACCATGTCAAACAAGGTCATGTTCCATCGTTCTGACACACCATTCCATTGAGGTGTTCCTGGAGGGGTCAATTGTGGAACAATTCCATGTTGTTTTAGATGATCACCAAATTCTTGGCTCAAATATTCCCCTCCACGATCAGATCGTAGGGTTTTGATTGTCTTGCCAAGTTGATTTTGTACTTCATTCTGAAATTCCTTGAATTTATCAAACGTTTCAGATTTATGCCTCATTAAGTAGACATATCCATATCTACTAAAGTCATTGGTAAAAGTTATGAAGTACTGAAAACCACCTCTAACTGTTGAACTTAACGGTCCACATACATCAGTATGAATAAGAGCCAATAAGTCATTTGCCCTTTCACTTTCACCCGTGAAAGGTGCCTTTGTCATTTTGCCAAGTAAACAAGATTCACACACATCAAATGATTGAAAATCAAATGAGTCTAGAAGACCATCTTTCAGGAGTTCCATGATGCGTTTCTCATTGATATGGCCTAAACGACAATGCCAGATAAACGTGGGATTCAAATCATTGAACCTAAACCTCTTTGTACATATGTTATAGACATGTAATTCAAGATTTAGTTGATAAAGCCCATTCTCAAATGAGGCATTGCCATAAAACATATCATTTAAATAAAAGGAATAACGATTGTTCTTTATTCTAAATTCATAACCCAGCGTGTCCAAACACGACACGGTGTTTTTGCTTATGGCAGGAAAATAATAACAGTTATTAAGTTCTAAAACTAATCCTGAAGGTAAAGCTAATATAAAAGTTCAAACAGCTAAGGCTGCAACTCTTGCTCCATTGCCAACGCGAAGTTGAACCTCGCCCTTAGCCAAATTTCTACTCCTTTTAAGCCCCTGCATCGAAGTGCAAATATGAGCAGTCGATCCGGTATCAAATACCCAAGAGTCGGAAGGAGAAGTAGCTAAATGAACTTCTATAACATATATACCTGAAGGAGTCTCACTTTCCTTCTTTTTCTTTAAATCTTCGAAGTATTTCTTGCAATTCCTCTTCCAATGACCAGATTCCTTGCAATAGAAGCATTCAGTAGTAGGGGTGGCACCTGGCTTGGACTTTCCTTTGGAATTAGGCTTAGCGCTAGAGGATCTTTCTAGAGCTTTGCCCTTTCCCTTTCCCTTAGCCTTGCCCTTGCCCTTCTTCTTAAAGCTTTTTCCCTTTTGAACCATCATTACACTATTTGGGTTTTTCTTAATGTTCTGTTCCGCTGTTTTAAGCATCCCATGCAATTCGGTCAATGATTTCTCCAGATTATTCATGTTATAATTCATGGCAAACTGGTCATAGCTCGGAGGGAGCGATTGGAGAATCATATCAGTAGCCAACTCTTGACTAAGGGGAAAACCAAGCTTTTCCAAATTCTCAATGTAATCAATCATCTTGATCACATGAGGACTGACCGAGCTTCCTTCTGCCAACTTGCAATCATGCAATTTCTTGGTGGTCTCATATCTTTCCACCCTGGCCTGCTCCTCGAATAAGTTTCTAAGAGACACGGCCATGTCATAAGCTGTCATGTTCTCATATTGCTTCTGAAGCTCAGAGTTCATCGTGACAAGCATTAGACAGCTGGCATCAAGTGCGTCATCGGTATGCTTTTTATAAGCATCCTTTTGAGCACGTGAAGCACTAGTGGCTGGTTCATTAGGTATAGGAGTCTCTAGAATATAGTCCTTTTTCTCTTGTTTGAGAACAATTCTCAAGTTTCTATACCAATCAATAAAATTTGTTCCATTGAGCTTTTCTTTATTAAGGACAGATCGCAAACTGAAATTGTTTGAGGAGCTACCACTATCCATGGTCTACAACAGTAAAGAAATGCAAAATTATAGCATTATATTTATGAAAAGTCTTTTATTAAACAATTCAATAAAAGATGTACCAACTATATATTTTAGAAAAAAAATCCCTCAAGAAATATATATAGTAGGCCAAGATCCATATTTCACTAAGTTCTAGTGAGCTTTGGCATCACTGCTAGAAATCTAGTTATTTAGGTAAGCAACTCCTTACTAATTATATCATATATAACTCTTGTTTGTTGGGTGTCATCCCAACACCATGCCCCAAAGCCCAAAACTGTTTTGATGGCCTTGTTAAATTAAACCAATTATATGCTTATGAGTGTCCAACACACATGCTATCTTATTAAGATAATTGATGGTGCCCTGATTTGTCAGGCCCACCAAGCAACGATCAAAATCTTGACAGGTGCAGCAATTGGAAGGGCATAATAAACACTTAATTTTTATGAAGGTTTAAAACATGGCAAAACATCCATATGCACGAAAATAACCATCAGCTAGATGATCTAATAGGTGCAATTTCGACTATAGTAGATCTAATCTACTATAACTTCATATATCACATATATATATATATTATTAATCCAGATCTAATACTATACAGGATGGCTCTGATAGCACTGTAGGAAATCGAGTAAGCTACACTAGCAGAATTTCTAAAAATGTACTCCAGTAGCGGAAGCAGATTTGATGCAACGATCGAATGTTCGCAACAACCGTTTGCGGATCATCCAGAACAGTGGATGTAGATGACAGCGATCGCTCACGGATCGTCCTGATCAGCGCAGTAATTGCAGCAACGCCTCTACCGGTATCCACACGTACCGGGATGGAATGTTGTGCAATGGTGTGCTAGCACCAATGTGCACAACAAGGGTTTTTAGGGTTATTACTTTAGAGGAGGTAGCAGCTAGGGCTTTTCTATCCTAATCCTCAAGGCCCATCATACCTCTCTATATATAGGGCCAAGTAGGAGAAATCCTAACAAATTAGGTTTCCTGATATTATACGAATCTTATCCGAACTGCCCATGCAGAAGAAATCCTAACAGATTAGGTTTCCTGATTTTATACGAATATTATCCAAACTACCATGCAAAAGAAATCCTAGCAGATTAGGTTTCTTGATTTTATACGAATCTTATACGTATTGCAGGATGAGACTAATATTAAATCTTTGTATCTGATACGTTAATTTCATAACAGTTTCTTGATAAATTCATCTTCGAGACATTGAACAGAGAGCTTGCTATCGGTATTATCCTGATATAGAACTCCGGAAGTTCTGCAATCTTTGTGTCTGCACAAAAGAAAAGGGCTGAACATTGAGGAAATATTGACAAAAGTACACCTTAGATGCAAAAATGATGAAGTTCATAAGCACATGAACAAAAAGAGGAAGCAACTTCGTGAAAAAAAAGAACCTGGATGTACAAGAAGTACAGGCTTCCGTGCCTCATCTTGGAAACTAGACCATAAAACCTTGCCGATTAATGGAGAATACCTCAAGCTCTTCTCAATAACACAAAGGTAAAGACATCTCTTTGCATGGTACTGATGATTAAGATAATTCTTTTCGTGGAAGCATTCCTGTACACACATCAACAGCAACCGATCACCAAGAAATCCTCCATGACTGACATCATAATCTAAAATCACTGCAATTGATGACTCCTAATTGTAGCTCCAAGTATTTCCAAAGAATGCGCATAGAAGCACATTACCATGTAACATATAACAAACAGTTTCCCAACGGCACCAAACATGCAATAGCTTTCCAAAGCTCATCAAATTGAACAAGCACAAAGACTATCTCTATTTGCAACATTGCTTACACAAAGAAGCACAAAGCACATCAAACAACAACTAAACTACTAGAAAAACATTTCATTTGCATCAAAATATAATCTTTCTTAGCTCACATCCACAAGAACCACATGAAAAACCCAATCTTTAGCAACTATCAAAATAAAAAGCACTACAGCTACACTAGCAGAAGAAAGCCCCTAGTTCGCACGAAAAATTCAATCTTTGCACTAGCACTGTACGTCTCTCATCAACAACGCCTCTAATTTGCACCCAAAACCCAATCTTTCCACAATAAACACATAAAAATCGAAACTTTCTCAAGCATCTAACGCAAACCATACTATACCTTGGGCAAGCGGACGAGGAGGTCGACGCCAACGTCGGGCCTGGCGGCACTGCCGACCGCGTGGCTCCCGGCGACCTGCACCACCTCGGGCGGCCGGAAGACAAACTCGAGCTTCTCGGCACCCAGGCCTAGGTCCCTGACGAACCCCGAGGCGGCTCCCGGCTTCGCCTTCTGCAGCGGCACGGACCTAACGAGGTCCGCGACGGACGCCGCGGTCTCGCCTGCGGTGCGAATGGCGGCGGAGCTCGGCCGCGCCTCCGCGAGGAGCCTGGACAGCTTGAGCCCCATGGAGTCCTGGGTGGCGGGCATCAGAGTTAGGGTTTGGTGGTCGCCAGCGGCGGTGCGGTGAGGGTCGTGGGGTTTAGGGCTTTAGTGGAGAATAAGAGACGAAGGCAAACCCAAAAAAAAAATCACGTGCAGCCAATAGGTAAACATGGAGGTGTAACTTGCGCCGGCCCAGCCCAAAGCACAGCATTTTGGCCCGACACGTTGCACGGCCCAACATGAATTATAATGGGCCATGCCGGCCCGGCGCAGAGGCCCAGACCATACCGTGCCCTAAAAACCGGCCTATGGGCGAGCACAGCACAGCACGCAAAATCGGGTCGTGTCCGGGCCGGCACAGCCCATTATACCGTGGGTTGGCCTGCAACAGCATAGCACGGAGCGGCCCATTAGCATGCGGGCCGGCCCAACTAAAATTGGCCCGTGAAGCGATGAAAGTTTCATTACCAGTTTGTAATTTGTAATGACATTGATGGTTGTACTAAGAGTCATTTGATATTATGATGCATTTTAAAAACTTCATTTCATGGAGTCTTTTGTTAACTGTTTATTAAAATACAGGTAACTAAACACGATGTGCATACATGCACATATGATCACCACATTAAAACGTGTGAGTGTGTTGTGTGCCGTATTACGTACGCTCACTCGCCAGCAGTCCAGCACGCACCAGCACCACGTGACGCTGATGCAGGCAGTGATGTAGGCAATGACGCAGGCAGTGATGCAGGTGCGGCGCGGCATGCGAGGCGTGCGCAAGCGTTGCGCGGCGGGATGCGAAGGCCGAGGAACGGGCGGACTTTTTTCATTTCAATTTTGAATTTTTGAATCGAATGAACAGCCAGATCACATCCACGCCCGGCATGCGAGCAACGGCCCGATTTGAAATGGACTGCTGGCTTTGTGACATGTGTCCACGATCAATGGTCAGATTTTTAATAAATACCCCCCAAACACACACACAAATTCACAACTCACTCCAATCTCTCACATTTCACTCAAATATCTCACACTCTTCCAATATTCCAATCTTATACAGTTCATCCATTGGTTTTTTATTTTAGGAATTTTTTATTTAAAAAAATTTATTGCTGAAAATACTAATTTATTTTAAAAAAACTATTTTCTACCTTTAAAAATTTGGATTTTCTCTCTAAAAATTATATTTTGTCTCAAGAAAATAATTTTTGGTTTGTGCACATTGTGTTTCCCTGTTAAAAGGTATTTTTACAGTATTGAAAAATTATTTTTAGTACTACATGGATTTGAACAATATTAACTTTAAGAATTTCAGTGCCGAAGAAATTAATATTCGGAATTTTAGTGCCGTTGAGGGGACCATCAAACCACCTAATCTGATGTCATCTCCTCCAACGGCGGGCTCTGCCTCTACACCATCAATGACATCAAACGCAGTAGGGAGCAAAAGAGCCAAAAAAATCAGAATGTTGGTAGTATTTTGATGTATCTGAGTCTGTCAACCCGAGTGGAAAAAAGGTACAAATTGCTACTTGTATATATTGTAAAAAAATTTTATCAGCTGCATTTGCAAGTGGGACCGGACATTTACTCCGTCACAGAAAGAACTACGCAAACAAACAACTACATCCTCATGGTGAGCAAACACAATTAAGTTTCGGCTCTGATGACACTATAAGTACATGGAAATATGATCCTATGGTAATTAGGGAACAATTTGTTAAATTTATTATTTCTGAAGATTTGTCAATTAAGATAGGTGAAAGTCCAAAATTTGAAAATATGATTCAAACAGCATTTTGTCCTCAGTTTAAAAAAGTAAATAGAACCACTACTAGAAATGATATTTTAGCACATTATGAAAAAAATATAGCAATAATAAAAGAAAATTTTTCAAAAGTAACATTTTCTTTTGCACTTACATCTGATATTTGGTCCACCAACCATCAAAAATGGATTATATTAGTGTAGTTGCACATTATTTAGATGATAATTATTCTTTAAATAAAAGAGTTATAGGTTTTAAATTAATAGATGTTGCACATACTGCCGAAGTTATAGCCGATCGTATATTAACTGTGGTTAGTGAATATAAGTTAGAAAATCGTATTATTTCTATTACTCTTGACAATACTTCAGCTAATACGAAGGCCATGGATATATTGACTCCAGCACTTGAGTCAGGTGTTGGAGGGTATGTTCTCCACCAAAGGTGCATCTGCCACATCATTAATCTCATCGTTCAAGCAGGTATGTAAGAAATGGCCGCACCTTTAGATACTATTTGCTCAGCCATTGTTTACATTACTTCTTCAAATATACGTGTTGCTGAATTTAAAAATTACTGTAAGGCCAATAATATGAGGCCTCGAAAATTTTGCACCGACATGAAGGTAAGGTGGAATTCCACTTATCTCATATTAAAAGAAGTACTACCAAACAAAAATCTTTTAACTTTATTTATTAATGTTTGATTGAATAGTGAGTTTCATTCTGACTATATTTAGTATATTGCAGAGAGATTTTACAAATTTTTAGAGTTATTTTATGATTCTACTAAATAACTATCTGGTATTTATTATCCTACATCTTGTTTAGTTTTGCATCATATTTTTGATATTGCAAAATTGTTTGAATTATATAGGATAGATCTCGATTTTTTTGTTGTCGTACAAAAAATGGAGCAAAAATTTCTGAAATATTTCACAAGCATATCACATCTTTACTGTTTTGCTTTTATGTTAGATTCGAGACTAAAATTAATTGGTTTGGAATCTTCTTTGCAACAATTAGGTGTATCCTTAAATATTGATTATTCTAAAAGTTATTCACACATTGCTGATGAAATTTTTTGAGTTTTTTCTTTATACAAATCTAAGTTTGGCAATGCACATTGAAGACCAATGGCACCAGCACCACAAGAACCAAAGACGCAGAGGAAGGTTGGCGGTTTGCTATGGAAGTCACTACGAGGAAGTGGAGGCGGATCATCTTCATAGAGTTCTAGCCAAAGTGAAATGCCTTTAATACTATTACCTATGAGTTCACAAGCAGAGCTCAACCGCTATCTCGACATTGATCATTCTATGGATCCTGAGTTTACAAATGATTATGACAACTCTAACAATGTTCTCTTATGGTGGAACAACAACCAACGGTGATATCCTGTGTTATCTCAGTTGGCACGGGATGTCTTGGTTGTTCCGGTATCAACAGTGTCTTTTGAATCTACTTTCAGTTTAACTAGAAGAATAATTGAAGACAGAATATCAATGTTAGCACCTACCTTAAAGACTGGGAAAACACAGCCAAAAGAGAACAACATAATGTGGAGGACACTGAGTTCATTAGTGAGTTAGAATCGTTAAATATAGATTCAGAATAATTTGTAATTACTTACTGGTTTACTGCACTCTTTTTTCCTTACTAAAATTTTATCCCATTGGATTTTACTTACTAAGATTTTTAACGAGGCAGTAACATTTTCATATGAATTTTAAAATTGTTCTCATATTTATTGTTAAGTTTTATTCTCATTTATGATTTTTTATAATTTTTAAAAATTTGTTTGCAATTTTTTACTTTCATGTGTCATGTATGATTTATTTTAAATTTGTAAGAATTTCTTTGAATTTTCTACGATATTTTAATCTTTGTTTTTTTGTAATTTTTAGTTACTGTTAATATGTTATACACCAAATATTTTTCTCAATTTTTAAAATACTTTTCCTTTTTTATTATTTTTCAAATATTTAATTATTTATTTAATTTTATAATAAATTTAATACGTTTAAAATTTAAAACTGAATTTTTAATTCCAAATGGGCCGTGCCCGTGCTGGCCCGGCACGTACTACGGCCCGCGGGCTATCAGGCCGTGCTGGGCCGCTCCACCAAGCAAACGGGTCGACTCGGCCAGCACGACAGCCTATGGGCCGGCACGGGCACGGCACGGAAAAGGTCTCCGGCCCGACGGGCCCATGCCATGCTTGGCCGGCACGGCCCAAGTTACATCTCTAGGTAAATACTAGGGGTGTGTTTGGTTGCCTGCATGAGAATAGGCTGACTCGTTTTAGTGGGACAGGTTGAATGAAATAGGCTGTGAGATGCAGTAGAGATGTTGTTTAGTTGACTAAATTTTTGAATCCTGGATGAGTGCTGAGTTTGTTTGGTTGGTTGTATTAGAGGTTGGTTCTGGTGGGTGGATGGAGAAGATGCTGTTTGGTTGGTTGTACGAGTTTGTATGTGGTTACTCTAGTTGTATGATGTGGTGAGATTACCCCTCTTGATCTGAAGAGAGGGAATTTAGATTTGGTTAAGTATTAGATGAGAGGAGTGTGTGAGTGCATTCTAACGCAAAATATTTTTGGAATATTTAAATTTAATTACGAAATAATTATAAATAGTTAATAGCTGTTTGAACTACACAGCAAATTCTTTTGAATATTAAAGAGGATAGCCGGTATGAATCCTATAGGTCATCCTATGTACTGACATATAAAAATATAGTCATCCACTTAAAACAGTTTGACTAAAATTAAAAAAATAAAAACTTCATAGGCCCTGCAAACATATGCAATAGTCATCTACTTACCTAGTAGAAGGTAGAAAAAAATAGAAAAAGAGACTCATTTGTCAATTGATCTATAATGAAGCCCAAATAATTAAGAAAGCACATGAACACATAACAGCAGGTCATGTAGCATTGAAAACACATCATAACCAAAATATAAAATATTTAGAACAAACAACACAGGTTTACACACATCTGTATTCCAACATAAACATTCCATCATAAACATCCCAAGATACCAGATAAGAACCAGCACACTGTTTGGATGTGAGCAAGTTCATCAGTCTAGAAGAACTATCCTACACCACACCCTAACTTAAGAAATTAGAAGGCCAAGAAACTGTGTAGCTAGTAAAACTGTTGTAACCTACATTGGCCTTGAAATACTCCCATGCTATAGCATTAGTTGGAAACTCTTCGCCTTTTTATGACATTTAGCATGTCACTGTAAGATTGCAAGTTCACACCAACATCTTCATCATACTCAATACCAAGTTCTTCCTGCGCAGAGATGTACCATCAGTAAGCTGGCAAGTTGGATTACCCCAATCCAAAGTGTAAATTTCAAGAAGCAGTAAAAGCCAGCAAATGTATGGAAAAGGTTTTAAAAAATATAGTAAGAACCTTAAATTCCTTCACATCCTTGGGACTATTCTCAGTAATACTATCCATAGCTCTTTGAACATCCTCTTCCGCTTTCTCCACTGGTTAAATTTCTCAGTAAATGTCTCTTCGATAACCTTCTTGTCCTCACGTTTTACCAAGATGACTCCACCCCACAATTTCTTCATCTTTTCTTCCATTTCTTGGACCTTCATGAACATGAGATCCACCATCAACATTGGTTAAAAAGAACACATTTGTAAATAAATGACTGGCCTTGGAACATACTTCGCTTTGCAATTTAGCCTCCTTAGAATTAATTTCTTCCAGAGTCAAGTTTGACTGCAGAGCTCGTACCTCTGCAAAATTGGATTTGTACTTAGATATTTCTAAGCTCCAGTCAAATTGCATACAGCACTCAAAGATAACAGGACCATATACTACAGAGTACAGAGTACAGAAAACTTACCAGCTTCGACCTCACTAATTGCCTTCTTTTGAGCTGCAAGTTCTTTCTTGTAGCTTGCTATTTTCATTCTTCATCTCCTCAAGTTCTGACCCATTTGGTATCTTGAATTGATCTTGCCGAGCAAGGTAAATTTTCTACGTGCCATACTCCTTGAAGGAAATCTGTCCACTGTCAGCTAATGCATCTAGTGCTTTCTACACTACAGTCTTCTTAAGATTAAACTTCTGTAGTGCATCAGCTACATTCTGAGAATTCAAGGGCCTATTTTGCTGCAAAGTCATGATAATAGTCAACACAACCAAATGATAATGCTCCAGTTGAGCCCACAAGAAAACATCTTTAAGTAAGGTAAAGATCAAAGATATGGATGATCCAGGAGGATCTCCAAGTCCTGATCGCATATGGCTTCGCAACCTTAACCGTGTTCGGAAAGGATTCGCGACCATGGATTGGTCCGCGACCAGGAAAAAGAATTCGTTCCCTGTTCGGAATTGTAATCCGATCCGAATGTGTATAACTAAGCTTATCTGTTTAGGATTAGTTATATGAGTCTAACACGTTTAGGTTATTGAGTCTGATACGTACTCATACGATTGGACTATAAATACCTTGTAATAGGTCTAGTTTAGATCATCGAATACAATCGAAGAGTCATAGAACTTATTTGAGTTTTAGACACTTATAGTTCCTACGACGTAGGCAAGTGTGCCTAACGTTCGACGTGTAAAGCCCTCTTTGAAATAAAGAGTTGTGCAATTACTTTGGGTTTCGGTATTTCCGAGTAAGATCCCGTTATTCCGCATATTAGAATCTGGGCGCGCCTAGTGCGAAAACCAAGACTAGGTCTCAAACGGATCAAGTTGGTATCAGAGCAACTTTCCTATCCTGTGGATGGTGAAGACTCGCCAGGGTTACAAAACCTCCGGCAAAACTCCAGGCGATCAATTGACGGTTCCTACAGCCGCGTCTCCGGCAATGTCTGACGATACCTCCGTTCAAGCTAACCTAGCCGAACAAGTGGCTAAGCTCTCCACCGACATGAAAACCGTGCTTGCTTGGATTAAGCAGCAGGCCATGATTATACCTCCTGAAGTAGGGAAGGTTATGGGTGAGATGACTGGTGAAGACTTGCGCAGGGCAGACGAAGATGAAGACGAAGGCGACCACAAGACCAACGACCTCGCCAAGATGAGATGACTTGGTTTTAAAGGCTGTTTTCCATTCATCTCCCAATTTCATTCTTATTTGGTGGTATCCACTACGCAAGTCAACCTTAGAAAAAATTATAGAACCACTTAACTCATCAAGCATGTCGTCTAACCTAGGAATAGGATGACGGTACCTTATTGTGATATTGTTAATGGCTCTACAATCTACACACATGCGCCAACTGCCATCTTTCTTAGGAACCAAAATAACAGGAACAGCACAAGGACTAAGGCTCTCACGTACATACCCGCGGTCCAAAAGATCTTGGACTTGGCGCTGAATCTCCTTAGTCTCCTCGGGGTTGGTCCTATAAGCAGCTCGGTTTGGCAAACTCGCTCCAGGTATCAAATCAATTTGGTGCTCAATCCCTCGTATGGGTGGGAGTCCTGGAGGTATCTCGGCAGGAAAAACATCTGCATACTCCTGCAAAAGGTTAGTGACAGCAGGAGGCAAAGTACTGAGCATATCATCCAATGAAAAAAAAGCATCTTTGCATATCAAAGCATAGCACGGTGCATCATTCTCATTAATTTCAGCAAGGTCACATTTTGTAGCAAGCATAACACCACCCTTCAATTTAATTCCCTCGGACCTAGAACTAGGTTCTTTCTTGTCTTTCTTAGGTGGGAAAATATTTTAGCCACTTGCTGATTTTCAGATTCAAGCGCACTCTCTTTTCTCTCATTTTCAGCTCTCTCTTTGTCACATTGCACAATTTCAGTAGGAGTCATAGGGAGCAAAGTGATTTTCTTCCCCTTGTGCATAAGAGTGTATTTGTTACTTCTACCGTGATGAATTGCATCAGTATCAAATTCCCATGGACGGCCTAACAAAAGGGAACATGCTTGCATAGGCACTACATCAAAATCAGCAAAATCATGGTATGTTCCAATGGAAAATTGCACTCTCGCAGTTTGTGTTACCTTCACCTTACCGCTGTTATTGAACCATTGAATATGGTAGGGATGAGGGTGTGCACGTGTGGGCAAGCAAAGCTTCTCCACCAGATCTGAACTCACCAAGTTATTGCAGCTCCCACCATCAATTATGACACGAACACGACGGTCCTTGACGATGAGGTACATCTGAAACAAATTATGGCGTTGTAGCTTGTCCGCTTGCTCCATTTGAGCGCTCAACACTCGTTGCACAATGATTGTCCTATAATTCTTGGTGGCAGTGGTCCCTAAAATCTCCTCATCATCGTCGTCCGTCTCATGGTCATCCTCATTATCTGCAAGGTTAGCTACAAGAGCATATTCATCCTCAACATCACTAGCACTAATGTACCCACCTTCTTCTGTTGCAATGTACGCTCGACGACTTGGGCAATCCTTCATGACATGGCCCATTCCCTTGCATCGGTGGCACAAAATTTCCGTTGTTCGACCCGTGGAAGCCACCGATGAAGAACTCTTTGTTGGTGCCTGCACACGGTTAGATTTACTCACCTCGGGAACTCGTGATGGCGGTGATGGTGCTGCTGAACGCGCCCTACTCATGGAGGGGGCAGCAGATCGAACAGAAAGGGGTGGAGCTGATTTGGTTGTCCTCGGCGTCGTCTTTGGTGTGGGTATGTTGCCGAAATTACTCCTTGGCCTTTGCTGTACAGACTCTTCTTGATCTTCCACTCTGCGAGCTCCATTGGGAGGCGGCTGTCTCTCAAAATTTTCCAACCTGGTAAGAAGATTGGCGATGCTTCGCTCTATCCTCTCCAATCTTTGGTCGTTATCTTGGCCGATCCTTGCGATGTTTGCGTTGATGTCATTGAGCGCGTTGTTAAGCTCGTTCCGTGTAACACACTCATCTTCCTCATTACCTGCCATTGTTAGTTGAAAGAAAGACAAAAGAAACAAAAACAACCGGTGGTATAATCCCTATCAACTACTTTGACGGCAGAAGGTGGTTTCACTCACTCTCAAGCGTCTTACCACGCTCTTACAAATGTTCTTACCAATGCAACAGGTGGTACAACCGGTGGCTGGTTCGTGATACCGTGACAAGCTTGAGTGTAGCGATTGCCGAATTGAACCTGAACTGATCAGAAGAAAGGTGGAGCTTGGAAGGCAAAGTATGGTAGCAAGGATTAGCAAATTTCGAAAACAGTTAGCAAAGCTGAATAAAGATTCAAAGTTCTTGTCACAGTTGCTGGTCTAAACTCGTTCTCAGACCTAGCTCAAGCAAGCAAACGAATGACGTAATACTGTCGATACAAAGGATGCAAGCACTTCTGATTTTTTTTATTTCTTTTTTTTTTTCCTATGCTGTTTTCGGATTTTTTTCTTTTTTTTTGGAGGCCTCAAACGCTAAAACGTATAACAGCAAAGTTGTAGATCGTTTCGTGCTGATCAATTTGCATATATGGAACACCAATTTTGAATAACGGATCTTGGAGATATGGGCCCCGCAATACAGTCTATGTAGGAAATCCGAAATCAAACAGATTCACTGCCAACGCGATTTTGGACTTGAAAACGGCGTTTCTAGAACTTTTCACAATGGACAAAGTTGTAGAGAATTTTCTACGCTACAATTTAGACTCTGAATTTGTCCAATTTGGAGTTCAGACGAAGGAGATAAAAGCAAAATACCGAACTTGACAGATTGACACCCGATTTGGACGCGGCGGCGACGACGACGTGATGGCGTCAGACTCGACGTCAAGATGCAAGACTCAAACTAGATCAAGAACTTACTCTAAAGCAGCAACAAGACGATGACTATGGATCAATACTCAATAATACGATACTGAAAACGAAATTGCAAAGCTCAAAGGGTTGTAGGACAGCGGAATTGATGATGAACTTTTTTTTGTGGGGCAAATTTTCTGGACTCTAGGACGATGGCAAAACAAAACTAAAGGGGATACAATGATACCTGACGGGAAACCGAGGCTCTGATACCACTTGATGGGAACGAGGATGCCCGATCTTCCGACAGGTAGAGGTAAGTCGATTGGTGGAGACTCGACGTTGACGATCCGGCTTCCGATCAGAACCAATCCGAACCCAGCAATCGCTACACCACGGCTCCGTTGGTTATCAACCATACACAAACACGATTGACCTCGCCAAGAAGGCTTATCCCTGCATGCGAATCGAGAACACAAGCAAGAACGAGAAAGAAGCAATCTGAAATATTGCAAATATAAATTGAATCTCACGAGTTGGGGTTCCACAAACCGATACACGGCGAAACTGTTCTTTGACAGATTAATCTAAGCAAAACCCAAAACAAACCCTAGCAGCGGCTACTGAATATAAGGGCTAAGGGACGTCCTAGAAATCCTAGACGTGTCCGTGATGGACTCCAACACGATACATGGGCCAAAGGCCCAAATTGGTGACGCAGCACCCTGGGACAGATTCTGTCCGCCAAATTACAATGCGAATTCCCGTCGACTCAGCAGTCCAATTGACCTGAAACCGGTGCCATTGGAAAGGTTATCTCCTTAGCTTTCGATACATATGTGGATCATTGAAATTGGAGTCCGTTTGTGGCCTGGGCGACGATTTTAGTGAACACTGCTCCTGGTGGCCGAGGTAGTCGACTCCGAGATGAATTGGGACTCCGACTCCGAGATGAATTGGGACTCCAACTTGACTTGGACGCCCTCCTGGCCTCCCTCCTGGCCCTTGCTGGTTCCCAAGGCCTTCATGATCCTCTCCAAAGTTCCTAAGTACAATATAATCAATAATATCATTAGGTAGCATACTATCCTCACAAGTATATACACGGGCACTTAGGAACGAGCTCACCTGTTGATTCAATTGCCGTGCTCGTGCTCTTGTGATGGGTCCTTGCATCACAACTGGAGGAGTCTCGGGCGTATGCATAGGAGTGATGTCCTCATCACACCTCCTTAGCTGTCGGATCATTTAAAGTTGACGCTAAGATTGATATACCCATATATGATGGGGTGATCGATGCCGAGAAGCTGGATTCTTGGATTGACCAACTTGAGACCTACTTTGACCTGAAATGGTTTAGTAGCGCTCAAAAGGTCAAATTTGCACCTTTGAAGATGAAGGACCACGCCAAGACATAGTGGAAGGCCCTTGTCGCCAGTGGTGAAGCTAACGACCTTGCGTGGGGTCAATTCAAACGACTTCTGCGACAAGAATTCTATCCGATGGGTTACCTTGAGGAGAGATGGGAGCGTTGGCATAGATTGTACCAATGGCGCGACCAAACCGTCCAAGACTATACAACAGAGTTTCGGCGACAAGCAATGGTCATTGGCATCTCACTATCCGACCCTCAGGTATTTAGGAAGTACACATCTGGACTTCAGAAATCGATCAGTACTGAGCTAAGTCTGTTCGGCGTCCAAGACATCGTGACCGCAAGCACAACTGCTATGGTGATCGAGAAGAAGAACAAATCCCGCAGCGACAAAAGCACGAGTCCGAAGAAGAACACCTCCAAATCGGGCACGGGTGCTTTTTGCGAACATTGTCAAGTCGCGGGACATACCAAGGACAAATGCTACAAGCTTCATCCTGAACTTCGACCAAAGAAAAATGGACCAGGGAAAAGAACAGCCACAGCTACTGCGACTTCACCCGACGAAGAAGTTGTCCGAGTGAACTCGGTTAATGAGGCGGATACGACCTTGTCTCTGATGGCAATGCCGAAGGAGAAGGGTTCGGATCCACCAAACGACCATCACCGAACAGAGGACTTGTTTACCATCAACGTCCAGGTGAAGCACGAAGTGGTCGCAGCGATATTCGATCCAAGAAGTCAGAAGAATCTGGTCTCCGCTAGACTGGTTCGGCGACTTGGTTTGAAGACAACCACACACCCGCGACCATACCCGCTGGGTTGGTTTACATCCGACGTGAATCAACAGATTACGAGTCAGTGTGTGTTGAAATTTGCGATCTCTGCACGATATGTCGATGAGGTGCAATGCAATGTTGTCCCTATCGATATCTGTCAGGTGATATTTGGGAGTCCGTATCTGTATGATCGAGATGCGCATTACCATCGGTGAGCGCAAGAGTACGACCTCACCAAAGACGGAGTTAAGTTCGTGATCAGTAGAGACATCCACGTGAACACTTCGAACTTGATTACCGCAAATCAAGCCAAACGAATTGTTAATGCATGCCATAAGTATGTGCTTGTCATGATTCGGCCCATTGGTCAAGGTGAGGGTACTCGACCAGCATTGTCGCTGGCGTGCCGAGAGAATTCTGGTCGTTTTTTAGGACTGCTGGAGAAATACAGTGATCTGTTCGAGACTACCCAGGGTCATCCGCCGAAACGTCCAGTCGAGCACGAAATTCAGCTTGTGTCCGATGTGACACTGCCCAATTTGAGTATGTATCGCAACTCAGTATTGGAGAATGAAGAGATCAAGAGACAACTTGGTGAGTTGCTGAACGATGGTGTCATTCAACCAAGTAGTTCACCTTGTGGATCTCCTGTGGTGTTAGTACCAAAGAAAGATGGGACTGTCGTATGTGCATCGACTATCGAGCACTGAACAAGATCACCATCAAGAACTGGTACCCCCTTCCTCGTATTGATGACCTGCTAGACCAATTGAAGCATGCTGTTGTCTTCTCCAAATTCGATCTTAAGTCAGGATATCATCAAGTCAGCATCCGAGAGGAGGATACGTGGAAGACCGCGTTCAAAACACGACAAGGTCTGTTCGAATGGCCGGTCATGCCGTTTGGTCTCTGCAACCCCCCGGCAACCTTCATGTGTCTTATGAATGACGTATTGAGACATTTCATCGACGACTTTGTGATCGTTTACCTCGACGACATACTAGTTTATAGTCGATCATGGGATGAGCACCTCATTCATGTCAAAAAAGTGTTCGATCAGCTTCGGCAACATCGACTTCGCCTCAACCGTAAGAAGTACGAGTTCGGCCAGTAAACTCTACTTTACCTTGGATTCCTGGTCGGCAACGGTACGTTGCAAATCGACCCAGATAAGGTAAAAGTGATTCGCGAATGGCCGCGACCGCGAACAGTTACGGATGTGCATAGTTTTGTGGGAGCATGCCAATATCTTCGGAAGTTCATCCGACACTTCTCGATTGTAGCTTCTCGCATTAACCAGGATCGATCAGAAGTTCGAGTGGACAGGGAAACATGAGGACACGTTTCTCTTGCTGAAAAGGAAGATCAGCGAGGCGCCTGTGTTAGCTTTGCCGAATCTCCAGAAACCATTCGAGCTAGAAACCGATGCCTCAGGTTATGCAATGGGCGCAGTGCTCATGCAAGAAGGTGGACCAGTGGCATATCACTCCGAGTTATTCCAGGGAGCTCAGAAGAACTACCCGACTTATGATAAGGAGTTATGCGCACTACATCAGGCCGTGAAACATTGGCGGTGTTATCTCTTGGGGAAAGAGACGGTTGTCCACACCGACGATCAACCATTGCAATATTTGCAAACTCAGTCCAAGCTACAGCAAGGTCGGCACATGAAGTGGATGTCGTATCTGCAGCAGTTTAATCTGGTGATTAAGTACAAGAAGGGCGTACACAACAAATTGGCGGACATGTTGTCGCGACCACCAGTTACGACCCTCTATTTATCAGCGTTCATGCAGATCGAGCCCTCATGTCATGATGACTATGTCACTATGTACAGTGAAGACCCTGATTTTCAAACAGCACTGACTGAGGTCGAAACAGGGAACCCTACAGAGTTCGTTCGTCAAGAAGGACTCTTGTGCAAGGGCAATTTACTTTGCATACCTCGTGGAGCACCTCGAACTCAATGGATGCGAGAAGCGCACACATCGAAGGTAGCTGGTCACTTTGCGGTTACAAAGACGTTGCAAAATCTTCACCAACATGTGTTCTGGCCGCGTATGCAGCAAGATGTGGCTAGTTTCGTTCGAGGCTGTGGTCTCTGCAGCATCTTGAAACCGGCAAACCGAAAATTAGGTTTGTACACTCCTTTGCCAGTTCCATCGCGACCATGGGAGAGCATATCCATGGATTTCTTAGGAGGATTGCCTAAGACCCGACGTGGCAATGACTATCTATTCGTGGTCGTTGATCGGTTCTCCAAAATGATTGTTCTTATACCTTGTCGAAAGAATATCACGGGAGAAGAAGCAGCTCGGGTATTCTTTCAACACGTTTGGACACACTTCGGACTGCCGACTTCTATTGTGTCTGATCGCGATACCCGGTTCCTAAGTCACTTTTGGCGATCGCTCTGGACGATGATGGACACCAAGCTAAAGAGGAGTACTGTTTTTCATCCGCAAACTGATGGTCAAACCGAGGTGGTTAATCGTAACTCGAAGCACCCGAAGACCTGGGATGAAAGCATACTGTACCTACAGTTTGCTTTTAATCGAGCAGTGCATGGTTCGACTGGAAAGTCACCGTTTGAGGTCTGTTTAGGATTTCTACCACAGAGACCATTTGACCTAGAGTTTGTGATCCCTACCTTAGCACAGAACAGCAAGGAAGCATCTGATCAGGATCGAGCATAAAAGTTCCTGGAAGGTATTCAACGACTCCATCGTGAGGTTGAATAGAACTTGCTGAAAGCTCAACTCAAGTACAAGGCGCGACATGATCGGCACCGAGTTGATGCGCAATTTCAAGAAGGTGATATGGTATGGTTACATCTGAGTAAGGAGAGACTTAAAGGTGAAGGTAACAAACTCAAACCCATTCGTTATGGTCCTTTTCAGATTTTGCGGAAAGTGGGTAATAATGCTTGTCAGCTCGAGTTACCTCCATACATGGATATCTACTCGGTTGTTAATGTTGAGCACCTCAAACTCTTTGAGCCTTCAATGCTGGATGATGAGCCAGATACTATAGTACCATCTATTGAAGACTTGGTTTATCAACGAGAAGAACCTCTACGTGAAGATGTGATTCTGGAAAAGAAGGTGACTACCACCCGCAGTGGCACCAAAGAGACTTTTCGAATCGGTCGTAAAGATCAACGAGCACGTGCGGCAAAGTGGTACACCAAAGAAGATGGACAAGCCCAATTTCCACATCTCCAGTTTGATCGAGAGGTCGCAACAGGGGTTGGCTCCTTCTCAACAAGGGAGTCATGATCCGGGAGGATCTCCAAGTCCTGATCGCATGCAGCTTCGCGACCAAGTCTTGATCGCATATGGCTTCGCGACCTTAACCGTGTTCGGAAAGGATTCGCGACCATGGATTGGTCCGCGACCAGGAAAAGGAATTCGTTCCCTGTTCGAAATTGTAATCCGATCCGAATGTGTATAACTAAGCTTATCTGTTTAGAATTAGTTATATGAGTCTAATACGTTTACGTTATTGAGTCTGATACGTACTCATACGATTGGACTATAAATACCTTGTAATAGGTCTAGTTTAGATCATCGAATACAATCGAAGAGTCATAGAACTTATTTGAGTTTTAGACACTTATATTTCCTTCGACGTAGGCAAGTGTGCCTAACGTTCGATGTGTAAAGCCCTCTTTGAAATAAAGAGTTGTGAAATTACTTTGGGTTTCGGTATTTCTGAGTAAGATCCCGTTATTCCGCATATTAGAATCTGGGCGAGCCTAGTGCGAAAACCAAGACTAGGTCTCAAACGGATCAATGGAACAAACTATCGATAAAGTGAGAACTTGACAGCCATCTAAAGTAACTACAATCATATGCGAAGCCGATAACCCCGCCCTGCATCAGCACATCCACGGCACCGCACATCATTGTCGTGAAGACCGTGACATAAAAAGCCGTGTAATGCCCCGGCTGGCCCTTGACGTAAATGGCGTCCATGACGGGCACAAGAAGCAGCGCGAGGGTGAAGCGGGAGAGGCCGGAGTTGATCCGGAGCGGCGAGCTGGAGTGTTGGAACCAGAGGTCGATGGGGAGCAGCAGGAGGTAGAGGCAGGGGCGGCGATGAGGCTCTGACGGAGGTGGCGACAGAGGCAGAGGCGGACGTGGCAACGAGGATGGCGTTTCGGGGAAGAGGCGGAGGCAGCGACGAGGGTGCCGTTTCGGGGAAGTGGTGCAGGGGGATGGAACGAGAGGACGCGAGGGAGAGGTAACCCTAACGTGCGAGGGGTGCAAGGGGTGCGCGCATCCGGGGCCAGGCTGCGAAAAATGCCCGGATTGCACGTATCCGTAGGACAGGCTATGGTGGGAGTTTTGCACCACATGGGCCAGGTTGGAGGGATCAATACAGACAACCAAACACTCAAAATATGCATCTGTGAGCCAGGTTGAGCCCAAAACCAGGCAACCAAACACACCCTAGGTGGGTGGCCAGCGCGTTGCTGCGGGTATTGCGGGAATAAGTTTGTAAACGATAAATTGATAAAAGTATTGAGAAAAAATTTGTTCGAAGTATGTGGCCAGTTGTTGGATGTAATGATGCGTGTGATAACAAAAATTTTATGGATATGTATCAAATTGGTATTGTTAGGTTTATTCATATGTTGTACTTAGGTAATGTATATGATGGCGTTGTCATGTACATATAAATAATGTATTCATATTGGGTGAACATAAGTGAGGGCTGGGCTATGGAAGATAGTTGGTGGGGCACGTAAAATGGCAGTCGTTGCATGTAATATTGTGGCAGATGCCTATTGCAGCTATGGATGGTAAATATGGTATGCAGTATGCACGAAACAGAGTTAGATAAGAAAATGGAGGTTCCCGTATGGATAAAATATTTTAAAAGAAGAAAATCCGAAGATAAGTCAGGTTAAAAAGGCTTTGCACATATGGCAATAGTTGACAGCCGCACTGATGATTGTAACCAAAGTCGATCAGCTGCGAACCGGTCTTGGCACTAATAGGGCCGTTGTAACTTGCGAGAGTTTTGGCCAACGTCACAATCGAGCGGTTGAATCTGTAGAGGAGTTGTGAATAGAGCAGCGCTTGTATTCGACCAGTGGACAGTCGGGAGACAAGCAGTTGCTAGGGGGTCGCATTTGATCAGCCATGTTGGGATGTTGCATAAATTGGTTGACAGTCGGCAACTGGTGGTCAAGTGGGCCGGTGAGTGGTTGACTTTTTGGGTAAGTAACCAATCCGCTGGGTTTCGATGTTATATCTATAATTCATGTGTAGTGTGTTATGTCGATATATTTTTTGTTTATGGGTTGTCTGTTAAAAAAAATGATGGTGGGCATTGATTAAGAGATAGGCTGTCTGGTTGTGCCAGTGGCACCCAATGGGTAGTCGGTGGAAAATCTGGGTCGTTGATTTGGGGACTGCTGGAGGCGTACGGTAAAAAGGGGTATTTCGATGTCATTCTCTTTCGCGTTGCTCACCAGGTCGACGCAATTGAGCTCAAAGCATGCCAATGTGATTCAACTAGGTAAAAAAAATGTGGTCGAAATAAAAAAAATGAAAAGTTATGGGAAAAGTTTTCGGTGAGAGGATCACAAACCAAAATGGGAGCATCATCAGAAGAGGTAAACGGGATATTTTGATCAGGTACACATGGAGTGGAGCTGTAATTGGCTGATCACGACTCAAAAAAACCACAGAACTGGTCGTATGAGCACAAAGTGAAGCATGGTGGTGGACAGATGGGAAAAAAATGGTGGTAATGGTGCATATTGTGTTTTGCTGAGCAAGAAATGGTGTATTTGTTTGGTCGAGTCCTCAGAAATGCCTCTGTTAGTAGAAGTTTGTGGTGTTGATTTGTGTAGAGGTCGAATAGCACAGTAATAAGGGTCGCATGAGATTTTTTGCCATAGATGACCAGTTTAGTGCATCCGACCACGAAGGTTGACAAAGTGACCGAATTAGGAGGGAAATATGTTCGGAATAAAGACGTTCAAAAGGTATGGTTTGACCAGGTAATAGATCAGAGCATCATGAATGTGAGTGATGCGTGAAGCAAAAAGGAAAAATAAGGAACAAATGTTAGTTTTTGTACTCAAAAGTCATTCTAGTAGAGATTTGTGAGCATTTTGGTGGGACCACCACTAAGTTGTGAGTTGTTGGAAATCTGGGCATGCTTTGTACTACATGTGCAAAGAGATGTCTTTTGAGTTGAACAGTGTGAAAAAGGGCCAACAAAGCAATAACATACTATCACGAATGGTCGAATGTGCGGATCCAGCAATGGGCGTAGTGTGGAAAAAATAATTTAGTTTTTCGTTCCAAGGTTTTTTGGCGAAGGTAGTTTTCTCTGTGTCTAGGGAAAAAAATGATCATATGATCGCAGCAGTGTATTCGAACAATGTCATCTTTTGCTGCACAAAAAATGATGTCGTATGGTTGGCCAAGATAGATGGGTTAGACTGAAGGGTACAGAGTTGGATCCCGAGGAACAAACTTATTAAAATATATATGTGGATGTGTGTGGTGGCGGTGGAAGGATTTGAACAATTGGCAGAACTAGTCGAATGCATGGTCGTATGATGCGTGTGATAACAAAAATTTTATGGATATGTGTCAAATTGGTATTGTTAGGTTTATTCATATGTTGTACTTAGGTAATGTATATGATGGCGTTGTCATGTACATATAAATAATGTATTCATATTGGGTGAACATAAGTGAGGGCTGGGCTATGGAAGATAGTTGGTGGGGCACGTAAAATGGCAGTCGTTGCATGTAATATTGTGGCAAATGCCTATTGCAGCTATGGATGGTAAATATGGTATGCAGTATGCACGAAACAGAGTTAGATAAGAAAATGGAGGTTCCCGTATGGATAAAATATTTTAAAAGAAGAAAATCCGAAGATAAGTCAGGTTAAAAAGGCTCTGCACATATGGCAATAGTTGACAGCCGCGCTGAGGATTGTCACCAAAGTCGATCAGCTGCGAACCGGTCTTGTTACTAATAGGGCCGTTGTAACTTGCGAGAGTTTTGGCCAACGTCACAATCGAGCGGTTGAATCTGTCGAGGAGTTGTGAATAGAGCAGCGCTTGTATTCGACCAGTGGACAGTGGGGAGACAAGCAGTTGCTAGGGGGTCACGTTTGATCAGCCATGTTGGGATGTTGCATAAATTGGTTGACAGTCGGCAACTGGTGGTCAAGTGGGCCGGTGAGTGGTTGACTTTTTGGGTAAGTCACCAATCCGCTGGGTTTCGATGTTATATCTATAATTCATGTGTAGTGTGTTATGTCGATATATTTTTTGTTTATGGGTTGTCTGTTAAAACAAATGATGGTGGGCATTGATTAAGAGATAGGCTGTCTGGTTGTGCCAGTGGCACCCAATGGGTAGTCGGTGGAATATCTGGGTCGTTGATTTGGGGACTGCTGGAGGCGTACGGTAAAAAGGGGTATTTCGATGTCATTCTCTTTCGCGTTGCTCACCAGGTCGACGCAATTGAGCTCAAAGCATGCCAATGTGATTCAATTAGGTAAAAAAAAAATGTGGTCGAAATAAAAAAAAAATGAAAAGTTATGGGAAAAGTTTTCGGTGAGAGGATCACAAACCAAAACGGGAGCATCATCAGAAGAGGTAAACGGGATATTTCGATCAGGTACACATGGTGTGGAGCTGTAATTGGCCGATCACGACTCAAAAAAACCACAGAACTGGTCGTATGAGCACAAAGTGAAGTGTGGTGGTGGACAGATGGGAAAAAAATGGTGGTAATGGTGCATATTGTGTTTTGCTGAGCAAGAAATGGTGTATTTGTTTGGTCGAGTCCTTAGAAATGCCTCTGTTAGTAGAAGTTTGTGGTGTTGATTTGTGTAGAGGTCGAATAGCACAGTAATAAGGGTCGCATGAGATTTTTTGCCATAGACGACCAGTTTAGTGCATCCGACCACGAAGGTTGACAAAGTGACCGAATTAGGAGGGAAATATGTTCGGAATAAAGACGTTCAAAAGGTATGGTTTGACCAGGTAATAGATCATAGCATCATGAATGTGAGTGATGCGCGCAGCAAAAAGGAAAAATAAGGAACAAATGTTAGTTTTTGTACTCAAAGTCATTCTAGCAGAGATTTGTGAGCATTTTGGTGGGAGCACCACTAAGTTGTGAGTTGTTGGAAATCTGGGCATGCTTTGTACTACATGTGGAAAGAGATGTCTTTTGAGTTGAACAGTGTGAAAAAGGGCCAGCAAAGCAATAACATACTATCACGAATGGTCGAATGTGCGGATCCAGCAATGGGTGTAGTGTGGAAAAAAATAATTTAGTTTTTCGTTCCAAGTTTTTTTGGCGAAGGTAGTTTTCTCTGTGTCTAGGGAAAAAATGATCATATGATCGCAGCAGTGTATTCGAACAATGTCGTCTTTTGCTGAACAAAAAATGATGTCGTATGGTTGGCCATGATAGATGGGTTAGACTGAAGGGTACAGAGTTGGATCCCGAGGAATAAACTTATTAAAATATATATGTGGATGTGTGTGGTGGCGGTGGAAGGATTTGAACAATTGGTGGAACTAGTCGAATGCGTGGTCGTATGGGGGGTAGAGTTGACTGTGACAAATATTTGATCATGGAGGGGGACTATTTAGGTACACACATTGATCGTAGGAGTACAGCAATAGTCGTATGAGTTGTACATGGTCAGTTGGTGTGTGGACAATTGCGTTAGTGCGCGATGCAGGCAGTGATCGTGAACACGTATGATGTGTGTCGGCGGTTGGCACAATCAATGAACCTGTCGGTGGTCGAATGAATGGAACAGTTTGCATGTTTGATGGCGTGGGTGGGTCAGAGTGAAATGAGTAGAGTTTGATCGCGAGAAAGAAAATCATTAAAATATATATGTGAATGTTGGTGGCGGTGGTGGAAGCAAGCGAACAATTGGCGGGATTGGTCAGATGCGGGCTCACATGGGGGACAGAGTTGATTGTCACAAATATTCGATCATGGAGGGGGACGATTTAGCGGGGGGCCACGAAGTACACAGGGTGATCCTAGGGGCATGGGAATGGTCGTATGAGGTCTAGAGCCACCCGGGGGGGGGGGGGGGTACGAACAACAGGGTTAGTGAGTGATCTAGGTGGTAGTGATGAACGCTTGCGATGTGTGTCGGTGGTCGGTGCAATCAATGGAGTTGTCGGTGGTCGAATGGTGCAACGGTGTACATGGTTGGGCGCGTGGGCGGCATAGTTGATACATGGAAGGTGGAGCGAGAAGAAATTCTTATATATGAGTTATAGGGGAGGATGCCCTTGGGTGGAAAACACAAAGAGGCGCGGATGTAGGTAGTAAAGGCGAGGCGCGCGTATCAGCAGAGGGGACCGCGGTTAGATCGGTTGAAAAGCAGCTGTATCTTGGTGGATATGGGGAGCAACCCAAAAAGGTCATTCCAATTGGTCGGTGGTCGAGTGGTCGGCGTGGGTTTGGCATTTTCGAACATACTTATTGGGAAAACAGTTAAAAAAAATATGGAAAGAGGGGGTCAGTCAGTAAATATCTTTTTTATTCAGGTCATTTATTGTAAAACCGTTGGATAATTTGGGAGGGAAAGCGGTGGTATGATCAGAAAATGTGGTGGTCGAGGAGGAAAAAAGTTGGGCAGTGAGGAGCATATATGGGGGGATCGAAATGGATTACGCAGTTGGGCGATAATTAGAAAGGTGGGGTTGTGGGAGGCGCGTTTTTCGAGAGGACGGTTGGTATTCATCTACGACCAATCGAGATGTGTAACGCAGTTGGCGGGAATTTGCAAAGAGTGGTTTCTGAGTGGCGCGTTTTTTCAGGGTGATGTTTCACATTCATCTGTCAGTATATGGTAGTGGGAGGCAGCGTCATTAATGTTTTCGATTATTGAAATCCCCGGGTAAGGCTGTTGGGTGTCTTTCTTTGGAGAAAGGCAGAGAGTTATTTGGAACACACAGCGTTTCATCTCCTTCTATCGTTCTAGTTTGTGAGAGAGAAGTGGTGGTCGGTGGGTTGCCGAGCGGGAACACCGTCATGGCTAATGTGTGGGTCGATGGGCAAGCGTTCATGAGACACGGAATGCAGTAGGTTATTGTCCCAGGTAGACCGATGAGAACACAGTCGATGATGAGAAGCTGCGGATCGAATGAAGCGGTTGCTGTCGCCTCTGTTGTGCCATAGGCGAATAATGTTGGCGAAATAGTGGCAAACTATTTTCAAGAGCAGAGAGGTATGTTTGTAAAAGTAAGCTGATCTGGTCTTGGTGCTGATTTTGTTCTGGTTCAGTTTGCCTCAAGTGCAAATAGGGACTTTATGTTGGATTAGGAGGTTCATGCTGCAGGGAATTTTTTGATTTTCTTGGTGCCACACAATGAAGGCGTGAATTACAGAAGGAGGGGTTTTAATCAATTTGTCTGGTTGATGCTTTTAAATTATCCACTTGATTTATGGTCTCTTGATAATCTGTCGAAGGCTATTTCATCCTTTGGGGAACTAAGGGAATGGGACAAGGAATTTGAGAATAACGGCGATAGGTCTCATGTGTTGGTTATGTGCCTAGTGACTGAGCTAACAGATTTCCCCTGCTATCTAGTCATTACTGAAGCAAACAGAAATGTGGGAGGCAGTTGGACCGTGCAAGTCGTCATCTGTTGCACACGTCAGATTGGAGCGCAAAATGGAGATGAAGATGATGGTGACGATGCTGGTCCTTCACCAGACAACGATAATAATGTTGGGTTGGGCAATGACATCAATCCTCATGGTGGCGACGAGGATGACAATGACAATGAGGGTGATGGCCGGGGTGATCTCAATATGGAGGCAGATGCGACGTGGGAGGGTGCTATTGGTGGTGCACCGGTGGTCGAACGTTGGAGACTGTGAAATGCATCACCACACCAATCCAGGAGTTCTCTCTCGGCACCGACCAATTCTGAGTTTTCAATGGGGGTGGCGCAAAAATGCGGTGCTGGTGTTTGTACTACAGGTGTTGGTCACAAGGGCAAGGTTGTTTATCGGCGGAAAAGCTCATCGATGGCTGGGAGTTCAATGGAAATGCAACTGGTGTGTAACTCAGAGGGCCATCATTTTGCATCGAGAGGCAATTGGGGCCTGTTTGTAAAAGCTGAAGCAGTTTTTAAGGAAATGTCTTACCACCAAGCATGTGCGGTCGATGAAGAGGGTGCGGCGTGTCTCTATGGAACGTCCGGCAGGGGGTGATAGCAGTGGCGCGAAATGGGGACATTTGAAGAATTTTGTTGGTTCTGTTCTGGCAAGTTTGGGCAAACTATGGAATGTTCCAGGTAAGCTGATCTCAAGCAAGTGCGTTTAGCAAGGAATAATCGTAGAATTATATTAATGATTTTGTATGATAAAGCCTTATAACAATTGTATGGTGTGTTTTGTCTGCACCCGATGAATGCTGGGTGGTTAAATGCGATGATACTTCTAACTTATCATAATCTTTCTTATTGTGGCTTTTATTTTTTTTTTTGCTAATTTGGTCTCCATTTGATAAATAGTGGATGCTAGTAATTGTGATATGTAATGAACTATAGAGAGCTGTGGTATGTTGATGTTAATTCGGTAATGATTGTTTATGACAATTGCATTAAAGGATGCGACAATCAGAAAGGAGAATGGGCAGATGCAGCAAAATGGAGTGGTATAAATTGTCTTCTGGATCTTGCACAATTGATAGAAAAGTATATGTGTCTAACACAAAGCATAAGTCTTTAGACGGCATGTGTTGTACCACTTAAGTAGTGCGGTCGATGTATAAACACGCGAAAATATGTAAAAAGTGGTGAATATTTTTTTGGCTAATTGAGTCTTTGACATGATAGTCTATAACAGATGTGTGTATAAATAAAAAGCTCTGATGATCCGGGAGGATCTTCAAGTCCTGATCGCATACGGATTGGCGACCAAGTCCTGATCGCATACGGCTTTGCGACCTTAACCGTGTTCGGAAAGGTTTCGCGACCATGGATTGGTTCGCGACCAGGAAAATGAATTCATTCCCTGTTCGGAATTGTAATCCTATGTATATAACTAAGCTTATCTCGCGACCAAGTCTGATATGTACTCATACGATTGGACTATAAATACCTTGTAATAGGTCTAGTTTAGATCATCGAAAAGTCATAGAGCTTATTTGAGTTTTAGACACTTATAGTTCATCGACGTAGACAAGTGTGTCTAACGTTCGACGTGTAAGCCCTCTTTGAAATAAAGAGTTGTGCAATTACTTTGGGTTTCGGTATTTCGGAGTAAGATCCCGCTATTCCGCATATTAGAATCTGGGCGAGCCTAGTGCCAAAACCAAGGCTAGGTCTCAAACGGATCATCTGAATTAGTGTCTGTGGTAAAATGTTCAGGAAGGTTTTGATGTTGTAAACTGTGAAACAATTTTGGAACGCGTGAGAATCACAGGTTTCTTTATTAAATGAGTAATATAGGGGTGCACAGTGCTGACAATGTGCTGTCAAATTGTTGTGCAGTATTTGTCAATGATTGTGTAGTGTATTTGATAGTTAATCAGGTTAGCGGTAGAGTGAGGGGAAAGCGGGAGGGGGGGGGGGGTGGGGGTGGGGGGGTGTGTGTTGGAAAGTTCCTCAGAGTAACACTGATGGTTGTTTTGTGTGGGAAAATTAAGAGGTCTGCAGTTTACCAAATGGGAATTTTGTGTTCAATTCATGCGCGCATGTGGGATATGGTACGACGAAGGGAGTGTCTATTTTGGGCGCGGTTAATTGGAATCTAATCAAGTTGGCATGTTAGAGGATATATATAAATCATGATGTGGTTATCAGGGAAATCGATGGAGATCTCAAGAGGTTCGACACTGTGACAATGGTAACGTAAGTAAAAGATTTGTTGTGAACAAAGCTACAAGCAAAAGAAAATAGCACCGAGTCAGGTCCATTGAAACACAAAGCAAGAGGCAAAAACAACACATCTAGTTCTGTGTTGGGACCATGCAGAAGTGTTCAAGGGGAGACAACAGGGCAGCATGGGTACTGCAAGTTGCAGGCATGGATTGCAAAAAGATGAGAGTTGCAGAGTGTTGGGAGCACAGTTGTTTCACGGGGAGGAGTCGCGACCTGTCGCAGCAGTTTGCTCCAGAAGACAACTGTTGTGTGATTATAGCGAAGCAGTACATTAGTGAATGTTGGGAGGTCACCAGGGAAGCAGCATGGCGCGCGAGAAGAAAATTACCTTAGAAGCCTACATCATAATTCATCAGGATGACCTGTGTGTGTCGAAGAGGTATCACAGTCCGAATGGTCGGGGCTGCAGGTATAAAATAGGGTGAACACATCATTTTTGGGCAGAAGGAAGCTTGATGCATGATACGCGAGAGAGCACAGGTACCTTTTTTTTTTTTGGCATTTTGACTGCCGGTCAGTGAATAGAGGCCTTCTCACCAGGTCTCTATGTGGCAGGAAAGGGTGTGTCAAATGAGAATAGCACAATGAAGAAGAGAGTGGCGAAGAGTAGCAGAGATATACCTTGGTGTAGCATGTTTGGATGCCGATGTACGTACGGTGGCAGATGTCTTGTTGTATGGAGTTGTGGAATCAGGCAGCACCTATTCCGAGACTAGGGCATCATCTGAAGGCTGTGGGCTATAAGCTAGGAAATGAAAACACTTGTAAGACTATACAATAGTATATTGAGGAATGCACTGAATGGAATTCTGTATCCTCAGTGGTGTTTGTGAGGAAGGCACCGGGAAGGCAGTTGTAGAGGGTTCTGGTGTGTTCGCAGCAATAGTACACTGGTGCGGTGAGTGAGGTTCTCTTGTAGGTGAATGTGTGCAGTGGATCAGCATGTCTGCCTTGGCATATGGAGTCGACGAGGATGGCAACAATAGCGGCAGTGCATGTTGCTGTAAGGGGGAGATCTTCTTGATGACATATTTGATAGAGTAATCGACATTTTGTTTCTCATTGACTCCTATCTGGAAGACCATTGGTACAGTGAGTAATTGCGATAAGAGCGATGGAACATGAAATGCATTGATCTTCATGCCTTGTGATGCCTCAGTTGCTGTGCGTCCCACAAGTTGTTTGGCAATATTGGAGAAAGAAAGAGCATCTAAAGAGCCAGTTTGATCGATCAGGGTGAGGGGGAGCTTGTATTTGCAATGCATAGGAGATAAAGAGTAAGATAGAAACACAAAATGAAGGACGAATGGTGAATAAGATGAGATGAAATCCTAACACAGCAACAGGTTTCCCAATTTTGAAACAGGTGGGGCACTGTGGCACAGGTGGGATTGTATAGTACCCAACTCTACATCTGTAGCACGCTGGGTACCACCACGCAACTCCAGGAATCATGTGGGACACAGATGCAATGTAGCTATATCTGGTTCCTCCCTGGTATCCATGAAAAATTTAAAAATAAAGAATGATGATCAGGCATACATGGGGTCATATAGAATGAATCTTTGGAGCGTGTTGTGTGAGAATGAAGTGTATGATATAGCGCTTGCACTTGAAAATTTGAGAGAGGCATGTTGGCAATTTCTGTAACAGTATGCATCTTGTCAAGAACGTCTGATGCAGGATGTACTGCTAGTTGTGGCAATTGGAATTGTAAGGTTGGTTGCTGCCATTGATATCTTGTGACGTTGGCACATCGAAAAAGTCTATTAATTAATTGATAGAAATATACTAATGGTTTCCTATAGTAATTTCTTCATATGGCGAACAGATGTAAATATGTAGTACATAAAGTGTGGCAAATTGGAAAACCTTGAACGGAATTCAACAATTTCAGGATTGTCGAGGTCAATGTATATGTGGGTAGCCAGTGTTGATAATGCCAGCAGCTGACCTGAAGAATGGAAGCAATTAAAATGTAAATATTATGGTGAACATGACAGGATATTGAATCAGAAAAAATAAAGTGAGCAAAAGAAACAAACCCATGTAGCGTTGGATGCGAAGACCTGCAAAAACTGCAACAGCAATGTTGTCGGGGCTCTTTGCAAGGACAGATGACTCATCGAACTGGTCTCCATGTTCTTCCCAAAGGATAATCCTCTGTGATTGTTCCCTAATAGTAATGCAGAAGATAATTACAAATAGCTGGGAACTATAAACACGTGTCATAAAGAATAACAATGGCAAAGAAGTAAATAATGAAGATTCTGAGAGAATAGCACGTACTCCTCATTTCGTATGTCAATTTCTCTGCATTTTTTGGAAGATGTACCAGCATAATCATGCGGGCCGACATAGCTGATTACACCAATCAAGTCTGCAGCGGCAGGAGGAAGACATAAAAGTGGTCAAATTGGGAAATAACACTACCACACGGTAGGCCAGCGCAAGCTATAAAACTGCTGGGAAAAACTTTTTTTCCCAGCAGTCCTACAGATGAAAATATAATTTTGATTTTTCACCGATGTGTCAGCTAGGAAAAGTTATTATTTTTAGCAGATCTACTGCTAGGAATAAATAATATATAGCAAGCTGTAGATCAGTTTGAGAAAAAAAAAATTTTAGCAGATCTACAGCTGAGAATATTTTTTCCGCTGGGAAATTTTTTTTTTTACCAGCAGTTCTATAGTTGAAAATATAATTTTTATTTTTCACCGATATACCAGCTGGGAAAAATTATTATTTTTAGTAGATCTACCACTAGGAATAAGTAATTTATATATTTTTGGCGTAAAACTGAAAATTTTGAGCAGAATAATAACAGATTTATTATTTTGGGAGGGAAATTTTCATGAAAAAATATTTTCTGCAGATTTGTTGGTTTTGCGCCAAATATAAAATATTCCTCTGCAGATTTTTAGTTACCTTCCCTTCCCTGCTTCCCTGAATCGGTTCCCCAATCCATCCCACCGAGGATTAAACCTCTCTCCGGCCGCCGAGAAAACCCCAATCAAACCTCCTCCACCGACCTCCCCCAATCCTCTCCATCTCTAGTTCTCCGGCCGCCGAGAAAACTCCCCCAATCAACCCTCCTCCATCGACAAACGTCCCCCAATCCTCTCTATCTCCAGCTCTCTGCCAATAAACCTCCCCAATCCAACCTCCTCCACCGAGAAACCACCCCCAATCCTCTCCATCTCCAGCACTCCGCCGAGAAACCTCCCCGATCCAACCTCCTCCACCGAGAAACCACTCCCAATTCACCGAGAAACCTCCCCAATCTTCGATCTGGTCTCCCGCCGTGCGTGAGGTGTCTCGCAGTGTGGCCCTCGAAACGCTAGCGACAGGGTGTGCGGTGTACGGCAGAGGTGGAGCGACAGCGGTGAAGCAGGTGAGCAACAGAGGGTTGAGGCGTGAGGCACCAATCCGAGGTAAGCAGAACTATTCCAACACTTCTGGTTGCAGTTGTCTTTTCCTGGCTTTGCAATGTTGCATCCTGATGAACTCCAGATGCATGTTTTATCATTGCTAAAGACTGCCGAAATCTTCAGAAATAGACTGCTTAAATCTTGGAACAGTTGCAACTATCAAGTATATCAAATGATATGATAGGAAATTATCCATTGTACTTAGACTCAGAGCATATTAAAGATCTAGCATTTTGTGCCTTGTGTGGAAGAGTTCAAGTTTATTCTCTTGTGATTGATTCAGACACCAACCAAGAAAATGCTGGCAACACTCAATTAGAAACTCCATTTCAGAACAAACACTTCATTAGAACTAGATCTTGATCAAGATAACTAGAACTGAAATGTTAGAATGCATAGTTTTTAAGAAACAATTGAAATGTTTGAATGCACAATTTAAATATTTTTTAGAAATTTACAACCACACATTTCACGAGTGGTGAAATACTAATTACAGACTAGCTCAATTTACATGAATAGGGTGTTTCGAAAGACCAGCTCAATTTGGTTTTGCAGAAAGATCATTCTAATTCGGTTGTGTTTTACTAAATTTACGTTTTTATGTCTTTTTATTTTCTTGAACTTGAGAACTTTCACATATGTAAATCGGAATCTGAATTCAGCTTATAATTCCGGTGCCAAAAAAAAAACCAACCAACTATACCAAAATGACAATTTTCAGTTTCAGATCTCGGATTTTTTTAGATTATATGCACTGAATTTACACCCCTAAATCTATCATTGTGTGGCATCATATGCTTGGTTATGTTAGTGAATACCTTGCAACTAATCTTTACCATGTTGTGAATCAGAGAGATTGGTTTGAATTCACTGACTAGAGTTGGGTTCTCTTTTCTAGACATAGGAATGATGAATGCTGAACTTGTTACTTCCAAATTTAGCCTGTGTTCATAGAAGTCATTCAAAAGGTTCATCAGATCTTGCTTGAAAATTGGTAAAAAATGTTTATATAATTCATAGATGAATACATCTAGATCTAGATTGATGTTGCCTTGTTTTAACTGAATATTGATAATATTTCCTCATACATAAAAGACTTGGTTAATGAAGCTAGACTCTTATATTATATTAATGAAGCTCAGTTGATATGTGATTATGTCTCAAATAACTCATGCATTCTTGCTATCCGCAGATGGTTCCCTATTCCTAACAATTGTTTAGTACTGATAAAAAGTAGCTTCCTTATCTTTATCCATGTGCGTAGTATCGAACCCCATGGACTCTATCTGGATGTGGCTTTACCCAAACTTGTTTGGAAATATTTTTGAGGGGCATTTGCAGCGAAAGTTGCTATAATGTACTGCTGCTGCATATCCTTGATATTATTTTCTTTACTGGGCGGTCATTTTCAATCTAGTAGCAGTTGTAAAACTACCAACAGTTACCATTGAAGTTTCTGAAACATATTATCATATTTTGTTCTCATGCTTTGCGATTGAAATTTTGTCTTTGTGTGGTGATATATTACTCCTGCATTTTGCTGAAGATCTTTTGTGTGTGTGTATTTAAATTTCAGTGACAACACTCCCTCACATTACAGAGAAGTAGTTTATGTTCCAAGAAAATTTCAGCATTTTAGTTTATTTGGGAATGAGAAACATGATTATGGAAATTCATTGCTATGATTACCCACCACGATGCCTCTAATCACACCTCCCCTAACTTATGTTTTTTGTTCTTAAATTGCATTTGTATTTTTTTGCCTTGAAAGTTGTTTCTTCAATCTACTTTCTCTGTTTGCATAATTTCAGATTTCATAGATTGGACTTCCAACTTGGAGATTGTTTCTGTCAGGTTTTATCTTTGGAAAAATTAGTTGCAATCAGGTAATATTATTATTATTTTTGTTGTTATATGATTCTTGTTTATGCTATTTGTATATGAACAAGGAGTTTGTTTGCTATAGATTCTTTGAGAAGTATGTCAAAGAGAGGAGCTAACTTGTGGTTATTGTGCAAATATTTTAGTTCATTTGGAGTAATATAGCATTGGTATGAGCTAGTGATTTAGATATGATATTTAGAGATTCAAATTATAACTCCAAATTTTTGTAACTGGCTATGGTATAAAGATTTTAGTTTATTTGGAGTAATATAGTATCAACAAGAGTTAGTCATTTAGATATGATTTTTATAAATTCACGAGTATGGATAATGTGCACACTAATAATGCTATATTTTGAGTAGTTTCCATCACTAATCACCCTTAAAAAGTTCTATATGTCTGTAAGGCTGGACACAGTCAATCATTGGATTCCATAATAGTTGGTGCACATGGTCCTAAAAAACATCCATTTGTATATGCGTATAGACAGTCTTTCATTATTCTTTGTGATATTGACCACATTGACCATATTTCTGATCCCTATTTGCATTTCAGTGGGTTGGTCTGGTATGAGAAGTTTTGGTAAAGAGTATATTACTGCATTTCTAATTCTTGAATTTCTAATGATCGCCGTGTCCTGCATGTGGGATCCTCTACTATTCTATGTTCTTTCCGAAAGTGTGCCAATCCTTATGTTGTGTGGATTTCTAATGATCTATGTTGCATTTGTATTTTTTTGCCTTGAAAGTTGTTTTTTCAATTTACTTTCTGTTTACATAATTTCAGATTTCATAGATTGGACTTCCAACTTGGAGATTGTTCCTGTTAGGTTTTATCTTTGGAAAAATTAGTTGCAATCAGGTAATATTATTATTATTTTTCTGCTATATGATTCTTGTTTGTGCTGTTTGTGCTATATGATTCTTGTTTGTGCTATTTTATCTTTAATAGGATTCCCGCTAAAAGCATACATGTACTGTAATGTGCTTCCCCATGGGTATCTGGTAACCACGTATGTAGGGGTATAATTGGCAATTTGACAGCATAAGCAATAAGGAAGCCAAAATAAAATAGTATTTCCAATGCCGAAGGATATGACTGATTAATTAATCTTTCCAAATCTAATCTTGGTTTGTTGGAACCATATAAGCCCATACCTAAAACTCCGATTAAGAAAAAAATGGAACCGCCCGCAGTGTACAAAATAAACTTTGTAGCTGAGTATAAACGTCTAGGCTTTGTGTTTTTCCTATATTGTACTTTGCTTTACCATCTGTTCATTGTGACTTTCTAATTCTCTTGCAAACCACAGACCACCTCTTATTCCTTCCGTACCAAATGATATTTTCCCCTTGTAGTCGTGCATGGTGTGCATATTTGGACTAGTTTGCCATAAACAGTAGATTTTCTGTTCTGGTAGCAACATCAAACATTAGAAAAAAGTTGAATAGTCTATTTCAGTACTATGACCTTTAGCTATTTATGCAGCACATTAGTTGCGTTCACCCCTTTATGGTTGTCAGAGTAATGTGGGGTAGGAAGCTTTTCATTACTTCTTCCACCATCACGCCACTGGACCATTACAGTTTTTGCAATAGATGTCTTTCATTAGTTTTTGCTCTGTTCTCGGTCAAGCAATTATCCCATGGCTCTTTTTAACAGGGCAATGAATGTGCTGGATTCTTTTTCTTTTTAAAAAAATATAGGAGAGCATGTTCCTATCTTGATTGTTTGCTGTGCATATTGAGTAGTGTTGAAGGACAAATTTCCAACGGTTGTTATTATTCGTAGTTGAGTCAACGCCAAGTCATCACAATCACACCACAGGACCCAAAGTGATCTTATAATGGGTCACTCCAAGTCTTAAGAGAGAGATGAGAACAAGAAATTTATACAGATTTGGAAGTCAAGTGAGATGCTATTATTATCAATATGTCTTTGACTTAGAGTCCGTTGGGAGAATGCCTTAAGGGTGAGAGATCTGCAAGGCATACCTATTTAGAGGTTCTTTTTATTGATTAGAGAGTTTGGAATGTTATAAATGAGATGTTACAAGGCTATTTGTAGTCATAGGTTAGTACTAAAAGGTCTGTTGCACCTCAGCTACAGCTCTTGGATGAAGGGTAGAATCATCCTTGGAGCCTTTGATGTATGGCCCCACGATGCTGTAGATTTCCACCATTTGTACTGGTGATCCCCACATCTTATATGACATGTGGGCCTAGGGTCGCACGAGCCGGGGTCTTGAAGTCTTCTTCAAGTGAAGACTAAAAGTTCTTCCCAGGAGTTGAGGATCGAAGCACCTTCCAAGAGTCAATGATGGAAATCCCTTCAATCCTTTTGACTCCTAGAAATGTATTCCTTAAAAGGGTTCTAAGTCCACTTGGAGTTGTAACTCAGAGTGTTCAGTAGGTCCTGAGAGCATTTCCTTTTAGTTAGCTATTACTCTCCAAGGAAAGTTATCCTGGAGTGGTCAGTTTTCAACCAACTTTAGTTCTATGGGGAAAGGCATCCTAGAGTCTTCTGTGTAGATCTATCTCCAGGGAAAGACATCCCGAAGTCTTGCATGATACTCTAAATAACTTGTGGGAAAGACATTCATGAAGGTTCCCGGAGTGCTTTCTGGGACTAAGTTTCCCAGGGCCAAGTTCCTGGGAACAACAAAGAGCATTGCCAAAACACGAAATGTTAGCCACATGTACCACAAAAATTGGTGGAGATTGAGTTTTCCCTGCTGTCACCTCAAAAGAAAAATTAGATTCATAAAATTTGGCAAATATGAGTTCTCCAAGGCATGGTAGTGTTCAAAGAAATCTTTCTCTCTTGTGATCGAGTAGACTCACAAGCACCCAATGGTTCTGACTAGATTTGGCAAGAATGTGTACAAATATAAGAAGGAAGCATAGATTGAGGAGGGCTAGAAATTGGTGATACGGAGAAGACATTACTAGGAAGACCATACATTCTTGGGCACAACTAAACAAATACGATAAGTAATTGCAGTATTTGTTGCCCTTCACAACCATGAATGAATGAGCCCAAGCTCATGAATAGAAAATCTAAAACTATTTGATCATCAAGATCATCTTTCTCAAAGAAACAAAAAAAGTAATATGACAAGGGAGAATTCATGAGCCCCCATAGTCTCACTTGTGGTAGTCCACTGTTCCACTCCTCGTCAGTTTCGCTCCTCAAGACCCGAGGTCTTTGCAAGAACAAACTCAATCCCCATACCTGAGCCGTGTAATTGCACTTGAGAAGCAGATGGCTAGATGTTTCTTGCACCCTATCGCACAAGGAGCACATAGTGTTGCAATTAACACCCCTCATACGCAGTCTTGTTGCTGTTTGTATCTCTTGATAAAGTGATAAAGACAAGATACGTTTTGACCAGAAAAGCCCGTGCTTGAAATAATCGAGCACGGGCTTTTTCGGTAAAGAGGAATCAGACGATTCAAGTGGAGTTTTTTGTAATCTATCAATAATATAGAGCCATGCTACGGGTTGTTTCAGGCCTTAAATAAACAGGGACACTTAAAAAATCTGTTGTGCAGGCAGATTCACATCTCTTACAACCCACACAATCTTCGGTTCTCGGCGCGGAAGCAATTTGCTTGGCTTTACATCCATCCCAGGGTATCATTTCCAATACATCCGTTGGACAAGCTCGTACACATTGAGTGCATCCTATACATGTATCATAAATTTTTACTGAATGTGACATTGGATTTATAAATTTTCCTTTTCAACATAAAAATTTTGATCTGGTAAAAATAAAATTAGTACTATATGAATGAGTCAATTGTATTGTAGACACCAGACGAAGCAATGATTTATCCAAACTTCAACAAACAATGCAATATGTTTTTTAATTTGTGAGAAAATATGAAAAGAGCCAAGAAACTTGAATTTTGGACTTCAACAATCATGATTATACGAATTGTACATGTGAATTATAATTAGCCGATAAATTGGCTATTGTGTTTTTGACATAAATTATTGCAATATTCAAATTGCAATATCAATTAATTGAAAAAAAATTCAATCAATATTCAATCAATAAGTAAAAAACAATACTATGTTTGCTATAGATTCTTTGAGAAGTATGTCAAAGAGAGGAGCTAACTAGTGGTTATTGTGCAAATATTTTAGTTCATTTGGAGTAATATAGCATTGGTATGAGCTAGTGATTTATGTATGATATTTAGAGATTCAAATTGTAACTCCAAATTTTTGTAACTGGCTATTGTATAAAGATTTTAGTTTACTTGGAGTAATATAGTATCAACAAGAGTTAGTGATTTAGATATGATATTTATAAATTCAAATTGTAACACCAAATTTCTGTACTTTCTAGTCTTATATTGATCAAATTCTTGTTAATAGGCTCTTCTATTCCCATGTTGCATAGGTGGATGAATGTTCAGGACTATTTTGACCAAAATAATAAAGTGCAAGGACTCAAGTGATCAGTGATCAGCAACAAAGTGGATTCCATAATAGTTGGTGCACATGGTCCTAAAGAACAAGGGTTTTGAGTATGGATAATGTGCACACTAATAATGCTATATTTTGAGTAGTTTCCATCACTAATCACCCTTAAAAAGTTCTATATGTCTGGAAGGCTGGACACAATCAATCATTGTATTCTAAAAGGCATGCATGCCCTTTAATTTATAGGTGTTACACAATGTATCCACTAAACAGAAAAAATAGTAGTCTTATGTTATATAGTCATAACTATTTAACAGTTTTGTATCTATCTCTTTAGATAGACATTAGTGAAGTTTTTATAATTTTGGTGCATAGATGTGAAATGTATGGAAATACTCCTAGTTATGTGATTGTGTTTGTGCATATATATACTCCTACAGAATCTGCAAGTTAGATCCATTGTGGTGTTGGTGCTTCTGCATGAAGCTGAAACCACTTTTACACTAAAGAATTTGATGTGTTTTAACAGCTCTAACTTCAAGTTTACAAATACTCATAAAGTTAGAATTATTTATATGGCTATGTCATTGATTACAACTACAATTACCTTCTATTATAAGATGTAAATTTTATTTAAAACAACAAAATAATACTCTTTTGTGAAACACTATCAGAACTCTAGTTTTTAGTATATGTTGCAGTAGAGTTATATCATATATGACTTTAGTTTCTCTATGATAGAAGTTGAATCCAAAACTTACCAAACTAAGTCTTGAACATCAATTCTTTAAAACTAGCATTTAATTTTTTTTGAAATATTATTTAACTTGGAAATCAATGATTTAGAGGGACCAATAGTATATTTTTTTGCATACAATGTTAATCATATAAGTCTTTAGACTCTTAATTGGAGAAGTTAAATATCAAATGAGTTTCTATTTTCATTTTGGTGAGAAAAATTGGACAAGTAGGAAGAAAGTCTCACCAATTGTGTGCCTTAATTTGAATTTTTTATGGTTTTTAGAAAAGTAATTTTTACCCCTAATCCCATATTTTTCAATTTTCCTGGTAGATCTATATTTTTTCCATTTAAGTACTTATATTTGTTTGCAGGTTGTAATTATGCCTTTGTGTCGTACACTTTCCTTTTCACAATTTAAGAATATTTTTATTTTTCTATATTTTACAATATAAACCTTACTATAATTCCAATATATTATTTAGTACATGTTTGACTTCTTTATCCTCTATGGTATCCTCTCACGCCTCCATTTACATTTTTTCCTCACACATCCAAACTTTATATAACAGAGGCATCATTAATTTATTATGATTATTTTCTCTCATTCAATACTCTTAATTCGCATGTGAATAAGAAGTAAACTTATATTATGAATCAAAAGAAGTATTTCAACAATGAATAAATGACTATATAGAATGATGTTATTGCTTGCTTACATGGTGTGATGGGCCAATACTTACCTTATCAAATTGTATTTTGCTATCCAATTTTTGTAGTTAGCTGAGATTATTATTAAAATTAACCTAGTAATTTCAAATCACTTTGGAGAGAAATTTTTGCAGTAAGCTATTACTTCTTTCTAAATAGGAAGTATTTGTTAACCCTCCCTCCCCCGTCTATTTGTGTTCTTGTTTATAAACTCATTTCAGACTAAAATCCGTGTTAAACTAGTAATGATACTAGCTGATTTTATTTCAAATATACTAGCTGATTCTTACAGTAAGCCATATAATAAGGAAAGACTACGAGGATTTTAAGGTCTTTGGCATTTATTATGGACAAGCATTGGATGAGTGCGGCTAGGTAGAAATCAAACACTCAGTCACTAAATCAAATACAATGCTACTTTATGTGATTCTTTTGATTGAAAATAATGATAATTAAATGTAGGCACTCAACTGAATATAGCCAAGGCATAAAGGACTTCATAGAGTTTGCTTTTGCAAATTCTGCAAAAGCAAATGAAATTCTCTGCCCTTGTAGAAAATGTGTGAACTGTGTTTGGAGAGAAGCTGAAGTTGTTTATGAACACTTGATTTGTGATGGGTTTTTAGAAGGATACACCAAGTGGATATTTCATGGTGAACAAACATCATTGCACAGGACAAACAAGAAATCTAATATAGAAAATGTTCCTAATATGGATAGTGAGCCGCAGCTAGATGAGATCACTGAAATGATTCATGACATAGGATGTGGATACCAAGAAGTTGGTGATATAGGTGGTGATGGTTCCGATTCGGAGGATCAAGATGTAGATGTTGAGACATTCTATAGGTTAGCAAGTGATGCTAGTCAAGAGCTCTACCCTAGGTGCAAACTCACAAAGCTACAATTTATTGTGAGGCTCCTTCACATAAAATTCCTAGGTGGATGGAGTAACAGTAGCTTTGATTTGTTATTAGACTTACTGAAGGAAGCATTTCCAAAGAATGCCACAATGCCAAAAAACTTCCATGATGCAAAGAAGATGGTGAGAAGTCTCGGGTTGGGTTATGAGAATATTGATGCATGTGAACATGACTGTATACTATTTTGGAAAGAGCATGCAAATATAGACTCATGCCCAAAATGTGGAACTTCCAGATGGAAGATAGAAAAGAAGAGCCTTGATGGGAAGCGAATACACAAAATTCCTAGAAAGGTTCTTCGATATTTTCCACTTAAAAAGAGGCTCCAGAGACTGTATATGTCATCAAAGATAGCAGCTGATATGAGATGGCATAGTGAAGGGCGCACTAGAGATGGGTTGATACGCCATCCAGCTGATTCTCCCGCTTGGAAGGATTTCGACCACAGGTACCCAGACTTCAGTTCTGACTGTCGCAATATTAGGCTGTGTTTGGCAACAGATGGTTTTAATCCTTTCCGAAGCCTAAGTTCATTACATAGCATATGGCCTGTTGTCTTGATTCCCCATAACCTTCCACCATGGATGTGTATGAAGCAACCAAATTTTATCCTCTCTCTGCTTATTCCTGGTCCTAAAGCTCCTGGAAATGATATTGACGTCTACCTTCAACCTTTGATCGATGATTTGTTAGAGATGTGGCATGGTGTCAAAACTCGTGATGCATCATCTGGTCAATGGTTTCAATTGCGTGCCGCCTTGTTCTGGACTATTACTGATTATCCAGGATATGGATATGTATCTGGACAAGTTACTTCTGGTGAGGTTGGATGTGTTGTTTGCCATGCAAATACTTGCTCACTTCGTCTTAAAAATGGTAAAAAACATTGCTTCATGGGACATCATCGATTCTTGCATTCTTGTCATGAATTTAGAAATGATAGTTAGTCATTTGATGGTACCAAAGAGTATAGGGAAGCCCCAGTTTCTCTTTCTGGATATGATGTTATAGAACAAACAAAAGATGTAAAAAATGATTTTGGGAAGGACCCAACAGGGAAAAGACCATCCCGAAAGTGTAAGGGTAAGGATGGTGAACCAAAAACTATTTGGAAAAAACAACCAATATGGGTGCAATTGCCCTATTGGAAGGATATTTTGTTGCGGCATAATCTTGATGTGATGCATATCGAGAAAAATGTTTGTGACAATATAATTAACACACTTTTGGATATTGATGGGAAATCAAAAGACAATTTGAGCACTCGCTTGGACCTCCAACTGTTAGGTATCAAGAAGGATCTGCATCCTATCTCAGTAGGGGACAAGTTCTATTTACCTCCTGCATCTTACTCATTGAGTTCTGCAGAGAAAAGAATGTTTTGTGAAGTATTAAAAGGAGTTAAATTTCCAGATGGATATGCAGCTGATATACGAAGTCATGTAAATGTTCATGATAAGAAGATAATTGGGTTAAAAAGCCATGACAGTCATATTCTTTTAGAACACTTGCTTCCATTGGCTGTTAGAAGGATACTACTAGAAAATGTTAGTATTGCATTGATTCGTGTAAGCAACTTCTTCAAGAAAATATTTTCTCCTGTAATCAATGTAACTGATATGGAGAGATTAGAGTCTGAAATTTCTGAAACCTTGTGCCTTCTTGAAAAAATATTTCCGCCATCATTTTTTGATGTTATGGTGCATTTAATGGTCCATCTCCCTACTGAGGCAAGGATTGCTGGCACTATCCAGTACCGCAATATGTATCCCATAGAAAGGTATATTAATTCCATAGTAGAAGGCTCAATTTCATTAGACTTTTATTAATATTTTCATTAATTAATTATTTCAAAACTTTTATAGATTTTTGATGAGGTTGAAGAGCTATGTTCGAACTAGAAGTCACCCAGAAGGATCAATTGCGGAAGGTTATATATTTGATGAGAGTATGACATTTTGCTCTCGTTATTTGCATGGTTGTGAGACTAGATTTAATCGGCCGAGTCGAAATGATGATGCACAATTCAATACCTTGTCAACTGGTACCACATACTTGAACAACATAGGTCGCGGTTTGACTGGCAAGTGCACTATTTCGTTGGACCATAAAACATGGATTCAAGCTCACAGATATGTCTTATTTAATTATGAGCATATTGAGCCATATTTGATGTATGTTCTCTAGCTAATTTTTTATTAAATGTTATTAAATTAGTTCAAATATATATTTTATAATATCTTACATTCAAAAAATATTTGTAGAAAACATTTGGGGTATCTTTCATCTATTGGTCATCAAAGGATTCATGAGAGAGAGCGTATACATCATGCAACATTTCATGAGTGGTTTAGATTGCATGTAAGTTCATAAACAACAATTTTAGTTAAATACATATTTCAATGTTTTTTTTATTAATCGTATAAATAAATTTTTCTAGGTGAATGAGTTACTATCAACTGGGGAAGATGTAGGAGAAGAGATTCAGATACTAGCAAGTGAGCCTTTTATGGTCGCAGCAAAATATAACAGTTATTCAATAAATGGATACAATTTTCATACAATATCTTATGATGAGGGCAGATCAGTTCAGAGTAGTGGGGTAGCTATTGTTGCAAAAACTTGTAGTTTTTCTAGTTCAAAGGATCAAAATCCACAAATAGGAGATATAACATACTATGGTGTCATAACTGAGATACTTGAGTTAGATTATCGTCGAAAGGGTAATGTTGTTCTCTTCAAATGTGATTGGGTTGATGTTCTTAGAAAGGACAAATGGGTTAAGAAAGATAAATTTGGGATTACGACAGTGAACTTCAAGCATTTAATTAATACGGGGGAAAAATTATCAGATGAGCCATATATTTTAGCATCACAAGCTACTCAAGTCTATTATGTTTAGGATCCTATCGATAAAGACTGGAAAGCTGTCATTGAGTCAAGGCCAAGAGACCTCTATGACATGTCTGCGGAGGAAGAAATTGAAAATACAGTGGTAACTGACAAAGTTAGTGAAATCTCTGAGTTGAATGTTGGTGCTGAAATAAATCTTCCAGATGGCAACAATAATTGTGTTAGAACAAACATTGATGGTATAATTGTTGAGAAATCTCCACCTCAAATGGGGAAGTAAGATGCTATTCATTGAATGTGTTGTTTATGTCTATGTTCTTTTATTTTTTTCGTCTAATATTGTAAAATTTTATTGTAGCCGTAAAGATGCAAAACGCAAGAGGAAGAAATAATGGAGTTATGCGGAGTGAGTATGAAGAGTTACGACAAGCAAACATTGAAAGAAACAATGAGGTATTGGAGCATTGCGCTTGCCTATACGACTTCCTGGAAATGAAATGAGGGAAAATGTCTTGAGACCATCTACAAGAACTAAAAAGGTTATTTGTTTTACCTAATGTGTTGCTAATTTCTGTTTCTAAGAACTATTTTGTAATTATCTCCCAATATGATGCATGTTGATTATGTCATAGCACATCAATGATCATCCTGTAGTTCCCCATCAAGAGCCATCACAACGTCAAAGGCATATCACTAGCAATGAACATATTGAAAATGAAGATCCTGACGACATTTCTATGGAAGAACAACAACTTGGTGATGTCGATGATTCGGACTCGGAGTCCTCAGCCGAACTTATGCAGAATTTGTAATTGTGAGACCTTTCAAGATGACCCTTCGGGAAGGTATGCTGAACAATAGTGAACAGGAGCACAGAGAGTTTAGACAGGTTCGGGCCCTCGATGGTGGGAGTAAAAGCCCTACGTCCTGTTGAGATTTCACTAAGTGTGGTAAAAGGTTTACAAATGGAGGGAAAAGTCCTCACAGGCGAGGATTTTCCCTGTAAGAATGTACAAGGATAAGCCAAAGAAGGCTTACTAAAATGCTATATGAGGTGTGCCGTAGACTTGGCTAACTTGGATGATTTTGGGTTTCTTGATCTTCCGATCTCTCGGTTGATGTTTCGGATGATCCCCCCCCTGATTGATGCTCCATGCCATCCTTTTGTACTGTTTGAAAGGGTGCCATGTAGAGGAAACTGCATCAAACGGTTGCACGGACGGTTGGATGTGGTTTTTTGGAATTGCTCTTAACCTCCACGCAGGTTAAACACGTGTTATTCATGGATAACTGTATGTGTTAACCTTCTGACGGTTGATTCTCCACGTGTAGGAATCTTCGGGATACTTAGAATATCCTGTTGTATGGGCAACCGAATAAATAGATCTCAAGTATCTTGATCGGTAGATGTTCTGACCGCGGGATATTAGCTGACCGCGCAATATCCCGAATGTGTAGTTCGCGTACAGCCTACGAACTTCTGACCGCGCAAGGCTTACGGTCTGACCGCGTAAAGCTGCGACCTGATCGCGTAAAGCTTGCGACCTCATGGTGATGCCCCTCAGAATAGCTTGAATTCGCATCACCAGATACATGTCTGGTTCGAACCTGTCTTGAACCAAAAGTTTATTAGAAGTGACCCGGGTGTCAATCTTCGTCAGCTAGCCCCCAAATTCGAAGAAAACGAAGAGACGTGTTTATTTCGAATTTTTTAAAAAACCGTGCATTGGATTTTTAACCCGGCCCTTTAACTTCTCCACTTAGTGGCGCACTAAGTGAAAACGGTTGGTTTTTCAAGACGGGTTCTGACATTACGTGACTGGCAATGATAGCGCCGTAGAATTGTTTTTATCTCGAGGTAAAATTGTAAATGTCTTAACAAAACCCGAGGTGTCTGGGAGGCGAACCGTCGCCCTGGTGGCTATAAATACCAGACCCCTGGACATGTAAAGATCTACAATTTCCCTCTCACGTCTAAGTCTTTTTCTTGTTATCCTGCCTCCTTCCTTTTCACATACCCCTCCCAATGGCAGATCATGAAATCATCGAGATTGAGAGCGATGAAGGGGAAATTGTCGAACAAGGGTCTCAAACGAATGAAGTCCTGTCTCCCTTAAGGAAGAAACCCAAGGTTGACGAAGCATCTTCCAGTGGAACAAAGGTGAAGAACGTAGCGAGTTTCTTTCTTCCTTCAGTTCTTTTGACCCTCCCCGTTCATGCCTCTCGGCAAGTTAGGCCTTTATCCTTAGGAAAAGATCCCTTCACATCCAACTCTCCCATCCTTTTGGGTGATCAACATCCTGGTCGGCAAGCGGTGACTATCCCTTGATCAGATGATTGCCGTATTGGGTTGGCGAAGCAATCTTCTTCTGGGAAGGTTGCTCTTCCACCATATGATGATCTTCCTCCCAAGATGGGTGTATCAACGGGTTATGCACCGGGACAGGTAACAATTCTTCTCCCTTTTTGCTGATAATTTTAGTTAGTATGACTAACTTTTGCAAAATGCAGGAGGTAGGAGGCCCCAGCGATCAGCCTTCTGCTGCTCCATCTCTTCCTTTCGGACAGACCCTTCTGGAAGAGAAGAATGCCCTGGAGAAGAAGACCGAGGAGATGGCCTCGAAGATTCTGCGTTTAGCAGAATGTTTTGATCGATCCCGAGAAGAGGCGCACCATTTCCGTCGAGAGAGGGACTTCGCTCAGCAACAGCGAGAACTCTCTGACTTGATTAGGGACAATAGTGCGTCTGTTGTTAGGGACGATATAGATAGACTTAGGGTAGTTGCTAGTTCCCTGGGGGTTGTCAGTGTAGATCCTACTGACAACAACATGTCCCTTGGGGAACTTTGTAAACTTCTTTCGGAGCAAATCGATGTTTTGATCGACTGCATCCCTTTTGTATGTAAAGAATGTAAGAAATAAAAGTTCTTTATTTCTCATGAAATGTTCTCCACATCTTCTGTGCGAAAATATAGCCATGAACTTTACGTTCGCGACCATTCATACACAGGAAATTTTAGTTCTGCGATCAAAATCACTTTTAAGAAAAAAGCACCGCGACTTGCCCTGATTCCGCGATCAGTTTCAAAGCCGCGGTCAGAACGAAGGTTCGACCAGAGTTGGGACTCGGTCAGGATGTCACTTCGATTAGAATCGAAGTTTTTAGCCTAAAACACGATTTCGATAAAACCATAACCCAATTAGAAACACACCAGTACGTTAAAAATTGGGTTACATGATTTTTTCGAATAAAATGTTCAAAGTATAAAAAGGAAAAACGTCCTCTGAAAAGTACTGAAAATTTTTCAGTCCTTTTACGCTTTCAGTTTCCAAAACAAAGAAGTCTTTTTGTTTCAGATCTGACGCCTGAGTACTTTATCGGGTCCATCAGAGACAGTATCCATTATGGGAAATGAATAAAGCATTCAATGGAACGTTTGAAATGAGCCGTTTACTCATTAATGCGTCGCCTTGGGTCTATAAAAAGAGCAGATGTCTTCTCAAAGAAGCCACACAGCTAAAAACCCTCATTATTCCCGCCGCTCAAAACCCTCATTTTCTTCAGCCTTCATCTTCCCCAAATCGCCAGCTTCCCCTTTGATTCTACACCAAAGATGGCGTCCTGGAGCAGATGCATTCACCATTCTGAGGAGAGCCTGATGGCGTTAGAGAAGGAGGAGATCCTTTCTCCGCGGCTGCTCATTAACTGGTGACCTGCGGAGAAGGACCAAGAAACCCCAACTGTCCAAGAAGGCGAGTTGGTGGTTTTTGAGGAGTATTTGCGTTGCGGGTTCCGATTCCCTGAGAGTCGGTTCCTTAAGGATGTCCTTGAACATTACGGGTGGGAACTGATCAACCTCCACCCCAACGCGATGCTGATCCTTGCAGTATTCCAGCACCTTTGTGAAGCCTTCGTCGGAATATATCCCAGAGTGGATCTTTTCCGACGATTTTACTTTTCGGCGTGGTCGAAGAGTACCAACGCCGCCGGATGCATCTACTTCCGGCTGAGGGATAAAAAGGAGTATCCCTCCCCACCCCTACGAGATTCTGTGCATGGGTGGCACCAAAGGTGGTTTTACTGCTCTCCACCATCCGAAAGCAGTTTATGGTTTAAAAACTCGCGACCGGAGAAGTCGAGCGAGTTAGACATTCCCCCGGCGATGAACTCGGAGCTTTCGAAGCATGCCGAGGTGATTCTTCACTTGGTCAATGAAGGATTGACGGCTCGAGATATCATTCGAGACTTCGTGAAGAACCGGGTGAGTCCTCTGCGTGAAAGGGCTCATCCGGCGTGGGAGATTAGGTCCATGGGTGATAGCACCCTGGACTACAGTCAAGGTATTTATTTCTTTGGTGCTGAACTTTCTCCTTTTTGAATTGTACAAATTCTGACTTGAGTTCGGGAACAGTCCTGCCTTCATCCGAGATTGAAAGGCGGACCAACTCCCTCCTTAGGACCTACAATTCCGATGTAGAGGGCCCTAAGGGATCACCTCGCCCGCAGAGCTTGATTCACGCTGGTGATGACCTCAGACAGGAGCGCCGAAAGGTAATTTCCTTGTCCAGCTTTGGCTCTGCAGGTCTTGTGTGTGTCCAGTGCTAATCCCTTGTAATGGACTGCGAACCAGCTCCTAAGGAAGTTTGCGGATGCGACGTTCCCAAGTGAAAATGTCGGCTCTCCGAAGAAGCCGACGGCGAAGAATGTGAAGAAGGTCTCTCAGAGACCCAGGACAAAGAGTCCTGCCCCTAAGAAGACCAAGCTGAACCCTGGGGAGGGGTCTTCACGAAGCATTCCTCATCCCGCAAGAAAGACTGCGGTAAGATATCGCATTCCTGCTACTTTTTCAGGCGTGACATGGAATCACTTCTTCGTCGTACAGGGAGAGGGGAGCGAGGAGGAAGAGGATGACGTTCCTCTGATCCTTCGAAGGAGGAAGATCGTGGATCTTCCATCCAGCGATGCCCCAAGCTGCCCCGCAGAGACCACTACTACCGAAGAGGTGGTCGTGGAAGATCCTGCGACCACCGAAAATCTTGTGGTCGCGGGTGACCCTTCAATTCCTGAAGCCCCCGAGGTTTCAGGGTTAATTATTTCTGCTTCCCTGGTTGAAGGGACGACCAAGGTAAGGAATCTTTTTCGGCCGTTCCTTCTATGACTCTTTCTGCACATTTGTCAAGTTAATGTATATACAGGGAGGAGAGTTTCCCCCTGGGACCACTGGGGGTTCCAGGGAGGAAAATCGTCCTCCTCTGCGGACAGAGGAGGAGGTGGATGAACAAAGGCCAGCTATGATGGTTCCAGCAACTCTGGAATCACCAAGGCCTTCAGATGCAGCCCCACCAGTTAGCCCGGTGGCCCAGGTAAAGATCTTTTTATGTGTTTTTACCTGTTCCCTAAGAATATGCCTATAACATGACATTTCCAGGGGCGTGCTGCCTTGTTTACCATAAGGAAGGCGAGAACCGGAGACGGCTCTCCTTCGCAAGGGGAATTTTCCCAGAAGTCCCAGGAACGAATGGGATTTCAAATAAGGTAAGAGCTCTTACTTGACAGTAATCTTAAATAAAAGTTGCCTGACCCATTCTTCCTGTTAGGCAAAAGAAGACAGCGCCTAACCCTTCAATCGCCACTGGGGAGGTTGAAACTAGGGCTGATGAGGGAGCCTCTAATGAAGAGCGCTCTGCTCCCGTGGTTCAGGAAGTCGTCTGGACCGCGGGAGGTGAAACAAGTATAGGGACCGGGTCACAACCAGTGGCCTCTGGGGGTGGCGTCCGGCCGGCACTCCCGCCAACTATCCCTGTAGTGAGCAGGTCGGAGGCTCTAGCGAGGATTCCCGCTGAACTAAATGATGCCGTTTTACAAAAGTTTATGAAGGTATAATAAGACTCTGCTTCCGTGCCTGAATTATACTTAGGACACCTTTGACCTTCTTCTTTGGCACCACAGGGATTGTCCTGGCTAACAAGCCATTCGCGTGTTGTGATGGCTAGTACAAAAGCCATTCAAAAAGAACGCGATAGCTTGCGCAGGTGAGTACCATTACCCTCTGGTTAACATGGGTACATCTTGGTTGTGACTGCCTTGATTTTGTTGCAGAGAGGTTGCATTCTTGAAGAAGGAGGTGGCTGGTTCAGTCTCAATGCTTAAGAAACAAGAAACTGAACTCAACAGACTTCGATCAGAGAATGCTGGTAAGCCGATTCCTGACTAGGAAGACTTGAATCCATAATATGCGAATAATCTTCTCTCTCTGTACAGCGCAAGCAGGTCGAATTACGCAGCTCAGTCGAGACAAGGAGATTCTTGAATCCTCGATTCGCCACACCGATCGGGCAATCAAAGAACTAAGCCTCCGGATCTTCGAAAAACTAAAGGCCGTGGCTGATCTTTTGAAGACCGATGTGGTAGAACTGAGGCAAGACAACCTTAGTATAAATGACTGGACATCGCTGCTTACTGCCCAGGCGGATTCACTGCTTGAGTATCTCCCTGGAGATACACGGCGACGCGAAGAGGCGATCAGAACCAGGGTTTGATCAGCCGCAGCAGCCGTACTCAGCCGGGTTCGACTTCACCATGGCCCAGATGCAGATCTGAACGCATTGGTGGGTCCGGTTGAGGTCGAGAGTGAAGAGCTGCTCGATGCAGTCATAGAGGAAGTCCAGCCCCTAGTAGATAGACTCCTGACTGAGCTGGGGATCAAATGATCCTTATTTTTGTAACCAAACAATTGTAATTACAATGCAATGTATATAAAACTATTTTTTTTTTTCAAAAGAAAGTGCATATTCACATCATAAGTTTCATACTATAAGTATATTCCTCTAGCCCCCGCCTCTGTTTTGTGAATACTGGAGCCTTAGTATTTTAAGCAGAGGGGAAAGCATAAGTATGATGACCAGGGATATGCGCTTCAAGCCGATGGTCAAGATTAAAGTAACATTTTAACCTTATTGCAAACTGGTAGCCACCCAAATGACCGAAGACTAGCCAGATAGTCCCGTGTGCGTTGAGAAACGGCTTATTTAGGAGCGACTTATCTGGAAGTGATCATGAGATCGACCAGCGAATCCGGTTAAAAAATGCTGTAGTAACCTAACCGCCGGCGATCAGCCCCAGGTCGAATTTGTATAATTTGGGCTTAAAGAAAACACTCATTGTATGAAAACAAGACATGCTTTTTATGAAAAGATGCTAATTGAACAGGGAAAAAGTGATTGGAATACTTACACGTAAAACTTGCGAAGTTGATCGATGTTCCAAGTATTGGACAAAATCCGACCATCCTCCATGGCTAACCGCGCAGATCCTGGCCGCGGCACTGAGACGACAGTGTATGGCCCTTCCCACTTTGGGGAGAATTTATTGCGGTTAGACTGGTCTTGAATTTTTCGTAAAACCAAGTCGCCAACGGTGAGATCACGTGGTCGCACCTTTTTACTGTGATACTTGCGTAGAGCCTGCAAGTATACCGCGGACTTGATCAGGGCGCGATCACGCCGTTCTTCCAGGAGAATGAGATCTTGCGATCGCTGTTCGGATTGATTGACCTGTTCGAATTGATTCGTGCGAACAGATCCAATACTAACTTCCATAGGCAACACAGCCTCGGCCCCATAGACCAAATGGAAGGGTGTCTCACCGGTGGCTCGACTAGAGGTAGTCCGTAGTGCCCATAGAACAGTATAGAGCTCGTCTGCCCAAGCCCCCGAGCGGGTCTTGAGGCGATCAAAAACATGTTTTTTGATGCCTTGCAATACTTGCCCATTGGCCCGTTCTACGGCACCATTGCTTTGTGGATGTGCCACGGAAGCAAAGCACACCTTGGTCCCAATCTGATCGCAGTAGTCTAGGAAGAGACCGCTAGCGAACTGAGAACCGTTGTCTGTGATGAGACGGTTTGGAACACCAAATCGTGCCACAATGTTCTTGTGAAAGAACTTTTGTGCGGCTGATGCAGTAATATTTCGTACTGGTTCGGCCTCAATCCACTTTGTGAACGTGTCAATGGCTACGAACAGAAACTTGTACCCATTGACCGCTTGTGGCATAGGACCGACGATGTCCATTCCCCAGATCGCGAAGGGCCATGCGAGGGGAATAGTTTGCAATGCATAAGCAGGTTGATGAACCTGTCTTGCATGAAACTGACACTGTGGACACATCTTGACCATAAACTTGGCATCATCGAGTGCCGAAGGCTAGTAGAATCCCTGTCAAAAAACTTTTCCGACCAGTGTTCGGTATGACGCGTGTGCACGCATACACCGTCATGTATTTCTTTCAAGAGGGATTTTCCTTCCTCCTGAGATATGCAGCGCATGAACACTCCTTGAGTACCCTTTCTGTACATAACCCGATCTATGAGTTTGTACAGACGTGCCTTTCGAATTAATCGATCGCTTTTGGTTTCGTCCTCGGGTAGGGTCCCATGTTCAAGATAGACCCTCAATGGATGAGTCCAATCTTGTTCCTGACCGAGGTTGGCAACGAAGGCTATTGCCGGATCATCCTCGACCGAAGTCATGATCGAAGGATGGTCCAAGTGTTCAATGAACACTCCTGCCGGAGCGGATGAGCGTGAGGATCCAATTTTGGATAATTGGTCTGCGAGAATATTGTCCTTTCGCGGGACGTATTGGACTTCGAAGTGACTGAAGTGTTTTTCCAATCTCCTCACTTCCCCCAGGTAATGAGCCATTGTCTCATCGGAGGTGCTGTACTCCTTGTTTACCTGGTTTATGACTAGCTGTGAGTCCCCCCTCACCACTAATCGACGGACTCCGAGGAATTTTGCTGCCCGGAGCCCTGCAAGAAGACCTTCATACTCTGCTGCATTGTTGGTGGCAACAAAGCGTAGTTGAATGACATACTTAAGCTGTTCGCCCTGAGGCGTAACTAAGACCACTCCAGCCCCCGAGTGTTGAAAACTACGGGAGCCGTCAAAGTACATTGTCCAATAATCGGGGTACTCCAGTTCCTTTGCCAACTGCACGGGTGGCTCAGGGTTGGTCCATTCGACCACAAAGTCGGCCAAAACCTGAGACTTAACCGCCGTGCGAGGGGTGAAATGGATCTCGAAGGCACCGAATTCGACCGCCCATTTGGCGATTCGACCAGATTTTTCTGGATTTCGGACAATATCCCCTAAAGGAAAAGAGGAGGGTACTGTGATCTTGTGTGCTTGAAAGTAATGTCGTAGCTTACGGGAAGCCATCAGTAGCGCGTAGAGTATCTTCTGGACCTCAGGGTAGCGCTCCTTAGGACCATGAAGTACTTCGCTCACATAGTAGACGGGTCTGTGTACTCCTTCCCTTTCCGCGATCAGAACTGCGCTGACCGCGTGTGGGGTGGCCGCCAAATACAAAAGTAATGGTTCTTCCTTTTCAGGAGACACCAATACTGGCGGACTGGAAAGATATGTTTTTACCTCCTGAAACGCTTTTTCGGCCTCGTCGGACCACGTGAAGTTATGATGTTTCCGCAAGGCTTTAAAGAAAGGTAGTCCCCTTTTGCCTAATCGCGATATAAAGCGACTTAAAGCCGCCATGCGACCAGCCAGGCGTTGAACATCCTTCATGGTCGAGGGCGACCTCATTTGTTCAATAGCTCTGATTTTCTCAGGATTAACCTCAATGCCCCTGGAACACACAAGGAAACCAAGAAGCTTCCCTGAAGAAACCCCGAAAGAACATTTCTCCGGGTTCAATTTTATTCCAAAGCGATTCAAGTTACAGAAGGTTTCAGCAAGATCGTCCAAATGAGATAATCTTTTGGTGCTCTTTACAACCAAGTCGTCTACATATGCTTCAAGATTACGCCCTATCTGGGAAAGAAAGGTCTTTTGCATCAAGCGCTGGTACGTGGAACCAGCGTTCTTGAGACCGAACGGCATTCTGACGTAGCAGTATGTGCCGAACGGGGTGATGAAGGCAGTTTTCTCTTCATCGTCTTCTGCCATGCTAATTTGATGATATCCTGAGTAGGCATCCGGAAAACTCATCAGTTCGCAACCCGCAGTGGAGTCAACCAGCTGGTCGATGCGGGGAAGGGGAAAGTCATCCTTCGGACAGGCACTGTTGAGGCTAGTATAGTCGACGCACATGCGCCACTTGCCATTTGACTTGCGGACCATGACCGGATTGGCGAGCCAGTCCGGGTGATTCACTTCGCGGATAAACCCAGCTTGTAAGAGTTTGTCTAACTCTTCTCGGATGGCTTCCTGTCGGTCGGTGGCAAAACGCCTGAGCTTTTGCTTTATTGGTCGTTGTCCAGGTCGAATTGCTAACCTGTGCTCAATTACTTCCCTTGGGACACCGGGCATGTCGGACGGTTTCCACGCAAACACGTCTGCGTTAGCCCGGAGGAAAGCAACGAGGTCGAGTTCCTATTTGTCATCCAGGGCTGACCCAACCCGAATTGTCTTGGATGGGTCATCTGGGTACAAAGGAACTTGTTTGAGTTTCTCATCTGGTCGAGGAGCAGCCCTGATCGCATCGGTGGCGACGGTGGCGACCTGAGCGTCCCGGAGGGGAAGTTGATCGACCATCTCCAAAGATAGCCGGTCGCACGTGAGCGCCACGTTGCGACTTCCTCGGACCGAAATGACACCTTTGGGGCCAGGCAATTTCCCGCACTGATAAGCATAGTGCGTTGCCATCATGAACTTAGCAAGAGTCGGCCTGCCAAAGATTGCATTATAAGCTGAATCACAATCGATTACATCGAAAGTAACCAATTCTGTTCGGAAGTTATCTGGTTCTCCCAGAGTGACCGGGAGGACCACTTGTCCCAATGGCATCATGGAGGGGCCTGGGATTATCCCATAAAACGGATGGATTATGGGCTTGATCTTCGAACGAGGAATTTGCATCTCGTCGAGTGTCTTGACCAATAAAAGATCAAGGGAACTTCCCCCATCAATCAGGACCCTTTCGACTCTCGTGTTACTGATGATTGGGGTAATAACCAGAGGTAGCCTCAATGGTCGAGTTAGCCCCACAGGACAGTCAGCGCGATCGAACGTCAAAGGCATATCCGACCAACGGGGATATTGAGGTTCGCCAAGGGATGTCTCCGTTTGGTTAACCTCTCGGCAAAAGGTTTTAAACTGCCTTTTGGAAACGAAAGAGGAGGAACCTCAGAAAATGACATTAACATGATTTTGAGGTACCTGGTAAGCCATTTCTTCGTCTCCGTCGACGTCTCTAACCCCGCACGCCTGCTCTTTAGGCGGTAAGGTTGGCATTGGCCCAGCTCCTTGGTAGAAATCATCCAGCTGTTTCAACCAACTCCTGCAGTTTTTGAGGTCGTGGCCTGTGGAGTTGTGGAGTGGACACCACCTCTTGCCCTCCTGCGGATTAGTTGATTTTTCTGGTTGGTCGGAATCCCGGCCGCCAGAAGCAGTTTTACTTTTAAAAGAAGACTTATTACCTTTGGTCGAAGGTGGTTTCTCCGCGACTGCGACCTCACGGTACTGTCCAGAGCGGTTCCTCTTCGACTTTTTTGACTTCCCACCCGGTGAAGACTCCGGCTTTTTGCTTGAATCTTCTTTCTTGGCGTCCTTGAAGCCTGGTTGGGGCGGTAGGTCCCCCTTATCAACCATTCGGTTCCATTCGACTGCCTCGGCTGCATCGGAGTATCGATCAGCCATATCGAACAGATCGGCCACTGATCGAGGAGGGTGGATCAGCAAGTCTTCAGTGAATCTCCGGTATCGAACGGCATGCTTAAATGCCCTGATTACGGAGCCATCAGATATGTTCGGGATGGTATTTCTTACCCCGACAAACCTCTTGACAAACTGCCGAAGCGTTTCGGTCGAAGTTTGCCGCAGTCTATGCAAGTCGTCCTCCTTACCCGGCTTTTGGTTACAGTTTTGGAAATTGCTGAGGATGGCATCGCATAGCATTTCCCAATTATAGATAGAACCCTCAGGCTGATTGAACAACCAGGTTCTAGCCGGTCCTGCGAGGACTGTTGGCAGGTAGTTGGCCATGACCTTGTCATCGCCTCCTGCTACTTGGATGGCAGTAATATAGATCTGAAGGAACTCAGATGGGTTTTGAGTTCCATCAAACCTCTCAATGGCCCCTGGTCGAAACTTATCGGGCCAAACGACTGCTCGTAGGCCAGGCGAGAAAGCTTTGCAACCAACGTAAGGACCGTGAACCGTCCTGCGACTTTCGATCGGGTTTCGAGCAAACTCACTTAATGGCGAGGTTACTCGGGGTCCCAAACGAGAGTGAACGGGAGCTCGATCCCTACTACGAGAGTCCTGCATTCGCCGATATTTGTCCTGTCGGGACGGTAGAGGTGGCGGGTAACTCCGTCGGCCAGAGCCAAAATGAGGACCATCTCGTTCACGGGAATGTGTCACTGAGCGGGAAGAGGCTGTTGGGGTCGCCTCGGATGCGACCTCGTCCAGTCTTTCTGCCAGGATCCTGAAAAAGGCCGGTCTCTGCGCATCCGTGACCGTAGGAGGAAAATTACGCATGACCTCCGCGATAGATCGCAGTCGACCATGGGTACTTCTCCTAGGGGCACCAGGTGTTACTGTTTCTTTGTCCACTGGGAAATGCTCCGGTGGTAAGGAAGGAGTCTGGTCACGTCTACGACCACGCGACCGTCGAGAAGAACTCGGGGCAGCATCATAACGAGCCTGCGCATCTTGAAGAGCCTCTAGGGCAGTTCTGCGTAGTTCGTTGTTCTGTTGCTCGAGATCTTGCTCCTCCTCCTGTTTGCGATCTTGTTCTTCCCTGGCAGCCTGTTGATCGGGAGTTTCCTCCGACAACGCAGCAAACTGCCTAGGGAGAGAGGTCGCCGATGGGGAGAACATCTCGGTTTGTTCCGAGTCAGACTCGAAATCAAAGAGACGGTGGAGGTTATCAGGGTCGAACCTTCCTGGGCTAACTTCAGGGTCACCATCATATTTTCCCTCAGCGGGATCGTATGACGGGCCGGATTCATCACCTAGCACATTAAGAACCTCTGCGGGTTCTGACCTTGTGCCAGTTACCTCCTGGTCGATTAACATGACTTGGGGAGATGATTCAACCTGTGGAAGATTCTGGCCTTCGACCTCTTCCATCGGAACAGGATCGCTTGGAGAAGGCATGGGTATATGGGCATAATCCTCGAGATCGAAATCGTTCTCGGAATCATATGCTCCAGCCATGTTTCGGCGAACCTCCGAATTTCAATTAGGACGCCTTGAGAAAGGCCCCACGGTGGGCGCCAGCTATAGACGATTCGGACTCGGAGTCCTCAGCCGAACTTATGCAGAATTTGTAATTGTGAGACCTTTCAAGATGACCCTTCGGGAAGGTATGCTGAACAATAGTGAACAGGAGCACAGAGAGTTTAGACAGGTTCGGGCCCTCGATGGTGGGAGTAAAAGCCCTACGTCCTGTTGAGATTTCAACGGCATCATGGAGGGGCCTGGGATTATTCCATAGAACGGATGGATTATGGGCTTAATCTTCGAACGAGGAATTTGCATCTCGTCGAGTGCCTTGACCAACAAGATGTCAAGGGAGCTTCCTCCGTCGATCAGGACCCTTTCAACTCTCGCGTTACTGATGATCGGGGTAATGACCAGAGGGAGCCTCAATGGTCATGTTAACCCCGCCGGACAATCAGTGCGATCAAATGTCAAAGGTGTATCCGACCAACGGGGGTATTGAGGTTCACCAAGGGATGTCTCCGTTTGGTTAACCTCTCGGTAAAAGGCCTTAAACTGCCTTTTGGAAACGAAAGAAGAAGAACCTCCAAAAATAACATTAATATGATTTTGAGGTACCTGGTAGGACATTTCCTCGTCTCCGTCGGCGTCCCTAAGTCCGCACGCCTGTTCTTTAGGTGGTAAGGATGGCATTGGCCCAACTCCCTAGTAGAAGTCATCCAGTTGCTTCAACCAACTCCTGCAATTCTTGAGGTCGTGGCCTGCGGAGTTGTGGAGTGGACACCACTTCTTGCCCTCCTGCGGATTAGTTGACTTTTCTGGTTGGTCGACATTCCGACCACCAGAGGCAGTTTTATTTTTGAATGAAGGCTTATTACCTTTGGTCGAAGGCGGCTTCTCTACGACTGCGACCTCGCAGTATTGTCCAGAGCGGTTCCTCTTCGACTTCTTTGACTTCCCACCTGATGAAGATTCCAGCTTCTTGCTTGAATCTTCTTTCCTGGCATCCTTGAAGCTTGGTTGAGGTGGTAGGTCCCCCTTGTCGACCATTCGATTCCACTCGACCGATTCGGCTGCATCAGAATATCGATCGGCCATGTCGAACAGATCGGCCATTGATCGAGGAGGGTGGATAAACAAGTCCTCAGTAAATCTCCGGTATCGAACGGCATGTTTAAATGCCCTGATAACGGAGCCATCAGATATGTTCGGGATGGTATTCCTCACCCCGACAAACCTCTTGACAAACTGCCGAAGTGTTTCGGTTGAAGTTTGCCGTAGCCGATGAAGGTCGTCCTCTTTACCCGACTTTTGGTAACAATTTTGGAAATTACTGAGGATGGCATCGCATAGCATTTCCCAATTGTAGATGGAACCCTCGGGCTGATTAAATAGCCAGGTTCTAGCCGGTCCTGCGAGGACTGTAGGCAGGTAGTTGGCCATGACCTTGTCATCGCCTCCCGCCGCTTGGATGGCAGTGATATAGATTTGAAGCAACTCGGATGGGTTTTGAGTTCCGTCAAGCCTCTCAATGGCCCCTGGTCGAAACTTATCGGGCCAAACGACTGCTCGTAGGCCAGGCGAGAAGGCTTTACAACCAACGTAGGGGCCGTGAATCGCCCTGTGACTTTCGGCTGGGTCTCGGGCGACCTCACGCAATGGAGAAGTTACTCGTGGTCCGAAACGAGAGGGGATAGGAACTCGATCCCTACTACGAGAATCCTACATTCGCCGGTATCTGTCCTGTCGGGACGGTACGGGCGGCGGGTAACTTCGTCGACCGGAACCAGAATGAGGACAATCTCGTTCGCGGGAACGTGTTACCGAGCGGGAAGAGGCCGTTGGGGTCGCCTTAGACGCGACCTCATCCAGTCTCTCCACCAGGATCCTAAAAAAGGCCGATTTCTGCGCATCCGTGACCGTAGGAGGAAAGTTACGCATGACTTCCGCGATAGATCGCAGTCGACCATGGGTACTCCTCCTAGGGGCACCAGGTGTTACTGTTTGTTCGTCCACCGGGAGACGCTCCGGTGGTAAAGAAGGGGTCTGGTCGCGTCTGCGACCTCGCGACCGCTGAGAAGAACCCGGAGCAGCATCATAACGAGCCTGCGCATCTTGAAGAGCCTCTAGGGCAGTTCTGCGTAGTTCGTTGTTTTGTTGCTCGAGATCTTGATCCTCCTTCTGTTTGCGATCTTGTTCTTCCCTAGCAGCCTGTTGATCGGGAGTTTCTTCCGACAACGCAGCGAACTGCCTAGGGAGAGAGGTTGCCGATGGGGAAAACATCTCAGTTTGTTCCGAGTCGGACTCGAAATCAAAGAAACGGTGAAGGTTATCAGGGTCGAACCTTCTGGGGCTGATTTCCTGGTTGACATCATCCTTCCCCTCGGCGGGGTCGTACGACGGACCGGATTCATCACCTAGCGCATTAAGAACCTCTGTGGGTCCTGACCTTGTGCTAGTTGCTCCCTGGTCGATAGACATGACCTGGAGACACGATTCAACCTGTGGAAGATTCTGGCCTTCAACCTCCTCCATCGGGATAGGATCGCTTGGAGAAGGCATCGGGATATGAGCATAATCCTCGAGATCGAAATCGTTCTCGGAATCATATGCTCCAGCCATGTTTCAGCGAACCTCCAGATTAAAACTAGGACGCCTTGAGAAAGGCCCCACGGTGGGCGCCAGCTGTCGACGATTCGGACTCAGAGTCCTCAGCCGAACTTATGCAACATTTGTAATAGCGAGACCTTTCAAGATGACCCTCCGGGAAGGTATGTAGAACAATGGTGAACAGGATCACAGAGAGGTTTATACAGGTTCGGGCCCTCGATAGTGGGAGTAATAGCCCTACGTCCTGTTAGGATTTCACTATAAGTGATAAAAGATTACAAGATGGTAGAAAAACTTCTTCACAGGCGAAGGGTTTTTCCTATGCAAATGTACAGAATAAAGCCAGGAAGGCTTGTAAGAACTATCTAATCTAGGTCGTAGACTTGGCTGTTTGAGTGGTTAAGATGTGTTGTATCTCGCCCCTTTAGAGATGTTGATCTCTTGATCTTCCGATCCCCCCTCTCTGCTTGACACTCCATACCACCCTTTTATACTGGTCGAAAGGATGCCATGTAGTAAACTGCATCAAGCAGTTGCTTGGACGGTTGAATACGGTTTTTAGAAAACTGCTCTTAACCTCCACGCAGGTTAAACACGTGTTAACTGCACGTATTAACCTCCTGACGGTTGATTCTCCACGTCGGGGAATCTTCGGGATACTCGGAATATTCCCGCTATAGGAATAGCCGGACAGATGAATTGCAAGCACCCTGGTCGAGAATGCTCTGACCGCAGGATGTTGGCTGACCGCGCGGATATTGACTGATCGCGCGACATCCTTGACATTCTGTCCGCGTATAACATACGAACTTCTGACCGCACAAAGCCTGCAACCTGATCGCGCAAAGCCTGTGACCTCGGGCCAATGCTTCTCAGAATAACTTGAGTTCGCACCGCTAGACACGTGTCTGGTTCGAATCTGTCCTGAACCAACAGTGCATTTATTTGAACTGACTCGGGTGTCAATCCTCGTTAGACAATGTTCAAGAACGCTTTGAATCTCGTGGTCGGGCATGCATTGTCGAAAGATGTTGTCAACCCCCTTTTTGAAAAGGTTCGGATCGTCCCAGTAGTAGCGTCGGATGTCATGGAGGAAGCACTTTTGTTGTTTACTCGTCAACCCTAGAGGAAGTTCATGGTTAAATAAATAATTTGCAATATCAGCATACCATGGTTCTTGTTGAATGAAGTACTGGTGCTCGTCGAGTAAAGCATCATTGATGTGCACATCGGCGGTGTCAGTACACAGTCACGAAAGATGATCGGCGACGACGTTCTCAGCACCTTTCTTATCTTTGATCTCCAAATCAAATTCCTATAGTAGTAGGATCCATCATGAAAGTCGTGGCTTGGTTTCTGTCTTGGTCAAAAGATACTTAAGAGTAGCATGATCAGTATGCACAATAACTTTTGAACTAATTAAATATGGACAAAACTTATCTAGGGAATATACGACAGCAAGCAATTCTTTTTCAGTTGTAGTGTAATTACTTTGATCATCATCCAAAGTTTTCCGTACATAGTATATAGCCTGTAAAACTTTATTCGTTCTTTGTCCTAGAACAACACCAATTGCATAATCACTAGCATCACACATCAATTCAAAGGGTTCATTCTAATTTGGAGGTTGTATGATGGGAGCAGTAGTTAATGAAAGTTTCAATTGATTAAAGGCGTCAAGACATTTTTCATCAAAAATCAAAAGGCACATCTTTACCAAGCAAATGAGTGAGAGGTTTAGCAGTTTGGAGAAATCCTTAATGAAATGATGGTAAAAACCTACATGTCCCAAGAAACTGTATATGCCCTTCACATTCGTCGATGGTGGAAGACTTGCTATGACGTCGATTTTTGCCTTGTCGAATTCAATTCCTCATTTAGAAATCACGTGGCCAAGTACCACATCTTCTTGAACCATGAATTGGCACTTTTCCCAATTTAGAATTAGGTTAACTCCTTCGCACCTACATAGGATTCGAGAAAGATTTTGTAGACAGGCATTGAAAGAGGAACCATAATGTAACACCCTAGTTTTGGGGGTGAAAATTTTTGCATAAAAACCCTGCATGCATGTATCTCTGTAGTAGTAGCCAGATCAGCTGAACTCTAATCTCTCCCAAACCCTAAAAATCTCCAAATCTATTCTCTAGATCCAGATCAAGATCTGACCATCCAGATTTAACCTACCAGTTACCCTGAAGATAAAAGTCTTCAGGAGCCAGATCAAATTCTGACCCTAACTCCCAGTACCTAAGCCTCTCTCTGTTTTCGAAAACAGGAAAAATTCAGATTTACCCTAAGTACCCCAGTTTCCAGATAATTGAGTTATCTTGATTTAACCCTATCCAGACTCAAGTAACCCTTGGAATATGTTCCTAGGTTCATCCTCAACTCACTTCAAAAAGTTGGGAGCCAGATTAATTCATCTAAACACTTTTCGCAGATTAGTCCAAATTTTACTGCGAATAGGTCCTTTTCTGTTTACCTGGAGGCCTGAAAAGGGCTAAAATCCACGAATCAACTCAAACTCCAGAATTTCTTCAGGGAACACCTCCCAAATGCTATTTGATACAGATTTCCCTTCTGTCCAGACTTCAAAATCTCACCCCAACTACCAGAATTTGAGATCGACAAAACCTAGATCTGTTTTACCCTAATTTTACCCTATTTTCGAAAATAGGTGAAATCCCTCAAACCTTATCAAACTTTCTCCAAATTTGAGCTAAATGAGTATTAATAGAAATATTATACTCAACCATGAAATCAAATCTCAAATTAAACCTCTTTAAGACCAGATTTGCAATTTAGTCCAAAACCCATCAAAAATCATCACAACCAGGCCCCTGGTTCGACCACGAGCCACTGTTCATCACTGACCACTCAGTTCGACTTCGACCAGGCACTCGATCGACCACAGCAACCGGTTTCGAGCACGAGCACAGGAGCTTCGACCTCACCGCTGCTACTGCTCCTTCGACCGTTGCTACGCCGTGAGCTCCTAGCCTTTGATCACCAGCAAAGCCATCTTAGCCGCTGCCTCGTCGCCACGTGGAGGGTTCCTGTTCGCCACTGTGGATCGCCTTCTCCAGCACTGGCAAGATCTTGCGCTCCCGCGTTGCGCCCGACAGCCACAGCAAAATCGTGCCACGTTGCGGCCATGCCACGATTGAGCTTCACTTCACCATCTCTTCGTCGCAGTGACAGCAGCGCAGCCGACACGACCGGTGAAGACGTCGCTTCGCCGCCTGTCTTCGCCGCCGGTTACTTCCCAGTCAATTCAAGCCGGCTTCAACTCCCCGTGCAATTGTAGACGTTGAGAGCCCCCACAGCCTCGCCTATTTAAACCCCCTGGCCTAAGCAACCATCTTACACCCCTTCACACCAACAATCAGTAAAACTCGCCGTCTTCTTCGTCTTCTTCGGCGAGCTCGAGAAGAGGCTCACGGTGCTAGGCCAATCCACTGCACCGAGCTCCAAATTGAAGCTACCAGTAAGTAACCCTCATCCACTTACCTGTGTAGTAGCAGCCAATTGAACTCTATCGCACCACCTCGCCGGGAATTGCTGATTTTCCCCGACAACTCCGGCGAGCAATTAAACCCTAATTAAACCGATTTAGCTCTCGAGCCTGTGATCAATATTGATTAGTGAACTTATCTAAGCATCTCTAAGCAACCAGAATCGAAGAATTTGCTAAAATATGAAGAATCCCAAACTTTGCACCTTGCATGTAAGCTGGAGCTCGCTGTTAAGCTTCTCTGGTGTTTCTCCTGACAATCTAGCTTCACACATAGCTTTTGTATGCCCCAGAGACCCTCCTCAAGCAAGGACTCGAGTTCAATTGCCCTAGAACAGAAATACCCAAATCAGGATTTAGTTCATTTTTCCTCCAACCAATATCTCCTAAATCCAGCCAATGCAGCCCTAGAAACCTTGCCATCTAGATGTTTTGGACCATTTTGAGCAACTTTGTCTTCTACCACGACCCCTAATTCGGCCTAGAACAAGAGTTATGGCTATGCCCTAGTTACTGTACTGTTGTGCTGCAGGCACTCCAGGCCAGTCAACTTCTTCGCTGGTTTTCATCACCTTCCAGCCATCTCCTGCCCTAGGTCCTGTTGAGACATTTGTTCCTGTTACAAATGCCTAACCACCAGACAAAGTGGTGCATCATTTGGAGCCCTGAGTCAAAAGATAAGGCTAACCCTAGTTTCTGGCCATGTCAACCCTATGCCAGGCTATGTCAGCCAGTGGCATTAGCCCTGTTCACCCACCTCTGGTCGTGTAAAACATAAATTACTTTGTCAAATAGTTGTCTCACTACCTTGTGCACCATATGCTTGAATCAAAACCTACTTTGACCACTGGAAACTACTCAAACCATGTCAATGCCATTCTAGAGCACGGTCAGCCTATGTCAGCCAGTGGCATTGAGCCTTTTCACCCACTTCCAGCCATGAAACTTGAAAATAACTTTGTCCCTTAGACTCCTGACATTGTGATCTACACTTTTCTCTACTGTCACAACTTGAGTTGAGCCCTCTATCACCCATCGACCTTATGTCGATGCCTTGAACCGAATGCCAACCTAAAGACATTCGCTGTTTTTGGGCGAACCAGTCACAACCTTGATATTACCCTGATATTTTGGAACCTTGTAAACCTTAACAGCTAATTTTAACCCTGATTTCCATAGTTAAACTCAAATCGCTTTCAAACCTTGTATCACCAGAGTATTTTCTCCTTGCATCTTTGCATGTAGTGAATTAGTAAGAATAGAATGAATTGTAATGCCTGTTTGCTTGTTTGATCTTGTTCAGAGCAAGAGTCCGGGGTTGAAGATCTTGTCGCTGAACCATCATCAACTGCTGATACTTACGACGCGGAAGGCAAGTCATACTTTGATCATATTGAAACCCATATTTTATGAATTGCTATGCTATTCCCTGAGTAGATACCTCATTAATATTGCATGTGTTGAGATCAATGATATTATGGCAGTGATAGATTGAATACTTGAGAAATGTGAACTTGTTAAGATAGCAAGCCACGAACTAATAAAAGTATAAACATGTACATTATATTCATGAAATAGAACCCCTAGCCGTGACCAGTATTTTGGTATGGAATGGTGGTAGCACTGGAGGTGCTTGGCTGCACTGAATGTGCAGGCACTGAAGGTGCATGGTTTGTGGTATGATCTGGTCACTGGCATGTAAGGACTAGAACCTTGTGTTATGCGTCTAGTGGCATGAAAAACGTACCAACCACTTACCTGGTATGGGACAGGCGCAACCTAGTAGCTTTCTTAGTATTATCAGTTCCCTGCATGGCTTGTCGATCTGGTTTCTCGCGTGGAAACTGGTGGGACATAGTTCGTCCATGAGTGGTGTGAGATCAGAAAAATTATGAGAGGATAAGGTGTAAAGAAGGAAGACGCCCTATGCCAGATTAAGTCGTGCGCGACTGTAATCAAAAGAGGTTATGTGTCCTGCGGGAACATAGACCCAGGCTAGGAAGTAAGGCAGTGGGGAGGACCCACAACGGTACTTGGGACTGGATTGTCCACTTACCGGGCAGGGATGCTGTTAATACTAGACTGCAAAACGTTGTGTGATCTCGGCCTTGTCACATGCGTATAAGTCGCATGGAGTTGGCCCGACTTGGAAGTCGAGTGAAAAAGTGGATTTAAAAAGAGGTACATCTCTGCAGAGTTTTAAAATGTATTCGAATACTTCGTGCTCCCGAGTTTTAGGAGTATGCCGCGGTGGATTAAATCCATGGGGTGTGACACAAGTATTGTTTTATAAACTAAAATTTGTTAGCTCAAGATTACCCAAGTGGCATGTGTTGTCATGATAAGGGGCGTTGCCGTGGGCTGTCATGTATTGACGTGTCGCGGTAATACCATAATATAGAGATCATATGATAATTAAGAGGCATGTGGTTTATGCCCTAAAGTATATGAGATACTGCTATGAGTAATTGATTGAAAGACTTGAATAAAAATAATGTGATATGAGGATATATCGCCTTGGATATGGGATATATGTATCACCATCAATATGATTTATTTACTGCCATGGGTATGATCGGGATTTGAATAAGAAAAGAGAAAGAAATGTATTTTGAAAAGCCTTTCACTCTTTCCCCAATAGCATAGGTTCATGTTATATATATATATATATATATATGTATCTCTACTTTCCCTATGACTTGCTGAGTACGTAAGTACTCACCCTTGCAACAACTCATCAATAGATGGAGCGTTCTACGACCTTGGAGGATACCCTGAAGATACTGCAGACCCAGGAGAAGATGAGCAGTTCCCTTCGGAGCCCTGATGTGGTGCTGTCTTGCTGTCAACCTCTGTTTCCTGTGGATTGCTTTTGGGCCTAGCTTCCGCCGACTAGATGTGTTATTTTGTTAGACCCTTGTGCCTTGTAAGGCACTGTACCTCGTTTTGTATTAAGGCCTGATGGCCATACAATTATGACTATTGTACTATTTTGCTGCTTCAATATATTCCTGTGTTTGACTCATCCTGGGAAGTCAAGTGATTTATGGGACCAGCCGCACCGAGCTGGGCTCCTCACAGGTGATGTCACTGTCGTGGCAGACGTGACACATAAATGCTAAAATCATCCATGAATACTTCCATTATTTCTTCAATTAAATCTGAAAAGATGGCCATCATACATCTTTCAAAGGTTGCAGGCGCGTTACATAACCCGAACGACATTCACTGGTAGGCAAAAATATTGAAAGGACATGAAAACGTTGCCTTATCTTGATCATCGGGATGAATTGGGATTTGAGAAAACCCCAAATACCCGTCAAGAAAAACGAAAATATGCATGTTTGGCCAATCTTTCCAACATTTGATCAATGAAAGGTAATGGAAAGTGATCCTTCCTAGTGGCGCTATTTAATTTACGATAATCAATGCACATGCGCCATCCAGTAACAAGTTTAGTAGGGGTCAACTCATTGTTAGCATTCTTAACTACAGTCATACCTCGTTTCTTTGGAACGACATCAACAGGACTAACCCAATTACTATCAGAAATAGGATAAATGATACTCGCATCTAATGGTTTAGAAATTTCACCTTTTACAGTTTCCTTCAAGTTTGGGTTTAGTCTACGCTGACGCTCAATGGAAGTTTTAATTTCATCAACTAGAGAGATTCTATGCATGCAAATTTCAGGGATACTCCCTTTGATATCATCATTTGAATAACCAAGAGCATTGTGATGCACACGACATAAAGAAATCAATTTTTCTAGTTGCGAATTGGTCAAGTTTGCATTAACAATGACAAGTTGCATCTCATCATCATCCAACAGCACATATTTTAGCGAGGAATGAAGAGTTTTGAGTGTAGCTTTGCTTACCTTTTCCTTACCTGTGACGTCTGAATCCGAGATGTCCTCTTTGGATGGTTCTTTTGTTGGTTCGTCTTCATTTTGTTCATCTTCTTCGCTGCTATCCCTTTTTTCATTTTCGAATATTTCATCCGTTCCTTCGCCCAAAGTGAGTCGAAGTAGAGACTCCTCTTCTAGGACTTTTTTTAGGTCATCCACGTTGCAAATTTTCTCTTCATACATAGGGCAGTCAACAAGTTTGGACATTTGAAACAAAATTTTCTCCTCCCCTATGAGAAAGGTAATTCATCCCAAAAATAGAAAGTTTATCGGTTAGAAGTGCTACCTGTTCAGCCAATTGCGACATTACACTTACATTCACGTTGTTGGTCAGAGTTTGTTGAGCAGCTCGTTCGGTTCCCCATTGAGTGTAGTGTTGAGTTATACCTTCGATGAGGTCGTATGCTTCGTCTACACTTTTGTTCATTAGTACGCCGCTGGCTATGGTGTCTATGGCCATCCATGCATTGTAGTTCAATCTATTATAAAATGTTTGAATTACAAGCCACTTCTCTAGTCCGTGATGCGGACATTTGATCAACAAGTCCTTGTACCATTCCCAAGTGTCATAAAGTGATTCTCCTCCCTACTAAGTAAAACAAACAATCTGGTTTTGAATATATGCAGTTTTAGATGGAGGAAAAAATTTATTGAGAAAAATGCGCGAGAGCTCATCCCACATTGCTATTGAAGCGGGTGATAGAGTATACAACCATGCTTTCGCCTTATCTCGAAGAGAGAAAGGAAAGAGACAAAGTAGTAGCGCATCTTGCGAAACTCCATTAATTTTAAAAGTATCACAATGTTCAAGAAAAATATGGAGATGCAGTGAAGGATCTTCAGGGGCAAAACTACTGATTTGATTTTGTTGTATCAAATTCAAGAGTGCAAGGTTAATTTCAAAATTATTTGTTTCGATTGCTGGTCTAAGAATACCTGACTGAAACCCCCCGCTATAAGATAGCACTTCAATGCTAGCAATACAGCAGCTGGTAAAAGCTAGTATTGGCAGCACTTTAGCTGCTGAGAATAAGGTTTGCTACAACTAGGCGAAAAGGTGTTGCGAAAAGTTTTTCCCAACTGTAATTTTTTCTCAGCTATAGCTCCAATGGCAAAGAGTATCCCCAGCTGTAGGTCGCTTGGAATGTTGAACTTTTCCCAACTGTATGTCCACTTGTAATATATATTCCAAGCTGTACAACTATTTGAAATATTTTTTCCTAGTTGTAGGTCCAATGACAAAGAGTATTACTAGCTGCACATCGCTTGGAAAGTTTGAACTTTTCCCAGCTGTATGTCCACTGGTAATATATTATTCCAAATTGTACACCTATTTGAAATTTTTTTTTGAGTATTCCCAACTGTAAGTCGCTTAGAAAGTTTGAATTTTTCCACCGGTATGTCCACTTGTAATATATTATTACAAGCTGTACAATTGTTTGAAATAAATTATTACTAGTAGATCTTTTATCGAGAATTTAGACAATCAAATTTGAATATGTGAACTATTTGAAGTAAATATACTGCTGGGAATTGTGTCAATAATTAATTTTAAATATATATTTTTTGCAGTAATTAAGCAACAATATAACAACTAACAAACTATAGTATGCACATAATTCCTAACACAAATCACACCACATTTTGCTACAAAAAATTATCAAAAAAGGCATAAATGACACAATTATATATTATATTGAATTCTTTACTTTATATAGCCATTGACAAGATTCATAATGGTCACAAGCCATTCAATTTACAAAACCAACCAAAATAGATGTAGTACCTCTGAAACAATTGTGAGAAAAATGTCACTTAAAAATTCTTTACACCAAATGTATGTCCATATATAATATTCCTAGCTCTATGTATTTTGTTCCAACTATAACTATCAAAAGCAAAATATCTGCATCACTTCATATGCTTTTAGCACCATATCGATAACCTTGAGATAAATACAAATTAATAACTTTTGCTTTAATTAGTTTATAGAACATGTGGGAATTACAATAAAAGATGGTTGGTCGATTTTGTATAACAAGTACAACTTGTTGCTTATGCAAGTGAGAAAATTGTGTTGGTTGTGAGATGACTTGCATACACTTGATAAAAGAAACTAATGTGGATTGTGTGGATGTTATGTGATGTAGGTTTTTCATGAAGAGGATAGCTTCAGTTCAGGGCTAATTGTTAATAATCTATTGGAGCACTGATATTGGAAAAGTATAACAATGTTTAAGAATGGTGAATTAATTGTCTAAATGAAAAACGTACTCAAAACATTTGGAGAAAATATGGCTACAAAAACAGTTAAGAGTATCAAGCTCAAAGTAAATAGTGTCATATGTAGAGAATTAATGCAATTTGGTGTATAAAGAGCACAAAATATTGAAGGACTGCAATATTTTGGTGTTAACTTTTGTGCTCTATACACTTAAGATGTAGCCAGTTAGTGGGTTAAAATTTGGAGGTTAGGTTAAGAATTCCATCCTGACAAGAACCAACATAAAAGAAATAAAACCAATACTAGTGTCTCGTCTAGATACAGATCCAAAATAGTTTAGGTGACACTTGTAGATATCCACACAACAAGACAAGAAGACAAAACGAGCACAACATACACAGCAGTGCAAGTCCTGAGAGGCACTACCCCATTGTTGTGTTCTGATCATGCTGCAACAACTCAGAGAAACATGGTAGTAGCTTTGAAAAAGCTATAATCAACATGTCCTTGACAAAACAGACTGTTCCAAAATTGAGTGTCATAATATTCAAATCAGTTTGCCAAATTTAGATGAAAAGAAAGCTACCCTGAATAGGCCAAAGAATGCTTCTTATTGATCAAGAAAATGATTCTTTTGGAACATATGATTTTTTGGAACATTGTAGGCCCAAAGAGATGGAGATGATCCCATGTAAATAACAACCTTATTAGGTGCTATGGGATTATGACACAATGTTTAGTAGAACATCTTCAAAAGAAGACTGTCATGCAAATTTGAACAATGGCCGTTTGAAATACCCTCTCCAATCAAATACTATCCTAAAGTTGATTATCAATTGCTGAATTGTGGCAACAAAGAGAAACAAACATTGCATATTCCAAAGGATGGATTGGCCCATTAAGTTGTATATGCATACTAATGGAAATTTTTTACACTACCATGACACCTTGCAATAACAAGGTTGCACCTGTCTTGAGCTTGGCACCAAACCAAAGGATAAGCATCTGACAGTCAAAAGAGGTATGTAGAATTGCAACTAAATCAACGTTTGTTCTTTCTACTTATTAATTTAATCCATTTATGCATATTTGGAAAGCTTTTGATTAGTGTATTGTCTAGGGATGGTGTGCAATGTATTTACTTACAAGGAAGATCTCTACTGTTTTGTTTAATGAATGAAATTGCCTTGACACATGATAGTTTTCTAATTATTTCCAGATTAACTCGTTCAAGTTATGAAATATGTGGTGAGATGAGTAGCACAGATCAGTTTAAACAACATTTTGTCTTCTATGTGAGTAGAATATTTGAGTTCTATTTTGTCTACACTTATAATTTGTGTCATGTTAGGTAAGGTTTTACTCCTAAAGTAAAGATGTATGAATGCTAGTTTAGGAGCAGTCCTAAATTGTGTCTAGAACATCTTCTACACTGCGGGTAGCTTGCAGATGTTCAAGAAAGCTATAGACCAAGAAAATAACTCCACCCTAAAGAGTGTGACGACTTGGTTAAATTTGGCATTTATATTCAATATGCATGCTTTTCATACATTTTTGTGGATGAACACAATGACACAACACCATAGTGTGCATAGTCTAATAATCGCTAGTCTACTATGCTAAAAATTCAACATTTATCTTGAATCTATGCTAAATATTATCACATATAAACCCCCTTTTTAGAACAAGTTTGCATATAAACCTGACTATGCTGTGTTTTACGAACTTAAAAAAATCAATCAAAGGTACATAGATGAAATGGTAGTCCAACCAAACCCAACCTTGGAGAGAGTTTAGTGGAAATAATTTAGTCTCAAATATGAAAAAGCAAGATAGAAAGCAAAGTGCACCAGAATATACAGTACCATAGAAACAGACATCCAGGATGGCACATCGCAGACGGTTATGAACTTTTCAATGGAAACTGTCTGTGAAGGCCTGTCGGGAGAAAATCTTGTTTCGAGGTCAAAACCGTCTGTCAGACTATCAAAGTCGGTTCTGCCCTCAGAACTGTCTGTGCTAATTTGGTATTACAGACGGTTCTGAGCTTCCAACAGTTAGTTTTGGTAGCTTCCATGGTAGCGCTATTACAGATGGTTTTGACATGAAAACCGTTTGTGATAGTGATGAGGACATCTATAGTACATATGAGGTCATTGCATATGTCAACATCAACGCTGATGTCATCACTTACTATCTTCTTTCTTGGACAAGAGGTAACAATAGTAAAATTGAATTTTACAACCACTTTCTTGGTAAAAAAGAAATGAGTTGTAAAGTTTAAATTTACAACCTCTGTTGAGTTGTAAACTAGTTGTAAAGTCACCATGACAACTCATGATGAGTTAGTAAGGAGCTTTTGTAGCCTATAAATAGGCAAGTGCTATATTGTAATGAATAGAATGAGAATTTTCAGAATAAAACACTTCTTTGTTCTAGGGTTTGAGTGAAGCATATCCACCCCCTTAGAATTGGGAATTTTTTGAGAATTCTTGTCTCTGTCGTTCTTGTGATTACCTCAGTGATTGTAAGAACACGTTTACTCCACGTGAGCAAGTAGACAAAGGGATCAAAGCATGTGGTTGGGTGAATCGAGTGTCGCAGGTTGCCGTAATAGAGAGGGTGGTTGGCGGTATCATTGATTAGGTTGCATGGATCCAGTTATCTCCATTCTACGCCGTGAAGATCGGGCCAAACCATGGACTGATCCGTATCAGATAGTTTGTTATTACAGACGGTTATGATGCTAGAACCATCTGTATTGAGCCTACAGACTACAAAAAGATCTTTCAATCATTGTTTCGAGCTAGCCGTACAATCTTGCTCCACATACTATCTAGTTGGAAGAGATCTGGGGCAAGGAAGAGCAATATCTCAAAAGGGGAGCATTAGGGGACAAAAATTTGAAGATGCAAGGTTGGTATTTTCTCCTAATTCATACATTACTTAATTTCATCATCATCTCCATTGATTGATCAAAGAGGGAGAGGGAGGGGAAGCTAGAGTAGTAAATCCTAGTTGTAACTCTCATTTGTCCCACCTCTAGCTATTCGCTTCATGATGTGTATTATCCATGCATCCAATTAGTTACTAATTAATTGCTTGTAGTTGAAGTAATACCCACAAACCTGTAGATTTATTACCGCCACAAACACTAGCTAGTTAGATTAGCAGTTTGATTGTGTGTCGACCATATAGATTATTACTTATCATGTGTATGGATTTAATTGTAGATGGTTCATCAAGACTGGATGTATAATGACAACCATGTGAGTGAAGAATACATGAAAGGTGTTATAGATTATTACTCTCAGGATCTAGCTAGTTGTATTGGCTGTCGTTCGACCTCGACTGTGTTTTGTTTATTTTAATTGTAGGTCGACGCAATTCGGGTGACCTTTGGGTAAATTGAGGAGCTTCATCAACTGGATCTAGCGAACGGACAATTCCGTACAAAAGTAGCCGTTACGGAGCGTAGGAGCTAATCACGTCAAAGTCGAAATCTTCGGGAGTCTAGAACAGCTAAACCTAACAGACAACGACCCTTTTGCTAATTCTTCCAAACCCGAGTACTTGTTTGTAAACTGGCCAAGACTCAAAATTCAAAACCCTAACTTGGAGGGACTAAATTGCTATTACTAAAAACTCTGACGGCCTTTTTGCAAAACAACCAAAACACTAAATTGCCCTAGCCGCCACTGTTGTTGCTTCGCCTGGTTTATCCCCAAAAAGCCCCACTGTTCTTCTGTCCCAGCCCCGACGAGCTTGCCTTGCCGCCGGCGGTAAGCCGCCTGTCTCCTTCCTGATATGGATTGGTCCGCGGTTTGGCCTAATCTTCACGGCGTAGGATTGGAGATAACTGGATCCGTGCAACCTGATCAATGACACTGCCAACCACCGTCTCTATTACGGCAACCTGCGACACTCGATTGACCCAACCACACGCTTCGATCCCTTTGTCTACTCACTCACGTTGAGTAAACGTGTTCTTACAATCACCGAGGTAATCACAAGAACGACAAAGACAAGAATCTTAGATAATTCCCAATTCTAAGGGGTGGAAATGCTTCAGTCAAACCCTAGAACAAAGAAGTGTTTTATTCTAAAAATTCTCATTCTATTCATTACAATATAGCACTTGCCTATTTATAGGCTACAAAAGCTCCTTGCTAACTCATCATGAGTTGTCATGGTGCACTTTACAACTAGTTTACAACTCAACAGAGGTTGTAAATTTGAACTTTACAACTCATTTCTTTTTGACCAAGAAAGTGGTTGTAAAATTCAATTTTACTACTGTTACTTCTTCTCCAAGAAAGAAGATAGCTAAGTGATGACATAGCGTTGATGTTGATATATGCGATGACCTCATGTGTGCTATAGATGTCCTCATCACTTCCCCATTTCTACCTCCCCCTTTTCTTCCTCTTCTCCCCCTCCGGTGAGCCTCCGGTCTTCTCGCCCTTCATCATCTCTCACCACAATTCATCCTCTCCTCTCCCGTTCGTCTTCATCACCGGTGAGGTCCCCATTTCCTTCTCTCTTCTTGTCCTCCAGTACTGTTCCAACATGCCGCCATAGATCCAGCACCGACATGCCACCTCGCCATTGGATCCTTAACCATCCATCGCCGCCACCTCGTCGTCTCCTCGGTTGCGCCTATGCCACGCGCTCCCCGGTGTTGCCGCTTGCACCGCCACCGCGGCGCTCCACTCGTCTCCCCGCGCTACACCACCAAATCCGCCCGATCTGCAGCTCACGTCGCCGCCATCGAGCTGCCCGCCGATCTTTCTTCGCCTCCAAAGCCGCCACCACTTGAGCCGCTCGCGCCAGCACCACCACAACCACCGCCACCTCTCATGCTGCATCGCAGCCCCTGTTCTTCCTTCCGGCGCGACACCTCACCGCAAGCAGCCTAGATCTGAGTTGCCTCGCGCCACTCGATCCACGCGCTGCCTTTGCTCCTTCACCACTCCAAAGCCACCGCCGATCCTCATCGACCTCGTCCTCGACGGTGACCTCACCACCGATGATGACCAGAAGCGATACAACAAGCAATATTTGGTGACCAATTTCTTCTCCCTCTCCCTCTCAATTGCTCTGTGATGGATAATTGTTAATTGTAGGTTGAACTGTAATTTGCAGTGATGAACAGAGGAAAGTTCCATGAAATAGATGATGAGTTTTCTATTGGAATGAATTGCTACTTTTCTGTGGAACTACAAATCAGTTGTCCTCCATTTGATTGTTCCTCTTAATTGATTGCCTTTGATGAACACCAGAACAAGTCAAATTGTTAATTCCAACTTCTGATCTTCTTGTGATGCAATTGTCCTTGTCTTGAATTGCTTGCTATCCATTTGTGAAATCCCTGTAATGACATTGGATTGGAAATCCTAGTGATTAAGCCTCGTATTGTGCGTTGATTTCTAGATTATTGTGTTTCTTCTCTATGAATGGACAGAACTGGGGTGTTTGAAGCTAGAAACTAAAGTTTCTTTGGTTTTCAATTGTTTTGTCTGCCTCTTAGTTGCTTGTGAACCTGAATGCTTCTCCACTGCTTGTGTTTTATGAGGAACAGTTAGTCAGAGAGTATTGAGGCGATGAGCTCTTGATATATTAACTAGGAGGAGATAAGAGGTTAATCCATAATTATGCTTTTCAGCTTCTATTTGAATTGAATCCAACTTACATTTCTGGATGGAATGCATCAAAGTTTAATTCTTTTGCTTGCTAATGACCGTGAATGATTGTGGGTCAAGTTCTCAATTGGTCTTGTGCTTGTTGTTGCTGGATTGAGAGGCTATTGGGGAATAGTTTGTGCTATCTCTGTGTGCTTATTCGTTGGTACTGTCGAGAGACGTACTCGTTTTAGTTTCTTTCGCTACCCTTTTTGTGGAACCACTGAACGATATGATTCTATCTTATGTATTCATGATGACGCGTATAGATCTAGCACTAACTAGTGGTCGCAGTGTGATCTCTCTCTCTCTCTCTCTTTATTTGTTCCAACATTTCCTCTCTCTTTCTCTCGTCTGTTTTAGTTTCATTTGCCATCGATTTAGTTTAGTTTACGCGTTTTGCTTCTCTAGTCCCTGAGGAAAGAACGATAGAATACTCGCCCACTGCATCGTCCTCGTTCTCTTGTGAGACAGTCTAGGCCGGTATCACATGGCGAAGAGCAAACTACAGAAACAAGTGCCACTCAGGTTGAGGAACAGGATATGTCGGATCTCAACGATGATTTCGATTAGGATATGCTAGAGGATGAAAATTTAGATGACATGTCGCGTGATGTGGAAGGAAATTACAGTGAAAGGGAGTTTGGTAAATTCAAGAGCTTGATTGAGGACTCAGAAAAGCCATTGTTCCCTGGTTGCAAGCCGAAATACACAAAGTTGGCCTCCGTGCTTGAACTATTAAATTGAAGGTAAGTAATAGCTGGATCGACAAAAGTTTCACGGCATTGTTAGATCTTTTAGCGGACATGCTTCTGAAGGAAATGAGTTGCCAAAAACACTTACCAAGTGAAAAAGCTATTGTGTCCCTTGGGAATGGAAGTAGAAAGGATACACGCATGCCCTAATGATTGCATCCTTTATCATAACAACTATAAGGATACGCATGTTTGTCCAGTGTGCGACGCATCCCGCTATAAGCGTAAGGACCGAACCGACGACGGCAACTGCGTTGAGATAAAGCAAGGACCTCCTACTAAGGTGTTGTGGTATTTGCCTGTCATTCCCCACTTGAAGCGTTTGTTTGCAAACCGTAAAGAGGCAAAATTATTGCATTGGCATTCGGAAGACCGGAAGAAGGATAGAAAGCTGAGAGACTCCACTGGTTCTGCACAGTGGAGAAACATCGACAGGGAATTTGTTAACTTTGAAGTGAAATTTAGGAATATAAGGTTCAGGTTGAGTACTGATGGAATGAATCCTTTTGGTAACATGAGCAGCCAGCATAACACTTGGCCAGTTCTTTTGTGTATCTACAATCTTCCTCCTTGGTTGTGTATGAAATGCAAGTACATCATGATGTCGCTACTTATATCAGGACCACAACAACCCGAAAATGATATTAATGTGTACCTAGCACAATTGATGGAGGATTTGCAAACAATGTGGAACGAAGGGGCACCGATATGGGACGCATACAAACGAGAGAATTTCATCCTACATGCACTACCACAGAAACAGACATCCAGGACGACACATCACAGACGGTTATGAACTTTTCAATGGAACACCGGCTGCGAAGGCCTGTCGGGAGAATATGTTAAGTTATCATAATCGGTTCTAAGGTCAAAACCAACTGTGATAGTCAAGCAGACGGTTTTGACCACGAAATCGTCTGTGATATTCTACTTATCACAGACTATTCTCAGTTCAAAACCGTCTATGATAGTTCTAGACTATCACAATCAGTTCTCAACTGCGAACCGTATGTGATAACTAGAGTATCACAGACGGTTCCATGGTCAAAACCGTCTGTGATAGTATAGATGGTTATGAGTTTAGAACCGTCTATAATAGTATGGTATTACAGACGGTTCTAATGTCAAAATCGACTGTGATAGTCCAAATAGTGTGCGGCGCTCGAATTCTCGACTGTGTGTTACATCATTTTGGTTTCTGATGTTCGAGCGGCGCCCTATGCTGGGAACACGAAGTGTCTCCTTGGAAATTCTATAAATAGCTTGGTAGTGGAATTACCAACTACTTTACAAGTTTTTCTAATTCTCAAACTCTTCGACTCCTTAACTTCTCTGCACCAATCGCATCCGCAATGGCATCGTCAGCCTCGCCCTCCCCTGTAAGAACTCTCATTCTTTTGGACTTACCCCTATATTGTTAATCCTTGTTCAATAGATTCTTGACCTGTTGATTTGCATAGGGAAGGGGAGCCGTAGAAGACTCAGGCAAGGTGAAGGTCGAGTTGAGGGCCCTCCAAGAGGAGTACAAGCTCCTTACGGAGAAGCACATGCACTCAGCTAACGCTTGACCTGCATGATCTCTTCCAGCGCATTCAGCGCATGAAGATGGATGGTGACAATGCTAGGGCGAGGACGAGGCGTCTTCGCGAGGAGAAGAAAGCCGTAGATATAACCATCGCTGGCTGCGGTTTCACTATGAAGGATACCATTGCGAAGCTGAGGGAGGTTGCGGCCTTCTCAACACGTACGTAGTTGATCCTAAGAAGGACAACTTGTCTCTGGAGGAGTCCTGCATCTTGGTTGCAAGTCAAACTGACTTTATTCTAGATGCAGCCAGAGCTAAGATCCTCCTTGACCTAGCATTTTGTATTTTTACTTTTTTTTTGTAAGTGATGAAAAATAATTAATGAAAAATTTGTTCTCATGTCAATTTTCAAATTTTCCAGCATGCTCTTGGACTGCTATCTTCTCTCTTTCTTTATCTTTCTTTAGCTTTTGGCGACCATTCGACCATACAAAGGTATGTGCATTGTGTGCGATCATGGAACAACTATTGCGATCATATAACGATTATCGTGGGGTGATTAAGTGAGAACATGGGAGCGGCAATCTTTGGCGGGAGGGAGAAGAATTATCACAGTCGGTTCTGAGATCAAAACCATATGTGATAGTCAAGTACGGTTTAGATCTCCCAATCATCTGGTATTACAGATGGTTTTGATGTCAGAACCGACTGTGATAGTCCCAACAGTGTCCGACGCTTCGAATTCTCAACGGTGTGTTGCGTCATTTCGGATTCTGATGTGATGAGGACATCCCTGCTAGTAGTCCTACAACTTTTATTGCTCCTCACCGATCAATAGGACCGATCACTAGAGCACGCGCACGTCAACTTAATTGTCAGGTAAATTCGTTTATTGGAATACATTCATATACTTTGAACTCGATGCTTCCTGATGCGTGTGATCTTATTCTTATCAGGAACCTCGATGTTGCTTTGGAGGACTGAATGGATCGATGGAGTTGTTGTTCGACCAACTGATTGGGATAACGATGCTGCCGCCTGACCGTCGATCATACCATAATTATCTTGGTTAATTTTAGTTATGTTATGGTGCTGCATCACCTTTTGGTTGGGTCAAGACCCATATATCGAGTTAGAGTCCGAGTAGGGAAAGAGTCCATGTCGGTTTCAGGTTTCCTTATCTGGCCACCGACCTCTTTTACCTCCTCTTTATAATCTGATCGAACCATTAGGTTCCGTGGGTTTTGTTTAGTCATAGTCTTTCCTTCGTGAAACTATTGAGATATTCTTCTTGGTTGGCTAGATCAACATCAATATCTATATTTGGAGCCCCAACTCTTTTCTGTGATTCAATCTATATTTGCAATTTCATATTGCTTGTTTATCTTCTTCTTGTTTGTTCTTCGATTGTTTGCAGGAATAGATCTTCCTGATCAGGTTGATCGTGCTTCTAGTTCAGTCGATAACAATCCGAAGTTGGTTCAGCGATTGCCAGGGCGTATCAGTCGTGTACGGTTGGTAACCAGATCCTGAGAGTCGTCTTCACAAATCGATTGTTGTTGTTCTCATCGAAAGATCAGACAACCCAACGTCCCATCATTTGGTATCAGAGCGAGGTTGATCGGTGAGAATATCCTACCTTTTTTTTAGTGCTGTCTTATACCGAAAAGTCCACAAAAAAATTAGGATTAGATCATTCTTGTCCAAACCAATTTGCGCCTGCAATATCTTTTTAGTTTTTGCTTGGTTGAATCTTTGCTGCATCGTCGTGTCGAGTTGCTGGTCTTAGCGCATAACCTTTAGAGTTTTGAGTTGAGATCACGCCTTCGCTTACGCCGCTGCAACACCTGCCCATCTGCCGCTCCATCCATCTACCTTGCATCTGGGTGTGTCGGAAAAGAAAGGGGAATCCGATTCCTAGTTGGTTTCGGATTGGTAAGAAGGAAATCAACCTCGTATCTGCTTCGGAAAACCAGCCACCGATTTCTTGTCGGTTCCAGAAAAAAAAAAGTTGTTAACTAGGAAAGAAAATTGAATAAAAAAAATCCGAGAAGAATCAAATTTTGCAATTGTGACCAAAGTGTTGAGAGAGAGAGATATATATATATATACATTTAATTACCGAACCACCCCACATCCCATCTTGATGTTTGCGTGATGCCCTAGCCTAGGAACACGAAGCATCGCCTTGCAATTTCTATAAATAGATTGTTCTTATAAATAGCTTGTTTTTATTAACTATGAAAAACAATTAATGAAAATTTGTTCTAATGTCAATGTTCCGCGACGCCCTAGCCTGGCATTGCAAGAAAGGCACATTCTTGGAATATCATAGATGGTTCTGATTTAAAAAACCGTCTGTGATAGTTATATCACAGACGGTTTTGAGGTAAAAACCGCATGTTTTATCACCGTTTGAAGTCAGACGGTTCTGATTTAAAAACTATCACAGACGGTTTTTGTAACACCCCTGTTTTGCCAAACCCTAGTTTTGCCAAACCCTAAAAGAGCCAAAATCCACATATTGACCCCAAACCCTAATCTGCTTTAGCCATTCCCTTCTAAATGTTGTTCAGAAAATTTTTCCCTTCTGGATCATCTCCAAAATCCCATCCTAAAACTGAGTTTCGACCCTTGCCGTCTCAGAACCCTAATTACCCTAATTTTACCCTAAACTGCTTTTCCCCAATTTTGTCGAAACCCTTCAGATCTTGCTTGATCTTACCAAACTTTGGCCGGATAAGTTCTAATAATATTATGCAACTTATCTGCGAAATCAGATTTCAGATCGGACCATCAGATCTCTGAATTTGCAATTAGGCCCAAGTTCTATTCAAATTTTCCTCACAGAACAGTCCCTGGAGCAAGTTTCAAAATTGTAGAACGGCCCAAATCTTCTTTTCAGGTCCATTCGACCAGCGCCTGGTTGTTGCCTACGACCAGTGCACGTCGCCGGAGCTGTGCTGAGTTTTCGCCGTGTTTGCTCGCCGCCGGCCACTGCTTTTGGTCGCTTGTGCTCGTGATCAGCTGAGCCACCCCGCGCGCACGTGCCAGCACCGTTGCTTCGCCATGTCCAGCGGTTAAACGGCTGCGCTCCAGCAGCGTTTCGCGCGTGCTCCCGTTGCCGTGGCATTTGCATGGCACTACGTGTCGTTGCCAGAGCTACCTTGCTGCCTCCGCATCTGCGCCGTCCCAGGCGAAGTTCCAAGGCGCCCTGGCATCACAGGCAAAGCTGCAGCACCGCCTGAAGCGCAATCACGTCGCCGTCGCCGTTGCTGCGCCTGCGCCCGACAAACTTCTCCCCGGCGCAAGCAACCGCTGTCGTTTTGTCCCTCGCAAGCTCCGTCCTCGTGCCTATTTAAACCTTCCCTGTGCTTTGAGAGCCTCAGGCCTCCAGAAAATCGTCTAAGTCCCAAACTCCACCGCGAACGCCTTCTTCTCCGGCGAGCCAGTGAGAGAGCTCACGGTGCTAGCCCATTTCACAGCCCCTCTCTTCGATCCAAAGCCACCAGTGAGTTCCCCCCTTCACCCTTTTTGTGTAGTAGCAGTCAATTGCACCCCGACGATCCCCATCGCCGGTGATTGCCGGAAAAGCCCAATTGCCCTGTTTCCCCAATGCTAACCGATTCATCCCGAATTAGCTCTCGTCCCAGTAGTAGAAACTGATCCTTAGCCATTTCTTAGCAAGCCTGTGGAATCCAAATCCCCAATTGAGCTCAAATCGAAGAAATCCCAATCTGGAACCTCAGCCGTTCGCCGGACCTCGGCGCCAAGCTTCTCCGGTCATTCTCCGACCAAATTGACTTCACTAGTAGCTTCCACACTCCACCCTTTCACTCCCTAAGCAAGGAATCGAGTTCGAGCGCCTTGTAGCAAAAACCCCTAATCTCCAGTGTCGTCTTCTCCAGCGCCGGTCGCCGGAATCCTTTCCCGGCCGATCTAGCTCCTGAAACCTTGTCCCTTAGGTTTGCCTCAGCTCCTTGAGCAATTCTTTCCACTAGCTCGACACCTGGATCTTCCTAGATTGTGAGTTATGCCTTTGCCAAATCTTTGTCCAGAGCTGTGCCTGTGCCGTGTCGCCATTGCAGTTCATCACCTAATTTGGCTGCTCTCCAGTCACTTTCTGTCCTTGAGCCTATTGAGTGATTTGTTCCTGTTAGTATTGCCTACCTCCCAGACAAAGTGGGGCATCATTTGGAGCCCTAGATCAAAAGTTGTGCCATGCCCTAGTTTCTGGCCATGTCCAGCACTATGTCAGTGCATGTGAGCCACTGGCATTGACCTTGTTCAGCCCCTTCTGGTTGAGCAATTGAAATACCACCTTGTCCAGTAGACTCCTGGAGTCAAGATCTACAACTTTCTCTACTATCACTTCTCCAGAAAACCATCCTAAGATCAGTTTGAAGCTATGCCAAGCCATGAACTGAATGTCGACCCTTCGACGTTCAATCCTTTTTAGCCGTTTCTTCGACCAAAGCCCTTGTGACCTTGCCCTATCCTTTTCCCCTGCATGCATGACTTATTTACTTAATAATTTCTATGGAAACTATTTTCTGTATGCTTATGGTATGTGTTTGTGTGTTGTTTGATTGCCGCAGAGTCAGAAGCTGAAGGAGCAGAGGAAGTCTTTGAAGATCCGTCTGAGTACTTAGACCCATCATTGCAAGGCAAGCCTCATTCCTTTGATCATGTCTCACCCAATATTTTCATATGAAGTATATTCACTGTTTCTTACTATGCATTCTTATTTGAGATACAAGTTATGTTTGAATGACATGAGTAGATATTACCTAATGAATCATGAAACCCCTTTTTGTTATTGAACCTTTATATATATGCTTTTGTCACCCTAGGACGCATATACTGAATATCCACATTAAACTTGAAATGGTCAAATACACAAGAAGTTATAATGAAAACCGTTTTGTCAAGAAAACTGATAAAAAGGATCAGTAGTGAGGATTGGATTGTATGGAGAGGGTGCGGTGCACACCAGGGTATGTGAATGCTCCTCACTATTGATTCATAAGGACGAGAACCTTGTGCCGTGTCTCTATACGAATTGTAAACGTACCAACCACTTGCCTGGTATGGGACAGGCACAACTTAGTAGCTTTTTGGTATTAGCAGTTCCCTGCATGGTTTGTCGGTCTGGTTTCTCGCGTGGAAACTGGTGGGCCGCAGTTCGGCCATCAGTGATGTGAGCTCTGAAAAATAATGAGAGGTAAAGGTGGAAAGAAGGAAGACGCCCTACGCCTCAGATTAAGCCGTGCGCGGTTGTAATCTTGAATGGTCATATGTCTTGCGTGGACACAAACCAAGGCTATGTGTCTTGCGGGAACATAAGCCAGAAGCTAGGAAGTAAGGCAGTGGGGAGGACCCACAACGGTACTTGAGACTTGATTGTCTATTTACCGGGCGGGCATACTATTAATACTGAACTGCAAAAGCGTTGTGTGATCTCGGCCTTGTCACATGTGTGAAAGTCACATGGAGCTGATCCGACTTGAAAGCCGAGTGAACCAGTGGATGTAAAAAGAGGTACACCTTTTCAAAGTGTAAAAGAAGTATCAGATACTCTGTACTCCCAGGTTCAGGAGTCTTTTCGTAGTGGATGTTATCCATGGGTTATAGCACAAGTAATATTTGGAATGTTTTCATAATGCGGTTAACAAAGTAGTGACTCATGGGAGACCACCACATCTAATGTTTTATTGAAAACCTGTTTAATGTTTAAAATATCATTTTCATGACAAAGTACTGTTTTACTGAACAAATGACTTGGAAATCTATATATCTCTATCCATATGAAACTAAAACCCCGGAATCATATGTGTCACCCTCATGTAAGTACAATTGCATTAATCCCCGGAATGAGTGTTGCTGAGCACCAAGTGCTCACCCTTGCATTTATATCCAATGTAGAAGAGGGATTCGAGGATCCCAATTCTTTTGGTTATGGATACTCAGCAGAAGATGGAAGTGCCCTGGACAAGCCCACATTCTAGAAGGACCATGCACCAAGTCAAGTTAGATGTGGGAAAAGCCCCTCCAACCCTGCTGCGGATTGAAGTCAAGCTGTTTGTTGTCGCTTTGTGCTTTATGTTGTGTGTTCGGTACTTGGGTACCGATTCTTGTCTTGATAAACTGATTATTTTCTTAGCAACTTTACTTAGCGCCATTTTCGGTGCTTTGGCTATGTAATATTGGCCCATGTTGGCCTGATACTTGGTTATCTATAATGCTATGCTTGTGTGGTTTGCGCTCATGTTGCATCATGCTGTGTGTAACCTACCTGGGCGGTTACCAAGGTGATCCTCAAACGGGGGTCTCACAGTTTTCACCGCAAAACCGTCTATAATAGTGTTGTATTACAGACAGTGCTGACATGATAACCGTCTGTGATATTTCTGCAACAGTTCTACACAAATACGCCAGTTCACACATTCAAGTACATGTCTGAAACAACAATACAAATACAAAAATATATACCAATACAAATACACAAATACACAAATTCACACATTCAAGTACATGTCCCAAATAGCAATACAAATACACAAATATACACCAGTACAAATACACCAATTCACACATTCGATATATATTACAAAAGTCACATCTGAAAGAGAACCTTTGCAATCAAACAACAAATGTAACTATCGACTACAAGTTAGACCTGATAATCTAACAATGCCGAAATTTTACTTGCCTTGCTTGCAATGCCGAAATCTAGCCGATGGAGTTGAATCTACGATCGATCTTGGACTTGATTCACTAGAGAAACTATTGGCCATCGATGGAGGTGCGGTGGCCATCAATGGAGGTTACGGGTTAGGGCTTGTCATGCCCAAGGAGAAAAAGAAGTGGAACGTTCGACTAGAAGCAAAACTCTAGGAAGGGAACAAATATATGTAGAAGTCGAACGGTTTGACTTCAAGCAAAATTCCAGGCATATTACAGATGGTTCGGACCTTAGAGCTGTCTTTGATAGTAAAGCAGATGGTTTTGATCTCCCAACCATTTGTGATATTCTAATTATCATAGACAGTTCTGATTTAAAAACCATCTATGATTGTAAATACAAATACACAAATATTCACCAATACAAATACACAAATACACCAATTCACACACTCAAGTACATGTCCCAAATAGAAATACAAATACACAAATATGCACCAAAACAAGTACACCAAGTTATCACAGACGGTTTTGAAGTCAAAACTGGTTGTGATAGTGAAGCAGACTGTTTTGACCTCGGAACCATCTGTGATATTTCTGTCATAGTTCTACACAAATGCGCCGATATTACCGACAGTTTTAAAGTGAAAACCGTTAGTGATAGTTTGTTATTGCAGATGGTATGATGCTAGAACCGTCTGTATTGAACCTAATATGAAAGGTTTTTTAGTTGTACACAAATGCACCGATATTACCGACGGTTTCAAAGTGAAAACCGTTAGTGATAGTTTGTTATTACAGATGGTATGATGCTAGAACCGTCCGTATTGAACCTAGTATAAAAGGTCTTTTAGTTCTACACAAATGCACCGATATTATCGGCAGTTTTAAAGTGAAAATCGTCAGTGATAGTTTGTTATTACACACGGTATGATGCTAGAACCGTCTCTTTTAGTTCTACACAAATGCACCGATATTATCGACGGTTTTAAAGTGAAAACCGTCAGTGATAGTTTGTTATTACAGAAGGTATGATGCTAGAACCGTCTGTATTGAACCTGGTATAAAAGGTCTTTTAGTGGATGTTTCGAGCTAGCCGTACATTCTTGCTTGACATACTGTCCAGTTGGAAGAGATCTGGGGCAAGGAAGAGCAATATCTCAAAAGGGGAGCATTAGGGGACAACAATTTGAAGATCCAAGGTTGGTATTTGCTCCTAAGGCATACACATTACTTAATTTCATCATCAATATCGATCTCCATTGATTGATCAAATTACAGGGAGAGGGAGGGGAAGCTAGAGTAGCAAATCCTGGTTATAACTCTCAACTTTTGATGTGTAGCTATTTAATTGCTTTATGATATGTATTATCCACTCCCCCAATTAGTTACTAACTAATTGCTTGCAGTTGAAGTAGTAGTTATACCGCAAACTCCGCAAACACTAGCTAGCTAGATTTATAATTTATTGCGTGTCGACCATACGTAGAGTATTACTTAGCATGTGTATGAATTTAATTGCAGATGGTCCATCGAGACTGGATGTATAATGACAACTGAGTGAGTGACGAATACATGAAAGGTGTTTTAGATTTCCAAAAAGTTGCTGAGCAAGACATGGCAAAGAAGAGTTTACGATATATGTACTGTCCTTGCGTAAATTGCCAGAATCTTAAGATGTTCACCAACTCATCTCAAATTGTTGCCCACTTGATTCGACGTGGTTTCAAAAAGGGGTACACGTGTTGGGTCCACCATGGCGAAGAGCAAACTGCAGAAACAAGTGCCACTCAGGTTGAGGAACAGGACATGTCGAATCCCAACAATGATTTCGATGAGGATATGCCAGAGGATGACAATTTAGATGACATGTTGCGTGATGTGGAAGGAAATTACCGTGAAAGGGAGTTTGGTAAATTCAAGAGCTTGATTGAGGACTCAAAAAAGCCATTGTTCCCTGGTTGCAAGTCGAAGTACACAAAGTTGACCTCCGTGCTTGAATTGTTAAAATTGAAGGCAAGTAACAACTGGACAGACAAGAGTTCACGGCACTGTTAGATCTTTTAGTGGACATGCTTCCAGAAGGAAACAAGTTACCAAAAAACACCTACCAAGCAAAAAAGCTGTTGTGTCCTTTGGGAATGGAAGTAGAAAGGATACACGCATGCCCTAATGATTGCATCCTTTACCGTAACAACTACAAAGATATACATGTTTGTCCGGTGTGCGGTGCATCCCGCTATAAGCGTAAGGATCGAACCGACGACGGCGACTGTGCTGAGATAAAGCGAGGTCCTCCTGCTAAGGTGTTGTGGTATTTGCCCATCATTCCCCGCTTGAAGTGTTTGTTTGCAAACCGTAAAGAGGTAAAATTATTGCGATGGCACTCAGAAGACCAGAAGAAGGATGGAAAGCTGAGACACCCCGCTGATTCTTCACAGTGGAGAAACATCGATAGGGAATTTGTTAACTTCGGAGCGGAATTGAGGAATATAAGATTCGGGTTGAGTATTGATGGAATTAATCCTTTTGGTAACATGAGCAGTTGGCATAGCACTTGGCCAGTTCTTTTGTGTATCTACAACCTTCCTCCTTGGTTGTGTATGAAGCGCAAGTACATCATGATGTCTCTACTTATCTCAGGACCAAACAACCTGGAAACGATTGATGTGTACCTAGCACCATTGATAGAGGATTTGCTAACAATGTGGAATGAAGGGGTGCAGGTATGGTACGCATACAAATGAGAGAACTTCATCCTACGTGCTATGATATTCTGCACCATCAACGATTTCCCTGCCCTTGGAAATTTGTCGGACCATAGTACGAAAGGAGCCAAAGCTTGTCCCCACTGCGAAGATGAGACCGAGAGTGTGTGGCTGAAGAATTGCAGGAAAACAGTGTACATGCGTCACTGTAGGTTTCTTCCAAAGAATGACGCGTATCGTAAGAGGAAGAGGGAATTTGATGGCCACAAGGAAGATTGTTCAGCCTCGAAGCCTATGAGCGGGAAAGAAGTTCACAGGTGAAGGACATAGACGTTGTGTTTGGAAAGGGTCGTAAATTGAAGCCCCGTAGGAAGAACACTTGGAAGAAGAGATTGATATTTTGGGACTTACCGTATTGGGAGCATTTAGAGGTTCGGCATTGCACTGATGTCATGCATGCAGAGAATAATGTTTGCGACAGTTCAATCGGCCTATTGCTGAACATTCCGGGGAAGACAAAGGATGGCGTCAATGTGCAGCATGACATGATCGAAATGAAAATCAGGCCCAAGCTAGCACCGAGAGAGGACGAGAAAGGCCGTATATACCTCCCCCCTGCATGCTACACTTTGTACAAGGCTGAGAGGACAGAGCTTTGTAAGTGTCTCTATGGTGTTAAAAGTTCCATCAGGTTACTCCACAAATATGAAAGAGCTTGTGTCCATGGGCGATTTGGAATTGTTGGGTATGAAGTCTCATGATTGTCACGTGTTGATGACACAAATGCTTCCTGTTGCCATCCGGAGTATTCTGCCGCATAAGGTCAGAGAGACGATCACGAGGCGTGTTATTTCTTCAATGCAATTTCTTGCAAGGTCATTGATCCCGAGGGACTAGATTCTCTGCAGAGCGAGGTGGTTTGAACTCTCTGTCAGCTTGAGATGTATTTTCCTCTGTCGTTTTTTGATATCATGGTCCATCTCACCGTCCACCTTATCAGAGAAATCAAGATATGTGACCTCGTGTTCCTACGTTATATGTATCCATTAGAGAGGTACATGGGTGTACTTAAGGCCTACATGAAGAATCGCTATCCGCCCGAGGGTAGCATTGTCGAAGGTTATGCAGCAGAAGAGGTTGTTGAGTTCTGCGTCGATTACATGGCCGAGGTGGAAGCAATGGGAGTTCCTGTGTCTGGTCACGTGGGGAGGTCTGATGACGTTCGAACTATTGGATGGAGAGCAATCACTCCTTATTTGGATATTTACTCAGAAGCACATTTTTGGGTCATGCAACACATGACAGAGGTGTCTCCATACATTGATGAGCACAAGGAGATGCTACGACAAGACATTCCTCGCCGATCCGAGATTTGGATCATGAGAGAACATAACAGTCAATTCAACACGTAGATGAAAGTGCGTATCACCGGGGAGTCTACAAGTGAGAATCTTAAATGGTTGGCAAAAGGGCCAACATTTACTGTACATACATGGCAGGGATACGACATCAATGGGTATACATTTTAGACGAAAAGTCAAGATCGAAAGAGCACTGTGCAAAATAGTGGAGTGAATGTAGAAGCTTTTCATGAGGAGTTCAGCGAGATAGGCCCAACAAGGGTAGTATGTGGATTGAACTCGTACTATGGGTTCATAGAAGATATTTGGGAGCTCGATTACGTACTGCTCAAGATTCCCCTGTTTTGATGCCGATGGGTCCAAATCCCACAGGGCGTGAAGGTTGATAGTTACGGTTTCACATCTATGGATCTCGATCGAGTTGCTTATAAAGATGAGCCATTCATACTTGCAAAGCAAGCCATTCCAAGTCATTTATGTCACTGACCCACCCAATAAGAAGTGGCACGTCATCCTTCATGGCAAGAGAAGGATTGTTGGAGTTGAAAATGTCGTAGATGAGGAAGAATACAATCAATTTGATGAGATGCCTCCATTTGGAATGGCGTACAGGTCAATACTGAAGACACCGATAAAACCAGTTACGTGCGCATGGATCACCAGGAAGGGTTATACTTTAAAGGTAATCAACCATCCTTATCTTTCTGTTTCCATTGGTGTAGCTTATCCTCTAATTCTCGCCTTTGTAGGGCTGCGGCAAGTGGAAAGTTGAGGATAACATGGGTGTGTACGTATGTGCAAATTGTCAGTCAAAGTCCCCATTTGGATGTAAAATTTATTTGAGTATGCTCCACATTGTATGTAAAATTTATTTGAGCATGCTCCACATTGTCGAAGACCCCCTTCAATGACTACCATTTCGTGACTCCCGAGGCATGGCAGTAGTTCATGGAGATGAAGGGCACGCCTGAGTTCTAGGCGCTTAGTGAGAAGGGCAAGACTAACCAGGCCAAGAATACCCACCCACACAGACTAGGCATCGGTGGGTTTGTGGGGAAGAAGGTGTTGTAGAGGAAGCAGGACGAGGAGGCTTCCCAGTCTTCGGCCTCTGCTCCTTATGTGGGCATAACGGATGTGCGCGCCCGCAATCGGTGCCGAGCAAGATCGAAGATGACCTCCTCCAAAAGCATCTCAGTGAATAACCCTGCGGACAGGGAAGTGATCGACCGACTGGTAAGATCTCTAACTTTGTAAGATCACTTACTATCCTCATAACACACATGCAATGGGTTGTACTGCTAAGTTCTCCAATTGCAGGAGACGCTGAGTGCGCAGGCGGCATCCGGAGAGTTCAACCCTAGCAGGGATAGGGATATCCTAACGACGGTGCTGGGAAATAAGGAGCATCCAGGCCACGTGCGCAGCCTCAATGCCACTGTGCCTTGGAGGGATGGTTTTGATCCGGGAGAATGTTGATCAAAATGTATCATCATCTCATGTTGATCCTCCAGAACAATATCAAGATGAAGCAGTACAAGATGAAGCACCAAGGCAACATCAAACGATCACCAAGGATCACCCTCTAGACCAAATATTGGGTGACGTCAGTAAGGGTGTTCAAACTCGATCTCGTATTGCTGCATTTTGTGAACATCATTCTTTTGTATCTTCTTTAGAACCCAAACATGTCAATGAAGCTTTAAATGATTCTGATTGGGTCAATGCCATGCATGAGGAACTTAATAACTTTTCTAGAAATGAAGTTTGGACTTTAGTAGAAAGACCCAAGGATCATAATGTAGTTGGAACAAAATGGGTTTTTAGAAACAAGCAAGATGAAAATGGAGTTGTAATTAGAAACAAAGCTCGTCTTGTTGCTCAAGGTTTCACTCAAGTCGAAGGCTTAGACTTTGGTGAAACTTTTGCACCTGTAGCAAGACTTGAAGTTATTCGTATTCTTCTTGCTTATACATCATGTTTCAATATCAAACTTTTTCAAATGGATGTTAAAAGTGCTTTCTTAAATGGTGAAATCTCTGAACTTGTTTTTGTTGAACAACCTCCTCGATTTGAAGATTCTAAATTTCCAAACCATGGGTTTAAATTATCGAAAGCTCTCTATGGTCTCAAACAAGCACCTTGAGCTTGGTATGAACAACTTAGAGACTTTCTTTTATCAAAAAGTTTTAAAATTGGGAAGGTTGATACAACTCTATTTACAAAGAAAATTGAAAAAGATTTGTTCATTTGTCAGATATATGTTGATGATATTATATTTGGATCTACTAATGAACATTTCTGTCATGAGTTTGGAGAGATGATGTCTAGGGAGTTCGAGATGTTCATGATCGGTGAGCTGAGCTTCTTCTTCCTTGGACTCCTGATCCGGGAGGATCTTCAAGTCCTGATCGCATACGGATTCGCCAGCAAGTCCTGATCGCATACGGCTTCGCGACCTTAACCGCGTTCGGAAAGGTTTTGCGACCATGGATTGGTTCGCGACCAGGAAAAGGAATTCGTTCCCTGTTCAGAATTGTAATCCTATATATATAACTAAGCTTATATGTTTAGGATTAGTTAAGTTAGTTATATGAGTCTAATACATTTAGGATAACTAAGTCTGATACATACTCATACGATTGGACTATAAATACCTTGTAATAGGTCTAGTTTAGATCCTCGAAAAGTCATAGAGCTTATTTGAGTTTTAGACACTTATAGTTCATCGACATAGACAAGTGTGTCTAACGTTTGACGTGTAAGCCCTCTTTAAAATAAAGAGTTGAGCAATTACTTTGGCTTTCAGTATTTCTGAGTAAGATCCCGCTATTGTGCATATTAGAATCTGGGCGAGCCTAGTGCGAAAACCAAGGCTAGGTCTCAAACGGATCAAGTTGGGATCAGAGCAACTTTCCTATCCTGTGGATGGTGAAGACTCGCCAGGGTTACAAAACTTCCAGCGAAACTCCAGGCGATCAGTTGACGGTTCCTACAGCCGCGTCTCCAACAATGTCTGACGATACCTCCGTTCAAGCTAACCTAGCCGAACAAGTGGGTAAGCTCTCCACCGACATGGAAACCGTGCTTGCTTGGATTAAGCAGTAGGCCATGATTGTACCTCCGGAAGTAGGGAAGGTTATGGGTGAGAAGATTAGTTAACACTTGCGCAGGGCAGACGAAGATGAAGACGAAGGCGACCACAAGACCGACGACCTCGCCAACACCTCCTTAACTGTCGAATCTTTTAAGGTCAATGCTAAGATTGATATACCCATATATGATGGGGTGGTCAATGCCGAGAAGCTGGATTCTTGGATCGACCAGCTTGAGACCTACTTTGACCTTAAAGGGTTCAGTAGCGCTCAAAAGGTCAAATTTGCACCTTTGAAGATGAAGGACCACGCTAAGACATGGTGGAAGGCCCTTGTCGCCAGTGGTGAAGCTGACGACCTTGCGTGGGGTCAATTCAAATGACTTCTGTGGCAAGAATTCTATCCGATGGGTTACCTTGAGGAGAGATGGGAGCGTTGGCACAGATTGTACCAACTGCGCGACCAGACCGTCCAAGACTATACGACAGAGTTTCGGCGACAAGCAATGGTCATTGGCATCTCACTATCCGACCCTCAGGTATTTCGGAAGTACACATCTGGACTTCAGAAATCGATCAGTACTGAGCTAAGTCTGTTCGGCGTCCAAGACATTGCGACCGCGAGCACAACTGCTATGGCGATCGAGAAGAAGAACAAATCCCGCAACGACAAAAGCACGAAGGAAAATGCGACCTCGACAAAGAAAAAGCCGAGTCCGAAGAAGAACGCTTCAAAATCGGGCACGGGTACCTTTTGCGAACATTGTCAAGTTGCGGGACATACCAAGGACAAATGCTACAAGCTTCATCCTGAACTTCGACCAAAGAAAAACGGACCAGGGAAAAGAACAGCCACGGCTACTGCGACTTCACCAGACGAAGAAGTTGTCCGAGTGAATTCGGTTAATGAGGCGGATACGACCTTGTCTCTGATGGCAATGCCGAAGGAGAAGGGTTCCGATCCACCAAACGACCATCACCCAACGGAGCACTTGTTCACCATCAACATCTAGGTGAAGCACGAAGTGGTCGCAGCGATATTCGATCCAGGAAGTCAGAAGAATCTGGTCTCCCCTGGACTGGTTCGGCGACTTGGTTTGAAGACAACCACACACCCGCGACCATATCCGCAGGGCTGGTTTACATCCGATGTGAACCAACAGATTACGAGTCAGTGTGTGTTGAAGTTTGTGATCTCTGCACGATATATCGATGAGGTGCAATGCGATGTTGTCCCTATCGATATCTGTCAGGTGATCTTTGGGAGTGCGTATCTGTATGATCGAGACGCTCACTTCCATCGGCGAGCGCAAGAGTACGACCTCACCAAAGACGGAGTTAAGTTCGTGATCAGTAGAGACATCCACGTCAACACTTCGAACTTGATTACTTCAAATCAAGCCAAACGAATTGTTAATGCATGTCACAAGTATGTGCTTGTCATGATTTGACCCATTGGTCAAGGTGAGGGTACTCGACCAGCATTGTCGTTGGCGTGCCGAGAGGATTCTGGTCGTTTGTCGGGACTGCTGGAGAAATACAGTGATCTGTTTGAGACTACCTAGGGTCGTCCGCGGAAACGTGCAGTCGAGCACGAAATTCAGCTTGTGTCCGATGCGACACTGCCCAATCTGAGTATGTATCGCAACTCAGTATTGGAGAATGAAGAGATCAAGAGACAACTTGGTGAGTTGCTGAACAATGGTATCATTGAACCGAGTAGTTCACCTTGTGGATCTCCTGTGGTGTTAGTACCAAAGAAAGATGGGACTTGGCGTATGTGCATCGACTATCGAGCACTGAACAAGATCACCATCAAGAACCGGTACCCCTTCCTCGTATTGATGACCTGCTAGACCAATTGAAGCATGCTGTTGTCTTCTCCAAATTGGATCTTAAGTCAGGATATCATCAAGTCAGCATCCGAGAGGAGGATACGTGGAAGACCGCGTTCAAAACACGACAAGGTCTATTCGAATGGCTGATCATGCCGTTTGGTCTCTACAACGCCCCGGCAACTTTCATGCATCTTATGAATGACGTATTGAGACAATTCATTGACGACTTTGCGATCGTGTACCTCGACGACATATTGGTTTATAGTCGTTCGTGGGATGAGCACCTCATTCATGTCGAAAAGGTGTTCGAACAACTTCGGCAACATTGACTTCGCCTCAACCGTAAGAAGTGCGAGTTCGGCCAACAAACTCTACTTTACCTCGGATTCATGGTTCGGCAACGGTATGTTGCAAATTGATCCGGACAATGTAAAAGTGATTCACGAATGGCCGCGACCGTGAACAGTTACGGATGTGCTTAGTTTTGTGGGAGCATGCCAATACCTTCGGAAGTTCATCCGACACTTCTCAATTATGGCTTCTCCATTGCATGCGTTAACCAGGATCGATCAGAAGTTCGAGTGGACAGGGAAACATGACGAGACGTTTCTCTTGTTGAAAAGGAAGATCAGCGAGGCGCCTATGTTAGCTTTGCCGAATCTCCAGAAACCGTTCGAACTAGAAACAGATGCCTCAGGTTATGCGATGGGTGCAGTGCTCATGCAAGAAGGTCGACCAGTGGCATATCACTTCGAGTTATTCCAGGGAGCTCAGAAGAACTATCCGACTTATGATAAGGAGTTATGCGCACTGCATCAGGCCATGAAACATTGGCGGTGTTATCTCTTGGGTAAAGAGACTGTTGTCCACACCGACCATCAACCGTTGCAATATTTGCAAACTCAGTCTAAGCTATAGCAAGCTCGACACATGAAGTGGATCTCGTATCTGCAACAGTTTAATCTGATCATTAAGTACAAGAAGGGCGTACACAAAAAATTGGCGGACATGTTGTCGCGACCACCAGTTACGACCCTCTGTTTATCAGCGTTCATGCAGATCGAGCCCTCATGTCATGATGACTATGTCACTATGTACAGTGAAGACCCTGATTTTCAAACAGCACTGACTGAGATCGAAACAGGGAACCCTACAGAGTTCGTTCGTCAAGAAGGACTCTTGTACAAGGGCAATTTACTTTGCATACCTCGTGGAGCACCTCGTGGAGCACCTCGAATTCAATGGATGCGAGAAGCGCACACATCGAAGGTAGCTGGTCACTTTGGGGTTACAAAGACGTTGCAAAATCTTCACCGACATGTGTTCTGGCCGCGTATGCAGCAAGATGTGGCTAGTTTTGTTCGAGGCTGTGGTCTCTGTAGCATCTCGAAACTGGCAAACCGAAAATTAGGTTTGTACACTCCTTTGCCAGTTCCATCGCGACCATCGGAGAGCATATCCATGGATTTCTTGGGAGGATTGCCTAAGACCCGACGTGGCAACAACTATCTATTCGTGATCGTTGATCGGTTCTCCAAAATGATTGTTCTTATACCTTGTCGAAAGACTATCACGGGTGATGAGGACATCACCCCTAACGATGCGTCCATTCTTCCACCACCCGTTGTGCAAGGACCGATAACAAGGGCACGTGCACGTCAACTAAATCAACAGGAGAGCTCGTTTCTTAGTACACGAGAGAATATTGACAAGAGAGAGTTACTACCTAATAATATTGTGCTTGTGCTCAGGAATCATGGTGTTGATCAGCGAGGGTGTCACTTTGCGCCAAGACAGGTCGGGAATCAAGTCTACCACGAGCTGGAGTCCGGGTCGGCCATGGCAGAGCAGCCTGTCTTCAAATGGGCGTAGCAGATGCATACAAACTCCGTTTGGGGCGTTCAAGTACATTAAGGAGAAGCCCTCGACGAGAAATTTCCAACGGATCTGGTCCCACGTCCAAAATCCTTCTGAGTCAATCACAATCGTCAAAACAAGTGGAGACCAGATTCTGTTGGGCCATGCGGTGCTGCGTCACCTGTCTATTGGGCCTCGGCCCGTGTATCCTGTGTGGGGGGGTGCACCCCAAACCCTAGACGCCACCCCTCTCGCATATTAAAACCTCGTAGCCGTCATTGTTAGACTTGGGTTTTGCTTAGAATTTTCTGCTGTCGCAGTTCGCCGTCTTTCGGTTTGTGGAACCCCAACACTTCGTGATGTTAATACATACTTGCAATTCGAAATTGCTTCTTCTGTGTTCTTGCAGGTGTTCTTTGATTCACTTGCAGGAACAGGCCTTCGTGGCTAGGTGAACCGCGCCTCGGTACGGTTGATAACGAACGGAGCAGTGGTGTAGCGATTGCAGGCCTAGATCGGTTCTGGTCGAAAGTCGGATCATCAACGTCGAGTCTCCACCAATCGAACTATCCCTCACCTGTCGGAAGATCGGGACCCTGTTCCTCATCAACGGGAGAAGAAGCAGCTCGGGTTTTCTTTCAAAACGTTTGGACACACTTCGGACTATCGACTTCTATTGTGTCTGATCGCGATACCCGGTTCCTTAGTCACTTTTGGCGATCGCTTTGAATGATGATGGACACCAAGCTGAAGAGGAGTACTGCTTTCCATCCGCAAACTGATGGTCAAACCGAGGTGCACTACTACAATTTTCATCATCACAGTCAGGTCAAAACAGTCATCACAGACGGTTCTTACCCGTCAGTGATATTCGAGTCAGTGATAATCATGTACTATCACAGGCGGTTTTTGACGTTTTCAACCGTCAGTGATCTCTCCATTCACAGACTGTTATAAGATCAGAATCGTCTGTGATACTCATACTTCACAGACTGTTATAAGATCAGAACCGTCTGTGATACTCATACTTCACATACTGTTCTAACATCAGAACCGTCTGTGATACTCATACTTCACATACTGTTCTAACATCAGAACCGTCTGTGATACTCATACTACCATAGACGGTTTTAATCTCAGAACCGTCTCTGATAATTTTAGTTTCGCAGACGGTTCTGATGTCAAAACCACCTGGGATCCTCACATTATCAGTGACGGGTCTGAGAACAGAACCGTCTGTGATACGCAGGTTTTGACCTCTGATAATTTGAGTATACACAGACGGTTTTGACATCAGAACCGTCTGCGATACTCATATTTTACTGACGGTTCTGAGATCAAAACCGTTTGTGTTAGTATGAGTATCTCAGAGGGCTTTGATGTGATAACAGACTGTGATACTCAGATTACCAGAGACGGTTTTGATATCAGAACCGTCTGTGGTACTCAAAATACACAGACTGTTATGACATCAAAGCCGTCTGAGATACTCATACTAACATAGACGGCTTTGATCTCAGAACTGTCAGTAATAATATGAGTATCGCAGACGGTTCTGATGTCATAACCATCTGTGTATTTGGAGTATCAGAGACGGTTATGACCTCAGAACCGTCTGTGTATTTAGAGTATCACAGACGGCTTTGAGGTCAAAACCATCTGCGATAGTGTGATAATCTTGAATATCACAGACGGTTTTTAGGTTAGAACCATCTGTGATAGTGTTATAATCTCAGAACCGTCTGTGATAGTGTGATATCACAGACGGCTCTAAGGTCAAAACCATCTGTGATAGTGTCATTATCGGTGACTGTTATAATCTCAGACGGTTGTAAGATCAAAACCGTCTGTCCATAATATGCACAGACGGTTTTGATCTTACAAATCGTCTGAGATGTCCTCTGTACAAATTGCATTTCATATATACAGTTCATGAATTTCATACATGCACAGTACTCAAGTATATACAGTCTCATATATATTTGTACAATTGAACTCAGAAATATATTTGTACAGTACTCAAATATATACAGTTTCATATGCACAGTACTCAAATATATTTGTACCCCTCTGTATAGCATTTCATATATACAGCACAGAACTCATAAATATGTACAATTGAACAAATAAATGTAATCGACAATTAAAGTCAGTGTGTTAGATGTACAAATAAATGTAAGGCCGCACTAATACGAACCTTGCGGGTCCCTAAACTTCCCCTTGGTTGATATGACCTCCGAAAGGAAAAACTCAGCGAGCATCCCTCGGACAATACCAATCTGCCGAGGGTCAAGGCTTTCTGAAGGGAAGTCGACCCCCTGCAGCAAGAGTTGGTACATAAAAAATTAGCTGCAGTTGTAAATTCTGTCAAATCGATACAAAGGGGAGCAGTTGTATACCTCGGGGAAATCTGGCCGGTGAGGGGTGATGATCAGGTCATACATGTGGCGCATCACGTAGAACCCACATGTATTGTCGTCCGGCTGCTAATGGCACTGCCAATTTACAGACCGAGAGTTAGGTGGGGACAAGTTATAAAGTAAAACAGATGCCAGTTGAAATTTGTACCGAAAATTGTAACCACTGAAACTTATCGGCTCGCCGCTCGTGTTGTCTCCCTACCTCGGAAGGTACTTTGTGAAAGCCCTGTAGATAGTCAAAATTGACAGTGTGAGGATAGCCGAAATTGACAATTTGAGGACAGTAAATCTAGATGCATGCAAGACAGGTCCACATCACCTTTCAAATACATCTCGTGCGCCGCAATATGAGTACCCTTTCCTCTGCAATGAGTCAAGGTAGAACACCTTGTTTCTTTTCGGAATAAGTAGCAGCAGGATCCAGTGGTAGCTACATATTACACGTAAAGAATTAAAAATTTAATCTAAATTTGGGGGTGTGCACATGGAGACACTAATCTACGGGTGAAGTACTGATGAAAGCACTCACCTCTGGTTGTAGGGTACAAGTATATACTCCTTGTCGACCTGAGCAAGCAACCCTCTTTTGATGTAGTCGACAACGAAGTCTGCGTCGGTCCTAAACATCACCTCGGCGACCATCTGGGGGTCAAAGAAAACAACAGGTATGCCCTTAGATTTGGCATAGTTGGTCATGCAGCTGCACGGAAGTAACCAATTAATAAATGACATATATCCGTATATGCACGGATAGTAGGATACTTACAGCACCCAAGACCGTAGGATTGACAAGTCGAGCGCATCTTTGTTCAGTAAATTGTGCAGGTCTTCGAAGGTCACCGAGTAGGTCCCAATGTCGTTATGGAACTTTGCCACGGTGTACTTGACCATGATGTGCGTCGGACGCTGCGTCCTGGTCTGGTTTGTCCTCTTCATGTACCATGCATGTAGGCTGTGGCATGCTAACCCCATGGTCGAAATTGCGGTATCGGAGGCCATGGGCATCCCCAGAGCGAACGGTATGAGAGCTAGCGCACTCTTCTCGCTCTCCTTCACCGGGCTCTTCTTTGCTTTTCCCCTACTAGCCAGCCTCTTGAATGATTGCTTCTTAGTCAGAGTGAGCTTCGTCATCAGAGGGGTATGCTGGCCAGTAGGCCGTGTGTCGGTCTGTGATGTCTGTGATGTAAGAATCTACGTATTAGGACACTAACTCTGAGGGCTATTATTACAGTACGAATTATGAAACTGGTGGGGGAATTACCTCATACAGGATGATGTCTTTCTTGGGCCATTGCACAAACGTGTGCACCGCATCCCTGAGAGTGGTAATCTCGTCGTTCGGCGGCTTCTCCAATGGAAACCCTTGCAATGGTCAAAGACACTGTCCACCTGAACCCGTGCAAAACCCTCACATAGAGGGGCACCATGGATTGTGGCCCCCGCTGTGCATGGTTGCGCCATCCCACGGGCAGCCTCGATCGGGAAGAGACCGGCCAGCACCATAAGCTTACAGGAGGCGGGTTCCTACAAACAGTGCGCATTAACATGTTGAATTTCACCGCTTTTCACTTTCGAATGAATTAACATAGACAAACGGTCATTACTTGCAGAAAGTCCACCGGATACTTTGGAGAGGGCTCCGTCTGCGAAGACCTCGGCGCAGACGCGCAGCTACTACGGTGGCCAAGAATGGGTGTCGGTACTTCCGCTGCTAGAAGGGGGGTACCCTGGGTCGCCTTTCTTAGCTCTTCATACATGGACCGCATCTCCGACAACTGCTGCAGGAGTGCTTTGTCCCGAACAGCGAACTCCGACCGCATCTCCTCCTTGAGCCGTTCATCGCGGGCTTGGTGGGATCTCTTTCTCCTCTTAGCCGCCTTCTCATCATCAGGGAAACCATGCCTCCAAGGCACAGTGGCACCGAGGCCGCGCACGCGGCCTGGATGCTCCTTGTTTCCTAGCGCTGCTGTGAGGATATCCCTGTCCCTCCTTGGGTTGAACTCTCCGGATGCCGCCTGCGCACTCAGCGTCACCTGCAACAGGAGAACTTAGCAATACAGCCCATTGCATGCGTGTTACGAGGATAGTACGTGATCAGACAATCTTACCAGCCGGTCGATCACTTCCCTGTCCGCAGGGTTACTCACAGAGACGCTTCCGGAGGAGTTCATCGTCAATCTTGCTTGGCACCAATTGCGGGCGCGCACATCCGTTATGCCCGCATAAGGACTGCCGGCCGAAGACTGGGAAGCTTCCTCGTCCTGCTTCCTCCACAACGCCTTCTTCCCCACATACCCACCACTGCCTAGTCTGTGTGGGTGGGTATTCTTGGCCTGGTTAGCCTGGCCCTTCGCACTAAGCTCCTGGAACTCTGGCTTGGCCTTCATCTCGACGAACTGCTGCCATTCCTCGGGAGTCACGAAAGGGAAGTCATCGAAGGGGGTCTTCGACTCCTTCACATAGAGCCTGACAAGGTGGCTCTCGAAGTTCCTCCACGCCTTGTTTATTGACATCAGTGTCCTCCGGCGGATGGTGAAGTGGCGATCCTCGGGAATGTGAAACGCCGCCTGCATTTCCTCCCACAGCGCATCCTTGCACTCTGGGGGCACTTGACCCCAGTCGGAGGTGGTGATGGGCACCCACTCCCTTGCCACTTTGCCGTATAGTGAGCGGTACTGACCGACAAGTTTGTCTGGAGCTTCCGGCACACCATTGTCGTCGAACTGGACGTGCTGCTTTTCCCGCTTGTCCAGACGCGCGCATGTCGTCCGGCCTCGCCCCTTTCTCTTCTTCTGCGGGGTCACGGCGGACGAGGCGACCTCCGGCCCAGGCGTCTCATCGCCAGCGAGGTCACCCTGACTCCCCGAGTGGTGCATTTTGTCCCCAGACATAGTTCCTAACATAAGTGAAAGAGAGAATAGTTTAAGTAAATCTGCAACTAATAATTCTATAACAAAACCCATATACTTATAATTAACCAAGAATGACAGAAACGGTGGGGAGGCGATGGAGGTGATCGCGCTTGATTGTGGAAAGGCGATGCAGGTGATCGCGACGGACGGTGCGAGGGCGGAGAGAGCTAGGGCAAACAGTTGCGAAGACTGGAATGAGCGATACAAACCCCACCTTGAACTATTAACCGCGACGATATTATCACAGTCGGTCCAACACTCACAACCGTCTGTGATAATATTATCACAGTCGGTTCTCGCATCAGAACCGTCTGTAATAATCGACATAGTGAAAGTCACCAGAGAGATTATCACAGACGGTTTTGAGTTGAGAGCCGACTGTGACTTTGATTATCACAGACAGTTGTGAGTTGAGAACCGACTGTGACTGAGATTATCACAGACGGTTGCTAGTTGAGAACCGACCGTGCACGTGTACACTTGAAGAGTCGGAGACGCTGTTGGGAATATCACAGTCGGTTCTATATTCATACCCGTCTGTGATAGGTCAAAACCGTCCGTGATAATCTCTCTATTGAACGTTAGTTTTACAACTTGAAACTGATTTGTAGCTTTCAACTCTGAATGCTCGAAAACTTGTTTTAAATGAACACTCAGATATTTCAAATGTAGTCCAAATGCTCTGTAAATTGGTTACAGTGTACGTAGATCCGATAATTGGTTACAATGTGGAGTATGCTCAAATAAATTTAACATACAATGTACGTGGAGCATGCTCAAGTTAATGTTACATACAAATGGGAACTTTCACCGACAATTTCCATGTACACAGCCATGTTATCCTCAACTTTCCACTTGCCGCGGCCCTGCAAAGACGAGAATTACAGAAGATATAAGCTATACCGATGGAAACAGAGAGATAAGGACGTGCCAACAATCCTTCTCTTGCCATGAAGGACGACGTGCCACTTCTTATTGGCCGGGTCAGTGACATAAATGACCTGAATGGCTTGATTTGCAAGTATGAATGGCTCATCTTTATAAGCAACGCGATCGAGATCCACAGAAGTGAAACCATAACTGTCAATCTTCACACCCTGTGGGATTTGGACCCATCGGCATCGAAACAGGGGAATCTTGAACAGTACGTAATCGAGCTCCCAAATTTCTTCAATGAACCCATAGTACGAGTTCAATCCACGTACTACCCTTGTTGGGCCTGTCTTGGTGAACCCCTCATGGAAAGCTTCTACGCTCACTCCACTATTTTGCACAGTGCTCTTTCGATCTTGAGCTTTCGTGTAAAATGTGTACCCATTGATGTCTTATCCCTGCCATGTCTGTCCAGTAAACGTGGGCCCTTTTGCCAACCATTTAAGGTTCTCACTTGCGGACTCTCCGGTGATTCGTACCTTCATCCACGCGTTGAATCGACTGTTATGTTGTACCGTGATCCAAACCTCGGATCGGCGAGGATTGTCTTGTCGTAGCATCTCCTTGTGCTCGTCGATGTACGGAGACACCTCCGTCATGTGTTGCAAGACCCAAAAATGAGCTTTCGAGTACATATCGAAATCAGGAGTGATGGCTCTCCGTCCAATAGTGCCAACACCATCAAGCCTCCCCTCATGACGAGACATAGGAACTCCTATTGCTTCTACCTCGGCCATGTAATCGACGCAGAACTCAACAACCTCTTCCGCTGCATAACCTTCGACAATGCTACCCTTGGGTCGGGACCGATTCCTCACGTAGGCCTTAAGTACACCCATGTACCTCTCGAATGGATACATGTAACGTAGGAACACGGGTCCACATATCTTGATTTCTCTGACAAGGTGGACGGTGAGATGGACCATGATATCAAAAAACGATGGAGGAAAATACATCTCAAGATGACAGAGAGTTCGAACCACCTCGCTCTGCAGAGAATCCAGTCCATCGGGATCAATGACCTTGCAAGAAATTGCATTGAAGAAAAAACATAGCCTCGTGATCGTCTCTCTGACCTTATACGGCAGAATACTCCGGATGGCAACAGGAAGCATTTGTGTCATCAACACGTGACAATCATGAGACTTCATACCCAGCAATTTCAAATCACCCATGGACACAAGCTTTTTCATATTTGCGGAGTAACCCGATGGAACTTTAACACCACAGAGACACTTACAGAGTTCTGTCCTCTCAGCCTTGCACAAAGTGTAGCATGCAGGGGGGAGGTATCTACGGCCTTTATCGTCCTCTCTCGGTGCTAGCTCGGGCCTGATTCTCATTTCGATCATGTCACGCCGCACATTGATGCCATCCTTTGTCTTCCCTGGAATGTTCAGCAATAGGCCGATTAAACTGTCACAAACATTCTTCTCTACATGCATGACATCAATGCAATGACGAACCTCTAAATACTCCCAATACGGTAAGTCCCAAAATATCGATCTCTTCTTCTAAGTGTTCTTTGTGCGGGGTTTCAATTTACCACCCTTTCCAAACACAACGTCTATGTCCTTCACCCGTGAGTAAACATCTTTCCCGCGCGTAGGCTTCGGGGCTGAACCATCTTCCTTGTGGCCGTCAAATTCCCTCTTCCTCTTACGATACGCGTCATTCTTTGGAAGAAACCTACGGTGACGCATGTACACTGTTTTCCTGTAATTCTTCAGCCACATGCTCTCAGTCTCATCTTTGCAGTGGGGGTAGGCTTTGGCTCCTGTCGTAGTACGGCCTGACAAATTTCCAAGGGCAGGGAAATCGTTGATGGTGCAGAATATCATAGCACGTAGGATGAAGTTCTCTCGTTTGTATGCGTCCCATACCTGCACCCCTTTGTTGCATCTAGGCCCTTTTATGTTGATTTTGATTATTGATGACATTAAGTGTTTTGGACTAACCTTGTCTTTAAGCTATTTCTATACAGAGCGATTTCTGTAAAGTCTGCAAGTGATCCGAGAAGATCTGCAGGTCACAGGTCCAAAGTCGCCAGCGCAAGGTCGCAATGTTGGCTGTGGTCGCAGTTAAAGGTTGGAAGTCAAGGTCGCAAGTGCAAGGTCACCAAAATGAAAGTTGCAAGGATTAAAGATGCAAAGGACCTAAGGTAATATTTGTTTTATTTTGACCGATCTCGGTGTTTGGAGTTTGATCGGTTTAGGAAATTATTTCTTAGTTTTAACCGTACTATAAAGAGAGGTGGTGAAAGTCCTCTGTTTATCTCCAACGTAAACCGAGAAATTTAGGTCATTGCATTGCATCTTTTTGGTTGGATTTGATTTGAATTTGGTTTGAAAGATTTGGTTTTTCAGTTGTGTTTTGACAGCAGAAGAGTATTTGCTTTTTCTAGAAAGATCTAGGCAGATCTGGCTTTTTCTTCTGTTGACAAAACTGTAGCCCTTTAAATTATATTTCAAACGAGCTATTAAACTATCAATTTGGATTTCTGGATCAAAAGTTATGGATGTTTTTAATGGACTGTCAGTTATTTGGTTTTTCAGTTTAGTTTTTGACAGTAGAAGAGTTTTTGCATTTTATGGAAAGATCTATGCAGATCTGACTTTTTCTTCTGTTGACAAAAAGATAGTCCATTAAAATATCTTTCAAATGAGCTATTAAAAACCTCTTTTGGATTTCTGGATTTAAAGTTATAGCTGTTTTTGTTCAGGCTGACTGTCAGTTTGTGTTAACTGACAATTGTCCAGAGAGTGTGTTTTTCGGGCCAAAAATTTTTGTACTAAACTGACTGTCAGTATGCCCATGCTGACTGTCAGTTCGTGTTTCGACCACAGCTGTTTTTATCTGAGTTTCTATTTGATCTGGTCGTTGTTTTAGTCGAACTGACTGTCAGTTGGGGGTTTCAAGTTTCCTTAAATGACCACAAACGGCTAGCTATTTTTTATCCTTAAATTTTGTCGGCCGTTGTGTATGTAACTGACTGTCAGTTTGGTGAACTGACTGTCAGTTTGGGTTGCTGATTTTCAGCCCTAGCTCCAACGGTTCATTTGATTCTTGAGGCTATAAAAAGGGGCTTTGGGCATAAGTTTTCAATAACAAACAGCAGCATTTCATATACACTCTTAAGCATTAGTTTCATATATAAAATCTTGATCTTTTGATCAAGTCGAGTGATTTTCGATCCACCGAGAGTTTCAGTTCTTTGCATTTTGCATTCACTTAGCTTCTCGGTGCGTGTTTGGAGGTCTAGAGAAGACCTCGCTGCCTGTTACTCTTGGTGAGCGCCCTCACCTAGACGGTTCGGAGGCGTGGCCGTTGATCTCTCCGTTCGGAGATTGTTGGAGAGGCTCGGCAAGTGTGTACAAGGCATCGGTGCTCGCCTTTCCGGAGTGGACAAGGAGCAACCTTAGTTGATAATACTCTTCGTGAGTATTGAGGCAAAACTCAAGTGACTTGAGTGCTTCAACGAGGATTAGTGGAGACTGGGCGAGTCTCCGATACCTCGGTAAAAACAACTGTGTTCGTTCTCTATTCTTTCTCTTTAAATATATTAAATTGCATTTGGTTCTTCTTGGTATAAAAACTTGTTTTTATTTGAAGTTTTTAAAGCCTCCTATTCACCCCCCCTCTAGTCGGCATCCTTGATCCAACACGTGTTATCAGAGCTTGGTCTCTCGATTCATTAGGCTTTACCGCCTAGGGAGAGGATGTCGTCAAGTGGAGATTTTCTTCTCGGTCATACCGGTCGTGCGCCTATCTTTGATGGGACAAACTATCCTTATTGGAAAGTGCGCATGTCGGTATTCCTAGAAGCTATGGGGCTTGATGTATGGGATATCGTTAAACTCGGCTTTACTCCTCCGGTTGATCCGGCAAGTCAGTCTGAGGACGATAGGAGAAAGTTGCATTTAAATGCCCGTGCAAAAAATGCACTCTTTGCCGGTTTATCCTTGAATGAGTTCAACTGTGTTCGTTCTCTATTCTTTCTCTTTAAATATATTAAATTGCATTTGGTTCTTCTTGGTATAAAAACTTGTTTTTATTTGAAGTGTTAAAGCCTCCTATTCACCCCCCTCTCTAGTCGGCATCCTTGATCCAACACCCTTCGTTCCACATTGTTAGGAGATCCTCTATTAATGGTGCTAGGTACACATCAATATCGTTTCCGGGTTGTTTTGGTCCTGAGATAAGTAGAGACATCATGATGTACTTGCGCTTCATACACAACCAAGGAGGAAGGTTGTAGATACACAAAAGAACCGGCCAAGTGCTATGCCGACTGCTCATGTTACCAAAAGGATTAATTCCATCGGTACTCAACCCGAACCTTATATTCCTCAATTCTGCTCCGAAGTTAACAAATTCCCTGTCGATGTTTCTCCACTGCGAAGAATCAGCGGGGTGTCTCCGCTTTCCATCCTTCTTCCGGTCTTCCGAGTGCCAACACAGTAATTTTGCCTCTTTACGGTTTGCAAACAAACGCTGCAAGCGGGGAATGACTGGCAAATACCACAACACCTTAGCAGGAGGTCCTTGCTTTATCTCAGCGTAGTCGCCGTCGTCTGTTCGGTCCTTAGTACGCTTATAGCGGGATGTGCCGCACACCGGACAAACATGCATATCCTTGTAGTCGTTACGGTAAAGGATGCAATCATTAGGGCATGCGTGTATCCTTTCTACTTCCATTCCCAAAGGACACAACAGCTTTTTGGCTTGGTAGGTGTTTTTTGGCAACTCGTTTCCTTCCGGGAGCATGTCCGCCAAAAGATCTAACAGTGCTGTGAAACTCTTGTTGGTCCAGCTGTTGCTTGCCTTCAATTTTAACAGTTCAAGCACAGAGGCCAACTTTGTGTACTTCGACTTGCAACCAGGGAACTACGGCTTTTCTGAGTCCTCAATCAAACGCTTGAATTTGCCAAACTCCCTTTCACTGTAATTTCCTTCCACATCACGCAACATGTCATCTAAATGGTCATCCTCTGGCATATCCTCGTCGAAGTCGTTGTTCGGATCCGACATGTCCTGTTCCTCAACCTGAGTGGCACTTGTTTCTGCAGTTGGCTCTTCTCCATGGTGGACCCAACACGTGTACCCCTTTTTGAAACCACGTCGGATCAAGCGGGCGACAATTTGAGATGAGTTGGTGAACATCTTAATATTCTGGCAGTCTACACAAGGACAGTACATATATAGTAAACCCTTCTTCGCCATGTCTTGCTCAGCAACCTTTTCGAAATGAAAAACACCTTTCATGTATTCCTCACCCACTCGGTTGTCATTATACATCCAGGCTCGGACCATCTGCAATTAATCAAATTCATACACATGCTAATTAGTAAATCAATGGAGATCGATATTGATGATGAAATCAAGTAATGTGTATGCCTTGGGAGCAAGTACCAACCTTGGTTCGATCCTCAAATTTTTGCCCCCAAATGCTCCCCCGGCCTTTTGAGATTTCGCTCTTCCTTGCCCTAAATCTCTTCGAACTGGACAGTGTAGGTCGAGCAAGAGAGAACAACTAGCTCAAAACATCCGCCAAAAGACCTTTTATACCAGGTTCAATACAGACGGTTCTATATAATACCGTCAGTAATATCGGTGCATTTTTGAAGAACAGAATATCACTGACGGGTTTCACTTTATTAACTGTCGGTAATATCGGCGCATTTTGTGATACTATGACAGAAATATCACAGACGGTTATGAACTCCAAACCGTCCGTGATAATTACAATATCACAGACGGTTCCGAAGTCAAAACTGTCCGCTTTACAATCACAGTCGGTTTTTACTTCAGAACCGTCTGTGATTATCACTGTCGGATTTTACATCAGAACCGTATGTGATGATCACAGTCGGTTTTTACCTAAGAACCATCTGTGTTAATTATAAAATCAACGATCTGTAAGATTATCACAGACGGTTTTAAGGTCTGAGCCGTCTATAATATCACAGACGGTTCCTAGGTCAAAACTGTCCGCTTTACTATCACAGTCGGTTTTTACTACAGAACTGTCTGTGATTATCATTGTCGAATTTTACATCAGAACCGTACGTGATTATCACAGTCGGTTTTTACCTCAGAACCGTCTGTGTTAATTATAAAATCAACAATCTGCAAGATTATCACAGACGGTTTTAAGGTCCGAACTGTCTATAATATCCCGGATTGTTTGTTTGCATTCGACTACTGGTCATTAGTTGTTCCACTTATTTTTCATATTTGGTTCTATCTTATTTCAATGTTAGTATTTAAAAAAATGAACGTTCAGACTATTTGGTTTTATCTTGTTTTTCATATTTGTTGTATATATGTCTGTGGATCTTCAAAGAATTTTGAGACTATTACAGTCGGTCCTGAAATTAAAACCGTCTGTAATCTTACAATTAGAGACGGTTTTGAGTTAAAAACCGTCTTGTTTGCAGCAGTATTTTCTTGTTAACATTTTCACACAGAACATCATTTGGTGATTATCAGTTACATAATCAATCGAAAAGCCAGATATATAAGGAAAAGAAATTTCTTATTTCTTACAATCTTTAAATACATAAGAGATACAATTAAGCGACCAATTAATTAGCGTCGACCTGTTCCGAAAGTAACTTACAAAGTTCTCCTAGGGACGTATTGGCATCAGTAGGATCTACACTGGCCGCCCCAGGAGAACTACCAATGGCTCTAAGACTATCAACATCATATCTCAGCAAAGGAGTGGATTTGGCATCAGTAGGATCATCCAAGAAATTAAAGTTGATACAACAAAGGTGGAGATGAAGCTGCAACTCAAAGCACTCTGCCAAGTGCAGAATGGCAAAAGACATCCCCTCAGAATGCTTCTCCAGCGCCTCTTTTTTTTTCGGAGAGTTCTGCACAAGGCAGCTTTCTCCTCCTGCACATATGCTTCTCCAGCTTCTCCTAGGGACGTATGCTGGGAGGGTGAAGATGATTGCCAAGCTTCAGAGTGGATTTGGACGTGGAAGTGTGAGCCTTACCCCAGAAAGTTGATCATCCAAGAAAAGCTGATGATACAAAGGTGTTGAAGAGGGGATATTGGAAGGATTGTTGTGGATCTCCAAAGGTGGAGTCGATGCAACTGGAGGGGTTGGAAGGGGCAATGTGGCAACACAGGCCTCAGCACCCTCTAGAGTCTTCGCTGTGGCTCCACTGGAGGATCTTTCATCATTTATAAGTCTCTTCTTTGGAGGGAGCATTTCCTCAGGCACCTGTGGATTTCGAAATGCATTTGTTTCGAGGTAATCAAGTCATAAAAGAAAGATCTGCATTAGAGTTTCAGAGAGGACTTACTTTCTGAAGATCCTGATCGAGTTCATTCCTTATCTCTTCCTCATCACTCTCAATTTCAATAACCTCATTGGAATCTCGGCTCGCCATCAAGGTGGGAGTTGAGGAGGGAATAAAGACAGGGATTTAGGAGCCTCGTATTTATAGAAACAGAAGGTGACGGTTCATATGCGTGGGTGCCTCGAGTTGTAAAAAGCACACTACTGGTTTTCAAGGTCAATAAATTCATGATAACTTCTCGGGAGATAAACTGCAACACGGAAAAGGAAGTTGAAAAGTCAGATTAGATAATTCGATGCAAATTAAATTTGAACTAAATAATTAAGTCTCTTCATCTGCTCAGTTATTATGTGCGGTTATCAACAATTGCATGTAGATAATTCGAAGCGTGGGCACTGTTGGGACTATCACAGACGGTTGGGATATCAAACCATCTGCTTTAATATTACAGACGGTTCTCATGTCCAAACCGTCTATAATATTACTATTACAGACGGTTCTGATGTCCGAACCGTCTTTACTATGCCTGGAATATTGAACTGTTTGACTTCTTCAAATACTTGTTCCCTCCCTGGAGTGTTTTGCTTCCATTCGAACCGCTCCACTTCTCTTTCTCCAAGAAATGAGGGAAAATTGCAAAATTTACATAAGAACAAATTTTTAGTTCATTTTTTCAACATTAATGAAAAACAATTTCCAAGTCGACGCTTTGTGTCCCCAGGTTAGTGCGCCGCCCAAACATCAGAAATGGAAAAGACACAACACACTGTTGAGAATTTGAAGTGGAGCGCACTACTTTCTTTTCAAGATCAATACCGTCATGATAAATATTTTCGGGAGATAAACTGGAACACGGCAAAACAGTAGTGCCCACTTTGGAAGTTGAAGCGTCAGATTACATAATTCGATGCAAATTAAATTTGAAGTAAATAAATAAGTCTCTTCATCTGCGCTGTTATTATGTGCGGTTATCAACAATTGCATGTAGAGAATTGCACTGTTGGAACTATCACAGACGGTTGGGAGATCAAAACCGTCTGCGTTAATATTACAGACGGTTCTGATGTTCGAACCATCTTTAATATGTCTGTTGAATATTGAACTGTTCGACTTCTACAAATACTTGTTCCCTCCCTGGAGTTTTGCTTCCAGTTGAACCGCTGAGAATTTGAAAGAAGTTGAGAATTTGAAGCGTCGATAACTGTTCGACAATCACAGTCGGTCCTTACATAAAATCCGTCTGTAATTTTACTATCACAGACGGTTTGGAGTTAAAAACCGTCTGTGATATTGATAGAAGTTGAGAATTCGAGGCGGCGGACACTGTTGGGACTATCACAGTCGGGCCTTACATGAAAACCGTCTCTAATGTGACTATCACAGACATTTTTTTACCTCAGAGCCGTTTGTGATATTCAAAGCACGTTGATATATAACTTCTATATTCTTTTTATATTATTTGCATGGGACCTGCGACTTCTATATTGTTTCTATATTATTTGAAGAGCTCCGATGGATTGCCCTCACAAGCCAAAGATCGCGATAGTCGTTCCTTGATCGCACACAGTGTACATACCTTCGTATGGTCGAATGTTCGACAAAAGCTAAAGAAAGATAAAGAAAGAGGGAAGATTGCATGCAGTCCAAGAATGTGCTGGAAAATTGGAAAGTTGACATAAGAACAAAGTTTTCAATAATTTTTTTCATCACTTACAAAAAAAAGTAAAAATACAGAATGCTAGGTCAAGGAGTGGTCTTAGCCCTGGCTGCATCTAGAATAAAGTCAGTTTGACTTGCAGCCAGGACGCAGGACTCCTCCAGCCACAAGTTGTCCTTCTCAGGATCAACTACTACAGCGTCGAGAAGGCTTGCGACCTCCCTCAGCTTTGTGATGGTATCCTTCATTGTCAAACCGCAGCCAGTGATGGTCACATCCGCGGCTTTCTTCTCCTCGCGAAGACGCCTCGTCCTCGCCCTAGCATTGTCACCATCCATCTTCATGCGCTGAATGCGCTGGAAGAGATCGTCAAGGTCAAGCCGTAGCCGAGTGTGCTTCTCCGTGAGGAGCTTGTGCTCCTCCTTGAGGGCCCTCAGCTCGGCCTTGACTTTGCCAGTGTCTTCCACGGCTCCCCTTCCCTGTGCAAATCAACAGGTCAAGAATGTATTGAACAGGGATTAACAATACAGGGGTAAGTCCAAAATATTGAGAGTTCTTACCGGGGAGGGCGAGGCTGACGATGCCATCGAGGATGGCATTGGCGCAGAGAAGCTAAGGAGTCAAATAGTCTGAGAACTATAAAAACTTGTAAAGTAAATGACAAATTTTCCACTGTCAATTTATAGAACTTCCAAAGCGATGCTTCGTGTTCTCCTAGGCGCCGCGCGCGAAGATCGGAGACAGAAATGATCACAGTTGAGAATTCGAAGCGCCAGTACTTTTCCAGTCGGTTCAGACATCAGAACCGTCTGTGATAAGCAGACTATCACAGATGCTTCATAGTTCACAACCGACTGTATAAATCACAGTCGGTTCTGAGTTCCGAACCGTCTGTGATAGTCTAGTTATCACAGACGGTTCTCAGCTGGGAACCAATTGTATATATCACAGTTGGGTTTTAGGTTAGAACCGTCTATGATAAGTAGACTATTACAGACGGTTCTCAGCTGGGAACCGATTGTATCTATCACAGTCGGTTTTTAAGTTAGAGCCGTCTGTGATAAGTAGACTATCACAGACGGTTTTGTGTTCAGAACCGTCTGGTTTACTGTCACAGTTGTTTTTGACATCAGAACCATCTGTGATATTTGAACATATTCTCCCGACAGGCCTTCGCAGACGGTTTTCCATTGAACAGTTCATACCCGTCTGTGATGTGCCGTCCAGGATGTCTGTTTTTGTGGTAGTGGTGGTAAATCGCACAGTCGTTCATCTCTTGAGAGGATATAATTCGAAGCACCCGAAGACCTTGGATGAAAGCATACCGTACCTACAGTTTGTTTTTAATCGAGCAGTGCATGGTTCGACTGGAAAGTCGCCGTTTGAGGTCTGTTTAGGATTTCTATCACAGAGTCCATTCGACATGAAGTTAGTGATCCCTACCTCAGCACAGAATAGCAAGGAAGCATCTAATCAGGATCGAGCACAAAAGTTCCTGGAAGGTATTCAACGACTCCATCGTGAGGTTGAACAGAACTTGCTGAAAGCTCAACTCAAGTACAAGGCGCGACATGATCGGCACCGAGTTGATGCGCAATTTCAAGAAGGTGATATGGTATGGTTACATGTGAGTAAGGAGAGACTTAAAGGTGAAGGTAAGAAACTCAAACCCATTCGTTATGGTCCTTTTCGGATTTTGCGGAAAGTGGGTAATATGCTTGTCAGCTCGAGTTACCTACATACATGGATATTTAGTCGGTTGTCAATATTGAGCACCTCAAACTCTTCGAGCCTTCAATGCTGGATGATGAGCCAGATACCATAGTACCATCTGTTGAAGACTTGGTCTATCAACGAGACAAACCTCTACGGGAAGATGTGATTCTGGAGAAGAAGGTGACTACCACCCGCAGTGCCACCAAGGAGACTTTTTGAATCGGTCGGAAAGGTCAACGAGCACGTGTGGCAAAGTGGTACACCAAAGAACATGGACAAGCCCAATTTCCTCATCTCCTGTTTGATCGAGAGGTCACAACAGGGGTTGGCTCCTTCTCAACACGGGAGTCATGATCCGGGAGGATCTTCAAGTCCTGATCGCATACGGATTCGCGACCAAGTCCTGATCGCATACGGCTTCGTGACCTTAACCATGTTCAGAAAGGTTTCGCGACCATGGATTGGTTCGCGACCAGGAAAAGGAATTCGTTCCTTGTTCGGAATTGTAATCCTACATATATAACTAAGCTTATCTGTTTAGGATTAGTTAAGTTAGTTATATGAGTCTAATACGTTTAGGATTACTAAGTCTAATATGTACTCATACGATTGGACTATAAATACCTTGTAATAGGTCTAGTTTAGATCATCGAAAAGTCATAGAGCTTATTTGAGTTTTAGACACTTATAGTTCGTCGACGTAGACAAGTGTGTCTAACGTTCGACGTGTAAGCCCTCTTTGAAATAAAGAGTTGTGCAATTACTTTGGGTTTTGGTATTTCTGAGTAAGATCCCATTATTCCGCATATTAGAATCTGGGCGAGCCTAGTGCGAAAACCAAGGCTAGGTCTCAAACGGATCAACTCCAAATCAAGCAACTCAAGAACGGTACGTTCATGAGTCAAACAAAGTACGTGAAGGACCTGCTCAAGCGCTTCGGAATGGAAGACACTCAAGCAATCAAAACTCCCATGGAGACAAATGGACATCTAGACATGGACAAAAGCGGAAAATCGGTCGACTCTAAATTTATAGGTCTATGATTGGTAGTCTTTTATATCTTACGACATCTAGGCCTGAATTAATTGGGTATTCGGATTCTGATTATGCTGGGTGCAAGATTGATCGTAAAAGCATATCTGGTAGCTGTCAGCTGTTGGGGAGATCACTAGTATCATGGTCATCTAGGAAACAAAATTCTGTAGCCCTGTCCACAGCTGAAGCTGAATATGTGTCTGCAGGCAGTTGTTGTGCTCAATTATTGTGGATGAAACAGACATTTTTTGATTATGGGATTATATTTGATAAAGTGCCACTCTTGTGTGATAATGAAAGTGCCATTAAAATTGCTAATAATCCTGTTCAACACTCTAGAACCAAGCATATTGAAATACAACACCATTTTATTAGAGATCATGTGGCAAAAGGAGATATTGATGCGAATTATGTTAGAACTGATATGCAACTAGCAGATATTTTCACCAAACACTTAGATGAATCAAGATTTTTCTTTTTAAGGGGGTGAACTGAACATTATTGATATATCAAATGCTAGTTGATGTGCTAAATGTGTTATTTGTACAAAATAATATTATTTTATTCCCTCTCTGGCCTTAAACTGATTCTGGTCGAAATTGACCAAACTGACAGTCAGTTTAGTGCTTAGGAGCCTGTTCTTAGCCTCTGGTCGAAGTCATTGTCCTAACTGACAGTCAGTTACGTGCAATTGATTTTGGTCATAGCTCCTGGTCGTGTTTGGGACTCAAACTGACTGTCAGTTTCAAAACTCAGTTCTGTGAACTGACTGTCAGTATGGTACACTGATTGTCAGTTCCATGTTTCTGAGTTTGAAACTGACTGTCAGTTGTGGGGTCCCGAACCCTAAAAACCTTGTTCGATCTTTGCCTTTTTCCTCTTCTCCAATGATCCTTTGCTTCTCCGCACCTTTGCTGTGCACATCCACCTCGCCTCACCGCCGACGAGCCGTGTCCCACCGTGAGCCGCCGCATATCCCTTTTCACCGCCGTTTTGCACTTCGCCGAGCCGCCATGCTTCTCGCCGTGCCTCCGTTCGCCGATTTCTCTCACCACCGTGTCTCGTAGTGCCGCCCATTGCAGCGCACTTGCTCATCGTCGTCAGTGATCCGACGATTCGCCGACACCTCCTCTGTTCAGGTCTTCGCCCTTTCCTCTGTTTTTCCTTCTCTGTTTTTCATATCGTCATGTCTGATCAGCCGGGTCCTTCTCGTCGTGTGGCCCAACGGAAGAACGCGGCAAACAGGCAGCGTTCATCGGGTCAGACGTCCGAGAACCCGCCTTCGCCTCCACCTGAGCGTATCCCCGTGGATTACTTCCGGTGGCACACTAGCCGCCTTCGCACGCTCTGCTCCCCAAACCCCTACCTACTGCCACGTCTCAATGGTCGCGACTTGTGCAATGTTGTTACCTGCTATAACAACTTGCACCTTGATCTATTCAACAGTGTGTACAGTTGCGTACCCATCTTCGCTCACCGCTCTCTGTCGTGGGGTACGATCGCCTCTCGCACAGGCATCGCCACCCTCGCAGACCTCTTTGGCTCTGTAGGGATCTGCGTCCTTGTCGCCAATTCCTCTCTGCACTGGGTTGAGGGGCCCATTCGTTAATTTTATTCCACCGTCTTCATTTCCCCTCAGTGCGACTTCATGACCTTCATGACGGGCCTCTAGGTCTACACCGTCACGAAGGAGCAGCTTGAGTCAGCACTTGGACTGGTGCGCCCTCCTTCTGGCCGCCAGCTCCATACCCTTCCAGACCTCGAGCGTCGGGAGGTGGCCATGCTTTATTCCGGCCCCTTCCAACTCCATCACATCGCTGGCTTGCGCCGCGATGTTGATCTGGCCCTACGAATCCTCCAGCTCACTTTAGTCCCCATGACCGGAGATAGGGCCAGAGTCACCTATCTTGGGCTCCATGTCCTGATTTCCATCTTCCAGGAGGAGCCATTCGACGTTGCTGATCTCATCATCAGTGAGATTCAGCACGTCCTTCTCTCTCCACGTCGTAAGTTGATATACGCTCCATATATCATGGCGCTGCTCCTTCATATCTGGGCTGTGGATTCTGAGCTTCCACGGCCCCATCATCCGCTTCTCTTTTACCCTCCCGGTCAGGCCAATCGCCGTCTTGGTGCTCGGCCTGCGGCTGCTGTTGGCCCTGATTCTCCCGCATCTGATGAAGATGCTACGGGGGAGTCAGCAGATGAGGCTCCAGTTCAGGAGTCTGACCCAGCCCCACCTGTAGACCCAGGCACCAGATTGTCTTCAGCCTAACTTTCTCAGCTCCACCAGGTGATGCAGACTCACCAGGAGATCAAGCACACCTAGGCGGAGCATCACAGGATCCTGCTTCACCTTCTCGACCAGTAGGAGCAGATTCTGGCTCGGCTGCTTGCATTAGGCTCTCCGGTTCCACGCAAGAGGGCCCGGTTAGCTTCGTCTTCTCCGAGCACAGCTTCAAGTCCTGCTGATCTAGCTCCTGCGTTACCTGCTCTGACTCCAGCTGCAGCTGCTACTCCTCCGGCATCTCCAGCCATCGACCAGACTGCATCTCCAGCAGGCTCCGAAGATACAGCTGTCTTAGGAGTTTCTTCTGATGATGAGCATTAGGCTCCATCTTTCTGTATTACCTCCCTTTTTGTGCTTGATGCCAAAGGGGGAGAAGTATTTTGGATATTATAGTATTTTGATTATTATATGTTTTGGACAGATGATTTGTCTTTATGGAGATATTTTGGTTTGTTATATATCTGTGTGTCTTTGGATATGATGATCTGACATTGTGATGTTGAATGCTCTAATATATATGTGATGTCTATGTGATGTCTTGGTCTTGAGATTTGTATGCTCTGATACATATTGATATAACTTGGTGATGGTATATATGCATATCTTTGAGTACTTGTATGATGAATTTATGAGATGCTCTGATGTATATGTGTTGGTTTATGCTCTGATTTTTGCTTATATGATGAGATGCATATCCTCAGGGGGAGTTAATTCATTTTTTTATTATTGAACACTTGTTGTCATCAATCATCAAAAAGGGAGAGATTGTTGCATCTAGGCCTTCATGCTTAACCCTAATTTTGATGATTAATGAAAACAAAGTGTTTTTGACTAACTGTGCTTCTGAGATTTTTGAAATAGAGTTTATTTGGGAAGAAATACGAGATGATCAAGATGAACCTGACATGAAGTGAAGCACGAGGTGCAAAAGAGCAAAGACAAGACGCAAACGTAATGATAAAAAGGACCTAAGGTAATCTGTGATTTCATTTTCTTCCGATCTCGGACTTCGGAGATAGATCGGTTTAGGAGAATTATTTTTAGTTTTTAACCATACTATAAAGAGGGGTGGCGAAAGTCCTCTCTTTATCTCCAACATAAACCGAGAAACTTAGGTCATTGCATTGCATCTTTTTGGTTGGATTTGATTTAAAATTGGTTTGAAAGATTTGGTTTTTCAATTGAGTTTTTGACAACAGAAGAGTTTTTCAAATTTCTGGAAAGATCTAGGCAGATCTGGTTTTTTCTTCTATTGACAAAAATGTAGCCCTTAAAATTATTTTTCCAACGAACTATTAAACACCTCTTTTGGACTTCTGGATTTAAAGTTATCACCGTTTTCGTTCACGCTGACTGTCAGTTTACTAAACTGACTATCAGTTTGAATGTCAGTTCAGTTAAACTGACAATTGTCCAGAGAGGGTGTATTTTGGGCTCAAAATTTTTGTACTAAACTGACTGTCAGTTTGTCCATACTGACTGTAAGTTGGGGTTTCAACCACAGTTGTTTTTAACTGAGTTTCTATCTGCTTTGGTCGAGTCTTTGGTCGAACTGACTGTCAGTTGTGGGTTTCAAGTTTCAATAAACGACCACAAACGGCTAGCAATTTTTTATCTGTAAATTTTGTCGGCCGTTGTACACGAAACTGACTGTCAGTTAGGCAAACTGACTGTCAGTTAGGCAAACTGACTGTCAGTTTGTGTTGCTGATTTTCAGCCCTAGCTCCAACTGTTCATTTTATTCTTGAGGCTATAAATAGGGGCTTTGGGCATGAGTTTTATACAACAAGCAGCAGCATTCTCTTATACACTCTTGACTTTTAGTTTTCTACACAAAATCTTGATCTGTTGATCAAGTCGAGTGTTTTTCGATCCACCGAGAATTTCGGTTCATTTGCATTTGCATTCTCTTAGTTTCTCGGTGCGTGTTTGGTGGTCTAGAGAAGACGTCGCTGCCTATTACTCTTGGTGAGCGCCCTCACCTAGACAGTTCGGAGGCGTGGCCGTTGACCTCTCCAGTTCAGAGATTGTCGGAGAGGCTCGGCAAGTTTGTACAAGGCATCAGTGCTCGCCTTTCCGGAGTGGACAAGGAGCAACCACTAGTTGATAATACTCTTCGTGAGTATTGAGGCAAAACTCAAGTGACTTGAGTGCTTCAACGAGGATTAGTGGAGACTGGGCGACTCTTCGATACCTCGGTAAAAACTGTTGTGTTTGTTCTCTTCTCTTCTTGCTTATATTATTTGTTCTTAATTTGCAATTATTTGTTTTAAATTTTAAAGTTTTAAAAGCCTCCTATTCACCCTCCTCTAGTCGGCATCCTTGATCCTACAATGGGTGCAGTGCTCATGCAAGAAGGTCGAACAGTGGCATATCACTCCGAGTTATTCTAGGGAGCTCAGAAGAACGACCCGACTTATGATCAGGAGTTATGTGCACTGCATCAGGCCGTGAAACATTGGCAGTGTTATCTCTTGGGTAAAGAGACTGTTGTCCACACCGACCATCAACCGTTGCAATGTTTGCAAACTCAGTCCTAACTACAGTAAGCTCAGCACATGAAGTGGATGTCGTATCTGCAACAGTTTAATCTGGTGATTAAGTACAACAAGGGCGTACACAACAAATTGGCAGACATGTTGTCATGACCACCAATTACAACCCTCTGCTTATCAGCGTTCATGTAGATCGAGCCCTCATGTCATGAAGACTATGCCAATATGTACAGTGAAGACCTTGATTTTCAAACAGCACTGACTGAGTTCAAAACAGGGAAACCTACAGAGTTCATTCCTCGAGAAAGACTCTTGTACAAGGGCAATTTAGTTTGTATACCTCGTGGAGCACCTCGAATTCAATGGTTGCAAGAAGCGCACACATCGAAGGTAGCTGGACACATTGGGGTTACAAAGACGTTGCAAAATCTTCACCAACATGTGTTCTGGCCACGTATGCAGCAAGATGTGGCTAGTTTTGTTCGAGGTTGTGGTCTCTGCAGCATCTCGAAACCGGCAAATCGAAAATTAGGTTTGTACACTCCTTTGCCTGTTCCATCGCGACCATGGGAGAGCATATCCATCGATTTCTTGGGAGGATTGCCTAAGACTCGACGTGGCAACGACTATTTATTCGTTGTCGTTGATCGGTTCTCCAAAATGATTATTCTTATACCTTGTCGAAAGAATATCACGGGAGAAGAAGCAGCTCGGGTATTCTTTCAAAATGTTTGGACACACTACGGACTGCCGACTTCTATTGTGTCTGATCACGATACCCGGTTCCTTAGTCATTTTTGGTGATCGCTCTGGACGATGATGGACACCAAGCTAAAGAGGAGTACTACTTTTCATCCGCAAACTGATGGTCAAACGGAGGTGGTAAATCGCACAGTCGTTCATCTTTTGAGAGGATATAACTCGAAACACCCGAAGACCTGGGATGAAAGCATACTGTACCTGCAGTTTGATTTTAATTTAGCAGTGCATGGTTTGACTGGAAAGTCACCTTTTGAGGCATGTTTAGGATTTCTACCACAGAGTCCATTCGACATGGAGTTTGTGATCCCTACCTCAGCACATAACAGCAAGGAAGCATCTGATCAGGACCGAGCACAAAAGTTCCAGGAAGGTATTCGATGACTCCATCGTGAAGTTGAAGATAACTTACGGAAAGCTCAACTCAAGTACAAGGAGCGACATGATCGGCACCGAGTTGATGCGCAATTTCAAGAAGGTGATATGATATGGTATGGTTACATCTGAGTAAGGAGAGACTTAAAGGTGAAGATAAGAAACTCAAACCCATTCGTTATTGTAACACCCCTGTTTTTCCCAACCCTAGCCTGCCTTGACTATCTGCATATAAGGATGAGATCTTGGAAATGCCAGAGTGTTCCTCTAAAAAGTTGGCAGCCAAACTCCTTCATTCAAGTCATTTTTGCAGATCAGTCCAAAAGATTCACAAATTAGTCCTTTTCAGATATCTGAGGAACCCCAAAAAGGCTAAAAGTCACAGATCATTTCCAAATCCTGATTTGATTCAGTGAACATCTTCCCTTCACTATTCTGGACATTTTTCCCTTCTGGAAGAATTTCCAAAACTCTCCCGAAACCCTAGTTTCAGCCTTGTCAAATTTCTAAAATCCATATTACCCTAATTACCCTGTTTTCAGTTCATCTCAAAACTTGCCTAAATCTCCAAAATTTTGTCATCTCTAGCTGCTGACTAATATCTTAGACTTTGTGGATTAATTTGGCAAAGTCAAAATCTTTTCTACCTAAGCCAAATGCCAGATTTACAGATCAGTCCCTGGAATCAAGAATCTGTAATTGCAAAACAGCCCTTCTAGTCTTTTGCTGCTGTTTTCGACCACCACCTGGTCGTGCCCTCGACCAGCGCTGCTTTGCCGGAGCCGCGCCGCGTTTTCTCGCAGCAGTTGCTCGCCGCCGGCCACCGCCCTTGTCGCCTGCGTTTGTGAGCAAATGAACCACCCCGTGCGCACGTGCCAGCAGCCAGTACCGCGCCATGTCCAGCGGTTAAACGCCCGCGCTCCGGCGCTGTCTTCGCGTGCGCAACCGTTGCCGTGGCAATTGCATGCGTTACGTGTCGTTGCCGGAGCTGCGCTGTTGCCTCCGCATCTGCGCCATCACTGGTGAAGTTCCAATGCAACCGACAAAGCCTGTAGAGCTGCTACACCGCCAGTGCACAATCACATCGCCGGTCACTGCTATCGCAGCTGCACCAGGCCGGTCTCGTCCCCGCACAAGTTCTCTCGCCGTTTCCCCTCGCAAGCTCCGCCTCAGCGCCTATTTAAACCCCCCTCAGTGCTGTGAAGAAGCCACAGCTCCAGGACTTAGCCAAATTCTCGGATTTTCACTGTTTCCCTTTCTTCCCCGACGAGCCGATTTCGAGGCCATCGTCGCCAGAGCAAACCACAGCACCTCTCTCCAATCCAAGTTCACCAGTAAGATCCCCACACCCATCTTCCCGTGTCCAAGCAAGCAATTGCATCCTAGTGCTCTTCATCGCCGGTGATCGCCGAAAAACCAGAAGACCCCTGTTCCAGAAATTAAACTCGTTCCAGTGCTTTCCACCACTCACTCCAGTAGAATCAAATGATCCTTAGCCCTTTCTTAGCAAGCCTATTCAGCCAATTTTCAAATTGATGTAGTGCTGTGTGTTTTCCCAAATTTCGCGCGCCACCGTGGATGTCTCACGTCGCCGGCGTGCCTCGCTGCAGCTCTCCCCAAAATGAAGCCACCTACACCTTCCCTGTAACCCCTAGATGGTGTAGCCCAAAGCTTATAGCCTGCATTGCTGTGTGGAGCCAGTTCGTCGTTCACCGTCTTCTCCAACTCAGGTGACAACGTCGACGAGCTCGCACGCTTAACCACTGCCCAATCCCTCTCTCCAGAACAATCCACACCACCCCAGGAGTGTTTCCCCTCAACCAATTTCAGGTTCAATCCACTCCAGTTCTCTATCAGCGTGGCTCGTCCTTGTCTCAGGCGGCCGAAGGTTTCAAACTCGCCGTTCCTTGCCGGCAAGCGACCCCAGTCAAATTCCTTCCACCAGCAACCTTTTGTTGATCCCACCTACCTCCCTGACATGTTTGGCGAAGCAATGCATGCGTGATTCGTCCAGACGCATGTGCCCTAGTTCGCTGCTGTACAGTGGCATTCGATTTCCTGTGTCCTGAGCTTTGCTGTGAATTTCTGTTAATTCAAAGGCTTTTCTGAAAAGTCCACTTTGTCATTTAGGTCCCTCACAGCATTTGGCACACGATTCCACCTCTTGCACCAGTTTTGATCATCTAGAAGACCTAAATCATCCTAGTGTCCTTCTCGGACATTATCTGTTCGCGAACCGAATGCCAAGCCTTGGCTTTCGTCGCATTCGAGTCTTGTCTAGTGAACCTAACCCTAGTATCCTTTTCTCCGCTGTTCTGTTTCTGCCCAATCTCCCTCATTTGCATTCATGTGTATATTTTACTTATGTTTTGTATAAAGCCTATTTTCTGGATGCTTATGTATTGTATGTGTTGTGTGTGCTCTCGTGCGAATGCAGAGCAAGGAGCGGAAGATTTGGAAGGAACGTTTGAAGATCCAGCAGATTTCTTAGACCCAACTTGGCAAGGCAAGTCGTCACCCTTGATCATGTCTCACCCAGTATTTTGAAATAAAGTAGATTCACTGTTTTAAAGATATATGCATGCTGAATAGTTGATAGAACTATGTTTAGAAACATGTGAATAGATATGACCCAACTTTCATGTGGAAACCCCTTTTTGATATCGAATCATCATGCAACCTTGTCACCCTAGGATACCATGCTTAGGCTTTAATCTTATTTAAGTATACATGTTGGATGTGAAATGGCTAATATGTGAGAAATGGATTTGAAACCCCTTTTTGTGAAATGAAATGTCAAATTAGTATTGATAGTGAGGATTGGTTTGTATGGAGAGGGTGCGGTGTGCACCAGGGAATGTGGATGGCTCCTCACTATTAATTCATAAGGACTAGAACCTTGTGTTGTGCCTCTATGCTGCATGAAAAACGTACCAACCACTTGCCTGGTATGGGACAGGCATGACTTAGTAGCTTTTTGGTATTAGCAGTTCCCTGCATGGTTTGTCGGTCTGGTTTCTCGCGTGGAAACTGGTTGGGCGCAGTTCGTCCGTGAGTGATGTGAGTTCAGAAAAAGCATGAGAGGAAAAGGTGGAAAGAAGGAAGACGCCCTATGCCTCCGATTAAGCCGTGCGCAGTTGTAATCGTGACGGTCAAATGTCTCGCGTGGACAGACCAAGGCTATGTGTCCTGCGGGAGCATAGGCCAAAGGCTAGGAAGTAAGGCAGTGGGGAGGACCCACAACGATACTTGAGACTTAATTGTCTATTTACCGGGCGGGGATACTGTTAATACTGAACTGCAAAAGCGTTGTGTGATCTCGGCCTTGTCACATGTGTATAAGTCACATGGAGTTGGCCCGACTTGAAAGTCGAGTGAAGAAGTGGATTTAAAAAGAGGTACACCTTTGCAAAGCGTAAGAAAAGTATCGGATACTCTGTACTCCCAGGTCATGGAGTATGTTCGCGGTGGATTTATCCAGGTGGTTCAACACAAGTAACTATTTGAAATGTTTTCATAATATGGTTAATTCAAATGGTGGATCACGGAGGACCGCCATTCACAATGTTTTCTTAAAGTCTATTATAAGGTTTCAAAAACCCCGCTGTTGAAAACAAAACCCTTATTTGAAAGATCAAAGGATTGAAATCTATACTATTTATGATTATAAGACTTAACCCCTTTTCTTGATCACTCCTCATCTATATAATTGCATTTGTAAATAAACCACTTGCTGAGCATTGTGTCAAAGCATGCTCACCCTTGCCTTTTTAAACAAATCAGAAGAGGGATTCGCCGATCCTGATTCGTTTGGTTTTGAAGATGAAGCAGAGGATGGGAACGCCCCAGATGATTCGGAGTTCTAGGAGGGTGTCGCGCCGAGTTGAGTCCGATGTGGAGGAAGCCCTACCATAACCGTTGCTGCCAGAAGTGAAGATCTTTGTTGTTGCTGTCTGCCTTGTTTTGTGTGTTCGGTATCTTGATGCCGACTTTAGTATGGATAAACTTGTTATTTTCGTAGCAACTCTAAGTAGCGTCATTCTGGGCGCCATGTTAATGTAATATTGGTCCTCGTGACCTCATACCTGTTTAATTATGTTTTATGCTATACTGCTTTCCGCTTGTTGTGAGTTTTGTAATGGTCCAACCTGTGTGCAATCCACCTGGGCGGTTGCCACGGGATTCCTCAAATGGGGGTCCCACAGTTATGGTCCTTTTCGGATTTTGCGGAAAGTGGGTAATAATTGTTGTCAGCTTGAGTTACCTCCATACATGGATATTTACTCGGTTGTTAATGTTGAGCACCTCAAACTCTTCGAGTCTTCAATGCTGGATGATGAACCAGATACTATAGTACCATCTATTGAAGACTTGTTCTATCAACGAAACGAACCTCTGTGAGAAGATGTGATTCTGGAGAAGAAAGTAACTACCACCCGCAGTGGCACAAAGGAGACTTTTTGAGTAGGTTGGAAAGATCAACGAGTACGTGTGGCAAAGTGGTACAGCAGAGAACATGGACAAGCCCAATTTCCACATCTCCAGTTTGATCGAGAGGTCACAACAGGGGTTGACTCCTTCTCAACAAGGGAGTCATGATTCGGGAGGATCTTTAAGTCCTGATCGCATACGGCTTCACGACCTTAACCGTATTCGGAAAGGTTTCGCGACCTTAACCGTAATCGGATTGGTTCGCGACCATGAAAAGGAATTCGTTCCCTGTTCAGAATTGTAATCCGATCCGAATATATATATAACTAAGTTTATCTGTTTAGGATTAGTTAGTTATATGAGTCTAATACGTTTAGGTTATTGACTCTGATACTACTCATACGATTGGACTATAAATAACTTGTAATAGGTCTAGTTTAGATCATCGAGTCTAGATTGAAGTCTTAGACACATAGTTCCCTCGACGTAGGCGAGTGCGACCTAACGGTCGACGTGTAAAGCCCTCTTTGAAATAAAGAGTTGTGGAATTACTTTGAACTGTGTTTTCGATCAACCTTTGGGTTTTGGTATTTCCGAGTAAGATCCCATTATTCCATGTGTGAAAACCAACGCTAGGTCTCAAATGGATCAGGTTTCCCTGATGATGAGAAGGCGGCTAAGAGGAGAAAGAGATCCCAGAAAGCCTGCGACGAACGGCTTAAGGAGGAGATGCGATTGGAGTTTTTCCATCGGGACACAGCACTCAAGCAGGAGTTGGCGGAGATGCGGGCAATGTATCCTGAGCTAAGACAGGCGACCTAGGGCATCACTGACGAGGATTGACACCCGGGTCATTTCTAATAAACTTTTGGTTCAAGACAAGTTCGAACCAGACATGTACCTGGTGATGCGAACTCAAGCTATTCTGAGGAGCATCACCATGAGGTCGCAAGCTTTACGCGATCAGGTCGCAGCTTTACGCGGTCAGACCATAAGCCTTGCGCGGTCAGAAGTCCGTAAGCCTTCCGCGGTCAGAAGTTCGTAAGCTATACGCGAACTACACATTCGGGATATTGCGCGGTTAGCCAATATCCCGCGGTCAGAACATCTGTCGATCAGGATACTTGGGATCTATCTATTTCGGTTGCCCGTACAACAGGATATTCTAAGTATCCCGAAGATTCCTACACATGGAAAATCAACCGTCAGAAGGTTAACACATACAGTTATCCATGAATAACACGTGTTTAACCTGCGTGGAGGTTAAGAGCAGTTCCAAAAAACCGCATCCAACCGTCCATGCAACCGTTTGATGCAGTTTCCTCTACATGGCACCCTTTCAAACAATATAAAAGGATGGCATGGAGCATCAAGCAAAAAAAAAAAGAAAAGGGAGAAAATCATCCAAGTTAGCCAAGTCTACGGCACACCTCATATAGCATTTTAATAAGCCTTCTTTGGCTTATCTTTGTACACTCTTACAGGAAAAATCCTCGCCTGTGAGGACTTTTTCCTCCATTTGGAAACCTTTTACCACACTTAGTGAAATCTCAACAGGACGTAGGGCTTTTACTCCCACCATCGAGGGCCCGAACCTGTCTAAACTCTCTGTGCTCCTGTTCACTGTTGTTCAGCATACCTTCCCGAAGGGTCATCTTGAAAGGTCTCACCGTTATAAATTCTGCATAAGTTCGGCTGAGGACTCCGAGTCTGAATCGTCAACAGCTGGCGCCCACCGTGGGGCCTTTCTCAAGGCGTCCTAATTGAAATTCGGAGGTTCGCCGAAACATGGCTGGAGCATATGATTCCGAGAACGATTTCGATCTTGAGGATTATGCCCATATACCCATGCCTTCTCCAAGCGATCCTGTTCCGATGGAAGATGTCGAAGGCCAGAATCTTCCACAGGTTGAATCATCTCCCCAAGTCATGTTAATCGACCAGGAGGTAACTGGCACAAGGTCAGAACCCGCAGAGGTTCTTAATGTGCTAGGCGATGAATCCGGCCCGTCATACGATCCCGCTAAGGGAAAATATGATGGTGACCCTGAAGTGAGCCCAGGAAGGTTCGACCCTGATAACCTCCACCGCCTCTTTGATTTCGAGCCTGACTCGGAACAAACCGAGATGTTCTCCCCATCGACGACCTCTCTCCCTAGGCAGTTTGCTGCGTTGTCGGAGGAAACTCCCGATCAACAGGCTGCCAGGGAAGAACAAGATCGCAAACAGAAGGTGGAGCAAGATCTCGAGCAACAGAACAACGAACTACGCAGAACTGCCCTAGAGGCTCTTCAAGATGCGCAGGCTCGTTACGATGCTGCCCCGAGTTCTTCTCGACGGTCGCGTGGTCGTAGACGTGACCAGACTCCTTCCTTACCACCGGAGCATTTCCCAGTGGATGAAGAAACAGTAACACCTGGTGCCCCTAGGAGAAGTACCCATGGTCGACTGCGATCTATCGCGGAGGTCATGCGTAATTTTCCTCCTACGGTCACGGATGCGCAGAGACCGGCCTTTTTCAGGATCCTGGCGGAAAGACTGGACGAGGTTGCATCCGAGGCGACCCCAACAGCTTCTTCCCGCTCAGTGACACATCCCCGTGAACGAGATGGTCCTCATTTTGGCTCTGGCCGACGGAGTTACCCGCCACCTTTACCGTCCCGACAGGACAAATATCGGCGAATGCAGGACTCTCGTAGTAGGGATCGAGTTCCCGTTCACTCTCGTTTGGGACCCCGAGTGACCTCGCCATTAAGTGAGTTTGCTCGAAACCCGACCGAAAGTCGCAGGACGGTTCACGGTCCTTACGTTGGTTGCAAAGCTTTCTCGCCTGGCCTACGAGCAGTCGTTTGGCCCGATAAGTTTCGACCAGGGGCCATTGAGAGGTTTGATGGAACTCAAAACCCATCTGAGTTCCTTTAGATCTATATCACTGCCATCCAAGCAGTAGGAGGCGATGACAAGGTCATGGCCAACTACCTGCCAACAGTCCTCGTAGGACCGGCTAGAACCTGGTTGTTCAATCAGCCTGAGGGCTCTATCTATAATTGGGAAATGCTATGTGATGCCATCCTCAGCAATTTCCAAAACTGTTACCAAAAGCCGGGTAAGGAGGACGACTTGCATAGACTGCGGCAAACTTCGACCGAAACACTTCGGCAGTTTGTCAAGAGGTTTGTCGGAGTGAGAAATACCATCCCGAATATATCTGATGGCTCCGTAATCAGGGCATTTAAGCATGCTGTTCGATACCGGAGATTCACTGAAGACTTGCTTATCCACCCTCCTCGATCAGTGGCCGATCTGTTCGATATGGCTGATCGATACTCCAATGCAGCCGAGGTAGTCGAATGGAACCGAATGGTCGACAAGGGGGACCTACCGCCCCAACCAGGCTTCAAGGACGCCAAGAAAGAAGATTCAAGCAAAAAGCCGGAGTCTTCACCGGGTGGTAAGTCAAAAAAGTCGAAGAGGAACCGCTCTGGACAGTACCGTGAGGTCGCAGTCGCGGAGAAACCACCTTCGACCAAAGGTAATAAGTCTTCTTTTAAAAGTAAAACTGCTTCTGGTGGCCGGGATTCCGACCAGCCAGAAAAATTAACTAATCCGCAGGAGGGCAAGAGGTGGTGTCCACTCCACAACTCCGCAGGCCACGACCTCAAAAACTGCAGGAGTTGGTTGAAACAGCTGGATGATTTCTACAAAGGAGCTGGGCCAATGCCAACCTTACCGCCTAAAGAGCAGGCGTGCGGGATTAGAGACGTCGACGGAGACGAAAAAATGGCTTACCAGGTACCTCAAAATCATGTTAATGTCATTTTCGGAGGTTCCTCCTCTTTCGTTTCCAAAAGGCAGTTTAAAACCTTTTGCCGAGAGGTTAACCAAACGGAGACATCCCTTGGCGAACCTCAATATCCCCATTGGTCGGATATGCCTTTGACGTTCGATCGCGCTGACTGTCCTGTGGGGCTAACTCGACCATTGAGGCTACCTTTGGTTATTACCCCAATCATCAGTAACGCGAGAGTCGAAAGGGTCCTGGTTGATGGGGGAAGTTCCCTTGATCTTTTATTGGTCAAGACACTCGACGAGATGCAAATTCCTCGTTCGAAGATCAAGCCCATAATCCATCCGTTTTATGGGATAATCCCAGGCCCCTCCATGATGCCATTGGGACAAGTGGTCCTCCCGGTCACTCTGGGAGAACTAGATAACTTCCGAACAGAATTGGTTACTTTCGATGTAATCGATTGTGATTCAGCTTATAATGCAATCTTTGGCAGGCCGACTCTCGCTAAGTTCATGATGGCAACGCACTATGCTTATCGGTGCGGGAAATTGCCTGGCCCCAAAGGTGTCATTTCGGTCCGAGGTAGTCGCAACGTGGCGCTCACGTGCGACCGGCTATCTTTGGAGATGGTTGATCAACTTCCCCTCCGGGACGCTCAGGTCGCCACCGTTGCCACCGATGCGATCAGGGCTGCTCCTCGACCAGATGGGACACTCAAACAAGTTCCTTTGTACCCAGATGACCCATCCAAGACAATTCGGGTTGGGTCAGTCCTGGATGACAAATAGGAACTCGACCTCGTTGCTTTCCTCCGGGCTAACGCAGACGTGTTTGCGTGGAAACCGTCCGACATGCCCGGTGTCCCAAGGGAAGTAATTGAGCACAGGTTAGCAATTCGACCTGGACAACGACCAATAAAGCAAAAGCTCAGGCGTATTGCCACCGACCGACAGGAAGCCATCCGAGAAGAGTTAGACAAACTCTTACAAGCCGGGTTTATCCGCGAAGTGAATCACCCGGACTGGCTCGCCAATCCGGTCATGGTCCGCAAGTCAAATGGCAAGTGGCGCATGTGCGTCGACTACACTAGCCTCAACAGTGCCTGTCCGAAGGATGACTTTCCCCTTCCCCGCATCGACCAGCTGGTTGACTCCACTGCGGGTTGCGAACTGATGAGTTTTCTGGATGCCTACTCAGGATATCATCAAATTAGCATGGCAGAAGACGATGAAGAGAAAATTGCCTTCATCACCTCGTTCGGCACATACTGCTACGTCAGAATGCCGTTCGGTCTCAAGAACGCTGGTTCCACGTACCAGCGCTTGATGCAAAAGACCTTTCTTTCCCAGATAGGGCATAATCTCGAAGCATATGTAGACGACTTGGTTGTAGAGAGCACCAAAAGATTGTCTCATTTGGACGATCTTGCTGAAACCTTCTGTAACTTGAATCGCTTTGGAATAAAATTGAACCCGGAAAAATGTTCTTTCGGGGTTTCTTCAGGGAAGCTTCTTGGTTTCCTTGTGTGTTCCAGGGGCATTGAGGTTAATCCTGAGAAAATCAGAGCTATTGAACAAATGAGGTCGCCCTCAACCATGAAGGATGTTCAACGCCTGGCTGGTCGCATGGCGGCTTTAAGTCGCTTTATATCGCGATTAGGAGAAAGGGGACTACCTTTCGTTAAACCCTTGCGGAAACATCATAACTTCACGTGGTCCGACGAGGCCGAAAAAGCGTTTCAGGAGGTAAAAACATATCTGTCCAGTCCGCCATTATTGGTGTCTCCTGAAAAGGAAGAACCATTACTTCTGTATTTGGCGGCCACCCCACACGCGGTCAGCGCAGTTCTGATCGCGGAAAGGGAAGGAGTACACAAACCCGTCTACTATGTGAGCGAAGTACTTCATGGTCCTAAGGAGCGCTACCCTGAGGTCCAGAAGATACTTTACGTGCTACTGATGGCTTCCCGTAAGCTACGACATTACTTTCAAGCACACAAGATCACAGTACCCTCCTCTTTTCCTTTAGGGGATATTGTCCGAAATCCAGAAAAGTCTGGTCGAATCGCCAAATGGGCGGTCGAATTCGGTGCCTTCGAGATCCATTTCACCCCTCGCACGGCGGTTAAGTCTCAGGTTTTGGCCGACTTTGTGGTCGAATGGACCAACCCTGAGCCACCCGTGCAGTTGGCAAAGGAACTGGAGTGCCCCGATTATTGGACAATGTACTTTGACGGCTCCCGTAGTTTTCAACACTCGGGGGCTGGAATAGTCTTAGTTACGCCCCAGGGCGAACAGCTTAAGTATGTCATTCAACTACACTTTGTTGCAACCAACAACGCAGCAGAGTATGAAGGTCTTCTTGCAGGGCTCCGGGCAGCAAAATTCCTCGGAGTCCGTCGATTAGTGGTGAGGGGGGACTCACAGCTAGTCGTAAACCAGGTAAACAAGGAGTACAGCACCTCCGATGAGACAATGGCTCATTACCTGGGGGAAGTGAGGAGATTGGAAAAACACTTCAGTCACTTCGAAGTCCAATACATCCCGCGAAAGGACAATATTCTCGCAGACCAATTATCCAAAATTGGATCCTCACGTTCATCCGCTCCGGCAGGAGTGTTCATTGAACACTTGGACCATCCTTCGATCATGACTTCGGTCGAGGATGATCCGGCAATAGCCTTCGTTGCCAACCTCGGTCAGGAACAAGATTGGACTCAACCATTGAGGGTTTATCTTGAACATGGGACCCTACCCGAGGACGAAACCAAAAGCGATCGGTTAATTCGAAAGGCGCGTCTGTACAAACTCATAGATGGGGTTATGTACAGAAAGGGTACTCAAGGAGTATTCATGCGCTGTATATCTCAGGAGGAAGGAAAATCCCTCTTGAAAGAAATACATGACGGTGTATGCGGTGCACACGCGTCATACCGAACACTGGTCGGAAAAGTTTTTCGACAGGGATTCTACTGGCCTTCGGCACTCGATGATGCCAAGCTTATGGTCAAGATGTGTCCACAGTGTCAGTTTCATGCAAGACAGGTTCATCAACCTGCTTATGCATTGCAAACTATTCCTCTCGCATGGCCCTTCACGATCTGGGGAATGGACATCGTCGGTCCTATGCCACAAGCGGTCAATGGGTACAAGTTTCTGTTCGTAGCCATTGACACGTTCACAAAGTGGATTGAGGCCGAACCAGTACGAAATATTACTGCGTCAGCCGCACAAAAGTTCTTTCACAAGAACATTGTGGCACGATTTGGTGTTCCAAACCGTCTCATTACAGATAACGGTTCTCAGTTTGCTAGCGGTCTCTTCCTAGACTACTACGATCAGATTGGGACCAAGGTGTGCTTTGCTTCTGTGGCACATCCACAAAGCAATGGTGCCGTAGAACGGGCCAATGGGCAAGTATTGCAAGGCATCAAAAAACGTGTTTTTGATCGCCCCAAGACCCGCTCGGGGGCTTGGGCAGACGAGCTTTATACTGTTCTATGGGCACTACGGACTACCTCTAGTCGAGCCACCGGTGAGACACCCTTCCATTTGGTCTATGGGGCCGAGGCTGTGTTGCCTATGGAAGTTAGTATTGGATTTGTTCGCACGAATCAATTCGAACAGGTCAACCAATCCGAACAGCGATCGCAAGATCTCATCCTCCTGGAAGAACGGTGTGATCGCGCCCTGATCAAGTCCGCGGTATACTTGCAGGCTCTACGCAAGTATCACAGTAAAAATGTGCGACCACGTGATCTCAACGTTGGCGACTTGGTTTTACGAAAAATTCAAGACCAGTCTAACCGCAATAAATTCTCCCCAAAGTGGGAAGGACCATACACTGTCGTCTCAGTGCATCGGACAGGATCGGCGCGGTTAGCTATGGAGGATGGTCGGATTTTGTCCAATACTTGGAACATTGATCAACTTCGCAAGTTTTACGTGTAAGTATTTCAATCACTTTTTTCCTGTTCAATTAGCATCTTTTCATAAACAGCATGTCTTGTTTTCATACAATGAGTGTTTTTCTTTAAGCCCAAATTATACAAATTCGACCTGGGGGCTGATCGCCGGCGGTTAGGTTATTACAGCATTTTTCAACCGGATTCGCTGGTCGATCTCATGATCACTTCCAGATAAGTCACTCCTAAATAAGCCGTTTCTCAACGCACACGGGACTATCTGGCTAGTCTTCGGTCATCTGGGTGGCTACCAGTTTGTAATAGGGTTAAAATGTTACTTTAATCTTGACCATCGGCTTGAAGCACATATCCCTGGTCATCATACTTATTTTTTCCCCTCTGCTTAAAATACTAAGGCTTCAGTATTCATAAAACAGAGGCGGGGGCTAGAGGGATATACTTATAATATGAAAACTTATGATGTGAATATGCACTTTCTTTTAAAAAAAAAAATAGTTTTACGTACATGGCATTGTAATTACAATTGTTTGGTTACAAAAAATAAGGATCATTCGATCCCCAGCTCAGTCAGGAGTCTATCTACTAGGGGCTTGACTTCCTCTATGACGGCATCGAGCAGCTCTTTACTCTCGACCTCAACCGGACCCACCAATGCGTTCAGATCTCCATCTGGGCCATGGTGAAGTCGAACCCGGCTGAGTACGGCTGCTGCGGCTGATCGAACCCTGGTTCTGATCGCCTCTTCGTGTCGCCGTGTATCTCCAGGGAGATACTCAAGCAGTGAATCCGCCTGGGCAGTAAGCAGCGATGTCCAGTCATTTATGCTGAGGTTGTCTTGCCTCAGTTCTACCACATCGGTCTTCAAAAGATCAGCCACGGCCTTTAGTTTTTCGAAGATCCGGAGGCTCAGTTCTTTGATTGCCCGATCGGTGTGGCGAATCGAGGATTCGAGAATCTCCTTGTCTCGACTGAGCTGCGTAATTCCACCTGCTTGCGCTGTACAGAGAGAGGAGATTATTTGCATATTATGGATTCAAGTCTTCCTGATCAGGAATCGGCTTACCAGCATTCTCTGATCGAAGTTTGTTGAGTTCAGTTTCTTGTTTCTTATACATTGAGACTGAACCGGCCACCTCTTTCTTCAAAAATGTAACCTCTCTGCAGCAAAATCAAGACAGTCACAACTAAGATGCACCCATGCTAACCAAAGGGTAATGGTACTCACCTGCGCAAGCTGTCGCGTTCTTTTTGAATGGCTTCTGTACTAGCCATCACAACACGCGAATGGCTTATTAACCAGGATAATCCCTGTGGTGCCAAAGAAGAAGATCAAAGGTGTCCTAAGTACTATTCAGGCACGAAAGCAGAGTTTTATTATACCTTCATAAACTTTTGTAAAACAGCATCATTCAGTTCAGCGGGAATCCTCGCTAGAGCCTCCGACGTGCTCACTATAGGGACAGTTGGTGGGAGTGCCGGCTGGACACCACCCCCAGTAGTCATCGGTGGCGACTGGGTCCCTACATTTATTCTTTCCCCTGCGGTCTGGACGACTTCCTGGACCACAGAGGTGGAGCGTTCTTCGTTGGAAGCTCCTGCACCAGCTGCGACTTCAACCTCTCCGAAGGCGGTTGAAGAGCTGGGCGTCGTCTTTCTTTGCCTGACATGAAGAACAATTTGAGCAGTTTTTATTTAAGATTATTACCAAATTTAAGGTTCTTACCTTATTTGGAATCCCATTCGCTCCTGGGATTTCTGGGAAGGTTCCCCTTGGGAAGAAGAACCGTCATCGGTTCTTGCCTTCCTTATAGTAAATAAGGCAGCACCCCCCTGGAAATGTCATGTTATAAGCATATTCTTAGGGAACAGGTAAAAACACATAGAAAGGTCTTTACCTGGGCCACCGGACTAACTGGTGGGGCTGCATCCGAAGGCCTTGGCGATTCCAGAGTTGCTGGGACCGTCACAGCCGGCCTTTGTTCATCTACCTCCTCCTCTGTCCGCGGAGGAGGAGGATTTTCCTCCCTGGAACCCCCAGTGGTCCCAGGGGGAAGCTCTCCTCCCTGAATGTACATTAACTTGTCAAATGTGCAGAAAGTCATAGAAGGAACGATCGAAAAGATTCCTTACCTTGGTCGTCTTTTCAACCAGGGAAGCAAAGATAATTGACCCTGAAGCCTCGGGGGCTTCAGGAATTGGAAGGTCACCTGCGACCACAAGATCTTCGGTGGTCGCAGGGTCAGCCACGTCCACCTCTTCGGTAGCTGTGGTCCCTGTGGGACAGCTTGGGGCGTCACCAGCAGGGGACTCCCCGGTCCTCTTCCTTTTGATGACTAGAGGCACATCATCGTCCTCTTCCTCCTCGCTCCCCTCTCCCTGTACGACGAAGAAGTGATTCCATGTCGCGCCTGAAAAAGTAGAAGGAATGCGATATCTTACCGCAGTCTTTCTTGGGGGACGAGGAATGTTTCGTGAAGACCCCTCCCCAGGGTTCAGCTTGGTCTTCTTGGGGGCAGGACTCTTTGTCCTGGGTCTCTGAGAGACCTTCTTCACATTCTTCGCCGTCGGCTTCCGCAGAGAGCCGACATTTTCTCTTGGGAACGTCGCATCAGCAAACTTCCCTAGGAGCTGGTTCACAGTCCATTACAATGGATTAGCTCTGGACACACACAAGACCTGCAGAACCAAAGCCGGACAAGGAAATTACCTTTCGGCGCTCCTGTCTGAGGTCATCACCGGCATGAATCAAGCTCTGCGGGTGAGGTGATCCCTTAGGGCCCTTGTCGCGTCTGCCACGACTGTGACATCACCTGTGAGGAGCCCAGCTCGGTGCAGCTGGTCCCATAAACCACTTGACTTCCCTCTTCATTCCATTCAACCAGAATTGCGTCTTCAGATCTTTGTACATCTTGGTGTTTCCAGGGTGTAGTGAATATGGGGTTTTATGAGCTTCGAAAAGAATTAATTCCTTGAGGTCTGTATTTTGGGGCACACAAATCCTTCCCCGATACCACACAATTCCTTGATGATCTTCAATGAAATCCTGGGTTTTTCCTCATCTGATGTGGCTCTTGATCTTATGTATCTCCTCATCTTCTTTCTGAGCATCCTTAATCTGCTTTTGGAGTTGAGACTCCACAGTCAATGTAGCTAACATCGCAGATGGCACTATGGTTACTTCAAGATGCTGAAATTCCTGCCGTAAGCACGGGTTTTTGGGTGTAGCTCCTTGTAGGGTATAAGCCTTTCTGCTCAAGGCATCTGCCACTACGTTGGCTTTTCCTGGATGGTAGAGTATGCTGAGGTCGTAGTCCTTGATCAGCTCGAGCCATCGGCGCTGACGCATATTGAGCTCCGTCTGTGTGAAGATATACTTGAGGCTTTTATGATCTGTAAAGAGCTCACACTTATGTCCAATGAGATAATGCCGCCATATCTTTAAAGCATGCACTACTGCTGCTAACTCCAAATCATGAGTTGGATAATTTTCCTCATGTGGTCTCCATTGACGTGAAGCATAAGC